>OX276330.1:19723698-20978153 GCA_946251845.1 Andrena fulva
GAAAATAAATTCTTTCCGATTTTAGGGTACAATAACGGTTCGATTTAAAAAATATGAAAACAACTCGATCATCGAAATAATTTCCATTATTATTAATTACCTTTTGCCATTTTTCTGGCAGCTTCTGAATACCACCGCGATAGAAATTCCAGTCGGAAAGAATTTATTCATACACCTAATATTATTTTTTAAATTTAGTTGTGTTGGCCGTTGTTAAACTACGGATTTTTACCTCAATAACGAATTACGATCACTTGTCGTACATTTTCTGTTACGTTACCTTTTCGTTTATGCCTTATTTAAAAACGAAATTTACGTACTTCTTGTCCTCTCACTTCAAATTATTCTTATTTAAGATTCTGCTTTAAAAAAAAAAATGTGTAACGCGGTTTCCTTCGATGCATGCCGACTTGCTTGTTCGTACGTTCGTAGCACAAGCGCGGTCGCCTACCTCGTAGCCAACGCTACCGCGGGAACTCAGGCGGAAGGCGCGCGCTCTGATTGGTCGGGGTTTTTGCTTAATATCTCCTTAACGAAGCTTCGGACAATATTTTCGCTAAGGAAAAAGTTGTTTCAAATCACCCCCTGAGTAACCCCTTTCAAGGAAGTCCGACATTTTTGGGACACCCTGTATATATATATATATATATATATATATGCCTTACAAAAAGTAAAAAAATTACGCCAAGTACATGAATTATCTTTGTAAAAAGAAGTGAGATCCCCATAAAAAAACTTCCAAAAAGTAAAAAAATACGCCAAGTACATGAAACAAACAAATCACAAAAAAATAGAAGAAAATATACAATATAAAAAAAGATGTGAAATCAAAATGTGCTGCAAGTACATAAAGGTGCTTTCCAACTGCGCTTAAGATGACACAACTACATATACACAGCTAAAATGCTGTGTTCATACATTCCATTACTCATATCGCGGTCATTTTAATATTTTTTTGTGCAGATAAAATGTAACATCTAGACATTTGCCTAGATGTCCGCGGCCTGGAAGTCAAATACTTGGCGTGGCCAGGCAAGGTCAAGCTGTCGATGAATAACAATTATTTAAAAACGTAAAATAATTAAAGTGTATTCATATTGGCAGAGTTTTAAACTGACAAATTATCTGAAAGCCTGGGAAAGGGAAGGTATAGATATATTTATGATCTGAGAATACCTTACCTGGCCACGCCAAGTATTTGACTTCCAGGCCGCGGACATCTAGGCAAATGTCTAGATGTTACATTTTATCTGCACAAAAAAATATTAAAATGACCGCGATATGAGTAATGGAATGTATGAACACAGCATTTTAGCTGTGTATATGTAGTTGTGTCATCTTAAGCGCAGTTGGAAAGCACCTTTATGTACTTGCAGCACATTTTGATTTCACATCTTTTTATATATTGTATATTTTCTTCTATTTTTTTGTGATTTATTTGTTTCATGTACTTGGCGTATTTTTTTACTTTTTGGAAGTTTTTTTATGGGGTAATTATCTTCCTTACGTATTTCATTATATACTTTCCACTTTTTGGAGATAACTTCTTTATTTTGCTGATAATAATTTTTTCCCTTCCCGCATTTCACTTCTTTATTTGCGTCATAATGCATTTTTTTCTTTTTTATTATTCCTTCTTTATTTTGCTGATAATATTTTTTTCCCTTTTCGCATGCCACTTCTTTATTTGCGTAATAATGCATTTTCTTCTTTTTTATTATACCTTCTTTATTTTGCTCATAATAATTTTTTCGCTTCCCGCATTTCACTTCTTTATTTGCGTCATAATGCATTTTTTCTTTTTTATTATACCTTCCTTATTTTGCTGATAATAATTTTCTCGCTTTTCGCATATCACTTCTTTATTTGCGTCATAATGTATTTTTTTCTTTTTTATTATACCTTCCTTATTTTGCTGATAATAATTTTCTCGCTTTTCGCATATCACTTCTTTATTTGCGTCATAATGCATTTTTTTATTTTTTATTACACCTTCTTTGCGGGCGTTATAATATTCATAATTATAAATTTTTATGCTTTCCCCCCGTTTTTTACAATCGTTGCCTTTTTTCATGTTACACTCCCCGTTTTTTGCTTTATAAACAGCTCTTCTTTTTAAATTAATTTCCTCTTTCTGCCTTTTATAATAATTAGACATGTATTCTGCCCTATTACTTGGTAGGTATACATTGCTGATTTTTGACTTCGAAATCAATGGTGGATTTGTCTGAATTATATTTTTTGCATATATGGTGACTTCTTTGTCACTAAGTACTACATTTTGAACTGGGGATATTTTATTATCTGTTTCGTTAGTAATGTAATTTTTACCGATTTGAAATGGAGGATCATTTCCACAAGAGGGATTTTTATTAATTGTACTACCAATTGCAGATTCATATTCGTGCACACAACGTGTTAAATGTTGATCCTGAATGCGTGGAAAATGTTCTATACGATTAGATTGAAACATTTGGATCAAATGTTGGCGCATCAACGGATGAGCGTACGTTACTTTGTCTGGTAATATATTAAATAATAACGAGACAGCAAATGGAATCGCAAAACTCCACAATCCCGACCGTTAGGTTGAGCTTGTACATGTGGAAATTCAATAAATTTTTCGTCAATTGTACCGTCGTGTTTGGTCAAAATAGGGTATAACTTCTCAAGATAAATCTTATGATGACGATGCAACTTGCAGGAATTAATAGAATCATAAATATAAACTCTTCTTTCATCATATTTATAAAAGCTACAAACCCAATGCCCTCCTGCATTGGTTTCAAAATTATCGCATTTGTGCAAAATCTGTATGTGATCCTGATTTTCAGGAACTGGTTGAAATGTATCAGGAAATTGAACTCTCCACGTCTCGCGTGGTTTATAATTAGAGTGAGCTTGTAATAATATATGAAAATATTCAATATGGTCGTCTGCTAACCATTCGCCTTTAATGATAATTTCCATATTATGGAAACTGAGTGGTAAGATATTAATAATACTATTATTAATTATAGACATGACTAATTATATTTTTATTTATATTTCTAGTACACTATATAGTACAATAATATATATATATATATATATATATAAGCGTGGCGGTTATGCGATCGCGGACGCCCAACTTTATTGAAAGATGTTATACTCGAGACACGGCGCAGTGCAGCCTATCGAGTGATGTTATAATAAGATAAGGCGCGATGCAGCCAGTTAAAGTTTACTCGGAATAGCGCAAAGCAGCCCAGCGGGTGTACTTTACTTTTTCTTCGAATATTCCAACCTATAAAAAACGAGAAATTTGTAGTAAACACTAATAATAATATTATACGTATTATTATAAATAATTATATAAATAAATGTAAACGTCACTTACCAAATATAATATTTTTGCTTTTCCTTCTCCTACTAACGAGAATAGAACGTCCTTCTTCCAAGGGACTTGACACTAAAAAGTATAATAAATTTCAATAAAGAAATAGATGCGTACAGCTTAATTAAATAATAATGAAGCACACTTACATGTACGGAAATAAGGACGAATTTTTGGACGCCGTGACATGCGTGAGCTCCGGTCGCCCGCTTTGTTTTTTTGTTGCTATACGCGCCACCCTAACCCCACATGCCCGTCGGTCAGAGCGAGCCCTCCTCGTGCCAACAAAATGTGCCGCCGGTCACGTCCCGCCGCCGTCAGGCGAGATCTCTCTTCTTTACCATCGCCTTTTGAATACGCTTTCAGCCGTATCCGGACCGAATTTTTTTATATAAATCTAACGTAGAAGTACAAATAAAATAATACTCTTTTCCGTCTTCGACTTTTTCATGTACTTAGCGTGATTTTTTTACTTTTTTGAAGTTTTTTACGGGGATCTTACATACAGCTAAATCTAACGTAGAAGTACAAACAAGCGTTACTTTAAATTTACTTACTGTAAATTTAAACATGTAAAAATCCATGTTATAACTTCGCTTTATATTTTATAAATGACAAGAAACCGTAATGTTACTTAACGCGAAACGTAATGAATGAAGAATTTCGATAGTCGATATTTACTAAAACGTGCTCTTTGATCGTCGAATGTTTAGCTGGCCTCTTGGCCAGCTTCAGCTTCTTGTGGTTCTTCTTCACAATCTTCCACCATTGCAACGTGATCACAGTGTGCCGTAATATAAATTTGAATTATGTGGCCGAAGCAAGGAAATGTAAGTAATAAAATACATTTATTATTATATATCTTGGAATTCAAATGATTTTTTTAACATAAATGTAGCGCAAAGATACGTATTGTTCAATTTCAAATGGCAAATTGGAAATTCGGAAAGAAATATATACAGTTTTGAAATTCACACTTATAACTAGTAATACAACAATAACATATGAGACATGTTGAAGCATATCCTATATCCTATAACTTGTAATGCCATATCTGAGTTGAACGTAAAGGAACATGTAAATAAACTACAACATTATGAAAGTCTTTGATAGGCAGTTTGCCTACGTTAAGTATCAGTGGACATAGACCGTAACTGTATAATATAAAATAATAACAAGTAATACAACAAGAAGATATGGGACACGTTGAAGCATATTCACACTTTTAATGCCAACGATTAGAAATATGAAACACATCTGAGTTAAAACATGCTTCTATGTATCCAATATCTTGTTGTATTACTTGTTGTACAGTTACGGTCTACGTCCACTAATACTTAACATAGGCATACTGCCTATCAAATACTTTCATAATGTTGTAGTTTACATTTTCGTTTATGTTCAATTCAGATATGTTTGATATTTCTAATCGTTGGCGTTATAAGTTAGAATATGCTTCAACGTGTCTCATATCTTCTTGTTGTATTACTTGCTATACAGTTAAAGTCTATATACTTCCATTGATAGTTAACGTAGGTAAAGTGCCTACCAAAGACTCAAAATGTTGTAGTTTACATGTTCGTTTACGTTCAACCCAGAAATGTTTGATATTTCTAATCGTTGGCGTTATATAAGTTAGAATATATGCTTAAACGTGTCCAACATCTTCTTATTCTACTACTAGTTACAAGCGCGAATCGTTCACAAAATAAAGTTATAATACGTTACAGTTTTTTGTATGATTGAATAATTGAAAGGCTCGTGAAGTAACGAGAACAAAACATATTTTGTAATGTAATGTAATATAATTTTTAATTTCGCATCATACGCGATTTCAATTTTTAAATCTTTACATTTCCTAATTTCCAATTTGCCATTGATCAATACGTATCCTTGCGCTACACGTATGACTTTCTTCTATCATACGCCGCTTTTATTTGTGAACACTTGATCCTTTTTGCTAATGAATTGTTTATTATTAATTTTTGTAGAGCAAAGCAGACGATTCCATTTTAGACGCTAAATAAAAAAAAATTATATACATTTATTTTCAAATTTATTTTTCCACTAATTTGATAATAATGAAAAAATTATTAATTTAGACATTGACGTCGACCTACAAAATTTTTCAATGATGGAGGCGGCGACGCCGCCGACGTCGCCGCCGCCACCGCGACCACCAACACCGCCGCTGCCACCGCGACCACCAACACCGCCGCTGCCACCGCGACCACCAACACCACCACCACCACCACCACAACCACCAGCGAGGCCGGCCACGGCTGATGGTAAATACGTACACATTTTAAGGAGTTATACAGTGGACGAAATTTCTATAAGAACACTACTATATTTAATAAAAAATGTCAAGTAATGTGCTAATACAATTAATGGAAGGCTAGGAAATAGTGACGGAAGTATACAAAGTAAGAAAAAGTATTAAGAAATTGTTTGATTGTTGTAATTTTGTTATAAACTATATATATAATGATACTTTAATGTACAGAAAACGAACGAAATTTGCATACGAACGGTGTATTAAAAACAAAACATTAATACTTTTCCTTACTTTGAAAAATAGTAGTGTTCTTATAGAAATTTCGTCCACTGTATGCTTTTAGAATGCTTGAAAATAGATCTAAATTTAAATAAAAACAAAATATTTTACTAATTTATTTTTTATTTTACTAATTACAGAACCGTACGTAGCGCGCCACAGGCGCAGCGGCCGGAGAGTGAGGGCCCAGCAAGAGGACTGGGCCTTCCTCAAGGCAATCAAGGAACAGGCCACCTCCCTCCGGGCCTGGGCCGTGGAGCGGTACAGCCGTGGCCGTGGCCGTGGCGACCGTGGCGGTCGTGGCGGTCGTGGCGGTCGTGGCGGTTATGAATAAAATAATAAATAATTTTTGTTTATATTAAAATAAAAAAAAAATTTCCATTATTCTTTATTTTTTACTAGCTTTACCACCCGGCTTCGCTCGGAATTTAGATTCTGATTTTAGTAGCGGCAACAAACTTCTAATAGCCATATCACACCAGCTGCTGCTTCCGTCGCTCGCTTGAAACTTTTATAGATGTAAAAGTAAAAAAAGTACACACTGCATATTAAATTCTTAATTAAAGAATTTTGAATTAATAAGGGCGGCAATATTGTTTTTGCACCTGGGCAGCCAAACCCACGAACGGCCCTGAGTATGATGATACTCTGTCTCGCCTCATATTTCACGTGCCGACGCTCTGTCTCTCTCTCTCTCGCGCGCCATCGGCGGCAGGAAATCGTAGACACTATACTATATTCGTTTATTTTATTTTAATTAATTAACTATTAACTCGAGAAGGGAAGGTCGTAACGAGTTGAAAATAGTCACATTCATCTGGATTAGCCAGGCATAATGAGTTGAGGTACATTTCGTGACCCCAGACTTTACCGTTCGAAAATTTTTCGGCGACAGACAAACACACAAACATACGATACACTTTCTGCTTTATAGTATAATATAATATAATAATAATAATAATAATAATAAAGAATAAGAATAAGAATATAAGATACATGAAAATATGCTTATTTTTTCTTTTTCTAGTGCAGCAGGGTTACTTTCTGTTTCAGCTGTTGAAATAATTCTCTTCATCTGCATCGTTAACTAAAAAAAAATAGGACACATTTACTAATTATTTAATAAATTATCATACGTGCTCATATGTCACGATAAGTGAATGAATAATTGCGTATGCAAAACCCTACCTGCAAATTTGTGCGTACAGAGTCTGACGTAGATCACACTGCATCATCTTCTGCTTCGATTATCTGTAAATATATGAAAGCCACATTTTTTTTAATTATACTGTCACGTCCCGGGTGAGGTCTTTAGGAACGATGACTATGGGGAAGGAAAAGACAGGCGCGAATATTAAATCCGTCACTCTGAGGGTTTTGAGGGAATTTAGGCGCGAATCTAAAATCCGTCACACTGAGGGTTTGGAGGAAGACCAGGCGTGAATCTAAAATCCAGCACTCTGAAGGTTTTGAGGGAAAGCCAGGCGCGAATCTAAAATCCGTCACACTGTGGGTTTGAAAGGAAGACCAGGCGTGAATCTAAAATCCAGCACTCTGAAGGTTTTGAGGGAAAGCCAGGCGCGAATCTAAAATCCGTCACACTGTGGGTTTGAAAGGAAGACCAGGCGTGAATCTAAAATCCAGCACACTGAGGGTTTGAAGGAACTTAGGCGCGAATCTAAAATCCGTCACACTGAGGGTTTGAGAGGAAGACCAGGCGCGAATATTAAATCCGTCACTCTGAGGGTTTTGAGGGAAGGCCAGGCGCGAATCTAAAATCCGTCACTCTGAGGGTTTTGATGGAAGGCCAGGCGCGAATCTAAAATCCGTCACACTGAGGGTTTGAGAGGAATTTAGGCGCGAATATTGAATCCGTCACACTGAAAGTAATTGAGGAGGAGATCAGGCGCGAATCTTTAATCCGACACTCTAATCGACCAGGGAAGGTTTTAAAGCGAATTAGTACCTGAGGGACACCCGTTAGCACTCTTGTTTTGATTTGGCTCGATAATAGGATTTACTGTTGCATTCTCGTAAAAGTTATACGTAATGTTTCCGCGAAATCCGGCTGGACATACGGCTATACGCAGCCTATGTAAAAGTACGTTAGTAAACACTATAAGAGGCTCTATGCTCGGGTATCGCGAGCCGAAATCAGCTGTTGCACCGATTTGTTTTGGTTTGGAGGGTTTCGTAGCTGGTGGATCTTTATAATGATTTGAAACGTTATTTTAGAAACAAGAGCGGTTGTTTATTTTTAAAGCATTTAACTTAGTATTTACACGGATGCGTTTAGACATTTATCATCAGCACAGAGACATTTATATAAATGGTTATCAAATACGTAATGTTTATATGAATATGAAACATATGAATGTTAGCAATAGAAGATTATAATGTATACGATATATGACTAGCGATAATAGTTAGTAAAAGCACTGAGTATTAGATAATAAAGCAATAAGCATGAACAAAAGTATAAGATAATAAGTTTGCAATAAGCATTAATGAAAGAATAATATAATAAGTATGCAATAAGCGTTGATAAACAATAATAAATGGTATGGAGGTAATATGCACAATAATAATGTTAGATAATAAGAGGACTTACAGTAATCGTCGTGGTTCACTGATTTGAATCGTTAGCACTGTTTTAATTATACTTCTGTCTGGAAAGACTTTCTATTGACAAAAGAGAGTCCTGGGCTCTCGATCCTTCGTATTTATAGGATCTTACAGGAGTACTGCGGGGGTACGCGCAGTAAAGACCTTGACAGATTTCGGAGACAAGACGCAGTAGATTTCTGGGGTTTTTGTAAACGGTATGGCTATTACTAGGTGTATTTATGTCACGTACGCCAAATGCGTCGCAATTATAATCACTTGTTGATCACGTTTGTACATTTGCGTCGCAGTAACATTTCTGGGGTTCTTATGACTGCGGAAGGAGATACTCAACTCGTCGAATGGGTTTTGGGTATTTTATAGGAAAAGGGTTAGAATGGCTTGGACTCTGTGAGTCGTAAAGAGGGGATTGAGACGTGGTCTCGATTTAAGAGGATTTTTGTAACGAGGGACTTGTTTGAATTCTTTTTAAAGGGGAGGATTCGTGCCTCATATGGCGAATAGGCGAAGGAGCTTTGTAACGATCATCTCGTGATGGGGATCTCTAAGATACATCATCGAGGTGGAGTTTTATATAGGTCATCTTGTGTTGGTGACCGCTAAGGTACAACATCAAGGTGATCGGTGATTGAGGAGATGGGGCAAGAGTTGAGTTGAGTTTAAGGGACTTTGGTGGAGTGATTGTGAGGTTTATTAATGGATTATTGGAATAGAACCGCGCGAAAAATAGTGGGACGTCACAATACGACTTACCGTAGAATTTATATATAGAAATATAGAAATAGAGTGGCCTTTTGCTATAGTAATTGTAGAAACTGCATAATGTGTCTAAAGGAGGTGAGAGCGTATGATTAATTAGAGTTTTACGAATGTCTTCCACAAAAGATTGAAAAGCATCAAGGGAGATGTGTTTTCAGCGTACTTTCTTCACTAATATGACTTTCTCTACATTGCAAGCAGTCCACCATAATCTATTTTCTTAATAATTTTTAATGCTACGTCGTTTGACAAATTTTGTAGATTTACCTTATTTTACAAATTTCCAGAAACTTGTGCGAATCAAGATGCTCTGTCTATCTATCTAATCTTCTCCGGACAACCTCCAAGCCTGTGCGTCCCCTTCAATTTTATATCCAAGTCCTGTGCGTCCCCTTGATTTCTTTAATATATATAATAAGCTTTACATAAAAACTCTAAATTGCTGGTATACAAATAAATATCTGGCAATTTAAATGCAAGATGCAATGCAATTTTTTGTTACTACAATATTTATTTTGTACATGCATGGCACAAATTTCCAGAAATTTATGCGAAAGAAGATGCTTCTCTGTCGAACCTTCTCCGGACAACTTCCAAGTCTGCGAGTCTACATAAAAAATCTATTAAAAAATTTTGGCGACCCACCTTGTTAATTGAGACAATAATTCAGTCTCCCATGTAGTGTAAAAACTTGTGACATTTCAAATTTGGACAACTTACCTTATTTGACACTTGGCAGGTTATGATGAATTGACACTTGGTAGGTTATAAAGCGATGACACTTGGTAGGTTATAAAATTCAATCAACAGACGCGGTCGCGTCTGGAAGCTAATTCCCCCTTCCCCTCTACCCATAGGCACACTGAGGGACCATGTCTCTATACACGAAAGATAGCGAAATTGACAGGTCGTCGGAGCTATTTTAGCCTTATTATCTTATTTTATGACATAGTCCCGGTGTTTTTACATGATTAAGCGAATTATTTATTTCTTTCGAACCCATATGTCGTTTTACTTAATGTATCAAGCTATTTGTCTAAAAGATATAAGATTTATTCTGAATTAATAGTTATCAAAATGATACTTTTTTCAGTCAGACGTTTCGTGACGTCACGTTTTACTTTTACACTTGACGCCAGTAGATGTCGCCTTTCGTAAGCTGATGTAGGGACTGGCGCTGCAAGCGTCACGGAAGTTCCTCGAACTAAGGCACGAGGAAGAAGGTGCCGAACGCCATTACGGCGTCACTCGACTGAGAGTACGCATCGCTCAAGGAGCGCAGTACATTATACGGAAAGTTCCTTTCTCTGTACCTGAATTTGTTAAGGTCATTAAAACCTCCTTTTTTGTTACCAACTGTGTGTCATTTATTGGCCACAAGTGGATTCAACGCAAAGCAGAGTAGGCCTGCATAGGACAGATAAAAGTCCTTCCAACGGGGCGCACGTGGAGTGGCCCCTGTTAACCAAGAAGCCTACACTGATGTAGGGTTCAAGATAACCAGTGAAGTAGGAATCCCTCTTTACGGCCCTACGCCGTGGAGATGGGATGTGCTGGGAATTACTTCAACTCGTTTGATAGGAAAATGAATATATATTTTGTACAGAGAACGCCCAGAGTCTCCGATGGAGATCGTGGGCGTTTATATGTCCAACGTTAATCACGCCGGAGAATGCGCACAGGCGCTAGACGCGTGTACCACGCACGTGGATAATACAACACTACGTATTACACGAGAGAAAGGACACGTGGTCCAAAGACAGACTAGAAGTCGTCAGTCTTTATATGACGAAGTCACAGAATGAAGTCGTGCGCCATGGACGCTGCATGGCCACGCACGTCGGCTCGCGCCGTCTCCCCACTACCAAACAATCCTTGGAGTGGGGGAACAGCCGCTCCCCACACTGATGTTACGTTATCGCTTGAACGTAGCCACGGAAATGTATGTAATCGAGGAGTACGTAGGCGCGAGATTTGAAACGGAGCACAAGGAAGAGTTTATTGCCAGGAAACATAAATACGTGGAGCGTGTTGTATTTCTCGGGGGTTCTTCCTTACTATTTTTGAACGTGTCCTTATAATTAAATAGCTTTCAAATTACAGTTAGGCCAGGCGAGGGTAGTAAATAGCTTAACTTTTCCTTGCACATCTGCGTGCCAAGGTTCGTCGAGCGGGCAGCTGCACGCCTCATAAAAGCACCTAAAATTCTGTCCTGCCTTTAAACGATTGCCGATGTCCTGTAAGGGTAAAAACTGCGGTCGGGGGAGGCCGAGTCATAACGTCATAAACCTTGCTCGGGCGACGTCTTCTTGATCCTGAGGGTTGCGCTTACCTACCTTCCGGATATGTATGTAATGTATGTAGTCTATGTAAACTGAGTATTGTTGTGCCCAGGAAACGCCCAAGCACACGCGCCGCCAGACATATTATACATATCATATTACATTTCACTATGTTCGAGAAGTTTCCCAGCTGAGCCGCTAAGCGACCAAATCTATCAAATCAGCAATATGTAAGCGCATCGCCGCGACCGGGCTTAGTAACGCGTACCACGCCCAGCAGGCTATAAAAACCTACCTAACCCAGCCTACGGGCATTCTGGTTTTGACACTCGACGTGCTAACGCGGCTTTACACTTGTAATTCCCAGTCTAGTTAAGTTAAGGTTATAATAAAGAGTAATATCTGCATATAACCGAGTAGTGCACCCCGTAGATTCCCATCTTTGATTCACTCCTTACCTACGACGTCACCAAATCCCGTACCAGCCTTGCGAGCCACCACGCAGGGCACAACAAATGGTGGCAGCGGTGGGATTGTGCTTCGTAAAAATTTTACCGAGCCTTGACGCAACCGATTGATCAACGTCGACTGAGGTTGAACTACCTCCGACAAGATTATTGGATCATCGCAGTCACTTTGGCTAGGACAGGCAATCGTCGCTACCGAGGTAGCACAGAGGACCGAGGAACGGTCTTCGAGAAAAACGTTCGACGCAGTCCGAACGACGACGAGCCTGGAGACGAGTAAAATCAGCCTGTGAGTGAACGGGTGAAACTACAACTAACTAAACACCAAAATCCATCTACGAGGACGTCGCTGATCCGAGGACCAGGACGCACGACAGGACTTGGGGACTGAGGAACGAGAGGAAGCCGCACCCAAAGAACGGACGGAGAGCCGTACGAAGGTAGCAGCCGTCGGAGCACGCAGTACACAGCTGTACGGATCGACCTTGCTGGGTCCGATTCATCTCTTATCACCGCCGTCAGTTCTCGGACGAGAGGACGCCTGACCGAGCTGTCGACATGTGGAGGAGAGTAGCGTTGTGAGTAACCGAATAGCGTAAACGTGCTTATTGTAAACCAGAGTCCTATCAAAAATTGGAAACGGTGCATGAATGCCTCTAGAAGACGAACGCGCAATTCGATTTAAACTCCCGGGTCAAAGAAGCTTGTCACGATCATTCGAATCGTTTTTTGACAAAAAACTTATCTTCGTACGAGAGGAACTAGATATCCTACCTTCTTTAGACCATTCTAAACCGTTTCGCCGAACACTTCGACCGTCGCCGTTGCGACTAAGCGCTAGAAAATACGAAGATTCAAGTGCCGAATCGTCCCCAGAAAACTTCGTAACGCCAAATAGAGAATACCCGATTTTGCTAGCGGACTTTAGTTTGTTGGACAGAGTAAATTCGGAAGGACAAGAAATGTCTTTGCTTGACGGAGCTAACCCCCCCGGACTACCGGACGTAAAAAGATTGTCTACCGCGCTGTCATTAGTCGATAAATTCATAGGAAAATCGTCAGACGAGCTAGCAGAATTTCTGAAGTCTTATACAAGCGCCGCGGAGTTTGTCCCCGCGAATGAGTTGCCACGATTCTTGAAAACTGTGATAGGCACAAAAATTAAAGGCAAGGCAGCCAAAGTATTAGAGTACAAGGATGTAGATACATTCGATAAATTGAAAGACATCTTAACTTCCTTATTCGTAGACAAAAGATCTATAGGAGCTGTCGGAGCAGAGTTTCATGCCTGTCACCAACGAGAAGGCGAAAGCGTAAAATTATTTGCGTGTAGAGTAGAAGAGTTAGCTGGAGAATTATCTGAACTATCGGTAAAATCAGGGAACAGCGACGAAGTAAATAAGGCGCTAACAGAATCAGTGCAAGAACGCGCCCTAGATGTTTTCACCCTCGGGTTGAATTTAAAGTTGAGAACAATTATTAGATCAAGAAATTACGCTACGTTAAATGCGGCTGTAGCAGCAGCTATAGAAGAGGAACAAGCAATGGGTTTAAATGCTTCGCGAAATTATCGGAAATTCGGTAATCCACCCAAAGGAAAGGAAGGGTCGAACGTACCGCGCTGCGATCGCTGCAATAAATTAGGACATTTAGCTAGGAACTGCTATACGCGATTAAGCATGCCGCGAATAAACTATCCGACGCAACAAACGCCTATAAAAAAGGAAGTACAGCGAGTAGCTATGGTCTGCCACTACTGTAAAAAACCGGGGCACCAAATCAGGGAGTGCAGGGCAAGAGAAAGAGCAAATGGGCGAGATTATAGACCACGTTATACAAATACGAATTATAGACGCGAAGATACCGGACAGTATTTTAACAGAAATCAAGGTCGAGAACAATCTAGCGTTAACCAAGATCCCCCATCTACGAGCCGCGGAACGTCGGACGATAGACAAACGAACGCAGGAACTCGAGTAGAGTCCTACCGCGCGAACATGGTGACAACTACTAAGTTCGAAAACACGATCGAAATAAAGGCGCCGGAATTGATAGACGACACGGCGAATATGTTAGTGGACACGGGAGCCGATATCACGTTAATAAAGATAGGGAAGGTACAAGATAAAGTCCGTGCTGAAGACGAAATAGTCTCCTTGCGAGGCATAGCCCCTATGGAAATTAAAACACTGTGTCTAGTACAATTAAACTTAAAAGTAGGAAACAAAACCGTAACACACCCCTGTCGGTTAGTCAGAAACGATTTCCCGTTAAAGGCAGACGGAATATTAGGACAAGATTTTATGGCCAAACACGACGTCTGTATTAGAGCGAACGTAGGAATAGAGTTGTACGGAATACAATTCCCATATTCGGGAAGAAACGTAACTTTAAAACCGCGTTCTGAGACCATTCTCCTAGCTAGAACTACGAACAAATGTGAAGGAATAGTAGAAGGACGATCCATTAAGCCAGGAGTGTTCATAGGAAACGCGCTAACAGTAGGCCGGAACGGGAGATGTATAATAAGCGTGATGAATACTACTACAGACGAAGTCCTTATCGACGCGCCAACCGTGACGTTAGAAACGCTGACGAGAAATGACATTGACCCGACAGATGCGGTCGAAGACGAAAAGCGCGATTCACCGACGTACATAGTACATGCAGTACACGGAAGAAATAGAATGCAAATCTTACGTGAAAACCTTAGGACGGAACACCTAAATAAAGAGGAAGAGGACAACATACGCGGGCTGTGCGAAAAGTATAATGATATATTCGGATTAGACGGAGACAAGTTAGGATACACTACGAAGGCGGAACATTCCATTACATTACTCCCGGATACCAAACCCAAATACGTAAAGCCATATAGATTACCCCAAGCGCATAAGGAAGAAGTAAACAGACAAGTTGACGGAATGATAAAGGAAGGAATAATTCGTCCGAGCGCTAGTCAATGGAACGCGCCGTTGCTAGTAGTCCCGAAAAAGCCTGACGCGACAGGAAAACGCAAACTCAGGGTAGTAGCGGATTTTACCCAATTAAATGAAGCAACGATAGGCGATTCGTACCCCTTACCGAACATAACCGACATTCTAGACCAATTAGGTGGTGCGAAATATTTTTCAACCTTAGATTTAGCGTCTGGATTCCATCAAATCGCCATGAAAGAAGAAGACCGAGAGAAAACGGCCTTTTCAACACCCTACGGTCATTTCGAATATAATAGAATGCCTTTTGGCCTAAAGAACGCTCCCGCAACCTTCCAAAGGCTAATGAATACGGTACTATCGGGCCTTCAAGGAATAAAATGTTTCGTGTATTTAGATGACATAGTTGTATACGGACGTTCACTAAACGAACACCAAGATCGATTAGAACAAGTATTTGAACGCATACGCGAAAGTGGTTTAAAACTCCAACCCAACAAGTGCGAATTTTTACGAAAGGAAACCGTGTACTTAGGCCATGTGATAACCGAAAACGGGATCAAACCGGATCCCTCGAAGCTCGATGCTGTCAGAAACTTTCCTGTACCAAGATGTGTAAAAGACATACAATCATTCTTAGGCTTAGCCGGGTATTATAGGAGATTCATAGAACGTTTCTCACTAATCGCAAAACCCTTAACGCAATTATTAAAGAAAGATCAGGCATTCAGGTGGACTGCACAGGAACAGGAAGCCTTCGAAATACTGAAAGAAAAACTAACGACAGCACCGATATTACAATACCCCGACTTCTCAAAATCATTCGTTCTGACAACAGACGCCTCTGGAAAAGCATTAGGAGCAGTATTATCGCAGGGAAAGATTGGGCAAGACTTACCTATAGCATACGCAAGCAGAGTGTTAAACAAGGCGGAAGAAAACTATAGTACTATCGAAAAGGAGTTGTTAGCAATCGTATGGGCGACACAACATTTCAGACCATACGTATACGGCACCAAGTTTACAGTCGTAACCGATCATAAACCTCTGGCTTGGCTTTTTAACGTAAAAGACCCAGGTTCCAGATTAATGAGATGGAAACTGAAACTAGCAGAGTACGACTATAGCATAGAATATAAAGCGGGTAAGACAAACAATAACGCAGACGCCCTCAGTAGAATGTTCGCGATTACGCGGGGAATGAAACGACAACTCAGCACCGACGCACTAAACGTCGACGGGGAAAGCACCAACGAAGAAGATAAGACCCAACCAGATGAAAACACGAACGATACGACATATACAGAGGATTTTAAAAATCAAATACTACGCGAATATCACGACACGCCTTTAGGTGGGCATCTAGGGGTAAAACGAACACTCGAACGTATAAAATTAAACCACTCATGGTCAGGAATGCGCCAAGACGTAGAAAAGTACGTCTCCAGATGCGAAAAATGTCAGAAAAATAAACTGTCGAGAATAACCAAAGCTCCCATGGTAATTACGGACACCCCCATGGAACCATTTGAGAAATGTGCTCTAGACATTGTAGGACCTCTACCCGAGACCAGCAGACAAAACAAATACATACTAACCTTTCAAGATCTACTAACAAAATTCAGTAAAGCAATACCCCTCGAGAATCAGGAAGCGAACACTGTAGCAAAGGAATTCGTTACGGGAATAATTTGCGAATACGGTATTCCACAACGAGTGCTAACCGATCAAGGAACCAACTTCCTTAGCCAAGTATTCAAAAACGTTTGTAAACTGCTCAAGATTGAAAAAATACAAACCACAGCCTATCACCCTCAATCAAACGGAGCCCTAGAAAGAAGCCATAGAACACTAGCAGAATACCTGAAGAATTTTATCACCGAAGACCAGACCGACTGGGATGAATGGCTACCTTATGCAATGTTTACTTACAACACTACCCCGCACTCGTCCACTAGCTACACGCCCTACGAACTCGTTTTCGGGAGACAAGCTACCCTGCCGACCTCACTAAACCAGGCACCACAATTAACATATACCTACGACAAATACGCTGAAGAATTACGCGAAAGACTACGGTCTACAAATAGCATTGCGCGCGAAACTATAGGGATCAATAAAAACAAATCAATAAAGCTATACGATAAAAAGACAGCTAACAGATCTTTCAAAATTGGGGACCAAGTACTTCTACATGACGAGACTGTGAGACGCGGACGATCGAAAAAACTAACCCCCGCGTGGATAGGCCCCTACTCGATACAAGATACGCACGACAATAATAATTATACTATAAATAAAGGACGAAAAACGCGCCGCGTACACGCGAACCGACTTAAACATTTTATAGAATAGGACAGGAATAGGGAAACGGTCGCAATAGTGAAGGAGAGTAACGGCGCGTAACAATTATTAACGAAAAGGAAACACAAATTTATTAAAAAGAAAAAAAGGGAATTATACATTATACACAAAATTGACGGAAAAACCAAACAATTGTAAAGTACGCATTATGACCCTGAACCACACTATCCTACTAGAATTACAGCAACCTGGTGCATGGATTTATATCACACCAAAACCAATACAATTAGCAGCGACTGCGACGATAACGGCACAAAAATGTATAGTATTAAGGACTCTGGTATAATAACTATAAGAAATAAATGTACTATCACTACCGCCGAATTTACGATAGAAACCGGAAAACAATATGGAATAGAAAAAACGTGGAATTACTTACCAGACTACAATTTGACGTTAGGCGAAATCACACTTCCACAAATCACTGTAAACTCGTATCGCAACACAAATTTCGAATTAAAAAGGATAATCAAACACCCAGAAGAGCTAAACAAAGTTAGTAAAAAATTTGACGAGCTACAAAATGATTTAGAAAAACCCGAGATAATACCTACCGAGTATCACTACAGTTTTTTTTTGCAATATCTTCAATAACGGGATTTTTAACAGTCACGTTATGTATCTTTACACTCTACAAATGTATTGTTCACTTCAATATGAGAACACCACAACAATGTACGACGACCAACACTAGTAGTGACAAAACCACACAAAAACCCGAAGCTATAATAAAAATAGTTAGTAAGCAGGGAACGTCCTCCACCAATTCACTTTGAAACATTGTAATCTTATAATATAAGGGTCGTATCAAATGTAAACTAATAATATTCACATGTACCGAATTACTATTATAATCTAGTTATGAATTAAGGTTAACCGACCGCTAAGAAAAAGCTATGGCTTTTTCTCCCTTAGGGGGAAGGGATGTTGTGCCCAGGAAACGCCCAAGCACACGCGCCGCCAGACATATTATACATATCATATTACATTTCACTATGTTCGAGAAGTTTCCCAGCTGAGCCGCTAAGCGACCAAATCTATCAAATCAGCAATATGTAAGCGCATCGCCGCGACCGGGCTTAGTAACGCGTACCACGCCCAGCAGGCTATAAAAACCTACCTAACCCAGCCTACGGGCATTCTGGTTTTGACACTCGACGTGCTAACGCGGCTTTACACTTGTAATTCCCAGTCTAGTTAAGTTAAGGTTATAATAAAGAGTAATATCTGCATATAACCGAGTAGTGCACCCCGTAGATTCCCATCTTTGATTCACTCCTTACCTACGACGTCACCAAATCCCGTACCAGCCTTGCGAGCCACCACGCAGGGCACAACAGTATGTACTCGGAAAGCGCACCTCGACCACCAGTGTAGAGAACCATGAGTGGAGGGAAGCGCGAAAGAGGGAGAGACGACTAGAGGACAACCCACTGACGAAGCTTGAGGGATGGCATCGTTCTGATTGGACCACAAGGATCTATGGGAGGACCAGGAGGATCTTGTCATCGGCTTGGTCGACGACCTCGGAGCTGATTCAAAAACGCTTCGATCATTCTGTCGCTAACCAGCTACTTGAACAGTCCGAATAAATTCCAGAGTTTAACTTGCAAATAGTACTTATATTCATTTCAAAACACCCACACTCCGACGAGCAGAGCGGTTCAGCGCTCCACGGGCATCAACCCACGTTCTAAAATTCAAATCCCCGCGATAATACGTAACAAATTTGGTGACAGCGGTGGGATATTGAAAATAATTTGTGCGAAATTTAAGTCATCTCGGTGCTGAAGTTTGGCCTTATAAACTTTTGAACACTTGTATGAGTGACTTCGCCGGCTCGCGAGTGTGTATTGAAGTGATTCAACGGAAACTATTAAAAACTTTTTGGAAATAATTTTTTTTTATCGTGCAAATAGACACAAATACTATAAGTGATTAAGTGCAGCCTCTCTCTCTTGGGTTTTGCGCGGTTTTCCTTAAGAGCAAGGGTGAATACCGGAGGCGGGTGATTTCAGTGGCCGTGCGAATAATACCCTGAAATCACATGCACTCAGTCATTGTCCACATCATTTGCTGAGCTACTTCAGAAACTTCCCGGACGATTAAGGAAAGGACTCGAAGGACTTGGACGTTCGGACGATTCTTCACGGGGTTGAAATCAACTGCATCATCGAGGCACATCAGATCAACAAAGTCAGCGTTGGACATAGCTGGGACATCCATATAAGGGCTGGAGAACTGGACGGAGCAACAATCCATAAGTCACTTTATTTCCGAATTGTTCGTTATTCTTCGTATTAATTGTAAGTCTCGTTCATAAGCATCTAGTTTAATATAAAGTATTATTCGTTAGAGGTATTCGTTATTATCTGTAAAAATGCCGCCGTTTAAAAAGAAATACAGGCTAAGTAAGAAAAGGAGTAACGCTGGTCTGAGTGGTGGTAGTATCTATGAGATAGAGGAGATAATATTAGGAACAAGTGGTGTGTCAGCGCCTACTTCTGAATTTCAATCCGATGAGTTACGCTTGGTGCCGGCACAATCTACTCCTTTTCCAAGATTTGATATGTCTCTTCCGGATAATGGATCCATTCCATCCAGTAGCACGGTGGTAACAGATGCGTTGGGGTCATCTTCCGGGGTTCCTAAAGCTGCATTGCGCATGTCTTTTGATTCAATTGCGAATTTCATTCCACATTTTGACGGGAAACCGAGCTCTATAACAAATTTTATTAGCCAGTGTAGACTCGCCGATTCGTTGGTTAGACTTGAGGATAAATATTATTTATTGGCCTTAATACGCAATAGAATGCAGAAACGCGAGTATAGCAGGATACTTGATGGGAATGAACCCAAGACCGTAGAGGAGTTGATTAATTTAATAAAAGCTGCGTATGAGCAAAGTTTTGATATAAAAAATGCACAAGATAAGTTAAAAGTTATAATGCGGAAAGAACATGAAACCATTGAGGAGTTCGGTACTAGAGTACATGAAATTTTAGATCTGGGATTAGAAGCTGCGCAGGAAAAATTTAACGGTGAACAACTTGTAGGAATTAAAGTTCTACTGACAGAAGAAGCAATAGCTGGGTTTTTAAGGGGAATACGCAATGATACAATTATGCTATTAATTGCTAAAGATAACATAGGTAGTTTAACGACTGTTATTAAGCTAGCCTCTAAAATGGAGCATCAATTGCAACATAAAAATGAGCCTACAGATTTGAAAATTTCCGCAAACAAGTTAGGGGTGTTTACTGTGAATGCAGATGAACGTAAGTGCTTTAATTGCAATGGATTTGGCCATTTGCGTATAAATTGTCCCACGCGAAACAATAAAGTTAATCAATCAAACCGTGATAGAGTTAGATGTAATCATTGTAGGAAAACAGGCCATATAGAATCTCAATGTTATACAAAAAATGCTCGTACTACTTGGAGGAGGTCGCAACCTCAAGTTACCGCAATTTCTAGAAGTCAACAGAATTTAAACTTCCGCGGACGGGTCCAACGCGGAACGAACCCCTGATTGCACGCGCCGGATCCATCGTGTCTGCTACAACCTCGGAGTAATTAATGCCGTACAGCCTCTGGTTATTCCTCTTGAACATGATTATTTCTGCCATGAAGCAGCTAGTTTTCTTATAGACACTGGTTCACAGCTAAATTTAGTGAAACGACAAGGGTTAGTTTCAGATCTTCCAATTAATACTAATATAGTTTATGACCTTACCGGGATTGGCTCAGGAATGATTCGTACCCAGGGTGATGTTAGAGTTTTAATTCATGGCGTTCCAGTAGTTAGGCTATGAGAGTTCTGGATCAAGTGTGGGCGAGGGGGTGAGGCGGGGCGGGGGGGTACCGCGCGCTCTTCGGCGAGGGTGAGGTGGGGAGGGGGGTATCGCGCGCTCTTCGGCGAGGGTGAGGGGGTCAGGTGGGGAGGGGGGTACCGTGTTCGTTGGTGAGGGAGTGAGGCGGGGAGGGGGTACCACGTTCGTGGGTGAGGGGGATGACGTCACAGGGGAGGGGGATTTTCAAATTTCAAAATGGCGGTTGAGTTCGTTGGTGAGGGGGTAAGGCGGGGAGGGGGTACCACGTTCGTGGGTGAGGGGGATGACGTCACAGGGGAGGGGGATTTTCAAATTTCAAAATGGCGGTTGAGTTCGTGGGTGAGGGGGATGACGTCACAGGGGAGGGGGATTTTCTAATTTCAAAATGGCGGTCGAGTTCGTGGGTGAGGGGGATAACATCGCAGGGGAGGGGGAGGATTTTCAAAATTTCAAGATGGCGTCGCGCGCATTTCGTATTGGCGCCATCTATGGGATGTTTAAGGTACTTTGGAACCACGTCGATATTTGGCATGCGTTGATAAATTTCATAGATTTTTAGTACATTTCGTATTGGCGCCACCTGTTGGATGTTTAAGGTACTTTGACACGAGTCGCCGCCGCGCAATCTCCGCACGCGTGTGCGATCGGGGCGCAGGCGCGACCGCGAGCGAATCGTGGAATTTCGAATTTCGTCTTCGATGCTGATTTCTGAGAAAGAGGGTGGTATAGAATTTCTGAGAAAAGATAATGAATCATGGCGTGCGATAGGATTGAACACGTTTTGATACCTATGTGCACACCATTCATGAAGGATGTTTATATCGTGACATAAACATAGAACGATAATTATTATAAATCAATCGTCGCGGCAGCCCATGGAGTAAATATATAGCGATAAGTATTCGGTGGAGAGTTCCGAATATTCATAGTTCCGAGTATTTAATTTATATAGTAAACATAACATTGCACCGCGCCATGCAGTGTGTTTATATTTGAGCAGGATTGAACGCGTTTTGATCTTTGAATCGTGGGATCGATACAGCGCACGTGCAATGACGTAAACATATAGCGATAATTATTATAAATCAATCGTCGCGGCAGCCCATGGAGTAAATATATATAGCGATAAGTATTCGGTTGACAGTTCCGAATATTCATAGTTCCGAGTATTTAATTTATGTAGTATACATAACATTGCACCGCGCCATGCAGTGTCTTTATATTTGAGCAGGATTGAACGCGTTTTGGCGCCTACATGCATGCTCTTCATATTTGATTCGTGGAACCGATACAGTGCACGTGTAACGAAGAAACGAATTATACGGTGCGTTCACCCTAGTTCTGAGTATTTAATTTACGTAACCCCACCCTATTGACCGTAAGAGAATCCGGCGTTGCGTTCATGTAAACATCAGACGACTAAAACATAGAGCGATAATTATTCGAAGTGTAGGTTCGAATATTTTAATGATCGAGGAGGCTGTAAGTCAATCGTCGCGGTAGCCCATGGAGTAAACACGGCATTGTACCGTGTGTTTATATTGAGCCGTGGGAGCGATACAGCGCACGTGAAATGAAGAAATGAATTTGACGTTGCGTTCACCTAAGCAACCAATGTAAACATAAAGCTATACAGGGTGTCCCAAAAATGCTGCGGTTCCTTAAAGGGGGTGATTCGGGGGGTGATTGCAAACAACTTTTTCCTTTGCGAAAATGCCCTCCGAGGTTTCGTTAACGAGATATTAATAAAAAGCACCGACCAATCAGAGCGCGAGCCTTCCGCTGGAGGTCCCGCGCTAGCGTGGCCGCGCGCCGGGCCGCGCTGCGACTACGAACAAGCAAGGCGGCATGCATCGAAGGAAATTGCGTAGAATGGCAAATGAAAAAGACGTAACAAAAAAATCCAACCTTTTGCCATGGTTTGTTTGCCATTAAAAGTGAATAATGAATAAAGGATAAATGGATGAAAATCACGTGTAACGTAAAAAGACGAATACACATTTTTTTTAGAAGATTCGAAAATAATAATTATTTGAAGTGGGAGGATAAGGAATACGTAAAATTCCTTGTGTTAATAACATATCCACGAAAAGGTAATGTAACAGGAAATTAACGAAAAGTGATCGTAGTTCGTTATTGTGATAAAAATCCGTAACTCAATAACGGCCAGCACTGTTGCTGATAACGAATAAGTCTGTTTAAAAAGGCCGAATAAATATTTTCGTACGAGAATTTTGAGAATTACCGCCGGAAATAAGCCATAGCTTGCGTTAAATTTAAAAATGAATGAACACCATTAAAGTAACTAAAACTCACCTTTGTAGAAAATTCACCTGCAACTTGAAAACTTGTGTCACTGGGTCACTGAACCGATCCTGGTCATCGATGGACGAGCCCAGTGCACAGCTGATCCCAGGTATACGACACTACCCAAAGTTAAGGGTCGCAATGTCAGGTGCGTCCAGGTCAACGTACCGAATATTTACTTCACTGCACGGCTACTAACACTGATCACTTAATTTACTTTTCATGGAACGTGTTGTTGCTACGTTATAAAAATTGGTGGAAATGATTTTTTACTTGGCGTTCGGAGGCGTGGGTAATTCCCGCGCAAATTCTCACGCTGCAGCACTTGCGTCCTCGTTGTTTGGGGGGTACACACAGAACATCGCGTAATACTCTCGAGCAGAGAACATTTGTCTGCGACGCGATTGCTGACTGCTGACTGACAAGATTCTTTCCAAGCGACTTTTTCTATCCCCAAATAGTTTCTCTCGTTCCATTATGAGTTGACCCCCACCAGGCCAAGAGGCTTCAGGTAAAAAGAAGCCAGCACATTTTCGGAACACACGTGTTTTGCAGAAGTGCAACGAAAACTTTCACAAAAGCCCGCGCTCCGTCCTTCTACTGCCATTGTACCCATTGCTTCGAGATAGAAAACAGACACCACGTGTATCGGTTCGAAAGGGTCCGAAGGGAAGAGACGCAGAAAGTCTTCGAGTTGCTATAAAGAAGAAAATGCATACCATTCCTGTTTCCCCTTTCTGACACCCTGATTTCGCGTCTGCTACGAGGCGGAACCAAGTAAGTCATAAATTATCCGAAACTGTAGGAAACCGTTCTCTACCGCCGACTTGCGGGACAATACGGTCATAAACCGCGACCCTGGGGAAATGTTCTGGCTGATCAGCCTGATTAATTTTGGAGAACTAGAAATTACAGAGTATTATCCAGCATCAATACGTCTCGCGGAGAGACACAGGAAAAGAAGGGATAGTGCGCTGACTGCGCGTAGTCCCTCCTGCTTCGTCCTAGCCTCAAATTAAAGACGGATCCCTTATCTCTCGAGTATAAACAAGTGCTCGAATTTCAAAACACAAGCACGCGTCTACGTATTCGGTGCGAGAGACTGTGGGCTTGAGGTCCGATTGGCCCCAAACTAACCAACCTGCCCTGCATCCCTCCCAAATGGCCACTGTCCTGAAGAGGCCCTCTTCACAGCAATATCTCCTCCCCAAGGCCCATCTTCTCTCGCACGGAATACGTCGACGCATGCTTTTGTTTTGAAATTCGAGCGCGTGTTTAGACACGAGAGATAAGCAGGCCCGATTGGTTAGTTCAGGACCAATCTCCTCCCCAAGGCCCACCTTCTCTCGAACGGAATACGTCGACGCATGCTTTTGTTTTGAAATTCGAGCGCGTGTTTAGACACGAGAGATAAGTAGGCCCAAATGGTTAGTTCAGGACCAATCGAACTTCAAGCCCGCCTTCTCTCGCACGGAATACGTCAACGCGTATTGTCCCTGAATTTATACTCGAGAGATAAGGGATCCGTCTTTAATTTGAGGGTACGACGAAGCAGGCGGGACTAAGCGCAGTCAGCGCACTATCCCTTCTTTTCCTGTGTCTCTCCGCGAGACGTATTGATGCTGGGTAATACTCTGTAATTTCTAGTTCTCCAAAATTAATCAGGCTGATCAGCCAGAGCATTTCGCCAGGGTCGCGGTTTATGACCGTATTGTCCCGCAAGTCGGCGGTAGAGAACGGTTTCCTACAGTTTCGGATAATTTATGACTCACTTGGTTCCGCCTCGTAGCAGACGCGAACTCAGGGTGTCAGAAAGGGGAAACAGGAATGGTATGCATTTTCTTCTTTATAGCAACTCGAAGACTTTCTGCGTCTCTTCCCTTCGGACCCTTTCGAACCGATACACGTGGTGTCTGTTTTCTATCTCGAAGCAATGGGTACATTGGCAGTAGAAGGACGGAGCGCGGGCTTTTGTGAAAGTTTTCGTTGCACTTCTGCAAAACACGTGTGTTCCGAAAATGTGCTGGCTTCTTTTTACCTGAAACCTCTTGGCCTGGTGGAGGTCAACTCATAATGGAACGAGAGAAACTATTTGGGGGTAGAAGAAGTCGCTTGGAAAAAATCTTGTCAGTCAGCAGTCAGCAATCGCGTCGCAGACAAATGTTCTCTGCTCGAGAGTATTACGCGATGTACTGTGTGTACCCCCCCCCCCCCCCCCCGAACAACGAGGACGCAAGTGCTGCAGCGTGAGAATGTGCGCGGGAATTACCCACGGCTCCGAACGCCAAGTAAAAATTCATTTCCACCAATTTTTATTACGTAGCAACAACACGTTCCATGAAAAGTAAATTAAGTGATCAGTGTTAGTAGCCGTGCCGTGAAGTGAATATTCGGTACGTTGACCTGGACGCACCTGACATTGCGACCCTTAACTTTGGGTAGTGTCGTATACCTGGGATCAGCTGTGCACTGGGCTCGTCCATCGATGACCAGGATCGGTTCAGTGACCCAGTGACACAAGTTTTCAAGTTGCAGGTGAATTTTCTACAAGGGTGAGTTTTAGTTACTTTAATGGTGATCATTCATTTTTAAATTTAACGCAAGCTATGGCTTATTTCCGGCGATAATTCTCAAAATTCTCGTACGAAAATATTTATTCGGGCTTTTTAAACAGACTTATTCGTTATCAGCAACTGTGCTGGCCGTTATTGAGTTACGGATTTTTATCACAATAACGAACTACGATCACTTTTCGTTAAGTTCCTGTTACATTACCTTTTCGTGGATATGTTATTAACACAAGGAATTTTACGTATTCCTTATCCTCCCACTTCAAATAATTATTATTTTCGAATCTTCTAAAAAAAAGGTGTATTCGTCTTTTTACGTTAAACGTGATTTTCATCCATTTATCCTTTATTCATTATTCACTTTAAATGGCAAACAAACCATGGCAAAAGGTTGGATTTTTTTGTTACGTCTTTTTCATTTGCCATTCTACGCAATTTCCTTCGATGCATGCCGCCTTGCTTGTTCGTAGTCGCAGCGCGGCCCGGCGCGCGGCCACGCTAGCGCGGGACCTCCAGCGGAAGGCTCGCGCTCTGATTGGTCGGTGCTTTTTATTAATATCTCGTTAACGAAACCTCGGAGGGCATTTTTGCAAAGGAAAAAGTTGTTTGCAATAACCCCCCGAATCACCCCCTTTAATGAACCGCAGCATTTTTGGGACACCCTGTATATGTTTTAATAATAAATGTATAACAATTTTTAAATAAATAAAATATATTTTTATTAAAAAAAACTGTGTGTTTATTCATGTACACCAATGCATATATACTTATATTATAGAATCAGTATTCACGTAAATAGCGTATTCGTATGGAAGGGGTATTCTTGCTCGTGGGTAAAGATAGCATTCGTCGCAGTCGTTGCGCTCATCACCGTCGCTATAGAAACAAAAAAATTAGTACATATTAGTCTATCTGTTAATGACGCATAAAGTAGATGCAATGCGTGTATATGACTTACATTAGACAACGTTACGTATATAATTCCATATTTTCTGGACGTTCTCCAACGCGCAAACACCATCGTTGTTGTGAAATGTACATCGAAGAGCACCCGTTGAAGACATAGACTTCAGGTTAGGAACGTCGGGGTCCGCGGTGTTAGGGATGATCCCGCAATAATCATCGTCAACGTCATAGCCGCCGTCGTCTTCGACGGTTCGAGCGTTGTTGTTGCTGCTGCTGTTGTTCGTATAAATCGCAGACATCCTCAACGATTATGTCAGGTAGTAGTTGCAGCATCCAGGTTTTCTTTTCCACACCTTTCACGACGACAAAGTCAATGTTCGTGAGTACACTGGTCAGCAGCCCAGGAAGTTTGGAGTATGGAACGTAACCGTCAGACCAGCGAAGACCATGATGATGCTTCGCGAGCCAGGATGCTTGACGGGTCTCGCACGATTTCAGATGCCCCCAGACGTACGGTGGTTCGAAGATCCAATGGCTGATCGTAGGCGTTTGTTACTGTGTCTGCGAATCGCGAGCTCTTTGACAACGAACTCGCAATTGGTATTGAAACCTTGAAGATCGACAATGGCGAACATTATTTTACGATTAGGTAGCAGTGTCGGTGGTGGTGTCTGAACAGCAACTGAGAACTTGGACATCGTCGTTTTCACAGTAGCAGAAGCGGCAGTAGTATTCGTTGATCACACATACGCATACTATGCTAGTTTACGTACCACGTTAGTCAAAGGGCCGTATTCTACTATACGATCGTGTATGATCATACAGTACGCTGTAGTATTAGCGGGGACATTTTCGTTGCACTCGAAATCTATTCGCACATCCACCGTAGCGCTCTTCAACGATTCGTTTTGCCTAGAACAATCTATGACCGCGATAGGCGCGTATCAAAAGAAATCATTCGCATTCATTAACGGTTCTCCACGACCGTAGTAGGATCGACTAAAATTTGCACACATATCGTATAGGAGTGCATATTTAAACTTTTCGAAATCCAGGTTCAAATCGTCGTACGGATACGTCTCGGAATTTAGGTACAATCGAACGTTCGTGAGTTTACACGCATCGAATCTGCTCGCGGTTTTATCAAGACGATTCTTTCGATCGGTTTGCATGGCGAATATCATGTATCGAGGTTTTTCAATTTGCGACGTAGCTTTCACGGTCCACGTATGTTTTGTCACGTCCCGGGTTGAGGTCTTAGGGAAATGACATTGTTGGGGTAGGTTAAAAGGAAGTTTCGGCACGAAATTGAATTTCGCAGCACTAAACTGGGTAAGGAGTCTCGGCACGAAAATGTATTTCGCGTCACAAGACGGGTAGGAGCCTCGGCACGAAAATGTATTTCGCGTCATGAGGGGGGTAAGAGTCTCGGCACGAAAATGTGTTTCGCGTCACGAAACGGGTAGGAGTCTCGGCACGAAAATGTATTTCGCGTCACGAAACGGGTAGGAGTCTCGGCACGAAAATGTATTTCGCGTCACGAAACGGGTAGGAGTCTCGGCACGAAAATGTATTTCGCGTCACGAGGAGGGTAGGAGCCTCGGCACGAAAATGTATTTCGCGTCACGAGGAGGGTAGGAGTCTCGGCACGAAAATGTATTTCGCGGCACAAAACGGGTAGGAGCCTCGGCACGAAAATGTATTTCGCGTCACGAGGAGGGTAGGAGTCTCGGCACGAAAATGTATTTCGCGACACAAAACGACCAGGGAAGGTTTTAAATGGTTATTGTGTATTTGAGAGACACCCGTTAGGACGCTAATAGCATTGTTTTGATTTACCGTTGCATTATTTCAAAGAACCGCTCGCGATATTCCGCGGACTACGTTTAGATGTGCTGATTCGGGAAAAGTCATGTAAACATAACAAGAGCTCTCGTGTTCGCGAGACGAGATCAGCTGTTGCACCGGCGTGTTATGTACTGTAATCTTTATTATCGTAGGATTTACGCAATAATACGAGGCGTGTTTAGGAAATAGGAACGTTTGTTTATTTTGGGTACCGTCTTGTTTTGACGTGTACCGTTAGGAACATATGATTTAAATGTAATAATAGTGATACGCATGAATATTAGTAATGAAGGTGCAATACAAAATAGACCGATAGGTCTTAACAATAAGTGGGTGATACAAATTAACCAATAGGCTTTAAGCAATAAGCAAACACACGTAATAGGCCAATAGGCTTTAAGCAATAAACAAGTAATAGAAAATAAGCCAATAGGCTTTAGCAGCAAGCCGGAAACAAAAATAAATGAATAAGCTTTAGTAGCATTTAATGTTATAAATGAATAATTATATAAAGAGGTATGATAAGCAATACACATTAGTAATATAAATGAATATGACATACAGTGTTATATATATATATTAATAATAATAGCAACTTACAATAAGTAAAGCAGGACGTTTCTCCTTCTTGGAGGGTTCGCACTGAATTTATATAATGAAAAATGAGATTCGTCGATACGTTATCACTTTTATAGTCGCGAGGTTTATATAGACACTTGTCGCAAAAATGGTAAACATGGTAATGAGTAGATCGTAGAGACACTGTTACAGAAATGGTAATGAGCTCCGGCCTCTGTGGACCTCATATTTATAGTAAAGATCGGAATGTCAGGTATGAAGGGTAAGCGCGGTAATTCGCCATGGCACGTACGCCAAATATGCGTCGTAGTAAATAACTGAGTGATGACTAATGCGCAAAGTATGCGTCGCAATTACATTTTTGGGGTTTTTATATGGGAATACTCAATCCGACGGATTTGGAGTAGCTGGATGGGTACAGGGGTAAGAGTGGAGTCAAATTAAAGGGCAGTTTGAGGGGGTGAGACGTGGTCTCGAATTAGTAAGTTTTTGGTGCGAGGGATTCGTTTAAATTGAAAGATAAGGAGGACGTAGTTGACCATCTTGAGATGGGGACCGCTAAGGTACATCGCCAAGGTGATAAGGAATCTGGATTGACCGTTTAGAGATAGGGACCACTAAGGTATATCGTCTAAATGATCGGTTGGGTGAGGGAGTAGGGTATGACTCGAGATTGAAGGTTTTGATGGAGTTGTGAATTGATTTTCGAAGAGATGGTGGAATAATACCGCGCGAAAAATAGTGGGACGTCACAGTTTCGTTGTCGCTTGCAGTAACGGGTACTCGTACAAGTCCCACGATCTGAAACTCATCGCGATCGGTCGGCCACTTTCCAGGATAGGTAGCATCGATAGTTTATTCACTTCCTCCAAAGCGACGTGGGGCATACGCCACTGCACCTTGCGTATGTCTAGTTTCGGCCTCGCAGTGGTTGAGGTACCGTACATTGCGTTCGCATTGACTCGTGATCGAATAAGGATCAGCTCGTGCCGCGCGTTCATCACGATGTGTTTGTAATCCTCGCAGAATCCTAACAGAACGTTCAATGGTACGCAGAAATTGAAAGCGCCCGAATGAAAAATGTCTTTATCGTACGCGATGGTATGATCCCAACCGGCATTCGCGAGCACTTTGCTTCTATCGACCGACAACGAAATGTAATTTTTCAACGCGGTAGCGATTCCCGGATTTCGGCAACGATCGATCTCAACACCGTTCAATTCGTATCGAATCTCATCGAACATGAACGAGACGCAATTGTTGTCGAGAACAGCACTCGCTGACGTCGCCTGGCCTTTCGCGTCTTGCGTCGTTAACGTGACACGACCTTCGATGTATAGAAAACTTTCGCACGGAAGCGTGTACAGATCTTGCTGCTGTATGGGGATTCTTATCTCGTCGCTATTATCGAACGTCGTGTCGGCGTACGGATTGTACGTGTGTAACTCGATTTTCGTGATACGATTATCAAAGGTTGGCGTATTCGCCACCTCCAGAATAAAAGACATCGCGGTTGCGTGTCACTCACAGCTTGTCTAATAGGCGACGATGAAACCTAGTGATCGTAGAAAACGCGCGTTTCTACGAGTCGATGACTTTCTTGCGCTTCTTACCGGTCCTCTTCTTATCGCTCCACCCGCCTTTATTCTGCTAGTTTTGCCCGCCGATAAAGGGTTGCGCCGATGACGCGACACAGAGACGTTAGGAGTAGCAGCGGCAGCTATGATTGATGATTCGTATGTATGATCTAACACTAACATACTACACACGCGCGCACACGTGTAGTCACGCTAGCCTATCGCGCGGACGTCGTTGAACGTGCAAACGAATCGTTATTTTTTCTCCGCGGAAATCTATAGGACGCTCGTGTTGGTCGACGATGCACAACGTTAGATCGTGTATTGCTCGTGCAACGATCGGCAGGTAAATGACGTGTCGCGGGGTTTCCACGCAAGGTGAAAATTCATGGATCGTGTGTATCGGCTTGTCGTTTCTGTACGCACCGGTAGTGACGTTGCACGTTACTCTGATCACGTTAACGTTTATAATGTTCACGGGTACGTCGGACTCGTGCCAGGTTCTTGGTGATAAAACGCGATTCGGGGAACATCCTAGCAACGAGCCCACATTGTTTGGTTGCGTAGAGTCCACGGCGAACGAGCAGTACAGCTCGCTTTTCATGGTGTTGTTGTTAGCTCGCAGCACTCGAGGATACTTGTCGACATCATTCTCATTTGCATCGTTGTTATCGATAATTCGGGGATGTCTATCGAGTAATCGCTGATTGAAGTGCTCGGTGATAGCGTCTAATTCGTATGAACCGTGAGGGATCGCAATATGATAATGAGCGACATCGACGATGTTGTTCTCAGTGTTGTAGTCGGCGATGAAGTAGAATTTATCGTTGCTCGAGTCAATGTTCGGTATCGTGTGAAACGTCTCCAAGTCCGCGAGTCCTAATTCATACTGACCATCGCTCAAATCTATCGGAAGAAAATAGTTTACCGTGAGCACGCTGCTACGGCCCGTTAACGTTAGCGTGAACGACATATCGATTACATTCGCGAGACGGAGAGCGAGAAAGTGACGCGCGCGTGCGAATACTCGCCAATTTATCGGTATTATATTTCTTTATTATAGGATATATGGAGCATTATTATGTATGGATACATTGTAGCATAATCTTAGTACATAGGCCATAATTCCATAGATTTTTGATGCAAAAATTGTGCGCATAAGGGACCGCAATTCATCTCGTCGAAACGTTGAAAACGATCGTGATTGTACGTGATCGTTGTTCCGCGCCCGAAATAGTAAATCAATTCCGTGGGAGGTCGCAGATTCCCGAAACTATCAAAGTACTGTACTCGTAGCCCGCGTTTCGCGTACGCGACCCAATGCGTACCGGCGCCTCGATTCTCGTCAAGATTCGCGATACCACATTCGTTGGCTAGTACGCGCGTAGGAAGCGTGTCGCGCATAAACACCCCTCGAAAGAACGGTACGCTAGCGCACTCGCGCTCTAATTGCAGATTTGTCATTGGTTGTTGGGTTATCGCTGCCACCGTCGCCACGCGGCTACTCGATCGACGTTTTTTTTTCTTTGAGTGCTGTCGTCTTTGGCGTCGGCGTCTAGGATTCATGCCCGCGCCTCGCTTGTAAAGCCGGGGCCAGACCTGAATGAGTATACGCTGAGCAGGCTGAGCCGCGCACGAATATTCTGATGTGGACGGGTGAAACGGCAGCCCCTGGCGCATACTTCTACGTCAGAAAGGGTGAGCGTGAACGCATATGCTAGTGTGGACGGGTCATTCGTGATGATTCGGCGCATGCGACCCGACTCGCGCATGCCGGCGAAGGCACATGGCCTGAGCCGACCGTTGTCGGTTTTCTTCCACAGATCAAAGGGAGTTTGAAGTGCATTGCGTTCAGCGTGGAAGATAGAGGCAGAATGTGATACTTTTCTAAAATCCTCGATGTCTCGGATTTTCATGATATTGAAATACATGTATGGTAGTCCATATGAAATTAGGGAGGGTTAAGTCCTCATTTTTGCAGATTCGAAATTGTTTAAAAAATACAAATCTTCAAAGTTTCCTGGTTTCGGTGATTTTTACGAAACTCCTACAGAAATTATTGAAGGCATAGACTAAATAAATTTAATCCATTGCTAATATTGACATAAACAGATAATCAAAAATTTAAAAATTACATTTTGAATTATAATAATGCAATTAACATATGATAGACTTTAAAGCTCTATTTTACTGAATAATTTGTCTTTCTTTTCTTCACTACATCCTGCATTGTTCTTAATTCATACAGCCAGGCCGACTCGCTGTTGTGTTAAAAAATCACACGAGATTACTCGGGGGGGGGGGGGGGGGCAGCAATAAGCCTCGTGGAGGGACGCAGGTAGAAAATGAGGTGTCCGCTGCACTGCGCGTGATCCCGCCTGTGACGTCTTCCCTTCGAATTGGAGACTGATCTCTTATCTCTTCAGTATAAGCACGTGCTACAATATCAAAACAAAAATACGTACTGACATATGCGCTGCGAGAAAACGTGGGTCATAAAGAGAAAATATTACTATGAAGAGGTGAAAACGTTGCGTCTGCAACGAATGCAAGTCCGATTGGTCATAATATAATCTCCCCCTACTCCTCACCCTTTCTCGCACTGCATACGCCTGTGCCTGATTTTGTTTTGATATTGGAGCGCGTGGTTACTCGAAAGATATGGGATCCATCTTCAATTCGAGGAGAAGACGACGCAGGCGGGAACCAGGCGTCCCTCCAGCCTGCAGGTGGCGAATTGATGGTGGACAATACTTTTTAATTGCTATATTGGTGACATCTTTTTAATATGCATGAAAGTAATTGTAGTTTTAATATAATTATGAAACATACATTGGGAACACCGTTCCTCGAAAAGGGGGGACTTTCCTTCAGTGACTTCGTTCGTAGAGGAGGAACCCTCTCACCCTTGACGAAGTAGAGGAGGGAAATGCCACATCTGGTTGCCAAAAACTTACCAGGGCCGATCGGCCGGACCGTTTCGCTAAGGTCGCGGTTTATGGCCGTATTGTCCCGCTAGTCGGCGTGGCGATTAATAGCAGTACCTACGTGCGGGTCCGAAGCCATCGTACGTACTACCCGGCAACAGAGCAATATACGGATTAACACGGACTGAACAATGTCTAAAATTCTTAAAGACCCCATAAAATCGATTGCCCTTTAGAAATCTGGCAAATAGATGTTGTCGAAACGTTCTTGGAAAAATAATAAATTACCCATCGTAAAGAATGAATGAATTTTTGCCTGGCTCTGAGCCCGCTTTTATCTCGACGCACGTGAGAAAAATGCCACCAATATAGCATCTACAAAGTATTATCCGCTATCAATACGCCTCCTGCAGAGACAGAGGAAGAAAATGTATTGCTCGCTGACTGCACGTGGTTCAAATTAAAAGCGGATCCCTTATCTCTGGAGTATAAACACGCGTTCACTTGAGACTCCCTAATTCCGTAGTTCCTACGTGTCGAACGTATATTTCTAGCGATCTTCTTCGCCAGTTTCGACAGAGTCTCGTGGCTCGCGACAGCTAAGGACAGAAGGACAGAGAGTGTTTAGAGTAGTGCAGACGAAAGGTTTGCCTGCCATATGACACCGAGGAAGGGACCGCGGGACCCTCGACCTAAGGAAAGTCAGGCTCGCTGCGATGTTCGGGCTCTTTCCAGCCGATGTTGGTAAAGTCCCGCGCCATCAAAGGAATGGCTCACCCACATGGGGTAAACAACTGTAGTGATGCATCCCTGTCCCTCACACTACCGTGACTTGTTGTCGTCCTTACAATTGGGGGTGTCAAGTAGTTTAAAGAAGCAAGACAAGGTGGTAATAAACGAAGAGTGTCCCACAGACCTTTCCAATGTAAGTATATACCTACGCCTACGGTTCGAAATGTCTACGGGACTCACGGAAGTATCACGGAATAACCTGTACCACGGATTTATCCGAGTTTACCCTATGTTTGTTTTAACATGATATCGATTTCATGACCTTTCTACTTTCCAAACTGGTAAGATGTCTTGCGGGGTGGCCCAGGAAGAAAAATCAAACACATGGAGGGAAAAACTGTACGGGCTGCCTTGTCTGCCATACCTGGTACGGGGTACCAGGTGGCAACTCTTTGACACGCGTCGATGGACAATCACTCTGTATTGGTAAACGGGATGACTCGGAGGGTTGAGCTGTCTGTTTATTTAGCTAACTATGTATCACACCATCTTTACGACTGCGGAGTGGGCTAAGTTAAGCACAGAAGTTGGTGAAGAAAGATACAATGGCACTTTCGACCCCTCCGCATGCGTCATTCGTGCGCGCTCAGCGTGCTCAGCGTATACGCATTCAGGTCTGGCCCCGGCTTAAGGTGTCAGATGCATTCCGCGCCCTTCCATAGCCCGATGATGACGCAATGTCTCTTCCAGCTGTTTTCGAGAGGCCCTCGAATCGTTGACCGCTTTGGGTATACCAGCCGCTCCACCGGCCAATGCTCCGATAGCCGATAACGCAGGCAGTACGAATGGAAGAAATCCACCGCGTTTAGCCACTCGTAGATTACGATGTCGTCGTCGCCGTTGCGAATGTTTCCTTCCAGACTTTCTCTGTTTACATAATAAAGTTAAGATATCGACCGTAAGAATTTTTAAAATTAGAATATATGATATCGGCGCACAGTTTCGGTCATTCAAAGGAACAAAAGCTCATTTGCAATTATAAAAGAATTAGTTTCCGACGTTTCGGTCAATGGTTTAGACCTTTATCAAGGAAAGTTAAAATTATAAAAATATACTGCGTATGCTTTTGCGTAACGCACGCTGATAGACGCGTGCGGCGTACGAGTCGGTTGGACGGTGACTGAGGTAAACAGTATACACCAGGACATCCAGAGGGGAAGGCAACGTATGGTCCACACAATGTCCCAACGAAACCGTTTAATATTTTGAAATTAGATTAAACGTACGAAAGTCCGGGACCTCACCAAGACACTGCAAGGTTAACAAAATTAATCATTTATGTGGTAAAATAATCTATCACCCATACGTTACATACCATTGAAATAGTATGTATTGATGTGGGAGCGAAGTATCCAGATCGGATGTGCCGTGCCCGTGTTCTGGCATTGCGCCGTTCACGGGAGGATTCTGGCCATCATTGCACGATCTGGATGCCCTGGAACGGCAAGCCTTCGGCCGTCGGCTTGCCGGCGCATGGCCGTTGGGGAACCCCAATGGGTTCCATGTTCTCTCAACCGGGTTGCCGGTTCTGGTGGTACCCCCGGGTCTTCGGGCCGCGTGAGGAGGATCCAGGACCAGCCCGGAGCGGAGAATTTGCACGAAGTTGGGGGCCCGACCGGGGAAAGTCCATGTACCGCACCTCCAAGTTGGTGCTCCCGGGGTCCCCGCGAGACATAGTCTCGTTGGGGGACGCGGACGCGGACATGGCAACTTGCGTTCCCTTCGGATTTATCCGGAGGGTGTCCTCCCTGGCGGGACGCCTCCCGCCAAGGGTGGGACAGTAGCCCCGGGTGTCTCCGGGGTTATGGTGCCACCCCCGCCTTAGCGGGGAAGCCTGGAAAGTAGTAGGACTATGAGAGTTCTAACCCAGGTCCTCCGAGGGGAGCGTGGGGAGGTATAGGAAGTGTCGACGCGCGGGGGAGCGGAGTGGGGGGAACTCTAGACGCGGGGCGGAGCGGGGAGTGGAGGCCTGGCTGCATGCGCACAAGCTGTGGAGTGGGGGAAACCATAATTGTGGAGGGGATCAGTCTAGACCGAGTCGTCGCGGAGACCTCTCCTTATCATGCGATAAATCCCCTGGGACAGCTGCATGATATGATACAATGCGAAGAACGCGCAAATGAAATATAGTAATTTTTTTATCGCATTGAATCTTAAAAATATGTGGCGAGGAGAGAAGGAGGTAGATGGGTAAGTAAATGGAGAAATTATATGATGAAGAAAATATATTTTATTTTTATTTTTTATTAATATTCACAGGATAAACTTTTTGGTACAAAGAGATAATAATGCGGAGAGACATAATACATATAAGACAAATATCCAATCCGAAGAGAACAAAAGAGATTATATATAAATTTAAAAAGTAAAGAATGGCAAATATATAGAGTAATTATAGAATAATAATAATAATAATAATAATAATAATAATAATAATTCTTTATTGCACTTTACAAAAGAAAACACAAGCAAATGAATAGCACATAAGGACCGTAGTGGAGTGCAAAGGCGAGGTACAGCTGTCAGCTGTTATTAACCTTACCAGTTAAAGCTACTGAAAACTAAAAACTAACACAATAGAGTACATGAAGTAAATATAAACAGCCAAATAACATTATAAAAAGCGAGTAATTGGAAAATGACAAAAGTAAAACTTAAGAATTAATCGTTAATGTTGATTAGCAAGAAAAAGTGTCACTGCATGCTTGAAGGATGCGAAAGAGGAATACTATCGGGATGGTGATGAAGAAGGTGAGGATGATGGTGATAGTGATGGTTGTTGAGGAGATGGTGATGAGGATTGCGGTTGTGGTGACGATGAGGACGATGCTTGTGGTGATGGTGGTGGTGTCGGAGGCAGCCACCGCACGTTAATCCAAGGTGGCGATTGAGGACGTGGTCGCCGCAAGGGCCCCAATCGCCGATACGGCATCCGCGGCCGCCGCATCCGTGCAGCTGCCGCCGGTCCGATTACGGGCCCCTGCCGCCGCACGCGCAGATCCAGCGGCGCCTGGTCCGGAGGCGCACCACCATCCTCAATCATGCGGTGGCGCAACCATGCCCTAACGATCGTCGGCATCGGTAGGTCCTAGAACACAAACGTTGATATAAAATTAGAGCATCAAATCGATGTGTTATGAAAAGTAGCACGTTTCAATTTTCTTACGAAAAGTAGCACGTTTCAATTTTCTTACGAAAAGTAGCACGTTTCAATTTTCTTACGAAAAGTAGCACGTTTCAATTTTCTTATGAAAAGTAGCACGTTTGCCTTTATTCTCACGAAAACATTCACGTTTCGGTTTTCGCTGCAAAACCTAGCACGTTTGAGCGGTTTGCCGCGAAAATAGCATGTTTCATCTTTCGCTGCGAAAACTAGCACGTTTTGAGCGGTTTTGCCACGAAAAACTATCACGTTTCGGTTTTCGCTACGGAAACTAGCACGTTTGAGCGGTTTTTCATGAAAAATAACATCTTTCGCTGCGAAAAGTAGCACGTTAGAGCGATTTGTCACGAAAAAGTAGCATGTTCGCGTTTACCCCACGTTCACAATTCCTCCCACCCTCCCTTACTTAAATTATGTAAATTAAAATTTTCATATGTGTTGTCGTTGGAGATTAGATGGAATTATTAAACAATATTTTCAACAGTTGAATTAGTTTAAACTGCCCACGCGCTGAAACGCAATAGTTTCTGAAACGTGCTACTTTTCGTAACACATGTCGAAATGTATAAAGCACTGCAAAGTATTACATACCTGTCGTGGTGGTGGTGGTGTAGGAACCCGCGGCGGCGATGGTGGCGGCGATCGCCAATGGGGTGGTGAGGGAGGCGATGGTGGTGGCGAGTTCTAGAGCATGCAAACATCGATATAATATTGACATGTTAAAAACGTAATAAACATCAAATTCGCGAATAACATTATGGTGTATTATGTACATACCTCATGATTATTCAAGCATCTCGGCTCACACTCTGGAGCAATTCGCTCCAGACCCATAATTGTTAACTGTCACCGAACCCTTTGAAACTTGGAAGACAACTGGTCTTGTCGCATCTCCAGGCACACGCATGTAGGCTCCTATCATGAAACTGAGAAGTGCATAGCTTTGCAAAGTAGGGTACCATTGTTTTTTCATAACCATTTTCGCTGACCATTGCATTTCTTCTTCACACTCATCATTTAGCTGAACCGAACCACTTCACCTTCACCTTGAACTTATCATTCGACTAGACCATATCACATGAACCACTATTAAACGTTTATCGAACCACTTTGAACATCTATTGAACATCTATCATACCACTCTGAACATGTATCGAATGTCTATCACACCACTTTGAACATCCATTAAACGTTTATCGAACCACTTTGAACATCTATTGAACATCTATCATACCACTGTGAACATGTATCAAATGTTTATCACACCACTTTGAACATCCATCATATCACTCTGAACGTGTATTGAACGTGTATCAAACGTATATCAGACCACATTGAATGTGTATGGTTCCACCCTGAGCATGTATCGAATGTGTATTGAACCATTTCTTCATAATATCGTCTTAATCTAGCATTACATGTAGGAGGTTGGATGGGAGGAGGAAAAGAAAAACATTTTATACATTAAAAATTGATTATATTTATTTATGAATTTCCATCTGGTGTTTAGACCACCAGTTGTATATTTTAAATACATTTTGCAAAGCACAATGCTTTGCATGTCTACCACATCGCAGAGTATTAACTACATTTAGCTTATTTAGAGATTTGATATCATCATAGTCAATGTCTAGCGTCTCAATGATCGCATCAGCTCTCGTATTTTCATCGAGGAAATCCGTAAGCCAGTCGCGTTTCTGCAACCCTTTAACGTATACGATATGGGATGCATCATCTTCATCGTCAATAGCATCAGCTACAGCCTTCGTAATTAGCTGTTTAGCCATACTGTATGGAACATCTCCATCATCCCACCGTAGTCCATGACGTTTTGCAACCAACCACCGAATGCATGATTTGTCGGATTTTGTAAGAAGATATTGCGGCATCGAACTCCCAAAAATATAGTGTGAGAGAATTGTTCCCTTTCGTAGGACAGCCACTTCCTTGACAACAAATCTTCCATCAACGATGAATCCTTGCAGGTCAACAAATGTTGGTACAACCATTATCGATACGATTTAGAGGTCCGATCGCTTCCAAGACAGATGGGAGAATGCAGTATTTCTTGTAAAGCATCTCGATTTTCATGATGAAATTTTTGTATGAATTTGACACAGGAGAGGGCGGACAAGTAGCATGACAATTTAATTGATTTTGCGCACCACGTTTGTCAACGGATTGTATTCAACCACCCGATCGTGCAGAATCAGACAGTAGGCTGTAGTATTTGCAGGCACATTCTCTTTACAATCGAATTCTATGCGCACGTCCACTGTGCTATTCTTGATCGACTCATTTTGTCGCGAACAATCAATCACCACGAGAGGACCAAATTGTAAAAATTGGGCAACGGTGAATAATGCCTCATTGCAACTATGTCCATAATACGATTTACGGAAATGTGTATACATGTTAAACAAGATGGCATGTCTATTCTTGTCAAAGTCCAAGTTCATATCATCATATGGGTAAAATTCTGAGTTGAGAAAAAGTTTTACATTGGTCAATTTGCAGTGATCAAACCGAGTAACATCTTCGATCATCACATTCTTTCGAGCAGTCTGTAGAGCAAAGATAATATATCGTGGTTTCTCCAACTGTGTAGCCGCCTTCACAGCCCACGAATGCTTAGTCGTGCTCTGCAAGAGAGGATATTCATACAGATCCCAGGAGCGAAAACTAATGCTCAGGTTTTGCCCACTTTCCAAAGCATGTAGCAACGATAGCTTATTAATGTCGTTTAGCATCACATGAGGCATCCGCCATTGCACTTTAAGTAATTCAAGTTCTGGTTCCAACGTTGATGATCCTATTAGAGAATTGTTATCATTGCGTGACCGTATTAAAATCAATTCGTGACGCGCATTAATAACCACACGTTTGTAGTCCTCACAAAATCCCAATAAATATTTGAGCGGGATGCAAAAATTGAAATGATTTTATACTATTAGCTCATCATGTCGTTTCAAGCCCCATCCGGCATTCTCCATATTTTTGTCTTCATCGGATGTCAGCGATACATAGTTTTTAAGCGTGCTAGTTATTCCAACGTTTCTGTTGCGATCAATCTCCACACCATTCAGCTCATATCGAATCTCATCAAATATGAATGCCATGCAATTATTTCCCAACATCACCGCTGATGCATCGTTTGGCTTATTTATCACCAATTTCCCCTCCACGTACAGGAAACTTTCACATGGTAATGTGTATAAATCCTGCTGTTGTATAGGTATTCTTATCTCATCGCTGTGTCCAAACGTTGTGTTCACGTATGGGTTATATGTATGAGTCTCAAGCTTGACAATGCGATCATCAAACGTCGGCTTCCCTCCAATGCTTAGAATGTCAACCATTTTTCAACTTAAATGTGCACAATGAATCCCAATGATTTCAAAAATGCAATGTTTGCAGCACTGAGCTTCTTCCTTTTAGCGTAATCAGAGCTATTGTTGCAAACAATTTCCTTTGGAAGAAACGTGTTTCTGGAGTCGTTCAACACAAGCATCTCACCCGTTCACACCACATGTATTATCGTCGGCGTCGTACGTGCAGTCTGATGGTGATCTCTTCACCTCGAAAATCGAGCAACCGTCCGTCTTGATCCACAACGCGTATCGTTAGATCCGTAATGACCCGTGTGGTGATTGGAAGGTAAATGATCTGCGCGGGCGTTTCCGATATCTTATATCCTGGAGGGACTCTCGGAGAAAATTCATGTATCGTATGTACACGCCTCCCATTGTTGTACGCGCCAGTGGTCACGCTACATTCTATGCGGATAATGTTCACGTTCATGATATTAATTGGATCATCCGATTCGTGCCACCGCCCTGGTTCTAATACCCGATTCATCGAGAATCCCAGTAGCGATCCAATGTTATTGCGCTTCGTAAAATCTACGATGAACGAGCAGTACAGCTCGCTTTTCATGGTGTTGTTGTTGGGACGCAACACTATAGGATACACATCGTTGTCATCATCAGAGTCATCGAGATTTTTAGGATACCGCTCGAGTAATCGCTGCCTCAAATACTTGGCAATGGCGTCTAGTTCATAGGAGCCGTGTGGAATCCTAATAGTTTCAGGAGTGGTGTCAACACTGCTGTTTTTGATGCCATAGTTTGAGGAGAAGTAGAATTTATCGTTGCTCCAGTCGATGTTCGGTATTGTATGATAAGTTTCAAAGGTTGTTAAACCAAGTTCGTAATCATCGTCGCTCAAATCTACGGGTGGAAAGTAGCTCACCGCGAGGGTGCTACTCTTGCCGGTTAGAGTGAATGTTAACGACATATTCCGAGCTGTACGACTCGACTAGTACTGAATCATAGCGGTGGGAAGTCAATCCTTAAATTTGTGGTCGATCGTTTGTAGAAAGCGTAGACAGAGTTGTCCACAATTGCTCTGATTGTACTTCTGATACGACGTTCGATTGTATTCGATTTTCACAGCACCATTATCCAGATATTGTACCAATTCTCTAGGCGGTCGAAGATTCCCGAAGCTGTCGAAATATATAGCTCGACACCCTCTCTTCGCATATGCCACCCAATGAGTTCCCGGCCCCTCGACATTGTCCAAATTTACGATACCGCTCTCGTTTCGATGTACTCCTCCGGCTGGTAGTGCATTGCGCATAAAAACACCTCTAAAGAATGGAATACGCATACGTTTTGCCAACTCCTCCAATTGTGCATCGGTAGTTACACCGACAGGCATTTTTATTTTCTTTTCAGCGTTTTTTTTTTTTCGTTTCGATATTCCCTGTCCACGCTTGTATGGCGCGAGATAAAGTCCACGACCTTCCATGGAGCGATTATGGCGTTTATTCCGTTTTTGGCGTTTATGGCGTTATTATATCGTTTACCACCTTGGCGATCCCCGCCGCTCCACCAGCTAACGATCCGAGGACACCTAGCAGCGGGAGAAGCGGTAATATACCACCCCGTTTTGCTACTGGAAGAATCCGTTTTTTCGGTGCTTTCTTTGGAGTCCTTTTGCATGTTTTTGTTTTCATCCCCATTCCGATTTTCGTCTTGGCCTTCATAGCCGCCCAAACAGCCGTAGCAGCACCTCTTTCACCCAGAGTCGAGTCTCGCGCAACGATGCGTTTTCGCGCTTTGTCAGCGAGTACCTTATCTGCCACGTGCCTTTCGCCGAGGTCGTTGCTACGCGAATATGCAATATCGTGTTCGCGACACGCTGCGTCCAACGGATTGATGCCTCGATCACCTCTAGCCAATCGTTTTGCCAGATGAGTTCCTGGACCGCAAAACTGATATCCCGGGATATGTAATTCGATAGGTAGCGCGTTTATCGCCCGATTTAACAAACCACGACCTTTCTTTACTCTCGTCGGCGACATTCGCTACAGTTCTTAATCAATGGTGCCGGACCGTCGATATGCGTTCGCTGCCAAGGGCGATTATAATGCTCCAGACACCGACGATGCTGCTGAACCTCAGGATCGGCTTTTATATGCTCGGGGAGCCTGTCCCACAACTGATCAATGTGTCTGCCAAACTCTCGCAGTAGAATAATCTTTGGTATATATTTCAACTGCTCAGAGGTTAGATCTCGAATATCGAAATTATCCGACAGAACGAACAGCATTTCGAATACTGAGCTGTTTTGTCTCGATGCAGGCCTATAAATAGAGCACATCACCGCTTCGATGTATCAAAATCAATTTCATGGTTCGCAGAGAGCATGCGATTCGTGCGACAACCTGCGGTGATACGCGTGGCAAATTTTGATGATAAATCGCAAATGATGTCTTCGAAAACAAGACGCAAACATGGTAGCATGCTACCGAACACTATACGCTGTGTCATTTGTGGTCCATCAAATTGTGGAAAGACCAACGTGCTGATGAGCTTGTTGGAAAGTCCTCACGGTGTGTGCTTCGAGAACGTGTATGTGTATTCCAAGTCATTGCAACAGCCAAAATATCAGTATTTGGAGAATTTATTAGCTCCGATAGATGAAATTGGCTACTTTACGTTTTCAAATAACAGTGATGTCATCCCGCCGAGCGAATCGCTTCCGAATTCCATTTTCATCTTTGATGACGTGGCATGTGACAAGCAAGATACGATACGAGAATACTTTGCAATGGGGCGCCACTCGAACGTTGACTGCTTCTATCTCTGTCAGACATATGCAAAGATTCCCAAACATCTTATACGCGACAATGCGAATCTATTGATTCTGTTTAAGCAGGATGGTACCAACATGAAACATGTATACAACGATCATGTAAACACTGACATGTCTTACGAGGATTTCTGCACATTGTGTCGTAATTGTTGGCGGTGGGAGTATGGTTTCGTGGTAATAGACAAGTATAGCCCGATGTCCAATGGACGTTATAGAAAGGGATTTAACGAGTTTGCAGTACTATGAGATTGTCAATTGTTGTCAACACGTCGGTGGGAACGCAACGTCTATGGTACAATGATTGATATCATGAGTCTGGAGATTAAGGATCGTGACAGAATAGCGAAGGAAATTGCAAAAACCAGCGAAGCCATTCGTAAGAAACATCAGGCTTTGAAGACAGGCAAGATGGAGGAAGATACCGCGTTGGAAAGATATTTTAAACCTGTTGTCGAACCCTTAAAACATATTGTGGAAAATACTGCGACGACAGAAGCTGACATATCACTACTGAAGAACATGAACATTGAATCGAATGAAACATTAACACCTAAAACAAAAATCCAGTCGAAAGAGAACACATCACGTAATGCAAAGAGGAAACCACACATGTCATCAGAAAATTCACTCGTAACCTCCACACCAGTTCAATCGAAGCGGAAACGACAGAATGTTGCATTAGCCGATTCCTCGATTACTTCCACACCAATAAATACATTTCCCAGCGTACAATCGTTTGCAGCCGATGATAACGCCGTTTTCGAAACGTTTGCCGATGAGTCGTTTGCAACATCTATTAGACATCAACTCCAAACATCTGAGGGACAAGAAACGTTTCGCAACCATTTCGGTCCGCTGGGGCAAAAATATATGAGTACAATCCTAAGTGGTGATAGGGATTCAGCAATGGACTATGTGTATGGTGTATACTTTAACAATAGTGGAACGATGCTTGGGGATAAGGCTTTCGATATAGACAAGGATGATAATATAATCATAGATGGTGTAAGATATGGAGGAACGTTAGGCCTTTATGAACTGATTTTCAAGAGAATTCCCGACGATGCTATATACACCGATGCTGATAAACAAAAATACAAAAGTATACTGCTCGCGACGAATGCCCACAGACGTGGTCATAACGCTCAAAATCCCATATTGGGTAACAAGGGATACAAGTATAAACATGTAATTGCACCACTACTCCCCCGTGTATTAACCAATAGAGTGGGGAAAGGCCTAAGGACACCGCGAGTCATGGTGGTAAATGATAACAAGATCGATTACATGCGTTGGGACGATCCCAACGAGCTGGTGGATCGATTCCGTTTGTTGGAAGCGTCACGCCCGGCGGGTAACAACTCACATGACAATGAGATTCTATCGATTATTGAGGAACTCCGCGAGGTAGGTCTCATTATAAATTAAACCACACACCGATGATGTGCACTGTATGCATCGAGATGCCGATCAACAAATTTGGGGTATCGCTTGAGAAGAGTGGAGCTGCAAGAATGGACTATTACAAATGGAGTGGTTTGCTTCGAAATTATATGCGAGATAACGCTCTTTGTGTAGTCGGCGCCGACTTCGATGCAAAATCACGCAAGATACGACGCGTAGCTAAGCCGGTGGCTGACAGCGATGCTGTTAATAAACTATATGTGGAAAAGAGCATTAAACTTTTGATAGAGCAGCAGGAAGAATTAGAGAGGAAGCTGATCGTGTTTCAGAGAGATATGCTGGCGTTGCAAAACAGTGTTCAGACATTGAATCCACAGCAACAATGTGATGGAGAATCATGCGAGACGGTTGAACTTGTTTAGAATTTCCTCGGGGCGGTGGGGAGCACATAATGCATGTACATGATAATTATCACATCATTTGTGGTAAAGATACCACTGTGGTTGAACAATCATCGAAATCTAAAAGTAAAGAAAACCATGGTTACAAGAAGCTACAACTTGTTGAGGAATTGCATGCTCCAGCTCGACGACATTTCCCACGGAGGCGCGTCATAGTGCATGGATATGATGATCTGTGGCAAGCTGACATTGTAGAAATGCGTCCATACTCACGATTTAACCAAGGTCACCACTATATACTCACCATCATTGATGTCTTGAGCAAGTATGCTTGGGCGGTGCCCCTCAAGACTAAAAGTGGTGCTGACGTGACTAAAGCGTTTGCAAGGATATTTAGAGATCGATATCCAAATAATTTGCAAACCGATCAGGGAAAAGAATTTTACAATGTCCATGTGCAGAAACTCTTGACAAAGCATGGCATTAATCATTATTCGACGTATTCAGTGATGAAGGCCTCCGTCGTAGAGGCCTACCATCGTGCTACCACGTCTACTTGCAGAGTATAATGCACGAAAACATAGAACCATCGGAATGCGGCCCTGTGATGTTACCTCTGTAACGTTCTCGAACGAGACGTTGCCGTTAATTACAGGGGATTCCACAAGTAGAGCGGTTACTCGTAGAATGGTGGGATTGGTTCGGGTGGCGTGCGATAAAGAAATGAATTTCATGAAACTAGAGTCCTTCTTTTAACAATAAATAACAAAAATGGTTTATTCAAAAGAATTGATTTGATTTGAACAAGTACGACGCGGTGTCGTGAAATTGTAACGGAACGAAAATGATTACGTGACGACTCGTTGGTCGGTTAAACAGAATATTCCTCGATTTTCGCTCGTGACGCTAAGTCGATAGAACAGAAAATTAACTAACCTATATCTATATATATATATATGTATATATATCGCTCCGATCGGTAAGAGTTCGAAATATCGTTTCGAACGAAAGAAAATAGCATTTAACGCTCGGGCGAAAAGAAATAGTAATAGACGCTTAGTCGAAAAGAAATAGAAATAGACGCTTAGTCGAAAAGAAATAGAAATAGACGCTTAGTCGAAAAGAAATAGAAATAGACGCTTAGTCGAAATGAAATAGTAATAGACGCTTAGTCGAAAAGAAATAGAATTTGGTCGATTCAGAATGTTTAAGTCAAGAGAATGAGAGGGCTCCTTCTCTCAGGGTTCAATAGCTTCCAGTTGCCTATCAGCTTGCCCACGCTTTCTAGGATTGGTGCTAAGGTGCTCCGTTAAAAGCCTCCTTAGTTGTAGATTCCACGTTGCTCAGGTGCTTTGTCAAGAACAGCTAAGATGGTAGCCTAGGTGCCTAGTTGAGCGCCCCAGATGGAAGCCAGGTAGCTTGATTAGAGCATACCCAGATGGTAGCCAAGGTGCCTATTTAAGCAGCCTTAGATGGTAGATTGTGAATGATATTGTTGCGAGCACCCTATAGAGAGGATCCATGGCCCGCTGGTGCTCGCGACGAAGACAAGAGACAGCGAGAAGAAGGCGATCGGACTGATCGCCTGTCAAGCTGTCATTCGAAAGTCAGCCACCATTACTAGCGGACGTCTCGATATTACATTATATAACAGATTGTATTCGTTACCGGTTCTTGCATAGTTCTGTATTACTCTTGTTAACCCCTCATTACATGTTCTACAATCGTTGTCGTTCAGTTAACGTATATTATGCCGAAGCAAATTCGTAACAATGGTGTCAGAAGTGGGATGCCCACTCGTGCATCCGCGGCCTCCGCGAACCCTTCTCCTGCAGCGACGGGAGATGCCTCTCTACAGGAGCTGTTCACCTCTCTTCAACTAAGCATCGTGGGACAGATACGGGAGCAGAGGAAGGACGACGAAGCCCGCTGGCAGAGGGAGGATCGCCGCAGAGAAGAGAAGGACACAGAGGACCGGCGAACACAGGCGGCCTTCGAGGCGCGCCTGTCGAATATGGAGGAGCGAATTCAGGTCGTAACCGCTTCGTTACAAAATGGACAGAACTCGGTTGGTAGTGGCGCGAACCCGCGGGGTGGGGAGAACGTACCTGGAAATAGTGTTGTAAATAGTGTTCCGCCGACGGATATCCCCACACCCGATAGTGCCCCCGCCGCTACCCCTTTGTCGGAACCGCGCGGACTCAGCTTGGGATACGCGGTTAAACCGACAATCTTTGACGGAAAGAACTCGTGGGAAGAGTACAGGGTGCAATTCGATACCATCGCACGCGCAAATGGTTGGAATGACCAAAAAAAGGCTACAGCCTTGATTGCTTCCCTCGGAGGCGTAGCGAGGAGCGTCCTTACGACGCTCTCCGCCGCCCAATGTGAAAGTTTCGCGGAATTGGTTTCCGCGCTGGAATTCCGCTACGGGGCGAAGAATCTGTCAAATCTAAACTATGTACTCTTCCAGAGCCATCGGCAGCGGAGAGATGAGAGCATCTCCTCGCTTGCCACCAAGATCGAGCGCTTAGCGCAATCTGCTTTCACCGAGTGCCCGGCAGAAACACGCGACAAGCTTGCCGCGTCGCAATTCGTTACGGCATTGTCGAGCTCGGTTATGCAGCGGGAACTGCGACTCGGCGGTTTTACGTCTTTAAGGGCCGCCGTGACCAGAGCCCTCGAGATCGAGGCCGTCGAGAGAATGTCTCGCCGTCCCGCGTCCGAATCGCGAGAACGATACGCAGAAAAACGAAAGGCTAAACCGTTTAACAACTTTGAAAGGTTCCCGGCGAAACAGTCAAGATTTGGCAGACCCGAGGAACGAACGGACGACGGACTAAGAAAACCAAAGTGCTGGCTTTATGGAAAAACGGGACATATGCAGAAGGATTTTTTCCAGGCCAAGAACAGCCAGACAAGAAAAACCACTAAGAAACCTGAGGGAAACGGGAAGAGGACGGCGTAAGGGGGAGACGCCGGACCGTAGGGAGCAGTCCCCCGGTCGTCAAAAGTGTGGCGATGCAGGAGGCGACTGCGCGGAATCCAACTGGAGAAATCTACGTATGTGGAACAATAAATGGAAACCCTTGTCCGATTATTTTAGACACAGGTTCTCCGATCAACCTTCTGGAGAAGGAGTTTTGCCCCACCAGGAACCTCGTTAGGACGAAGGTCGACATTCGCTCCACCACTGGAGAGAAAATCCAAGTGTTTGGAAAGAAGAGATTGGAACTCAGCGTGGGAGAACTCTCGAGCATAGAAGACTTCTACGTAGTCGACATGGTGGAAAAGTGCATCTTAGGAGCGGCGTTCTTGAAGAAACACCGCTGCAGCATCGACTTAGCTCGGAGTGTGCTGAGCCTACCCGGCAAATCGGATATCCACTTTGGAGAGCCAACCCCCGAGAAGAAGAAAGCAGAGGAAGAAGGGGAAACGGTCGTCCCACAGCATTTGGAAGAGCTGTATACACGCTGTTCGTCAGGTTTGGCAGAAAGACAAAAGAAACTTTTCGCTGAATTATTCCGTGAATTTCAGGACGTTTTCGCCAAGGACTCGACTCAAATCGGAAATTGCGAACGGGTGAAGCATGTCGTCGACACTGGAGATAGCCACCCCATCAAGCAAGCACCGCGGAGGCTGCCTTTACACCGACGAACAGAAGTGGAGGAACTACTCAGGAAGATGTTGGCACAGGGCGTCATCGAGGAATCACACAGCCCGTGGTCTTCTCCGATCGTCCTTGTCAAGAAGAAGGACGGCACCATAAGGTTCTGCGTGGATTTTCGACGCCTGAACGAGATAACGAAGAAGGATTCGTACCCTCTGCCCCGTATCGAGGACACCCTGGACGCTCTCACCGGATCTTCGTGGTTTTCCACCGTGGATTTGCAGAGTGGATACTGGCAAATCTCTATGGATAATAAGGACAGAGAAAAGACGGCCTTTTCCGTGGGAACAGGACTTTGGCAGTTCAAGGTGATGCCCTTCGGACTTTGCAACGCCCCTGCAACTTTCGAACGCTTGATGGAAGACGTACTGCGAGGCCTGACCTGGAAGACCTGCTTAGTTTACTTGGACGCCATCATCATCTACGGGAAGGATTTTGAACAGGAGCTCGAACGCCTTCGAACAGTGTTTTCGCGTCTACGTCAAGCCGGACTATTGATGAGCCCCAAGAAATGCTCCTTCTTCTGCCGGGAAGTGAAGTACCTGGGTCACATCGTCAACGAGAGCGGAGTCAAGACGGACCCGGAGAAGGTCAAAGCGATTTCGGAATGGCCACAGCCGAAGAACATTACGGAACTGAGAAGTTTCTTAGGATTGTGCACATACTACAGGAAATTTGTGAAGGATTTCTCCAGGATCGCCAAACCCCTGCATCGCCTCACCGAGGCCAAACAAAACTTCCATTGGACCGAAGAATGTCAAGAAGTTTTTCAAGAATTAAAGAAGAGACTAACCGGAACGCCGGTGCTGGCCTACCCGGTGATGGACAAGGATTTCATCCTGGATACGGATGCCTCCGACCTCGCCATAGGCGGGGTCCTCTCGCAGGAACACGAAGGACAAGAACGGGTTGTAGCCTACTTCTCCAAAACCTTAGGTAAAGCCGAAAGGAACTACTGCGTGACTCGGAGGGAGTTACTAGCAGTGGTAAAGTCGATCGAACATTTCCACCACTACCTCTATGGACGGAGATTTCTCGTAAGGACTGACCATGCAGCGCTCCGTTGGCTGCTGACCTTCAAGAACCCCGAAGGACAAGTTGCCCGTTGGATTGAACGTTTACAAGAATACGACTTCGAAATCCGACACAGAGAAGGAAGAGCACACGGAAACGCCGATGGACTCTCTAGAAGACCTTGCATCGAAGAAGATTGTAAGAAATGTGACCGACTGGATAAAAAGGAAGCAGAAGAGGAAGTGCATAGCACGAAGAAAATTCACAGGGTATTCTGCGAAGAAAAGAAGAGCGAATGGAAACGAAGTCAAGAAGAAGATGAAGAGATTGGCTTTATCTTGAAAAAGAAGGGGGAAGGAGAGAAGCCCGTCTGGCAAGACGTTGCTCGTTTCTCCCCCCAACTGAAGTACTACTGGTCAATCTGGGACTCGCTGGAAACTCATGAAGGTTTGCTTTTCAGGAAATGGGAGTCCCACGATGGTGCAGCGACACCATCATGGCTGTTGGTAGTGCCGCGCGAAAGGGTCGCAGAGGTGCTGAGAGAATTCCACGATACGCCAGCAGCTGGACACTTCGGAGAAAATAAGACCTTGGCAAAGATCCGCCAACAGATCTTCTGGTCCACGTGTCGACAGCACGTTCGAGAGTGGTGCCGGCGGTGTGACACCTGTGCGGCGAAGAAGGGACCACGGCAAAAGGGAGCAGGGAACCTGAGAATATACAACGTGGGAGCTCCGTTCGAGAGGCTTGCCCTGGACGTTGTGGGTCCGCTCCCGAGGTCTCAGGCCGGCAACAGGTTTATGCTGGTTGTGGCGGACTACTGTACCCGGTGGCCGGAAGTAATCGCGATGCCAGACCAGCGAGCTGTCACAGTGGCAAGAGCTCTTCTACACAACGTGGTTTGTCGTCATGGTGTACCGTTGGAGATACACACGGACCAAGGAAGGAACTTCGAATCCTCCGTGTTCAAGGAACTGATGAAGCTGTTAGGAGTCCGAAAAACGCGAACAACTCCCCTGCATCCTCAATCCGACGGGATGGTAGAACGGTTGAATAGAACATTGCTCCAATATCTCGCAATGTTCGTTTCGGAGCACCAACAAGATTGGGACGAGTGGATCCCCATGTTCCTCCTCGCGTATAGATCAGCGCGACATGAAGCTACCCAAATCACACCAGCGATGACCCTGTATGGTCAAGAACTTCGTTTACCCGCACAACTTTGAAGAGGGCTACCGCCGGAAGTGGAACAAGACGAGGACGTCGAGCAGGGATACTCGGAATGGATCCGAGGAAAAATGAAGAGGATTCACGACTTTGTTCGACGCCGTCTAGATGTCTACAGCTCGAAGATGAAGTCATGGTACGATAGCCACGTAAAACCAGTGGAGTTCCAGCCCGGAGAACGAGTATGGCTATTCCAACCACGAAGAGTGAAGGGGAAGTGCCCAAAACTACAGTCCGACTGGGAAGGACCCTACACACTAGTGAACAAGATCAATGACGTCGTCTACAGGATCCAACGTTCGCCTAGGAAGAAGTGTAAGGTGGTCCACGTGCGACGCCTTGCGAAATACGAGGGACAAGTACAAGAGGAATGAAGATTTTCGAGGAACACAACATGCAGAGAAGACTCAAGAAAGAAGATTAGATTAAACTAATCAGTGGACTGGGCTGCGGAGCTTGCCTTCGTAGCCCGGCCCCCGCTCTTGAGTCTGTTACAGGGAACACGATACCCCACGACGAGGGACAAGGTGTCGGGGGACTGCTACCGCGGCTTGGATGCGGCCCCGAATTCCCCGAATGTGCTACGACAGAGTAGCAGCCCGCAGGGGAGCGCGGACATACGTGGAACCGCTCCTCTAGCCCTGTTGACTTGGTTCTGGGCGGCTCCCCGGTACATGCGTACCAACAGGCCCAACTCGACAGGGTGGACAGCAGACGGGAAATGGTGTCCCCAACCACCGGACGGACGTGCGAAGCACGGATCGGTCGGGGGGGACATCGCGGAGACGGGGCCGTTGACGAGCTGCAACGAGACGGTCCCCTGGAGCAGCACCAGAGGCCACGAAGAGGAAAGGGGCCATCAGGAGGTCAAGGATGGGAAAACTGGAGGCGAAGAAGAATGAAGAAAGAAGACATCTAGGGTCGACGAGTCCGGCGGCGGGACTGGGGGCTGGGCCGCTTGCATGCTCGTGGCTAGTTGCGACCCTCTGCTTGCGTACCCGGCCATCCTTTCTGGCTGCTGGTTCGTGCGGCCCGATTGGACGACCTACAGGAACGCCAATACTAATAGCAGAAATGTTTATTCACTAAGGGGACCCAGAACGCGACACCACATGAGCAACCCAGGAATTGACTCCAGAACGACGAAGGATGAGGACTTCGAACAACGGCCGAACAACGAGGAAGGTGCAGCAACGCCGTGGGACGCCAGGGGACGCTCGAGGAGATACAACCGAACAACGAGGGACGTTCCGGAAGCCTCCGGTGAAGAACCCGAAAATGCCAGAGGAACCGACACCGAGGGAGAAAGGAACCAAGGGAGCCGTCACGAGAACATTAACTCGGACCCAGACAGCTGTAAAGTCGAAGAGCCACAACAAGAAGACGACCTCCTCACCCGCCTCTGCCCAAGAAGAAGAGGCCCCGTCGAAGAAGAGGAAAAGCACACAAGAAAGAAGTTCACAAGAACGAAGACGCAAGGGGAGGGCAGAAACGCGGGACCCACGTACCCACGCCTTGCCCAGGGTTTTTGGGGTGGTTTTTCCCCTGGGCGCGAAGGTGAATGCCGAGGCGAAGGACGGAAGAGGCCACGTAGAACTCTTCCCACTCTTCCGAGCCAGGGTACCGCCGCAGTCGCTGGAGAAACTGCAGCGGTCGGGACGACCGCTTCTCGAGGAGGGAGAGCAGTGTTGCGAGCACCCTATAGAGAGGATCCATGGCCCGCTGGTGCTCGCGACGAAGACAAGAGACAGCGAGAAGAAGGCGATCGGACTGATCGCCTGTCAAGCTGTCATTCGAAAGTCAGCCACCATTACTAGCGGACGTCTCGATATTACATTATATAACAGATTGTATTCGTTACCGGTTCTTGCATAGTTCTGTATTACTCTTGTTAACCCCTCATTACATGTATAATTTTAAAAATAAATGTTATCGGCGCGTAGGCTCGGTCAATTACATAAAAGTTATTTTACAATTTTAAGTTCAAACCTCATTACATGTTCTACAATCGTTGTCGTTCAGTTAACGTATATTATGCCGAAGCAAATTCGTAACAATATTGAATGTCTTTGGAAGTCCAAGATGCCGGTTCAATCGTCTTGGAGTGAAATTTGGCTTGGATGTGGAATTTTAAGCGTGGTGCCTATTTGAGCGCCTCGGAGTGAATGTTAGTTAGTTGGGTTGTTTCAAGTGGTGCGTACTTATGGTATCTTGAGGATCTCTCAATGGTATCTCGAGGATCTCTGCTTTCCTGCTGCTGGCGGGCCCATATTTATACCTATTTGGTGAACCTAGCTCGATCCAATCACATGTCGCACTTTGCGCGCACCAATTAGCTTTCGTATTTAGCTGACGCCAATCAGGCGTTACACTCGCGTTTCACTTCACTTGGTTTGTTCACTGACCACTAGGTTGCATTCGTCCATACTTGCATTCTCCATACGTGCATTCAAGTCTTACTACTAATACAATGTCTTAGGTATAGGATATGAAGAATATAGAATAATAAGGATATAGAATAAGAATTAATATAATAAAAGAAAGAATTTTTTATGGCGGCTCGTCGCAGGACGTTACACCTCTGTGATCGCTGATAAGCTGCTAACCACCGTATACAACAACATAAAGATCGCTGCTCCACCGAGATTCAAGTTGGGCGAGTTTGTTCGCGTGAGCAAATTTAAAACCATCTTCGATAAAGGCTATACACCGAATTGGACAACGGAGGTATTCAAGATAGACAAAGTACAGGCAACTAATCCTGCAACGTATTTACTTCTCGATTCTTGTGGAAAACCTGTTGCCGGAGGATTCTATGAACATGAGCTGCAGCGCGTCACCGATCCTGATGTGTACCTAGTGGAAAAAGTGTTGCGTAGGAAGGGGGATAAGGTATACGTTAAGTGGTTAGGGTTTCATAAATCACACAATTCATGGATAAATAAAAATAATGTATTGTAAAAATAAATATAATGATACATATACATGCATGAACAATTTATTTGATGAGTTAATAAATGATACATTGTATACATGTGTGAACAATTTTATTTGATGAGTTAATATTTTATAGGGGTATTTTATAATGTCCCCAGGGCAGAGTGTCAGTCGAATCGGGTATGATATACCGCTTGTCGTCGTATGGGCTTAGAGCGATTTTGGATTCCGAAATGGTGTACACTTTGTGCAATTTCGATCGTATGCATGATTGCCTGCGAACCATTTCGATCTCCTTTTGCAAGCACTGCGCGTAGTCGTCGAAAGTTATCGTTCTGGCTATGACATTGGTCTTAACGCCTTTCGCCTTTTTCGTATCTTTTTTACCGTCTACGCGGAGTGCATACATTTTCGCTCTAAGACCTACGAATTCGGTCATTATCGCCCCATTATTTTCATATTTCATCAGCCCTGGAACCTTCTTATTTACGCGTGGCATATTATATGCATTACCGATTGGATAATCGCTTGTATCAAATCTATCGATATTGTGTTTCATGACTTCGTAGATATCTTCGCATTGGATGTGATAAATGAGGCTGTCTGTGTCCGTGTATAGAATTTTACAATTTTGAGCATGTAGGAGAGACATGTACTTGTTACGTCCTGAAGGGACAGCCTGTAAATCACCCCGAGCGGCTGGAGTGACTTACCGGGTTCTTGCTCTGTCTAAGGGCTAAGGCCCACCTTGACTATACTTACCGGGGGTAGAAAGGAAGAAAGGGGTTGAAATAATAAAGTAGAAAGGATATAAGGGGAAACGAGAAATAAATATATTGTTACAAGATTAGCTTATCATACCTCGAGACAGCGCTTCGTCTCGGCTGTCGCTCGCTGTGTCGCGCGGCACGCTTGCCGTCTCGCGTTTCGGACGCTCGCCGTGTCGCTGACCCAAGGGTAGGTCGTGGTCGCTCGTTCGTCGCTCGGGTGTCGGCGGCCTGATGCCCGTCGTACCGCACTGACTCTATCCGTCGTATCTCGTCGCGGCCCTACGTCGGTCACGATTTACACTCGAGGGCACTCCCGGCTAGGCCGTTTCCTGTATGTCGGAAGGAGTTACCCTTTTCGCGAATTACTATCGGCCGATCGCGCTTCGCGGAATCTACGCGGAGACGTGGTTACGGTATCTAGACGGTCCCCTGATCCGTCGCGACTCCCTAGCTCGAGCTCTCGAATACCCACGTCTGCTCTCGAGTCCGCATTTTAGGACCGCGCCTCGCCTTTTCGAAATCCATCGGGGGGAGAAATCGCCCCGTCGGCACCTGGCGGTCGCTGCCTTCTATTTCGAAACATCGGGGCCCGGGCCGTCAACGGTCACGTTGCGCTTACGGCGAATCTCCGCGGTTCGTCGACCTGCCTGACACGCGCGAGGTGATTCCGCTGAATCGCCGATTCGGAGGAAAGCGACGCGAGGACAGTGAGCACGAGATGGGCCAAAAGGGCCCATGTAACACCTCCCCACTTAGACACGAAACGGCCTCGTGAGTCCGTTTCGTCGTTACCCGTGTGATGCTGTCCGCGCGTACACTTTCGTCCGACGACTTAAAATTACGAATGTCGCAACTAAATCTAAGGGGACCCGAAAGGGGAATTACAATAAATGAATCGGAGTTGGGCGAAGCAGTTGAATAAGATATTGTTACATTGTAACGCAAAGCAAAGAAAATTATAGTAATAATAATATAACCCTTAAATTTAAGGAAGAATATGATAGTAGTAGTAATGTAGCAAAAAATGAAAGAGGAATATAGTAATATAGCAAAAATTGAAAACAAGAATAATAATGATATCGCAAAAAAAATTGAAAGCGGTCGTGTAGTAAAATGAGCGATGAGGGGGGAGCGACTCCTGGCGGTATCCGAGATGATGCTCGGAAGTCGCTGTACCTGGCGTCCGTCGTATCGCTCGCTCCGTCCTTCGTCTTCGCGATCGCGGTGGTTCGTATCGGCGCGTAAATGCTCTCCCGGCGAGGCCGTTTCCTGTGTATCGGATGGAGATACACTCCGCCTAACCTGATCGACCGAGCGCGATTCGCGATACCGGACACTGAAGCGAAGACGCGGTCTAGACGGTGCGACTCGTCGTGGTGTTTAGCTGCCATCCGCGGAACCACGCCTTACAATATTTCGAAGCATGGCTCGGTACCCGTGAAACCTCTCGCTTTGTCTACATGAGTTCTATCACTTGTCCTCGTGGACGGTATAACGGGTAGGTCGGGAGGAAAGGATGTAATGGCAAGGGGACGGGGTCTTGAAATTATTTGCGGGGGGGGGGGCGGTGTGGTGCCATTTCTATTTCCACTTTTGCCTCTTTCCTTGGGGACTGGCGATGTTGGGTGCAGCGTGACTTCAAACAACGGTGTCCACTCCAAATAATAAGGAGGATGATGAAGATGCCTCCCAGTCCGGGCAATCCATAGGTAACATAGGTTGTTAGGGTTTTGGTTCGATGATGGGTGGCCAGCTCCCTTGCCTGTCTTTCGATGTCCTCCAGGGCGATTGCGTTTGCTTTCGCTTGGGCATCGTGAAGGGTCCCCTGGGGTTCCTTTTCTTGATGGTCGGCCAAGATTTTCACGTGATGTTCCGTGAGTGTTGGCAGGAACTCCGAGATGTTTATGTCGATAGACGGCTTGTAGACGGTTGTCAATGCCTCGGTGTCGACTCCGGATGCCCAGAGCTGGTCGGTCCCGATTTTAGCCTGACAATCTCTCTTCAGTTGTAATATTCCTGCACCCTGTAGCATTTCATATCCGGCCGCGTGCTTGTTGCATTGGATCTGCAGGGCCTGGGTGTCTTTAATGGAATATAACCGGGTGTTGGGTGCAACCATTTTTTTTTAGGAAAGTTCGGCTTCCGGGAAGGGCATTCCTGTCTGCCCTTCTGTTGTATCCAGAACGGTAGAGTTCGCCCTGCTCTCTAGGCCGGCCGTGTTATCTGGCGGTTGTAGCACTTGTTCGAGTTCGTGTCCTTCTAGCATTGAATCCTCTAGGAGGTCGAACGTCGTGAGGAACGAAGGGCACGCTTCTAGGTAATAAAGGTCGAAGGGAATTTGGTCTAGCAAAGGGATGTCGAGTGACAAGATGATTCGACCCTGTATGTAAGCTACGTTCAATTTGGTCACCCCTTGTAGTTGTTCGGAATTCAATTCTTCCGGGGTCAGCGGGAATTCGTACGGCGTGGTTTCGCGAATTCGTTCGTAAGTTTGCGCAAGCTGGCTGGGGGACAATACGGCCGGATGTACAATACCGAGTTTCGCGAACGTGAGCGCGTCCGTAATTACAATGAGCGCGGTTACATATTCGTCCGCGTGCCTGGTCATCATATACGTCCACGTCGAAAAAGCTAATTCTAATTCTACTTTCGTTTCGCGTTCGTCTAATTGTAGTGTACCCACCGCTAATTCCTTATTGCAGTATTGGGCGTCGTCGCTGTCCAAGGTTCCGAAAAGGGCCTTACTCAGCGATCCGATGAATCCCAATGGTACCGATCGCTTGGTACGGCGTAGCGGTGGTTTTCCGAGTATGCTGGGTAGCAGTTCGTCGTAACGTTTATCGTCGCGGAGTTTTCGTTGTAAGGCCGCGTTAAGGGCGTCGGCTGGGCAAGGCATCCAGCTATGTGTTTTACATATTGTTTTCATCCGGTCAATCCGGGGTTGAGTCTGTGGTCTCGAAGCTAGTACTTCAGCGACTCATATGCCCGTGACCAGCCTCCATTGGGTATGGAAGACTCGGAGGGGTCGGATTCTTTCGTAGTACAAGCCCGGGTTGTGGGTCAACTGCGATATCCGGTAGTCTACGTCGATGATGTTACTATTAACGATCGTCCACAGGGACGCAAACAAAGCAACCCATGTCTGTCCATGGTGGCCGCAGTACGAGCATTTCCCGGAAATGTCTTTCGCGGGGGAATTCTATCGTTCTATGTAAATGTTAACTGCAATTACAAAAACAAGTGAGATAAAGGGAGGGGGAGGGGTTCTAGGGAGGAGGAATTCTATTGTTTTAAGTAATTGTTTACGAAAAACAAGTGAGATGAAGGAGAAAAGAAGGGGACAAGCCCGATTTACGGAGTGTGGGACCTGGATTATGGGGATCGGCTATTTGAGCTCTCCCGCCGGTCCGTTGTAAGCTTAAACCACATTGTGCATTGTGCACATACGCTGCATTGGCGTCAAGGTGGTTCTTCTTTAATATAAGCATGTTTTAGTTTATCGAAATGTTCTAGGGTCTGTTGGCCCTCATCCGAAATTAATATGGCATTGTTTAGTTCGGTGATTGCCTTTATCTTGTAAGGACCTGCGGAAAGGACGCGCCCGCCTCGTTCCGGTTGGGCGAGCGGGCGCGCAGGTAGTTTAAATGGTCGCCATTTTCGAGGTAGGTGTCACGATCTGTTGACCTTCGCGCTTCGCGGGTTTCATATCTTCTCGGTTCGCGACGTTCGTATGTCCTAGGCTCGATACCTAAGGTCCGGGGTTCATACGCTCTAAGCTCGCGAGGTCGCGGTTGTCTATCGTCTTGAGGTCTTTGCTGGGGACCGAGCTGGCTACTTCCGACGTCCAGCGATCGTTCGCCTTGCCTCGTCCGCAAGGTCGTTGGCCGGCGCGGCGGTGTTGGGTCGCGATAATTCGGCTCGCGAGGATAATCTTTGCTAAAATCTTCGTCTCGATAGCGAGGGGAGCTATAGGCGGAAAACGAGGTATGGGGCCCTACAGATGGGGCTCTCGGCTGCCTCCATTCGGTCCATTTTCGCTGGGGATCGTATGGGGCCGGGGTGCGCGCGCTCCGAGCGTGCCCGTACACATCGTCGCGAGGCAAGCTGGATTTTTCTAATTCCCGCCTTTGGGCGTGCAACGCTAAATCGAACGCGTCGTCTAACGTCTCTGGAGTTTGTAGCGATACCTTACACGAAATCCTTTGAGGTGATCCCGGGATTAACAAGGAAAGAGCCAATCGCTCAACGTTCCTCACGGTCTTTTCATTCTCTGTTCTGACCACGCGAATAAAGTCTAGTGGGCGTGAGACGTAGTCTCGATTTAAGAGAGGATTTTAAGGACGAGGGATTTGTTTGAAGTAGATTTGGAGGGAAGTGGTCATGCCACGTAAGTCGAAGAGGGGATTTGGAGGTCGTCGCCGACCATCTCGAGATGGGGACCGCTAAGGTGCATCGTCCAAACGGTCAGGAATCTGGATTGACCGTTTAGAGACAGGGACCACTAAGGTATATCGTCTAAACGATCGGTTGGGTTTGAAAAAAGGGGTAAGGCTTAAGTATGAGGGTTTTTGATGGAGTTGTGGATGGATTTGTTTGAAGTGGTGTTAAAATACCGCGCGAAAAATAGTGGGACGTCACAATGACACTATACAATAAGTCGCTGTATTTCAGACCGGACACGATAACATTTTTATTTAATCTTGAGCTGTGTATGAACTATGTGTATTCGCGGTTGTATGAAACTGCACATCTTGTGCAGACGAAATTTTTAAATTTTGTTAGCGTGCTACAACAGAGCGATGTTGCATGTGAAACATTAAATATGCATCATGCTACTAAAATCATCCATGACAGTGAATATTTCGATAGTGAATGTCTCATAGATTGTGAACTGTTAGCATGCACCATAAATGAAATTGTAGATGTTGCTCGCAGTAAAAAATGTTAAATTATATTTTATTTATATTATTTTAAAATAAATTACTTAAAAAACATATTATTTCTCCATTCTTTCGTTCACACCTTCTTCTTTATCCATCATCCTCTTTCTTTCCTTCTAAGATTCCATGTTTGCACCACCACCTCGCTAAGACCTAATTTCTTTTATATTTTCTATTGCTACCTCCCTATCGCTTCTCCTAATTTCTTGAAGTTTTTTTATATATTTTCTATTTTCTTTTATATTCACCATTTGTAACAATATATTTTCTTAAACATATTATTTCACCATTTACCCATCTACCTCCTTCTCCTCGCCACATATTTTTAAGATTCGATGCTATAAAATTATTATATTTCATTCGCGCGTTCTTCGCATCGTATCATGCAACTGTCCCAGGAGATTTAAATTACGCGCGTTATCGCATGATAAGGAGAGGTCTCCGCAACGACTCGGTCTGGACTGATCCCCTCCACAAAAATGTTAAATTATATTTATATTCTTTTAATTTTAAAATAAATTACTTAAAAAATATTATTTCTCCATTCTTTCGTTCGCGCCTTCTTCTTTACCCATCCTCTTTCTTTCCTTCTAAGATTCCATGTTTGCACCACCACCTCGCTAAGACCTAATTTCTTTTATATTTTCTATTGCTGCCTCCTTATCGCTTTTCCTAATTTCTTTAAGTTTTTATTATATATTTTCTATTTTCTATTATATTCACCATTTGTAACAATATTTTTTTCTTAAACATATTATTTCTCCATTTACTTACCCATCTACCTCCTTCTCTCCTCGCCACATATTTTTAAGATTCAATGCTATAAAAAATTACTATATTTCATTCGCGCGTTCTTCGCATCGTATCATATCATGCAGCTGTCCCAGGGGATTTAAATTACGCGCGTTATCGCATGACAAGGAGAGGTCTCCGCGATGGCTCGGTCTGGACTGATCCCCTCCACAATTATGGTTTCCCCCACTCCCCCGCCGACACTTCCCACACCTCCCCACGCTCCCCTCGGAGGACCTGGGTTAGAACTCTCATAGTCCTACTACTCTGGAAGCGTATCGCTTCCGGGAGATCCGTAGCCCGCGCGGTGGAACAACGACCCCTCGGGAAGACACCTCCCGAGGGTACGCGAAGCCGCGCGGACCGGAGGTCTTGCCTTAACCGGCCGGGCCGCGAGGTAAGGAAAAACCTCTATAATAAAACCCCCAACCCCGAGCCCCAGCGGTGGTGCCAGGGGACGTGTTCCCTCGTGTCTGAGGGGCACGTGGGTGGAGCGGGTATGCTCCACCTAACCGCGATCCGGCTGGAGTACTGCCGCCTCCAGCTGCAGCCCGCGCCCTTAGGGGCCCGGGCACAGGCTTCACAACGGCAGGCCGCCTCTACCGTTGTGCGACCTTCCTAAGCGGTCACGCGTGGGACTCACATGGAAGGTTTTCTCGAACAGGACAGTGTCCTTTATACACTCCCGGGAGGTGACCGGGTAAAAACGCCTCCGGCCGACGACCGGACTTCGTCGCCAGCGGACCGGTGCACGATCGCTACGTGCGGGTCACCGGCCGCAACACGGGGCAGGCTGTCACCCGCGGTTTCGCGGGTGGCTAGTCGCTGGGAGGAGGGAGTTTTGGAGAGCGCGACGAGCGAGGGCGGCATGCCAGCCGCTTCCTGCGGCGAGCGCTCCGCGGCAGAAGCGGGGGAACACCCCTCCGCAGTCGGGGAGGCGCGCTGCGTCTCCCCAGTCTTGAGGACCCTGCGCTCCGGCGCTATCTATGGGGGTAGGGGGACTGCCGGGGGTGCGCCGTTGCCGGCGCCTCACACCACGCGTGGCGTCCCATACGTTAGGAGCGTAGTGGAGGTTCGACCACCAACCGGGGCGGCTGGCACGATTGAGGTGTGCCGTGAGGTGGCCGACTTGATCAGTCGGCTAGACCAGGACGCTGTCTCCCTGGTCCCCGGGGGGAGTTCGACGGGGGCCTCCGTCGCGTTGGTGCCGCAGTACTCCGCTGTGGCAGTGTTGGAGGCGGCACGGGTGATGCTGCGGCGCTGCGACGGGATGTTGCGGGCCATCCGGTTGCTGAAAAACGAACGTACTTGCAGCGTATGTTGCAGCATCCAGGTTTTCTTTTCCACACCTTTCACGACGACAAAGTCAATGTTCGTGAGTGCACTGGCCAGCAACCCAGGAAGTTTGGAGTATGGAACGTAACCGTCAGACCAGCGAAGCCCGTGATGATGCTTGGCGAGCCAGGACGCTTGACGGTTCTCGCACGATTTCAGATGCCCCCAGACGTACGGTGGTTCGAAGATCCAATGGCTGATCGTAGGCGTTTTATCGTTGTTACTGTGTCTGCGAATCGCAAGCTCTTTGACAACGAACTCACAATTGGCATTGAAACATTGAAGATCGACAATTGCGAACATTATTTTACGATTAGGTAGTAGTGTCCGTGGTGGCGTCTGAACAGCAACCGAGAACTTGGACATCGTCGTTTTCACAGTAGCAGAAGCGGCAGTAGTATTCGTTGATCGTTCACACATACGCATACTATGTTAGTTTACGTACCACGTTAGTCAAAGGTCCGTATTCTACTATACGATCGTGTATGATCATACAGTACGCTGTAGTATTAGCGGGTACATTTTCGTTGCACTCGAAATCTATTCGCACATCCACCGTAGCGCTCTTCAACGATTCGTTTTGCCTAGAACAATCTATGACCGCGATAGGCGCGTATTGAAAGAATTCGATCGCGTTCAGTAATGGTTCTCCGTGTCCGTAGTACGATCGACCAAATTTCGCGTACATATCGCACAGGAGCGCGTATTTAAACTTATCGAAATCCAAGTTCAAATCATCGTACGGGTACGTCTCGGAATTTAGGTATAATCGAACGTTCGTGAGTTTACACGCGTGTAACGTACCGCTACGAACCGCCGTACATTTTTCCTATCTCTTTTCTAACTAAGTGTTAAATCCATTCGATCATACTTACATTTACCTAAATTGTAAACTAGCATTTATGACGCGGGCGAGCGACGCCATTATACGGCGGGAAACAGCGAACCAAGCGACGCGTAACGCATGCGCATAACTAACCGCGAACTCACTGCCGCGAATAACCTAAGCGCGCGCGCGTAGACCGCGTGCACAAACCGCGCACAGACCGCGCGCACAGACCGCGCGGACGCCGAACGAACTGAGCGTAGTACGCGAGCCGGCGGGAACCGGAAGCTAATTCTAATTGGTGCACTCAGCCGGACGCCGAATAAACTGAGCGTAGTACGTAGACCGGCGGGAACCGGATCCCATTTCTAATTGGCGCACTAGTCCAAACGACTAGTGATTGGCTGGAGCAAGGTATCGCCAAACAGTATAAGTACGAGCCTGCCAGCAGCTTAGATTCAGACTGAGTTCTGCTACCGAACAATAAGCACGCCGCTTATAAAAGTCTCTCAACAAGTATATATAAATTCTACGTCCTAACTCCCTACATTCAACCTAATTCCGAGGTCGCTTTAACTAGCCCCTCAAAATCACGTTCAATCTCCTATATTCAAATTCTTACAATAAACCATTCCGAGGTCGCTTTAACTAGCCCCTCAAATTCCTACGAGGTCGCTTTCACTAGCCCCTCAAATTCCTTCGAGGTCGCTTTAACTAGCCCCTCAACACCTTTCCGAGGTCGCTTTAACTAGCCCCTCAACATCTTTCCGAGGTCGCTTTCACTAGCCCCTCAACACCTATCCGAGGTCGCTTTCACTAGCCCCTCAACTTCCTACGAGGTCGCTTTAACTAGCCCCTCAACTTCCTTCGAGGTCGCTTTAACTAGCCCCTCAACATCTTTCCGAGGTCGCTTTCACTAGCCCCTCAACTTCCTACATTCAACACCTTTCCGAGGTCGCTTTCACTAGCCCCTCAACATCTTTCCGAGGTCGCTTTCACTAGCCCCTCAACACCTATCCGAGGTCGCTTTCACTAGCCCCTCAAATTCCATCGAGGTCGCTTTCACTAGCCCCTCAAAATCTTTCCGAGGTCGCTTTAACTAGCCCCTCAAAATCCTACATTCAACCTTTCCGAGGTCGCTTTAACTAGCCCCTCAGAATCCTACATTCAACCTTTCCGAGGTCGCTTTAACTAGCCCCTCAGCTTCCTTCCTGGAAAGCGTGGGCCAGCTCATAGGCACCAGAAGAAACACTCTTATTATATTACCAAATCGACCTAGCGTCATTATTATCTAAACAAAGTATAGCGACTTATAGCTCAAATACGATTTAGTATCGTATCATTATACAAACAATTATATAAAACAGTTAAACTGTACTTAGTTACCAAGCGTATTCTTTATTACCGATCAAGCGTCGAAACCAAAATCAAACGTATTCTTTAAAATCGACTAATACGTCGATTCATTATAATACTTACCATTTAAGTTCAAACATTATATATTCTATTTTTGACCTAGAGTCAAACCTTTATTATTGAATAAATCCACTGTTAATTTTTGTTAAAGAAGGACTCTCGTTTGTGAAATTCATTTCTTAATTGCACGCCACCCGAACCAATCCCATAATTTCACAGGTAAACCGCTCTACTTGTGGAATCGCCTGCAACTAACGGCTCAGTCTCGTTTCAGAACGTTACACGCGTCGAATCTACTCGCAGTTCTATCAAGACGATTCTTTCGATCGGTTTGCATGGCGAATATCACGTATCGCGGTTTCTCGATTTGCGACGTAGCTTTCACGGTCCACGTATGTTTCGTTGTCGCTTGCAGCAACGGGTACTCGTACAAGTCCCACGATCTGAAACTCATCGCGATCGATCGGCCACTTTCCAGGATACGCAGCATCGATAGTTTATTCACTTCCTCCAAAGCGACGTGGGGCATACGCCACTACACCTTGCGTATGTCTAGTTTCGGCCTCGCAGTGACCGAGGTACCGTACATCGCGTTCGCATCGACTCGTGATCGAATAAGGATCAGCTCGTGCCGCGCGTTCATCACGATGTGCTTGTAATCCTCGCAGAATCCTAACAGAACGTTCAATGGTACGCAGAAATTGAAAGCGCCCGAATGAAAAATGTCTTTATCGTACGCGATGGTATGATCCCAACCGGCATTCGCGAGCACTTTGCTTCTATCGACCGACAACGAAATGTAATTTTTCAACGCGGTAGCGATTCCCGGATTTCGGCAACGATCGATCTCAACACCGTTCAATTCGTATCGAATCTCATCGAACATGAACGCGACTCAATTATTGTCGAGAACAGCACTCGCCGACGTTGCCTGGCCATTCGCGTCATGCGACGTTAACGTGCCGCGACCTTCGATGTATAGAAAACTTTCGCACGGAAGCGTGTACAGATCTTGCTGCTGTATGGGGATTCTTATCTCGTCGCTATTATCGAACGTCGTGTTGGCGTACGGATTGTACGTGTGTAACTCGATTTTCGTGATACGATTATCAAAGGTTGGCGTATTCGCCACGTCCAGAATAAAAGACATCGCGGTCGCGTGTCACTCACAGCTTGTCTAATGGGCGACGATGAAACCTAGCGATCGTAGAAAACGCGCGTTTCTACGAGTCAATGACTTTCTTGCGCTTCTTACCGGTCCTCTTCTTATCGCTCCACCCGCCTTTATTCTGCTACTTTTGCCCGCCGATAAAGGGTTGCGCCGATGACGCGACACAGAGACGTTAGGAGTAGCAGCGGCAGCTATGATTGATGATTCGTATGTATGATCTAACACTAACATACTACACACGCGCGCACACGTGTAGTTACGCTAGCCTATCGCGCGGACGTCGTTGAACGTGCAAACGAATCGTTATTTCTTCTCCGCGGAAATCTATAGGGCGCTCGTGTTGATCGACGATGCACAACGTTAGATCGTGTATTGCTCGTGCAACGATCGGCAGGTAAATGACGTGTCGCGGGGTTTCCGATATCTTATATCCCGGTGGCACGCGAGGTGAAAATTCATGGATCGTGTGTACCGGCTTGTCGTTGCTGTACGCACCGGTAGTGACGTTGCACCTTACTCTGATCACGTTAACGTTTATAATGTTCACGGGTACGTCGGACTCGTGCCAGGTTCTTGGTGATAAAACGCGATTCGGGGAAAATCGTAGCAACGAGCCCACATTGTTTGGTTGCGTAAAGTCCCCGGCGAACGAGCAGTACAGCTCGCTTTTCATGGTGTTGTTGTTAGCTCGCAGCATTAGAGGATACTTGTCGGCATCATTCTCATTTGCATCCTTATTATCGATACTTCGGGGATGTCGATCGAGTAATCGCTGCTTCAGGGGCTCGGCGATAGCGTCTAATTCGTATGAATCGTGAGGGATCGCAATGTATTCATGAGCGACGTCGACGATGTTGTTCTCGGTGTTGTAGTCGGCGATGTAGTAGAAGTTATCGTTGCTCGAGTCCGCGAGTCCTAATTCATACTGACCATCGCTCAAATCTATCGGAGGAAAATAGTTTACCGTGAGCACGCTGCTACGACCCGTTAACGTTAGCGTGAACGACATATCGATTACACTCGCGAGACGGAGAGCGAGAAAGTGACGCGCGCGTTCGAATACTCGTCAATTTATCGTCAAATTATGTTTCTTTATTATAGGATATATGAAGCAGCATTATGTATGGATACATCGTAGCATAATCTTAGTACATAGGCCATAATTCCATAGATTTTTTATGCAAAAATTGTGCGCATAAGGGACCGCAATTCATCTCGTCGAAACGTTGAAAACGATCGTGATTGTACGTGATCGTTGTTCCGCGTCCGAAATAGTAAATCAATTCCGTGGGAGGTCGCAGATTCCCGAAACTATCAAAGTACTGTACTCGTAGCCCGCGTTTCGCGTACGCGACCCAGTGCGTACCGGCGCCTCGATTCTCGTCAAGATTCGCGATACCACATTCGTTGGCTAGTACGCGCGTAGGAAGCGTGTCGCGCATAAACACCCCTCGAAAGAACGGTACGCTAGCGCACTCGCGCTCTAATTGCAGATTCGTCATAGGTTGTTGCGTTATCGCTGCCACCGTCGCCACGCGGCTATTCGATCGACGTTTTTTTTTTTCTTTGAGTGCTGTCGTCGTTGGCGTCGGCGTCTAGGATTCATGCCAGCGCCTCGCTTGTACGGTGTCAGATGCATTCCACGCCCTTCCATAGCTCGATGATGACGCAACGTCTCCTCCAGCTGTTTTCGAGAGGCCCTCGAATCGTTGACCGCTTTGGTTATACCAGCCGCTCCACCGGCCAATGCTCCGATAGCCGATAACGCAGGCAGCACGAACGGAAGAAATGGAAGAAATCCACCGCGTTTAGCCACTCGTAGATTACGATGTCGTCGCCGCCGTTGCGGATGTTTTCCTCCAGAATTTCTCTTTTTCCTTCCAGACTTTCTCTGTTTACGTCTCGTCCTTCTCATACCCATGCCGAGTTTGGTCTTAGCCTTCATCGTTGCCCACACTCCAGTCGCTGCGGCTTTTTCGCCAAAGGTCGCGTCGTTCGCGAACACTCGTTCTCCCGCTCGTTCGGCTAACGCGCGATCCGCCTCGTGTCGTCCCGCCAAATCCTTGCGACGAGAGTACGCGATATCGTGGTCGCGGCACGCAGCGTCCAGCGGGTTCACACCTTCGTCGCCACGAGCCAATCGCTTTAGCAAACGCGTCCCAGGTCCGCAAAACTGATAACCCGGGACGTGTAGTTCGAACGGTAAGCGGTTTATGATTCCGTTCACGAGACCCAATCCGATCTTCTTATTCTTTCGATTCAGCCCTAGTCCATGAGACACCGCGGCCGTTGATGCGATCATAAACCTGCGTTAGAATAATCAGGAAAGCTACTACAATAACAAACGTGTACGCGCGCTCCACCGATCAGAGTGGTTGTGGCATGCGCGATGCGTGCCACGAATATAAATAGTAGTCCCTCGTCATGCGATTCGCGAAACAGCCGGGCGTTATTCGCGTGACCGCGAACAGAATGCTCGACGATGATAGGGATGCGAGTCGATCGAACAGACACGGCCCGTTGCTGCCGAACAGCGTGCGAGGCGTGATTTGCGGGCCGTCCGGTTGCGGAAAAACGAACGTACTTCTGAGCATGTTAGAGAGCCCGAACGGTTTACGTTTCGAGAATGTTTACGTGTACTCGAAATCGTTGCATCAGCCAAAGTATCGATATCTGGAGCAGGTGTTGTCGCTCGTCGACGGAATCGAATACTTTCCCTACTCGGACAACGCCGAGATCGTCCCACCGAGAGACGCTCGACCTGACTCGATCTTCGATGTTCGATGACGTGGCGTGCGACGAACAGAACGCGATCCGCGAATATTTCTCCATGGGTCGACACGCGAATGTGGACTGCTTTTATTTGTGTCAGTCGTACGCTAGAATACCTAAACATTTGATCAGGGACAACGTGAATTTTCTTATGCTGTTCAAACAAGACGGTACGAACTTGCGTCGCGTGTACAACGATCACGTGAATACAGACATGACGTTCGAGTCGTTCAACGACTTGTGCGCGAGATGTTGGCGTCGACGATACGATTTCGTGGTGATCGATAAGGATAGTTCCATGTACGAAGGGCGATATCGAAGAGGATTTAACGAGTTCGTCGTAGCTCGCGGACATTAGTAAACCGCGAGTCGTTCATCGAGCAACACGAAATGTCTAACGAATCGACGACGACAACGACTGCGTTAACCTCGAGTAACGTCGACGCGAAGCATACGCGAAAACAACGCCGACGTTATCGACAAAAGGGAGCTAAATGTCAAAAAGGAGGGAAACGTCGGGGTGTGGATTCGAAGGTGAACGCGAAGGTAGAAATCGCCAAAGTCAGCGACGTTATACGTAAAAAGTGCTTTGCCTTGAAAATTGGTAAAATGGCTACGGAAGCGGCTGTGGAGGTGAGCACGCGCCTCATCGTCGAACCGCTGAAACGATTAATCGAGAACACATCCGCGTTGAAAACACGCTCAACGCCTCGATCGCGACCTGTGAAGAGAGAATACGAATATGGTCAACACCAATCACCGAAGCGACTTCGAACTGCTACCGCGACTACATCCATGGAACGTTTGAATAACCTTCCATCATCTAGCGACAATGACGACGCTAACAACGATAACGACAGCGACGTCGACACTGACAGCGACAACGACAATGATATCGACGTCAACAACGTTGATGATGATGATGATGTTGACGATGTTGTTGACGATGTTGTTGTTGTTGATGAGGGTGATGAAAACAGTGAAAAAATTCAGGATGATGAGCCGCCAACAAGGGTTAGCGATTTGGATGCGCTGCGTAGCCCCGTCAATGATGTCACTGTGTATGTACGGAATGCCAAAGGACCCTTGTCGCGAGAATACCTACGACTGTTCTTCACAGACACCAAGAAACGCATCGATAACGTATACGGCGTATACTTGGGGTCTGACGAAGACCTAATGATCGGCGATTCCGTGCTCACCATCGACCCGAACAGCGACGACGTTCGCGTGAACGGAACTCGATACGCGGGGACTCGGGGCTTGTACGAATTGCTGTTCATGCGAATACCCAACGATCGCACGTACACGGACGCCGATCTTCGCTCGTACCGTCGCATCTTGTTGACTACTAGTGCGCACAAGCGAAATCATTCGCCCAGCAAGCGTACGCTGGGTAACAAGGGGTACAAGTATATGAAAATCGTGTCCTCGGTCATCGGCGGGGTGCGGACACCGGGTGTCAGACGCGTCAGGGACGGCGGGCGTGGCGGCGGCGGCGGCGGCGGCGGCGGGCGCGGGCGCGGGCGCGGGCGCGGGCGCGGGCGCGGGCGCGGGCGCGGGCGCGGGCGCGGGCGCGGGCGCGGGCGCGGGCGCGAGCGCGGCGCGGACTCCGCGGGCCCCGCGGACGGCGCGGACTCCGCGGGCCCCGCGGACGGCGCGGACTCCGCGGGCCCCGCGGACGGCGCGGACACCGCGTACACCGCGGACGCCGCGGACACCGCGGACGCCGCGTACACCGCGGACGCCGCGGGCACGCATCAAGGTCGAGGATTACCCATCGACTATTCGATGACTGTCACCGATAACGCGGTCGATTACGTATACTGGGACGATCCGAATGAATTAGTCGAAAGGCTCGGGCTGCTCACGGCATCGCGCGCGGCTGGACACACGGGTCACGATAATGAAATCGCATCCATCGTGGAGGAACTTCGCGAGGACGGATTCATCTTAAATTGAACATTCCGGTGATCGTAGCATCAGTAGCGTTCGAGCACGCACGCATCGTTATGTCGGTGAATAAGTTTGGCACCTCGTTACGCAATAATACCAGCAACAACAACAATAACATGAACGAAGCAACGATGACTACGACGAGACTATTGTCCTCGGTGGACGAGCGCATTACGCGAAAACTCGAAATAGCTATCGCGAACGCACGGTTGGACGCCGAGCATCAACGATCTCAACTCGAGACGCGAGTACAACGAACTATGTCGGATATCGTTACCGCTCAATTGTCTCGGCTAGAGGATAACTTAAATAACGCGATGGAACGACGCTTCGATCATTTGAAAGATAGACTCGAAGAGTTTACGACTGCGACAGAGGGTCTGCGACAACGACGACGACGATGATCCCCGACAGTAACAACAACAACAACAACAACAACAACAACAACAACAACAACGGCTACGGCTCTGAAACGTCTAATAATAACGAGCGATCGCGAAAGACGTGCACCGATTGCATTTTGCTAGCACTCGAGGAACTCGTACTATTTCTAACGTCCTTGGAACGTCGCGATCATTCCCCCGTCCACCCCGTGAAGCATGAGCAAGGAGAGAGTACAATTGGTAAACGAATTACACGCCCCCGCGAGACGCAATTTCCCGCGGCGACACGTCGTGATTCGCGGCTACGATGATTTGTGGCAGGCTGATTTGGTGGAGATGCGTCCGTACGCGAAGCAAAATCGAGGATATCACTGTATATTAACGATCATCGACGCGTTTAGCAAGTGCGCTTGGGCCTTACCCGTGAAAACGAAAACGAAAAGCGGACGCGACGTAACCGCGGCGTTCGCGACCGTGCTGCGGCAGAGCGATAGATGCCCGCGAAATTTACAAACCGACATGGGAAAGGAGTTCTACAACGCGGAGTTTCAACGATGCGCGAAGACCCGCGAGATCAACCACTACTCCACGTATAGCGTGATGAAAGCGTCGATCGTTGAACGTTTCAATCGCACGCTGAAAAACCTAATGTGGAAACAATTCTCCTTGAACGCGTCCTATCGCTGGGTCGACCTGTTACCTACGCTCGTACGCACCTACAATCATAGCAAACATCGAACGATCAACGCTCGACCCGTTGACGTCACCCCCGCGACGCGTTTGTCGTTTGCCGCGAACGAACCCCTACCCCCCCCCCCCCCCTCCGCATCGAAAGGTGTTGGACGGCGCGCCAAATTCATCATAGGTGACAAGGTACGCGTGAGCAAGTTCAAGACCCTCTTCGAGAAGGGGTACACTCCGAACTGGTCGACCGAAGTGTTCGAAATCGTAACCGTACAACGAACGCGCCCGGTGACGTACATTCTGCGCGATTCCGCGGGAGTGCCGATCTCGGGTGGATTCTACGAGTACGAATTGCATTCGGTCGCGAATCCGGACGTCCATCTGGTGGAGAAGATTATTCGTCGCAAGGGTAGCCAGTTGTTGGTTAAGTGGCTCGGATTCGATTCGTCGCGGAACTCGTGGATACGCGACAAGGATATTCTATGATTATAAGCGCGCTCTATGTTACTGGAATAAACGAATACATATAAATAAATAAATACATTTCTCATTTATTCAATTACTCCTCTACTACTCGTATTTCAATACAATTAATCTTAATAAAAAGAATTAAAAATATATATACATATAATTTACACTTTAATACATTTATACATTCAAACATTCAATACATTCAGGGCTCGAGGGACTCGTCGGACTCAAGCTCGAGGAACTTGTGAGTGTCGAGTTCGGGGATACGATAATGTCCCCACGGAAGGGTGCTCACCCGATCGGCCAGAATACAACGTTTATCATCGAATGGGCTGAGAGCGTTCTTTTCCTCGCTCACCGAATACACCACGTGCAGCCTAGATCTTATATTATTCTGGCGAACCGCTTTCTCGGTGAGATTGCGAAGACAATGAATGTAATCGTCGAATTGTACATCATTCGCGACCACGTGTCTCCGCACACCCTTCACTTTTTTAATCTCGCACGTAGCCCTCGCTGCAGCGTTAAAAGTCCTAGTCGCATACATTTTAGACCGCAATCCGACGAACTCGGCGATCAAGGCTCCGTTATTCTCATCTTTCATGAGTCCCGGAACCTTTTTATTTACGCGAGGCATACCATACGGATTGTCCACCGCGTAATCACTCGTGTCGAATCGGTCGACGTCACACTTAATTGTTTCATACGCATCCTCGCATTCCACGCTATATATCAAACTGTCGGTATCGGTGTATAGAACCTTACACCGATCACCGAACCTCGCACGCATATATGAATAATGAAATTCATACAAACATTCCTTAGAAATATCAAGCACACTCATACTCACATATATCGGTTTATCGAACTTCACTTTTAATTTACGCATCTCGATCGCCACTAACTGCTCGGAGATGATCGTCCGACTATGAAAGATTGGTTTCGCGATCAGCGTTTCCGCGCCGTAACGACCGTCCCACTTAGTCACTAGTCGCACGTCTACGCGATTCCGCACGTTCTCCATTGTTTTACCGTACACCGCGTTGTTCATTAATTTATATAAAGTCTTTTGAAATTCACTCGTGGCTCGCGTCCTCAAATCAGTGTTCAATTGAATGTACTCGCGCAACCAATGCGACTGATCGAACCGCAACACCCGATGAATTCGCGTAACGCGTAAACCATGGCGCACGCACTGTTTCAGGTAGCGATAGTGAATTACATATCGCGCCTTATCGTCGAGCGTGGCAAGCAGCTTAGTCTGTTTCCCTTCTGGCGCGTGCTCGCGTACAGGGCAGAATGGCAGGTCGGCGTGTGCGTCATGAATCTCCTTGGGATACTCGATGTCCACCTCCAACAGGTATCCCTCGGGTCCATCGTCGTCGGGCATGGATGATGCGTCGAGCGCGGCGACCGTCGCATCGTCCAACCATTCAAACCCTCCGTGCGGCAGAGGCTGCGACATCGCCCATCCGTACAAGTTGTTGACGTCGAAGTACATCAGGTACGTCGACGGCTTCGACTCGTCGTACATCGCTGCCGGCAGGTACTTGTTATTGGCACGCGCGTACCTGTGCGAGCACTGACTCAGACCACCGCGTATGCCACGCTCCACGAACAGTAGCATGTCCACGTCCGTCAAAAGCTCTAATTTGATACCGGTGTACTTGAGCATCGCGTCCCACGTAAAACTCGGCAGCGTAAAATAATGCGCGGGATCCAGATTGTATCTCGCGATACAGTCGGTGCGGAAACTCTCGAATACGTCGGCGAGTAACAGCACATCTGTTTTCAAGTATAAATCACTGTACTCGCCTAATGTCTGTACGCGAAAAGTATTCCACACGTTCACGGCGTGCGCGTAATCAGGCTCCGACGCGGCGGTATCGTTCAACCGATTATAAAATGCTTCGCGGGACGGTAAACGCGTATCGTTAAGTTTGGCGTATGACGATACATAGTCGTACGGGAAGACGCCCTTCCTGGTCAGGAGATTGAACTGATCGTCCGACAGAGATTGAAACTCGCCTCGTAGAATCGCGAGTCGTTCTTTGCCAAGGTCCGAAGCGAGTTTCTCCAGACTAGCGGCTAAGAACTTCAGCGAATCTACGAATCGAAACTTCAACCCCCTCTTCCAATCGTTGTTCTCGGCGTCGATTCCCTTGACGTGTTTCGTGAACGATATATATCGTTCCTTTGTTACCGGCAGCAGGTCGATCTGCCCCTCGAACGCGGACGCCAACTCCTTAATTACAAAATGCGCGTCGTAGCCTGATAAATTGTGGAATACTACGGGGATCGTGTACGATCGTTGAAATTGTAAATTACACGATACGTGGGCCGCGCCTCGATATTCACCCGTCGAGTGGCAATGGTCGCGCACTTTTTTGTCCGTATCGACGAATGTTTTTCCGCACATGTGGCACGCGCTCGCGCCATTAAAACTTCGCCACTGTTGCCTCGTCAGCGGGATCATCGGTTTCGCGTTCCGCAACTACGAATACGCAGTGTCCGCAAAGTCTCGAAGTTCCCGCACGAACCATTTCACGCACTCGGAGTCGTGACGATACGCGCGATAACGGCACAGAGACGCGTCGGTGGAACAATGAATGTAATATCCAACGCTGTACGCTCTGTGCTGCTGGTACGTGCTCGACGTCCTCCAGCATGCATTCGAAGTCCGCGTACACGACGAATGGTGCTCGTTCCTTGTTCTTGATGTTTTTGAACTGCAACCATTTGTCGGTGGCGGACGGCAATTCAACGGCGCATTCGTTTATACGTTGGCAGTCCACGTTGTGCTTGGTCAATTGCTCGGACGAATGGAAGAAGCTGAGGCACCTGCAACGATAATAGCATTAATAATAATAATAATAATAATAATAATAAAACATAAGAATGAAGAATATATCGATTAAAATATTTTTTAACATACCTTTCGCAAACGAATACTCGACCATTGTGATTGCCGAGCTGCTTCGAAATCAGCCTCGACAGGCTGCGAATGCCCGCGAAATGATGCTGATTGTGGAATTTGGAATCCTGCACCAGTAGCAGGTTCGCGTGTCTCTCGCGCTTGTCTTCGGTCAAACGCAGAGGCATGCAGCTTCCGTCGGTTCAGGTGTACACGTTCACCGACACGTTATTTATCCTCTCGAACTTCTTAAGCTGATCCAACGTCACGGGAAGAGTAATATCGTCCGTACGAAGTACCGTAGCGTAGTGTGGGTACGAAATGACCCTACTCACATTCGTAGCAGCAGGGTGTAAACTAGCGACGACTGACCACAAGAAGCACGCATTGTCTCTATTTTGTACATTAACCACGGCCTTTTTAACAATGACATCGAATGGAAGTGGCACGAAGCACCCAGCGCGAAGTGGATTATGCTTATTCATATTCACTAGAATATTTAGCACAGCCCTTAGGGTCCATCCACTGTCGCGATCTTGGAACTCCTCGATAGCCACTAACGTGGGAGCGACCACGTGTTTCGAATACCACTCGCGCACGTTCGATGTCCTGAACAGTACACGATTTCGCGTACCGAAACTTTTCATGTCCATATTATCATTTAACATAAACTCCGCGTTCAGTATCGTATTCACGGACACACTAGAATGTTCGCTGATAGCGTCTGTCACGCGCGATAGTACCATTCGTCGAGCACCCTCTAAAAATCGACTTGGATCGACGTGTCCCACGTTGATTACCGCGCCAGTCGAAATACGGCCTATAAACGCTGATTCCACGTCTTCCCATACGACTTGGGGTGCAGTCGATCGACCCGTAACCCCGAGCCCTACTCGCGAAAACCGACCCCGAACAATCGCGCGTAATGTTTTTATTCGCGCGATCAGCGACACCAGGCGTTGTTTCGCGGCCACGGCCACTCCTCCGCTGCACTGGTACTCGACGATTAGCTGCAGGCACGTGTCGCACTGGTCCTCCCAGTCTCGGAATTCCGCAACATAGCGTAGAAGCTAGGACATCCGGGACAAAACCCTGTACGTGTCCATGAACACTTCCATGTTCACTTATTCACGATGAGTTCACTTCCTCACAAATAGTTTTGTCTACCAGACACGCACGAATAGTCGCGATTGTGTGATACGTCTCTTCCAGGTGATGCAGTCCGTGTCCGGATATCGGAAACCCAACGGCAAAATGACGCGCTTCGAGTGTAGTCGCACAATCGGGGTCGGGTGTTCATTCAAAAATGTTGCTAATTCACGACACAAAAACGAGTCCACGGTAATAGACAATGTTCGAGGGCACAACACTTTGTACACTTCGACCGTACCGTTCTCGATGTCCTGCAGAAGCGTTAACGGCGTACACACGACCGCGGTAAAGTACTTCACTTGCTTGCGATGCACGTCCTTATCACCAACGACGATGCAATACAATGTGCATTTGCTCGCAGTACTATATCGCGCGATATGGCGTAGCAATTGACGATGCTGATGCGACAATTGCATAAATCCATTTTGAACGATATTGCTCCACGACGTCTCGGATAATGACTGTAGGCTTAACGCGTCGCGGATCTTATGCTTCTCAATCGTAAGCGTTTGGTTGTCCAACTGTGCCATCGTGGATTAAGGGCTCACGTTACCATCGGTATCGTCATCGAAAGACGATGACGCGCGCATTCTGGGGGTACTAGCATTGGTATACTGAAAATCAGATTCTCACGAGTCTATATCGAACTCTTTTCACCCTTACACGGTCGCTGTACCGCTGCCACTTACCTACTATAAACATACTGTATCACGTGCTTACTCCATGGACTATCGCGACGATTGACTTACAGCCTCATCGATAAGGACGCTCGCCCTATTCCCAATCACCAAAATACACGGAAGTCAAGTCCGAATAATTATCACTTGTCACGTCCCGCGACGTCGAGTCTACTACTAATTAACCTTTTAAAACGCACAATATTTACTATTTCGTACTCTGAGGTATTATAACCACCTCGTATGAAAAACATATATAAAACATTATACGAAGCATAGCCGATAAGGCACTATAATCGAAACTCGCGATAAGAAGAGCTCGAGCCGTGAATCTACGGACGGCAACAGGGAGCAGGAGAGCAGCTATTACGGGAGGTAGCGGCCAGCCGGCTACACACACACTAGGAAGGCCCAGCCAACACCAGCTGACGTTCAGCGTGGGACGGAGGCCCCTATCAGCCAATGCTGCCGACATCCTCACGGATCTGCGCTCCTGATCAACGCCCGAAGCCTGCCCTCCCTTTATTTCCCGTAATTCGAGCTCCAATACGGAACCGATGTACATTGACTTCAATCCTTAGTATGTGGTCTGTACGAAATCAATCGTACAGAGCACATCGAAAACCCAACAGCGTAAAAATCTAAAGTATGAATTAAAATAAGAATTCTATTATCGACACTGCTGAGAGTTTCGTATTACGGCAGAAAAACGTTATAAGTCACGGAGAGGAGCCAGAAATAGATGAGAAATAGCTCAAATTCTGCGGTAAATAAAACTCTCGGATAACGCGCCGGAGCGAATACTTCAGGTGGATCCCACGGCAGATGATTGGGAGATATCATCTCCCACCATCCTATTTGTCATGTGACAAACCTGAAGAAGGAGTTGTTACGAGCCGGGGCTGCGGCAACGCGAGAGGCCGGCGAGAGGGGTATTTCCCAAGGAATACGGTTTATGAATTTGTTAGTTAGAGGGCGGACGAACCTGATGCGAAATCAGGGAGCCGCAGGATTATCGGAAACGAGGACGAACCTGATGCGAAATCAGGGAGCCTCTAGGAATGGAGTCACTCACGGACGAACCTGATGCGAAATCAGGGAGCCGCAGGAGGGTGATTATTCGTGAACGAACCCGATGCGAAATCGGGGAGTCACTAGGATGATGTTCACAGACGAACTCGACGCGAAGTCGAGGAGCTGTTAGAAGGTTGGATTATTCACAGACGAACCTGGTGCGTAACCAGGGAGCTGTTCGGAAGGTGGTTGACTTACAGACGAACCTGATGCGAAATCAGGGAGCTGTAGGATACGGACGAACCTGATGCGAAATCAGGGAGCCGCAGGAGAGGTTAAACGTGGACGAACCCGATGCGAAATCGGGGAGCCACTAAGTTGGAGAAGATTCCTTTTTTGGTATTGGATGCGAAAGACCCCGATGTGAAATCAGGGAGTCGCGGGAAATGTTAGTATTGCCTCGTAACTCTTAATTAATATTTGATACAACTCGAGCGGTAAAGTTGTATCGGTGGGTATATGCTACTAATATTATAAGGATCGCTGGGTAAAAGATGGGTTTTAACGAATCTGACTCAATTTAGACGTGAACACCATTCGTGTATTCAATAACTAATTATTGTACAAATGTAAGTGTCGCGATTAAATAGTGTAGTAAAAGTGTATGAATTACCACTGATTTGCGCGGTGTTGACGCACTGGCGATGCGGGGCGTACGAGTGGTTATTCGGAGAAGCCAAATAGAATATAAACCGAACTCGCGGATTCTATGAGGTTAACTATGATTCTGACGGAGACTTTAGCTCGATCTTACTAGATTTAACCAACTCTGTACGAGCGTGACACGACGTTACTCTACGCGTAACTGTACTGCTTTGAACCAAAGAGGGTAGAAACCAAAGGGTTTATATAGTCCCAAAAATGAGTGGGGATAAGTTGGAAATCTCCATATAAGGAAATTCTTCGGGGTCGTCGTCGTGTCGCTCCCGTTCCCATGATCGTCAACCAGATGGTAGAGAGCACGACCCCCATTAGTGGTGTGTGATAAGCGAAAGGATTTTAGGGCGTTTTCCCTTCGCAGACGCGAGCTCGAAAAACGGTTGAGAGCGGCGTATGGGAAAATTCCACATACGTAACAGAGTGATCGACAGCCCTATAAAAAGGGATAGATCACCCACAGAGCCCAATTATTATTATAATGTGTGAATTTGAATTGATTATTAAAAACCATTCAGTGAATTGAAGCGTTTAAAGTGTGAAAAACTCTCTAGTAACAATAAAAGTTTTTGTTAATATTTACAAGTGAGTGAAGTGTTTCCTCCTAAAATTCCCATCCTCCAAATCGAGCATTCGTAATTTGAAAAACCCATTAAATTACGGAAAATGCCTATTGACAGGTCACGGGTTGCGCTAATTAATGGTATTACCTATGAGCAGAACGTTGCCCGCGGTCTTACCAGAGATTATGCGTAAACCGTGATAGACGCGATTGATTTAAAGATTAAGGAAATCCTAAATAAATATGGATAAATCACTATCGCCCCCGCCAATGGTGCCGCTGAAGAGCAGAACGTTGCCCGCGGTAGCACCGGGTGCGGAAGGTGATAAGTGATTGTTGGTCAATTAATAATTAGTATCAAAAATTCGAAAAGACGAATGCCGAGGAATCACCGCGCGGGACGACGTGTCCAATTAAGGAAGTTATACAAACAGTACCAAGAAACGCCGGTAACAAGTGTCGAACTTTTCGGAGTGGTCGCGACAGCGTCAGTCAAGGAGGACACCGGACCAATCAAGTGGAGGCTAATCCCGATAGATCTGCCGTCACCGCGGCCAAAATAAGGTAAACAATAGAACAAAATGTATCCTAATCTACATCCTTATCACTCTCAACTATCCCAGAGCGAAAAGTCCCAGGACCAGTTCGAAAGCGGATCCAAAATATAAACTCCTTACAAATCCCATGTAACGTCCCACGGGGACTTAAACCGTTAGATACCGACAGTCGGTAATGTAGGAACCGAACTCCGTTACCGTATAACCATATTCTGTTACCGCGTAAATATATTATAAGACTTTTATATATAATTAATGACTTAGATAAATATTAGAGAAACAATTATTATAAGAATATTAGGAATAATTAATTATAAGTATTAGTAAAAGCGCAAGACAAAATAATATGTAATAAGCAAGCAAAACGTAAAATAACAAACAGCGATTCACTGCGCATGCGCCAGCCCGCCAATTTCTCAGTATAAATAGAGGCGCACGCAGCACAGCGGGACATTCAAGCTACGAATACGCTCAAGTGACGAACGAATGCTCAAACCTAGAGGCAGCTTAAGTTTCAACCAGTGGGATTCAGCTTCGCTCCGCAAACGGCAGCGGCGGATCTCCAGTGTATAAAAGTTACTGGTGCTCCTCTTTGGTTTGCTCATTTGAAGTCATAGAACCTCGTTCTTGCAAAGCCATCGAGCTTCGCTCCGGAAACGGTAGCGGCCGAAGTGCTTGGTAAAAACAAGGTCTGTAGAGCATAGAACAGAACTCTGTCAAAAGAACCGAGCTTCGCTCCGGAAACGGCAGCGGCCGATCTTACTACAGAAATTGCCAAGAGTACTCGAGCTTCGCTCCGGAAACGGCAGCGGCCGAGCTCTGCAATATACATATATATATGTCGGATTTGGAGGCGATCCAGTATTGACATTAATTCTCCTTCTCGCTACACGTCTCATTTTCTTTATTCGAACTTAATAAGTACCGAACACCACGATTATAACATACAATCTGATTCACGATTACAATATTACACAAATCGAGAACGAATGAATTCTCGGAATGGGGAGACGAACCGTACTCTACGACACTTTCTTCACGAATTCTCTTTTATCAATCCCGCATTCAAATTATCAATCTTTTCCCTCGGTTGCTAGACTACCACTTCCGATTCCCTTCCGAGACTACATTCAAGCGCTCGCTGGCGGTCTGACGCTTGCGTTCTCGATTGGCGCCAAAATGACTTCGCTATTTATTCGCACGCGACTTCGCAGTTTATTCGTACGCGATTTCGTGCCGTCTCCGACACGGCCATCTTGACATGCGCCCGCCCTCGGGCATACACGTAGTTGAGGATAGTTACGAAATCGAGTGTCACCTAGACAATCAACGGTTTCGTACAGTATTCACGCTCGGTCATTCTGACCAAAAAATAAAAAAAAGGTAGGGGTAAGGCCAGCTACTCAGATAGATTCAATTAAATAATTTACACTATTCGAAGTGTACCTATCAAAAGTTTCCCAGGATACGATCGTTACTCGACTCTGCATTACACCAAAACCACGCATCACCACTGACGCCCAGACCAGTCCTTCGGTCGGTTAGCTAGTGTTTGGTGGACCAGTCCTTCGGTCACCCACTCACTCAGGCCGTCTAACACTGGCGTGCACGCAATGTGAACAGTAACCCTGATACACATGCTTCTTCACAACTCAGTCCTTCGGTTGTGAGCAGCCCCTTCGTGTGCAGAGCGGCTAATAATTTGTGAATCTCTCCTCTTTTTACATAATGGCCCCCGCCACCACGCTACTACGGGTGGTGCGACCAGCGATCAGTGGTTTCGTGTCTAGTCTTTGCTTAATCAGAGTCTTTTTGAGTGTCGTTTTCTTTCTCCTTTTCCAGATCGTTGGGAAACTGATGATCCGGTGCCCTTCTTACGCGGTCATGCGAGTATTTGTACGTGCGGTTAGAATTTAGAGCTTTGAGTAGATATCTGTCTCCCTCCAATACTTTAATAATTTTAAACGGTCCTTTGAATTTCGCAGCTAGCTTTGTCTGATTTCTTTTTTCATTCTCCAATAAAACATAATCTCCGATCGAATAATTTTGTACAATCGCCTTATTACTATCGAAACGTTTTTTTTTTCACTTTTGGCATTTCTTATCATACTCTGGTTTGCCTGCTCTCTTAATTCTTGTACATTCACTATTGTTTCGTTATTTTTTGCCACCATCAAGTTTAGCGGTCTAGCTATTTTTCCCACCATTAGTTCCAGGGGAGTTGCCTTAGTTACCCGATTGATCGTTGCATTCATAGCAAGCTGAATATCACCTAAAGCATCTTGCCAAGAGCGTTCCCTACTTATCTCTACTGAGGTGAGCATCTGCTGAAGAATACTCATGACCCTCTCAACTTGTCCATTGGCTCGACTTCCTCCAGTAGCAATGAGATGCAGATTAATATTGTGACTAGCACAGAAGTTGGAGAAATCCCTACTGGCGAAACAACGTCCCTGATCAGCTATTACGCTGTGAGGAGCTCCAAACAGGGCAACACCGAATTTTAAAGCTTTTATACTACTGCTACTATCAATGTTAGTGGAGTGAGTAAGTACAACAAATTTTGTAAAAGCGTCTATTAGAACAAATACATATTCTTTTACTTCGCTCTTGCCACTTAATTTGCCTGATACGTCCAAATGAACCGTGTGCCACGGAATTGGAAGTTTAGGAATTGGGTGTAATTCTATTTGGACTTTCCCCGAGGTAGGTTTTGAAATCTTACAGGTTATACAATTGTCTACAAACTTGCGCACGTACTTTGCCATCCCCTGAAACCAATAATAATCGTAAACCTTCTCTAGTGTTTTTTTCCAGCCCAAATGCATAATTGATTCATGAATATTACTGATTATCGACCATCTGAAGGCACGCGGCACGATTGGTAGACAACTTGTTCGACCGTTCCTTTGCACCTTTCTGAAAAGAACATTAGAGCGAATTTCGTAAGTCTTTCTGATTTCTTCGGATAGAGTTTCATTTCGAAAATCCGAAATGATCTTTGATATTTCCTCGTCCTTTTCTTGTTCGACTTGCAGCCAGTCCCTCGATAATTCTGCAGAGTTTATTTGCTTCCGTTCAGTAGGCACATTGACTAATTTGGCCATAATAGGGAGGGGATTCCTTGATAAAAAATCTACATGATTCATACGACTACCTTCTCGATAGACGATATTGAAATCAAAAGATTGTAGATATGCCCACCAACGGTGCACTCGAGGAGATAAGTCTTTTTTATTTTTGGATGCCTTTACCGAGCTACAGTCGGTGACCACCGTGAATTTTCGTCCCAAAACATAATGTCGAAAATGCTTTACACTATTAACAACCGCCAAAGTTTCTAACTCGTAGGAATGATACTTCGATTCGGCCACAGATGTTCGTCGGCTGAAATATTCAACTACATGCTGCTTGTCCTCTAATTTTTGTATCAACATCGCACCATAACCCACTGAGCTAGCGTCCGTATGTATTTCTATCGGAATATCTGGATTGAAGATCATTAGTACGGGTTCGTTCGTCAACTGTGCGATAATGCTTTGTCGTATTTCTTCATACACATGATTCCACGTAAGAATTTTCTTTGTTGTACTAGTAAGTTTGAATAGCGGAGCCATCGTTTGAGAGAATTTGGGACAAAATTGCCGAAAATATGAAGCCAAACCAATAAATTGTCTTAGTTGCGTAATGGTTTCGGGTAGTGGTAATTTGGTCAAAGCTTCAATTTTACGTGGATTCGGGTGTACTTCTCCGTTTTCAATCACATATCCCAAGAATTCAACCCTTTTTTTGAGGAAAGAACATTTTGATAAATTTAGAGAGAATCCTGATTTCGTTAGCTTCTCCAGTACCAATTGAAGCTGTATTAACCCTTCTTCTACACCGGTAGATAGAATCAATACGTCATCAATGTAGCATACCACAAAAGAGAATGCCAGTTCTCCTAAAGCCTTCATTATGGCTCGTTGATAGACGGAACTAGCATTCTTTAAACCAAACGGCATGGTTAAATACTCCCATTGTCCGTCAGGTGTTATAAAAGCTGTTTTTTCTATCGAATTAGACTCCACTGGGATTTGATGATAACCACTTAGCATATCGAGACTAGTATACCATTTAGCATTACCAATTCTAGCCACTTGATCGGCGATAAGAGGGAGGGGAAATCTATCGGATACCGTATTGTCATTTAATTCTCTAAAATCTATGCACATACGATCGGTGCCATCCTTCTTCTTTACCAGTAGGACTGGGCTTGAAAAAGGGGAATAGCTTGGTCTGATGACCTTGGCCTCCAGCAATTCTTGTACTCTCCTGCGAACCACTCCTCTTTCCTCTACACCTAATCTGTATGGTCTACGCTGAACGATCTTCGTAGGGTCTTTAAGTCGTATTTCCAATTGTCCGGTATTCACCCGGGATTTGGATACCCCCTGCGAAAACGACTCTGAATACCGTTTCAATATCACAATCAGTTGTGTCCTACTCTCTACAGGTACCTCCGTATCGATGTCGCGAAACTTAACCTCATCGTTATCTATCTCTTTGATCTCACACGCATTAACGTCTTTACAGCGGAATAATACTACTTTGTCTGACGTCATGCTAACTCCATAACACTGATCGAGAATTTCACGACCAATCAGAATAGCATTCTTTAGAAAATTATCAGGAACCAGATGGAACAGTATTTCTAAACACGAATCATCAATTTGTACTTCTGTTAAGATTTGGATGGTGCTAGATATTGATGTTTGCCCAATACCGGTGAGTATCACAATGTTGTGAAAACGTTTACCTGCAAATTTTGAGGCCAACCTTTCTTTCATAAGAGAGCATTCGGCACCAGAGTCAAAATGATACAGAAATGACTCACCGTTGTGATTTAACCGTCCGGTAGGATTACTAGTTATGGTACAAAGGTCAACGCGTCGATGCGTAGTGCTTGATGGAGCTCCAGGCGCGTTCCTGGTATCCTTGCTGTAGTTTTTTTGTGGACATCTGGAGGCGTAGTGGCCGCTTTCTCCGCATCTGTAACAGCTCACTGCAGCGTCCTTCTGAGGTCCTCTTGACGTCCCAGACGACGATTCAGCATTTGTGGACGACGATTTTCTTTTTTGATAACAGTCCCTGGCTCGGTGTCCAGGCTTTCCGCAGGTGAAGCATACACTTTTTGTCTGAGTAGAAGCTTTGTATCGTTTGTTGGTGAAGGAAACTTCTTTAGTTGACGATGAAGGCGTCACAGTCTGAAATGTAGACGAAGGAACGACTGTGGCCTTTCTTTTTAAAAATGAACACGCCTGTAATTCCCGCTGTAGCTTGTCTCGGGAGTCAATCTCCGTTGTGAACGCCAATCGCTGAAGACGTCTATCGAATTGGGCGGCATGCGCCAATATTAGTGCTACTGTGATCTGCTCCATACTTAAATCTCGAAAACGTAGAGTTAACGTCGTCATCAGTCTTGCGGCATAAGCAGCCAAACACTCTCCTTCATTAGGCCGTCCATTAAGCACGTCAATTAGGATAGCCGGAGTAGTTTCATAACAATTATAATGAGCAAGGAATAATTCCTTGAATTGCATCCACGTCATCTCAGGGAAAGTAACTTGAGAGAGCCACCTCGATGCACTACCCTTCATTGCACCAGAGATTGCCATCACTAAATCTCCGCCTCGAAGATTTCGCTCAGATAAGCATAGGTTTGCTGTGGCATACCACGATTTTGGGTCGGACTTCGGTTCATCGGGGTTGAATGTAGGTAAAGATATTTTGTTATGAATGGGAGATGATTTAATGGCGTCAATCAGGTCCTTCATGTTTTGATTTTGAATTTCCAACAGCTGCCGAATATGACCTTCTCTCGGCGAATGTATGTCGGACTCAGGACGAACTTCGGGAATAGAATTTACGCTGGGCTGTGGCTGCATCTCTTGAATTTGGGGTAATCCCACTTCTGATGTCGGATTTGGAGGCGATCCAGTATTGACATTAATTCTCCTTCTCGCTACACGTCTCATTTTCTTTATTCGAACTTAATAAGTACCGAACACCACGATTATAACATACAATCTGATTCACGATTACAATATTACACAAATCGAGAACGAATGAATTCTCGGAATGGGGAGACGAACCGTACTCTACGACACTTTCTTCACGAATTCTCTTTTATCAATCCCGCATTCAAATTATCAATCTTTTCCCTCGGTTGCTAGACTACCACTTCCGATTCCCTTCCGAGACTACATTCAAGCGCTCGCTGGCGGTCTGACGCTTGCGTTCTCGATTGGCGCCAAAATGACTTCGCTATTTATTCGCACGCGACTTCGCAGTTTATTCGTACGCGATTTCGTGCCGTCTCCGACATATATATATATATTTTAAAATACGTAGCGTTAGAGTCAGAAAAACATAAAACCCAAAAAGAGTATATATAGTCGTAGATCGTAAGCTATATTAATTATTATTTCATTGTTGTAACTATATTAATTATTGTTTTATTAAATAAATAAGCATTATTAAGTTTAAAAGCCGTAGATATTACTCTTTAGTCTGTAGAATAGAACCCCACGTTTCCTACACTCGAGGGGACGCCGCTCTCCTCTCGGGGATCTGTCGACGCTCAGTTGTCCCCGGACAGCCGAACGTTACACCCACATAAATAAGGAAGTAGGGACGTAACACACTCTATGTTTACATTGGTTGCTTAGGCGAACGCAACGTCGAATTCATTTATCCATTGCACGTGCGCTGTATCGCTCCCACGGCTCAAATATAAACACCCGGTGCAATGTCGTGTTTACTCCAATGGCTGCCGCGACGATTGACTTACAGCCTCCTCGATCATTAAAATATTCGAACCTACACTTCGAATAATTATCGCTCTATGTTTTAGTCGTCTGATGTTTACACCAACGCAACGTCGGATTCTCTCACGGTGAATAGGGTGGGGTTACGTCAATTAAATACTCGGAACTAGGGTGAACGCCACGTATAATTCGTTTCTTCGTTACACGTGTACTGTATCGGTTCCACGAATAAAATATGACGAGCATGCACGTAAGCGCCAAAACGCGTTCAATCCTGCTCAAATATAAACATACTGCATGGCGCGGTGCAATGTTATGTTTACTACATAAATTAAATACTCGGAACTATGAATAGTCGGAACTCTCCACCGAATACTTATCGCTATATATTTACTCCATGGGCTGCCGCGACGATTGATTTATAATAATTATCGTTCTATGTTTATGTCACGATATAAACATCCTGCATGAATGGTGTGCACATAGGTATCAAAACGTGTTCAATCCTATCGCACGCCATGATTCATTATCTTTTCTCAGAAATTCTATACCACCCTCTTTCTCAGAAATCAGCATCGAAGACGAAATTCGAAATTCCACGATTCGCTCGCGGTCGCGCCTGCGCCCCGATGCCACACGCGTGCGGAGATTGCGCGGCGGCGACTCGTGTTCAAAGTACCTTAAACATCCAACAGGTGGCGCCAATACGAAATGTACTAAAAATCTATGAAATTTATCAACGCATGCCCAAATATCGACGTGGTTCCAAAGTACCTTAAACATCCCATAGATGGCGCCAATACGAAATGCGCGCGACGCCATCTTGAAATTTTGAAAATCCTCCCCCTGCCCTGCGATGTTATCCCCCTCACCCACGAACTCGACCGCCATTTTGAAATTAGAAAATCCCCCTCCCCTGTGACGTCATCCCCCTCACCCACGAACTCAACCGCCATTTTGAAATTTGAAAATCCCCCTCCCCTGTGACGTCATCCCCCTCACCCACGAACGTGGTACCCCCTCCCCGCCTTACCCCCTCACCCACGAACTCAACGGCCATTTTGAAATTTGAAAATCCCCCTCCCCTGTGACGTCATCCCCCTCACCCACGAACGTGGTACCCCCCTCCCCACCTGACCCCCTCACCCTCGCCGAAGAGCGCGCGATACCCCCCTCCCCACCTCACCCCCTCGCCCTCGCCAAAGAGCGCGCGGTACCCCCCACCCCGCCTCACCCCCTCGCCCACACTTGATCCAGAACTCTCATAGCCTAACTACTCGTTCCTATTCACTTTCAAGTGGTAGATAATGATTTCCCTATCAAAGAAACCGGAATTTTAGGATTGTCGTTCCTGAAAAAGCAAGAAATAACCTTAAAGTTTAGAGATACTTTACCGGATAGCTTACAGTTTGGGAAAGGAGAAACCTTTTCCTGTGCGTCATCATCTCATGATTTACCCCCTCGAACTAAAGTCTTGATTACAGTACCAACTAATAGTACTAATGCATCAGGTTATGTCAGAAGAATTGATACAGGTCCTGGTATTTTTGTGGGTGAAGCTCTGGTGAGTCAAGAAAATGGTTTGGCAAAATTATATGTCATAAACACTACTGCCGATCATGTCGGTCTCACTATACCTTCGATTGAGTTGGAAGAATTTGATGTTGTGCCTCCCACTCCTCGATCATGTCGGACGGGAAATCCTGACGTAGATTCATCTAGGGACCGTGCTCAGAGGCTTGCTCAATTAATTAAGGTGCTAGATTTGAATCATCTGGGTGAGGGTGAGAGGACCAGCATTCTGGAAATCGTTAATGAGTTTTCGTATCAATTTCACCTTTCCACAGATAGGTTAGGTTCCTCAAACGTTACTCAACATACTTTAGTTACTACTGATGAAATCCCCATAAATACCAAGCAATATCGGTTTCATCATATCCACAAGAATGAAATAGAAACCCAAGTAAATTCCTTACTCAATAGCAATATAATTCAGGCATCTGCGTCTCCGTATAATGGACTTGGTATTATCCGGATTGCAGGGAATAGAGCTGTTTGTTTATATGGATGATATTGTCATTTATGCAGATTTACTTGAGGAACATGCTCGTAAAGGGTCTAGCAGAGTAAGCATGGGCAAACGGCCCTCATGCCGATTCTTGGAGTTGTTATTTTTTAAACAATGCTCCTTGCATGAAACATCATTATGTAAAGTTTTAGATCACTACCCCCCCCGTTTAAGGGTAATACGGGGGTAAACGCCCCTAACGTTATTATTTTTTTTCTCGGTTACTACTTAAGATATTTGAATGAAAAAAAAACGAAAAAATAGCTACATCCTAACTGTACTTCATATATTTTTCTCTAAATTATAAATCAATTATTAAGGGTAGAAAAAAAATAATTAATTTTTTGGGGGTGGTTTTTGGAAACAACCCTTTGAGTGACCACCTCTAAAAAAATCCAGAATAATGCTTTGCTATCGCGCTATTATATAAAAAATCCCGAAGTTGGTCGAGATGGTGGAACATAGTTAAATAATTGAAAGAAGATCATTATATGATAAATATGTGGGGTTTTGTGACGAGAAAGATTATTTGTCGCGAGCTTGAGTACGTGTTATTTAAATGCGAATGGACGAAACGATTGAGGTTCGTTTGGGTGATCGAAGTGTGAATGAAGAGTGTTTGGGATTTATTGTTTATGTATAGTGTCGGGCAAAGAAGCGAGTCGCGAAGCGTGTCGTGAGAGTAATCAGTGGGAGTTCGAAAATCATAGGTAATAACGAGAAAGGTTGATATCATTATTGATTATTATTTATTAATCCTCGTCACTATTTACATCAATAACTGCCGTTGTGTCAGTTCCATCAAATATATTTGTTAATATTTCGGACGGTTTAACTATTTTGGATTTAAAACGCCCGTGTGATAAATAATAAATAATCGCAGCGACATGCGAACAGCAAACCACTGTCCTGTTGCCATTCGCACAATCGCACGTATATCGTTGTATTGCCGGGTAGCTGGTAGAATTTGGTATATATTAGATATAACATTTGTAAGTTTTGCGATTTATATGTCGCGAGCGGACCTTCATCCTTATAATGTTAGTGGTTTCCTTTAAGTACTCCACGGTCAAATAATTTTCGTTATTCATGAATTCAGCAAGATTCTGAAAATGGCAACAGGACAGTGGGTTGCTGTTCGCATGTCGCTGCGATTATTTATTATTTATCACACGGGCGTTTTAAATCCAAAATAGTTAAACCGTCCGAAATATTAACAAATATATTTGATGGAACTGACACAACGGCAGTTATTGACGTAAATAGCGACGAGGATTAATAAATAATAATCAATAATGATATCAACCTTTCTCGTTATTACCTATGATTTTCGAACTCCCATTGATTACTCTCACGACACGCCTCGCGACTCGCTTCTTTGCCCGACACTATATATAAACAATAAATCCCAAACACTCTTCATTCACACTTCGATCACCTAAACGAACCTCAATCGTTTCGTCCATTCGCATTTAAATAACACGTACTCAGGCTCGCGACAAATACTCTTTCTCGTCACAAAACCCCACATATTTATCCTATAATGATCTTCTTTTAATTATTTAACTATGTTCCACCATCTCGACCAACTTCGGGATTTTTTATATAATAGCGCGATAGCAAAGCATTATTCTGGATTTTTTTGGAGGTGGTCACTCAAAGGGTTGTTTCCAAAAACCACCCCCAAAAAATTAATTATTTTTTTTCTACCCTTAATAATTGATTTATAATTTAGAGAAAAATATATGAAGTACAGTTAGGATGTAGCTATTTTTTCGTTTTTTTTTCATTCAAATATCTTAAGTAGTAACCGAGAAAAAAAATAATAACGTTAGGGGCGTTTACCCCCGTATTACCCTTAAACGGGGGGATAGCGATCTAAAACTTTACATAATGGTGTTTCATGCAAGGAGCATTGTTTAAAAAATAACAACTCCAAGAATCGGCATGAGGGCCGTTTGCCCATGCTTACCCTGCTAGACCCTTTAGGACACTTTTGGCGCGCTTGCAAAATTCAGGTTTAACCCTTCAGTCTGAGAAGTGCCGTATCTTGCAGAGGGAAAGGGAAGGAGTGAAACCCGATCCTGGAAAGATTCGAGCAGTAAAGCAGTTTCCGGTACCAAAAACTAAAAAAAATATAAAACAATTTTTGGGACTCGTGGGTTACTATAGGAGGTTTATTCTGAACATGGCAAAAATTGCGAAACCTTTGACAAGACTTTTAAAACAGGACATTCCTTTTTGTTGGACTTCAGGAGCTCAGGTCGCTTTTGAAACTTTAAGGGATATTATTTGTTTAGAGCCTTTATTACAATTTCCAAATTTTTCACAACCATTTCTTGTTACCACTGATGCCTCCAATTTTGCTGTGGGAGCTATCTTGAGTCAAGGGTCGATTGGGAAGGATTTGCCTACAGCGTATGCTTCTAGGACTCTGAATGACGCAGAGACTAATTATTCCACAATAGAAAAGGAATTATTAGCTGTGTTATTTGCTGTAGAACATTTCAGGTGAATCGAGTGCGGACCGCGAGCGGACAAAGTGCGCATGCGTGAGACGCACGATCGGCCGAACGGCAAGTGAAACGCGAGTGTAACGCCTGATTGGCGCCAGCTAAATACGAAAGCTAATTGGTGCGCGTAAAGTGCGACATGTGATTGGGCCGAGCCAGGTTCACCAAATAGGTATAAATATGGGCCCGCCAGCAGCAGGAAGACAGAGAGAGATCAGCAGAGATCCTCAAGATACCATAAGTACGCACCACTTAAAACAACCCCACTAACTAACATTCACTCCGAGGCGCTAGAATAGGCACAACGCTTAAAATTCCACATCCAAGCCAAATTTCACACCAAGATGCTTGAACTGGCATCTTGGATTTCCAAAGACATTCAATATCATTCACAATCTACCATCTAAGGCTGCTTAAGTAGGCACCTTGGCTACCATCTGGGTATGCTCTAATCAAGCTACCTGCCTACCATCTGGGGCGCTCAACTAGGCACCTCGGCTACCATCTGAGGCTGTTCTTGACAAAGCACCTGAGCAACGTGGAATCTACAACTAAGGAGGCTTTTAACGGAGCACCTTAGCACCAATCCTAGAAAGCGTCGGCAAGCTGATAGGCAACTGGAAGCTATCGAAATCTGAGAGAAGGAACCCTCTCATTATCTTGACTTAAACATTCTAAATCGACCAAAGTGTCATTCCTTATATATACCGACTTAGCGTCGAATTTATGTTCAAATAACGATCTAGTATCGTATCTGTATTACTATTTCCTTTCGACTAAGCGTCTATTAATATTTCTTTTCGACCGAGCGTTAAATGCTATTTGATTTCGTTCAAAGCGTTATTTCGAACTCTTACCGATCGGAGCGATATATATATATATACAGGGTGTCCCAAAAATGTCGGACTTCCTTGAAAGGGGTTACTCAGGGGGTGATTTGAAACAACTTTTTCCTTAGCGAAAATATTGTCCGAAGCTTCGTTAAGGAGATATTAACCAAAAACCCCGACCAATCAGAGCGCGCGCCTTCCGCCTGAGTTCCCGCGGTAGCGTTGGCTACGAGGTAGGCGACCGCGCTTGTGCTACGAACGTACGAACAAGCAAGTCGGCATGCATCGAAGGAAACCGCGTTACACATTTTTTTTTTTAAAGCAGAATCTTAAATAAGAATAATTTGAAGTGAGAGGACAAGAAGTACGTAAATTTCGTTTTTAAATAAGGCATAAACGAAAAGCTAACGTAACAGAAAATGTACGACAAGTGATCGTAATTCGTTATTGAGGTAAAAATCCGTAGTTTAACAACGGCCAACACAACTAAATTTAAAAAATAATATTAGGTGTATGAATAAATTTCCGAAAAGGGAAGGAAAGCAAGGAAAGGAATGTCCGAAAGGGTGAGTTTTATTTAATTTATTGGTGATTATTAGGTGTGAAAATAAATTCTTTCCGATTTTAGGGTACAATAACGGTTCGATTTAAAAAATATGAAAACAACTCGATCATCGAAATAATTTCCATTATTGTTAATTACCTTTTGCCATTTTTCTGGCAGCTTCTGAATACCACCGCGATAGAAATTCCAGTCGGAAAGAATTTATTCATACACCTAATATTATTTTTTAAATTTAGTTATGTTGGCCGTTGTTAAACTACGGATTTTTACCTCAATAACGAATTACGATCACTTGTCGTACATTTTCTGTTACGTTAGCTTTTCGTTTATGCCTTATTTAAAAACGAAATTTACGTACTTCTTGTCCTCTCACTTCAAATTATTCTTATTTAAGATTCTGCTTTAAAAAAAAAAATGTGTAACGCGGTTTCCTTCGATGCATGCCGACTTGCTTGTTCGTACGTTCGTAGCACAAGCGCGGTCGCCTACCTCGTAGCCAACGCTACCGCGGGAACTCAGGCGGAAGGCGCGCGCTCTGATTGGTCGGGGTTTTTGGTTAATATCTCCTTAACGAAGCTTCGGACAATATTTTCGCTAAGGAAAAAGTTGTTTCAAATCACCCCCTGAGTAACCCCTTTCAAGGAAGTCCGACATTTTTGGGACACCCTGTATATATATATAGGTTAGTTAATTTTCTGTTCTATCGACTTAGCGTCACGAGCAAAAATCGGATAATATTCTGTTTAACCGACCAACGCGTCGTCACGTAATCATTTTCGTTCCGTTACAATCTCACGACACCGCGTCGTACTTGTTCAAAATCAAACCAATTCTTTTGAATAAACCATTTCTGTTATGTATTGTTAAAAGAAGGACTCTAGTTTCATGAAATTCATTTCTTTATCGCACGCCACCCGAACCAATCCCACCATTCTACGAGTAAACCGCTCTACTTGTAGAATCCCCTGTAATTAACGGCAACGTCTCGTTCGAGAACGTTACAGGCGCAACAACATCAGGCTCGTCAGCCTCTGCCACGACATCAGTCGCAACAACATCAGGCTCGTCAGCCTCTGCCACGACATCAGTCGCAAATAAAATAGGCTCCCCACACCTCTGCCACGAACCAAGATCCTGCGAGCCCTGCGATGTTCCCTCAAGGGCCGAACAGAGCGCAGGCACCCTTGCCGAGCACTGACTGCTTCTCACGGCTCCTGAAGCGGGTTCCCGGGGCTGAGAATTACCGTATGTAACGTTCTCGAACGAGACGTTGCCGTTAATTACAGGGGATTCTACAAGTAGAGCGGTTTACTCGTAGAATGGTGGGATTGGTTCGGGTGGCGTGCGATAAAGAAAGAATTTCATGAAACTAGAGTCCTTCTTTTAACAATAAATAACAAAAATGGTTTATTCAAAAGAATTGGTTTGGTTTGGACAGGTACGACGCGGTGTCGTGAAATTGTAACGGAACGAAAATGATTATGTGACGACGCGTTGGTCGGTTAAACAGAATATTATCCGATTTTTGCTTGTGACGCTAAGTCGATAGAACAGAAAATTAACTAACCTATATATGTATATCGCTCCGATCGGTAAGAGTTCGAAATAACGCTTGAACGAAAGAAAATAGCATTTAACGCTCGGTCGAAAAGAAATATTAATAGACGCTTAGTCGAAAGGAAATAGTAATACAGATACGATACTAGATCGTTATTTGAACATAAATTCGACGCTAAGTCGGTATATATAAGGAATGACACTTTGGTCGATTTAGAATGTTTAAGTCAAGATAATGAGAGGGTTCCTTCTCTCAGATTTCGATAGCTTCCAGTTGCCTATCAGCTTGCCGACGCTTTCTAGGATTGGTGCTAAGGTGCTCCGTTAAAAGCCTCCTTAGTTGTAGATTCCACGTTGCTCAGGTGCTTTGTCAAGAACAGCCTCAGATGGTAGCCGAGGTGCCTAGTTGAGCGCCCCAGATGGTAGGCAGGTAGCTTGATTAGAGCATACCCAGATGGTAGCCAAGGTGCCTACTTAAGCAGCCTTAGATGGTAGATTGTGAATGATATTGAATGTCTTTGGAAATCCAAGATGCCAGTTCAAGCGTCTTGGTGTGAAATTTGGCTTGGATGTGGAATTTTAAGCGTTGTGCCTATTCTAGCGCCTCGGAGTGAATGTTAGTTAGTGGGGTTGTTTTAAGTGGTGCGTACTTATGGTATCTTGAGGATCTCTGCTGATCTCTCTCTGTCTTCCTGCTGCTGGCGGGCCCATATTTATACCTATTTGGTGAACCTGGCTCGGCCCAATCACATGTCGCACTTTACGCGCACCAATTAGCTTTCGTATTTAGCTGGCGCCAATCAGGCGTTACACTCGCGTTTCACTTGCCGTTCGGCCGATCGTGCGCCTCACGCATGCGCACTTGGTCCGCTCGCGGTCCGCACTCGATTCACTCGCTCGGTTGAATGATACTGCGCATGCGTTCACTTCAATTAGGTTGTTCACTGACCACTCGGTTGCATTCGTCCATACGTGCATTCGTGTCTTACTGCTAATTCAAACGTTTTGTGTATATGATATAGTATAATATAGAATAATAAGAATTAATATAATAAAAGAAAGTAGTTTTTTAATGGCGGCTCGTCGCAGGACGTTACACGCCTGGTATTATGGCAGAGGTTGTGGAACCTGATTGTTTTGCGACCAAGACTGCACGAGGGATCCTCAATAAAGTGACCTCATTAGAATCTGTAAGGGATCAGTTACGTTTAACAGGTTGCAAAGCTAATGAAAGTAGAATCCTTGTTAACAATGTAAACTCAAAGAGGGGAATGACTTACCCTTCTCCACTCCCCACCCTCCTTAGTGTAAAAGATCATCTTTTTATGCGTAGAGATAACCTTGTTCATTTTATGCCACTTAATGGTGATATTATTTCTCAAACCAGCAAGGATCTTTTGGACCGAAATAAATTTTCACTGGAACGAATAAAGCAATATCAGGTTAATATTGGTGATGCTATGGCATTCCCAAACGATAAGTATTATATCTTCTATAGGAGTGGTCCGTGGAGGTGAATAACAGTACACACTATCAACAATAACAATATCTAAGTTTATTAAATAATGATGCTAATGTAGCGAGATCACACAATCTGTGATGACACCGTATAAACGAACGTCTCGCTCGACGGTTGGTTCTGTTCTGCCGATTTCCATGGACCCCCAACGGTCGTCCGGAAAGCAGAGAGAGTGGGTGGAAAATACCCAAACCGTTTCGGAGGGAAAGTCCTTTCCCACGATACCTTGCCAAGGCTGTCGCGACCGAACCGAGGCGTCCTGGCAATCGTCACGTTTATTGCCTATGCCTCGGCCCGGTCGCCCGCGATACGCACTTGAGTGAGGGACCGTCTAACCCTGAGAAAATAAATCTTTCTCTAGGTAGACAGTCCGCTACACTACCCCCCCCCCCCCCCCCACCAGTGTTTAACGGCAAGTAAAACATACTATATGAAAACGTATTACAATAAACCCGTTTAACATGATCCTGCGCAGATAAAACTCTTAGCTGACAGTACATTTAAAGTTTAAATTTAAATACGCACACGAGATGGGAAATACATGAAAGATATATAAAACTTACACCTTATAATACATAAACATTAAAATTATACATGTAATACATATAACTAAGAAAGCCCAACTTGCAAACGATCAGGAAAACGAACCCTCCTACCTGACCGCGTAGTCAGTCCATCCCCCGTGACCCTACCTGGCTGTGTAGTTACTCTGTCCTCCGTGACCCTATCTGACCGTAAAGTAACCCTATCGTCCGTGACGTTTGTCGGAGTGTCTTCGAAAATTTCGATGTCGATTAAAACAAAAGCTGGTTTTAGCCTATCAATTGAAACCGTAGATTCTTTGCCATTAATGTTGATGACAAACGTTTTGTCTCCGCGTTTGACTACCTTGAACGGCCCATCATATGGTGGGTGTAAAGGATCCTTGGCCGCGTCGTGTCGCACGAAAACGTAAGGGGACGTCGAAAGCTCTTTAAAAACGAACGTTGTATACGATCCATGGCGCGTGGCAGGCAATGGCTTTAAATCTCGAAGGCGTTTCCAAAGCTGATTCGCGAAATCCGTTTGCGCGTCTCCTTTGCTCGCGACGAAAAATTCGCCCGGTGGTTTCGCCAGGCCGACGTATGCCTGTGCCAAAAACCAATTCCGCCGAGGTGGTTTTCAAATCCTCGTTAAAGGCTGTGCGAATACCGAGTAGGACAATTGGTAATACTTCAACCCAATCCTCCGTCTCGTGGCATTTTATGATAAGAGGTCGTTCGAAGGTGCGTCGCGCCGATTAAACGCGATAATTTGTTAAATAAGTGCGATTCGAACTGGCGTCCTCGATCCGTTGTTATTCTCAAAGGTACGCCGAAACGACCAATCCACCCGATTATAAAAGCTCTGGCGACGGTTTCTGCGCCAATCTCCGCGATGGGAACCGCTTCCGGCCAACGAGAAAATCTATCGATACATGTTAGGCAATACCTAAATCCTTGAGAAATCGGTAACGGTCCTACAATATCGATATGTACATGTTCGAATCTCCCGCCGGAATTATTAAAGTCGCCGGTTGGGGCTGTGACATGTCTCGTGACCTTTGAACGCTGGCACGAAATGCAATGCCGTGCCCAGGTCCGGCAGTCTTTATTAATTGACGGCCATACAAAACCTGTAGTGACCAATTTTTGTGTTGCCCGAACCCCGGGATGTGACAATCCATGCAAAGAGTCAAAAACGGCACGTCGTAATGGCATCGGAACGTACGGTCTCACGATTTCGTTTGTCGTATCGCAATATAAACTCACATCAAAACCAGGAAAGTAAGTTTTCGTTAAACAAAGCGCCGTAGCATCCGATTTTAAAATTTCTTCCAATTCCGGATCGTTTGCTTGAGCGTGTTTAAGAGCATTATGATCAGGAGCCTGCGATTTCGTTTCGATCCGTGACAACGCGTCCGCAACATTATTTTCGATGCCTTTAATGTGACGTATGTCAGTTGTAAATTGGCCTATATAATCCAAGTGCCGGAATTGACGCGGAGAACACTTATCCAAGTCTTGATTAAATGCAAACGTCAAAGGTTTATGGTCCGTATATATTGTTATATTTTCGGGAAGACATAGTAAGGCTTAGAAGTATAACACGAAGGATAACACGTATAACTGGAACACTTTATAATGATAGGATAGTAATATAGGAGTATCTCGATATCGGTCTGCTCGCGATGGCGTTTGATTATCAAGTGACAGCTTGACAGGCGATCGGTCCGATCGCCTTCTTCTCGCTGTCCTCTTGTCTTTGTCGCGAGCACCAGCGGGCCATGGATTCTATCCATCGGGTGCTCGCAACACTACTCCCCCTCTTCGAAAAGCGGTCGTCTCGACCGCTGCCGCTTCTTGTTCTGCCGTCGTGTCCTGGTCCGGAAGGGTGGAGAGGACGTTTTGTGGCCCCTTCCGTCCGTCGCCTCGGCATTTGCCTTCGCGCCCAGGGGAAAACCACTCCCAAAAACCCTGGGCAAGGCGTGGGTTTGTGGTGTCCGTGTCTCTGTCCTCCTCTTGCATCTTGGTTCTTGGATACTTCTTTCTTGATCTGTTTCTCTCTTCTTCGATGGCGCGTCTTCTTCTTGGACAGAGACGGCCGGTAACCTTGTTCTTCGGCGATTCGGCACCCGTCATCCCTCCGGTGCGACTCCCGCGATGTCCCAGCATCCAACATGGCTCTATCCTGCGTTCCGGTGCGAGTCCCGCGTCGTCCCTTTGGTCCTTCTCCGGAGTGTCCCACGGCGACGTTGTCGCTCCGACGCTGTCGCTCCTACGCTGCCGCTCCTACGCTGCCGCTCCGACGCTGCCGCTCCTACGCTGCCGCTCCGACGCTGCCGCTCCGACGCTGCCGCTCCGACGCTGCCGCTCCGACGCTGTCGCTCCGTTCGGTAGTAGGCTGCTATTTCCTACAGGGGTTGGCCCCCGACGTCCTCCGTTCCCTCGCCTTGGTGATTCTGGAATTCCTTTTAAAATTTGGACGAACATTATTTTCTTATTCGGTCCACTTTCTCGAATCGGTGGAGTCGGGGAGAACCGGCAAGACAGAACGGTGAGGCGAGCACGAAGCAGAGGGTCGCAGCTAGTCACGACCGTGCTACGGCTCGCTCCCCGAACAATCCGCTCGGAACTTCCTACTCGGCTTCTCTCTCTTCTCTCTTCTAGTAAGATATATATATATGGGGGCCGAGTGGAGGCCGAACGGCATGACGCGGAACTGATACAGTCCCCGTCCGGGAACGGTAAAGGCCGTTATCGGGCGGCTCTCTTCGGCCAGCGGTACTTGCCAATATCCATTTGCGAGGTCCAGCGTTGAAATGTAGCGCGCCTCGCGCAGTTTGTCAAGCGTTGCCTGGACCTGTGGCAAAGGGTAGGCGTCCTTTTCGGTTACGGCATTAACTCGGCGGAAGTCGATGCAAAATCGCTTCTTTTTCTTGCCTTTCTTAGCGACCATGACCACAGGTGAACTCCACGGACTGCTGGACGGCTCGATTATTCCGTCGGCCAGCATTTGGTCCACTGCCTCGTTGATTAAGGCTTGCGTGGCTGTGTTCCTGGGCATGTATCGCTGCTTGATCGGCTCGGACGTCTTCAGACGTATTCGGTGCTCGGCGAGGCTGGTCATGCCTCTTAGTTTTCGGAACGGCGGTAACTCCTCGTCCAGGAGTTGTTGTAGAGCGGCTTCTTGTGCCGGCGTGCATCGTCGGATGCCGGGGACTTCCACGACCGCGGTTTCGGCGTGGCGCGTCCATCGGTGTGCACCGATTTGCACCTCCAGGCCCAACTTTTCTAATACGTCTACTCCCAAGAGAGCGGCATGCGATAGACCAGGCAGCACGGCATATGTGTGCCTTACTGTTTGGTCGTGTATGGTGGCGGGTAGCGTCATCTCACCCCGTAGTGGTACCTCCGCGCCATCTGCGACGCTTGCCGTGAAGGTGGCGGGTGCGAGAGTGTATCCTCGTCTCTCACAGGCCACGGCGACATCTGGTCGTATGAACGAGCGTGTCGCTCCGGTGTCGACTAGTGCCCACCAGCGGATATCTCCCACTCTAAAGGCGAGGTACAAACGAGGGTCGTCTTTTATTGGCTCGGTTGAGGCATTGTTGCCTGGGCGTTTTGTCGGTCGCCTCGGTTGCCGCGCCCGGCCTCGTTTCCCGAAAAGGAATTGCAGGCACATTCTCGGGAGGTACGTCCGGCGGTGCCGCAGTACGAGCAGAATAGTTTGCTCGCTCGTCTGCCTTCGGGGCGGCGGTGGCCGCGCTGGCCGCACCGCCAACAGCAAGTCGCTCGGTCGTAGTCGGCTTGCACTTCGGCGAGTCCGCCGCTACGGGTCACCTCGGTTCTCCTTTCCGGCCGTCTTTCGATTTTTACGGTTTCTTTCCGTCCCGTACCGGCTGCTTCTTTCTCCTCGGCCGTGACCTTGTCTTGGGCGGCCGCCAATTTCATTAGCTCCGGTAAGGTCGTGAATTCGGTGCGTTTGATGTACCGTCGGTACTCTGGTCGGAGGTTCCTGTAAGCCCGGTTTACCTGCTGTTCCAGGGTATACTTCCCGTATTGCTGCATTAGCGGCAGGAGGTCTAATATGAAATCGGTAGCGGTTTCGCTCGGCCGTTGTACTCGCCGGGTAATGACTTCTTCCAGCTCGTCTTCGTCTTCCGTGGCAAGGAAGAACGCTCGAAAATCGGCGACGAAATCGTCCCACGATTGCCATTCGGTGCGGCGGAGGCGGTACCAACCTAAGGCTCTCCCCTTCATGATTTCGGAGAGGCATTCGAGGATTTGGTTGGGGGTGACCTTGTAACTATGTTGCAGGTCCCCCAACCTTTGCAGGAATTCCGCGGCTCCTGGTCCGCCGTCGTAGCGGGTCCCCCACCTTCTGATCTTCTCCATCGCTGTGGTTTCCGGACCGTTGAAACTAGGGCCCGGATTGGTGGGTGTGGTAACGTCTACCTGAGTCGCGGTATCGCTCGGCAGCGTTAATGTTGGCGGACCCATGATTTGGTTTTCTCGGCAGTGCGCGGTAACTCGTTGGCGTAGTTCGTCGAGGTTGCCAGTGGCGTCGAGCCCGTATTTTTCCGCGACTTGAATTAGTACCGCTTTCCGTAGCTCGTACACCCAGCTTACGCTTGTGCTCATTCGCCCTTCTCCTCTTCAGAGTCCCTGTTCGGGCGCCAATTTGTAATCGTGTTTGGTTGCGGAACGATTACCGGTGGGACGGAGAAGGGATAGGTTGCCGACTCAGTCGGTAAGGCAGGGTTCGGCGAATGAGCAGAAGCTGTGGTTGAATAAATAAGAGTGTTTATTCACTAAGCTGTATATATAATGAATTGTGTTTGCTATCGTTACCGAGCGCGACGGAAGAGCTACGGCGGTACGGCGCGTCGTTTCGCGACGGCGGCGAGTTTGCGGCGGTTCGTAGGAGTGGGAATGCGGTGTATTGAACGTTCTACTCGGGACGGCCTTAAGAGGCGCGTCCGTACGAGAGTCGTATAGTGGAGGTTCGAAGTGCAGTGGGTCTCCGGCCTAATGGGCGCAGCGAGACCCCTTCGACGGAGGTAGGGCGCAAGATCTCTCTCGGCCTATATCGGTAGCGAGGCTGGTAATGGCGCCGCGTGACTATAGGTCGGCGCGGGCACACCTCTGGAAGATCCACAAAAATAGAGCCTCTCGAACGTACGGTACGGCGGTGTGATACCACTAATGCGTGCGGGACGAGAGCTCGGGAGATGAGCACAAGCGTAAGCTGGGTGTACGAGCTACGGAAAGCGGTACTAATTCAAGTCGCGGAAAAATACGGGCTCGACGCCACTGGCAACCTCGACGAACTACGCCAACGAGTTACCGCGCACTGCCGAGAAAACCAAATCATGGGTCCGCCAACATTAACGCTGCCGAGCGATACCGCGACTCAGGTAGACGTTACCACACCCACCAATCCGGGCCCTAGTTTCAACGGTCCGGAAACCACAGCGATGGAGAACTCGCAGCTCCCGGGGACCCCCGCTTAACCACCGACGACGACACGGAGGAGCCAACGCCGGAAGACATCAGAGGATGGCAACAACGGCTCACGGACATCAAAGACCGGATCGAACTTGCCCGGTGGAATCTGGCACGAGCACATCAAAACCAGAAACACCACTACGATATGCGACGCCGAGAGTGGCGCCCCTCGATCGGCGACCGAGTTTTGAAGCGCGAACATCACCTTAGCGCCGCCGCAAAACAATTTAATGCCAAATTGGCACCAAAGTTCGCCGGCCCGTATACCGTTAATAAATTCACGGGGCCAAATGTAGTGGTGCTCAAGGGAGCCCGCGGGAAGACCGTGCGCGCGCACCTGAGCGACCTGAAGCCGTGCGATGCCCGCGAACCAACAAGCGCGGACAGCGCCACCGAAATATCCGTCACGCGCCGCGCGCACGGGTGGCGCCAACCAGCCAACAACGCAAATTATCCCTCGGCGAAGAAAACGACCACGCCGCTGGTACAGCCCGGCCGTAAGGGCCCCCCAGCGGCCACGCCACCACCGGTAGGCGCCGTCCGCCGTCCGCCACTGGTACAGCCAGGCCTTCAAGGCCCCCCAGTGGCCGCACCACCGCCGATGAACGCCGCCCGCCTTCCGCCACTGGTACAGCCAGGCCTTCAAGGCCCCCCAGTGGCCTCACCACCGCCGCTCGACCCCGCCGGACACCAGCCGCTGGCACAGCCAGGCCTACGGGGCCCCCCAGCGGCCGCACCGAGAAGAGGAACCCCCCCCCTACGACCCTGGTGGTGGGTAGGTTAAGCGCGCGCGGGTTGCAACCCTTAGGGTAAGTTAGGTTAAGTTTAGATGTAAGGACATTGTACCTGGCGGCGAGGAGCCGAGAAACCTAGCACTCCTCGAGATGGAAAGGGAGCGATTATTTAGTCAGAGGCTTAATGGCGCGCCTTCCGTCCCCGGAGTGGGAGGGGGGTGTGACGAAGTCACGTCACGCGCCATCCGAACGCTCGGCACCGAAAACAAAGGCCTTAGTTCGCGCCGCGACCGCTAGGCGGCCGCGACCCCGCGGTGTCTCTCGCGAGCAAAGATGCGCGGCCTGCGCTTATAAGGCCCGCGACGAGCGAGATTGACAGCTCTCGTCCCGCACGCATTAGTGGTATCACACCGCCGTACCGTACGTTCGAGAGGCTCTATTTTTGTGGATCTTCCAGAGGTGTGCCCGCGCCGACCTATAGTCACGCGGTGCCATTACCAGCCTCATTTCCGATATAGGCCGAGAGGAATCTTGCGCCCTACCTCCGTCGAAGAGGTCTCGCTGCGCCCATTAGGCCGGAGACCTACTGCACTTCGAACCTCCGCTATACGACTCTCGTACGGACGCGCCTCTTAAGGCCATCCCGAGTAGAACGTTCTCTAAACCGCATCCCCGTCCCTACGACTCGCCGAAAACTCGCCGCCGTCGCGAAACGACGCGCCGTACCGTAACGCTTTTTCCGCCGCGCTCGGAATTATTGTAAAAACACAATTCTTAGATACACCTTAGTGAATAAACACTCTTATTTATTCAACCACAGCTTCTGCTCATTCGCCGAACCCTGCCTTACCGACTGAGTCGGCAACCTATCCCTTCTCCGTCCCACCGGTAATCGTTCCGCAACCAAAAACGATTACAAATTGCGGTAACTCGCATATAATATAAGGCTTAGAAGTATAACACGAAGGATAACACGTATAACTGGAACACTTTATAATGATAGGATAGTAATATAGGAGTATCTCGATATCGGTCTGCTCGCGATGGCGTTTGATTATCAAGTGACAGCTTGACAGGCGATCGGTCCGATCGCCTTCTTCTCGCTGTCCTCTTGTCTTTGTCGCGAGCACCAGCGGGCCATGGATTCTATCCATCGGGTGCTCGCAACACTACTCCCCCTCTTCGAAAAGCGGTCGTCTCGACCGCTGCCGCTTCTTGTTCTGCCGTCGTGTCCTGGTCCGGAAGGGTGGAGAGGACGTTTTGTGGCCCCTTCCGTCCGTCGCCTCGGCATTTGCCTTCGCGCCCAGGGGAAAACCACTCCCAAAAACCCTGGGCAAGGCGTGGGTTTGTGGTGTCCGTGTCTCTGTCCTCCTCTTGCATCTTGGTTCTTGGATACTTCTTTCTTGATCTGTTTCTCTCTTCTTCGATGGCGCGTCTTCTTCTTGGACAGAGACGGCCGGTAACCTTGTTCTTCGGCGATTCGGCACCCGTCATCCCTCCGGTGCGACTCCCGCGATGTCCCAGCATCCAACATGGCTCTATCCTGCGTTCCGGTGCGAGTCCCGCGTCGTCCCTTTGGTCCTTCTCCGGAGTGTCCCACGGCGACGTTGTCGCTCCGACGCTGTCGCTCCTACGCTGCCGCTCCTACGCTGCCGCTCCGACGCTGCCGCTCCTACGCTGCCGCTCCGACGCTGCCGCTCCGACGCTGCCGCTCCGACGCTGCCGCTCCGACGCTGTCGCTCCGTTCGGTAGTAGGCTGCTATTTCCTACAGGGGTTGGCCCCCGACGTCCTCCGTTCCCTCGCCTTGGTGATTCTGGAATTCCTTTTAAAATTTGGACGAACATTATTTTCTTATTCGGTCCACTTTCTCGAATCGGTGGAGTCGGGGAGAACCGGCAAGACAGAACGGTGAGGCGAGCACGAAGCAGAGGGTCGCAGCTAGTCACGACCGTGCTACGGCTCGCTCCCCGAACAATCCGCTCGGAACTTCCTACTCGTCTTCTCTCTCTTCTCTCTTCTCTCCTCCTGTTTTCCCATCCTTGACCTCCTGATGGCCCCATTCCTCTTCGTGGCCTCTGGTGCTGCCCCAGGGGACCGTCTCGTTGCAGCTCGTCAACGGCCCCGTCTCCGCGATGCCCCCTCCGACCGGTCCGTGCGTCGCACGTCCGTCCGGTGGTTGGGGACACCATTTCCCGTCTGCTGCCCACCCTGTCAAGCTGGGCCTGTTGGTACGCATGTACCGGGGAGCCGCCCAGATCCAAGTCAACAGGGCTAGAGGAGCGGTTCCACGTATGTCCGCGCTCCTCTGTGGGCTGCTACTCTGTCGTAGCACATTCGGGGAATTCGGGGTCGCATCCAAGCCGCGGTAGCAGTCCCCCGACACCTTGTCCCTCGTCGTGGGGTATCGTGTTGTCTGGAACAATCAAGGGAAGAGGGCCGGACTACGAAGGTATCCTTCGTAGTCCCGTCCACCGATTAGTCTATAATTAATCTTCTCTCTTGACGTTTGTCCCTCGACGTCTTTATCCTTCTTGAAGTCGGCCTTCGTACTTCGCAAGGCGGCGTATGTGTACCACCTTGCACTTGGTCCTGGATGAACGTCGAATCCTGTAGACGACGTCGTTAATCTTGTTCACCAGCGTGTAGGGTCCTTCCCAGTCGGACTGCAATTTCGGACATTTTCCTTTTACTCTTCGTGGTTGGAACAACCACACTTGTTCACCAGGCTGGAACTCCACCGTGTGGACACGGCTGTCGTACCAGGACTTCATCTTCGAACTATAAATGTCCAGCCGGCGTCGAACAAACTCATGGATCCTCTTCATTCTTCCCCGAATCCATTCGGAATATCCTTGTTCAACGTCCTCGTCTTCTCTCACTTCAGGGGGTAAACCTCTCCAAAGCTGCTGGGGCAGGCGAAGTTCCTGGCCATACAGGACCATCGCTGGCGTTAATTGTGTCGCTTCATGTCTTGCCGACCTATAAGCGAGGAGGAACATGGGAATCCATTCGTCCCAATCCCGCTGGTGTTCTGAAACAAACATTGCAAGGTATTGGAGCAATGTTCTGTTCAAACGTTCTACTAGACCGTCGGATTGGGGATGCAAGGGAGTAGTTCGTGTTTTCCTGACTCCAAGCAGCTTCAACAATTCCTTGAACACAGAGGATTCAAAGTTCCTTCCTTGATCTGTGTGTATCTCCAGCGGTACACCATGCCGACATACTACGTTGTGTAGAAGAGCCTTTGCCACTGTGACAGCTCGTTGGTCTGGCATCGCGATTACTTCCGGCCACCGGGTAAAGTAATCCGCCACGACCAGCATAAATCTGTTCCCGGCCTGGGACCTCGGGAGTGGACCCACAACGTCCAGGGCAAGCCTCTCGAACGGAGCTCCCACGTTGTACACCTTCAGGTTCCCTGCTCCCTTCTGACGTGGTCCCTTCTTCGCCGCACAGACGTCACACCGCCGGCACCACTCTTGAACGTCCTGTCGACACGTAGATCAGAAGAACTGTTGGCGGATCTTTGCCAAGGTCTTGTTTATTCCGAAGTGTCCAGCTGCTGGCTCATCATGGAATCCCTTCAATATTTCTGCGACCCTTTCGCGTGGTACCACTAGAAGCCACGAGGTCGTCGCACCATCATGGGACTCCCATTTCCTAAAAAGCAAACCTTCGTGAATTTCTAGCGAGTCCCATATTGACCAGTAATATTTCAACTGCGGTGAGAAACTAGCAACGTCTTGCCAGTCGGGCTTCTCTCCTTCCCCCTTCTTTTTCAGGATGAAGCCGATCGCTTCATCCTTCTCCTGGCTTCGTTTCCACTCTTCCGTGTCCTCTTCTTCGGCGAAGAGACGATGAATCTTCTTCGAGGGGTTCCCTTCCTCTTCCGCTTCCTTCTTCTCCAGCCGGTCGCAGTTCTTACAATTTTCTTCGACGCAAGGTCTTCGTGAAAGTCCATCGGCGTTACCGTGGGCTTTTCCCTCCCGATGGCGAATCTCGAAGTCGTACTCCTGCAGTCGTTCAATCCAACGTGCGACCTGTCCTTCGGGTCTCTTAAAAGTCAGCAGCCAGCGCAGCGCTACATGGTCCGTCCGTATTAGAAATCTTCGTCCGTAGAGATAGTGGTGGAAATGTTCAATGGATTTCACCACTGCCAGTAGCTCTCTCCGGGTGACGCAGTAGTTCCTCTCTGTTTTTCCCAAGGTCTTGGAGAAAAAGGCCACAACTTTTTCCTGTCCTTCGTGCTCCTGTGAGAGGACGCCGCCCATGGCGAAATTAGAGGCGTCCGTGTCCAGAATGAAATCCTTATTTGCCACCGGGTAGGCTAGTACCGGGGCTCCAGTGAGTCTCCTCTTCAGCTCCTGGAAAACTCCTTGGCATTCTTCTGTCCATTCGTACTTCTGTTTGGTCTCGGTGAGGCGATGCAGGGGTTTGGCGGTCTTGGAGAAATCCTTGACAAATTTCCTGTAGTATGTGCACAATCCTAAGAAGCTTCTTAATTCCGTGACGTTCTTCGGCTGCGGCCATTCTGAAATCGCCTTAATCTTCTCCGGGTCCGTCTTGACTCCGCTCTCGGTGACGATGTGTCCTAGGTATTTTACTTCTCGGCAGAAGAAGGAGCATTTCTTGGGGCTCATCAACAGTTCAGCTTGACGTAAACGTGAAAACACTATTCGTAGACGTTCCAGCTCCTGTTCAAAATCGTTCCCGTAGATGATGATGTCGTCCAAGTAAACCAAGCAAATTTTCCAAGTGAGGTCTTGGAGTACGTCCTCCATTAGTCGTTCGAAGGTCGCTGGGGCGTTGCAAAGTCCAAAGGGCATCACTTTGAACTGCCACAGTCCCGTTCCCACTGAAAACGCAGTCTTCTCTCGGTCCTCCTTGTCCATAGCGATCTGCCAATATCCGCTCTGTAAATCCACGGTAGAAAACCACGATGATCCTGAGAGAGCGTCCAGAGTATCCTCGATGCGGGGCAGGGGATACGAATCTTTCTTCGTGATCTCGTTCAGACGACGGAAGTCTACGCAGAAACGAATGCTTCCATCCTTCTTCTTCACCAGGACAATCGGAGAAGACCATGGGCTACAGGATTCCTCGATTACGCCCTGAGCCAACATCTTCCGGAGTAGCTCTTCCACTTCTGTTCGACGGTGTAGAGGCAACCTCCGTGGTGCCTGCTTTATGGGTCTGTGATCTCCGGTGTCTACGACGTGCTTTACCCGGTTGCAGTTCCCAATTTGACTCGGGTCCGCGGCGAACACGTCCTGAAATTCGCAGAGCACTTCAGCAAAAAGCCCTTTCTGCCTTTCCGACAAACCTGACGAGCAGCGGGTATACAGCTCCTCCAAATGCTGTGGGACGCCCTTTCCTTTTCTTTCTTTCTGTTTCTCCTTCTCGGCGGTCGGCTCACCACAGCGTATTTCTAGTTGGCCAGGAATGCACAGCACATTCCGGGATAAGTCGATGCTGCAGCGGTGTTTCTTCAAGAATGCCGCTCCCAGGATGCACTTCTCCACCATCTCGACGATGTAGAAATCTTCTATTCTCGAAAGTCCTCCAACGCTGATTTCTAGGCTCTTTTTACCAAACACTTTCATTTTCTCCCCAGTAGTGGAGCGGATGTCGGTCTTCGTCTCATCGAAGTCCCTCGTCGGGTACCATCTCTTCTCCAGAAGGTTGATCGGAGAACCTGTATCTAATATAATTTTACAAGGTTTACCACCGATTTTCCCACGTACGTAAATTTCTTCGGATTGACGCCCAGTCGCCTCCTGCATCGCCGCACTTTTGACGACCGGGGGCCTGTTCTTTACGGTCCGGCGTCTCCCCCTTACGCCGTCCTCTTGGTGTTTCCCTGTTGCCTCGTTGCGGTTACTTGAGTCTGGCCGTCCTTGGCCTTAAAACAATCCTTTTGCAGGTGTCCCGCCTTGCCACAGAGCCAACACTTCGGTATCCTCGGCGAGTTGTCCGGTCGGTCCTCGGATTTCTCAAATCTCCGCTGTTTCACCGGGAACCTTTCTGAAGTGTTAGAAGTTTTAGCCTTTCGTTTTTCTGAGTACCGTTCTCGCGATTCAGCTGCGGGGCCACGGGACACTCTGTCGACGGCCTCGATTTCCAGCGCTCTGGCTACAGCGGTCCTCAGCGACGTAAAACCGCCTAGTCGCAATTCTCGTTGCAGGAAAGAGTTCGACAACGCCGTAACGAATTGAGACGCGGCTAGTTTATCGCGAGTTTCCGTCGGGCAGTCTGCGAACGCGGACTGCGCCAAGCGTTCTATTTTGGCGGCGAGTGAGGTGATACTTTCATCCCTCCGCTGTCTATAACTCTGGAAGAGTACATAATTCAGGTTGGACAGATGTTTCGCCCCGTAGCGGAACTCTAGCGCCGAAACCAGTTCCGCGAAACTTTCGCATTGGGTGGTGGAGAGCGTCGTAAGGACGCTTCTCGCTGCACCCCCGAGAGACGCGACCAAGGCCGTAGCCTTCTTCTGGTCGTCCCAGCCATTCGCACGCGCGATCGTGTCGAACTGAATATTGTACTCCTCCCACGAACCTTTACCATCGAAAATCGTCGGCTTTACCGCGTATCCCAAACTGAGAATGCGGGGCTCCGACGAAGTAGTAGTAGCGGGCGCAGCGACGGGGGCAGAGGCTTGCGCCGTCAAAACACAACTCTCACCACTACTTGCAGGGGCCAAAGAAACACTATTTACAGGGACCAAAGGAACACTATTTACAAGGGGTGCCGTCTCTCCTCCCCGAAGCCCCGCGCCGCCACTACCCGAACCGAAACCATTCTGTGAAGAAACGGCTGCGACCTGGATCCGTTCCTCCAGACTTGTCATCCGGGCCTCGAAGGCCGCCTGTGTCCGTCGGTCCTCAGCGTCCTTTTCCCTCCTTCGAGCTTCGTCGTCCCTTCGTTGCTCCTGCATTTGTCCAACGATGCTAAGCTGGAGATTGTTAAACAGTTCCTGCAGGGAGGCGTCGCCCGTTGGTCCCGGGGAAGGTCTCGCAGAGGCCGCGGAAGCGCGAGTGGGCATGCCGCTCCGAGCGGGTATCCCACTTCTGACACCATTGTTATATTTTCGGGAAGACATAGTAAGGCTTAGAAGTATAACACGAAGGATAACACGTATAACTGGAACACTTTATAATGATAGGATAGTAATATAGGAGTATTTCGATATCGGTCTGCTCGCGATGGCGTTTGATTATCAAGTGACAGCTTGACAGGCGATCGGTCCGATCGCCTTCTTCTCGCTGTCCTCTTGTCTTTGTCGCGAGCACCAGCGGGCCATGGATTCTATCCATCGGGTGCTCGCAACAATATAATGAAATTCCGACCTTCTACAAAATGTCGGAAACGTTTGACTGCTATATATATTGCTAAAAGTTCCCGATCATAAGCACTATATTTGCATTGCGTGGTAGATAGGGCTTTTGTCAGAAATGCCAACGGTTGCCGCTCCTTATCAATAAGCTGTTGCAAAACTGCGCCGACCGCGTAGTCAGACGCATCGACGACAATGCTAATCGGTGCGCCAGGCGCGGGATGCGCAAGCATCGTGGCGTTTGCGAGGCTGTTTTTTATGTCAGTAAAAGCCGTTTCTACCAGTTCCGACTAGTTTACCGGTGCTGTTCCTTTTTTCGCGCCTTTCAATAAATCATTCAGCGGTTTCAATAACTTCGCAGCGCCCGGTATAAAACGTCGGTAAAAATTTACCATGCCCAAAAATCGCTTAAGAACCTTAATGGTAGCCGGTTTCGGGAATTTAAGAATTACATCTACGCGCTCGGACATGGGTTTTATGCCTCCTGATTCACGGTGTAACCGAGGAACGTAATTTCGTTCACACCGAAAACGCATTTCGCTGGATTAATAACGACGCCGAAATGGTTTAGTCTATCGAATAGTACCTTCAAATGTTCGTAATGTTCGGCCTCGTCTTTAGATGCAATAAAAAAATCATCGATGTATGCAAAAACGAAATCAAGACCGCGAATCATTTGGTCAACGAAACGCTGGCACGTCTGGGCAGCATTCCGAAGTCCGAACGGGGTAAACAAAAATTCGAAAAGACCAAACGGAGTCGTTATCGCTGTTTTTTCGATATCCGCGAGCGCTACAGGTATTTGATTATACGCGCGAACAAGATCGATTTTCGAAAATACCTTTTTTCCATGCAAGGCATGCGCAAAATCCTCGATATGCGGCGGCGTGTACCTGTCAGGTATAGTGCGGGCGTTGACTCTTCGGTAGTCACCGCATGGTCGAATTTTCCCATCCTTGTTGGGTGCCAGGTGCAGCGGCGAAGACCACGGACTTTTGGAGGGACGTATGATGCCCTGCCGTAGCATCAGGTCGATTTCCGCTTTAGCCAGCTTTAACCGATCCGGAGCAAGGCGTCGCGGTTTGCTAAAGACCGGAGGTCCCGGCGTCGTCTCGATATGGTGAACGACACTGTGTTTCACAGTGTCCCTCCGAAAAACTGCTGGTCGAGTCAAATCCGGGAATTCAGCGAGAAGGCGATGGTATGGTGAATCTCCTGCCACTGTCTTCACCGACGGAAGATTTTCACCGGCCACTTGCCCATATGTGGACAAATTCGTCGTTGCATCGATTAGGCGTCTATTGCGCGGATCGATGAGCAAATTGTAATGTGCCAGAAAATCTATTCCGATTATCGGTGTTTCCACGTCGGCTACAACAAAATGCCATGCAAAGTCGCGGCGTAAGGAAAAATCCACTCTCACCGCCAGTGTTCCATAGGTGGCGATGCGCGTACCGTTAGCCGCGTAAAGTTCGTACTCACTTTTGGGCAAGTTGCCCTTTATCCGCGACCGCGGGAAAGCGCACAAATCTGCCCCCGTATCGACTAGGAACTGAGCTTTCGTATATTTATCCATTACGAAAATGCGGCCGGATTTGGAACCGTCGAACTCCGCCGCGTTTACTGACGACGGTTCTCCTCGTTTCCCGCCGCCCAGGTACACGGGCTCTTGCATTTTGACGCTTTGTTGCCCCGCACCGCGTGATACCAGCACAGCCTGCTCGGAGACTTCTCGCGACGTACCTGCTGCCGATCATTGCTGTGATCGCGCGACGGGCTATGGGCCGGCGTACGAGAATTTCGCCGCGATCGGCGAGAATGATTCAAGACCGCGCTGAGTTGCAATCTCACGTGCTTCAGCTCGTCCCGTAGTTGCTCAATTTCCGATGAACCGGAGACCGCGGCAACACTCCTCTTCTCAGCCGGAATATCGTGCACCCTATCCGCTATCTCGGCCAATTTCGAGCCGTCTTTGTCGGAGGTGGCAGCCAACACGAGTTGTGTTTTAATTGGAAGTCGATTTTTCCACATTTCGGTCAGGAATTCGTCACTGACCGCCGAGTCTGCAAGCTTCTTCAAATGGCGCCAAAACTGCGTCGGCGTGCGGTCCCCGATCTCCTCGGATTCCAGCAATTTCCGGACGCGTGTACTGTCTGAATTGGACAGTCGTTTTATCAGCTGCTCCTTGAGAGCTGCATATTTGTTTTCGGCCGGTGGGTTGCAAATAACATCCTCGACTTCCTCCGCGTATCTTCCGTCCAACTGAGCCACGACGTAGCCAAATTTGGTCTCGTCCTTGGTAACGTTGCCGATAAGGAATTGCGCCTCCAGTTGTTTAAACCACAACGCGACCTTTTTCGGCCAGAATGCTGGAATTCTCAACGCAGCCGTAACGATATGAGAGCTTGTATTCCCAGTTCCCCCGCTGGTACTACCCGTCTGCTCCGGCAAAGTCATGATTACGCCGGCACTCACGACACCAAAAGAAAATGTTCACGTTAACACCACTTCACGACACTCTATTCCCGGCGATCGAACAAAATCACGTCGGGGTCACCAATTATAGGAGTGGTCCGTAGAGGTGAATAACAGTACACACTATCAACAATAACAATATCTAAGTTTATTAAATAATGATGCTAATGTAGCGAGATCACACAATCTGTGATGACACCGTATAAACGAACGTCTCGCTCGACGGTTGGTTCTGTTCTGCCGATTTCCGTGGACCCTCAACGGTCGTCCGGAAATCAGAGAGAGTGGGTGGAAAATACCCAAACCGTTTCGGAGGGAAAGTCCTTTCCCACGATACCTTGCCAAGGCTGTCGCGACCGAACCGAGGCGTCCTGGCAATCGTCACGTTTATTGCCTATGCCTCGGCCCGGTCGCCCGCGATACGCACTTGAGTGAGGGACCGTCTAACCCTGAGAAAATAAATCTTTCTCTAGGTCGACAGTCCGCTACACTTCCTATTGTTTTGCAAGGGTACATCTCAGGAAACTTTGAATTTTGCTCATGTTGAATCCTCATTAAAATCTCTAAAGGCTCTTATCGATTCTTTAAGTCTTAGGGCTTTTAGCGTTTCAAAGGATTTAGATAGCTTCAGCATTTCTGAGTGGAATTGTGTAGAGGATTTGTTTAAGCAGATTTTTAGTGACTCCCAGTATATAATTACGGTGTGTACCGGTGAAATTGTAACTCCATCAAAATCAAGACGTCTTCAAATTATCCAGGAATGTCATGAATCCGCTGCTGGGGGTCATAGGGGCATGTCTATACTTTACGATCATATCCGGGAACATTTGTATTGGCCTGGGATGGGGAAAGAAATTGCTGAATTTGTTAGATCTTGTTTTACGTGCCAAAGAAATAAAATTCATTCCACAAGGACCAGGCAACCAATGCGCATCACTGACACCCCAAAACATGCGTTTAAAAAAGTCCAAATGGATATCGTTGGGCCTTTGCCTGTAACAATGAAGGGTAATAAGTATTTGTTGACATTGCAGGATAATTTAACAAAGTATTCTGATGCAATTCCGATACCCACCATAGATTCGGTAACTGTTGCTCTTGCCTTAGCAGAGCAGTTTATTAGCAGATTTGGCTGCCCACGAACTATCCATACTGACCAGGGAAGGAACTTCATTAGTCAAATAATGAAGAATTTCTGTAGAATCGTTAAAATTCAGAGGATAACCTCCACTGCTTTTCACCCAGTCTTTGGGGTCGCTAGAAAGAGCACATCGTGTTTTTGTTGATTACTTAAAGCACTATTGCACAAAGGCTGATTGGGATGATTGGATTAGATTTGGTATGTTTTCATATAATACCTCTGTACACGAGGCTACGGGCTTTACACCACACGAATTGGTTTTTGGCGTTAGGGCCCTCATACCTTCTGAATTTGCAAAGGAGCAGATATCGCGAACTTTTGTGCAGCATTTAGATGAGTTATTTACCAAGATTACCACCACACAGGCTAAAGCGGCAGAAAATCTCGATAAGGCTAAAGAGAGAAGTAAAATGTATTATGATAGAAATCGTAACCCTCGTGGATTTAAGGCAGATGACGATGTTTATTTAATTAAGCAACCGAAAACTTCCAAATTTGACTGTAATTGGTTAGGCCCTTATAAGATTAGTCGAGTGTTTGATGATTTAAACGTAGAATTAATAATAGGAATTAATAAGTATAAAATAGTACATACCAATAAGCTGAAATTAGTGTGTATAAGACCAGATATTTATGTTTCTGAGAGTTAATATAAGTAGTTATTATATAATATTGTATTCATCCTATGTGTGGTTGGTTTTGTGTGTATGTAATCTAAAATTTTCATTTTGTAAGTATGATTATTGGGTTATGAGTTATGATTATTTTATATACTGCTTTATATAATAAGATTGAATAAGGAATTATATTGTTTTTGAATGAAATATTTAGATAAGTCTAATTAGGGTGTTCAATGACTACTAAATATTTGCTATGTGTTGTATTATAATCAAATTAATATTAAGTACCAGCTAGTAATAGAATAATGATATCTTACTACTGTAAAATGTTGTGATATAACTATCATTCTTCAACTTGTGCTTCCTGCGGGACAATGGGTGGACTGAGTAGCTCATTTACCGCGGGGCTGGCGCGGGAAGAGGAGGCATAGTTATAACCATTATTAGTAATTATGTACTGAAAAGCTGTTTCATAGAAACACCTTTTGTATAAGGGGGAAGGTGTTACGCTATCGCTTGAACGTAGCCACGGAAATGTATGTAATCGAGGAGTACGTAGGCGCGAGATTTGAAACGGAGGACAAGGAAGAGTTTATTGCCAGGAAACGTAAATACGTGGAGCGTGTTGTATTTCTCGGGGGTTCTTCCTTACTATTTTTGAACGTGTCCTTATAATTAAATAGCTTTCAAATTACAGTTAGGCCAGGCGAGGGTAGTAAATAGCTTAACTTTTCCTTGCACATCTGCGTGCCAAGGTTCGTCGAGCGGGCAGCTGCACGCCTCATAAAAGCACCTAAAATTCTGTCCTGCCTTTAAACGATTGCCGATGTCCTGTAAGGGTAAAAACTGCGGTCGGGGGAGGCCGAATCATAACGTCATAAACCTTGCTCGGGCGACGTCTTCTTGATCCTGAGGGTTGCGCTTACCTACCTTCCGGATATGTATGTAATGTATGTAGTCTATGTAAACTGAGTATGTACTCGGAAAGCGCACCTCGACCACCAGCCATGAGTGGAGGGAAGCGCGAAAGAGGGAGAGACGACTAGAGGACAACCCACTGACGAAGCTTGAGGGATGGCATCGTTCTGATTGGACAACAAGGATCTATGGAAGGACCAGGAGGATCTTGTCATCGGCTTGGTCGACGACCTCGGAGCTGATTCAAAAACGCTTCGATCATTCTGTCGCTAACCAGCTACTTGAACAGTCCGAATAAATTCCAGAGTTTAACTTGCAAATAGTACTTATATTCATTTCAAAACACCCACACTCCGACGAGCAGAGCGGTTCAGCGCTCCACGGGCATCAACCCACGTTCTAAAATTCAAATCCCCGCGATAATACGTAACACTGAAGTTATCCGGAATGGTTTTGCTGAAAATGCGGTTGCGCAGTTGACGAAAAATGCAAAAAGTCGCTGCGTTCGGGTCTCTAGTAAATGTCACCTAGCTGTCACTCAATTATAACCTGCCAAGTGACAGTTATCAAAATGTTAGAAATATCACGATCACGAGTTATTCGATCATATAGGACACTGCCTCAATTATTAATTGCCTCAATTAACAAGGTAAGTCGGTAAAATTTTTTAATAGACTTTTTTTGTTCAGCTTATCGAACCCAAATTATTTAATAGACTTTTTATGTAGGGCTGATAGAAACGAAGGAGACGTACAGACTTGGAACTTGTCCGGAGAAGGTTCGACAGAGAAGCATTTTCTTACGTGCAAGTTTCTAGAAACCTGTCAAATAAGGTAAATCGACAACACATTATCAGTCACGTTATTGAAGAAAGTACGCTGAAAACACATCTCCCTTGATACAAATATGTTTTTGTTGTATTATTTGTTATACAGTCACGGTCTATGTCCACTGATACTTAACGTATGACTTTCTTCTATCTTACGCCACCTTTATGAACTCTGGATGATTTTTTGGTTAATTAATTGTTTATTAATTTTTGTAGACAATGCGGGAGGCCGCCCTACTTGATGGTGAGTTTTATTAACGATAAGCTTACAGAAGAATTAAATAATAATAAAAAAAAATTATATATACATTTATTCAAATTCATTTTTCCAGACTCGAATGATGCCGAAATACTAATGGCAGCGAACAAGGTGCCGAGAATGGCGGCGTCGCCACCACCACCACAGCAGCCGGCGACAAACGGTATTAATTCTTAATAATATTAATTAATACTTTTTATCTTTTAACAATATAATAAAAATTGTTGACTTTAGCTTATATCAGGGGAGTCCAGGCCGGTTCGCTGTCGCTGGCAGCCGCAACTACGGCGCCGGCGCCGGCGCCGGCGCCGCCACCACCACTACCACCACCACCACAGGGCCCGGCTACGGCACATGGTATCATTTCTTAATACTTTAATTAAATAACTTTTTATGTTTTTACAATATAAAAATTGTTCGGTTTAGCCTATATTAGGGGAGGCGAACATTTTTATCTGCGCGTGCCAAAAATGTATAAATTATTATAATATAATTGCTGACGTTTATTACTAACTAATTACAGGGGGACACGCGTCGAAGCGCCATAAGAGGAGCGGCTGGAGGGTGCGGGCCCGTCAAGAGCATTGGGCCACCCTCCAGGCGGTACGCGCACAAGCCGTCAGCCTCCGCTCGCAGGCGAGTACCCTGCGAGATTTAGTGAAGACCCAAAGCCGTGGCCGCGGCCGCGGCGGCCTATTTTGTAAATAAACAAGTGTAAATAAATAGTTCCATTAAAATTATAATTAATATTGTTGCGAGTTGCGATCCTCGCTCTAGCGGCGTTCAACACAAACTTTAGAAGCGCGAAGTTCGAAACGGATCACACGAGTGTAATAGGAAAGGGAAACAAAGGGAAGTTCGCACGAGCCCCGAAGGGTTTGAAAATAGTTAGAGATACTTTTAATGAGAAAACTTCAAGATTATAAATTAATCAATACCCGCTTGGAAACGGGTGTTTGAATAAATGAACTGCACTTTGATCCCTTCTCCTAGATGTAATTCCAGAACAATGTTGTTAAACGCTTGATTCTAAAAATCAATAACTGTGAAGGAAATAGATTGACCAATAAGAATTTAGTTAATAAATATTTTATTGGCTCTTAGATTTTAAGGACATCTTGTAAAGAACAAAATATGTAAAAGCGTTTGCCTTTGAAACGACACTTGAAACCCGAGAGCGAAAGTGAACGGACGTGCGATAATAAATCTTGCGAAATACTTATGTGTATCGTTTAAATTCGTTTACTGAGTTCATTAAAGTTATCAGTTATTTGTGTTCCAATTGTTTTATCCTATATAGTCGTCTTTATTATTATCGTTTTCAATATTATCATTTTAAAATCCACATCTTGCGAGCAGAACGCTGTAGCGTTCCACGGACATTGTCCCGCGCCTGAGTTCCCCACCAGAAGGCTACTATTCCCCTAAGGCCACGCAACAAAAATTTTGGTGACAGCGGTGGGATCCCTTTCGTCGGCTCGTGGACGTGGTTCAAGCGGTCCTCGCGATTGCAGCTTCTCCTTCCTGGGTTTTCTCACGGTTTCCCCAGGAACGCGGAAACGTGGTTGAATTTCGGAGAGGGTGAGTTTGGGCGGCCGTGCAGCTATTTCACCCCAGGTCACGCGCATTCGTGGAGACAACGACGCCTGGATCAGGACTTCATCGCTCAAGATCCCTGTGAGAAATAAGAATTATTGTTTAATCGTTCATTACTGTTTAATCGTTCGTTACTGTTCAACCGTTCAAATTGTAATTCGTCCGGTCGTTAAATATCGTATTATTAAAATGTTGCGAAATCCTAGAAAAATGCTAGAACTAAGGAAAAAGCGCTTACTTCGCTCAAGTAGATTACGGGAATTTGACGTGGAAGACATACCCACGGAAATAATGCACTCAGATAGTCTCGAAAATAGTTCGCGATCTCAAGAATTGAGTTTCCTAATACCGACGCAAACGAGCACCCCTATCAATTCTACCGAACCGATTAGTCGATCACCTAGTCCGATCGTGAATGCCGCTCCGATCATTTGTGAATCTTGAATTTGTCCGATCGTGGCCGCTCCGATCGTTTGCGAGCCTCAAATCAACACGGCGCAACTTCAAGATTTGAACCTTACACCGTCCCGAATAAATCACCCGGCCATAAGCTTCTCTGAATTGAATGCTCAACTTAATTCTGCAAATATCACCGTGCAACAAAACTCTGTTCCGTCTAAACTCCATCTTTCTTTAAAACTCATAAAAGATTCAATCCCCAAATTTGACGGGAAATCTAGTTGGTTAATTCATTTCATCAAACAGTGTAGTCTATTAAATTCAAAGGTTAAACCCGAAGACCACGATAACCTACTCTTTTTAATTCGGAACAAGATCGAAGGGCACGCTAAACTAGTGTTGTCTAATAGCAAGGAACCCGAGACATTAGATGAATTATTTGCACTTCTGAATAGATTTTATATTCAGTCATTTAACGTCCATAGTTTAAATTCTCAGTTGATGCAATTGCACCAAAATGTTAACGAACCGGTAGATGTATTCGGGACAAGAGTGAGTGAGATACTAGCTGGCGGACTTGAAACTGCAAAGGATATTGTTGTAACCCAACCGACACCCAGCGTAACGACACCGCGACACATTCCGATTGCCCCAATAGAACAGTCGAAATCCGGCACAACTGCGTAAGGGTTTTCGGAAGCATACCGAGAACCGTCAGCTTATGGTGAAACACCCAAAAGCGGGCCAAAGACGGAGAGACCCCGCTGGCCCCCGCTTCTCCCCGATTAAAGTATAAGAACCATGTACGAGCAAGGCGAGCTCAGACTTGTTATAGACTCTATACGAGACTCACGCGGATTGTCACAGTATCCATGTAACCCAGATCGGGATAGAATAAATCTTGTGTAACCTACGGTGAGTTCCAACTCTTTAACCGGCCAAGGATCCTACTACCCTCAGTTTATAACCGAGTATATCCGTCCCGGCATCCTCACCCGAGTATTCGGAGCCCGTCGGACGACAACAGCGAAGGACGACCTAGGAACACCGCGGGATTCTCGGGGAGAATCTCGACCCAGGCGCTTTCCACAACAATATATACAACACAGAGCAACTGATTGGAGTTAACGATTTATTAAAGAATACCGCTATGCTCAGCTTTATCAAAGGAATTTCCAATGACACAATTCGATTTTATCTAAGCAGAGAAAACGACAACAAAAAAATACCAAATCTCGAGTCCGCAATTGATATTGCAAATAATTTGAATGCAGAGTTTGTTGATCATTCAAAGTCGTTTATTCAGAGCGCGAAAATTTTTAAAGCCAATTTTACCGATCGCAAGACTCAGGAGAATCGCACATGTTACAACTGCCATCAGATCGGTCATCTGAGTCGTCAATGCCCAAATCGAGCAGGCGAGCAAATCAGATGCGGGTTCTGTAGGAAGACTGGTCATGAGGAAACTAAGTGTTTTAAGAAAGCGAACTTGGATACCTCTCGATATACCTCTCGATCTCTTGGTGAAAATTCTCGTTCGGACGATTTAAACTCGAAGGCGACTCCGCAGAAAGGCGCTGCGCGGAGCGAACCTTTAATCGCCAGCGCCAAACCCAGCGAGCTTGTTACAAAATCCAGGTGAAAGGGTCCAGTCACCTGCCAATAGTTAATTTAATTCATGGATGTTTTCGAAACAATTACGCTAATTTTCTCATTGATACTGACTCACAAACCAATTTAATAAAGCGAAATAGTCTAAAATCTAGTGAAGTAATGAACACTGATATCACTTATGATCTTACTGGAATTGAGTCGGGAAGCTTGCGCACTCTTGGTGAAGTCATTCTCCCAGTACATAATGTTGATGTTAAATTTCAAGTGGTTGACGTAGATTTTCCGATCGCTGAAGCTGGCATATTAGGCATGCCATTCCTAGAGAACAGAAACGCTATATTGAAATTTGGTAACAATGAATCTAATACTCTCCAAATTGATAACGATCATTTCCTCCTTTCATCATCTTCCTTTAAATTACCTCCCCGTTCGAAGTGCCTAATAGCTCTGCCCGTCCGAAATCCGGAAGCTATAGAGGGTTATATAAGGAAACTTATAACAGACCCAGGTGTTTATATTGGTGTAACGTCCCACGGGGACTCAAACCGTTAGAAACCGACTGTCGGTAAAGTAGGAACCAATCTCCATTACCATATAACCATATTCTGTTACTGCGCAAATATATTACATAGACTTTTATGTATAATTTACGATTTAGATAAATATTAGAGAAATAATTATTATAAGAACATTAGGAATAATTAATTATAAGTATTAGTAAAAACGCAAAACATAATATTATATAATAAATGAGTAAAACACAAAATAACAAACAGCGACCAACTGCGCATGCGCCAAACCGCCAATTTCTCAGTATAAAAGGAGGCGCACGCAGCTACGCGGGTGATTCGAAAGCTCTGCCAACAGAAGTGTGCTCGCCCCGGAAACGGTAGCGGCCTTCTAGCAGCAGACATAGCTAAGAGTACGAGCTCGCCCCGGAAACGGTAGCGGCCGTCTTGCAGCTAGTATTACAGAGTATTGAGCTCGCCCCGGAGACGGTAGTGGCCGTGCACTGTAATACACGAATCGACGTAAGAGTAAAAACTCTGCCTACAGAAGTGTGCTCGCCCCGGAAACGGTAGCGGCCTTCTTGCAGCAGACGTTGCCAAGAGTACGAGCTCGCCCCGGAAACGGTAGCGGCCGTACACTGCGACACAACTCAATATATTCATATACATACAAACATACATTCATACATATTAATTAACGGAAAAACATAGAAAAACCCAAAAATAGAATTTGTACTCGTAGTTTGTAAGCCATATTAATTCGTTATTGTTATCGTTATTAGAGTAAGTTTTATTAAATAAATAAGCATTGTCAAGTTATAAGCCATAGATTCCAGTCTTTAATCTGTAGACTAGAACCCCCACCTATCCTATACTTGAGGGGACGCCGTTCTCCCCTCAGGGACCTCGACGCTCAGTTGTCCCCGGACAGCCGAACGTTACAGGTCGGAGATTTCTTGGTGACAGCGGTGGGATTTTTCATTCGTTTAGAGGAATAAATTCATTTCGAAGAACTATTTCGTTAGTGAAATCACTCCATAAGTGAGTATTTTCCAAGAAATTTTTTTCTTCCTTTTCTCTAAATTTTACAGAGGCTTTAAAACTTCGCAATGCCTAATACAATTGGAGAAGCAATGGCTAACCTAACAATAAATACAGAGACTCAAACTCAGGAGACTACAGAAACTCCAGAAATTATTACAGTAGATGTAAATACTCCAGGACCTTCAAATCCACAAATTAATATGAATACATCTACGAATATATATCCGCATTTACCACACATTAGCCTACGCGATACTGCGGACACAGTCCCCTCTTTTGACGGTAGAAACATACCGATACACCAGTTTATAAAAAGCTGCCGACATGCACGGCGCATGGTTAATCCGAACGCGGAGTATGGATTAGTACAACTCATAAAAAATAAGCTTTTCGGACAAGCTTCTAGAGTAGTTTTAAGCGGAGATTATAATTCAATCGATGATCTCATTTCGGTATTAGAATCACGATTCGCACCATTACACACTTCAATACAGTTATATGGTGAATTATCAAAAATAGCACAGCTACATAACGAAACGACGGTAGATTACAGCAGTGGCGTATCCAATCTCTTACTTCAGATTAAACATTGCAATGCAATAGAGGTACCGACGCATGTAAATCAATTTAATACAAACGTGGAACAAAACGCCATTAAAGCCTTTCTAACGGGACTCAAAACGGAAATTCATAATAGAATATATGACCACGCCTTCAACAATCTTGACCGCGCTATCAATGTCGCCATCAAAGCAGAAGCGGAACACAACGAAAACCAACTACGAACAAGAGAAGCAGCAGGAATACCACCGACTGACTAGTGTGCGAATTGCCTTGGCTACGGCCATATTGCTACTGCCTGCAGCAGCCGAATCTCACGAACCAACTGGCAGCAAAAAACCTGTCAACAATGTCATAGAACAGGACATACGACGCAAGAATGTAGGAGCCGACACGGAGCACAAAACGGAGCACGGAACAGACCGTGGAACATTCTGTGACTTCTGCCGAAGGCCAGGTCACATGACGCAAGATTGTAGGAGCCGAAGTTACACGCATAGAGCCCCTCAATCTACCGTATACTGTGATAATTGCCGAAGGCCAGGTCACATAACACGAGATTGTAGAAGCCAAAGTTACACGAACAGAGCTCCTCAATCCAATGTGTACTGTGATTACTGCAAAAGACCAGGTCACACGATACAAGAATGCAGTAGCAAAAGTTATGCAGAAAGAATACAAAAACCAGAAATATTCTGTGAATATTGTAAATTTAAAGGCCATATAGTAGATCAATGTAGGAAGAAGATGTACTTTGAGAGGAGAGGAAAAGAAGAAGCACAACCCCGTATGGTACGTAGGCAGGCCATACTCAGATTAAAAACGGAGCAAATAAGGAAACCTCCTAGCATCCTTCTTTCTGATATAGGATTCAGCGAGGACCACGCAACGTTAATGATCGATATCGGATCTGATCTCAACGTCATTAAAAGAAGTGCAGTCTCATCAAATATACCAATCTATACGGACACCTTGTTCGACCTCAATGGTATTACGGACGGCCTACTCAGCACAATAGGATACATTAAGATCAGAACCCTAACCACGGAAATCATCATCCATGTCGTAGAGGATCTTCCTATTAAACAAGATGGAATACTAGGAACGGAATTCTTCCAAACAAATGGAGCAACCATCGACTACATGAAGTCAGAGATAACCATTGGAATGGAAACTATTCCATTTATTGATCCGGAAATGGTCACGATACCAGCAAGAGCACGAAGCCAAATATATGTGCGAGTGCTTAATACACAGTCTAAAACAGGATATACAGGGTGTCCCAAAAATGCTGCGGTTCCTTAAAGGGGGTGATTCGGGGGGTGATTGCAAACAACTTTTTCCTTTGCGAAAATGCCCTCCGAGGTTTCGTTAACGAGATATTAATACAAAGCACCGACCAATCAGAGCGCGAGCCTTCCGCTGGAGGTCCCGCGCTAGCGTGGCCGCGCGCCGGGCCGCGCTGCGACTACGAACAAGCAAGGCGGCATGCATCGAAGGAAATTGCGTAGAATGGCAAATGAAAAAGACGTAACAAAAAAATCCAACCTTTTGCCATGGTTTGTTTGCCATTTAAAGTGAATAATGAATAAAGGATAAATGGATGAAAATCACGTGTAACGTAAAAAGTCGAATACACATTTTTTTTAGAAGATTCGAAAATAATAATTATTTGAAGTGGGAGGATAGGGAATACGTAAAATTCCTTGTGTTAATAACATATCCACGAAAAGGTAATGTAACAGGAAATTAACGAAAAGTGATCGTAGTTCGTTATTGTGATAAAAATCCGTAGTTCAATAACGGCCAACACTGTTGCTGATAACGAATAAGTCTGTTTAAAAAGGCCGAATAAATATTTTCGTACGAGAATTTTGAGAATTATCGCCGGAAATAAGCCATAGCTTGCGTTAAATTTAAAAATGAATGATCACCATTAAAGTAACTAAAACTCACCCTTGTCGAAAATTCACCTGCAACTTGAAAACTTGTGTCACTGGGTCACTGAACCGATCCTGGTCATCGATGGACGAGCCCAGTGCACAGCTGATCCCAGGTATACGACACTACCCAAAGTTAAGGGTCGCAATGTCAGGTGCGTCCAGGTCAACGTACCGAATATTCACTTCACTGCACGGCTACTAACACTGATCACTTTATTTACTTTTTATGGAACGTGTTGTTCCTACGTTATAAAAATTGGTGGAAATGAATTTTTACTTGGCGTTCGGAGCCGTGGATAATTCCCGCGCAAATTCTCACACTGCAGCACTTGCGTCCTCGTTGTTCGGGGGGTACACACAGAACATCGCGTAATACTCTTGAGCAAAGAACATTTGTCTGCGACGCGATTGCTGACTGCTGACTGCTGACTGACAAGATTTTTTCCAAGCGACTTCTTCTACCCCCAAATAGTTTCTCTCGTTCCATTATGAGTTGACCCCCACCAGGGCAAGAGGCTTCAGGTAAAAAGAAGCCAGCACATTTTCGGAACACACGTGTTTTGCAGAAGTGCAACGAAAACTTTCACAAAAGCCCGCGCTCCGTCCTTCTACTGCCAATGTACCCATTGCTTCGAGATAGAAAACAGACACCACGTGTATCGGTTCCAAAGGGTCCGAAGAGAAGAGAAACAGAAAGTCTTCGAGTTGCTATAAAGAAAAAAATCCTGCTTCCTGTTTCCCTTTTTCGATACCCTGAGTTCACGTCTGCTACGAGGCGGAACCAAGTAAGTCATAAATTATCCGAAACTGTAGGAAACCGTTCTCTACCGCCGACTTGCGGGACAATACGGTCATAAACCGCGACCCTGGCGAAATGCTCTGGCTGATCAGCCTGATTAATTTTGGAGAACTAGAAATTACAGAGTATTATCCAGCATCAATACGTCTCGCGGAGAGACACAGGAAAAGAAGGGATAGTCCGCTGACTGCGCGTAGTCCCGCCTGCTTCGTCCTACCCTCAAATTAAAGACGGATCCCTTATCTCTCGAGTATAAACACGTGCTCGAATTTCAAAACACAAGCACGCATCGATGTATTCGGTGCAAGAGAAGGCGGGCTTGAAGTTCGATTGGTCCTGAACTAACCATTTGGGCCTACTTATCTCTCGTGTCTAAACACGCGCTCGAATTTTCAAACAAAAGTACGCGTCGACGTATTCCGTTGGAGAGAAGGCGGGTTTGAAGTTCGATTGGTCCTGAACTAACCAATCGGGCCTGCTTATCTCTTGTGTCTAAACACGCGCTCGAATTTCCAAACAAAAGCATGCGTCGACGTATTCCGTGCGAGAGAAGGTGGGCCTTGTGGAGGAGATATCGCTGTGAAGAGGGCCTCTTCAGGACAGTGGCCGTTTGGGAGGGATGCAGGGCAGATTGGTTAGTTTGGGGCCAATCGGACCTCAAGCCCACAGTCTCTCGCACCGAATACCTCGATGCGTGCATGTGTTTTGAAATTCGAGCACGTGTTTATACTCGAGAGATAAGGGATCCGTCTTTAATTTGAGGGTAGGACGAAGCAGGCGGGACTACGCGCAGTCAGCGGACTATCCCTTCTTTTCCTGTGTCACTCCGCGAGACGTATTGATGCTGGATAATACTCTGTAATTTCTAGTTCTCCAAAATTAATCAGGCTGATCAGCCAGAGCATTTCGCCAGGGTCGCGGTTTATGACCGTATTGTCCCGCAAGTCGGCGGTAGAGAACGGTTTCCTACAGTTTCGGATAATTTATGACTTACTTGGTTCCGCCTCGTAGCAGACGTGAACTCAGGGTATCGAAAAAGGGAAACAGGAAGCAGGATTTTTTTCTTTATAGCAACTCGAAGACTTTCTGTTTCTCTTCTCTTCGGACCCTTTGGAACCGATACACGTGGTGTCTGTTTTCTATCTCGAAGCAATGGGTACATTGGCAGTAGAAGGACGGAGCGCGGGCTTTTGTGAAAGTTTTCGTTGCACTTCTGCAAAACACGTGTGTTCCGAAAATGTGCTGGCTTCTTTTTACCTGAAGCCTCTTGCCCTGGTGGGGGTCAACTCATAATGGAACGAGAGAAACTATTTGGGGGTAGAAGAAGTCGCTTGGAAAAAATCTTGTCAGTCAGCAGTCAGCAGTCAGCAATCGCGTCGCAGACAAATGTTCTTTGCTCAAGAGTATTACGCGATGTTCTGTGTGTACCCCCCGAACAACGAGGACGCAAGTGCTGCAGTGTGAGAATTTGCGCGGGAATTATCCACGGCTCCGAACGCCAAGTAAAAATTCATTTCCACCAATTTTTATAACGTAGGAACAACACGTTCCATAAAAAGTAAATAAAGTGATCAGTGTTAGTAGCCGTGCAGTGAAGTGAATATTCGGTACGTTGACCTGGACGCACCTGACATTGCGACCCTTAACTTTGGGTAGTGTCGTATACCTGGGATCAGCTGTGCACTGGGCTCGTCCATCGATGACCAGGATCGGTTCAGTGACCCAGTGACACAAGTTTTCAAGTTGCAGGTGAATTTTCGACAAGGGTGAGTTTTAGTTACTTTAATGGTGATCATTCATTTTTAAATTTAACGCAAGCTATGGCTTATTTCCGGCGATAATTCTCAAAATTCTCGTACGAAAATATTTATTCGGCCTTTTTAAACAGACTTATTCGTTATCAGCAACAGTGTTGGCCGTTATTGAACTACGGATTTTTATCACAATAACGAACTACGATCACTTTTCGTTAATTTCCTGTTACATTACCTTTTCGTGGATATGTTATTAACACAAGGAATTTTACGTATTCCCTATCCTCCCACTTCAAATAATTATTATTTTCGAATCTTCTAAAAAAAATGTGTATTCGACTTTTTACGTTACACGTGATTTTCATCCATTTATCCTTTATTCATTATTCACTTTAAATGGCAAACAAACCATGGCAAAAGGTTGGATTTTTTGTTACGTCTTTTTCATTTGCCATTCTACGCAATTTCCTTCGATGCATGCCGCCTTGCTTGTTCGTAGTCGCAGCGCGGCCCGGCGCGCGGCCACGCTAGCGCGGGACCTCCAGCGGAAGGCTCGCGCTCTGATTGGTCGGTGCTTTTTATTAATATCTCGTTAACAAAACCTCGGAGGGCATTTTCGCAAAGGAAAAAGTTGTTTGCAATCACCCCCCGAATCACCCCCTTTAAGGAACCGCAGCATTTTTGGGACACCCTGTATTCCAAAAATTAACATCCACCCTAATATACATATGGGAAACGCACTGGTTTCGAATAACAACGGTGTAGCATATCTTTTTGCTATAAACACATCTACAAAGGACATCAAAATTCCAGTACCATCAGTTGAATTAGAGAAATTTGCAGAAATACCTGCAGAAGAGGAAACGACAACCACATATAAAAGAACTGACAGAACACACCAATTACTACAATTATTACGATTGGATCACCTAAACTCGGAAGAACGGGCCAGCGTTGAACAATTGATAAAGGAACACGCAGATAGATTCTACCTTCCAGGGGAAAAACTGGAAGCAACAAACAAAGCATATCATAGAATAATTACAGAAAACGACATTCCTGTCTTTACAAAGCAATACAGGTATCCTCAAGCATATAAGGAAGAAGTCAGAATACAGACTAAAGAATTACTTGAAAAAGGAATCATACAGTCATCATCTTCACCTTATGATTCACCGATTTGGATTGTACCTAAGAAAGAAGACGCTCAAGGCAATAAAAAGTCCAGAGTCGTAATTGACTTTAGAAAATTAAACGAACTAACAATTGGAGATGCATATCCTCTGCCAAATATAACTGATATACTAGATCAGTTAGGAAGTGCAAAGTATTTTTCTGTATTTGATCTTGCATCTGGATTTCATCAAATTCCAATGCATCCCGACGATCGACATAAAACAGCATTCTCCACAATTTACGGGCACTACGAATTTACCAGAATGCCATTTGGACTTAAAAACGCACCAGCCACCTTCCAAAGACTAATGGACCAGGTTTTGACTGGGCTCCAAGGAATTGAGCTTTTCGTATATCTAGACGATATTGTCATATACGCTAGTTCATTAAAAGAGCATGCAACTAAATTCGGACGGCTAATGAACAGATTAAGAGAAGCGGATCTCCACCTTCAACCGGACAAATGCGAATTTTTGAAGAAAGAAGTATCATACTTGGGACACATAATAGGAGAGGACGGAGTCAAACCTGACCCAAAGAAAGTAGTAGCAATAAAGGAATTTCCAACACCTACTACGGTCAAAAACGTCAAACAATTCCTAGGACTGAGTGGATATTATAGGCGATTTATAAAAGATTTTTCAAAAATTGAAAGACCACTTTCTAATCTGACTAGGAAAAACTACCAATTCGAGTGGACCTACAAACAACAGAAAGCATTTGAAACCTTACGGGAAGCTCTCTGCAAGGAACCCATCTTACAATTCCCGGACTTCGATAAAGTATTCAACATCACGACAGACGCCTCAGGTATTGCTGTAGGTGCGGTTCTTAGTCAAGGAGAAGTAGGAAAAGATTTGCCAGTAGCATATGCATCTCGCGTTTTAAACGACGCCGAAACACGATATTCTCCTACAGAACGAGAATTATTGGCAATAATATACGCAGTTTTTCACTTCAGACCTTACATTTACGGACGAAAATTTTATCTAATAACAGACCATAAACCATTAGAATGGCTTCAAAATCTCTCTAATCCTACGTCTCGATTAATGCGCTGGAAAATTAGATTAGCAGAATACGACTATAAAATTTTATATAAACCAGGAAAATATAACACAAACGCGGACGCATTGTCTAGGAATCCGATTTCACTACCATTACACGCAAAAAGAGCTCACTCGGATACAAATTCGCATGAAAATAAAAAATTAAAAGAATTCCATCAATTTCAAACCCGACAAAGGGAAAATACAGCATCAACTTCTGGAAATCCAGCTCCACATAAACAAGTAATAATTAGCTCCTCAGAAACCGATGCCTCTTCATATGACGAAAGCGATGCGTTAAATTTAAAGCGGAAAAAATTAAAACGGAAAAAGCAAAGCACAAACACCTCCTCCTCTCGTCCCGAGACTAAAAAACGGAATGTTGAAGCGGAAACATATACACCCCCTCGTTACGTACCCGCACCCCCTCAAACGATATATTCGCCCCCTCAAGTCCAAGTACACGCACCCCCGCAAGTCGTGACACCCCAAATACATAAACTTCCTCAAGACAACAAACAAACAGTCAAGAAACCTCGCATCAACAAAGAAGAAGATCTAATAGAAGAGATTGACGAAACGGTTGTAATACCACAGCATAATTATAAGGATCCTCCCAAAATCGACGCAAAGTCAAGTTCAGAAAAAAGCACTCACCATATACCTAAAAAGAAGAAACCAAAATTAAAATCCAACACAGACACAGGTCCCATAACGCCAATCAGGATAAAGAGAGGAAGGATACTTACTCCTCCTCCACCACCCTCTCATCCTCCACCATTATCTCTTCCCCCACATTCTCCACGGCACAAACAACCCACACCAGCCAAACCAAGAATAGTATCAAATATTCCTGTTAAAAACCAAAACACAGAGGTGGAAGATCACTTATGGATGGGCAAAGGATACGTAGTAACATTTATAAACACACAAGGCAGGCCAATAGGACCATCAGGAGGGAAATTATATAAAGAAAAGAATATAAAACCTCACAAAATTCCACAACCATTAAGAATTGGAGAGTTAGTAAAAATCAAGGAAGGGAAGCACACAATCCTGGGACTCATCACACCAGAACATCCAACAGAAGAAGACGTATACAATTCGCTGAGGTCACTTCATACATACCTGGTATCTGAAAAAGCCACAAAAGTATACATCTCATCAGAAGAGGATAAAATTTTATTAAATCAATTACGAAATTTAATAGAACTAATATTCATACAAGAAGATATCCAATTCATCTTCTGCAAAGGCACCCTCCTAACAGCTCCTGTGCAAGAAAGACAGCAGATCATCCAGGAGAATCACCAATCACCTATAGGCGGACACAAGGGAATAACTAAGACATATCATGGAATAAGAAGCAAATATTACTGGAAAAACATGAAATACGAGATAACACAATTTATTAAGACTTGCTTGGAATGCCAGAAAACTAAAGTGGTACGAGTAAAAAACAAGGAACCCATGATACTAACAGACACATCTGTCGATGCTTTTGATAAGATTTCAATGGATATAGTAGGACCATTACCTTTTACAAATATAGGAAATAGTTACATACTTACTATCCAGGACAACCTGACTAAATATTCTCTCGCCATTCCATTAGCAAGTGTCACTTCAGAAGATATAGCTAAGGCATTTGCAGAGCATTTCATCTGTAAATTTGGAAGTCCTAAAGCAATCCTTACTGACCAGGGACCAAATTTTATGAGTGCCCTCATGAAGAAATTTGCTAGAGCGTTTCACATTAAACAATATCGAACCTCTGCATTTCATCCGCAGTCCAATGGATCTTTAGAGAGAAGTCACCATGTCCTCGTCGAATACCTACGACATTACGTGTCAAAAGAAAAGCAATGGGATCAGTGGTTACCTCAAGCAATGTTCTCGTATAATACAAGCACTCACGAAGGCACGAAATTTACGCCTCACGAACTTGTTTTCGGAAGAAAAGCACGTCTTCCTTCCAGTATTCCTCCAACGGACAACATTAAAACATATTCGGACTATGTCGACAAGTTGATAGATAAATTATATCACATCCGACAAATGGCGCGAAAAAATCTACAAGAGTCAAAAGTTCGCCAAAAACATTATTACGACCGGAAGATTCAACCACAAACATACAATGTAGGGGACTACGTATGGTTATTGCAACCAGGAAGAGAAAAACTGGGACCGGAATACAGCGGACCCTACCGGATCATTGAAATCTTGGAGAAAAGTAACTTAAAAATAGTAATAAATTCGAAACAAACTAGGATCGTCCATAAGAACCGCGTAAAACAAGCGAATTTACCATAAAGTTGCAACCCTGCATGGGAAGCCTATAAAAGGAAGCATAGACAAAGGATTTCTCCATTATAAAAACGCATTCAGACAGTTAACATTAAGTACTGTGAAATTATCTGTAAAATATAGAATGTCGGACCAGACATGTCTTAAGAAGATCTACGACAGGGATGTCTATTATTATAAGGACCACATAATCTGTATTATGTGCACCCAACGCGTCGATTTGGTCGAGGAGGAGCCCCTTGAAAAACACTTGGTGGCAAAAAGGAACTTACGGCGGTGGCGAATATGCTACTTTTGCCGTAGAACGCTATTCATCGCGCAACCAGTACTAAGTTACAACGAATGTACGAAAATTTTAAATCTTTAATTTACATATATTACCTACACTACACTCTACAAGTACACGCCCCACACACGAACAAAATGTAATAAACACACACACTTTTATATTTTACTATCTTTTATATATTCATCATCTCATCTCATTATACATCACACTCTACAATTACACACTACACACACACACACACACAGAATGTAGTAAATACTCACACCTTTCATCTTTCATTACTTTTTTAATAAACATACTATATTTTTCTACGTAAAACAAATGAAACTTAACCTAAAACCCATAAAACTAAGAAAAAATAGACACTAAGTAGTAGACCGATAGCGTAGGCAACATACAGAGTTGCAGAGGAAAAAAAAAATTCTTGTAAAAACCGCTAGAAGGCGCCAAAAGATAAATCCTTAACGTACTATTCAAACTCGCGTCTGCGCTACACTTCAGACGGTATTAAAATGCCAAAGCGATCGGGCAGTCGACACTCGAAAGAGTTAAAAATTAAACAAGAGTTAGACAGAATATTTAAGGAGATGATTCCAGTTCCTCCATTAATCACCCCGCTCCCGGAAAGCCCGGAAAAACTGGTAAAACCGCTTTCTAACCATTAAATTTTTCCAAACTAACAAAACCTTTCGTACATAGTCACCACCTCACACTCCTCCGGACTTCGCTCTTCCGACAACCCCGGAATTCCCAACAACTCCGGATTTCATTTTGCCGAGTACCCCGGAGTTTAAGGTCCCAGAAGTACCAGCCTGGAAATGGCCAAAATTGATTCCGGTGGACATTCCAGACCCGGACTGGGAAACATATAGGGCCCTGCCGAAGGCAGACCCCAGAAAAAAGTTATGGCGACTCCTGGCATTGTTTGGATCAGGAGCAGCAATGCCGTATAAACCCTTCAAATAAATATTCCATATACACATAAAATCAAATGTCTATTCCATTCCCCACCTCCGTTCCAATCTCTCGAGGACGAGAGATCCCCCAGGGGGGGAGGTGTAACGTCCCACGGGGACTCAAACCGTTAGAAACCGACTGTCGGTAAAGTAAGAACCAATCTCCATTACCATATAACCATATTCTGTTACTGCGCAAATATATTACATAGACTTTTATGTATAATTTACGATTTAGATAAATATTAGAGAAATAATTATTATAAGAACATTAGGAATAATTAATTATAAGTATTAGTAAAAACGCAAAACATAATATTATATAATAAATGAGTAAAACACAAAATAACAAACAGCGACCAACTGCGCATGCGCCAAACCGCCAATTTCTCAGTATAAAAGGAGGCGCACGCAGCTACGCGGGTGATTCGAAAGCTCTGCCAACAGAAGTGTGCTCGCCCCGGAAACGGTAGCGGCCTTCTAGCAGCAGACATAGCTAAGAGTACGAGCTCGCCCCGGAAACGGTAGCGGCCGTCTTGCAGCTAGTATTACAGAGTATTGAGCTCGCCCCGGAGACGGTAGTGGCCGTGCACTGTAATACACGAATCGACGTAAGAGTAAAAACTCTGCCTACAGAAGTGTGCTCGCCCCGGAAACGGTAGCGGCCTTCTTGCAGCAGACGTTGCCAAGAGTACGAGCTCGCCCCGGAAACGGTAGCGGCCGTACACTGCGACACAACTCAATATATTCATATACATACATACATACATTCATACATATTAATTAACGGAAAAACATAGAAAAACCCAAAAATAGAATTTGTACTCGTAGTTTGTAAGCCATATTAATTCGTTATTGTTATCGTTATTAGAGTAAGTTTTATTAAATAAATAAGCATTGTCAAGTTATAAGCCATAGATTCCACTCTTTAATCTGTAGAATAGAACCCCCACCTTTCCTATACTTGAGGGGACGCCGCTCTCCCCTCAGGGACCTCGACGCTCAGTTGTCCCCGGACAGCCGAACGTTACATTGGGGAAGTATTAGCTGCTCAACAACACGGGTTTGCCAAAATTTTTGCGATTAATACTACCCCCAACCATGTTAACGTCATTGTTCCTCCTATCGAATTAGAAGAGTTCACGGAGGGTCAATCAATGCCGCTTTCTCCTCGAAAGAAAGAAACTAATTTTGACCAGTCAAAGTCTAATGCTTCTAGATTGGCTGAAATAGTAAAACTTTTGGATTTAGTTGACCTCAATGAAATTGAGCGAGCTAGTATTCTTGAATTAGTGAATCGCTTTCCCCATCAATTCTACCTCCCTACCGACAAGTTAAATTCCACCTGTGCTCTGAAACACGCAATAATAACAACTGATGAAATCCCAATCAGCACAAAACAGTACCGTTTTCCCATTATTCATAAAGAGGAAATTAAGAAATAAGTAGATAGCTTACTCAAAAACGATGTCATTTGTCCATCGGCTTCGCCCTATAACTCGCCCATTTGGGTGGTCCCTAAAAAGGCCGATTCAAAGGGTAACCGGCGTTGGCGGATGGTAATAGATTATCGTATGTTAAATGAGAAAACCATTAACGATGCTTACCCGCTACCAAACATCACAGAAATTTTGGATCAACTTGGAGCAGCAAAATATTTCACTGTTCTCGATTTGGCTTCCGGGTTCCATCAGATCCCCATGGACGCTCAATCTAAGTCGAAGACTGCATTTTCTATCCCTGGTGGCCATTACGAGTTTAATAGAATGCCCTTTGGGCTAAAGAATGCTCCAGCCACCTTCCAAAGGTGCATGGACCTGGTTTTGTCTGGTCTGCAGGGAGTGGAGCTCTTCGTATATATGGACGACGTTTTTGTTTATGCTAGCTCTCTAGCCGAGCATACGCGAAAGTTACGAAACCTCTTAGCTCGGTTACAAAATTCTAAGTTGACGTTACAACCTGAAAAGTGTCGTTTTTGAGGCGTGAAGTAGCTTATCTAGGCCATATTATCTCGACTGAAGGAGTAAAACCTGACCCCGCTAAAATCGAAGCCGTGAAACTTTTCCCTGTCCCCAAAACAAAAAAGAATATAAAACAATTTTTGGGGCTCATTGGGTATTATCGTCGGTTCATTCCCCAAATGGCTAGAATCGCTAAACCGCTGACCCGGCTTCTGAAAGCAGACGTTACTTTTGTTTGGGACCGCGACACACAAATTGCCTTTGAAAACTTACGGGATACCATTTGATCTAAACCTATTTTACAATTCCCTAACTTCAAACTGCCCTTTATTGTTACGATGGACGCATCTAACTACGCTGTTGGAGCCGTGTTAAGCCAAGGCAAAATCGGTAAAGACCTCCCAATTGCATTCGCTTCGAGAGTACTCTCCCAACCTGAAATCAATTATTCCACGATTGAGAAGGAATTATTAGCTGTCGTTTTCGCCGTTAAATATTTTCGACCGTACTTATATGGAAACCAATTCACCTTAGTCACCGATCATCGACCTGTGGTCTGGTTACATAATGTAAAGGATCCCACTTCTCGGCTTATGAGGTGGCGGATAAAGCTGAACGAATACGATTATACCATTATCTATAAGCCTGGGAAAACAAATTCCAACGCGGATACCTTATCTCGTAACCCTCCCAAATCTCTTGAGTGCGATCAAAACCCTTCATCTATAGACACAGTCCCTATAAATCATCATATCAGAATAGACGAAACCGACACGTTTTCTTCCGAGTATCTGCAGGAGGATGTCGTAGGGCCCAACGATCCGCCGCCTGTAGATGCCGAGGGAGTCAACGATGAAGACGAAAGACAATAGAAAGAAATGAACAGGCTTTAGCCAAAGTTTTTGTAACATATGGTAAATCACGCAATGTTAATGAAGTCGAAATCTATTCTAAGGACACAAATACAGACCATTACTCTACGGACAGTGACAGTGACAAGTATCATACGGCAGACGAAGGAGAAATAAAAATTTTAGAGAGAGGAGGATTGCTCTCTGGAAGCACCGGGGATATGGCACACTTGATGGAGCCGAAGGACTGCGGTGAAGGGCATCAAGTATCCCCGTGGCTTAAGAAAGGGGGTGAGAGGACCCTCGAGGACGCGAGTACCAGGGTTCTGGCTGGCTTGATGAGAAACGGGTTAGCAGGCCCTGGACCACCCGTGAGGAGTTGTGGATCAGCGGCTCTGTCGTCAGGGGAATGTGGTGTCATGTTGGCGGGGGAGGATGCGGTTTCCCGGCGTAAGCTTGTGGGGCCGACCTCATGGCCGCCCGTGACTGTGCTAACGGGAGAGGAGACGCAATCCTCCGTAAAGTCGACTTCAACAGAAATAAACCCATATGTCAAGATTTTAGCGTCAACAGTTACAGACTCATCCTCACCTCATCCCCTCAAAATTCCCAGTTTTAACTTCTGTAAGGACCATCTGTACATGCGCAGAGATAATCTTGTAAACTTTCTTTCGAGCGATTTCCGTGTTATTTCCCAGACACGCAAGGACCTATTAAATCGTAACAATTTCTCTATTTCTCAAATGAAACCGTATCAAATCCACACAGGAAATGCAATGGTTTTCCCTGGCAGTACTTATCTAATTTTTCATTTATTCCACAAAACCAACCCAATAGAAACGCAGAACCCCGATCATTTGTCTTCTTGTTTCACATCGCTTAAACACCTCATGCGATCACAGAACGTCTCAACCTTTAGTATTTCAAAATTTAACAATAATTTAGAGCCTGTCAGTTGGGACTTTATAGAAAATCTTTTGAAACAAATCTTTAATGACTCAAAATACATTATTACAATATGCACCGGAGAGATTACTATTCCTCGTTCTTCAGAGACTCTATCCATTATACGGGAGCATCACGAATCTGCAGTGGGAGGTCATCAGGGCATAACCAAAGTGCTAAAACGAATTAGGGAAAACTTCTATTGGCCACAAATGGAGAAATAAATTACTAAATTCATACGTACTTGCTCTAGCTGTCAAAGAAATAAGGTACTAGTCCCAAAGGTTAAGCAGCCCATGAGGATCACGGACACACCTAAGAGAGCGTTTGAAAAGGTCCAAATGGATATAGTTGGCCCACTTCCAGTCACTCAGAGGGGAAACCGTTATTTGCTTACTCTCCAGGATAATTTAACCAAATATTCTGACGCGATTCCTCTCCCGAATACCGATTCCATCTCGATAGCAGTTGTTCTTGCTGAACAGTTCATTAGTAGGTTTGGTTGTCCTCGGACCATTCACACTGATCAAGGTAGTAATTTTACAAGTAAAATATTGAACAATGTATGTAAAATTTTCAAAATTCAGAAAATGACGTCCACGGCTTTTCACCCACAATCTCTGGGATCACTCGAGAGAGCGCACCGTGTTTTTGTAGACTACCTTAAACATTATTGTACTCAAAATAACTGGGACGATTGGATCCGATTTGGCCTCTTTTTATATAACACCTCGATCCATGAAGCCACTGGGTTTACTCCGCACGAACTCGTAGTCGGGTTCAAGGCCTTGATACCTTCAGAATTCGCCAATCAGGAAGTTCCTAAGACATTCATTAAATACCTAGATGATTTGTTTTTGAGAATTACTACCACCCAAGCTACAGCAGCAGAAAATTTAGGAAAAGCAAAACGAAAAAGTAAATTGAATTTTGACAAAAATAAGAACCCCCATAAGTTTAATGTCGGAGATCATGTTTATCTTGCGAAAGAACCAAAGGTATCCAAGTTCGATCCTGCGTGGGTAGGCCCTTATGAAATTATAAGAGTGTTTAATGACCACACCGTTGAGATAAAGATCGCTAACAAAGTAAAGGTGGTTCATACTAACAAACTCAAATTAGCCTTCGTAAGATTGGATCGTCAATAACAATTTAGAATGTTGTCATAAAATTTACGTCAGGTTTATAAGAAATGAAATTGTAAGTAAGAAAATGTACTCCGCTCACGACTTATTCTTGATTCAGCGCCGTCTTCCTCTCTATGTACGATAAGAACCAATGTATTTCTATAACCAAAATGAAATCATGAAAATCTAAATTACTTGTAAGGTGCCAAGCATTCAGCTGGGCCCTTTGACTTACCTTTCTATAGGAACCCGGGTGGACCGAGTAGCTCGGCTACTGTGGGAAGGCGGGAAGAAGGAAACTCAGAAATGATGCTTGGAACGATGTGACAATCCATGTTGGAACGCTTCTTTAACTTTAAAAAGCTGTTCTCATAGAGAACACCTTTTGTATAAGGGGGGAGGTGTTGCGAGTTGCGATCCCCGCTCTAGCGTCGTTCAACACAAACTTTAGAAGCGCGAAGTTCGAAACGGATCACACGAGTGTAATAGGAAAGGGAAACAAAGGGAAGTTCGCACGAGCCCCGAAGGGTTTGAAAATAGTTAGAGATTCTTTTAATGAGAAAACTTCAAGATTATAAATTAATCAATACCCGCTTGGAAACGGGTGTTTGAATAAATGAACTGCACTTTGATCCCTTCTCCTAGATGTAATTCCAGAACAATGTTGTTAAACGCTTGATTCTAAAAATCAATAACTGTGAAGGAAATAGATTGACCAATAAGAATTTAGTTAATAAATATTTTATTGGCTCTTAGATTTTAAGGACATCTTGTAAAGAACAAAATATGTAAAAGCGTTTGCCTTTGAAACGACACTTGAAACCCGAGAGCGAAAGTGAACGGACGTGCGATAATAAATCTTGCGAAATACTTATGTGTATCGTTTAAATTCGTTTACTGAGTTCATTAAAGTTATCAGTTATTTGTGTTCCAATTGTTTTATCCTATATAGTCGTCTTTATTATTATCGTTTTCATCATATTATCATTTTAAAATTCACATCTTGCGAGCAGAACGCTGTAGCGTTCCACGGACATTGTCCCGGGCCTGAGTTCCCCACCAGAAGGCTACTATTCCCCTAAGGCCACGCAACAATATATACCTAATTTAAAATCGTTTAATTTATAATAATATAATAATTGAAATTATTCATTTTTCCTTTGCAATCTTTAATGCTGCCAAAAGTCATCCTTTCTTGTTTGAGAACACCTTCAATGTTTTATTTTTTTTTCTATTCGTTCGTAACGAATCATTTCTCGATATAAATGGTGTATTTACGGAACTCGTGATGCGACTAGCGACCCGAACGCAGCGGCTTTTTGTCTTTTTCGTAAAACCGCGAGTGACTGATTTTAAGTCGTTTGGATTTGTGGTTATGGGTAATATTTTTATTGATTATTGCTGACTGGGTACAATTTTCACCTCCACGGGGTCCTTTCCGTCAACCTTTTCCAGAAATAATGTCACTCCTCTGCCCTACCCCCCTCAAATACATGAAAAAGTCGAGGACGAAAAACAGTATTATTTGTACTTCTACGTTAGATTTAGCTGTATGTATGATCCGAATAAATAAGGCTGGCGGCGTAACCAAAAGGCGATGGTACAGAAGACTTGATAAGATCAACACAACAAAAATTCACAAATTATGAAAAAAGTGATGAAATCCCCCTCCCCATAAACATGACTCATGTATGAAAGAAGCTAATTCCCTTTAATTCGCGAAAAAAATTAAAAAAAGTTCACATGCAAAGATTGTGAAATCAACTTTGCTAATTCCAATTGTACCTTTAATTCAGGAAAAAAATTAAAAAAGTTCTCACGCAAAGATTGTGAAATCAACTTTGCTAATTCCAATTGTATTCTCGTTCTCCGCTCGAACACTGATTCCTCTGTCACTTTTTATACTTGACATTCCTTTATTGGCCACAAATCAATTCAGTGCTCAGATTTTCAGCTTCGGCTTTAAGGAATTAGCGGGCGAGAGGCCTGTAGTTGACACAAAAACTTTTACAAGAGAGACATCTTTTGTTAAAAACGTCGTATGAAGATCATTTTAAGATGGAAGATAATAAAAACTTGGTAGAGACTAATTTAAACGAATCAAAGTCGGTAATAGATTAAGAGCACATTCGGCAACCTGCACTAGTGCGCACTGAATGCGAACTTAAACACAACGGCCCGCTAATTCCTTGAAACCGAAGCTGAAAATCTGAGCACTGAATTGATTTGTGGCCAATAAAGGAATGTCAAGTATAAAAAGTGACAGAGGAATCAGTGTTCGAGCGGAGAACGAGAATACAATTGGAATTAGCAAAGTTGATTTCACAATCTTTGCGTGAGAACTTTTTTAATTTTTTTCCTGAATTAAAGGTACAATTGGAATTAGCAAAGTTGATTTCACAATCTTTGCATGTGAACTTTTTTTAATTTTTTTCGTGAATTAAAGGGAATTAGCTTATTTCATACATGAAATACATTTCAGTCATGTTTATAGTATACATAGGTATATGTACAATGACGGACGCCGATCCCTGCCGAATGATCCCGAGAGTCGACGACCGAAACATACACTAGTTTCTTTTGGCTGAAGGTGTGCGTGTAACGCGTATACGTATTATGTTCACGAAAATTTTGCTTGGAGAAGGATAAGGAGAAGGAGAAGAAAATCTTACCGTATCCGACTGATCCATGAGACGATATTATGATATCTCTGTCATGCGTGGACAGATTTTATTGAAACTTGGTCTTATTCGAAAGCTTATATGCGGTTTACATAAGAAAAATGCCTTTAAATTTAGAAAATATTGCAGGCGTCTTGAGATATTAATGAAATAAATTTCAGGTTAGGTTGGAATAGCCGTTTCTCGAGTAAATGATAGCGGTAGCGACAGTCGACATATACAGGGCAGTGATGCCAGAATCGGGACCGGAGTTCTCGAGAATTTCCCCCACCACACATGCACACTACGCCGGAGCTGCGTGTCCGTGAGCTCGGCGCTTCGGACAACGTCGAGAAGACGAGAGAGAAAACGAACGTGTGTCTTTCTCTCTCGCTCTTGAAACGCTGTGATCCAAGGAGAGGTGCAAGCGACACGCGGCCGTGCGCGATCTGCTCGAGTGCCTCGAGATACACTTTTCACTTTCTGACATATGTATAATACTCTTGAAATGAAAAAAAAATTGAAAAAAAATTTGTTACGGAAATCACGTTTTAAGACCTCCTGATCACGTTTTGACTATTTAGAAAAGAGCTTTTTTTTAAATATCTCATATATTTGTTAACACGATTACGTTTAAACGGCAAAATGGATTTCAATGAAACTTTATATTTAAATGGTTCTTCGATTTTTCAGATATACGAACTAAATTCTACATAAAAAAAAAGTTAAATAAAGTTCTTCTGTAACTTCTTTAACAAAGAAAAATGTACATTCATAATTTCTTGTTTTCATTTTAAATTTCCGTACTTTTTTTTTAGCTATTTCTATTTTTCAAACCTTAAAATGAATTTTTTTATTAAAAGATGAATATTTTGATACTGTAAATTAGTGAACTTTGTTAAAATTAGAATCCACTCTTGGCCATGGATTCAGTAAAATTAATAGATTTTTCAAGAGGCGATAATCAAATCGCATTTAATAGTATTCATTTAGGTCCGGATTGTGACACTTTTCTTTGTCAATTAGTTGCAGAAGGCAAACCCGATGTTGTCCAAACCGTTCGAGAAAATTGTATTAAGTTTTACATAACGGCTGCAAACGAAATTCATCATTTGGCATTAGTAGATAATGACAGAGACACTTCCTTTAAAAGTGTTCTCTTTATTGTTCAGAAATTGGGCGGTTTCGACGAAGACGGTTTGCAAAACGAATGGTCGACATTGCACCTGAATTTTGCAAATGCAGACAAGCAGATGCTTTGTACATTAGCTTTCGATGATGTTTGGAAAACGGTGTTGTTAACGCGAAACGATCAAGGCTCATTTAAATATCCATGTTTGCAGGAATTATTAAATTCCATTAGAAGTCTTCCAAATTCAAACGCCGATGCTGAAATATCGTTTTCCATGCTTCCCGACATAAAGAACAAGAAACGAAACCGACTTTGTTCGACCATCGTCAATGCCATTTGCGTAACGAAATCGGCATTAAAGGCGCACGGGGAAACAGCTCAGACCATGGAGGTAGATGACAAACATCTATCTCTCATGTCATCTGAGAATTTATATGCAACTTTTGCGAAGAAGCAAAAGAGTAGTTTACGTTTACATGCCGTTGATGGCCTCGCGGATTTTCCTTCTACGTCGGGTAATGCAAATTGGTGATGTCCAGAATATTATCAATTTCATCCATTTTCTATTTCATTCGATTTTTGGACATCGCGAATATGTAAATAGTTGTTCGATTTACCTCACGCAATTCTTGTTCTATCCTTGCAATAAATTCGCTTGCTTGCTGTACATATGATTTATAGAGAGAACTTCGAGATTGTTACGAACCGGGGTCTGGTATCCCCGGGAGCCGCTAGGAAGGTGGATACAGGCCCGTATTAAGGGGGGGGGGCTAGGGGGGGCTGTAGCCCCGGGCCCACTTTCCGGGGGGGGGGCCCCGTTCTAAGGGATTAGCTCACTCTGTCTTAATTGAAAATGTTGTATGAAATAAATTGTCTGAGTTCCACAACTTCCAATTTTATGTTTTTATTTTAAAATTTCATTGTTTAAACCTCCTTTATGATATCTATTTAATTTTTTACATTTTTTAGAATTATATAGTATTTTTAGACATATACAAGGTATCCCATTTGAAATTTCGCACGCAAGTACATATTTCCTAAACTATTCGTTATTGAAAAAAATGTTTCAAGTATAACATACTTTGTTTCGAGGGGGATATCTTGTAATGGTCACAAATCTTATCTAGGTGGACGTGCTTTCGAGATTTCAAAATGATCTTTGTTTTCTTAAATAGAACTATATGTTTTTATTCAGATGTGTTGCCCGTTCCGTGACAAATTCATCGACCTAATGTGTATGTGTTTCAAGGTCATTCAAGGTCATTTATTGCCTTTCAAAACTTATCTTCGTTGAACGTCTAGAAATTGTTCCTTACCTTATCTTCGGTATTTGAAATGATGACCTCACATGTCAATGCTTTGATTTACTCTATCTCTAAAAGATAGTTGCACCCACTCCAATGTTGCAGAAGTAATACGATTTTTTATATTATCAGGGTAAATGCATGATAGTTCCATTAACACGTTAAGCGCCACGCTGAGTTTGCCTTCCTTTCCGTTTGGCCCGCGGTCTCCGCCTTCACCGATATGCTGGCGGCCGGAGATCCGTTTGGGTTGCAACAAAGTAATACAAACTCTTTAGAAATGCTTTACGTTTATATTCAGTCAGTTCTCTAACAATAAGAAGAACTATGTAGGTACATATATTACTTTATTAATAGAATCTAATTTTTATAGTTTTATATCGTATTTTATACTGTCAGTCACCGATGACTGACGTGCGCTTAACCGTATGTTATACTGTCAGTCACCGGTGACTGACGTGGCGCTTAACGGGTTAAAGAAAACAAAGGACACTTTGAAATCTCGAAGGCATGTTTAGATAAGATTTGTGACCATTACAAGATGTACCCCTTGAAATAAAGTAAGCTTGACTTCAAACATTTTTCTCAATAACAAATAGGAGATAATTGCGCCAGGCATAGCTGACAGGTCTATCAGAATGTGTGCAGCTGGCTTTATAGTGTGCGTGCAGTGTGTGTCGACGCGCGAGTGAGCGCGTGTTTCAATTTGCGGAAAAACAAAACCGAAGCAACGAGAGGCCCGCCGATCCCTGCCCGGAGACGATTGTTACTTTTAACAGTTTGCCTGTGCTTTGCAAAGAAGAAAGTTCTTAACGAGATTTGCTTTCGCGACTTATTTTAAGTTTTAACTGTGCAGCTTTATTAAAGAGTGAATAGAGTAAATACATACATATGTATATAATGGTGTGTTCTCCAGACCACTGAAGAGTTTTTATGCCAATTGTTTTATTTGAACTTTATTTGAAAATGTTGAGAAAATATGATAGTGGAGCGTTGAAAAGGAAACATAAAAAAGGGGAAGAGAAGTTTAACAAAAAACTGCCGAAATTAACAGAATATTTCTCGCCATCTCAATCAAACGCTGATGAGCACGAGGAACACGCAGAAGAAGCCAATAAACTTACAATTACTCTTCACGAAGAAGCTGATATCCAATCAAATTCAAGCTGTCTGACTCATAATCAAAACACGCACATGTCTACTCAATTAGATGTACATGATGCGAATGAAACAAATTCAAAAAATGGCAATAATAATAATAATCAAGAGAACACTGGTATATCTGAGAATAATGTAAAACTCGCCGATTATTCTGCTGGAGACATCTGTGGTAGAGCTGTACGAGTACTTGAATATTCGGGTAGCTAGAAAACCGAACCAATCCGGGACTCGGTTTCCGAGCCGAGCCAGGTACCCGAAAGAACCGAGCGGCTCGGATCGAACCAAGTACTTGAATTTTTTTCAAGCGGCCCGAAAGAACCGGGCGGATTGGTTAGAACCGAGCGGATTGGATAGAACCGAGCGGCTCGGATAGAACCGAGCGGCTCGGATAGAACCGAGTACTTGAATTTTTCCAAGCGGCCCGAAAGAAACCGGGCGGATTGGATATAACCAAGCGGATTGAATTTTTCCAAGCGGCCCGAAAGAAACCGGGCGGATTGGATAGAACCAAGCGGCCCGAAAGAAACCGGGCGGCTTGGAAAGAAACGAGCGGTCCGAAAGAAGTTCGAGCAGATCGAAAACTATTTGTCCGATTTATTTCAAACTTGGTACACATATTCTTAATGGTATTATCTAAACTGTATGATATCATTTTTTATGCGATAACCCATTCGAATATAATAAACGTTTTAAGTTTGCCTTGTTAGGTAAAAAATGAATAGTGATATTTACCTTGCTCTCATTTGTACAATAAATTATTTCTTCTCAAATCCGTATGCTACCTTGTAGATATTTGATTAATGAACACTAGAATCATGGTCTTTCTGATATTAGATAAACCTGGGCATCATAATTTGATACATCGCTCGCGCGCGTAATATTTATACAACATATGCCTTAATACATGCTCTGCACATAAGAATTAACGAAATAATTTCCAACCTCATACTATCTGTAAAAAGAATTCGTCTAACCCCTTAATAAAGGGTGTTGCCTGTTAATGGCTAAATAAGTATAAATGAATAAATAAAGAAATAGGTATAATATAGACTGCGGAATTTAGTCGGAATTTACTCTGTCTAATTTACACAGAGCGTAGCCAAGCGGTCATTTAGCTGTCGTCAAGGAGCGCCTCGCGCTTGGGGGTGTCATAAACCTGGTTTTTCCGGGGACTTTGTTGGGGCCTAAAGAGTCAGAAGCTCGAAGCGACTGCGTTGCCTTGGAGCATTCGCGAATGTATCGCCGACAACGACACTTCGCTGCATTCTCGTATTTTTTCCTGTGTCGTAATTTTGTTAGCTTTGTTAAACTATTATAATTCCATAAAAAGTGGGGTAGATGTTTTAGATAAATTAGTAAGGGAATACTCTTGTAGGCGTTGCACCCGCCGTTGGCCATTATCATTATTTATGCACTATATCGACATCGCCGCATATAATGCTTTTGTTATATGGCATACTAAGAATCCTACATGGGAACTTAGACATTCGTCAAAAATGAGGCGAAAGTTATTTTTAGAAGAATTAGCAAAAAAATATTGATAGACGGGCTAGTAAATTTGAAAATGAAGAAGGAGGGCTACATGCAAATGTTGCAATCGCGATAGAAGCGACGGGAAGAAAAATTGTAAAGAAGAAAAAACTAGCAGGTCACAAGCGTAGTAGATGTTGTTTCTGTGTGGGGAACAATAATAAATATCACACTGTATGTGATTCTTGTAAAAAATATGTGTGTAAAAATCACTGTACAGAAAACCGCACACTTTTATGCAATACGCGTACTAATATAAATGTTGAATAAACATAATTTTTTTATAATTCACAAATCGCAACCCTATTATTGTTTCGTATATGTAGAACAAGTATCCAAACGTAATCCGAAACCCTCTTCCACCACGTTCCGTAGTATTTCGGCGAGGATCTCGAGCTTGAGCGACCATCCCCACCTGAGTACTGTATCGGTGAGGGTCTCGAGCGACCGTGAATATGTATTAGTGAACTATCGGTGTGGGTCTGCAAAGACCCAGCCTCAGGACTCGAAGTCCAGTACTCGGAGGGTTAAATATAATTATTTCATTTCTTGTAATTTCATACGCTCTTGCAGAAGTATTCCCCATCCTCATTCAAACGGATTGGTACTGCGTTCTTGCATTAATTAAATAAAAAAAATTGTACGCACTTCCGTGGGGATTAGAAAATTCATATAATCTTGTTTCATCAATATACAATCTATCAGTACATTCGCATGATATGTGCATTATACAAACTATTACAAGTATCACTGTACCTGCTATTAAATTACTAAACTTTTGAATATAATGTAACTATTACACTTACATAAACTTTTTAACATAGGTATGAAGCTATTCAATTTTAAAGTCGGGGTTCAGCAACTTCTAACAATTACTCGAGCTAATTTGTAAACAAATTCCGTATATGCAAGAACCATGAAAAATACCCAAAATATGCAAAATTACAAATATATTTTTTAAATCCTCTCAATGATGAAATATAGATCGGTCTTGTTTAATCCATTACTACAAAAACATGCATTTGCACTAAATTCCGCAGTCTATATTATACCTATTTCTTTATTTATTCATTTATACTTATTTAGCCATTAACAGGCAACACCCTTTATTAAGGGGTTAGACGAATTCTTTTTACAGATAGTATGAGGTTGGAAATTATTTCGTTAATTCTTATGTGCAGAGCATGTATTAAGGCATATGTTGTATAAATATTACGCGCGCGAGCGATGTATCAAATTATGATGCCCAGGTTTATCTAATATCAGAAAGACCATGATTCTAGTGTTCATTAATCAAATATCTACAAGGTAGCATACGGATTTGAGAAGAAATAATTTATTGTACAAATGAGAGCAAGGTAAATATCACTATTCATTTTTTACCTAACAAGGCAAACTTAAAACGTTTATTATATTCGAATGGGTTATCGCATAAAAAATGATATCATACAGTTTAGATAATACCATTAAGAATATGTGTACCAAGTTTGAAATAAATCGGACAAATAGTTTTCGATCTGCTCGAACTTCTTTCGGACCGCTCGTTTCTTTCCAAGCCGCCCGGTTTCTTTCGGGCCGCTTGGTTCTATCCAATCCGCCCGGTTTCTTTCGGGCCGCTTGGAAAAATTCAAGTACTCGGTTCTATCCGAGCCGCTCGGTTCTATCCAATCCGCTCGGTTCTAACCAATCCGCCCGGTTCTTTCGGGCCGCTTGAAAAAAATTCAAGTACTTGGTTCGATCCGAGCCGCTCGGTTCTTTCGGGTACCTGGCTCGGCTCGGTTTTTCGACCCGAGTCAGACTCGGCTTGCTTTAACCGGGTACTTGAACAGCTCTAATCTGTGGTAGTGATATCTTAAACAATAATAGTGAAACCGATGCTAGGGATACCATTGTTGCATTAGAAAATTCGCCCAAGACAGGTAGTTTAATGAATTATATAGAAATTTTTAATTTTAACAGTTGAATACGTAGATATATGTAGTTACTTTCAAACATGTCGAATAATAGTTTCTGATTTCACAGAAATCATTTTCATTTGCCAATTTGATTTTGGGTAACGATCTAACTAATAAACATCGGAAATATGATTCTTCTACTATATTATTAGTTTCAAATTTTAGTTCTCTTTTGAGTTTCTACTGTTTATTTGAATTTTATTTAACAATATGCAATTTATGCATTCATTTCTGGATAAAAACTGGATATGATTTTTAAATATATAAATACTATTTAAAAACTAACATCTTAAATATAAAAAAATCTATACAAATTGTATTTTATTTATTGATATTTTTGCATTTATAATAACTTATATTTACGTACTCGATGTACAACTTATAATTTTTTTTATACTTTACAATTTCGTTAAAAACTTCAATTTTCTAATTTCCTTTAAAAACTTTTCACAGATGTCTTGCACAAAGATCCTGCCTTATGGTCTTTAAAATTAAATGAAAACCAGAATGAACGGATAAAATATTTAAATAAAGGATATGAATTTTTTCAAAATAAAGATTCCGACTTTAAGACTTCAAAGCGAGAATACGCAACACAGCGTAGATATTTTTCACCGAATTATTTTCAACGAAAACTAAATAACGGCGAAAAATGCGATCGGAAATGGTTAATGTTTTCAGAGTCCGCAGGGGCAGTTTTTTGCTATGTCTGTAAATTATTTTCATCAGATCAGGGAAATGTGTTTGTAAAGGGTGGGTTTTCAAATTGGAAAAAAGGAGATGAAGTAATTTGCAGCCATGAGAACAATAAAGAGCATAATCAATGCATGATTGATTGGATCAATTTCATGCAAGAAAGTGCACATATTAATAAGGATATAGTAATTATGATGGAATCAAAAATGAAATATTGGACTGAAATTTTAAAAAGGGTCGTAGCAGTTATTCGGTTTTTAGCTGAAAGAGGTCTTCCATTTCGTGGTAGTAATGAAGTGTTCAACTCGTCAAATAATGGAAATTATCTCGGCGCGTTGGAGCTTATAGCTCAATTTGACCCCTTTATAAAAGAACATATCAATACGTATGCAAATAAAGGCCGAGGAAATGCATCATACCTATCTAAAACTATCTGCGAAGAGGTAATAGATTTAATGTCAACAAAAATTCTGAGACATATAATCGATGAAGTGAAAGAAGCTAAATATTGGGGACTTGTTGTAGATTCTACTCCTGACATTTCCCACGTCGATCAATTGTCCGTAATTTTTCGATATTATTTAAATGGTCATATTAATGAACGTTTTTTCTGTTTTCTACAAATTAAAAGTCATACTGGTAAGTCATTGAGTACCGAAATATTAGAATTGCTTAAGGAACATGAGATAGATATTAGCAATTGCCGCGCACAAACATATGACAATGCTAGTAACATGTCCGGTAAATATTCTGGCTTGCAAGCGTGTTTGAAAAAAGAAAATGAATTAGCATTTTATGTTCCATGTACTGGACACTCCTTAAATTTGGTTGGGGAATGTAGCGTTGATGAATGTATATGTGCTACTACTTTTTTTGGTCTATTGCAACGGCTTTACACTTTTTTTAGTTCTTCCGCGCACAGGTGGGGTGTGCTAGTACAAGAAAACTCTAGACTTACGAGTTTATCAATCACTCGGTGGTCGCGCAGAGCAGATGCTACAAATGCATTAATTAAAATTTTCGATGGAATTTATAAAGCACTGAGTATCTTAGCTAAAGATGAAGCTCAAAAATTAGACACTCGACACGAAGCTTCGTCTTTACTGACTAACATCATTAAATTAGAAAATGTATTTATGGCAGTGTTGTGGCATCGAATTTTGAGTCGATTTAACATTGTTAGCATATATCTACAAAAAGTTGAAGTGGACTTGAATACAGCTAATAACATGATATTATCATTAGTTGATTTTATAAAAAAATTACGTTCTGAGTTTACAAAGATGGAAAATGAATCCAAAGAACTAAGTTCATTTGTCGTTCAAGAATATTCTAATTTCGGTAAAAGAACAATTATTAAAAAGCTTAGAGATGGTGAAAAAGAAATTCCAAAGTTACATGGATCTGACAAATTTCGAGTTGAAACTTTTTATTTAATAATCGATAAACTAATAACAGAGTTAAAAAAGCGAAGTGAAGCTTATACTCATATCGTTGATTTATTTGGATTTTTATGCAACTTATTAACTATGAACAGAGATGAAATGCAAATGAAAGCTTTAAATTTAGTGAAGACGTATTCGAAAGATTTGCAAAATAGTTTAATTTGTGAATTAGACCAATTCACTGCATTATTGAAATTACAACCTCAAGATTTTTTTTCTAATCACACAAACATTCCAGACGAAAAAGTCAACTCACTGTCTCCTCTGAAAGTGCTAAATTGGATAGTCGATCGACAAATGATTGATATTTTCCCGAACATATACATTGCGTATAGATTATTTGTAACTACACCAATCGCAAATTGTGAGGCGGAAAGATCATTTTCTGTACTAAAGAGAATAAAAAATATGTATAGAGCGACGATGTTAGATAATCGGTTATCATCCTTAGCACGTTTAACGATTGAATCTGATTTATTAAGATCTATCGATTGTGAAGACTTGATACAAGAATTTGCAAAATTAAAGATAAGAAAACAACATTTTAATTAAAAGTTAATTGTACAATATCTTTTTTACCCCCCCCCCCCCCCCCCCTCGCCCCGCTGTTCAACCACGGGGGCCCCCGAAGGTTTCATAGCCCCGGGCCCCGAAAAATCTTAATCCGGGCCTGGGTGGATATCGTGGACGAACCGGGGTCTGTTATCCCCGGGAGCCACTAAGAGGTAGGATATCGTGGACGAACCGGGGTCTGGTATCCCCGGGAGCCACTAGGAATGTTAGTTTAGCCTCGTAACTTTATAATATGATACACCTTGAGCGGTAAAGGAGTATCTATGTGGGTTGGTCTCAAAGAGGAAATTCAGATGATGATTGATTCAAATAAAAGAACTCTGAATTAGAAATAACTAATTATATTCTATAAGTTCAGTCTTTTACAATTGTTTCAGTGTTTGTTTGTCGCGGTACCTAAGTCCACCTCTCGGTTTTAACGCACTGAGAAATGCGGGGGTCTCAAAGAGTTTAATGATTACAACACCTATCAGCAACTCTACGTACTGTATGGTTAAAGTTGAAATAATACTTGAAGGAGAATGTTACTCGATCCCGTAAGACTCTTTCGTCTAAACGTACTAAACTTGAAATGAGCCCCCGAGTGTGGATTCGTGGCCCTTTTTATACTGTGAAATTCGGCTAGAAAGTAGAGGGGATATGAGTGCCTTCATTGAATATTAGGTTTTCGGGGAAAACTCGGTTGCATCACACCACTGCAGGAAACGGTGACCCTGCCGGGTCACGTGCATTCCGGACACCCGAAAGGGTTAAAAAGTCAAAGATAGGTCTGCGTACGTAACAAGATAATTGTGCAAATAAATGTATATTCTTAATTATATTCATTTTAAATGTAACAATTATCTGGAAATTCTGTCGCATGTATTATAGTAAATTCCTCTGCTTGCTTTCTATCCTTTGGAAATGTAAACAATTGTAGCATTATTTCAGTCTTACATTTCGTCAATATATCGAACCCAATTGATATATTTACGTGCTGCCTTTCTTTTCTATTTTAGTAATGTTTTTATACATTTTAGTGTACAACATGTATCGCGATGTTAGCTTTGCATAACCAATTGTTTACATTTCGCTCCCGATGGAAGAGACCACCACTTTCCCGTAGTTTCCATCGAGCGGTAACGTGCACGCTGCGCGTAATTAATTTGTAAACAGTGCGTGATTCTGTGTCGCAACTTGATATGATTATCGAAAAATCTAGCGAGAAATGTGATTACGTATAGATTTCAGATTTTAGATCATACCCTGAAAAAATATTTTTTATCGAAGGCTGCTACAGCGTGCATGGTACTGGCCAAGAGTGGATTCTAATTTTAACAAAGTTCACTAATTTACACTATTAAAATATTCATCTTTTAATAAAAAAATTCATTTTAAGGTTTGAAAAATAGAAACAGCTCAAATAAAAAGTACGGAAATTTAAAATGAAAACAAGAAATTATGAATGTACATTTTTCTTTGTTAAAGAAGTTACAGAAGAACTTAATTTAACTTTTTTTTATGTAGAATTTAGTTCGTATATCTGAAAAATCGAAGAACCATTTAAATATAAAGTTTCATTGAAATCCATTTTGCCGTTTAAACGTAATCGTATTAACAAATATATGAGATATTTTAAAAAAAGCTCTTTTCTAAATAATCAAAACGTGTTCAGGAGGTCTTAAAACGTGATTTCCGTAACAAAATTCTTTTCAATTTTTTTTTCATTACAAGAGTATTATACATATGTCAGAAAGTGAAAAGTGTATCTAGAGGCACTCGAGAAGATCGCGCACGGCCGCGTGTCGCTTGCACCTCTCCTTGGATCACAGCGTTTCAAGAGCGAGAGAGAAAGACACACATTCGTTTTCTCTCTCGTCTTCCCGACGTTGTCCGAAGCGCCGAGCTCACGGACACGCAGCTCCGGCGTAGTGTGCATGCGTGGTGGGGGAAATTCTCGAGAACTCCGGTCCCGATTCTGGCATCACTGATACAGGGTGTCTTTCCTGTACTTGGCGTCGAGACGCTGCCGCGTCTCTAGATTAGCCGGGCGACGAGTAAACGATACGTGGCAGCGACAGTCAACATATACAGGGTGTCGAAACATGTACTTAGCGTCGAGACGCTACCGCATCTCTAGATCATATTTCTTGCTTTTTTGATCCAAGGTATAAAAACCTAGAACACGAGCCAGTACAAGTAAAGAATATAATACGTACCAAAGTGAAAAATTTACTTGAAGCCTTACCACTAAGTACAACGAACAGTAATCAGAAGAAGACATTCCGCAAAACTGCTTTAGAATATCGATACAATAATGACGAACGGAATGAAATGACAGATTTAACTGTAGACAATACTTATGTCGCCGAACCGCAATTAAGATTTGATTTTGATGCTTTAGAATGGTGGAAGATCCGGACAATTAAGTATCCAAGAATTGCGAATCTCACACTGAAATATTTACTGCTACCAGCAACACTTGAATTTTGAACGCACTATGGCGACAAGAGCGCATACAACGGCAACCAAATATACATCTGAGTCAACCAAGTTGCCTTACGTATTATTTGTCTGCTGTGAACCACGTCGTTATAAATCCTCTCATCAAGTAAGTTTATTTCAATTTTCTTATAATTTTCTGCATATGTTTGGTAGTTAATCTTGCAAGTAAATTATTGATAAAATTATGTTCCTTATTAAATATAAATTCAGTAGAGTTTACATAATCGTTTGGTCGAAACGAAATACTATTAATTTTGTTCAACGATAGGTTATGTTTACTTTTAAATTTAACATGTGCCGTGTCTTAAGTCGTACCCATATGAGATTCCTAACTCGTACTGGACATCAATAATCAAGAAGAGCTTTCTGCAGTAGTTACACAAGAAAGCAAAGAAATCCATGAGGAAGAAACGGACGCGCCTATAAACCAAATAAAACTGCAATCAAATATTTTAGCTCCTATTCCAGTAATAAACCAAAGCAAAAAAATCCGTGGATGCTCTACCTCGTCAGTCGAAATAACGTCAACGCAGAATATGGAAAACATAAAAAATGCGGCAAATAAAAGAAAGTCTATAATGAATAAAAAGGAATTGGCATTAAAAATTAAAAAGAAGAAAAGCGATTGGTTTTGTTTTATTTGTGGAGAAGATCGGGAGGAAAATATGATTCAATGCTTGAAATGCAAATCATGGGTGCACGCTGTATGCGCTGGAGTTAACAAAAGAACAAAAAAATTTGTATGTGATGTTTGTACTTGTTGGCGTGGTAAATAAACTTATCTAGTCCATTCGATATAAAGAAAGTATATATTTCAATGCAGTAAAGAAAACTTTGAACATGCTCTCCTAAGAGTCGCTTAACGAGAGACGCCGCATCCGGTTTTTACAACTGTGGCGCCCCCACGCTCATCGTGCCCGAGCGCTGTTGTCCCTATTTCCAACAGTACTAACTGAATACCTATGTGTTATATAAACAGATTAATACAAAATATGTTTTAATTATTATTGTTGCTTAATTGAATTCTTAGGTACGACTTAGGCTATAGGTGGTACGACTTAGGAAACCGGTTACTTTAGTCGTACCGATGTAAGTTTTTGAAGATTTAGTTTATATTTCATGAAAGCATATAGATTTTTTCTAATTTCGTTATAATAAATAACAACAATATTAACACAGGTTTTGAATAACACATTTAATTTCTATTTATTTGATAAATCCTAAGTTTTATACGGTTTTTTTCTTTAGGGGTACGACTTGAACCTTACCCTACTTCCGAGAGTTCCGAGTGAACTTTTTCAACTGCTGGGAATATTGTTACGCCGAAAAGAACCCGTTTATTGCCAGAAAATATAAATGGCTTAGTTTTTTTTACATATATCTGTATTATTTATAATATCCCCAGTTTATAGCGTTACAAAAAACGTGACATTAAAAGCGCAAACACATATCTTTTTGATTTCAACATGAATTATTTTCATGTCATTCCCTACCTTATCGACAAAATGAAGTATAATGTATAATTGACAAGCCTTTTAAAAAGCTATAAAAGTGTTAGAAAAAATTGAATTAATCACGAATAAAAATATAGCGACGTAACCATGATCTTTACCGCATCTGTATCATTTACAATAGTCCAATTTTAAAGCGTTACAAAGAACGTGTCGATTAAAATAAATGACATCCATGTTTTTTTTGTTTTTATTTTAAAACACAACATGAATTTAAAATTCAAATAAACATGAATTTAAAATTCGAACAGTGTTGAATTCAACCTTGACTAATGTAGAAAAGAAGTACACCGCACATTTTTTAAATAACCTCCATTTAAAGATTTTCACAAATCCTGACATAATCGACAGAAAGCTATGACCTCCGTGATGTTTTAGTTTGTAATTTTGAAACGCAACATGAATTTTAAATAAGAACAGTATTCCATTAAACCTGTATAAATGGCGAAAAGAAGGACACCAAACACATTTCTCTATTATTATTAATATCCCCACTTTATAGCGTTACAAAAAACGTGACATTTAAAGCGTTACAGAAAACGTGACAAAATCGATAAAAAACAATAAAATCGTCACATATGATTTTATAGATATAGGATATAGGGTAGAATAGGCAATCGACTGAATACGTTTTGTTAATTTTATAATTGTGTTGAAATTTATTAACAATAGTTAGGGATGAACAGTGTATTTGTTGGCCACCTAAGTCAGAGGTTCACATAAGCGTTGAATTATAAGTCTTATTTTGCTAGCTTTAGGAACACAATTAGTGTTAATAGCTATAAACGACTCTAATAGTCTAGAAATAGAATTTGTTTAAAGAAAGAGTAGAAGGATCCACAAAAATTTTACAGAAAATACGTTTCCTATCAAAACACATAGTTATTGGCCAGACGAAGGCAATGATTGGCCGATCGTTTGGCAGTTATTGGCCACTATTTCATAACCTATATGTAACATATACCCTACCTAATTCTTAATGTTCTAAGACCTAATTATGAAATAATGTTAATGTAAAATAATGAATTAATTCGGTTAGAAACAGGATTTAAATTATTAAATAAAAATGGATATATTCATAAAATGGAACTAAATGTAATGTAATATTATTAAAAATATATAACCTATAATACCTTTTCTATTTAAATGTTTCTATATTAGCTAGTATTGCACCTTCTTTTAAATTGTATTAATAGTAATTTCTTTTAAAACATAACCTTTTAAAATCACAACACAGCTATTTCACTGTTGCTATGACTGTTAGCACGGTGTAAGACAGATAGGTGGACCGACTCTATCCCCACTCCTGTGATCTTAAAGAAAAAGTTACTTGTCCCTCCTGCAGAGGGTATTAGTGTAACATGTGAACAATATCACGTTTACTTCCTTATGTTTCTTTTACAAGGGACTGCATACATTATTATTTAACCTTAAGAATGCGACAAGTAGCTAGAATAAAAAATAGACAGTATTCTAAGAGCAAAGAAAAAAAGAAAACAGCCAAACTGTACAACAAATAAATAAATATTTGTATAATTGAAACAAAGTCTTAATGTGTATTTGTTATAATATTATCCTAAGTATAATTTATCCTCATAAAATAAGCATTTTACATAACGATAAATATTTGTTTGGTCGTTAACCGACTCTCATTTTCTCAGTTTAATTAATTTTAAAAGTTAAAATATTTTACTTTATAAAACTTATCATTGGAGGTGCATGAAGTCATTACAAATTTTGGAACCCACTTGGTATTAAGCACGTGATTATGGCACGGTGTAAAAGAAACATAAGGAAGTAAACGTGATATTGTTCACATGTTACACTAATACCCTCTGCGGGAGGGACAAGTAACTTTTTCTTTAGATCACAGCAGTTTTGTGGTAGGGGTAGCGTAGTCGGTCCACCTATCTTTCTTACACCGTGCTGTTAGCTACCCATTGGCCTCGTGGCCAATGACTGTCCTGAAACATTATTTACATTACAGTTCTTGGCCACCTATAATTTCTGCAATAATGTATAATTTTAATGAATAAATAATCCTTTTTTATAAAGTTTAAACCTTTATTTATCTATATAACGAATATGGGAGTTATATATATATCATAAATGCATTAAATTATCTAAGAATTGCCTGATGTAACCGTATGGTAATTCAATTCAATCACTGTAGTTTTCAAGCATCGATTTCAAGTCGTCTATTTTTTACACGTAGTATAACAATTCTTAGCGAAATAGTCATTGCATTCGACGCATGAAAGTAGAAGGTATCTGAATATGTTCATTATAAAAGGCATAATGTACATTATTTCTTAATATTCATATTTTTAAAAAAAAGGCCAATCACTGCCAGGTGACCAACAACTACACTGTTTACCCCTATAGGTTATATATTTTTTTAATAATATTACATTACATTTAGTTCCATTTTATGAATATATCCATTTTTATTTAATAATTTAAATCCTGTTTCTAACCGAATTAATTCATTATTTTACATTAACATTATTTCATAATTAGGTCATAGAACATTAAGAATTAGGTAGGGTATATGTTACATATAGGTTATGAAATAGTGGCCAATAACTGCCAAACGATCGGCCAATCATTGCCTTCGTCTGGCCAATAACTATGTGTTTTGATAGTGTTGTAAATAGTACTTTAGAAATATAAGGTTGGCAATGCCTACAGAGGCGGAGATCGACATATGAGGTTGGCAGCAGTCGTCGGCATGACACAGAGCCGAACAGTCACACACGAGGCTTAAGAAAAACTTTATCAAACCAATCCAACGTTTATCATTTATAACATGGTGTCAGAAGTCGGATAGTCAGAAACAAGAATTGGTAACGAAGTTAATATAAACAATATTAACCCTTTCAATACGGCGAAAAATCAGTCCGAGTGCGCCCCATTGCCGGGATCAGTTATTTCTCCTCCAAGCGATTATTGGATAAAATAACTTTTATGCCTAAAAGGTTGAAGGTCCTGGAGACACATAAACGTCCCCATAACAGCGCACCATCAACAATTTAGAATAAGTTTGGAGGCCCAACTTGGCGTTATTTTCTGTCCTAGATGTTTTTCAGTAACTGGGACATATGTTGTCCCAGCCGTAATATCAAAAATTTTCCAGACTGGGACAGCATATGTCCCGTCCGGTGCGAAAGGGTTAAAGATGACTAAAGAAGAGGGCGAGAAAAGTCGAGCATCGACATCAAGGCTGTATTCCAGTTCACGCATACTGCGCATAGACTGCATAGGACATGTCACGTATCCTATGCACTTCATGCGCATTATGCTGCATTATGCGTGAATCGGAACACAGCCCAGGTCAGTCGATACAATTATCAAAGCACGTGGTATCACAAGTAAAACCGTTGGATTTGACGCAAACAAATTTAAGCGTAGCTTGGAGGCTATGGATTACGAGATTTAAAATATTCCTAAAAGCTTCTGCACTAGAAGAAGAAACTGATGCAAGAAAAGTCGCATTAGTATTGCATCATATAGGAGAAAATGCATTACCTATATTTACAAGTTTCAATTTGGAACTGGATGAGGTCAAGTATCAAGAATTAATAGAGAAATTTGAAGCACATTTCAATCCAAAGAAAAATATAGCGATGGAAAGGCATAGATTCTTTACACGCAAGCAAAAAGAAAATGAAACGCTCGATAAATTTATGACGACATTACAAAACTTAAGCATGTCATGCGAGCTGGAAATATTGAGGGAATCTATCATAAGAGACATATTTATATGTGGCATCAAAGAAGGTCAACGAGATATACAAGAACGTATATTGATGGAAGGAGATATAAGTCTACAAAGGACAATCAAGTTGGCAAAAGCCATGGACATATCAAGGACTGAGGCGAAAACCCTGGAAACAAAAGTCATTGGTGCTGTAGGAAGAGGATACAATATCCAGAAGCAGGTGCAAAAGGAGAAAAGGTGGTCAAGAGCACCGAATCGCCAACAAACTGGAAATAACCAACGTCAGGCGCAATATCAAACAAAAACTACAAGCAAATGTACGAGATGTGGCCAAATCCATAGAAGCAGATGTCCGGCCATAGGAGCAATCTGCAATAATTGTAAGAAACCAAATCATTTTGCGAAATATTGTCGTACAAAAGATAATGAGACGAAGAAGGTTAATTGTATAGAGGCCAAAGAAGACCTATTTTTAGGATTAATTAGTTGTAACAGTCTCCAGTTGAATGAATGTTGGTATACTAATGTAAGAATTAATAATGTTAATGTCAAATGTCAATTGGATACAGGAACGATGGTCAATTTAATGTCGAGCGAAACATGGAAATCATTAGGTTTTTCTAAAGAAATATTAGAAAAGAATAGCATTAGTGTGAAACTAACTACAGTAAGTGGTAAAAAAATAGAGCCAATTGCAAAGACAACATTGCAATGTCGGCTGGAAGATGGTAGAATACAGAATATTCAGTTTTTCATTGCGAATATTTCGTGTATAACGATCTTAGGTGTAAAAACGTGTCAAGAATTGAAACTGGTACAAAGAATTTGTGCTGCGAATTCAATAAAAGTTAATTGTTCAGTAAATGTAGAAAAATATGAGAATGTCTTTAAAGGGTTAGGCTGTTTACCTAGAGAAGTAAAATTAACCATAGACGAGTCAGTAGAACCTGTCATAGAGGCAGTCAGAAAAGTTCCATTTAGTTTAATGGAGAAGTTAAAAAAGGAATTAAGTAGAATGGTAGAGATGGAAGTCATTGGGGAGGTATCAGAGCCAACGGATTGGGTGAGTTCATTAACACTAGTAGAAAAGTCGGACAAGTCAATCAGAGTGTGCCTTGATCCAAAAAATTTAAATAAGGCTATTAAAAGACCGCGTTTTGTCACACCAGATATTAATATAATTAAAGCAAAGTTGAAAGGTGCCACAAAATTCTCTGTATTAGACGCAAAAAATGGGTTTTGGATGTTGAAAATTGAACCAGCTAGTTCTACTTTATGTACATTTAACACACCGTTTGGTAGATACAGATTTCTTCGTCTTCCATTTGGAATAAAATCTAGTAGCGAGATTTTTCAAGCAGAAATGATGCAATATTTTGGGGACATACTAGGAGTAATTATATATATAGATGATTTCCTGATATATGGTGATGAAGAGAGTCATGATAAACAATTAGGGGCTGTTTTAGAAAGAGCACAGCAAATTGGTTTAAAATTCAATAAAGAAAAATGTCAATTCGGTGTATCACAAGTTAAATATCTAGGACACATATTTAATAAAGAAGGCATGTCAATGGATCCGCTAAGGAGTAAAGCAATTAGGGAACTACCTGAACCAAACAATTTGAAGGATTTGCAAAGATTTTTTGGCATGATCAATTTTATTGGCTCATACATAAGCAACTTGTCGTTGAGAACTACTCAGTTGAGAAATCTGTTGCGTAAAGATATAGAATGGCAGTGGACACAGTCACACAGAGATGAATTCATTGCTTTGAAAGAAGTAGTAGCGTCTACCCCTGTATTAATATATTTAGATCCGTCAAAAGAAATAACTCTGTCCGTAGATGCGTCAAAGGATGCATTGGGTGCGGTTATAATGCATGAAAATAGACCAATAGCTTATGCATCTACTACACTCACGAATACGCAGCCTGTTTACAGTCAAATTGAAAAAGAATTGCTGGCTGTAGTATATGGATGTTTAAAATTTCACCAATATATATATGGTAGAGAGGTGAATGTGCACACTGATCATAAACCGTTAGTGTCAATAATAAATAAGCCGTTCAAAGATGTTCCTACCAGATTACAAAGAATGATATTAAAATTGCAAAGCTATAATTTAAATTTGATGTATGTGCCGGGTAAAGAAATGTTTATATCTGATACGTTGTCAAGAGCAGCAACAGGGCAAGATCCGGTCATGAAAGCAGTAAGTGATGATGTACAGTTATATGTAAACATGTTTAGAGCGAATCTATGTATAACGGCAGAGAAGTTAAAGGAAATAACAGAGGCAATGGAAAATGATATTGGATTACAAATAGTCAAAAAACATTGTAAAAACGGGTGGCCAAAAGAGAAAAATTTATGTGAGTCTGAAGCAAAAATATACTTTAATTTAAAAGATCAATTAAATGTGATTGATGGATTAGTCTTCAAAGCAAATGCTTTAGTCGTTCCGATATCGATGAGAAAAAGAATTCTAGAACAGATTCATAACGGGCATCAAGGTTTAAATAGATGTTTAGATCAGAGTCGAGGTGTTATATATTGGCCGAATATAAATGTTGACATTAAAAATAGAGTAGAACAGTGTGAAGTATGTTTAAAATATAGAAAAGGTAACATAAAAGAACCAATGTTGTCACATACTGAAACAGATGTTCCGTGGCAAAAAGTGGGAATAGATTTGTTTTATTTTCAAAACTTAACATATTTGATTGTAATAGATTATTAATCGGAATATGTTGAGATTGCGCTATTGAATAAGAGTAGTAACAGTAAAAATGTAATAGTACATTTAAAGTCTATTTTTGCAAGACATGGAGTATCAGTAGAAATAGTTTCAGATGGAGGTCCACCATTTAATGCGCAAGAGTTTAAAGTATTCACGAAAGAGTGGGACATTGGTCACACTATGTCAAGTCTGTTGTGTGAAGTTAGGAGTAGATTGAAAGATGGCGTCTTGAGGAAGAGTCACGTTTTAAGCGCATAAGAGTTCTCTGTATTTAGCTGTATAATACTTATAATAAAGTCAGTATTTTGATAGTACAAACTATAACATGGCGCAGTCGTAAAAATTTAAAGTATTAAGGCAGAAAAAGTAAGGGGTAGAAAGCCTTAAGACAGTAAAACATTAAAAGGTTAAGTGGACCACGTGTTCAGACGCACAAAAATGGACACAAAAATCCCGGCGCAGCTGGAATTCAGCGGTAACATTGCGGAAAATTATAAAAGATACAAACAAAGGTTTGAAATATATCTGACGGCAAATGATTTTCAACAAAAGTCAGATGAGGTTAAGGTCGCAATACTGCTCAATACAATAGGTGAAGAGGGCATTGAGATATTTAATAATTTTGATTTAAGTATTGAAGATAGAAAGAAGTATGATCTAGTAATACAGAGATTTGACGCTTACCTTTTACCAAAGAAAAATGTAGTATATGAAAGATATGTATTTTATAAAAGAAACCAGGAAGTTAATGAGCCAATAGAAAATTTCCTAAAGGATTTAAAAAAGTTAAGTCAGAGCTGTGAATTTAGGGATGAACAAGATATGATCCGGGATAGGATTGTTCTAGGGATAAATGACACTAAAGTACAAGAGAAATTATTAAGTGTCAAGGACCTAGAACTGGATAAGGCCGTGGAAATGTGCAAAGCGGCGGAATTATTAAAAGAAAGAATGAAGGAATTAAAAGTGGTAAAAAATGTAGAGAAGATAGAGAAGAAATTTGACAAAAAACATTCCAAGGAGAAGAAGGATCAAAATGGGGCAGAGAAGAAAGTAAAGACTAACGAGGAAAGTAAATTCTCATGTAGGAGGTGTTACAAGACACACGGGCCGAGGGAATGCCCAGCTTTCGGCAAGAAATGTAACAGATGTGGTAAACTCAATCATTTCAAGATAGCATGTAAGGTCAGGGTAGTACAGAGGATTGAAGAAGATGAAAGCCCAGAGGAGGAAATGCTTGTTAAAGTGGTTGGGATAAAAGTAGAAAATGTACATAAGGTTGAAGCTAAGAAATGGTATGAAGATATCAGTATTAATGGTCATAAGATAAGATTTAAATTAGATACAGGAGCACAAGTAAATATACTCCCATATTGTTTACTAAGTAAGATGAAGGGGAATAGAATAGAAAAGACTAATGTTATACTAGAGGCATATGGAGGGGTTAAGTTTAAGCCTGTAGGTGCTGTAAATTTAAGATGCAAGGTGAAAGAGAAAGAAGACATGCAAAAATTCCTTATAGTTAGAGAGGAAAGGCTACCATTATTGGGATTAGAGGCGTGTATAAAATTGGAATTAATCAAAAGAGTGGAAATGGTGGAAATGTTTGGAAGTAAAGAACAATTTATAGAGAGAAACAAAGACTTGTTTATAGGAACAGGGAAATTTAAAGAGAAATGTAAGATAGTATTAAAAGATGATGCAATACCAGTTGTAAGAGCACCAAGAAGAGTTCCATTGGCAATTAGAGGAAAATTAAAGGAAGCACTGAAGGAGCTCGTTATAAAAGGCATTATTGAGAAAGTTGAAGGTCCAGTGGAATGGGTGAGCAATTTAGTAGTAGTTGAGAAACCAAATGGTAAGTTAAGGATATGCCTGGATCCAGCAGATTTAAATAAAAATATCAAGAGAGAGTTATGCTTGCTACCAACGCTTGAAGAGGTGTGTACTAAATTATCAGGCAAAGACTGGTTCACAGTTTTAGATTTGAAGGAAGGGTTCTATCATGTAGAATTGGAGGAAAAGTCCAGTCAAATGTGCACTTTTAATTCTCCATTTGGAAATTATAAATTTAAAAGATTACCCTTTGGTTTAAGCCTGGCACCTGAGCTATTTCAAAGGATAAACCATAAAAATTTTGGAGACATTGAAGGAGTCATTGTATATATTGATGACATTTTAATATTTGGTGAAACAAGAGAGATTCATGATGCAATACTGAATAAGGTATTAGAAAGAGCCAAGGAGGTTGGTGTAAAGTTTAATCAAGATAAAGTCCAATATAGGTTAAGGAAAGTAAAGTATCTGGGGCATATATTCTCAATTGAGGGAATGAAATTGGATGAAGAAAGGGTTAAGGCTATTGCAAATTTAAAAGGGCCGGAGAACAAAAAAGAAGTACAAAGAGTGCTAGGAATATTTAATTATTTTCGTAACTTTATACCAAAACTAGCAGAGTATTCTGAGCCCATACGTGATTTATTAAAGAAGGATAAAGGTTTTACCTGAACAAAACATCATGAAGAAGCGTTCAGGAAGCTAAAAGAAAAGTTGGTGGAAGCGCCAGTATTAAGTAATTTTGATAACAAAAAGGACATAGTACTACAGACTGATGCGTCAAGTAAAGGTTTAGGGGCGTGTATAATGCAAGAAAATAAACCAATATCCTTTGCGTCAAGAAGTTTAACAGAATCTGAGAAACAATATGCTCAGATTGAGAAAGAGTTTCTTGCAATAACGTATGCAGTGGAGAAATTTAAAAACTATATTTATGGAAGAAAAGTAAAAGTATCAACGGATCATAAACCGTTAATAGGTTTGATGAAAAAGAAAGTGTCCGATATTATATCGCCAAGGTTGCAACGGATGCGGTTAAAGTTAATCAGGTATGACTTGGAGTTGCAGTACATTCCAGGAAAGTATATGTACGTGGCGGATTTGCTGTCACGGGATTTCATTAAGGACAAAGTAGATGAGGATCCAGAGATGGCTGAAGTAATTCACAGCGTCAAGGCTATTATCAACATAACGGACGAAATGAAAGGAAAGTTTCAGACCGAAACTGAAAAGGACGAAACACTAGGCAGAATCAAAATCTACTGTGAAAAAGGATGGCCAAAAGTGGGGATCAAAGAAAATAAGGAACTGTTAGAATATAGTAACATAAGAGGTGAGCTGATAGTGCTAGAAGGAATATTATTATATAAAAATAGAGCAGTAGTACCAAATGCGTTAAGGTTAGAAATGTTAAAATTAGGACATGAGGGACATTTTGGAATAAGTAAAACGCTGGAAAGAATGCAGGAAGCGTTGTACTGGCCTAAAATGAAAAAAGACATTGTTGAGTTTATAAGTAAATGTAAAATGTGTGAGAAATTTAGACCATGCAAGATTTCTGAACCAATGTTAAAACATGAGATAGTGGGTCGACCTTTTGCAAAGATTGCGGTGGATATTGCACAGTATGGCATATCCAATTATTTGATTATCATGGACTATTTTTCAAAATGGTTAGAAATTATACAAATAAAAGATAAAACAGCGTTAAGTATTATAAAGGCGTTTAAAAGATGTTTTGCGACGCATGGATTGCCAGAAGTTATAATTGGTGATAATATGCCTTTCGCATCTTTTAAGATTAAAAGTTTTACAGTAAAATTAGGTATAAAATTAATAACGTCGAGTCCGCATTATCCGAAAAGTAATGGCCAAGCGGAAAGTGGTGTAAAAATAGCGAAAATGTTTCTAAAAAAAGAAGTTGATTTAGATACAGCACTACTAAATTATAGAGCTACGCCAGTTACAGGAATTGGGTACTCTCCAGCGCAATTATTAATGGGGAGGCAAATAAGGACGAAAATGCCAAGTAAACAAAAAACGTTAAATAATTTTAAGAGGGATGATGAGAAAATTCAGTCTAAGTTAGTAGAAAAGCAGGATAGAAACAAAAGGTATTATGATAAAGGAACCAGGTCTCAAGCTCCATTTGAAAAAGATCAAAGTGTAACGCAAAGAAGGGGTAATACTTGGGAACATGCGAGAATTATAGAAAAATGTAAGGAGCCGAGATCATATTTAATTAAGACTGAAGATGGTACGATTTTAAGGAGGAACAGTAGTTTTCTAAGAGAATCTAGTAATAAGTTTGTCAGTAAGTCTAATGATGCGTGTTTGAGTGATGAGGATGAAGGCAATAGTATTATTGATATAAGTAATGATGATGTGGATGCTGAAGTGAGTATGTATGAGGATGCATCTGAGGGTGAATTGAGAAATAGTAGCGGAAGTGAGGAGACAAGTCAAAATGGTTGGGTGAGTCAAAGACCAAGGAGAAATACAAGACCCCCCTGTAGATTTAAAGATTATGTAATGTATGAAAGTGGCTGAGATTGTAACTGAAAAGGGAGGTGTTGTGTGAAGTTAGGAGTAGATTGAAAGATGGCGTCTTGAGGAAGAGTCACGTTTTAAGCGCATAAGAGTTCTCTGTATTTAGCTGTATAATACTTATAATAAAGTCAGTATTTTGATAGTACAAACTATAACAGTCCATATTGGCCAAAGGGCAATGGGTGAGTAGAAAGAGGAGTACAAATAATAAAGAAACTACTTAAAAAATGTCAAGACAGCGGAACAGATCCTTATCTTGCTTTAATGCAATATAGATCAACACCGAAAGGAAAAATAAATGCGCCAAGTGAACTACTTATGTCGAGAAAGTTGCGAACAGTATTACCAGTTAGTTGGAAAGCATTAGAACCGAAATTAGTAGACAAAGAGGATCATAGGAGAATAAGACAGGAGACTAGGAATAAGACAAAAATGTATTATGATAGAGGAGCGAAGTCATTACCTGAGTTGCAAATAGGTGATAAGATACTATTTAAGAAAAAACCTGGAGAAACGAATGTCTGTGGAAAAATATTGGAGAAATGTAGAGAACCTCGTTCATACATCGTTGAAAGTTCAGATGGGCACTATAGAAGGAATCGAAATCATATTATTGTTGACCCAAAAATAGAAACTCAGTGTCAATTAGAAGAAACAAAAGTACCGGAGCTAATATTAAATGATAATGATCAGTCGATAGTACAAAGTAAGCAAAACGTTGATAAGACACATGATGTGCGAACGAGGTACGGTAGAGCTATTGTTCCGCCAAAGAGATTGGATTTATAAAATGATAATAAGTAGAATAAGATACAAGCGACTGTTAATGATAGGTATAGATATATTTTATATACTTGCGCAAGAAGTGTTATGTTTATGTGTTTAATATTTTGTATTTTTTATAAAAGAAAGAACATGTTGTAAATAGTACTTTAGAAATATAAGGTTGGCAATGCCTACAGAGGCGGAGATCGACATATGAGGTTGGCAGCAGTCGTCGCCATGACACAGAGCCGAACAGTCACACACGAGGCTTAATAAAAACTTTATCCAACCAATCCAACGTTTATCATTTATAACAGATAGGAAACGTATTTTCTGTAAAATTTTTGTGGATCCTTCTACCCTTTCTTTAAACAAATTCTATTTCTAGACTATTAGAGTCATTTACAGCTATTAACACTAATTGTGTTCCTAAAGCTAGCAAAATAAGACTTATAATTCAACGCTTATGTGAACCTCTGACTTAGATGGCCAACAACTACACTGTTTACCCCTAATGTATAATTGACAAACCCTTTAAAAACTTATAAAAAGTGTTAGAAAAAATTGAATTAATCACGAATAAAAATATAGCGACCTAACCGTGATCTTTACCGCATCTGTATGATTTACAATAACCCAATTTTAAAGCGTTACAAGGAACGTGTCGATTAAAATAAATGACATTCATGTTTTTTTTTGTTATTATTTTAAAACACAACATGAATTTAAAATTCAAATAAACATGAATTTAAAATTCGAACAGTGTTGAATTCAACCTTGACTAATGTAGAAAAGAAGTACACCGCACATTTTTTAAATAACCTCCATTTAAAGATTTTCACAAATCCTGACATAATCGACAGAAAGCTATGACCTCCGTGATGTTTTAGTTTGTAATTTTGAAACGCAACATGAATTTTAAATAAGAACAGTATTCCATTAAACCTGTATAAATGGCGAAAAGAAGGACACCAAACACATTTCTGTATTATTTATAATATCCCCACTTTATAGCGTTACAGAAAACGTGAGAAAATCGATAAAAAAGAATGAAATCGTCACATATGATTTTATAGAAATAGGATATAGTGTAGAATAGGCAATCGATTGAATAAATTTTGTTAATTTTATAATTGTGTTGAAATTCATTAACAATAGTTATAAGCTCGAACGCACGCCAGACAATTAATTCACCTTGAATAATGTTAAAGTTAAAGTTGGAAACTTTATTCGACGCTGAAGTTGAAACGCTCGGCGAATAAAAAAAAATAACTTTATTCGTTAAATAATCTAAAGTTAAATAACTTTTATTCGATCCCTTATTTAAATCATTTTTTATTTAGTTAATGCCCAATTCTGATCAAAATACACGGATACGTTAATACACGTGCAATAGTGCACGGGTACCCGTGTAGTAAAAGATACACGGATTGAGGTACGGATATATGTAATACACGTGTACACGTTTCTTTTTACTACACGTACTATACCATGGGTCTTTACATTTTACGCATATTCGCTCGTATCCATCGTATTATTATTGTATTGCAAAGGGTTTTTACAAATATTTATGTATATATTGGGCTCTAGTCCGTTGAATAAATTAATAATAAATGAATAATAATGTGTAACTAAACTGTAGATTTCGTCACAATTTCTAATAGTACTATTTGACGTTTCCTTATAACTCGGAAACGAAAAGTTCCCCCAACATGCGATTTAAATCACATAAAGAGCATTAAATAGGGTACCAAATAAACAGAATTAATTTATTTCATCACAGATAAGTTAAAAAAATTGAAAAATAAATAAATAAATGTAAAAAATATCAAATTATACATCATTAGAAAGGGATAATTTTTTCCTCTTTTTTTTGCGCAAATTTCATTCCGATATCTTTTATAGTTTAAAAGTTATACACGCATGTCCCCTATTACCTCTATTCCGACCACTGTGCGGCGCTCGAGGAACAGCCTTGTCCCTCGAGCGCCGCCCCGTGCCTACAACGGGACTCCACTGTATATTTGGAACAGAATTATGATGCTAATTAAGGAACCGTTAATGACCTTGATCACACTGGAAAAAATGGCGTTGGAAAGAGAAAACTATGTACATCATTTTCATCTTTCCGAACTATCTAAATTATATTCTACACACTTTTTTGAATCTTCAGACCTGACGAAAATAGTCGCGTGTTTCGTTTCTTGTGACTCATCCTGTCCTCGCTCTTGGCAAATGAGCATCAACTTAGAGAAGTCTTATGTATAGACTCTTCACAGTGAAACGGTTAATCGCTGTATAATAATATTAACAACACGAAAGTAGTTAGAAACAATACTATTTTATTAGATGCATTTGAACTGCACGACAGAAGTACCAATTCAGCACTTTCTACATATTAACGACCTATTTATCAATTCTGTGCATGTTGTATTGCTTTAGACGTCGCTAATTGAATTTATAGACGGAAGGGGATTATCGACAACGATAAATTAAGTTATCCAAAGAATTGTATAGATTAAACATTTAGCGATAAAATGTTAACAATTCATCCAGATGGCATTTCAGATATTATTAGTCACAATGCAAAATATTAAGTACACTGTCAATGGGATTAATTCTGAGAAAAACGACGTACTGGCTGATCCTAAATTCCTAAAATCTACGCGACTGTCAAAGAGACGATTGCACGTAAATTTGAAACGTGTATTGAAGATTTGCAGAAGATTCTAATATATTTTTTACACAACCTTGAATATGTGACTGCCGCATTTTGCGACGTAGAATACAGCTTTCCTATTTATAAATTAATTTGTATAGATAAATGACATCAATTTATAGTAGAAGCTTGAAAAAGTACTGTAATATGTTACAATTTATATTATAACACTTATACACGTTGTACAGGTATATTGAACAGCCACAAATTGTTTATTAATGAAACGTACTACATGCATTATTGCCTACTTAACAGTATGCAACGTGTAAGAAAAGGAATAGTAAAGTATACTAAAAATTGGATGATGTGTCTAAAATAAACTGATGTTTTCAGCTCTCAAATGTCGGACGGTTATTTGTGGCAACCACGTGCTTTGGGCATTGGCGCGCCATCCGGAAATCTATACAGGATATAATGAATTAGTATTGAAAATTCCACGTTACACCAACATTTGTTCTTACAATCATTAATTTAAATATTATATTTCTTCATTGCATAATCTGACATATTTGTCGTGTATTGGACGTACATGTCTGAAAGAATTTCGATTCAACCATTTCACATGATTATCATACGAGTTTAGTTATTAAAATTTTTATGCAACCTATGTCACAGATATTATAAATATTATCAAATAGATTTGTCCAATTATTGCGTGAGCACACTACAAAAGTTATTTGCATTACATTCATAGAGAGAAATTATAACGTGTGAGACAAGACGCCAACTAAATATAATCACTTCCTTCCTGGTCACTGCACATATCAAAGTGTAAAATGCACGTAAGACCAAAATCACGATAAGCGACTATCTTCCTTTAGTCTACCCTTGATCTCATATTTTCGTTCTGAAAAGCAAACCACTACCGCGAAAAAGGGCTGCAAGACACCGCCGTTCGCACAATCCTCGGCACACTGTTTTAGTCGAAACATCGAAAGGGTTGCTATTTTGAGGTGGCTCGCACTAAATATGGTCAGATAGGCGTTGGCGTTATACCCGGGCAAGGCACCCCTGCTCAAGCACCACGCACATAGTGGGGGAGATCCACCAAAGTTACTTAGACAAGTTCACCTCTATGACTTGGACAGTTGGTTCGTTGTGACCATCTCGCACCATCCTCTCACAGACCAACTGTAGACATGGTAAGTAGATGCCGAGTACACCACGCTACCATTGTGATTTGGGCTTCAGGCGATCAGGATATACGCGTGAAATCTTCTTCGTCGAATTCCGCGTAAAAAAGTGAAATATCGCGAGGGAAACGTAGAATGTTGTATGCAATATATGTGATTAGTGGTGAAATGATACACGACCAGTTGCACGAGGGTAAATTTCAGAGAAGTTTATGAATTGCGTAAATTGTGCTGGAATTGTATGCTAAGTGATGAATCCATCAGAGTGTTAATTAGCGCTAAAGACATCACAGATGGTGTTAATATAGTGTAAACAGTGGCTTTCCTTAGATTTTTGGCTGTTAGCCACTCCATAGTTGGATACTATTAGTTATTTTGTTCTGGACGGTGTAATCCAATTCTTGCACGAACTAATGGATTTTTATAGTCTTTTCGTCAGTACGATGTCAGCTTGAACTACCATAATTAGGTAACATTAAAACTTAAACGTATATTCGAAGTTGATACACGGAACTCATTTTTCTTTTGTTACGAGTGCATACCTTTCAGTGTAGAAATGTTTTAATCTAGCTTCGTAGGCAATTTAAAAAAAATACAAATTATAGTACAAAAATACGTTGCAGAAACTATTTATGTCGCAGTTGAGGAAAAATGTATTTCTTGTAAATCATTTGGTTAATAGCAACTTCCTCAAGTTTTGCACTATTCCCCTAGAACCAAAGTTATTTCAATGCATATTCCTATAGAGTCGCGGATAACATTTATAAGTTTGTCAGTTGTATTACTAAAATAAGAAAATTACGTAACTATAGTAACTCGAGAGGCCGCACGGAAGAAATGGTCTATATATGTCTTGGCTTCTTTTCAGTCATACCATGGACGATAAAATGACCTTATTTTTAGCTCCTATGAGTTACGCCTTCCGAATTTTCCTCGACGGCACTTAAAACTAACCTACTATTACTTAAATATTAGATAATAACTATTACGTCATACTTTTATTGTTCAACTAGTCCAACTATAACTTCCTTCGCGTGCCGTTAACCGTTAATCACAAACAGACTTTAACTTAATTTTATAATTAAACATAATACCAATTATTACTGGTAATGATGAGTTTATCGCTAATGGTTACATTGTGCAACTTATTTGATTATTAGTGTAGCAGTGTACGTATGCTCGTACTGATATAGGATAAACAAATTAAAATTTTTATTTTTAGTCCGCTTACTTTTTATTCGTCCGGCTCAATTTCTCGCAGTGGCATATACTGAAATGCGAAAAGATTCTTACATAAACATTATCTAAATTATTGCAAACGTTTATAGAAGTTTCTGAAATACTATTTTCTAAACTTCTGCATTTTATCGGCGATACTTGGATAAATGCGTACTCTGATGGAATTGTACTGAAGAATTTTCACTAGATTACCCAAACCTTTGTCCGATATTGTTTTCTTTAATCAGTGTTGTAGAATTATAAATATAATCTTAACTGGTTAATAGCAGACATGAGAGCAAACAAAAAGCTTTTAATAAATGTGGATCTACAAATTAGTAATTTCCGACTCATTCAGTTCTCTACATAGGTTTTAACATTTGGTATTATAGAATTTGAAATTTTAAGCATTTAATAATGCTATATATACATTTTGAGAGGAAGTCTGTCCGCAAGAGTACGCGTTAGCAGAGTCGACATGCCGCTTGACGCACAATTAAAAATAGTCCGAATGGGGTTGCGTTTGACCTCATTTCCAACGAGAAAATCTCGTCGATCCATTGGAACATACTCTCCTGAAATTCTAATAAAAAACAGTTTTAATTTTTGTTGGTGGATGATGCATTTTGCATGCAAAACGGGGCACAAAGTAATCACTTAGCTTACTGCGAAAAGGATTAAATTACAAAGCAAATATTTAGAGATGTCGGGCAATACTTTCTGTGTTTCCCAATATAGCCATGGCGTGGAAACACGCCAATACCAGGCAACAGATTCTGGCACAGAAATGGTCCGGGCGTCAAACACGCCCGTTGCAAGTCGACGAGTTCAAATAATTCGTTTACTCATATCCATTTCAATAATGTCACTTATACCTCCAGAATAACTTCCTCGGTATATACTTGGTCACTGACACTTCTTCCATAACAATTAAATTAATAAATGTCAGCGTATTGTTGCTCGATGGAAATTACAAGGAGCTGATGGGCTTCTTCCGTCAGGTATGGGCCAGGATGGGGCGAAAAAGGAAATAGTGTCGACATGATTATTTTGAGAGAAGGGCTAAATGTTTGCGGTTAAGAACGTGGTCGAAACTGCTGGAACAGTGCTGACAGTAGTGCCACCTTCGTGAAGCAGACAAGCTTCGCATATTACATTTTTCTGCGATGTTGGCGTAAAGCTATGAATACTCCTAATCGACGTGCGTTACGAAAATTAGCACGTTTCAATTTTCTTACGAAAAGTAGCACGTTTTGGTTTGCCACGAAAAGAAGCACGTTCCATCGTTTCGGACGAATATTAGCACGTTTGGTCTTCTGCCGCGAAGACTAACACATTTGACTGCCTCGCCACGAAGAATAGCACATTTCGTACTGTTGCGACGAAAACTAGCACGTTATACTGTTTCGCCGCGAATAATAGCACGTTTGGGAATTTATGGCGAAAACTAACATATTATCCGGTTTGGCCACGAAGAATAGCTCGTTTTGGATTATACTGCAGACTGCAGAAACTATCGCGTTTCAGCGCGTGGGCAGTTTAAAAGAATTCAACTGTTGAAAATATTGTTTAATAAATAATAATTCCATCTACCTAATCTCCAAAAGACAACACATATGAAAATTTTAATCTACATAATTTAAGTAAGGGAGGGTGCGGGAATTGCGAACGCGGGGTAAATGCGAACATGCTACTTTTCGTGGCAAACCGCTCTAACGTGCTAGTTTTCGCAGCGAAAGACGAAACATGTTATTTTTCGTGGCAAACCGCTCAAACGTGCTAGTTTTCGTAGCGAAAACCGAAACGTGATAGTTTTCGTAGCGAAAACCGAAACGTGATAGTTTTCGTGGCGAAAACCGAAACATGATAGTTTTCGTGGCAAATCGCTCAAACGTGCTAGTTTTCGCAGCGAAAGACGAAACATGCTATTTTTCGTGGCAAACCGCTCAAATGTGCTAGTTTTCGCAGCGAAAACCGAAACGTGATAGTTTTCGTGAGAACGAAGGCAAACGTGCTACTTTTCGTAAGAAAATTGAAACGTGCTACTTTTCGTAAGGCACGTCGTAATGCCAGTGATTGGCGAAGTTACTATAAAGGGAGTGTGTAACCTAACAGCGGGTTCTGTCTAATCTTCTTGACTAACGTAATATTGGTAACAGATGATGATGACCCATATAAATAAATATCGGTTGGTACCTATATAATTTGGTTTCTTAACAGAATCCCTTAAGCTGGAGTGCGTTGCAAATCGCGTATAAAAAGTGCTATTTTAACAACAACATTTAAGTCACTAAAGTGGTGTGTAAAATTTAGAAACCTTTTTTTATTTCTACATTATGCAACTGCTCCATCGGAACACTGCAGTACTCTTTAGATCGTCCTGGAAAATGTATCCGTGATAATTCACGAATGGTTTTTAAAATAGTGACGATTGTTGCATCGTGATCGAAACTTTGCGATACTGTTCTGGAGGTATAAATGACACTATTGAAACGGCTATGAAACTTGCTGATTACATTAATAGATACTATTAAATAATACATTATCCGACCTGTATGATTAACCGCCCGTAGCAACCGAGCGCGTAGGCCGTTTACCTGAAACAAAGCGCACCGCGGTTTATAACAGTTAGTTGTAAAGACAATTCGAAAGCGATGACTCAGTATGAAGTCTTATCTTGTAGGGGAGGCTACAAGGAATCACGTCATATTTTTTTTTTCGATTGTTAGAAAAGCGATTTTCAAGTAAACTTAAAGGTAAAAGCTTTGTTTAGAATTTTCATACTGCAGAAATGGTTTTTCATAATAATTCATTTATACAGCCTATTTTCACGAAAATGGAAGAAAATTGCAAATTTTGACGCCTGTATTTTTTAAACAAATTCGAACCGGATAAATGGTTACTTATTTCAATTTCATCAAAATCCGTGGTAAATATTCACAAACTGGGTGGCATCTCCGATTTCGATAATTTTTTAATATGTTGTTAAGGTCACCGCCCTGAATAGTATTGTGAACGTTTCGGTTGGTGGTCGCCGTTTATTAAAAAGTTATAGGTCAGCTTTGTTGTGTTTCCTATTTTAGGAAACTTCCTTAAGCCTCGTTCAGATTAGTCAAATTACTTGGCCCCAAGTAATTTGAAACTAGTTTACCAATGTGAACCTGTTATTCGCTTGACTTGAAATATGCTTTCAAGCTTCCTTCAAGTTTCAAGCGAAGTAGAGAGTCTTTCAACTTTTGATGTGGTTATAATCATAAAACAATGACTAAGAATAAATGGCGTAATAACAGGATTTCTAAATTCTTAGAATTATATGAAAACTATGATATTTTATGGAATAACGAAGGAGGCCACCTTCTTTGACGCCATTGCTCCAAGTAATCTTAAAAGTAACTTGAAGGCAGCCGACCCTACTGAACACAAACTTGAAGTCAGTATACTTGAATCCAAGCGACCTGAAGTCAAGTAACTTGACTAATGTGAACGAGGCTTTAGGACCATATTTGTTTAGCGTCCAAATAAAAGTCCGAATAGTTCGAAATAATAAAAAAAATCTGTGTAAAGTTTGAGCCAGAACGGATAACGGGAAAAGGTGCCCCAGGGCCCTTGATCATTTAAATAATTATTTAACCGCTCACAAAGTCAATTTTATATAATATCCTCCAAGATATTTATTACATAAAAAAATATGTCAAACAAAAGTTGTAGATCCAGACAAGGCGAAAAAAATTGTAATTTTTATTTTCGAGGACTATTTTTTAAACATTTAAGGGGGGTGACATATACCGAGTTATGCCAAACAGATACATTTTTTTTTTTCATATTTTCAGTGTTTGATATGTTATTAATGTTTCCCGAAAATTTGGGACCGAAATTCGCAAAAATATCGAAAATTTAGACATTCAAGTAATATTAACAGAGCATTCAATTTTCTACATTTAAGTACAGTATATATAATTTTTTCGTGCTGCCAACCATTTTTTAGATAATAGCATTTGAATATAGAGAAGCGTGTACTACACGCATACCACCTCTACGGCGCGGCGCGGCGCACCGTATTGCGTATACGCGCGTAGTGCGGGCCTCTATATTCAAACGTTATTATCTAAAAAATGGTTGGAAGCACGACAAAATTATATACACAGTAATTGTAGAAAATTGGGTGCTCTTTTAATATTATTTAAACAAAATTTCGATAGGGCTTACTATTTTTGAGAATTCTAAACTTTAAGGCAAGGTCGCCACTCCTTCCTGTTGTCCGATTGCAATAATCTTTTTCGGGGACTATTTTTATTATGAAATTGTACCATACTGAGGGGTGAGAGCAAAAGAAATCGCATGTTGAAAATGAAGGCCACCCTAGTGTCCAACCTTCACATTCGATACACTGCAAATGATTCCTGGTAAAAAGCACACTGGGTGACTTCTTCATTAAAGTCTAGCTTCCTGTTTGTTGGGTTATTTCAGTTGTCAACAGATTAAACTTACAGATAAAAAGAATATGGTGTCTACTGGTCGACAGTCTGTTTGTCGGTACTGAATGACAGTTCTGTATTGTATGGTCGGTACTGTATGGCAAACACGTGGAAACATTTTAGATCATGGTGTATTATCTATCAAAAGATATTGCAAACCTAGGGCTTTTTATTATACTTAATAGACTAGAGGTAGAATACATAATAGAACAAAATGATTTACTTACATGAGAAATAAAAGATCAGCTTTAAAAAAGAACTCTTGACTAAATATTAATATATTAATTCAAATAAAGTGGTAATATCTGGTGGAAGAAACGAGAACTAGCTATGGACGCTACTCTATATACGCTGGTCGGTACTGCGCGACTCTCCCCTAGTTCTTGATATTGTTGTAAAATCAAGTTTTTGTAAGGTGCTTATATAACAAACGTAGAGGAAAGAAAACACAAAAATTCATGAATGACTAGGCAAATAATTGTCCTATTAATCATTTCAGAAGCGTCAGTAGAATATAGCAAGACGCAGTGTATATAAAAACTTTGTATGCTTAGTTAGGAGAAAAGTATGATGTCAGATAATGTCTTTGTTTTGTTTTATTTCGGCCCATCGGGAGAATCTGAAAAAAATGTATACAATTTGATGAAATGTCTGTAAACATATTACAGGCCGTCATTGTTTTATTAAAAGTTCCTTTTGAGATCAGGTGAAATTTTAAACGAATCTGTATACACAGCCTTTGCCATAAATTAAATAACATACACAAATTTGTGTATCCGGACTTTGTCATAAATTAAATGACATGCGCAAATATGTGTACCTGGATTGTAACATGTAAATAAGGGTGTAAAGTTGTAAAGTTTCCATCTTAAAGAGTTTATACTTTATAGAATTTCAAAAATTCTGGTACTATTCGCGTGTCTACATTGCATTACACCCTTCAGACTTGTTTTGTTTCTTCTTATAAGCTCTATTACCTAGTTAAAGTATGTATTCTTTTCAAAACGACTCGTTTCGAAAGTATTACGCGAACATGTAGGGTGAAAGCACTAGTAGTCGACCATTTAAAGCTAAACTCGAATGAAAAGTATTGAAAAAAGAATAAACAATTAATGTTATAAAATATATAAAATGTATTGAAGTAATTCAAATGTATTTAATGTATCACTAAATATTTTGTGTTAGTAGGAAAGTTCGGGGAAAATAAATAATTAGCGTTAAAAATAAAGTGTCCGAATGCTTTAATAATCGACCGCTTAACTCTAAAAGTCGACCGGTCCGATAGCTAGTAGTCGACCATCTTTTTTAATATGAAATTCAAAATAGGTTATGTGCGCATTACAAACTAACATTTATTTTCAAATATAATGTGCAACATCAGTAAATAATTAATAATGACAGGAATAATGCGTAACTAAAATAAGTTATTTTAAAAACTTTATCAAAATTTTAATAAGAAATAGAAATTATTTTTCTTTTTCCAATGTAAATTAAATTTTTCGTTTTTAAGATAGGAAGCAGTAACAAATTTTAAGTTTTTAAAGTAGGTATTTGTATTCTATAAATAAATTATATAAACGTGGTCGACTATTAGCATTCATTGTGAATGCAGTTAGGTTCAGAAGTCGACCGCTGTGGTCGACTATTGAAAATTCAAAGGGAATGATGATCCAGTTACCGACCTCCCATAAATAAATAAATTATCCCATTTTTTTTAATTTTTGAAGCGCATATAAAATTGTTGATGCTTTTTCAGTGGAATAGCATAATTTTCCAGTAAAAAATGTATAGAACTGAATTACATTTGTCGTTTCTATTCAAAGCACACTTATGTTTCTCGGGTTAAAAAACAGCAATGGCGCATGTAGAATCAAAATTAATTTACAAATCACTTTAAAAGCATTTATTTTTTTTCCTATGACGGGCGTTTTTTGTCGTATTGTAAAGTTAGAAATTCAAAACATAATATAAAATTGTCATTTAATAAATTCTTTATTTCAGTACTTATTTCTTTAAGCTAAATAATAAAAGTGGTCGACTACTAGAGGGTGGCCGACTACTAGTACTTTCACCCTATGTGTGTTCTTTTAACAAAAAATGCTTAGAAAGTGATATTTCGCGATTATCTTTTAATTTTGGTATTAAGTAGAACAGATTAACAAGTGAAGAGGGTATTAATGTGTACAATGAAATATAAATTGCAGTATATATATACTTAGTTAATTATTAACTAACCATACTGAACTATATATATAGGGGAAAGGTGGGATAGTTGATCACAGTTTTGCTTTTTCATTAAAATAATAATAATGGTTTGCTTTGTTTGTATTTAATTATGTAAGTTGTGATTCTTACAGTATTCTCAATATACTTTGACAAATTTGAGAGCTGAAAACTAATTTTAATGACAGAATTTCAACATTTTCTGGCAGTGACGTTGTGCACAAGTATCCCCCACTGAAGGGGAGACTTGATCAGTGAACTTTAAGAGTAAATAACACATTAACTTTCTAAAAAGTATTTATTATCTTCGTCAATAACATGAAATAAAGGGAATATCATAAAAAGAAAGTAAACTATAACAAACTTGAAGGAATTACTGAAAAAATGAAACCGAAGAATTAAACTCTATGACATAAAACAACATAAATGCATTCTTAAAAGACATTTCACTTAGATATCATCTGATTAAGATGATGATGAGGAAAAGATTTTCCTTCTCACTTTCTTTGTCGTATTTTTCTGTTTCATTGCCGTTCTATGGTTCTTTTTTTAAGCATTTTCAGCTGTTCAAGTATCCCACCTCACACACTGATCAAGTATCCCTCAATGCACTCGATTTGAAAAAGATGAAAAATTGAACTTACCTTAAATATTTAGATCAATCAATAAATAGCATTAATAGACCAGAAAATGCCGTTTTTACTTAGTATACTTCAAATCGTTGAAAATGCAACATTTACTCGAAAAGGAGGAGGAACAAGCAGACCGAAATATTTACTTTTTGGCTGCAAATAAGATCGAAGCTTCTAACAACATTATTCTATGCTCCCAAAAGAAAACTGCAACGTGAAGTGTTGCGATAATGTAAACATTACCACGATAGCGTGACAGCAGGCACAAATTGTCAATATATTAATTAAAAACCTGATGTGATCATGTATCCCCGCTGATCAACTATCCCACCTTTCCCCTATATATATATACTTAATTTTATTAAATAGCAGTGACTTTAGTATTGTACATTACACGTAAAGTTTACTCGTGTAATATTCAATTTTAGGCGGACAAAGAAAAGAAGAAGAAGACCAAAAAGAAGGAGGAGGCAGCACCAGCTCCTCCTCCCCCTGAACCGGAGCCAGCTCCTCCGGTAGAGGAAAAGCCAGCGACTCCTAGTGGTACACCTAAGGACTCTGGTTCGACCAGAGCAAGTAGCCGTGGTAGCCGCAAGGCGAAGCGCACTGGGTCCAGTGTGTTTTCTATGTTTACTCAAAAACAGGTTGCTGAGTTCAAAGAGGTGTGTACAAAATGAAACTTTAACTATATAAATAACTGTTTTAAAAATATTATACATTTAACTAAATTAGTGAAATATTATTGAAGTATTATTGAATTTATATACATAAATTTAATAATTTTATTTATAATTGCACCAATGAATAATGAACATGAACTGAAACTTGAAATGCATATCACACAAGATAAAGATTTACCTACATATCAATGTATATTGTAAAAAAATAAACAAATGGATTTTATTCTGGCTCAATCTTCTTTCTAGGCATTCCAACTTATGGATGCGGACAAGGACGGTATCATCGGAAAGAACGATCTTCGAGCGACTTTTGATTCTGTTGGTAAACTTATCTCTGATAAAGAACTTGATGATATGCTAAATGAAGCACCTGGACCAATCAACTTTACACAGTTGCTAAATCTGTTTGCAACTCGTATGTCGGGATCAGGTACATATTACACCAGTAAAAACTTTTTTTACTATGGTTGAGTTCACGAATATTGGCCGGTATGGGCGGTTTCGGGACCAGTGATCGAGGAGAAATCGGCCCTCTTCATCTGAGCCTCAGACCTCTTTCACACAACGATATCGCGACTCGTGTATGATAGATACCGCTAGTACATGTATTGCGTATAAGAGCGGGGAGCCGGAAACACTTTTGCTCCTTTGCACTCCTTTTGCTTTAATATGACGGAAGTGTCAATGTTCCTCGAGGACCCAAATCAAAGTCAGATATACAGTCAGTATACAATAGCCCGCGTCCCCGTGGCTCCCCATGGATGCACCAACGGCAGCGTTGCCATAGTTAGGGACCTGTTCATCCCAACGGTAGCAATGAATACTACTTGTGCACACATGCGAGGATACCCCATTTACTGCTCCCGATGCGTCATAAGTCGTCCTCAGTTCTGGAATTCCTGACTAACGGTACCTTGCTTCTTAAGGGCGTTGGTGTAACCAAAGGGCTCTCCACTGCACAACGCTCTGTGGCACATTAGATTTTTCCATCGCCACTCTCGGGGTGAATTGTGTAGCTATAAAGTGGAGCCGTGGCATATACCCATTGAGGTGATGTAGCATAATCGAGTCACCTTCGAGGTGGCCGATTTCATGCCTATAAAAGCGTTCAGACGGCGATTCTCGTGAGATATAGTATCGCGATTCCCTTTGCATCCAGGCGGCTGACGAAACACAGAAACAAATAGTAGCATTCACATGGCAGCTACAGTATCCCTCAATTGGCTCATCACAGTATGCTTCGATTTCTGTCCACGAAGCGTATAGCAAGCTTCGCATCAGTTACAAACATGTCGAGTGACGAAGAGCACCTGATAATTCTTTGCAATTATATTTGACACAGACGGAAAAGAAAAAATTCTGGTTTCACCCTTATATTCGTAGAAATATTAATTGTTGAATGTTTGTGGCTGCAAAAAAATTAATGGGTGCGTTCAGCAAACTCAACTATTGAGTGATCTCACTAGATTTTACTGTGAAGTTGCACGTTCATTGGTCGAAGCGAGTAAAATCTAGTGAAATCACTCAACAGTTGAGTCTGCTGAACGCACCCAATAGAATATAATACGGTAATTGTGCACAAAAAAGTAGGACTCACCGTTTTTGATGAAATTGAAATATGTTGTAAAACTCAACATTCTGAACAACTTTGCCTTATACATATAACCGCTTCTCGGCTTTAATTTTCGAAATAATCGCAAAAAAAACTCTGATCGATAGTTGGATGGGGTTAGATTGGTTTCATGACTGCCAAGTTTTGAGAAATTTAAGATAAAAAAGGTGTTTTAGAGACACGCTGAAAACACGAGTTGTTGGTTCAAATCCCCTGACCACCCATTCCTGAAACACACACACACCCTTACGGGGGTTCGCTATACCAGTCTGCTCTCAACAAACTACCGATTTGTTTGTGCTCGCTCACGTCGTGACTGATACTGAAATACTCTATTAGCATATTGGTAACTTGGTGGGCGGAAGCACAGGAAGTCAATCTCAAACCAATCGTTAGAATTATTTTATTAACCAAGTATTATTATATAAACCAAGTTATTATTTTACGCATTTTTTTCGCTAGAATGCAGTATACTTAACCTAAGTTTAATTAAAGTTTTTGCGAATATCTTGAAAAAATTATTCAGAATCATGCCTCCGACAACATATTTCAAGGTCATCAAAATCGGCGAGGTATACCCTTTTATACACAATTACCAGCGTGACGCTGTCGCTTCGTGGTCGGACGTGCATTGCTTTACATTGGCCGCGACATGGGAGCGTACAAAAAGCAATTTCGTAGCTAATACGCGTCTACATATAAAGCGTCCTTCATGGACGAACGGTCTTACGCGTGCTCATGGATTTGTCATTTCAAGTTACGAGTTTTCGGAATGGTATGGTGAGGTAATGGGAACGCTGCTCGGCTACTACTCCTATGGTGTAGCCGAAGAGAGAAAGAGAGAGAGAGAACGTTAAGAAAAGGAGCGCCGATGCAGGCAAGCGACATGGTGGGAGTTATCCCTTACTCGCTGTGACCGACCAATATCCGTGACCTCTAGCATAGCTATCGTATTGTTTGCAGAAGTTGTCTATAAAAAGTATTAAATTTCTTAATTAATTTTAATTAATTAATTTTTAAAAGTATTTATTAAAATAATGAACTGAAATTTTGAGGAGTTGGGAGGGAGGGGAAGAAGACCCCTATTATAAAATTTTAGCTCCGGGTATTTGTTAGTTTCTATTTGCAATTTGACTTTATATAGTAATACAGCAGGGTTTGAGTAAGTTTATATAGTATAATAAAGTGAAAAACGTAAATTTAGTTGTTTAAATTTAAGACATTAATTTCCTTTAATAAAAGTTTAAGAAAATGAGATTAAAGCTATGGATGTAAATAACACTTTCATGTAACATAGCAAGTTTCATTTATTCTTGTTATTTTAGGCCAGGATGACGACGAAACCGTAGTTGCTGCCTTTAATACCTTTGATGACAACGGTAAAATCGATGGTGAAAGGTGAGCAGCAGAAGCAGCTATTTACAGTCTATTCTGTGATAATATTAACATTAATTTAACCCTTGAATGGCGGATGCCGTTTTACAGTCGACGGCGAATATACCCCCCCCCCCCCATTTGCACCCAAAATATATTTTGGTTCATATAATATTCAGACGGCGCTTACATATTCTAGGAGTTGCGGGAAAACGGGGCACACGCGGGGATTCAAGCTCGCGATCTTCGTATATGTAGTTACCGGTTGGTTCCGCCTATACCAGCGCTGTCCAGCGGTGGTGCCCCTCACGCGTGTGCTTCCCCTCCCAACCGCTCTGTCCCCACACAATATGCGCAAGCAATATGTAGTAATAGCATTGGCTCACTGTGGCGACGTGGGTCACTAATACACACATCATGTGTAGCGTCATACTCACCTCTTTAACTTCAACGGTATCTCTGACGATGCGGGCGGGAATGGGAGAACCTCAAGGGCTCGCTAACCCTGACTTGGACAACGCTGGCCTATACCAGCGTTAGCTCGACAATGTTAGATTTTGATTGTTTTAACGATGTAAAATTCTTATCCTTTCGAAGCAATACTGGTACTGGTAAATAATGGGTAACCTAAATAATTTCGTATGGGTCTAAATAGATGCATCTGCCAGGAAAGGGTTAATAAATGCTTCCTACTGAATTCCATAAACCGTATTAAGATTTCTATAATTCGTATTCAGTTTTCATGATAATTTAACGTGTACGATTTAAGTGTGCTAGATTCTGTTGATAACAATATCAAAGTCATTGTTTATAATTTAAGGTATTCTTAAATGAAGCCACAAATTTTGCCATTATGTTAGAGGGCAATTGAAAACACTCATTTACTAATATAAGAATTTCTATTTTTTGCTACAGATTAAGGCATGCCTTAATGACTTATGGTGACAAATTTACTTCAAAGGAAGTCGACGAGGCATACGACAATATGTATATTGACGACAAAGGTTTCATTGATACACAAAGTCTTATTGCAATGCTGACTGGTGGTGATGCAGAAGACGAGGAATAATTTTAAGTAATCTTTAACATGAAAAAATTTCTGTTAAACCTCTGTTCATTGAAAACGAAGTCTCGTATTAGCATCAGGCTCGCCTGGTCTGCTTCCAAAACACGAAAAACAGCGGAAAAGCAACCATAATCATTCCCTTTTCTTTGTTCTTCAGTGGTAGAAGTTGTTTTTATCTAAGGGAAATGTCTGCAGTAACAGAAGTCCGTTAGTGAACATCAAGAAGTCTAAGAATATATTCTTGGGGGTAAAACAGCGTACCTGTCGATAAACGAGGCTTCGAATGTCCATATTATTGTTCATATAATAAAAGTACTTTAAAACTTCACGATAATAACTCCAATTTTAACCCATCATGAACATTATCAGTGATGCAAAATAAAATGCATTTTTATAAAATGGTACTCCTTTTGTGAGCAACTATTAATAGAAAAATTTAGATGAACTTTTAGAAAAAGAAAATTTTAGTCATTGTAGAAAATAATAAACGAGAAGTTTTAGAGAGTTCTAGGGAATTAATAATATGTGGAAGACAAAACCAACACATTTGTTCTATAAATACATACCAGGTAACGCATCATTTTGTTTCATATATTTAGAAGCAGGTCAAGAAGTCCTAACGTATTATGGAATAAAAACCATTCATTAGCATTATATGTTAAAAGAAATATAATCAACTATCTCATTAGACATGAAACTTTACATTTCTTGTAAAGATTAAAGTGTTACAGATAAGATATTACAAATTTTAAAATTTCTTTATTATACCAGTTTTCGAGGTATCATCGTTATAAACGAAGCAAGGAATACAAATATGTAAAAAAAACTATATTCTGTAAGTATATGAACGAGAGTTAATTTTGAATAAACTTTTAACATTGACATATCAACAAGTTTTATGAAGGTATAATTGATTAAACTGTGCTACTTACATACATATATGTTATGGTTTATTTACTAAACTGTGCAAATTGCAGAAGAATAAAATTTGTTTTAGATAATAACAAATTAATGTATCATGAAGTATTTGTAAGGTAGTGATGAGTTTGTTAATGTTTTACTCGATTAATTGGATAGTACAGTAAGCGCAAAACATCTAATGTGGTCGTAAAGGCAGTAGGTTGTGAAGATAGTAGCATATTCAGGCGTTGTATGTCAAGAGCTCAGAAGCATATTCAGAATATGTTTTAGATACTATACTTAACACTAAATTAATTGTTTCTTCAAGACCATTGTAAGGAAAACCTCACAGTTTACGTTTTATAGGCATTCATTCCATGTACTAAGAAAAAACTAGATGCATTGTTGATTGCTCAGACACAGTGGACTACTTGAAGTCCTCCCCTCAAACGAAGCGATACCGTTTAGAGTTGTTATGCCCGGTCACAGAGTGCACTGTCCTTTTCTCATGTTCACTTGGTGCATAATATGTATGTATTTACGATTCAGCGGAATCGCTTTCATTACATTTGGACAAGCCGGTCATTGGCGACTTTGCAAAACCGCCCGTAAGTGAGTTGACAATTCGGCGGATTCATTAACGGTTGTTTACCGTCTTGACTTACACGAGACCTTGCAGTGAACAAAAATCCGTGGTTCTCGTTATGTCTGGATAATATACCGGCCCCCTCGATTGGTCACAGTCAAAATATTAAAATTGCAACTGAATTTTGATTGTAAGTTTATCGGGATTTGTGTGCGATAACTTTGTAAGATAACTTAAATTTAGTCTATTTATAATGAAGTACATAACAAAATATACAACGGGTTTCCCTTTGACTACACAACTATATACCATTTCATATAAGAGTAGACCTAAGCCCCCACCAATTTGCAACCGATCAGCGCAGCTCCCATCACTGCCTGCGAACGCGATTGGTCGTAGCGTTTTCTCTGCCGGTTTCTTACCTATCAACAGCCTCCTCAGAGTCATCGTTGCGCGGAACGAGTCTACTCTTAGGTGGAATTCAGTATACTAGTGTTAATGGCTCGCGTATATGGATTCCTCCTTTTTTCTGTTGATGTTATGCTATGGCACGATATTAACATTTTAAAATGAATGTTGTAACGATATATTTTAAATGGATATAGTTATACATAGAGAACTTGCTGCGCGTAGAGTGCTGGCAGCACGTGAAAGACTAAAGTCGTTAGAAATCCGAAAATGTTCTTCAGCTTCGTTGAATTTTGATGCTACCGATTATGTCGACTTGATCAATTGGCATGAACTTCCAATAACTTCACCACCAATACTGTACTCTGTTGAAACAAAATGCTGGAGGAGGGAGAGATCCCCAAATCATGAGACTTCGAGGCACACATTTGCCACCCTCAGGGTGTGGAGCCTATGGTAATGCTCATAACAGAGGCGTCCAGCAAAGTAATTGGAGTCGACGCAAGGGATGGCTTCATTCGGGCCACCCTTGAGTCGCGCAGTCATATGCCCGCCTTTGATTACAAATTTCATTTTTCCACTTCATCAAGTCTATAAACCCGACTTCGAGTCTCCTTTCGCGATTAAGACAATTTTTTCAAATTTCGCCTTCTAGTCCACAAGGTAGGGTGGTTGGGATGGGCTAGGGAGGAACTCCACATGCAGCCATCTTCACGTGGTGAGTTCCGACTCACTCTATTGCCCTAGGGTGGATGAAGGGCTGCAAGATCATTTTTATACTTTTTACTCAAATTTCGACATTTCAAGGCTCTTGCCGGAACAGAAGATATAAACTTACAGGGCTGAAATATCGCACAGTTGTTATTGATCCCAAAACACAACTTTCCCACGTTAAGGCCTAACGCTACAATCATTTTCATTTTTTTTCGGGACGGCCTAACGCACACGCAGGAGGCACGCGTATATACGGACCCACACACCCAGTAGAGCTGACCGCGTTAGCCCATTTTTACGCATTGAACTAGCCCCACTTTGTTTTCATCTATCATATTAGTATGTGCTAGAAACAGTTGACTAGTGCAGATAGCCTTTTTGCTAACGCAAGCAGAAATGTGGTTCTATTTGTTCTGGACCAACGCAGGGCGAGGGGGTGACGCGTGGCGGGGGTACCGCACCGAGGGCGAGGGGATGAGGCGGGGCGGGGGGTACCTCACCGAGGGGGAGGGATGATGCAGTGGAGGGGGAACGCGACTCGTAGACGGGGGAGGCAACCCTCTTTCGCCCCAAGGTCAGATCGCGTCCCCGATAGCAGCGACGTTCGAAGAAGGAGAGCGAGAGAGAGAGGTACGATATATATACGTCTATCTCTCTCTATTCCTCTCTCGGTCCGTGGTCAAAACATACGGAGGTATTACGCGTAGAAGATGCAAGTCGAAACCTGCATAGTCTTCGTGCAAACACCTATCGTAAACATATAGCTGTAACGATCGAAGGTCCTCTTCCGAGAATAATGCGCAGTATCTTCGCGCGCGCATTCACGGAACCGCGAAAATTCAAAGCGGACCGGCGCGCCTCTATCGCCCGAAGGCTAGATCAAGCCCGCGATAGCCGCAAACGATTTTCGACGTTTGAACAATGAGAGCGAGAGAGAGGTACGTGTTTGCGAAATTGCCTGTTGAGCGCTGGATGCAGGTGAGGTTATGTTCGACGGTGAAAAGATGCACACAACACAGCACGTAAAATGAGATAGTGTCGGTTTATTAAAACTGAAATGTACAGTGAGCTTGAGCTCAAGAAAATTCACGGTGAGATTGAATGCCTTGCGATAATATTAATACATGAGATTAAGAATCAACCCAGTAAACAAACTGACCGCAGTATGCCAGCAGATTGGCAGCAGATTCAGGATCTGACATCAGATTGACGGCAGCTACCGAGCAGATCCTGCTGCCGTGGTCTGACCGCAGATTGGGAGCAGAAATCGAGCAGATCCTGCGCAGCGCGATCTGACGGCAGATTGGCGGCAGATACCGAGCAGATTCTGCGCAGCGCGATCTGACGGCAGATTGGCGGCAGATAGCGAGCAGATCCTGACGTCAGATTCGATGCCTACTATGTCCGCATTAAACTATGGTTCTGCGGTCAGAGCCTGACATCAGGATCTGACCGCAGATTGATGTCAGATTTCGATCAGATCTTGATGACAAAAACCGCCCGCAGATTGGCGGCAGAAATCAAGCAGATCCTGATGTCAGAATCTGACCGCAAAACCATAATTTAATGTGGACATAGTAGGCAATTTTATATAATAGTATAGATTTAAAAACAGTGCGAAAATCTTAAGCGTAAATAATATATAGAACACGTTCATAAGACCGACTTGAAAGATCTGATTCCTACCATATTTTATGGACGAAAGAAAAGTTGGAAAACCATGTATTTAGACGAGTATTATAACATTTTTAATATTTTACTTAGCAGGTTGTTAGTCAATTGAATGCCAGGGACGCTCAAAATAATTACAGTAATTCGTCGTAATAGTCCCGACGAACGGGGCTGGCGGCGGGACAACAACGCGATGCGGAAACTATTCGTAGCCGACGACAACTTCGTGTCGACTCTTTTGTTCTCTCGCACGTTCTCGGATTCTCTCACTCTCGACTGAAGGATTCCAATAAATGGTGGGGATAGTGAGCAGGACTATTACGCATGGTAAAAACGGGACAATAACGACGAATTACTGTATTTAAACTTTTAAAGGCAGTTCTTCCAAATATAAAAGAATTAATGATAACTACTATTCATTCAGTCATCTTAGGGCGGTATTATCATCAATCGTTTTTTAGTTTTTAGCATGCGGCATCCTCTACTAGTCTAGTAGATTAGTAAAGGATGCCGGATGCTTAAGACGATCTTAGTCTTAAGCAACGACTGATAATACCGCCCTTAGAGACGGGTATACCAAATATATACTCCGCAGTGAAATGCCGGCAAATGCGAGTGGTACTCGAGAGCCCTGAATGATCGAGCCCTCGGCCACTTATTCCCGCCACGGTGCTATTTCGCAAGCGAGAAGAGCTCGCCCGATCGCCGCCTGACGTGTTCGCGTCGTGAACTATGTCAGCAGAATCTGCCCAATTCCTGCTGCCTATCTGCCGTCAGATCGCGGTGCGCAAGAAATGCCCGATTCCTGCCATTAAATTGTATCAGCAGACTCTCCTTACGTTCTGCCGCCATTCTGTTGTCAGGTCCTGACATCAGAATCTGCTCGATTTCTGCTGCCTATCTGCCGTCAGATCGCGCTGCGCAGAGTGTGCTCGATTCCTGCTATTAAATTGTATCAGCAGACTCTCCTTAGTTTCTGCCACCATTCTGCTGTCAGATCCTGACATCAGAATATGCTCGATTTCTGCTACCTATCTGCCGTCAGATCGCGCTGCGCAGATTCTGCTCGATTTCTGACATTAAATTGTACCAGCAGATTCTCCGCAGTGTCTGCCGCCAAACTGCTCGCAGGCTATGTCAACAGGATCTGCTCGATTTCTGCAGCCTATCTGCCGTCAGATCGCGGTGCGCAGGGTCTGCTCGATTTCTGACATTAAATTGTACCAGCAGACCCTGCCGCCAATCTGCTCGCAGGTTAAGGCAGCACAATCTGTCGGCTTTCTGCTGTCATTGTACCGTCCTTATTTTCCTTTATTCACATTAACCCTATCGCACCGGACGGGACATATGCTGTCCCAGTCTGGAAAATTTTTGATATTACGGCTGGGACAACATATGTCCCAGTTACTGAAAAACATCTAGGACAGAAAATAACGCCAAGTTGGGCCTCCAAACTGATTCTAAATTGTTGATGGTGCGCTGTTATGGGGACGTTTATGTGTCTCCAAGACCTTCAACCTTTTAGGCATAAAAGTTATTTTATCCAATAATCGCTTGGAGGAGAAATAACTGATCCCGGCAATGGGGCGCACTCGGACTGATTTTTCGCCGTATTGAAAGGGTTAAAACATGTTGTCATTATTTCGTAACAGCCTAATATATTTTTTTGTAATAAGTGTACCGGTAGGTAATGTATTATTAACGTACCAATTAATTAATTGTTTTAGATAGGATATTTTAACCATTTGGAAATAAGTTAGGTTAAATACATTAGACTGTTTATAAATCTTTACGAAGCACTTAGAGTTTTCTAACATTACTTAAAAGGTAAAAGACGTGTGCTACTTCATATATTTCAACCTATCTCAAAAAATGAAAAAATGCTAGATAGGACGGTTTAACTAAGGTGGGCAGTGTAGGGGTGTTCGGCCGGGCCGGTTTCCTCCCATCTCTGCCTGTAGGTGTTCTGTGTTCGGCCTGGCCGGTTTACTCCCAACTCTGAATCTACGTGTAATTTACACGTAACGTGGTATCAGCGGAAGCAAAATCCGCAGAAACATCTATCTAATTGATCGTAATGTTGAAATGGGTCAAAAGTTACAGAAGCACTAGAAATCAGAAATATCTGGAATATTACGATGTAAGTATGATCATCACTCAGCTTCACTCCCCCTATGAAATCTAATTCGCTATTAATTAATACCACGAATTCACAGTTCCAGGATATTCCATCCTACATATTGTCAGATATAATACGTGTTGCAGCCGCGGTTAAACGCGCCGCTTCGCGGTGATTTAAATGTGCGTGCGAGAGCGTGTAAACACGGTGACGCACCGTTCGTCAAGAACGGTTACGCGCGTCACACTTTTTTGCACCTCTCGAGCGTTCGATTTCTTAGAATTTCGACAGTTAGTCTTCAGAACACCTGCCTAAGATACACACGCTCTCGCACGCACCAACAACATCGTTCTTTGTCGCCCCGCGACCCACAGTTTTGAGACGATTTAAAACGGCCCTTCGAGCCATTCGCGCCCAGCGCCCATTGTACATAATTTTGTACATAGTTTCCGTTGCGTGTTTTGTGAGTCGTGTTTGTTCGTGTTATCTGTCTGCGGAGTGCTCGTGTTGATTGTAAACGACGCCCACGAGCTGAAATAAAGGAGACCATAAGTGACTCGTTGGAGTGCATCCCTTCCCTGGCCACACCAGCGGTACTCCACCACGCCTCCACCAGGCATCCGTATAAACAATACGTAACCAAAACAACGATCCCCTCGTTCCTGACGAAAAAAGTAAAATCGGAAGTGAAGATGGGATTTCTACGCGCATGTAAGACCACAAATGAACGGTTTGAATGTGTAAAAACTAACGTACGAGTTATGTTCTAACAGGAATAAGAACGAGGAACTGTTATGTGAAAATGAAGAATTCGATGCAAAGTATGAGACATCAGTTTATATAAAAGGGGCATCGCCGAAGCAACTGCGGTCAAAAGTGCAAGAAGTAGTAATAACTTAGCATAATACCTTTTTTCCTATGCTTCGATATTTCAATATATGGAAAAGTTGATATTATTTCTCTAATAGCTTGTTTGGGATTGGCCCAAACGGCCACGGCGCGGCTTCACTTCCGAAGCCGCGCGCTCTTTAAAGCGACTAACGCGACCAGATCGCGGTGATGAGATCGATCGGGCCATCTTTTGAACGCGCTCTCGTTACCGATGCCGCGGCTGGATGATCGCGGTGATGCCTGGTCGAGCCATCTCGGGGCTGGCGTCTGGACTAATTAGCTATTGTCTCTCCCGCCTAATTAGCATTGTCTCGCGGCACAGACGTGGGCCATGCTGATTGGCTAGGTGTCGGTGCCCGAATCGGTGGCCCGGCCCGTGCCGTTTCTATTATCAAGGCGCGAAGACAAAGGACTATCGGCGCTCCGATAAATCTCCACTCGTTTGGAATACGTTAAAATTCCTTCCACGTACTTGCGTGATTCTTAATTTGCATTATAAAGTGTGCGGCAATAGTTTAATTGAGTTAGAGAAAGTTTTGTGTTTTGGGAATAAACGTGCTCGTTTATTGTGACGCCATTACTCTACATTTTAAACTTCCTTATAGCTCGTAACGTTTCCTACTTCGCGGAAAACAAGCTGTTCGCGCGCTAAACAAAAGGCAAGAGAGTAGGTGCTCCGCGTTCTTGCTCGAACATAGCTCAACAGACGTCGAGATAATTTAGACACGATTCAGGAAATAGAAGAGGCGCAAACTCCCAATATACAAATGTCAATGCTGGAATTAAATAAAATGACTCAAACCTCGATGAAAGAAAAGGAATTGGTAGTTTTAGAGAAACATGCAAAAATTCAGGTATATTTACAAATAAAAATTAAGAATTGATTTTCATTGATTTCTCTTTAACAGGAAGTAGAGAACTCGCAGGAATATTTGCAAGAGAAACATGAATTAGAAGGGTCAGCTTTGAAGAAACACTTGGATATGAAAATGTCTGAAATGGAGAATCAAATAGTCATGCTGATTTCTGATTATATCAAGTTGAATGAGTATGTACATAAAGTGACCGGGGGGACCAGACAAGTAAACGAGTACAGTGCAAAAGGCTGTCAGGATAATCTAGAGGAGAAATCACAATTGTTCATAGTGTGACGGTTGTCGCTCCGGTCGGTTAGGTAGGGAAGGATGGGCTCAGTCGGCTAGCCAGGGTTGATTGAATCCTTACGTTGTAGGTTAACTTAGGTTTATTCACTAGGACTATTATTTACACTAGGTACAGTACTTAGCCGCGGAGCACTACGTGCTAATCGCGGTCAAGCCGTCGTTGCGCAGCGGCGCGGTTCGCGGTACGGCGGCGTTCGGTACACGTCGGATACGTTCGCTTATCGGAACGGTTCGGTCGCTTCGCGCCTGGTATCTCCTTATCGGGACGGTATGGGAGCGAGAGAGACCGGGCAACTTCCAGCGTCTCTCTAACGGGACAGGAGTTGGAAGAGACCGGGCAGCATCCGGGCGTCTCTATCCAACACGAGGGGCGGGAAAGAGACCGGGCAACGTCCTGCGTCTCTTTAACGGGACAGGCGTTGGAAGAGACCGGGCAGCATCCGGGCGTCTCTGTCCAAGACCTAGGAGCGGGAAAGAGACCGGGCAACTTCCTGCGTCTCTTTAACGGGACAGGCGTTGGAAGAGACCGGGCAGCATCCGGGCGTCCCTGTCCAAAACCTAGGAGCGGGAAAGAGACCGGGCAACGTCCTGCGTCTCGTTACCGGAACGGTAGCGGGAACGGGATAGAATGCGATCTGGCGATCGGCGGATATACGGAGTCTTTACACCAACGTTTGCACCGGGCAACATCCAGGCAGGTCTGGTGGTGGGGGTCCGTCTCCCCACTGGAACTGCCTTGCCTTGGTATCATTGCGGCATATGTCCCGATTCTCGGAAATTCGCAGCAGCGAGAAACCGACGCGATCTAGCGGCGCGGTGGGGAGTGAGCGTCATAGCGCTGACGCGTCGCAGGATCGGTGCGCTTCGGGCGAGTTCGGTCGGGTTCGGTCGCGGTCGCCCGCATGCGCTCGGCCTCTCGTTCCCTCCCGGTCGTACCGCCGCGCGCTCGATCCCTCGCGCTGGGACGCTACATCACAATAGAATCTGAGTCGGCTAAGTCCACGGAAGTGGTCGGAACGTACGAAACGGGAAGTGAGCTAAGAAAAGGTAAAATCGTTAAAAGAATAGGGCAACAATCCGAAGTTGGAAAACAATCGCCACCCCAAAGAGTGGTCACTTACATGATCTCCAAAATTCAGAAACTATTTACGAATTACCGGAGGTAAATTGTAATGTGCGTGATCATAAAAAATTTTGTACCATGTAATTACGTACGTCATTTCATTTGCAGATATCAGCACAAGCAAGGCCAAGAAACACTATCCGTTTTGATGCACGTTCTCCGCCCAAGGTGATATTACTTATTAATAACTTGAATTAGTATTATTCAGCTGCCCTTTTTCATCGTGTAATAAAGAGAATTTTTACATTTTTACAAGTATACAATATCAAGATACCATAAACATCAGATACCAAAAGTTCATGTATTACAATTACACTATGTACCAGATTGTTCTATAGATGTTTAAATTGGTTTAAAAACTAAAATCTTCCTCATAATAATAATAATAAATACCGTTAAGGAACTAGTTTCTGACCGGAACTGTTTTTCATTCATATACTTCTGTTAGTATACAAACACTCGGCTGTCCCCCAACCCCCGTAAAGGGGAGCGGGGGACTTGATCGACCCGTGTCGATCTAGGTTGAGCACCAACCGAGCGCGTCTCCGGGTGGCGGATAGGAGAACGACCGGAACGTGAAGCGGCTCCTCCGACCGCTGCGGACTGGATCACCGCACGGTGACCGGGCCGAGGTGGAAGGGGGGACCGTGGAGGGTGACGGTTAGCGGGTGCTATAAGTGAACCCCGTGGCCTAACAACCCCGCGTGGTAAGCGAAGGCCCTGTCGTGGACCAACTCCCCAATCCAAGGTGGAAGCTATCGTGCCGAGGGATGAATGGTACCGGGGTACGGTGCCTCGAACGATGCCCTTGGGGTACAAGGCGACCCCCCATTGTAATCAGCCTTACCCCCACATAGCAGGCTCTGTGGGGGCGGACCGTATACTTCCTGCACACTCGTGGGATTCATATGGAAGAAAACGAAAAAAACACAAACAAAAACACGGCGGGAGAAGGGCCCTCGAAAGAGGGAACATCTCCCGTACATACGGCAGAAGTCACCATGGAGGGACTGGCGGAGACCGACGCGGCACTAACCGCGCAACGCCGAAGCGACGCCCAACCCACCAACAGAGAAGAGGAAGGCGACCCGCAGCGGGGCGGCAAAAAGGAGGGCCCGGAAAGCCAAACTGGCTTCACTCGGGACCACTTTGGAGGCGACCCAAGCAGGAGGGCCGACCTCCGAAAAGGTAGCGCAGGGGGAGGTGGGCCCGCATGACGGGCAAACAGACCCCGCCGCAAAGCAGGGTGGAAAGGAAGGGGAGACCACGGGCAAGGGTCAGAAAAGGGCCCGACAGACCGACGGTTCGACCCCCGAACACCCTGCAAAAAGAAAGGGAAAAATATTCCCAGAGCCCTCTAGCTTCAAGGAGGCGCTGGTGGGAGGTAGGAAGATTGCGATAGCGCCATCTGATTACCCCGAATTCACGCTAACACCGGAGCAGGGGGATCTGGCGATGAGAGGACTCGGAGAAGCGATGGATGCCATTCCGTAGGATATGGCGGTCCCCCGCTTCGAAGAGTGTAGATTCGTGCAGGGCATCCTCTGGGTAACCTGCACGGACGCCGCGGCCAAACAATGGCTCAAAGAAGCGGCAACCAATTTGAAGCCCTGGGAGGGCGCATCTCTTCAAGTAATGGAGAGAGAGTGCCTACCCAGGCTTCGAAAGATGGCGACCGTCATCCCCGGACCCCCGGAGAAGACGGAAGACATATTGCAACGGATCGGCCGACAAAACCCGGACCTCCGCACCCAACTATGGAGGGTGTGGGGCAGAAGGGAGGCGGAACGATCCGTGCACCTGATTCTGGGGGTGGACGCGGAGTCGCACGAGGTGCTCAGCAAACGGGGCTTCGTCGTACACGTGGGGCTGGGCAGGGCGCTCCTTAGGGAGTTCCCGGCTCGGACCGGCGTGGAGGGCGGGAAACCGGGAGCGGCGCAAGGGGCGGCGGTACCGATACTCCAGGTCAAGGTAGGGGACGGGCCGGAGGGAGCGTGGGAGGCCTCGAGCGCTAGGGAGATGCCTAGCGCCGGCGCCGATCCGGCCCCTCAGGACCAACCCCAAAGAGGAGCAGTGGAGGGAAGGGAAGGACCCACGAGGGTGCCGACTGGGGTGGAGACCTCAGGCGCACCCACGGGGGGGGGGCCGACCCCCCACGAAGATGGCAGGCATGCCCACCCGCGGGAAGAGGGGGAGACCCCCAAAGACCGAGGGGCTGGGTAGGGCTGGGCTCTCGGGGACCCAGGGAGGAGTCCAAAGGACCACCGGACCTGGGTTACTGGGGTACCAGTTCCTTAAAAGTGTCGGGGTGGGAAGAAATACCACCACGGTAAAGCGAGGGGGGAAATAGAAAAGTGGACCGCAACACGGGACACACTATCTCCCCCGGAGCACGAGCGAGAGCGGGCAATACTGCAGTCAAGATGGCTGCAGGATGCATCAGCATCTCGCAGATTAATCTGCAGCACTGCAAAGCGGCGACGGACTTACTCGACCGCCGCATAGTGGGGCAGCAAACAGATATAGTACTCATACAGGAACCCTGGCTAATCAGGGGTCGAGTAGGAGGACTGAACGCGAAACTGGGCACGGTAATACACGGACCCGGGGACCCCGGCCCAAGAGCGTGCATCTACGCGAGTAAAAGACTAAACGCCTTGAGGCTGGGAGAATTCTGCACTAGGGACCTAACAGCTGTCCTAATAGAGCTAAAATGGGGGGGGGGGGGGGGGGGATACGGAAAAGATCGTGGTCTGCTCAGCATACCTACCATACGACTCTGAGGAGTCCCCCCCAACGAGAGAACTCAGAGTACTGGTGGAGGCATGTAAAAATAGGGGGCTGCAACTGGTCGTGGGATGCGACGCCAATGTCCATCACATCATATGGGGCAGCACCGATATCAACAAGAGAGGGACGAGCTTACTTGAATACCTCTCGACCACGGAACTGGAGATCCCAAATCGAGGCTCCAAGCCCATATTCGTTACCAGCAGAAGGCAGGAGGTAATCGATATCACGCTGGGCTCCAAGAAGGTGGCTCAGGCTATTAAGGATTGGCAAGTGGCGGAAGAGCTCTCTCAGACCACAGGCTAATCGAATTCAGACTGGCGGGAGACGCGAACCACGAATCCACGGGAGTCTACAGGAACCCCAGGGCCACCGACTGGCAACTCTACAAAGAGGAGCTAGGAAGAAGGCTCGGGGGGGACTGCGGACGCCCGAAAACGGGTGGGGGGATCGAGCAGGCGGTTGAGGAACTGCAGGCTGCGATTACCCAAGCGTATGAAACGTCATGCCCGGGAAAGCAAAGGAAGATCAGTAGACGGGTGCCCTGGTGGAACCAGGAGCTGAGTAGGCACAGGACCAGAGCCCGGAAGCTGCTACACAGAGCCATGAGGCTGAACACGAGGATCGAATGGGAAAACTACAGGGAAGCCCATAGATCCTACAAGAAGCTCATCAGAGCATAAAAAAGGAAGACCTGGAGGGAATTCTGCCAAGAAACCGAGGCCCTACCCCTAGTGGCCAGGCTTCGAAAGGTCTTCGCATCCGGGCCTTCTGAAAAATTGAACGGACTCAGACTCCCGGACGGGAGGTATCTAGAAGACCGGCAACAAATTCTGGAACACCTGACAGAGGTCCACTTCCCGGGCTCAGGACTCTTTCAGCAGGGGCAGCCGACAGAAGAGCTGGAACCTGAGAAAGAGGGACCGAAGGACTGGGAGATGGCCTCGAGTGTGATAAACCGAGACAGGATCACATGGGCCATAATCTCATTTAAAAGATTTAAGAGTCCGGGAGTAGACGGGATCTTCCCCGCTCTTCTACAGGAAGGGGGAGAGGACCTGATAAAACGACTGGACCTTATCTTTAAATCCTGTCTTGCCCTGGGGTATACAGGGTGTTCCGAAAATGCTGCGGGTCCTTAAAGGGGGTGATTCGGGGGATGATTGCAAACAACTTTTTCCTTTGCGAAAATGCCCTCCGAGGTTTCTTTAACGAGATATTAATTAAAAGCACCGACCAATCAGAGCGCGAGCCTTCCGCTGGAGCTCCCGCGCTAGCGTGGCCACGCGCCGGGCCGCGCTGCGACTACGAACAAGCAAGGCGGCATGCATCGAAGGAAATTGCGTAGAATGGCAAATGAAAAAGACGTAACAAAAAAATCGAACCTTTTGCCATGGTTTGTTTGCCATTTAAAGTGAATAATGAATAAAGGATAAATGGATGAAAATCACGTGTAACGTAAAAAGACGAATACACATTTTTTTTAGAAGATTCGAAAATAATAATTATTTGAAGTGGGAGGATAAGGATTACGTAAAATTCCTTGTGTTAATAACATATCCACGAAAAGGTAATGTAACAGGAAATTAACGAAAAGTGATTGTGGTTCGTTATTGTGATAAAAATCCGTAACTCAATAACGGCCAGCACTGTTGCTGATAACGATTAAGTCTGTTTAAAAAGCCCGAATAAATATTTTCGTACGAGAATTTTGAGAATTATCGCCGGAAATAAGCCATAGCTTGCGTTAAATTTAAAAATGAATGATCACCATTAAAGTAACTAAAACTCACCCTTGTAGAAAATTCACCTGCAACTTGAAAACTTGTGTCACTGGGTCACTGAACCGATCCTGGTCATCGATGGACGAGCCCAGTGCACAGCTGATCCCAGGTATACGACACTACCCAAAGTTAAGGGTCGCAATGTCAGGTGCGTCCCGGTCAACGTACCGAATATTCACTTCACTGCACGGCTACTAACACTGGTCACTTAATTTATTTTTCATGGAACGTGTTGTTGCTACGTTCTAAAAATTGGTGGAAATGAATTTTTACTTGGCGTTCGGAGCCGTGGGTAATTCCCGCGCAAATTCTCACGCTGCAGCACTTGCGTCCTCGTTGTTCGGGGGGTACACACAGAACATCGCGTAATACTCTTGAGCAGAGATCATTTGTCTGCGACGCGATTGCTGACTGCTGACTGACAAGATTTTTGCCACGCGACTTCTTCTACCCCCAAATAGTTTCTCTCGTTCCATTATGAGTTGGCCCCCACCAGGCCAAGAGGCTTCAGGTAAAAAGAAGCCAGCACATTTTCGGAACACACGTGTTTTGCAGAAGTGCAACGAAAACTTTCACAAAAGTCCGCGCTCCGTCCTTCTACTGCCAATGTACCCATTGCTTCGAGATAGAAAACAGACACCACGTGTATCGGTTCGAAAGGGTCCGAAGGGAAGAGAAACAGAAAGTCTTCGAGTTGCTATAAAGAAAAAAATCCTGCTTCCTGTTTCGAATCTTCTAAAAAAACTGTGTATTCGTCTTTTTACGTTACACGTGATTTTCATCCAGTTATCCTTTATTCATTAATCATTTTAAATGGCAAACAAACCATGGCAAAAGGTTCAATTTTTTTGTTACGTCTTTTTCATTTGCCATTCTACGCGATTTCATCGATGCATGCCTCCTTGCTTGTTCGTAGTCGCAGCGCGGCCCGGCGCGCGGCCACGCTAGCGCGGGACCTCCAGCGGAAGGCTCGCGCTCTGATTGGTCGGTGCTTTTTATTAATATCTCGTTAACGAAACCTCGGAGGGCATTTTCGCAAAGGAAAAAGTTGTTTGCAATCATCCTCCGAATCACCCCCTTTAATGACCCGCAGCATTTTCGGAACACCCTGTATACACTTCCGGATCTACAACTTTTGTTTGTGATTAAAATTTTTTTGTAAGAATTAAATTTTTACTTGTGGGTCTTTCCACGCCAACTCGGTCACTTTTTTCCCTCGATGTCTCGGATTTTGTTCAAACTTGAATATGTTGTAGCACTCGTGAAAGTATGGGGGGTTTAATTCACCATTTTGTCGTTATCGAATTTCTTTAAAAAATATAGGGCGTTGAGTTTTGCGATTTTTGCCTATTTTCATGAAAATGGGTTGTACTTATGCATTTTTAACGCTGAAACTATTTGTCGGATTTAGTTGATCCTAACGTTATTGTAAACTAGAAGGATCGGCCTTCCTGAATATTTTTGTTCCCGGTTAAAAAATCATTTTTACAATAATGAAAATTATAAATAAAATTTTATTTTGCAAATTGAGGCTCAAGGTCACGTTTTTAAAAATCCGAAAAAAATACCACCATATTCGCTGAAGAATTTCCTATAAAATCAGCCTTTCTCTTGTTGGTAATTTGTATATTCAACGTCGCAGGAAGCTGTTAAAGACAGCGGCGCGCGCCGTTTCAGGTAAGCGAGCCGCGCGCTCCGCTATTACGGTCGCCTGACCGTACCCCTCGCACCCTCTATTACTTCAATCAGGTCTAACAACGGTAGAAACAATAACGACAGCTCACGTATTCATCACGAGGGTGATATTTATACCTGCAGAAGAATTTTACTAACCCACTCTTGGCCAATGCTACTTTTTTATAATAATCAGATTTGTAAGTACCAGCTTGACTGTTCGTTGATTATTTGTTGAAAAAGTGCCATTTTTCATGAACATGAATTGATAATTAGTCCGATGCCTAGCACATGCCTACACGATGCCTAAGCAGAAATGTGTAGCGCTATATAAGTTTATTGCCATCTTGGCCAAGAGTGGGTTAGTAAAATTCTATCCATTTTAATCGTAATTTGTAATTAGATTATATTTTGCCCAACTCTGCTTTCATATTACTTTACGTACCTGAATGATAGATGATGATGATGAGAGTAATATAATCTAATATTCTATAATATTTTATACCAAAGTATATTGTAATGCATAATTTTTAATTATACTGCTAAGGAATACCTAAATAGATTTCTTATTTTATTTTTTTCTACCTCATACAGTCAGGGACATAGGTAAGTGGACACATAATAAAATAATAAATAAATAAAATGTGGTATTTATTATTATAGTGGATGTGGTTATATGTTACAAAAGAAAGTTATAAGCCATGTGTTTGAAATTCCTCGTTTGTAAATTCGCCTAATTATACATTTTACTTTTTAAATCTTCTTAACCATGCAAATGTAAAAAATGACCTTTTAAAGAATTTCCTCTGTTGTATATCATTGGAACCCTATCCGTACAAAAAAGTATTTAAAGGACTGGATCACTGGACTAATGTAAACCCAGCTTAAGGCTGCCGTCTCAGCGGGCGTTGAATGTGTGCGTACGCTCACACAAGCTAGGAAAAGCGTGTACGTATACGCGTGTAGTAAACAAACCGTAAATTACAACTTTCGTCCTGGAATCGGCAAGAATTAAGTTTTTGCGGGTATAGTTGCCTCTAGTAGACATCAGTGCAGGGTGGTCTAGTTCGTTTGAACGCTAATAACCACCGTACGTTGAAATAATAATGAATTTATGACTCGAAAACTGGCAGAATGAGGCTTCAAGGCTTCTCCGTTAGTGGCGCCACTGGTATAGTCGAGCCACGTAGCACCAGCGTGACGTGTACGCAGGGCCGACGCGAGGTTAGCTGGCGCCTGTATGCAAGAAAATTTTTGGTGCCCCCAAATTTTTGCACTTGTTTTCTATTTAATATGTTTAAAAGAATTACATTTATATTTCGTTTATGTGGGGTGTTAGATTCCTTTATTATTAAGCGTACGATGTGGTTTTTTAGCGTCCCATTCGGCTGGCGCCCTTATGCAGTGCATGGTTCCGCCGGCCCTGCGTAAACGCGATGTAGTAAACAAACCGTAAATTATAACTTTCGTCCTGGAATCGGCAAGAAGGAAGTGTTTGCGGGTTTAGTTGCCTTCAGTAGACATTCGAGCAGGGTGGTCTGGTGCGTTTAAACGCTAATAAGCACTGTATGTTGAAATAATAATGAATTTATGAATCGTGTACTCAGGACAGCCCGAAAAATGACATAATGAAGCTTCAAGGCTTCTCCGTCACCGGCGCTAATGGTATATTCGTGCCTTGTACCATCAAAACCGGTGAAAGTCCAAACTAGCCGATAACAGTAGGAAAGACATAGTTGTTGAGAGGTATCGAGAGTCAGATCGCGCTGTTGCCGCATTTCCCCTATTACTATTTTGTCGTCATGAAGGCTTGAATTAATCACGGCGAAGCGGCTAGAGAACAGAGATGGGTATGACGGTTGTCACGCCGGGCGGTTAGTTTGGGAAGGATGGCCTCAGTCGGCTAGCCAGGGTTTAAATGAATCCTTCCGTTGTAGGTTACTTAGGTTTATTCACTTGGACTATTATTTATTCACTAGGACGATTATTTACACTATGTACAAGGATTTAGACGCGGGGCACTCCGTGCCACTCGTGGTCAAGCCGTCGTTGCGCGGCGGCACGGTTCGCGGTACGGCGGCGTTCGGTCTACGTCGGATACGTCCGCTTATCGGGACAATTCGGTCGCTCCGCGCCTGGTGTCTCCTTATCGGGACGGTATGGGAGCGAGAGAGACCGGGCAGCTTCCAGCGTCTCTCTAGCGGGATAGGAGTTGGAAGAGACCGGGCAGCACCCGGGCGTCCCTATCCAACACGAGGAACGGGAGAGAGACCGGGCAACGTCCTGCGTCTCTTTAACGGGACAGGCGTTGGAAGAGACCGGGCAGCATCCGGGCGTCTCTGTCCAACACGAGGAGCGGGAGAGAGAGACCGGGCAACGTCCTGCGTCTCTTTAACAGGACAGGCGTTGGAAGAGACCGGGCAGCATCCGGGCGTCTCTGTCCGAAACCTAGGAGCGGGAAAGAGACCGGGCAACTTCCTGCGTCTCTTTAACGGGACAGGCGTTGGACGAGACCGGGCAGCATCCGGGCGTCTCCGGCCAAACCTAGGAGCGGGAAAGAGACCGGGCAACTTCCTGCGTCTCTTTAACGGGACAGGCGTTGGACGAGACCGGGCAGCATCCGGGCGTCTCTGTCCAAACCTGGGAGTGGGAAAGAGACCGGGCAGCATCCGGGCGTCTCTGTCCAAGACCTAGGAGCGGGAAAGAGACCGGGCAACTTCCTGCGTCTCTTGAAAGGAATCGGTAGTCGGAACGGGATAGGTTTCGATCTGGCGATCGGCGGATACACGGGCGCTTGTACCGAGGCTTGCACCGGGCAACATCCAGGCAGGTCTGGTGGTGGGGGTCCGTCTCCCCACTGGAACTGCCTTGCCTCGGAATCATCGCGGCATATGTCCCGATTCTCGGAAATTCCCAGCAGCGAGAAACCGACGCGATCTAGCGACGCGGTCGGGTTCGGTCGCTGTCGCCCGCGTGCGCTCGGCCTCTCGCTCACTCCCGGTCGTACCGCCGCGCACTCGATTCCTCGCGCTGGGACGCTACGTCACATGGGCAAAGATAATATCTGGATAAACTCAAATAAAAGACACTTTGTGTTTATCCGTTATGAACCGAAGGGCCAAAAATAATCCGATGTATACTGTGTTTAAATTTATTTTCATCTGGAAAGTCTCATGAGTATGTTATTGAAACGTTCATGCCGATACGATAGCGAATGTGGATGTTTTACATTCTATCAAAACAAACAACGTAAACAATCATTTTAATATATTTTTTATGAGTAAATATAAATATTGTTCTCCCACGGTTATTTCCTCCTCGTCGTCCTGGAGATTTTGTTCAAATTGAACTATGTTAGAGTCCATGTGAAAATAAGGAGGATTGAAATAATCATTTCGCCAAATTCGAAAGGTAATTTTCAAAAAATCGATGAAAGTTGAGTACTTTGAGGGTCTGTATTTATAAAACAATTTTGAATGTGACAAAATGTGACAACTTGAACCCCTCTTATCTTCACATGCACTATAACGTGTTTCAATTTTAACTAAATCTCAGACACTAAATCTCAAAGTGATTCGCTTGGCATGGAATGAACCGTACATATGATATTTTCCATTCTAACTGAAATGGATCCTAACCCACTTCCAACTATCACGTTCTTTACGGAAACGACAAAAGCTCCTACGTTCGGGACGCTAATCGCATCGCGATTACCGAAAATACACAATTTATCGAGAAATGATACTAAAACTTTGCAGCCGTTCGTAGTATATCACCATCGCTATTGCAGTACAAGAAAATAATTTTTTTTTAGTGACTTTAGCACTATAGCGTTTAACCAAACTGTTAAACTGTATACAGCAATAAAAGATATTTCTAAAAAAGTTTGAGCTGTGAAATGTAAATCCACAAACACTAAAAACTAGAAAATAAAAAATATATAAAAAAAAATTATTAAAAATGCACTAAAAACTAAAAAAATAATTATTTTCTTGTACTACAATTTTGATGGTGTTAATATCACTTTAAATAATTCATTTTAAATAAAATCGTGGGGCACCATGTGCAACCAGAAGTTGAAGTATTAAAGTGATTCATATCGTGTTATGAAATATCGTGCCCTATGATTTTATTTAAAGTGAATTATGTGATATTAACACCATAAATTTTTTTTTATATTATCTGAATAAAACATATGGCACTAGCAGTATGAAATTTTTTTTTATATTCATTAGTTAGTAATTGATGAATATGTTATGCCCGCCCCCCACGCTTCCTCCTCGTCTGCCGCCGCGGCCACCCCGGCGCCATCCTCCCCGGCCTCTCCGGTTATCCCCGCCACGGCCGCGCTGGTATCTTAGCCGCCGGATTTCTCTCTTCATCTGAAACAGTACAATAAAAATTAAATTTTCTACTTCCATTTTCTACTACGCTCGAGACGAGATTCACTACAGCATAATTAAACAATTTTTAATTCTTCATCGAATCGATATGGCAGTCACACCAATGGATTTCTTATGTTTTATCGATGAAAATCATGCTAAATATCGCAAAGATCCGAAGGGAAATGGAGAACTTGAGATTCGTCATTTTTAAGTGCTATATTATGAGGCAGTGAGAGCGACAATCCATTGGTGTAACGGCATATCGATTCGATGAATAATTAAAAATTCTTTAATTATGCTGTAGGACTACATTTCACGTTCGACCACGCGGTGTCGTTTCGTTTTTGCCGGGCTTTGCCGTCGCCGTTCATACCAAACAAACTTCAGAAAAACACACACATTCAACATAACTTGCCTTCGAAATTTGTTTCCTCATCCTCCTCCTTTTTCTTCTCCACTTCCTTCTTCTTTTTCTCCTCCTCCTCTTCCTTTCGTGTACTTTCCTCTACATCCATGATCTGGAAATGAAATAATGAATGTATTATTTTATGGCAAATAGTAAGGATTGTACAACGTGATTCTCTCGCTAGAGTCCTAATAAACCGAGAGCTGGCTACATAGGGGTCAACGTGACTCAATGCAGTCACAGTTGTTATTTAAAAATGTTGGATTAGTGTTGCCGAATACGAATTCGGCGGTCTGCCGCGTCAGTCCGGGGAACTAACGCGGGGGTGGACGGTCAAACATGTAAAATTTCTAACGCAATAACGTCATTCTTGCAGTTCTGAAATTTCATATACTTATTGTTTACGCATTTAATGAACGCTATGCAAAATGGCAGACCTCCAAGTGGAGGATAAGACCATGGCAGACGTCGATGGAAAGCGCGACATGTGGCTTGCGCGCTAGTTCAAGGGAGAAGTATACATCTGTTTCTCCCATACAGGCTGCCGTACGGCTGCCGTTCCAATATGCGGCCGGCGGCAGTCCCAGTATAGTGCAAGGGAGAAACAGATGTATACTTGTCCCTTGCACTAGCGCGCAAGCCACGTGTCGCGCTTTCCTCAATGCGTAAACAATAAGTATATGAAATTTCAGAACTGCAAGAATGACGTTATTGCGTTAGAAATTTTACGTGTTTGACCGTCCACCCCCGCGTTAGTTCCCCGGACTGACGCGGCAGACCGCCGATTTCGTATTCGGCAACACTAATCCAACATTTTTAACAACTGTGACTGCATTGAGTCACGTTGACCCCTATGTAGCCAGCTCTTAGAATATAAAGATAATGCCGCGAATAAACCGCGCCTCGCTGAGTTTCGTGGAAGTGACGAATTTCACGTTCCGCATTTCTCATCAGATCTTTGCGAAAATTGCGTCTACCGATTCTGTCGTCCGGATGAAAATGGCCCCAAGCTAATTCCGTTAAAAATAGTCCTATTTACATGACATGATTTTAATCGGAAGAACGCCAGGAATTCATTGGTATCACTGCCATATCGATTCGATGAAGAATAAAGAATATGCCGTAGTGAATAATCTCGTCGCGAGCGTCGAAATCCACGAAACTCAGCGAGGCACGGCTTATTGGCGGCATTGCCTTTGAATACTCTAGCCAGAGAGTCACTCTGTATGATAGTATACAATATAATACTTACATTTTCCGGATTCACCATTTCTTTCGGACTGACTGGCAGGCAATGGCGAGCAGTGTTCACGGGAAATTCCCTCCGTAGCACGATACTCTCATCGCAGGGAGGGGGAACGCAGGGATTGGCTGACTCCAGCTCTCGCTGACACGTACAGGAGCGGTGGTAATGTGTGCATGAACTGTGCCTGTGTCAGTTCCGCACACATAACCACCGCTCCTGTAGGTGTGTCCCCCTCCATTGCCTAAGGTTGACTGCCTCGAAACTGTCGCCAACATCACGCGAGAGAGGAAGACATCGTGCGAGCATGAGAATCTATACTTCACTCTCTCGCACCAGTTCGCACGATGTCTTTCTCTCTCGCACCATGTTAGGCGTCAAGCGTCATTTGTTTCAGCATCACAGACGAATCTTCTGATTCACGTTTCACGTTCACGGTTCGCGTTTACGTTTTTTTATAACGGGCAGAAGGATTTTTAGTTCTGTTGTATTGTGTTTGTGTTTGTGTTTGTGTTTGTGTTTGTGTTTGTGTTTGTGTTTGTGTTTGTGTTGTGTTTGTTGGTTTAATCATGCAAAACATAGGGAAGACTGTGGCATTGAACACCTACGAGTAACTGGTGTGACACGGTGTGGCTTCAAGTGCATCTTCAGCGTAATGTGCACTTTATGCCATTACAAAGCTGAAATCCGCAATCAATCGGACGAAGCCGGAGAAGTGGATAGCAATCAGGGCGCCGTTAATGCAACAATTTTATGTGGAGGCAGTTATGCCCAGTTGGAACATACTTTTGCAGGAGTGAACATACGTTGCATGTCGAAGAAAGACTTCGTGAAGAATCAAGATGAATTCATCAAGTCTGCAATTGCCGCTGCAGAAGAAGAGATGTTAGCAGCGGCTGAAGAAGAAAAACGTTTGGCCATTGAAAGAGGCGACCTTCTTCCCGGATCAGGGACTCCTCACATCCCCGTTGTGGCCGACGGAAGCTGGATGAAGAGATCCTAACGCAGTGGATGTTACGATTCTGCGTCTGGAGTCGGCGTGATAGTTGGCTATCACACGAAAAAAGTTTTATTTTACGGCGTTCGAAATAAAGTTTGCAGAATTTGTCGGATTGCTGCGAAAAACGAGAAAGAACCCCGAAAGCACACATGTTTCAAAAACTGGAACACATCTCGAGCATCGACTGCTATGGAAAGCGATGCTATAGTAGAAGGATTCAACACAAGCGTAGAAAAACGTGGGCTCGTTTATTCTACTCTCATTGCTGATGGGGACAGCAGCGTGTATAAGAAGATTATTGATGCTGACCCATATAAGAGACAGATTCGCGTAAAAAAATTGAATGCACGAATCATTTGTCGCGAAACTTCTGCACAAAAATGAAAGCGATTGTGAAGAAGACTACACCTGGACCATTGAGGCAAGTTGTGGAAAGTAGTATTCGGCGGATGCGCACGGACATCGTAAAAGCCGCAAAGTTTAGATACAATCAGAATGTATCAATCGAAGAGAAAACAAAGAATTTGTATGGCGACATACAGAATATTCCGAGCCACGGAAATATTTCTGCAATGGAAAGAATAAAGAGAATGAAAGAAACATCGTTGCAGAATTGATGAATATTGGAGTGTACCAGGACGTAAAAGAAATACTTTGTCCACTGTTAGCTCATGCGGCTTACTCTAGTATAACACCAATAATAACGCTGTGGAAAGTTTGAACGCAATAATTGCCAAGAACATTGGCGGAAAAAGATTAAATTTCGCCGAAAGAGGGTCGTATACAGGAAGATGTGCTGCTGCTGTCGTGGAGTACAACAGTAACCAAGTGCACTCGCGATTGAATGCGGCAATGAAGAAGGAAACGCCCGAGGTTGTGCGCCAAATGGAAGAAAAGAAGAAGAAAGAAAAGGAAAAGAGAGCTGCAAAGCAGAAGGAAACGAAGGCTGCGCGATATCTACGCAAGCAATTGCCCTCGCAGAAAGATTCTGATTATGGGCAAAATGCACAGAAACCAGACATGCCATTCGAAATGTATGAACTGGAGCGGGAGAAGCATATGCAAATGCTCAGTGAGTGGCAAGGCAAAAAACATGCTATTGAAGACGAAACCATCGGACAAGCGAAGAACCGCAGATGGTTGCAGTATAGGTCCAAATTGTTGACAACATCCAATTTTGGACAAGTGTGCCGTCGCCGACCTGACACGCTTTGCGCAAATGCAGTGAAGTCATCAATCAATTATCCGAGGATAATTAGTGCACCCGCGGTGGAATACGGGAAAGAATGCGAGAAAATTGCTCGCGAAGAATTGAAGAAGCAATACACAGATATTGCAGAATGTGGAATTTTCATCGACAGCAGCATCCCCTTCTTAGGAGCTTTACCGGATGGAATCATCGGTCAAGAGGGTATTGTGGAAATCTAATGCCCCAAATCAGCGGAGAACTTTACGCCGGAAGAAGCTATGGAAAAAAATTCCCGCTGTCCGACGCATGTTCACACGTAAAACAGGTATTTCAATGAACAAAACGCATCACTATTTTTATCAAGTACAAGGCCAGTTACATATTACTGACCGAAAGTACTGTATATTTTGCATTTGGACCCCGAAGGGTCTGAAATCTATAAAAGTAGAGAGAGATGATGCGTTTTGGAAAAGAGAAATGGAGCCAAAACTAGTTCAATTTTATTTAGAATGCATGCTACCCGAATTAATAGATAGTCGGCACAATAGATGCATGCCTATTCGGGAGCCTCAATTTATATTAGCTGAAAGAGCGACAGAAAAACCGAAAAGCTTGAAAAAGCGAAAAAGGTCTCCCTCCGTAAATAGTAAAACTATTGCATCGGTCCGGCGTCGCACCGCACTGTAAAGTGCAGGGCCACTGACTGTGTCAGTGGTCACAAGTGCCAGCAATGGCACTTTTCCTCGCGGATCGTACGATCACGCGAGTCGACCGACGCTGCCGTAACTTTCGCAAGAAAGTGACGAGAGAAATAATAAATTTAATTCACCCTTTAATTTTTTCAGACACATTTCTAAGTTCACAGGAGCAGACAGACAGAAGACAGACGCAAGGTGGAAGAAAAGATATAGATGCGGATCTACGTTACAAATTATTTGCATACGTAAGGGTGCCGAGTCAACTTTGTAGGAGGGCCAGCGGGAAAATAGTCAAACAAACTGAATTGGTATGATCGGCTTTATTCAGCAGTGACTCTGTCACTGGTTCCAATACGACAACCTCTGTCCTCTCCGCATTCACGCTCTTATAACACCATGCACCCTCACTCACGCACACACACATTCATCCGTAGCCGTAGTCTTCACGGCGACACACCATCAGTGATGCCAGAATCGTGGGACGTGGGAGTAGGGATCGGCTGACTCCAGCTCTCGCTGACACGTACAGGAGCGGTGGTAATGTATGCGTGAATTGACTCCAGCTACGCGAGCTAGAGTCGGCCGAAGCTACGCTAGCAGCGAGTCAACGTTGTAGTGACGTAAAAGCATGTGACGTCACATTCGCTTCGCGTGTTCGTCAATTCACGCACACATTACCACCGCTCCTGTACGTGTCAGCGAGAGCTGGAGTCAGCTGATCCCTGGCCATGACCTACTGTCGTCCCCTACTTTGCCCCATCGCACAACACACAAGCATATCCCTACTTTTGTCCGTGTGCATCGCCTGTACGGTTCTGTCCTCCAACAAACCACATTGCCGAAACCCGAGGGTATGAGTCGCAATCAGGAGATCGGCAGTTCAAATCCCAGTACAACAATCTTACTTTTTTTTTTAATTATTCTCTAATTTCAATCAATTATACTTTAATTTGGTTTCCTAACTTCTCAATAGAATAAAAAACTTGAAAATTATTAATCTGCCAAGCATTTTTTGTTAATAATGCAATACGCGTTACCGAAAACCACTGCAGCGGACCGTAGGACAGAAATAAACATACAATTGAAATTATAAATATGATTATAATTGTACAGGAAAAAATATAAATATTCCTATAAACTTATCTCTTTTTGTTGAAAAATAATAATTTCGCCGGCAGAAATGCACTGGAAGGTGGGAAACATATGATGCAGTGAGAGCGACAATGGACCAACCCACAATAAAAAAAATTTTATTCCCCATTATATATGATTAGTAGAGCCTATTGGAATACATTATTACTACTAACTCAATTTCGAAAAGAATGTGGGTTAGTCTGTTGTTGCTCTCACTGCCTCATATGTAAGCCACTATAACATAATTATCATTTGTGTATTCACAAAATGTGCTATCAAACCGCGTCCTGGGCACCGCGTCCCAGGTAAGCATTTGTCCCACGTCCCACGATTCTGGCATCACTGCACACCATGCGGCCACCTCTGAGGCCCTGGCGCCCGAATCTCTTGTCACGCCGCTATCGCCTAAACAAGAGCCCGCCTGCCCGGGGCGCATGTGTGCATCAGCTGACCCCGCCGGTCCAACGCTTACAGGTTTGGTCAAAAGATGCCAGGCTGATTCATACGGGCGTCGCAGGTATGCATTATGTTCGACGAAATATTGAAACAAACTTTTACTTTTATACCCAACTTACCGAAATGTCTGCGATCATTTCTTACAGGCGGACTTTTTATAAAATTACTGCGCAAATGGTGTATGGGACATTAATGCCAGGGCAAATGGAGTACCATATTTCAGGTAATGTTTGACACTTTATAAATCTGCGGTAAAATTTTGTACGCTTATAAAACAACAATTAATTGTGCTGTAGTGAATCTCGTCTCGAGCGTAGTAGAAAATGGAAGTAGAAAATTTAATTTGTATTGTACTGTTTCAGATGAAGAGAGAAATACGGCGGCAGCGATACCAGCGCGGGCGTAGCGGGGAGAATAGGAGAGGCCGGGGAGACCAGGGCGGCAGACGGGGGGGGAAGCGTGGGGGGCGGGCACAATATTTTTATCAATTATTAAATAATAAAAAAAATAAAAAGAATATTTCATACTGATTAGTGCCATGTGTGTTATTTAGAAAATATGTATAAAAAAAAATTTTATGGTGTTAATATTACATAATTCACTTTAAATAGAATCATAAGGCACGCTATTTCATAACACGATATGAATCACTTTAATACTTCAACTTCTGGTTGCACATGGTGCCCCACGATTTTATTTAAAGTGAATTATTTAAAGTGATATTAACACCATCAAGATTGTAGTACAAGAAAATAATTAATTTTTTAGTTTTTAGTGCATTTTTAATACATTTTTTTATATATTTTTTTATTTTCTAGTTTTCAGTGTTTGTGGATTTACATTTCACACCTCAAACTTTTTTAGAAATATCTTTTATTGCTGTATACAATTTAACAGTTTGCTTAAACGCTATAGTGATAAAGTCACTAAAAAATAATTATTTTCTTGTACTGCAATTCCGATGGTGATATACTACGAACGCCTGCAAAGTTTTAGTTTTACTATTCGTACATAGGTGACGGATTATTTCTCGATAAATTGTGTATTTTCGGTAATCGCGATGCCACTATAGTGTCCCGAACGCAGCTGCTTTTTGTCGTTTTCGTAAAGAACGCGAGTGGCTGATTTCATGTCGTTAGGATTTGTGGTTATGGGTTATATTTATTGATGATTGGGTTATTTTCCCACCCCCTCGGGGTTAATTTTTTTTTGAATATTGTATTGTCATTCAATCTATGCACGCCTGAAAAGTTTCAAGACAATTGGATAGTTGGAAGTGGGTTAGATTTGAGTTGCCAGATTTGAACCATACAAACATACAAACAAACAAACAGAGGATCGAAGCTGAATAATGATTACGTTATTAAATTTGTATTTAAACAACAGACAATTCTTGTTGATAAAAAAGATAATTTGATGTATAGCTAGATAAAAAAGAAAGTGTCATGTTTTTCGAAGAATTAGGTAGGTATAGCATTCATAAACTTCATTACGATCGGTGTGTTACACTTCGGTGATGTACCTTATTCAAATTGTATGCTTTGAAATCACACATTGATTATACAAAATATTACATCTCTCTACGTATAAATGAAAAATATTGATACGCAAATTAGTATTGTTTCATCGACATGTTTCCTAACTTCACTACCCAATCTCTCTATATTTCATTATTGCTATCCTCTTTTACGTTCGGCGAGGCTCTGACGCTAGACGCAGCTCTCGTGCCGTGATCCTTCAAGCTTGCAAAGACTTCCCGATAGAAAGTGAGATCTCTGTGGCAACAGCGCGGCAGAGACAGAGAGAACAGGAGATGCGGCAACTATGCGTCAATGATTCGTTTACACAGAGTACCTGAAGATGTCACCTCTGTAGAAATTCTTTTTACCGGCCGTATTAGTTTCATTAGGGTCCGTCTGTTTACTGGGGACGCTTCGATTGATTCGGACCATAACAAACTTGAGACGGCAGCCTTAATGTGTGCGTGAATTGACGCCAGCGCCAAGTCAGCCACGTGGCGACATCGCGAAACGAATGTGACGTCACGAATGTATAGATGCCAACGCCAAAGACGTCTCGTGCGATTGTGAATCGAACATTTTTAGTAGTTTTTCCAATTTTTTCATTCAATTGAAATTACACTTCATTACGACATGAATAAGGAATCAGGTAAGACAAATATTTAATACTTTTGCATTGTTGAACTTTATACTTCAAGATACCCTTTTTACTATGGATATATATATTTATATTATGAGGTAAACTGTACAGGTAGTTAGTTTGGACTTAACTCTACAACGGTCGTAGGCTCACTGCCTGTCGCATGTATCGCGCGGTTCGCTCAGGTGTGTGTACCGACGGGCGGTTACCGACGCGACGTTGTGGTATTACGATATTTCCACACTCCCTTTATCGGAATACATATGTATATATAAAACTTAGCTAACAAATAAGGTTGAGTGCGCGAATGAATGTTAAGTGTCTATCCTTCACCAAGGGTTTTGTTAAGATATCAGCTGTATTTTGGTCTGTGGAAACAAATTTCACGTAAATCAAACCTTTACTTTGGACATCTCTGGTAAAGTGACATCTGATATCAATATGCTTGCTCCGTTGGTGAAGCATATTTTCTTTGCTCAGTACAATAGCGCTTTGGTTGTCGCATAATACATTCGTCGGATCGTGTACATATGGATCGCCATACATTTCCCTAACCAATCTACGCAAATGTATAGTTTCCTTTGCCGCCTCAGAGACAGCCACATACTCGGCCTCCATTGTTGATAATGCAACAGATGTCTGTTTTTTTGAAAACCAACTTATCGGGCCTCCGGCTAACACATGTACATTTCCCGAACACGATTTTCGATCATCTAGATCGCCCGCCCAATCTGCATCCGTATACACATATAACGGGTTTCCCGTTTTCCGGTACAATATTTTGTAATCTGCAGTCTGTTTTAAATACCGGATAACGTATTTTGCGCAGTTCCAATGTTGTTGGCCAGGATGCAGATTGTACCTACTTAACGCCCCTACCGTAAACGAAATGTCAGGTCTTGTCGTATTGGCCAGGTAAAGGAGGCTACCTATTAACTCTTTATACGGCTTGTCTTCCATATCCCTTTTTTCGTCAGGAGTCTTTGCCTCCATTTCCCTTGATAATTTTACACCTGAAGCGAAAGGAGTGGACACAGGTTTGCATAAGTTCATTTCAAAACGTTCGATCATTTTATTTGTATATTCTGTTTGCGATATTTTTATTGAACCTGTGTCCCCATCTCTTTCGATTTTTATGCCTAACATTTCCCTTACGGGTCCCAAATCTTTCATCTTAAAAAATTCACTTAATTGTAACTTAACCTTAGATAACGCTTGCAAGGAACTTGACGCTAAAAGTAAGTTGTCCACATATACGACTATTACTATATTACAAGCATTAATGGTGCCCGTATAAACGCCAGGTTCTACTTTAGACGGATCGAGCCCAATTTCTTTTAATTTTTCACTCACCTTATACTGCCAAGCCCGACCAGATTGTTTCAGGCCGTATATAGGACGGCGTAGACGACATACTTTATTTTTATTACCTCCAAACATCGGAGGTTGTTCCATATATACTGTCTCTAATAAGTCGCCTTGTATGTATGCTGTAGTCACATCCATTTGATGAATGTGGTAGCCCAATTCTACACTAATTGCTAGAAGTGTTCTTATTGTTTGGATTCGCGCAACCGGAGCATACACCTCCTCATAATCAACGCCATACTTTTGCTCACATCCGCGTGCAACTAACCTTGCTTTGTATCTATCTATTTCCCCGTTTTGGAACCTTTTTATATGGAAGACCCATTTAGAAGAAATCACTTTCATGTTAGGAGTTCGATTAACTAATTCCCATGTATTGCACTCTAGTAATGATTTGTATTCGCTGTTCATGGCTTCTAGCCATCTTTCTTTGTCCGGTCTTCCTATCGCTTCCTTTACTGTTTCTGGGTCGCTATCTATTGCAACGCTTGCTGTTTGATATTGTTTTTTAGGGCGTCCTGGAGTACCCGTCCTAATAAGTTTAGGTCTTCCTCTCGCCCTTTTAACGTTTTCGGGGGTTAACATTTCTATGCCTAACGTATCACTAGCATTTTCGTGCATACTAGGGTCTAATTTTTCCTCAAAATTTTCTAAATCGTCTTTAGTACCTGTGTTGAGTAATAAATCTACGTCTATAGACTCTATACTATTATCATTTACTTCTTCAATAAAACGAACATCTCGACTTTTAACTATTTTTGTGGTACCAGGGATCCATAGTCTGTAAGCCTTTGCTTCGCTAGAGTAACCAACTAGGATTCCCTTTTCCCCTTTTGGGTCGAATTTTGAGATACCTGGCCCTTTCTTTAAAAATGTAGCGTTGCAGCCGAATACTCTCAGGAATTTAACATTTGGTTTGCGATCTGACCATAATTCGTACGGGGTCATACCATCGTTTGCCTTTGAGGGGCACCTATTTCTTAAGAATACAGTTGTATTGACGGCCTCAGCCCACAAGCCCTTGGGTATATTCGCTTTAATCAACATTGCGCGTGACATTTCAACGATTGTTCTATTCGCGCTCTCCGCGACACCGTATTGTTGCGGTGTATATTCGACCGAAAACTGTCTCCTAATACCTTGGTTTTCTAAATAGTCATTGAACTCTTTGCTAACATATTCTTTGGCATTGTCGCTACGTAATTTAATTATCCTGCAACCAGTTTCTTTTTCGACACGTAACTGGTATTTTTTGAATTCGGTGAAAATATCGCTGCGTGATTTTAAAAATACGACCTCCATATATCGAGTTCTATCATCGATGAATGTTGCAAAATACCGCGCGTTTCCGTATGAGTGTACATTTATTGGTCCGCAAATATCTGTATGTACAAGTTCTAATACGTTTTTCGCTCGAGTCCCTTCTCCAAACGGTATCACATGAATTTTGGCTTGATCGCACGTTTCACACGGTATTTTTTGAATTTTCGACGGTAAATCTAGTCCGTATACGCTTTTCTTATCAACTAATTCTCTTAAATCATTATAGTTTAAGTGGCCATACCTTTCATGCCATAATTTTACTTTTGGATTAGGGTCATTACCGACATTGAACGCCTCTTGATCTTCCGTGGTGACTACATACATTCGATTTCTCCTAATTGCGGTGAAAACTACCGTTTATGAATAGCGCACATTCTGAGCTATCGAATGGTGTACAATTTATAGCCGTAAGGCATCTTACAGGCCCGCTAAAGACTATTAATCAAAAATTGTCCAAACTATCCCCGGTCTCCCCTAGTTTTAATGGGGTGGCTGGATGAGAGGAGGTTGATCCCGGCTAACCCGAGAAGGGGGGGGGGTCACATTTGTGGGCAGAGGTGCTCAGACTCGGGTGGATATGATGGCATGCACGCCCAGGACTTACGGTGGGTTAATGGATAGTTGCGTGCTGGGTGATTTCACGGGTTCTGATCACTGTTACCTTCGGCATGATTTTCAGCTGGACGGCAGTAGTGTGCGAACACTGAGACCAACTGTAGCGGCCCAAAAGGTCGTTGAAAGTGGAATCTCTCGTTGAAACTTTTGGGGCACATATTGCGCATTTGAATTTGGACGTCATGGAGGCCTCAGAGGCCTCGTAACTGGTGAGAGTCATACATATGGCTAGTGATGCTGCTATGAATAGGGTATCGGGGAAAGTATCAAGAAGAACCCCTAATTATTGGTGGAACCCTGAGATTGCTGAATTGCGCAAGAAGGCTAACAAAAGGAGGCGTATTATGACTAGGGTGCGTAGGCGGTATCCGGAGATTTATTTGGTAAGAAGAGAAGAATACAGGGTAGCTAGGAAGACCCTGAATAGGGCAATTAAAATTGCTAAGGACAAGGTTTTCTTGAAGTTCTGCGAGGAGTTGAGAGAAGACGTTTGGGGTCGCCCTTATAGGATTGTGGTGAACTACGCAAGGAGTAGGATTCCGTTATGTCCACTTAAGGTGGTGGAGGCCTTTGAGATATTGGACTCTCTGTTCCCGATTGGGCCACCCGACGTATTAGCCGGGGAGGCTGGTGCCTTACAGGGCATCATTGGAGAGAGATCCAGATGGTGGGAGCATGATCTCACCTTCACACGAGTATCTCCCGAGGATGTTATGATGGCGGCGCGGGAGATGGCGTTTGGCAAGGCGGCTGGTTTGGACAGGGTCCCTCCGGAGGGCATAAAGGCATTGGCGGTTAAATACCCGGTGGTGTTTGCTCCCCTCTTTAATGGGGTGTTGATGCGAGGGGAAATCCCTAGTACGTGGAAGACCTCTAGGGTAGTTCTCATTCCTAAGGAAAGGAAGGATGTGAATGCGCCTCTAACGTATCGACCGCTGAGCATCATTGGGGCATTATCCAAACTCTTTGAGTATGTGTTAAGAGGGCGTATCATGGAGCTGTTGGGAGAAGAGGGCTTGGCACAGAATCAATATGGATTCAGAAAGGGGCGTTCCACTTTGGACGCTTTGGATGTGGTTAGAGTATTTACGAAAACAGCGGCCACTAAACAATGGTATGCGGCTTTGGTGGCGCTAGACGTGCAAAACGCCGTTAACACCGTGCAATGGGATGTAGTGGTGGCGGAGATGAGGAGACGAGATTTCCCGATATACTTGAGGCGCATAATGGTGTCTTATTTCCGGGGGCGGGATATAGTATACCAGGCGATCGACCGGAGAATTCGACGACCAATGTTTACGGGAGTCCCTCAGGGGTCTGTGACCGGCCCCATTTTGTGGAATCTAGTATACGACAGGCCCCTTACAAAGAATATGATGGCGGGTTGTAAGCTGGTAGGATATGCGGATGATATCGCGCTATTGGTGGCGGATAGTCGCTTAGAAGGACTGGAGGCTAAAGTTCTGATCGAGGCAAGGGCACTTGAAGATTGGCTACGGTCGGTGGGACTAGCGTTAGCGGTCCAAAAGACAGAAGTGGATTTCTTGAATGGTAGATGGCGACCGGAGGGGTACCGGTTTCCTTTTTTGGAAGGCTATTTGGAACCACAGGAAAATGTGCGATACTTAGGAGTTATTTTCGATACTAGAAGAAAATTTTATTCTCATATTGAGAAAGTTACAAATAAGGCCGCAAGGACTATGGGTGTGTTAGCCAGGCTTATGCCAAATGTTTCTCCTTTGAGTACGGCCAGACGTAAGCTTTATTATCGGGTTTTGGAGAGTATCATTCTATATGCGGCCCCGATTTGGGCGAAAGAAGTGGATAGTGTCAGGAATGAGGTATGGCTTAGGAGGACGCAACAATTAGGGCTGTGTAGGGTAACGGCTGCTTATAGGACCGCCTCACATTTGGGATTATGTGCATTGGCGGCGGAAATGCCCATTGATTTAAAAGCCACTATGAGAAGGAGGGAATTCTTGGAGAGAAAGAAGAAAGTGAGGAGGCTCATCGTTACAGAAGAGGGCGTGAGGAATGGGGCGAGAAGAACTTGAATCCAGATTAGTAGGGGTTCGTGAATCCGCCATTGCCGAGTGGCAAGAAAGGTGGGACTCTGCGTCAGTTTCCAGGTGGACATACGGATGGGTACCACGTGTTCGGATGATGATGGAGCCCCCGGGATTTAGATTGCACTTTTATGTCACGCAGATCTTTACGGGACATGGATGTTTCCGGGAGTATTTGTATGGAATTCGGAGGTCGGAATCACCTTTGTGTTGGTACGGTTGCAGGGAGGGTGACAATGCGGACCATACGTTTTTTAGGTGCCCCAGGTGGGATATCCTGCGGATGCAATTATACGATGCTTTGAATATACAGGGAGCATCTGGAACGATTACGCAGGGGGAAGTCATGAGGAAGGCGATGTCGTCTACTGCTACTTGGGAGGATCTTACAAGATACTGTAATGCAGTCATGAGGGAGAAGCAGAAATTTGAAAGATTGTTGAAGAGAGAGGGAGTTTGTGATCCCGTTGAGGATGTTATGTCCCTATTCAATCAAGCGGGCATAGGATAATAATAATAATATTGGATAGACATGTGTGTTTTCGTATATGACGAAGTGTTCTTATTTAGGGAAATTTTATTTATTTTGAGGGGTGTGTGCAGTTTTATGCATATTCATTGTATGAGTAGAGAGAGGATTCCGGGGGAGGTGCGGGTGCAATAACATTCGCACTTCCTTACGGGACCAGGCAAATTTATTGGGAGTTTGTGCTCGTTTTTTCTGTTTGTATCTTTTAGAATATGTTTTTGCGGTGAGAGGGGGGCGGCGGAGTGTGGGCGCTGCTACGCCCACGCCGCCCAGACTTTCTTCTCAGCCTTGTGGTCTTTGGTGTGATTGGTGGAGTTGCAGTTTTGGGCCTTCTGCCCTAAGTGCGAAACTGGGCATTGCGAAATGCCCATGTGAGGCCCCGACAATTTGTCAACGCGGTGCGTGAGGTTTCACTATTACGATAGTGCTGCCACTGCATATGTTGGGGAGGGGTGGTTGGGTGTGAATAGAGGGGGGGGGGGGGGGTTAGTCTGTAGGCTTTCAAGCTAGTCCGACACTACCGAAAAATTTTCGGTGTGCGTAATGCATTCCCCCCCCCCCCTCGTACTATAAAAAAAAAGAATCTTCAGTGGCGGCAGCTTCCAGTAATTCGAAAGATTTAAACTCGCAGGAGGTTCCGCGAGCAAGCGCAGCGCGGAACCGATCTCTGATTGCGCGCGTCGGAACCATCGAACCATTCGATGCAACTGGATCGCCTGTGATCCAGTTGGAGAAGGATTTGTTTTGCAACGGGTCTGCTAGCTTCCTCGTTGACACCGGTTCTCATCTAAATCTGATTAAACAGGAAAGTTTAGTTTCGAATTTAGCAGTTAATGCTAATATGATTTATCATCTTACTGGAATTTGTTCAGGGATGATTTGCACTCAGGATGAAGTCATTATCGTCGCTCGCGATATTCCGATTAACTTGCAGATTGTTAGTAATGATTTTCTTATTAAGCAGACGGGAATTCTGAGAATTTCATACATACTTTACTCAATGATGGTATAATTCAGCCTTCTGCATCGCCATATAACTCCCCTGTTTGGATCGTTCCCAAGAAACCCGATTCTTCTGGAAAACTCCGTTGGCGCATGGTTATAGATTATCGGAGATTAAATGAGAAAACCGTCGGAGACGCTTATCCCCTTCCTAATATTACAGATATATTAGATCAATTGGGGGGAGCAAAATATTTGAGCACTTTGGACTTAGCTTCCGGTTTTCACCAAATTCTAGTGGACCCTGCTTCTAAACCCAAAACTGTTTTTTCCACTCCCAATGGTCATTACGAATTTAACAGAATGCCATTCGGCCTTAAAACCGCACCTGCCACCTTTCAACGAGTTATGGATTTGGTACTATCAGGTTTGCAAGAAAGCGATCTTTTCGTGTACATGGATGACATAGTCGTCTACGCTGATTCTCTCGAGGAGCATGCGCGAAAATTGAAAACCCTTTTGGCGCGATTACAAAACTCCGGATTCACCCTTCAAGCTGGCAAATGCCATTTCCTTCGGCGAGAGATAATATACTTAGGACACATATTAACGAGTGAGGGAATAAAGCCTGATCCCGGGAAGATCAAAGCGGTAAAACAGTTCCCCGTCCCGAAAACGAAGAAAAATATTAAACAGTTGTTAGGTCCTGTAGGATATTATAGAAGATTTATTCAGGACATGGCTAGGATTGCGAAACCATTAACAAAACTTCTGAAGAAAAATAGTCCTTTTTGCTGGAGTGATGAGGTCCAGGCTGCTTTTGAAAAGCTGAGGGATATCATTTGTTCGGAGCTGTTATTGCAGTTCCCAAATTTTTCGCAGTCATTTCTGGTTACCACCGATGCCTCCGATTACGCTGTAGGAGCCATTTTAAGTCAGGTGCATATTGGGAAAGATCTCCCAATAGCGTACGCTTCCCGGACTTTGAACAATGCCGAGACCAATTATTCCACCATAGAAAAGGAATTATTAGCTGTGTGGTAAAAGGATATTTATTATTAATATGAGATAGACATGGTTACATTAGTGACCAACCTCCTCGAGCCTGGCTCGGTAACAAAGAACTGACTCTCAGAGCAAGCACCGACTGCTCTACGCTTTGGCGGCGTTGCCACGCTCTACGCCCAAGCGAGCGTCGAAAGGCTCACGCGTAGCCTCGCAAGACGTAAACACCGCGTTGCCCCGCAAGACGTAAACACCGCGACGCCTACAGCTGTTTTGTTTGCTGTACAACATTTTCGGCCTTACTTGTATGGACAGCAGTTCACCTTAGTTACAGATCATCGTCCATTACTTTGGTTAAATAATGCAAAGGATCCCACTTCTAAAATTATGAGATGGAGAATTAAGCTAAATGAGTACGATTACAACATTGTGTACAAGCCTGGTATAGTAAACTCCAATGCAGATGCACTGTCGCGCAATCCAACTGTATCCAGTCACGCTTCCAATTCCCAATCAAATTCTTCACAGACAGATGATATTCCCAATTCTTGTTCGAGGCGTCTGGAAGAGGTGCTCGTCTGCGCAGACGAGTAATCGATTGCAGATTCCGAAATGAACAAGAAGGATGACAGATTTCACGAGTACAATAACGCGGTAATGGTGGCTTCTGTTTTCTTGGCGCGCGGGAAGGCAAAAGTTGGACAAAATGAGGTCACGAGTGAATTACTGAGAAATTTTAATGTTAACAAAGAGGGATCACTCCAGCTGAACACCGTGGATCAGCTTCCATTCGGACATTTGTTGGACGGTGAGACCGAACCCTCGGCAGCCGCTTCAGATTCCGTTGGAAGTGGTCCATGTTCCGTAAAGGTGCCTGCCCTCTGTCCGGCCCTTGAGGAGACATCGCAGGGCCTGCGGTATCTTGAATCGTGGCAGAGACGTGGGAAGTCTGTTAGTTTCCCAGCTTGTGCTGTGGTGGAGGCTTTGCTGCCGGATATTTTCTCGGCTAATGTCGTGGCAGAGGCTGAGGAGCCTGATGATTTCTCGATTTTTGTCGTGGCAGAGGCTGTTGGGCCTGGTACAATTGCGACCAAAACCGCACGGAGGACCCTCGGTAGAATGACCACAATAGAATCTAATAGAAATGAATCAGATCTTGATGTTAGTGACTGTAATAGTATACAAAAAGAAAATGGAATACTGGTTACGGATATTTTACATGGACAGACAGCACACCTCTCTCATTTTCCCACTATCCTTAATACCAAGGATTACCTTCTCATGCGCAGAGATAATATCATTCACATTCTACCTCTTGATTGTAGCATAGGATCTCAAATTAGCAGAGATTTGATAATAAGAAACAGGTTTTCCATTGACCAAATAAAGAAGTATCGCCTCAATGCCGGTGAAGCTATGACCTTTCCCGGAGAAAAATATTCCATTTTTTATCTATTTGTTAAAGCTACTTCGCAGGAATTTCAGATCACACCCATATCGTCTCTTCATTAAAATCTCTCAAGCAGATTATGAGTTCCTTGAGCATTAAGACCATCAGTATATCCAGGGACCATAACAATCTTGAACCCATTGAGTGGGAATTCATAGAGGATACCTTAAGACAGATTTTTAATGATCCTCGGTATATCATTACTGTATGTACTGGTGAGATCGAGACTCTACCCAAACCAAGACGATCTGAAATTATTAAAGAATATCATGAATCTGTGATAGGAGGCCATAAAGGCATGGCTAAGTTATATAGTCGTATTCGGGAACATTTTTATTGGCCGGGGATGGGAAAAGAAATTAAGGAATTCGTACGTACCTGCCCGATCTGTCAGAGGAACAAAGACTCGACAACCACTCAGCAAAGACTCGACAACCAATGCGAATTACCGATACTCCAAAAATAGCTTTTGAAAAGGTGCAGATGGATATAGTTGGTCCATTACCTTTGATCGAAAAGGGCCATCGATACCTCTTAACACTTCAGGATAATTTACCTAAATATTCGGATGCCATTCCTTTATCCAATATTGATTCTCTATCTGTAGCAGTCGCCCTTACTGAACAGTTTATTAGCAGGTTCTGTTGTTCTAGAGTTATTCATACGGATCAGGGTAGTAATTTCTCTAGCAAAGTGATGAAGAATTTCTGTAGAATCTTTAAAATCCATAGGATTACCTCTACCGCATTTCATCCGCAATCATTGGGGTCTTTAGAACGAGCCCACCGTGTTTTCGTTGACTATTTAAAACATTATTGTACGAAATCAGATTGGGATGATTGGATTATATTTGGGATATATTCTTATAATACCTCTGTGCATGAAGCCACTGGTTTCACTCGCCATGAGCTTGTTTTTGGTGTAAAAACCGTCATTCCTACTGAATTTGCAAAGCAGGAGGTTCCACGAACTTTCATAGGATACTTAGATCAACTTTTAATGAGGCTCACTACCACTCAGGCTACGGCAGCAGTTAACCTTGAAAAGGCAAAGGAAACGAGTAAGCGGTATTACGATAAGAATGTCAATCCCCGTCAGTTCCGTGTAAATGATTATGTATACATACTTAAGGAACCCACAAAATACAAATTTGACTCAAGTTGGACGGGTCCCTACAAGATTATTCAAATGTATGACGATGTAAAGATAGAAATTGCGATATCAACTAATAAATCTAAGATAGTTCATGCGAACAAGCTTAAACTAGCATGTATAAGACCGGATACTACTGACCCGGAAGATTAATGTTAATATTATGCGTGGTTATTTTATAATTCTGTATCCTTATTCCTGAATACCTATGTTTGATGTGTATGTAATTCAACCTTTTATTCTACAAGTATGGTTATTTTGTTATTTTTATATGTTTTGCGTTATTATTATTACTCAAGCATGTTATTAGAATTAATAGAATGGCTGTAATTACGTATGGGCAGCGCGAATACGCATTTATTTGATATACTTAGAATTATCTCCGTGTGTGGATGCGTGATTATCAATAACTATGACATCTTATGTAGTGAAAAGCTGTTTCATAGGAAACACCTTTTTGTATAAGGGGTAGGGATGGGATCAAGTTCAATATGTACTGATGAATCCGAGTCAATTCCAATACAAAAGTTTCACTTCATGGGATTCGAATACTACTCATAAGAGCTGGCGTTTCATTCTACATACTTCCAAAGTACTTGGGTTATAGAAGCCGGTTTCGAACCTCAGAAAAAGTAGCGGCAGAGTTCAGAATGTACTTCTAAGTACTTCGACGTTTGAAAGAATCGAATCTCGTAAAAGTAGTATTTGAACCCTGAAAGATAAAAATCTACATAGCTGAGATTTACCAATATCGTACCACTTAAGATATTTTTCGTTGTATTTTGTATTTGGTACTAGATTGAACGCAAATTAATATTGGATATTGAAGCATGATGTTTTAGGCATAGTTTTTAGTTAAAAAATTGTACATAACCTGTACATATAACATATAACTTAAGTTTTCAAATCGTTCTGGTACGATTGCAGTTGTACGATTTTAGGAAACATGATTGATCAGTTTATTTATACATATCGATTTAAACTTCATAATAAATGTAATATGTACATAAAATGAGTGTGAAATATTCTACAATAAACCCGCTTTTAGAAAAATAGAAAAATGCAAGCTAAAACTGCATTGTTTGATTATTATCAGCTAAAATATACTGGTAAAATGTCATCAACCATACTTGATTCTTTTAAATGTTTATATTTATAGCACGCATAAACTAGGGTGTAAGCTTGAAGGTTTTATTTTTGTTTCTCATTTTGCATTTACTTTATGTTTTTACCATTACATGTCGGTTCTACTCACTAATTATTGAGAAATTGATGAGGTACGATTTATGTGACCACATAGTTTGATGACCGGATAGTTTCGAACAGTTCACGATTCACGAGTGCTTTGAAAAAGAAAAACAATACTTTTAAGGGAACATTCTCAACAAATCGCTAAAAAAATAGGTGATGTACTGATGTTTAGGATTTTTTGTAAAAAAGTATACAACTTAGGGTAAATCCGGGAGACGCGGTCGGGCCGGAGAGTTGGTCGTGTCGCTATATTTCAGAGTCTATACGTAAAAATGCATTAAAGTGCAGACCAATTACTTCTCTAGAAGCCAAATAGTTGAATGAATAGCGTTATTTCGCTTCCTTCTGTGGTTTTCTGGATTTATAGGCTATAAAAGGTAAATTGATGTTACAATTTAACCTCTTTTGTCAAACAGCGGTTGTACAGAATCGTATTTAAAATATACTTCTGAGTTTATTTTCCTTTAATGTTTGGAATAATAAGATAGTAGAGACATTGAGGGACAATGCAGCTAAAGTATTTGTCCATATTAACTCTTCCTCTCAAAGCTAACGAGAAGACTATGTCTCGCTGCAGAAAGGTGAGATGGTCGAGTTATGATTTTTTTTATTATTTTTGTTTACTTTTTTATTTTTTATTATTATTTTATTATTATTTTTGTTTATTTAGTTTATTTATTCACTTTTGTATTCATTTGCCTTGCTAATCGCCAGTAGGTAATTCACTTTTTCTTTGATGTGTACTTTACTTGATTAGCGTAAACAAATTAAATATCAATGAATCCGTAGTTGTATTCACTCATAAATAATTTTGCTTTATCCTTTGTTAATTTTCCATGAATAATTATGTGAGTGGTCTCTGCCAACGACGAAAACCATTTCTCCCGGCACCTCGGGGGAGGTGGTCAGATGTCATGACTTCAGTTTTCAACCCGATTTACAGTAAATATTGTCTTAAAGCAAATATCGAAAAGTTTTTCTGAATCGGCATAAAATACTGAACATATTAGGTTTGTTCTGATAAAATAAGTAATATCTATATTAGTTTTAATAGCCATGTTATATTAGGTCGACCGCGTGTCCCGGATTTACCCTACAGTGAAAAAACCTTATGGGTTTTACTTATTCGTTGTTCAAGGATAGGAAAAAAATTTAATTTTCCAGTAGTGGCTCGATTTCTACGTGGCGCTCCTTGCTCTGTTACAATAAAAAGCAGCGTCGACGGTAGGCCGTATAACTCTACGTAGGATTGTTGCAAATACAGGAACCAAAGATACTCTTATATGTTATATCAATCGCTTACGTATCAGCCTATTAGAAGGTACAGGTAGGAACATAAACATGCTAAAAAAAAGGAGTAATTTTAAACCTAAAAATGTTAATAACGAAAACCTATGACACCTAAAATTTATGATCGAAGGCTGATACGATAGTGAATTTAATTATAAAGAAAATATCAGTATCACCAAGGTTTCTGGAATCGGTTCATAATTTATTTTGTTATGCTGATTGCTGACTATCATTCGAAGCTTTTATGAGTACCAGAAGTTTCCTATTCTGTGCAAATGTGTGATTTGTTTTTGATGAAAAATACAAGTAGTCCACATTACATTTATTTAACTGTATTATGAATAACAATTAATTTACTTGACAAATACACAAAACACTGTTAACATTTGTAACTATTAAGGAATAATATTTGATTGACAATTTTTGGCTTCAATCTATTTCGTTTTTTACTAAGGACATTTCCTGCCTTCGAAAATAATCTTTCTGATGGGACGGACGTCCCCATGGTGCATAAGTAATCACGAGCTAGTTTCGTTAAAATAGGGTACAGAATACTATTTACAGACCAATATAATAAAGGATCTTCTTTCCGATTCACGTACTGTGATTTTAAATAATTGTGTATCTCTATAGTAATAGCGGATGAACTAGACACGTGCTCGTTTATATTGGCAACTTCGGTATCAAAGGATGACCATAATGAAATATGGGCGTCATTTTTATTCGAATTATTTAAATCTTGGGAAATATCCGTACTTGTTGATACATCGTCATACAAAACGCACTTGGCTGCTTCTTCGATTAAAGCATCGCGTGCACAAGCAATGTTTTCATTTGAAGAAAAACTTGCAGTTTTGAAACGAGGATCTAATAAAGTAGCTATTGCATAAAAATTATTATTTTCAACATCACTTAGATAATATTCCATATAATAAATCAACTTTTGACGCAAAATCTGATCTAAACCAATATCATCGGTACTATCGGTAGTAACGTATAAAAGAGTACTTAGTTGCTTTTTTAGTGATATTATTTTGGATAAATTTATATTTTTTTCGCTACTAATTTCTTTTGTAACTAAAAAAAATATATGCAATATGGGCAGTATTAAACCCAGAGTATTCCATTCATGATCTGTTAATAATTCAAAATTATGTGTTAATGTGGCTAACGCTAACACTACAGCACGTTTTTGCTCTAATAATCTCTCAAACATTTCATATCTTGAATTCCAACGGGTTTCAACTTCAATTATTAATTTGTGATTTGGGATCTTAATCAGGTTTTGCGTTTCCGCTAATTTATCTTGTGCTAGGCTGCTGTGTTTAAAATACGTAATTACTCGACGACATTTCTCGCGAATCCGGACAATATCCGGAATCTCCATCATAGATTTTTTTACTATGAGGTTCAAGGTATGTGCAAAACATAGTATGTTGGTCGTTGTAGGTCCTAGTTGTTTAATTGCTAATTTCATATTTGCTGCGTTGTCTGTAACAGCGCTTATAACTTTATCTTCTATTTTCCAATTATTAAATATACCTTTTAAATTATTTGCAATTGCGGCACCGGTATGACTGCCTTCAATTTTTACAGTTTCCAAAACATATGTTTTTAGTTGGTAAATGTCATTAATAAAATGACACGTAACAGTTAAGAAACTGTCCGTGTTTACGCTAGTCCATGTGTCTGTCGTAATACCGTCCTTTCGCACATTGGCTAATTCATTTTTAACATTCGATGCAGCTTCGTCATATTTCTTTTCTAACCATTTTTTTAATACCTTCCGACTGGGTAGTTGATATTTTGGGTCCAAAAATTTTAACAATGCAACAAAACCATTGTCTTCTATTATGGATAATGGCTGCAGATCAGTTGTTATCAAATCGATTATTAAAGAATCGATTGTTTTTTTTCTCGTATTATTCTCTGAAAGAATCAGTATTTTTAGAATCAATTGCAATAATCTTTATGCATAAATTAAATCTAAAACATTAATATGAATTAGAATAATGTAATATACCTTCATAAGGGCATACGTTTTCTAAAACAGTATTGTCATTACTGTCAGTGTTCTTGGAGATATTATGAATCTTCGCATGCTTAATTAAATTTGTAGTACATTTGTCATATTTCAGCTTTTTATTACATGTGCTACACACCACAACACCATTTTCTGGGTTAGAATAATAATCCCAAACCCAAGAACGTTTAGGCATGTTCAACGTGGATCACTACACGACGATAGACGATGCGTGAGGGTTACTGATAGTGATTAGTGATTATAAATTATTATTATCGTTACAAATTAGAATTATACAGATCACACGACATATGATTGATTGGTTTGGACGCTAATGAACGAGTGACGATTGACGATGTACAACGAAACCGTTATTCAGGATTTAATGTAGCATGTATTTGTTAATAAAACTATCCAATCATGTAAATAGTTTCTCCATTTATAATGTAACAAATGATTTGATTGGTTCCTCGCTCATTCAGAACGAGCGTTTTACGTGTTAGCATTGTTTTAATAACGAAGCAGCCGAATTCTATATACATATAATGTGCGTATCTAATTGTAAGTAAAAGTCCTTGGAAAGATTTTGTTCGTAGTTTCAAGTTTCAACTGCTTCACCTGATAATTTAAATTTGGCACGTCTGAACTCTAAATCTTTGCTGTATGGAAATTGTTACAATAGTAAAGATACAGTGATTCATTCAGACGATAATAAGAAAAGAAGCAATCGATTCTTTAATCATAGATTTTAATAACCACTGATCTACAGCCATTATCCATTATAGAAGATATCTACTGGTTTTGCTACATTGCTAAAATATGTGGACGCAAAATATAATCTAAGTTATAAGCGTTGTTACAGACATCGCAGCAAATATGAAATTAGCAATTAAACAACTAGGACCTACAACGACCAACATACTATGTTTTGCACATACCTTGAACCTCATAGTAAAAAAATCTATGATGGAGATTCCGGATATTGTCCGTATTCGCGAGAAATGTCGTCGAGTAATTACGTATTTTAAACACAGCAGCCTAGCACAAGATAAATTAGCGGAAACGCAAAACCTGATTAAGATCCCAAATCACAAATTAATAATTGAAGTTGAAACCCGTTGGAATTCAACATATGAAATGTTTGAGAGATTATTAGAGCAAAAACGTGCTGTAGTGTTAGCGTTAGCCACATTAACACATAATTTTGAATTATTAACAGATCATGAATGGAATACTCTGGGTTTAATACTGCCCATATTGCATATATTTTTTTTAGTTACAAAAGAAATTAGTAGCGAAAAAAATATAAATTTATCCAAAATAATATCACTAAAAAAGCAACTAAGTACTCTTTTATACGTTACTACCGATAGTACCGATGATATTGGTTTAGATCAGATTTTGCGTCAAAAGTTGATTTATTATATGGAATATTATCTAAGTGATGTTGAAAATAATAATTTTTATGCAATAGCTACTTTATTAGATCCTCGTTTCAAAACTACAAGTTTTTCTACAAATGAAAACATTGCTTGTGCACGCGATGCTTTAATCGAAGAAGCAGCTAAGTGCGTTTTGAATGACGATGTATCAACAAGTACGGATATTTCCTAAGACTTAAATGATTCGGAGAAAAATGACGCCCATATTTCATTGTGGTCATCCTTTGATACCGAAGTTGCCAATATAGGTAAACGAGAACGTGTCTAGTTCATCCGCTATTACTACATTGGTTATTATTATATTGGTCTGTAAATAGTATTCAGTACCTCATTTTAACGAAACTAGCTCCTGATTACCTGTGGACCATGGGAATCTCCGTCCCATCAGAAAGAATATTTTTGAAGGCAGGAAATGTCGTTATAGTAAAAAACGAAATAGGTTGAAGCTATAATAAATTGTCAATCAAATATTATTCCTCAATCCTTACAAATGTTAAGAATATTTTGTGTATTTGCCAAATAAATTAATTGTTAATGATAATAAAGTTAACTAAATGTAATGTGGAATACTTGTGCATAGGTAATTTTCACCGAAAACAAATCACACACTCGCACCGAATAGAAAACTCCTGGTTCAAGTAGGTAATCATAATGGATCCGAATCTATAAATGATCAGGGTTCGATTATACTTGCAAGTACCGCTGACGTTTCTCAAAGTACTTATAGAGAGTTCGAACCTTTCCCGTCAAGGTTCGAGTCTACTTGAAAGTAGTGTTTTTTTTTTCCGAAGTACTCGTGAACTGTTCGAAACTATACAGTCAGATTTGAACCTACTTCCAATATACTTGATCCCATCACTAATAAGGGGGGAGGTGTTGCGTGACCACGCGAACGTAGCCACGGAAATGTATACAGGGTGTTCCAAAAATGCTGCGGTTCCTTGAAGGGGGTGACTCAGGGGGTAATTGCAAACAACTTTTTCCTTTGCGAAAATGTTCTCCGAGGTTTCGTTAACGAGATATTAACAAAAAGCACCGACCAATCAGAGCCCGAGTCTGGCGGCCGCGCGCCGCGCTGCGACTACGAACAAGCAACTCGGCATGCATCGAAGGAAATTGCGTAGAATGGCAAATGAAAAAGACGTAACAAATAAAATCGAACATTTTGTCATGGTTTGTTTGTCATTTAAAGTGAATAATGAATAAAGGATAAATGGACGAAAATCATGTGTAACGTAAAAAGACGAATACAAAGGTTTTTTTTTAGAAAAATCGAAAATAATAATTATTTGAAGTGGGAGCATAAGGAATAGGTAAATATCCTTGTGTTAATAACGTAGCCACGAAAAGGTAATGTAACAGGAAGTGAACGAAAAGTGATCGTAGTTCGTTATTGTGATAAAAATCCGTAATTCAATAACGGCCAACACTGTTGCTGCTAATATCGCGATAATCGCCCCTCCCCCTCCAATAAACGAATGGGTTTTCCTTGTCCGGACCCAGCGAGATGGGTCCAAACGGAAAATCCGACCATTCGCTAACTACACATGCCAGACGTCGCCAAGATGGTTATCCATCCGGACAACGGATCCCTTGGCAATCGCCTGATTTCCCGAGCTTTCCCATTTCCAAATTCCGAATGTCGCCAAGATGGCTCCACCTGATATCAGATCTCCCAAACACCCTTTTTTCCCCAAATTCCTAGAGTCGCCAAGATGGCTCCTTCTGATATCAGCTTTCCCAAACACCCCCTTTTCCAAATTCCTTAGGCTGCTCGCCTAACTTGCCTCCCACCCCTTCATCAGGCCAGTTAAATACCGGCCCCAAACAGAGGGATGACCAGTCTAAAACATCAGACCAGCAGGGTAACAACGTCGTTCTGTAAACATTTACCCACTGTACAATCCATTTTTAATAAAAGAATACGTAGTTTCCAATTCGGAGTTTACCTCGACGACATAATTGGTGGCAGCGGTAAGGGATATCACCTTCGGGCTTATTCAGAAGAAAATATACTAGTTGTGCTAGTTATTCCACGAGTGGAAATTTCTGGAGGTATCCCACTACGAACCCGAGAACTTCGAAGATCTACATAACCTGGATTCCAACTGGACACAGTGGAGAAAGAGCAGCAGCAACGTAAGTCTCTCTACTGAAACACTATCTGACATTCTGCAAGACTTCGTAACTGCTCCTTCTAACGACATGTCGAGAACACAAAGTCCGACTCGTGCCCAAATTGACATGAACATGCTGGCTGAAAAATTACTTCAAGTATGTGACAGACTGAAAGCTATGGAAGACAAAACGGAACCTAGTCAGGGTGTGCAAACATCAAGTGACCCATTACGCAATACAGAAACGCATTCACGTGGTACAATCGAAAAATACGATAAATGTCTGCAACTAATCCCAGACTTCGACGGAACGAACACCGAGATTTTTATCAGCACGCTCATTAGAGTCTCATCTATGCTAGCCCAGAACCAACACTCATTGCTCCTATTAGCTCTCATGTCGCAAAAATTAAAAGGCCGTGCAGCGTTAACAATTCGGCCAGATACAATCACGACAATTCCAAAATTAATAGAGAAAATCTGTTTTCTCTACGGGAAAACCATCGACACGGCATCCGTAAAAACTAAACGGGACTCGTGCAAACAAAGGCCAAACGAGCCCATTAACGACTTCATACACCGGTTTTCACAAATACAAGACGAATTGCTAACTGCCGTAAACTCTGAAAGGAGACTCCAAACCTACATCGACATTAAGGAAATCATCTGTAATGAAGAGGGTATCCAAACATTCAGACGCAATGTAAAGCCTGAAATTTCGCAATACTTGTTTAGCCAACAACTCGATACCTTAAACCAAGCATTCGAAGCCGCACGCATGTATGACACAGAACTCCAATACATGCAACAGTCGAGGACGTGGACTCAACCAAGGGACCACTAGACGCATAGAGAGCCTCGTAACCCACCTCGAAGAAATTTTGACACGAGATGGGACAACAAAGAGTGCAATTTCTGCAAACGACGGGGACACACGGAAAACGAATGCAGGACGAAGCAATGGAGAGAACAAGAAGAAAGGCCAGCCGAACTCAACACCGTCAGGAGCACGATCATCATCGGGAACGCCAGATCCGCAGCAACAGAGGACCATCGTGTGGACCACTCCCCGTTTGTTCAACTAGATCTACTAGGGCTCCGACCCACTACATTCCTCATCGACACAGGTAGCGAAATTTCAATAATTAAAGAAAAACAAATCATCGACCAAAGCTTACCCAGAGGAGAACCAATAACGCTCAGGAGTATTACGAACAATACCACGAACACGTTATACTCTGTACTCGTTCCGTTTAATGATAAATGTAACAAATTCCAAGTCGTTGACGATAATTCTCCGATTTTACAAGACGGAATATTAGGTTCAGACTTTCTGTTCAACCACGACTTTTCTCTTTCTTGTAGCTCATTTATAATCGGCAATGTCATTAAACGACGCGCCAACACAAACAGCGATTGTCAAGACAAAACAGTACTTGTCAATTCTATAACAGGAAACGGGGCAATTACGAAACTCGATACAAATGGTCACCCCATACTTCCAGATTCCCTTAAGGGTCAAATTGAATCGGTAGCAGATTTTGACGAGAAATTGGTTCACCGTGTACAAAGTAGCAATAAAAGTAGTGAGAGAATCAACCTATTAAGAGAAACCACTAAGTTAGACCATCTAACAGACACCAAAGATCAGACTTGGAAAACTGTTTCAAACTCCCACGATATTTTTGTATTGCCTGGGGACCGTCTTCCTAAATCCTCAGTCCCCAAACACAAGATTAAAACTACTGACGAAATCAATACGAACGCAGACGCATTTTCACGATGTACAGTTAGAATCACCGAAAACGAACTTATAGAGGACGAAATAGGAAAAATTAATACGTTTTACTCAAAAAACCCCCAGACATCGAAAGAGGACAAAGAACTCATTAGCGAACTAGTAGGTCATCCAAAACCTACTACATCTCAAAACCACAGAGATCCCTCGATTCAATCTCAGGTAACAATCTGCCAAGGTTTCCGAAAGGAACTCCCAACTATCATTTACACGGAGACACCTCCCGAAATAACTGAAAAAGACAAAACCTGTCTATCTCCTCACGAAACCGACAAATCAAAGCTAGAGACCATAATTAGAATGTTAAACGACGGCTCTAAGATCAACATAATACAAGATCGAAATTATAACTCCGAAATTGCTACGCTTTTCTCAATCTTAAATAGAGATATAGAAATTTATGTTTCTAAGCCAATCCCTGCTGACAAACGAGAAATCATCGGGTTAGTACACGATTCTATCTTCGGAGGTCATCACGCTCACAACAAAACGTTACAAAAGATTCGTAAACAATACGAACGGACAAATATCACAAGGGACGTAAAAACTTATGTCGAAAACTGTGAATCTTGCCAACTACAGAAAGACACGAAACGTCAAACATACACACCGCAAGCAACCGACATTCCCTCAAAACCAACGTTAAATTTTTTAAACAAGCGTCGTCCGCCATTTCAAACGATGAAACCTAGCAGAAACTTCGTAATCGCTCCAAACCTTATAACGACCATAGCCATAATATGGATTATGAATGGTATCTCAACGACTCAAACTAGCGTTGAAAAATATTCCATGGCCGCATTTAGCGATCCAGAATCCATCTTTCCCGAGCACCTAAATAGAGTCAGGATTTTGCCTGAACAATGGAAAATAGGCGTCGGTTACGATTTTGCCCATATCGAAACTGATCTGCGAACTATCGAGGATTTGTACCAGCGTGTCTTAACCGGGCTGTGTCTTCGAGACATATTAGGGGCTAAATTCACGTGTTCCTCACGCAACCGATTACTAAAACGAGTAGGAGCTTTCAGTCACGTTCGGGGAGAGCTTCGCAATGCATTTTATACTGCGGGAATTGATAGCAGCTCCTCGCGTGCTCGGCGTGGAATTTTCGATTTCGTCGGAGAAATAAGCAAAACCCTCTTCGGTTCGATCGACGCATCGGACGCACAATATTATAACAACGAACTCGATAAACTCTACGCAGATCAGAAAACAGTTATTAATTACATACGTAACCAGACAAGTATAATCCCTAATGCTGTGAAAACGAACGTAGCTCTATTTAACAAAACGCGCAATCAAATCGAATCAATAAATATATAGTTTAACCTACTGAGGAACCTGTCGAAAGAAAACGAGATGAATACACAAATCGACGAAATAATCATGGACCTCGAAGAAAGTATCGACGAATTACGCGAACAAATTAGAAATATAGAGGATCTAACCTTCGACGCTAAACACGGTATTGTTAAACCCTACATCCTTCCACCCGAACAACTGTTCAAGATACTCAAGGAACACGAACACGTTGATAATTTCCCAGTACCACTTAAGGAAACGTATTACATGGCACTTATCGATATTTGTGAAATAAATATAGGTCTTAACGGAAAACGCGCACTACTAGAAATAAGAATTCCACTGTTAGAGGATCAAGCCTTCAATCTTGTCAAGGTAATCTCTCTCCCAGTTCATGGATGGATATTCCATTCAATAATAAATACACAACAGCGCCTTGTTCTCCTAGATCCCACGCGACTCGTTTTTATACCAATAGCAACGAACGATTTAATTAACGCGAAGAAACTCAACGACCAGATGATTCTTAAGCGATATACCCCCGACTATTCGACGAGCTTCAGGGACAACTGTTTAACGAGCATTCTCACTAAACATGAGCCAGAAAATTGTGAAACGCGGTATATGCAAATACAAAACACTGTATGGATACAGCTCCATACAGGAAACCAATGGCTGGGTATAGCACCAAAACCAGAAACCTTGCATATACTGTGTTCGGACAAAAGTCCTAGACATCTAGAAATTAATCATAATTTTGTATTAACCTTAGCACCCGACTGCACCGGAATCTCACTTTCGGCTACTTTAAAACCGAACAATATTTTGTATAGTAATAAGACTAATAACGACCAAATAGTACTCGTAAGAATAAGAACTCCTAACATCAACATATCGGAAACCGATATCCCTCTGAATCTTGTAAAAGAGGTGCATATCGATCCTGAAAAGTTGCAATCCGTTGGACGAACACTAGGCGAACTGCGAGAAGCATCCGAACAAATGTTTCACCACCAACGCATGAAAACTTGGAAAGAAAAATTCTTTGAGTACCTCTCCTATGCGGGATATACAGTCCTTGCGGGCCTACTGTTCGTCTTCCTCGAAAAAATAGGATTCTTCAGAGCACTAGTTAATGTACTAAGAACACTCGTCGGCAATTGTTATACGCACTGCAGCTTTAACAACCGTGCGCCTACACACCATGTCACATACTCCTCTGTTCCCCGAGCAACAGAACCACGCTCATTAGACCCGACACTCATGGACCGTTTGTCTAAATCATAGACAAAGGTCTCTTATAAGGGGGGAAGTATCGCGATAATCGCCCCTCCCCCTCCAATAAACGAATGGGTTTTCCTTGTCCGGACCCAGCGAGATGGGTCCAAACGGAAAATCCGACCATTCGCTAACTACACATGCCAGACGTCGCCAAGATGGTTATCCACCGGACAACCGATCCCTTGGTAATCGCCTGATTTCCCGAGCTTTCCCATTTCCAAATTCCGAATGTCGCCAAGATGGCTCCACCTGATATCAGATCTCCCAAACACCCTTTTTTCCCAAATTCCTAGAGTCGCCAAGATGGCTCCTTCTGATATCAGCTTTCCCAAACACCCCCTTTTCCAAATTCCTTAGGCTGCTCGCCTAACTTGCCTCCCACCCCTTCATCAGGCCAGTTAAATACCGGCCCCAAACAGAGGGATGACCAGTCTAAAACATCAGACCAGCAGGGTAACAACGTCGTTCTGTAAACATTTACCCACTGTACAATCCATTTTTAATAAAAGAATACGTAGTTTCCAATTCGGAGTTTACTTCGACGACACTAACAAATAAGTCTGTTTAAACAGTCCGAAGAAATATTTACGTACGGAAATTTTGAGAATTATCGAAGCCAGCACATTTTCGAAACACATGTGCTTTGCAGAAATGCAACGAACGAACCATCGTACACTTTCACAAAAGCCCGCGCTCCGTCCTTTTACTGCCAATGTACCCATTGCTTCGAGATAGTTTAAGTGAAGAGCGGAACAACGTTGTACGCACAAGTATATTTCGCGAAGAAAACATGAAGGTTGTGACCGCCTCCGGTGGCGAGACGTGTACCGGTGGGACGGAGAAGGGATGAGATTGCCGACTCAGTTGGTATGCCCAGGTTCGGCGAATGATCCAGAGCGGGTTAACAAAATAACAATTGTTTATTAGTCAGTCTTCGTGGTCTAGTACAGGTGCGCGGTATGCGTTCGATCGCGATAGTTGCTACTACGATTCTCTAGCGGTGACTCCGTTGTGTCCGATCGCGACGGTGCGTTTTCTCGCGGCGGCGGCGGCGGCGATTTCGACGAGCTTGGGAAGCGGGATGCGGAGTTTGTGTAACGTTCTACCCAGGAGGGCCTATAAGACGCGTCCGTGCGGGAGTCGTATAAGAGAGTTCCAGTGTGCAATAGGGTTGTCGCCTAATGGGCGCGGAGACACCTCGCTGGCGTAGGAAGGGCGCAAGATTTCTCTCGGCCTATTTCGGACAGAGGCTGGTAATGGCACAGTATGGCGATGGTCGACACTGACACACCTTGGGTTATGAAAATGAGCGTCTCGGTCGTACGGTCCAGAAGCTGTGAAGCGACTATGCACTGTAGAGAGCTGTCAGTTCCGCTCGCCGTGGCCTTTATATTGGGAAGCCGTACTTCTTCGCCCGCGAGTATGCTCGCGGGGCCGCGGCGCGCACTCGACCAATTGGCTCGGCGCCGTACGCTCGCGCGGCGCGTGACGTGACCTCGTCAAAAGGTTGTGACGTAGCGTCCCGCGCGGGCGACCGCGACCGAATATTCCCGATCCCGGTCGAAGCACGCCGGTCCCGCGACGCGTCAACGCTATGACGCTCACTCCCCACCGCGCCGCTAGATCGCGTCGATTTCTCGCTGCTGGGAATTTCCGAGAAACGGGACATATGCCTCGACGCGACCAAGGCAAGACAGTTCCAGTGGGGATACGGACCCCCACCACCAGACCTGCCTGGATGTTGCCTGGTGCAAGCCTTGGTACAAGCCTCCGTGTAACCGCCGATCGCCGAATCGGATTCTATCCTGTTCCCGCTACCGATAGAGACGCCTGGATGCTGCCCGGTCTCTTTCCTATACCGTTCCACTAAAAGAGACGCCTGGAAGTTGCTCGATCTCTTTCCCGCTACGGATTCCGATAGAGACGCCTGGATGCTGCCCGGTCTCTTTCCTATACCGTTCCACTAAAAGAGACGCCTGGAAGTTGCCCGGTCTCTTTCCCGCTACCGATTCCGATAGAGACGCCTGGATGCTGCCCGGTCTCTTTCCTATACCGTTCCACTAAAAGAGACGCCTGGAAGTTGCCCGGTCTCTTTCCCGCCACCGATTCCGATAAAGACGCCCGGACGCTGCCCAGTCTCTTGCCTATACCGATTCCGATAAAGAGACGTACGGACGCTGCCCGGTCTCCTCGCAACCGTTCCGATAAGGAGACGCCCGACCGCGGACCGACCTCCGCCATTCAGCGAATCGCGCCGCCGACCCGCCGCTCGACAACCGCTTGACCACGCGTAGTGTGGGTCATATATATATCATCTGTTCATTAGTATACATATTAGAGGACGCGGAAATAAACCAACAATTACCGACGATAAGAAGGCTCTGCGTAGAACCCTGGCTAACCGACTGAGGTCATTCCTACCTATCCTTCTCACCGGAGTGACGACCGTCACAAGGTGTTCAAGAACGCGTTTGTGGTGTTGTCTCGAATGTCCGAGCTTTTGAGAACCACCGCGGAATTCCGCGATTGGACGGACAGATGCGACGAGACCATACAATTCATCGTTGAGTATCAGCAAGGCGCACGCGTGCCGGAAACAGCGGATGGTATCGTTGCTCGCGTGAACAAAAACATTGCGTGCGATAGTGCGAGGTCGGTTATCGCGCGTGTAACGTACCGCTACTAACCGTTATACATTTTTTCCTTTTTCCTTTTTTATATTAGTTATTATTTCCATTCGATGTACTACTAGTATTAAGGACACATGCGAGCGACACATGATATGGCGGGAAACAGTGAACCAAGCGACGCGCAATGCATGCGCATAACCGCCTATCCAACTGCGAACTCAGTGCCGCGAACGACTCAAGCGGACGCTGAATAAACCGAGTGCAGTGCGCGAACCGGCGGGAACCGGATGTTAATTCTAATTGGTGCGCGAGACCGGACGACTAGTGATTGGCAAGAGCAAGGTATCGCCAAACAGTATAAATACAGGCGTGGCAGCAGCAGAGAGCAGACTTGGTTCTGCCACCGAACCAAGAACTGAGGCCGCTTTAATTAGCCTCTCAGTTTAAAAGCAAGTTTATCTAAGACTCGTTCCTGACACCAAACCAACTTCTATTCCGAGGCCGCTTTAATTAGCCCCTCAAAACTTCCATTCCGAGGCCGCTTTAATTAGCCCCACAAACCTTCCATTCCGAGGCCGCTTTAATTAGCTCCTCAACCTTCCATTCCGAGGCCGCTTTAATTAACCCCTCAAACCTTCCGTTCCGAGGCCGCTTTAATTAGCCCCTCAAACCTTCCATTCCGAGGCCGCTTTAATTAGCCCCTCAAACCTTCCATTCCGAGGCCGCTTTAATTAGCCCCTCAAAACTTCCGTTCCGAGGCCGCTTTAATTAGCCCCTCAAACCTTCCCTTCCGAGGCCGCTTTAATTAGCCCCTCAACCTTCCATACCGAGGCCGCTTTAATTAGCCCCTCAAACCTTCCATTCCGAGGCCGCTTTAATTAGTCCCTCAAACCTTCCATTCCGAGGCCGCTTTAATTAGCCCCTCAACCTTCCATTCCGAGGTCGGTTTAATTAGACCCTCAAATTTCCATCCTAGAACCTAGAAAGCGTGGGCCAGCTGATAGGCACCAGAAGATACTGTCTAAATTCTACTTCCATCCTAGAAAGCGGGGGCAGCTGATAGGCAACAGGAAGCCAAATCCGAGAGAAGGAACCCTCTCAATATTTCAACTAAACATTCAATATCGACCTAGCGTCATTCTTGTATTATACACCGACTTAGCGTCGAGACTTTGTGTTCACTTTACGATTTAGTATCGTACCTTTATATCTTTAATATTAATTAACGTCTTAAGCGCTATTACCCCGAATTAGCGTCGTGATTCTATGTTCAACTAGCAATTAAGCATAATTTTCATTACATAACTATAGTTCTGTAATACCGACTTAGCGTCAAAACCTAAAACGATATATTTTATTACTGACCGATACGTCGTTACATAATTATCTACTGATCTGTTTATTTATCGACTCCGTGTCATATTCTATCTACCATTTCGACCTAGCGTCAGAACCCTTTACTTGAATAAACGATTTTTGTTATTTAATGTTAAAAGAAGGACTCTCGTTTCTTGAAATTCATTTCTTTATCGCACCCCACCCGAACCAATCCCACAATTCCACGAGTAAACCGCTCTATTCATGGAATCACCTGTAACTAACGACACAGTCACGTTTGAGAACGTTACGGGTATAAATTTTTGGTGACAGCGGTGGGATTGTTATTGCTTTAAACCGCAAACGTGTGGTAAGGGAGATACATTCTCCTAGCGAAGAACAAGACTCCTTCTTTCTTAAATCAGGCGGGTTAAAATAATCAAAATGCCTAACGACGGGACTACCACGGGTACCTCAACTAATGTAAATGCAGTTGTAGAGGAATTGCAACGCTTACAAATAAGTCAGGAAAATGCACGTCAAACGCATACCAGAATTCGCGATGCCGCGGACACGGTTCCGGCTTTCGACGGACGAAATATTACTATACATCAATTCGCGAAATGTTGTAGGAACGCGAAAAATATGATCGCGCCGAACGCCGAATACGGTTTAGTACAGCTAATCAAATGTAAATTATTCGGGCAAGCCGCCCGAGTTGTATTAAACGGGGATTATAATACTATAGAGGAAGTAATTAAGGTCCTCAACGCTCGTTTCGCACCACTACATTCTTCAATCCAATTATGTGGAGAAATGTCAAAGGTAGCTCAGATTCTGAATGAAGCCACCGTAGATTATAGTAGTAGAGTCTCCGGGATTCTTCTACAATTAAGACACTGTAACGAAATAGAGGTTCCTTTACACGTCGCGCAATACAATCAATCCGCTGAAACAAATCCAATTAAAGCATTTTTAACGGGTTTAAAACCAGAAATCTACGCACGAATGCGAACAGTCGAATTCCCTGACCTCGATACCGCCATAGAATCCGCTATAAAAGCCGAAGCCGAATGTCAGGAGAATTTAATGAGAAATAAATTCGCGGAAGACTATCGCACTCCGCACATTGCACAAATTGTAATGGGTACGGGCACTCAGCGAATGACTGTAGCAGTAAATTCCCAGTAAGGCAAATAGCACAAATTAGTTGGCAATCAAAGTACTGTGATCATTGTCGAAAGGTAGGACACACGGTTCAGGTGTCACGTCCCGGGTGGAGGTCTTTGGGGACAATGACATAGGGGAATTAATTGGGGCCCAGGCGCGAATCTTAAATCCAGCACACTGATGGTAAAAGGAGGTTAGGCGTGAATGTTAAATCCAACACACTGGTGGTAAAGGAGGTTTTAGGCGTGAATGTTAAATCCAACACACTGGTGGTAAAGGAGGTTTTAGGCGTGAATGTTAAATCCAACACACTGGTGGTAAAGGAGGTTTTAGGCGTGAATGTTAAATCCAACACACTGATCGTATAAGGAGGTGTTATGAGCGAATACACACCGGGGAGACACCCGTTAGAGCACTTGTTTTAGTTTGTCTCGGTAGTAGGATTTACCGTTGCTTTATGGTAAAAGACACACGTAATAACTCTGCGAAATTTGACTAGTCATACGGTCAAGCGAAACCTATACGAAAGTAAGTTAGTAAACACCGCGATGCTTTCCGCGGTCGTTGCCCGTAATCAGCTGTTCCGGCAGCCTGTTTGGATTTCGGGATCTTCGTAGCCGAAGGATTGACACAATAATATGAAAAGTGATAGAAAGTAAAACTGTTTATTCAGTTTAGCACTGGTAATATGTGACACGTTAGTCAGTAGCACATTATGATTATATCAATGGTTATTACAATGAAATATGATTATGAATATGAGGTACAATTATATAAGCCAAGCATAGAACTAAGTAAAGCATAAAGATTTGCTCCGCTAGCAATATGAACAATGAACGTTAGCAGTAATATGAATAAGAAAAGTAGTAAGAATAATAATACACAATATGAGCGCAATAAGCGTTAATATGCAATAATATGAAACAATGAGAATAAGAATAATTGATAATGATGATGGTGATACACAGTGGTATTAAAGATAATTATAATCGCTTACAATTCTTGAAGATTGACTGTTTTGAATTTAGGGTTAAATGATACTTTGTAGAGAGCTTCCTTTCGCCGAAGGGTATTTCGTTGAAAAGCTCGACTCCTTTTGCCGAAGGATATTTCGTTGAAAGAGGATTTCTGTCTCGGAGCCCTTGTATTTATATGATTTTACAAGGGGTTGCGGGGTGTTCGCACGGTATGGACTTTGATCCGTTTATGTAATATTTTACGGTATGAAGAGGGGTGCGCAGTATGCACCTTGGTCTAATTATAAACATGTGTCACGGTACTTTTCGGGGTTTTTGTAGGGACCAAAGGTTAGTCTATATTTGGACTCGCGGTTTTTCTTCCAGGGTTTTTATACACGTGATTTCGAAATGCTCAACTCCTCGAATCGATTTTGGTTGTTTTAATAGGAAAGGGGTGGTAGTGGCTTTGACTTCTTTGGTCATGTAGAGGGTGTGAGACGTGGTCTCGATTTAAGAGATTTGTGGGGCGAGGGACTTGTTTAGATTCGATAGGAGGGAAGAGTTTGTGCCGCGTTGGGCGAATAGGTGGGGAAGATTTAATGGTTGACCGTCTTGAGATGGGGACCGCTAAGGTACATCGCCAAGGCGGTCGGGGTCATTGGAAAGGGGAAGGATTGAGGTTTGGGGAAGATTTGAGTGGAGTTGTAGATTGATTTATGATTGAATTTAAATAACTGCGCGCGAAAAAGACGTGGGACGTCACACAGGAATGCCGGAAGATAAACTCCGCGCCGCAATCAACACCGTATAGTTCTGGGCCAAGGCCGTCGTCACACAACACCGGTTCACGAATGGCACCGCGTAATACCGCGCCGCATCAATCACAACAACTCGAATGCAAATATTGCAAAAATAAGGGACACACAATCGAGGAATGTAGAAAGAAAATGTATAACGATTGGGGAAGGTCCGAGAACTCACTAAATCCCAAAGAATCGTCGAATCCTTCCCAAAATCCCGTACGCAGACAAGCCGTCCTAACACTTCAACCAATCGGGAGAGCCCCCAGTATAGCATTGACAAGTGCAGAATTTAGACAAAACAAAGTATTAATGATGATCGATACGAGAGCTGATCTAAGCGTGATAAAACATGATGCCGTATCTCCAGGTACACAGATTCATAATGACGTCGTGTACGATCTAAGGGGAATAACAGAGGGTTCTCTACCCACTTTGGGATACATAAAAACGAAAATATTAAACACAGTAGTTGAAATTCATGTAGTAAAGACTCTGCCTCTCGCGCAGGATGGAATTTTGGGAACAGATTTTTTCCGAGGAATCGGAGCAACAATAGACTACTCTAGGCTAGGCGTCGTGATAGGAAACGAGATACTTCCATTTAAAGACGGAGAAATAACAATTCCGGGCCGAATGCGTTACCAAATACCAATAAAAATTTTAAATCCAGGCCTGCGAACAGGGTACGTCCCTAAATTAAACGTACACCCCGATATCCTAATGGGCAATGCCATAGTCACAAATGATGACGGAATAGGATATCTATACGCGATAAATACATCTTCCAAGGACATCAAGATAGAAATACCTTCTGTTGAAATAGAACCATACGAGGAAGTAAAATTCAAAGGGGAAACTGCATCTCCAGACCATGTTAACCAAATACTAGAACTACTTCGTCTAAATCACCTAAACCCAGAAGAAAGAGCCAATATAGAAGATTTAATCGAACAATACGCTGACAGATTCCACCTCCCGGGAAACAAATTAGAAGCAACAAACGCCGTGTCCCACAGAATAATCACAGAAAACGAGGCACTAATAAACGTCAAACAGTACCGTTATCCCCAAGTCCATAAGGAGGAAATTAATAAACAGATGAACGAACTCTTACAAAATAAAATAATCGAGCATTCAACCTCTCCGTACAATTCACCGTTATTTGTAGTAACCAAGAAAGAAGATAGTCGAGGAAATAAACGCTGGAGGATAGTAATAGACTTCCGTCAATTAAACGAAAGAACAATAGGCGACGCGTACCCTTTACCTAATATAGTAGAAATATTAGATCAGTTCGGCAGCGCAAAATATTTTTCAGTATTCGATTTAGCATCAGGGTTCCATCAGATACCAATGCATCCGGAAGACAAGCATAAAACTGCATTTTCAACACCCTATGGGCATTATCAATTCAAGCGAATGCGTTTCGGTCTTAAAAACGCCCCTGCGACATTTCAAAGGTTGATGGACCAAGTACTGACTGGATTACAGGGAATATAACTATTTGTATACCTGGACGACATAGTAATTTATGCTAGCTCACTTCAAGAACACGCGACTAAATTTATAAGACTAATGAAACGGCTAAGAGAAGCAAATCTATGTTTACAACCAGACAAATGTGAGTTCCTAAAAAGGGAAGTGTGTTATTTAGGGCATATTATTAGTGAAGAAGGGGTTAGGCCAGACCCAAAGAAATTAGAGACAGTTAAACAATTCCCACGACCCAAAACAGCGAAAAACATAAGACAATTTATAGGGTTAGCCGGATACTACCGGAGATTTATCAAGAATTTTTTAAAAATTGCAAAACCATTATCCGATTTAACTAGGAAAGACCGCCGATTTGAGTGGACAACAAAACAACAAACCGCTTTCGAAACATTACGGGACGCCTTTTGCGAGGAACCGATACTACAATATCCAGACTTTGAAAAACCTTTTATTACCACTACAGATGCCTCTGGTTATGCAGTAGGCGCGGTTCTAAGTCAGGGAGAAATTGGGAAAGATCTACCAATAGCATACGCCTCAAGAATATTAAATGATGCCGAAACACGCTACGCTCCAACAGAACGCGAATTACTCGCGTTAATATACGCCGTTCAGCAATTTCGCACGTACATATACGGAAGACGTTTTTCTTTAGTCATGGACCATAAACCATTAGAATGGCTCCATACTCTAGCTAATCCAACCTCAAGACTCATGCGCTGGAAAATAAAGCTAGCAGAATATAACTATAAAATAATATACAAGCCTGGAAAATATAACACTAATGCAGACGCACTGTCGCGGAATCCGGTAAACGCACTCCCGTTGCAAGTGGAAAGGAAACGAGAGCGCTCCCAAACCGCCACTGCTCCAGGATTACCAAATCCAAGCCCCGCGAAACAACCAAGAGGAGACGGATCGTCCTCATCATCATCATCCGAATTTAATCCAGCCCAAATATCAATAAAAAGAAAATTAAAAAGGAAACATAAGACCACAACGACCACATCATCAAACCGACCAGTGGAAAAGAAGAGGGGAATTACTGCAAAATTAAGATCAGAAATGGAGGTGTCTACCAGTAGTTCCGAGGCAACAAAGGACATTCAGGCGTCAGTAGAGGTTCACCCCTCCCCTGGACAAATCGGTCATCCACCGTCAGCCCCTAAACCAACCACCCTTAACCACCGTCGCAGCCCACACCGTATGGAAATAGATATTATGCAAAAAGATTGGGATCAAATAATGGAAATCACCAAAAATGAGGAAGTGCCGGGAAGCCACGTTTACAGAGAGCCTCCCAAAATAAACTCTAGCAATAGTAGTAGCAGCAAGAGAAATAGTCCACCAATCAGGGGAAGGAAATACTGTACAAGAGAATCTAGTGGAACATTAACAGGACCAATATCTCCAGTAACAATAAGGAAAGACTCAATCAATAATTTCAAAACATTTATCGGTCCACCCCGACAGCAAATACCGCCCCGACAGCAAATATCACAGCGACAGCAAATATCACCACGACAACGAATTCCGCCACAACAGCAAGCATTACCAAAAATAGTACACCAAGAATTGCTTCAAGGTAGGGTCAAGGAAATCTCAGATCATTTATGGATGAGAAGGGAAACCGCAGGAATATTCATCACTATACACGGCAAACCTGTGGGCGAGGAAAGCACAGAGTTTATAACTAATGAGCAAATTAAGATTACCTTACCTCTGCCACTACAGGCAGGAAATGTTATAGAAATTCCTAAGCCAGGACGGACCATTTTAGGAATGGTAATGCCAGATCCACCAACTGAAGAAGCCTACCACACCATGATGAGGAACCTATACATTAAATTAACACAAGAAAACATTAACAAAATTTCATTACCCAAAACAGAAATTAATATATCATGGGAAAAATTAAAACAGATGATCACACTAAGGTTCTTACAAAGAAATATCAGCATCACAATCTGCAATGGCACTATTCAAATGCCATCAGAACAGGATCGCCTAATGATAATTAAGGAAAACCACGAGTCACCAGTAGGAGGCAATAAAGGGGTAACCAAAACCTACAACAGAATTAGGAACCTATACCATTGGCCAAATATGAAGAAGGATGTGAGGCAACACATTAAAACATGTATAAGTTGTCAAAAGAAAAAACTAGTGCGAGTTAAAACTAAGGAACTAATGGTAATTACAGATACGCCACTAAATGCCTTTGACAAAATATCCATGGATATCGTGGGACCATTGCCACTCACAAAATCAGGGAAAACATATATACTCACCATACAGGATAATTTAACAAAATTCTCACTAGCAATACCATTAGTCTCATTCACAAGCGAAGAAATAGCTCAAGCATTCACCACACATTTCATATGTCAATTCGGATGCCCAAAAGCCATTCTCACGGATCAAGGATCTTCACTTGTCAGTTCTCTCATGCAAAAGTTAACAAGGACTCTTAACATCAGGCAGTATAAAACCTCAGCGTTCCATCCACAGTCAAATGGTTCCCTGGAAAGAAGCCATCATGTTTTGGTTGAATATTTAAAGCATTACATAACCAAAGAAAAACAATGGGACCAGTGGTTACCACAAGCGATGTTCTCTTATAATACAAGTATACACGAGGGCACCAAATATACCCCTCATGAATTAGTATACGGTAAAAAGGCCAGACAGCCATCAAGTTTGTAACGAGTTACGCCGGTGGGACGACGATCTTACCCCCCACCACGCGCCCGACCGAGGTAGCGCGTACCGCGCTGGGCCAACGGTCTTGCCCCCCACCACTCGTCCGCAATACCGAGAACTGGCGCGAGAGGGTTTCACAGCGAGAGACTCTCTCGCTGCCGAAAATGTGCGGACGAGGACATACAGGTCGGGGGCATAGGCCTATTTGGCAGAGACCGCCTAGAGCGTTAGTGCTGACAAGTACGCCTCTCCCGGAGACCTCCTGTGCGATTCCACGTTCTTGTGCCGAACCACTCGTTCTTGCGAAAGCCAAGCGCCCGTGTTTCGCACCAGTTCTTGTGCGTCCACAGACTGAGTCTCTGTGCATTTTTCGCCTCCACACCCCCACGGTTCCCAGAAGGACAGCGTGAGCCATCCTCTGGACGAAATACCGATAACCGCCATCGATCTCCCGAACAGAGTTACCTCTGTTCTCGAGAGCGTCCTTACAGTCGCCGACTCACCCGCGGGCTGTGCCCACTGGGTGACCGGACCCCCCCGACTCTCCGGCCAGGGTCCATTGGCAGGGTTGGCCCGCCTGGACACCGAAGGGTCAAATCGTCTTTCCCCTCCACTCTCGCCGAATCGACCATCACCGAGTTACGCGCCGCGACACGCGCCGCGACACGCGCCGCGACACGCGCCGCGACACGCGCCGCGACACGCGCCGCGATACGCACCGCCGACCACCGCCCCGAAGTACGCGACGCGAACCGCGCCGCGATACGCGCCGATACCCGCGATAGGCTAAGTCTAGGTTTAAGCCGTTCATACACTGTTTGCCAGCATAGACCTGGCCGGGACACCTTGTACAACAGCGTGAATAAATTGTCGTACTCTACCTTACCTCCGCGTTCAAAGTCATTCGATCGGCGGCCCTGGACCACCGTCCTGAGCTGGCGATACGGTTCCTCCACCGTCCCACCGGTAACCCCGCGGTTTAACGGTTACAAGTTTAACATCTAACGATTCATTAGCAACATACCCAGACTTTGTAGATAGGTTAGTTACTAAACTGTTCAATATTCGCGAATTGGGACGGCACAATCTAAAAAACTCAAAATATCGCCAAAAATATTATTACGATCGAAAGATATCATCAATCAAGTATCACAAGGGCGAGAAAGTTATGCTCCTAAACCCAAAAAGACACAAATTTAGCGACGAATACACTGGGCCATACACGATCGTGGAAATCTTGAATAACAACAATGTAAAGATAGCTGTGAGTCCCCGTCGAACTAAGGTTGTCCATCAGGACAGAGTTAAAAAGGCCTATACGCCAAATAAAGATGGCGGCCCTAGGGGTATTTCAGTAATCCACCAGAAATTTTGCAAAACTATAAAAAAATCCAAAAAGTGGTAGGGGATCGTACTCACGAAGCCATTCAGAGATAGTTCATCTTAGTGAAAGGACGCGCGTTCTAAAAAAATAAGAAGTAAGAACAAAAAGTTAAAACAGAGAAAATCAGGGCAAGCCGTGAAGAAACCTAAGGTAGGAACCTTTAAAACATATAGTAATTAAAAAGAACAAATTATAATTGAATAAATTCGGATTATTAGAGTCACGCTTAGAGAAAATGTCGACAAGATCTCCCAATGAGGAATGGCGTCACCGTCCTCGTAAAGAGGAACAAAACGAAGAACCATACTTAAAATTATTAAGAATGGTTTGCCTTAAAGCCAAGTGGCAGGGATACCGCACGGACCGCAGTGACTTGTACAGGAGGAAGATCTGTTACCCGTGTTACAAGAACTTGGACGCAGAAGAAACACAGTATTATACCCCCGCAAGTAAACATTTTTTAACGCTGCGACGGAATTTGATTAATTTTAAGTATTGTATGATCTGCACTAGACAGATATGTATATAATATGGGAGTGGCGGCACAATGTACCGATTGTGTCGAAACCTTCGTACACATAAGCCCGAAAAATAACGAAGCCCTAGATTTAGGGGTCTCCCTAAATGTATTGGAGGCTCACGAGCGAGGCCAACCTCGGCCTCAATAAAATTTTTTCATTTTTCTACCTAAATACCGAATTCCAACATAATTATTTCAACCTTTACCTTCATATCCTCACCAAACGAATAAAATCGTTAGTATTACGTCGAAACCTTTTATGAATAAGCATAAGAAGGATAGTTATATACCGCGGTCAACGGGACAACGACAAAAACAAACCGCGCATTCCTGAACTATAGATAAACAAAGTAACATAGAAATAGAATAAGACAGAAAACTTTCGCGGAATCCTGTACCCCAAACAATGAAAGAGAGAGTCGCATTCTTAATAAAAGAAGACACGAGACATGAGGGGAACATGTAGTAAATAATGGGGATGGTACCGTGTAAGGAGAATCATAACGACAGGCTTCATTCGATCTCGAGTACCCTTAACAACCAGTTGTATTATTCAGTAATATAGTATCAATCAATTCAATTATAACTGATCCAGTGTTAGAGTTTATTATGCCCAACCGGTCGGGAAGAAAGCTTAAACGCGTTAGAACGCCGTCAACGCCGACAGCACCGTCAACACCGTCAGTATCATCAACGCCGTCAACGCCGACAGCACCGTCAATGCCGTCAGTATCATCAACGCCATCAACGCCGTCAACGCCGACAGCACCGTCAATGCCGTCAGTATCATCAACGCCATCAACGCCGACAGCACCATCAACGCCGTCAACGCCGTCAACACCATCAACGCCGTCAACGCCGTCAACACCATCAACGTCATCAACGCCGTCAACGCCGCCAACACCATCAACATCTATATTATGGAAATTGCGCAAAATCGCAGTACCAGAAGTAGATTGGCAGCCATATAAGAATCTCTCCCGTTCAGATCCACGACGACGCGCGTGGAAATACATATTTCTATTTGGCACGGGGAACGTACCATCTATGACGACAGGAGGGGTGTTCGAGCCAAACGAAGACGTGAGTACCTTTCAACGTATGGAAGAAGAAGTGGAAAGTCAAACCTTATACATTAACTAGTAGCCCGTCTAATTAAATTCAGAACCTACATCTCTCGGGACGAGAGAAAAACCGGGCGGCGAGATGTAACGTACCGCTACTAATTATTATACATTTTCCTATCTCTTTTCTAACTGAGTGTTATATCCATTCGATTGTACTTACATTTACTTAAGTGTAAAACTAGCATTTATGACGTGGGCGAGCGACGCCATTAACCGGCGGGAAACAGTGAACCAAGAGACGCGCAACGCATGCGCATAACTAACCGCGAACTCACTGCCGCGAATAACCCAAGCGCGCGCGCACAGACCGCGCGATAAACCGGACGCCGAATGAACTGAGCGTAGTACGCGAACCGGCGGGAACTGGAAGCTAATTCTAATTGGTGCACTCAACCGGACGCCGAATAAACTGAGCATAGTACGTGATCCGGCGGGAACCGGATCCAATTTCTAATTGGCGCACTAGTCTTGACGACTAGTGATTGGCTGGAGCAAGGTATCGCAGAACTGTATAAATACGAGCCTGCCAGCAGCAGAGATCAGACTGGGTTCTGCTACCGAACCATAAGCACGCCGCTTATAGAAGTCTCTCAACAAGTTTATATATATACTACGTCCTGACTACCAACATTCAATCTCCAACATTCAAATTCCTACATTCAACCTTTCCGAGGTCGCTTTAACTAGCCCCTCAAACTCCTACGAGGTCGCTTTCACTAGCCCCTCAAATTCCTTCGAGGTCGCTTTAACTAGCCCCTCAACACCTTTCCGAGGTCGCTTTAACTAGCCCCTCAACATCTTTCCGAGGTCGCTTTCACTAGCCCCTCAACACCTTTCCGAGGTCGCTTTAGCTAGCCCCTCAAATTCCTACGAGGTCGCTTTCACTAGCCCCTCAACTTCCTTCGAGTTCGCTTTCACTAGCCCCTCAACATTTTTCCGAGGTCGCTTTCACTAGCCCCTCAACATCTTTCCGAGGTCGCTTTCACTAGCCCCTCAACTTCCTACGAGGTCGCTTTCACTAGCCCCTCAACTTCCTTCGAGGTCGCTTTCACTAGCCCCTCAACATCTTTCCGAGGTCGCTTTCACTAGCCCCTCAACTTCCTACATTCAATACCTTTTCCGAGGTCGCTTTCACTAGCCCCTCAGCTTCCTTCCTGGAAAGCGTGGGCCAGCTCATAGGCACCAGAAGAAAACCTCTAATTATAATACTAAATCGACCAAGCGTCATTATTATTAAAACCAAATATAGAGACATATAGTTCACTTACGATTTAGTATCGTACTATTATACTATATCATTCATATTAATTAACGCGTCAGTTATACTATATTTAATTACCGGTTTAGCGTAGAAACCGAAATCAAAAGTATTCTTTATTTCCGATCAAGCGTCGAAACCAAAACCAAAGCAATATCCTTTAAAATCGACTTGTACGTTGATTCTACTTACCGTTTAAGTTCAAACATTATATATACTATTTTTGACCCAGAGTCAAAGCCTTTATTCTTGAATAAACCAACTGTTAATTATTGTTAAAGAAGGACTCTCGTTTTGTGAAATTCATTTCTTAATTGCACGCCACCCGAACCAATCCCATAATTTCACAGGTAAACCGCTCTACTTGTGGAATCACCTGTAAATAACGGCACAGTCTCGTTTGAGAACGTTACATGTTCGATCGCGTGTTTATATACTCAAGCGATAAGGGATCCTTCTGTAATTTGAAGAGAGGACGGCTCAGGCGGGTTCACGGACAATACACACACACACAGCCGTGCAAGTTGGGCTGTCCGCTCGGCTCGTTGGCCATTTCCAACGAGCCGAGCATTTTAGCCGGGGTCTGTTGACTTATTCGTCTCACTACTCTAAATACAATAAAAACTACAACCTAGACTCAATTAAAACGATTTTCAAAATTATGCCTGTATACCTAATGAAATTTGGAAACTTTCGGTATGCAGTAAGTCAACAAAATACTAATGGTCTATTTATAAAAATTAGAAATGTAAAAAATTAGTCAACTAGCCGTTACGTGACACTAGTGATAAATCGCGATACTGCAACATTTCATAATCATTCGTTCATTCTAATCGTCCGATATACACAAACAATCTCGATAAAATTAAACATGCTCCATCATTTTTTTCTCTTAACACACGAAAATAGTAAAATTATTCATTTTCACTCTTTACTTTATTCCTGCAAATTCGTTTAAACTTTTAATGGAAATAATGCCGTTGCAATTGCAACTATTCTGAATATTCTCCAACAGACATAAGTTTTGGATGTGTCGGTCTATCCTTAAATAAGAAATATATAAAAAAAAACATTTTATATTAAACGATTTTATTAAAAATGCACTAAAAAGTAAAAAATAATTATTTTCTTATAATACAATTTCGATGGTATTTTTTTACTTTAAATAAAATCGTGGAGCAGGATATGTCATAACAGAATATGAATCAATTTAATACAGAATCAAACGTCGAAATGAATTTGTTGTGACATATCCTGCTCCACGATTTTATTTAAGGGGTCATACTGGTTAGACGGTTCGAGAAAAAATCGATTTTTTTTAAAAAACATTTTTCGACCACTTCCGTGATTCTGGTATAGTTCGACCACTTTAATTCGAGACAGTCCGACCACATTGATTAACGAATAAAGTAGTTCGGAGCACATTAGGGCACAGAAGGATAAAGGAACTACAGAGAACGAACTAACTTTTCAATTCCGAGGAGGAAAAATGTAAAGAAACACAAAAACCAGTTGAAATAATATTCAGATCCAGGGAGAGGAAGTCCAGTTTTAAAAGATAGTGGTATGTCGTTAGCACTTAATTTCCTTATTCATTTTACTCTTTGTAAGCTACACTTTTTATTATGTTTCAAGGTCGGTGTCACCCATAGTGGCCCATACAGTACATAACGTTGCCACTGCAGTATGGCAACGGTGCAGCAACGGAGTGTGCTGTATGGGGGTAGACGCTCTAACCCGGACATACGGGTGAGACTGGCCAGTTGCAATGTCAATGTTATTCTTCGAAAATGGAAACAAATATTTTTAATTTATTACAAAGTCGCTCGCGGTCGGTTCACGCGGAAAATCGCAAATGTGGCGCCAGCCTAAAACTGAGCAACGCTTCCCGAGAATCTAGCGTCCCCGAATACCCCCCACCCCGCGATTATTACCTGGACGCGTATACTACATGACCTGGACGAGATTCCACGCGGGCAAAGTAGCACCTACTGTTGCCGTTCATCATGAGATCATTGGACAATTTCCCCCAATCAGGAACAACTATCGGAAAGGAGCCAATTACAGGAAGCAAAATATCGGTACCCCACCCCCGCCGAAATTTCCATAAGACAGTCGAGTGCGCTCTTTGACGAAACATAAATCAGTCACCAGCAACCACTTTGTGTCAAGAGTAGTGTCAATATGTCAGTGATGGACGGACAATTGATTGTGCTAGTGCAGCAACACGAGTGCCTGTACAATCTGGCGCATACAGACTACAGCGAGGCCAAGATGAAGAGAGATTTGTGGTCCACTATAGGAAAACAGTTGGGATTTTCCAGTAAGTAATAAACACAGTTATAAAATAATTATAAAATTTACAATATAAATAATGTAGATATTGGCAGGAAAATAAAAATGATCACATGTTTCATAGCGGTACCGTAAACTGAGAGAACATTGGCAATAGTGCGTTATTTATTCTATACTCGATTGTAAAATACAGAACATCATTAACAAAGCGAATTTAAGAAATATCGAAAGTTTAACATCGTTTTCAAAGAGAACGCTTGGGTTGCAGCCTACGGCCCCTTTGACACTTTTTGCCCTCTAAACGAGTAGAACGCTTTGTAATAAAAAAATATCACTTTCAAAAACTTGGTCAAGGATAATTTTGCGGTTCATTTCTGTAACCGACCTGCACCGATCCGGAAGTGTAGAATCCTGCTATGGTGGTCGCGACATAGGAATAATTTTTATACACCGTGCACATATTTACAACGAAAAAAGCAGAATGCCCATACCGCATCACTTTATTTGTACTATTACCCGGCGAAAAGAAGACTCCTGGCAGGCGGTCTCGGGCTGCGCAGTCCGTCGCTGTGACGATTAGTCGAGTCACCTATTTGGGCACACTTTTAAAGCCGGGGCACACGCATTTTGGTTATTGGCTGAAGTTGCCACATACATTGTCGCATCGCGCGACGAAGAGAGCGAACGAAACACATCGAGACCGAGTGGGATAGAGCGATTTGACCGACGATCGCCAAAACAATAGCGTAGGCATTTTGGATCCGTCAAACTATGCAGATGATATTGTTGCGAGCACCGGGTATAGGCCCGTACATAGCCTACTGGTGCTCGCAGCGGAAGAGAAGAAGGTCGGCCTCCGTCAAGAGGACGATCAGGAGGCCGACAAGAAGAGAGTCAGGCGTTAGGACGTACGCGTACTATAATCGGGACGCATAACTGTATCACCAATAAAGCAACCGGTCGTTTAGTGTGTACCCGTGTCATTATTCTACCCTTTGCGTCGGGGTGGCCGGTACAGAAAACGCCCCGGCGCAACACTGGTGTCAGAAGTGGGATCGGTAGCCACGGACCCCGAAGATACGCAAGGAGCTGTTGCGTGCGATACGCAAGGAGCCGTTGCGTACGACGCGAGTTCCTCGTTGAGGGCAGAAGAGGATTCAGCAGCCAGAGAAGTAGCTGACCAGCGAGGGACTGACGGAGCGGCGACGACGGTCGAGGCCCGCCAATGCCGAGGGACGAACAGCGGGAGCAGCGACGGCGGTCGAGGCCTGCCGACGCCGAGGGACGAACACAGGAACAGCGACGGCGGTCGAGGCCCGCCGACGCCGAGGGACGAACGCAGGAGCAGCGACGGCGGTCGAGGCCCGCCGACATCGAGGGAATGGCGACGGCGGTTGAGAACCGCCGACATCAGAACAGCTCCGAGCCTTTGGCGACAAGCCGCTACAAAGGAAGAGACCATGGCTGGGTCGGCTCTGAACGCTCGAGAAGCCGACCCCCGAAAAAGAAACCGGAGCTATGGTTGTATAGTCCGCATAGGGTAATGTAGAAAACCATTATCGACAAACGCGACGAGAGAAACGCGAAATGACAGCGCGGTCTGAAGTTGGCTCCCGAAGTTAGCCACATATCGCAGGATCGCTGTCTCGTCTTGTATAGTGTTTGGGAATGAATAGTTCTCTGCGCCGCCGCACTCTCGATCACCGCAGCACCTCCTGGGCAGCGGAAGTCGCGGTCGATCCGCGATCAATCGACCAATCAGCGTCCGTCTTGTCGATCGACGCTCGAGAATGTTCGAGAAGACGCCGAGGCGGAAATACGCATCCATCTTAACGACTCTCTGTTCACAACTGTGTGCAAAGTACAACGCGTTTGTTTATTGTCTTTCAAATCTTTGCTCAATAAGCAAGTTCGGTGTTCAATTCACCTTTTATTCACCAGTAGACTCAACACGGAGTTCACGACACAATTTGCGTGTATAAAGTCTGTGGATTGCGTATTCGCGTTGTGCGTATTCGCGTTGTGCGTGTTCGCGTGTCCACGTGTTTGATACGTGTTCATTATTGTACGATAGAGTGTACGGGGGCTCATTCTGTTGTTAACGTGCATCACGGCTAAACCGTTTGTGCACCTTTTATAATAAAGACCTCATTCTCTTTTAATCGCTGTGATTGAGTGTGCACCTTTTCACCGTCGACCTTAACCTCAAAATCCTACCAGCGCTCACAAAACTATTTCCCGAACATATAGACATGTTTTAACGCGATAGTACTTGGTTTACTTTGGCTCTTTTACCTACGGCTTTGGGCTTTCTAAAAGCTAGAAAGTAGCACCGTCCCTGTGATGAAGATTGTGACGATCAGACGTAGGGAGTTGGGAAGGGCAAGTTGCCCCATATGTGCCCCCTGTTTCCCCATATGTTCCCCCTGTTTCCCCCAAAATGTAATCTGTCCCACACTACTCAAATTGTATATGGAAAGGAGTACGCCTTGAAGTTGGCTCTTTCGCGGGTAATGAGCAAGAGTGACGTTTTGACATTGACGTCTCGACTTCTCCTGAGACAGAGAGAATGGTTTTCCGTGGGAATGACGTGGGTCGCCGAACGCCGTCCAGATACAACGTTCGACAATGCCGATTCGACTTGGAGATGCAAGGAGAATCGAGGGGCTCGTCAGGCTCGGGGAATCGTCATCAGAAGAGGCCTGGTAGGACGCTATAGAGGGAGCGTCGGAGTGTTGGTGGTGGAGGTGCGACTTCGGCGGAGACGCAGGGACGTCCGGGAGTGCACGGACCACACCAAGGGTGGGTGTACGGCTCTGGGTGACGGCCGGGGGTCCATGCAGTCGTGTTGCTGGCGAGCGGCGTCCCCAGGAGTGCGACACCACCGAAGCAACGCAGAGGCGCCTGGAGTGCACGAAGTTGCTGTGCTGCGACGAAGAGAGTTCGAGAGCGAACATCGTCACAGACTGGCCGAAAGCGAAGTCGCGACGGAGGGAGTTCGAGGTCGAACACCGTCGTAGGATCGCCAAAACCCGAGGGACAGAGCCCCAGGAGCTGAATCGTTCCGTCGGGATGGATCGTTCGTCAACAGGAAGTCAAGGGAGACGACGCTGACAAGATGAGCGTCCCTCACAGTCGGGAAGAAAGAAACAGAACGTAACCAGGAAGATTAGGTTCAGCTAATCTGGTGGACTGGGCTGCATTCGCAGTCCAACCCCCGCTCTCTTAGATTGTTTCAGAAAGCACGAAACCCCACGACGAGGGACAAGGTGTCGGGGGACTGCCACCGCGGTCGGGATACGCGCTCTCGACTCCCCCGAATGTGCCGCAATAGCGTGGCGGTCCGCAGCGGGCGTGCGGACATACGTGGAAGCGGCCCGCTAGCCCCCTGGAGGAGCTCCGCCTGCCCCTGGCACAGCCAGGATAGAGGTTCGGGCGGGCGCCCAGGTATAGTAGGAGTGGGTGGACAGCAGAAGGGAAATGGCATCCCCAACCACCAGTCGGACGAGCAGGTGCTCGGATCGGCTGGAGGAGATGTCGCGGAGACGGGAGCACTAACCGGACGCACAGGACGGTCCCCTGGAGCAGCACCAGAGGCCACGAAGAGGAATGGGGCCATCATGAAGTCAAGGACAGGCTAACGAGAGCACGAGAGACGGGCTGGTGGTTCCGGGCGGATTGATCGGGGAGCGGGCCGTTTACAGGCTTGTGACTAGCTGCAACCCCTTGTTTTCGGTTCCCGGCTCGCCTTTCCGTCTTCCTGGTTCTAACCGGCTCCACCGGAATCTCTCGTTTGTAAGAGAATGCTCATGTCTTTCTCTCTCTTCTATGATACGGACCACGAATTGGAGTGTCGGGGAGGATCACCGCAAGGACGTCGGCGGCCAACCCCTGTAGGAAATAGCCGCCTACAACCGAACGGAGCGACAGCGTCGGAGCGGCAACGTCAGAGCGACAGCGTCGGAGCGGCAGTGTAGGAGCGGCAGCGTCGGAGCGACAACGTCGCCGTGGAAACTCCGGAGCAGGCCCAGGAACGGCGGGACTCACGGGAGAGGACGAGGACACCGGGGGAATTCCGGAGGAGTTCGTCGTTGGAAACACCGGGGAAGTCCTCCAACACGACGCGGTGGAGATCGTCGTGGGACGTTCAGGAGCAGAGTCCCAGGAACGCCGCAGGACAAGGAACGGAGGCCCAGGAACGCCGCCAGACAAGGAGCAGGAGAGTCTCATCGAGGGACAGTAACAGACAGATTCGTCGCTGGACATTGCGAAGAGGAAACAGGTCTACCCCTAACAGTCCAGTGGTACCCACGCCTTGCTCAGGGTTTTTGGAGTGGTTTTCCCCTGAGCGAGAAGGCAAATGCCGAGGCGGAGGTCTGAAGGAACCACCGAACTGATACGACCACTCCTTCAGACCGGGGTATGAAGATCCCGAAGACGAACTACCGCGGTCGGGACGACCGCTTTTCGAGAGGGGAGAGTAGTGTTGCGAGCACCGGGTATAGGCCCGTACATAGCCTACTGGTGCTCGCAGCGGAAGAGAAGAAGGTCGGCCTCCGTCAAGAGGACGATCAGGAGGCCGACAAGAAGAGGACGATCAGGAGGCCGACAAGAAGAGAGTCGGTTACCGTACGTCCTGACGTTAGGACGTACGCGTACTACAGGGTGTCCCAAAAATGTCGGACTTCCTTGAAAGGGGTTACTCAGGGGGTGATTTGAAACAACTTTTTCCTTAGCGAAAATATTGTCCGAAGCTTCGTTAAGGAGATATTAACCAAAAACCCCGACCAATCAGAGCGCGCGCCTTCCGCCTGAGTTCCCGCGGTAGCGTTGGCTACGAGGTAGGCGACCGCGCTTGTGCTACGAACGTACGAACAAGCAAGTCGGCATGCATCGAAGGAAACCGCGTTACACATTTTTTTTTTAAAGCAGAATCTTAAATAAGAACAATTTGAAGTGAGAGGACAAGAAGTACGTAAATTTCGTTTTTAAATAAGGCATAAACGAAAAGGTAACGTAACAGAAAATGTACGACAAGTGATCGTAATTCGTTATTGAGTAAAAATTCGTAGTTTAACAACGGCCAACACAACTAAATTTAAAAAATAATATTAGGTGTATGAATAAATTCTTTCCGACTGGAATTTCTATCGCGGTGGTATTCAGAAGCTGCCAGAAAAATGGCAAAAGGTAATTAACAATAATGGAAATTATTTCGATGATCGAGTTGTTTTCATATTTTTTAAATCGAACCGTTATTGTACCCTAAAATCGGAAAGAATTTATTTTCACACCTAATAATCACCAATAAATTAAATAAAACTCACCCTTTCGGACATTCCTTTCCTTGCTTTCCTTCCCTTTTCGGAAACCTGTGTCAGTAGGGCACTGTACCGATCCTGGTCATCGGCGTCCAGTGCTCAGCTGATCGCAGGGTCAATGTACCGAATATTCACTTCACTGCACGGCTACTAACACTGATCACTGAATTTATTTTTCACGGAACGTGTTGTTTCTACGTTATAAAAATTGGTGGCCACGAAAGGGGCCGATTACTGTTAATTACTGGGACGAGATTACTACTATTACCCGGCGAAAAGAAAACTCGTGGCAGAGTGTCTCGGGCTGTGCAGTCCGCTGCTGTGCAGCGATCAGATACGGATCCGACCGACGATCGTCAAAACAAAAGCGTAGGCTACGCTTGGTCAAATCGCTCTATCCCACTCGATCTCGTGTTTCGTTCGATCTCTTCGTCGCGCGGTGCGACAATGTATGTGGCAACTTCAGCCAATAACCAAAATACGTGTGTCCCGTCTTTAAAAGTGTGCCCAAATAGGTGACTCGACCAATCGTCACAGCAGCGGACTGCACAGCCCGAGACAGTCTGCCACGCAATTTCTTTTCGCCGGGTAATAGTAGTAATCTCGTCCCAGTAATTAACAGTAATCGGCCCCTTTCGCAGCCACCAATTTTTATAACGTAGGAACAACACGTTCCGTGAAAAATAAATTCAGTGATCAGTGTTAGTAGCCGTGCAGTGAAGTGAATATTCGGTACATTAACCCGGACGCAGTGTGATCAGCTGAGCACTGGGCGCTACCCAACCATAAATCTTTTCGTCCACCGATAACCAGGATCGGTACAGTGCCCTACTGACACAGGTTTCCGAAAAGGGAAGGAAAGCAAGGAAAGGAATGTCCGAAAGGGTGAGTTTTATTTAATTTATTGGTGATTATTAGGTGTGAAAATAAATTCTTTCCGATTTTAGGGTAAAATAACGGTTCGATTTAAAAAATATGAAAACAACTCGATCATCGAAATAATTTCCATTATTGTTAATTACCTTTTGCCATTTTTCTGGCAGCTTCTGAATACCACCGCGATAGAAATTCCAGTCGGAAAGAATTTATTCATACACCTAATATTATTTTTTAAATTTAGTTGTGTTGGCCGTTGTTAAACTACGGATTTTTACCTCAATAACGAATTACGATCACTTGTCGTACATTTTCTGTTACGTTACCTTTTCGTTTATGCCTTATTTAAAAACGAAATTTACGTACTTCTTGTCCTCTCACTTCAAATTATTATTATTTAAGATTCTGCTTTAAAAAAAAAAATATGTAACGCGGTTTCCTTCGATGCATGCCGACTTGCTTGTTCGTACGTTCGTAGCACAAGCGCGGTCGCCTACCTCGTAGCCAACGCTACCGCGGGAACTCAGGCGGAAGGCGCGCGCTCTGATTGGTCGGGGTTTTTTGTTAATATCTCCTTAACGAAGCTTCGGACAATATTTTCGCTAAGGAAAAAGTTGTTTCAAATCACCCCCTGAGTAACCCCTTTCAAGGAAGTCCGACATTTTTGGGACACCCTGTATAATCGGGACGCATAACTGTATCACCAATAAAGCAACCGGTCGTTTAGTGTGTTCCCGTGTCATTATTCTACCCTTTGCGTCGGGGTGGCCGGTACAGAAAACGCCCCGACGCAACAATATATATTATTATAGTCAACATCTAAACGATAATCATCATCGTCAACATCACTAAGATCTAAAAAGAATGTTTTTTGCCGCGTATGTCTATTTAACCAATATTGCTCGTCCCCGTAGTTGTCAAACAGCGCCTCACCGTATAAGCCATCAGCATTATAAAACACCTTCAAATAAACATCTTCATAGTAAAGAACTTCTGCCTCATGAAATTCACCATCTCGAATTTCTTCGCATTGCACAACGACATCCAGACACGTAACATATATTTTGGGATGGGATGCGTGACTGGGGATCGCAGCGGCAACTTCGCGATTCAAATCCACGGGTAGAGACATAATCTGAAACCGATTTTTCTTATAATTCTCAAATTTGCTATCACAATGATTCACTAAAATATGGTAATGGAAACTTACGGTATTAATCGATTGTATTTCCGTGTGTTGAACGGTGGACGATATCCTTCAAATCAATTTCGCTTACAACAACAACAACAACAACAACAACAACAATATCACTTTGACGCAACAGTCTTCGATGCAACTGCAATCCACTCAGATGCAATAAATTTTTAAAAACGTTTCTTGTAGCAACGTATGACCTGACTGATGTAGTAGCATGAGAGATCTGATTTTAACGTGGCCGGTCCATGATCACACATACGAAAACATATAGCAATAATTATTCGACATTGCATTCGTGTAAGTAACCATCGTAAGCATGGAGTAATAATTATTGGGGGTAGAGTTCCAAGTATTTCGGCGATTGAGAATGAGGCGAGCATTCATATTGAGGAGGCTGTAAGTCAGTCGTCGCGATAGCCCATGGAGTAAACAGGGCGCTGCACCGCGCGATGCCGTATGTTTATATCTGAATCGTGGGAGTAGTACAGCGACCGTGTAAGGGCGAGAAAAATTTGAAGATGCGTTCGAACCGCAACTAACGTAAACATAGTACGATGGCGTCATAATGAGTTCGGATATGGTAGACGACTAGTATATTAAATCCGGCAGTCGCTCGGTAAATATCGTGAAATACGTTACGCGCGCATAAGTGTCGCGAGACATGGACTTTTTCGTGAATTCATATAAGGTGTTACGAGGGATGATCCCACTGCTGCGTACCGAAGAACAGTGTAACGAGTGGCTCGTATCGTATAATGAATGTTTGCGTCTTATCGACTCGAAGAGTATCGACAACTGAACAACAACGTTTGACATTACTTAAGAGTAATTTAGAAATAGTGCAAACGTGTGTCCTAAGCAAAATATCATACATACTCGCTGAACAGGACGCGCTAGACGCTTTGCCCGAGTCATCGGATTCTGATGATTATATCGATGGAGGGGCAAGACAATTATCAACGTCGATGCAGCTGGATGACGAATCACTGACGATCGAGAGGCATAAGATCCGCAACGCGTTAAGCGTACCAGCATTAACCGAGACGTCATGGATTAAGATCTTTCGACACGGATTTATGCAACTGCCGCGTGAGCATCGTCAATTGCTACGTCATATCGCGCGAAATAGTACTGTGGGTAAATGCTCATTGTATTGCATAGTTAACGATAAGGACGTATACCTCAAGCGTACGGAGTACATTACCGCGATCGTGCGTACACCGTTGACACTTCTGCACGACATCGAGAACGGAGCGGTCAAAGTACGGGAAGTATTGTATCCTGACACATAAAAAATTACGGTGCATAAGTTTTTATGTCGGGAATTGAAACGATTTTTGAACGATCGTACGAGTCTGCCGCGAAACTCGAAGCTCGTCCTCGTACCGTTAAGTTTTCGATTTCCTGATTGGGAGCACAATCGCATCACCTGCACGGGTCGGATCATAAAGTCAGGTGAAATCAAACGAATGTGGGAAATAAACTATTTGTGAGGAAGTGAACTTATTGTGAATAAGTGAATTCATTGTGAATAAGTGAACATGGAAGTGTTCATGGACACGTACAGGGTTTTGTCCCGGATGTCCGAGCTTTTACGCTATGTTGCGGAATTCCGAGACTGGGAGGACCAGTGCGACACGTGCCTGCAGCTAATCGTCGAGTACCAGTGCAGCGGAGGAGTGGCCGTGGCCGCGAAACAACGCCTGGTGTCGCTGATCGCGCGAATAAAAACATTACGTGCGATTGTTCGGGGTCGGTTTTCGTGAGTAGGGCTCGGGGTTTCGGGTCGATCGACGGCGCCCAAAGTCGTATGGGAAGACGTGGAATCAGCGTTTATAGGCCGTACTTCGACTGGCGCGGTAATCAACGTGGGACACGTCGATCCACGTCGATTTTTAGAGGGTGCTCGACGAATGATACTATCGCGCGTGACAGACTAGAGAACATTCTAGTGTGTCCGTGAATACGATACTGACCGCGGAGTTTATGTTAAATGATAATATGGACATGAAAAGTTTCGGTACGCGAAATCGTGTACTGTTCAGGACATCGAACGTGCGCGAGTGGTATTCGAAACACGTGGTCGCTCCCACGTTAGTGCCTATCGAGGAGTTCCAAGATCGCGACAGTGGATGGACCCTAAGGGCTGTGCTAAATATTCTAGTGAATATGAGTAAGCATAATCCACTTCGCGCTGGTTACTTCGTGCCACTTCCATTCGATGTCATTGTTAAAAAGGCCGTGGTTAATGTGGTAATAGACTAGTGACAATGCGTGCTTCTTATGGGCCGTCGTCGCTAGTTTGCACCCTGCTGCTACGCATGGGGACAGGCACACGTCGTACCCTCATCACTCGACGGTACTTCGGACGAATGATATGACTCTTCCAGTAACGCTAAATCAGCTTAAGAAGTTCGAGAGGTTAAATAACGTGTCGGTGAACGTGTACACCTGGACCAACGAAAGCTGCATGCCTCTGCGTTTGACCGAAGACAAGCGAGAGAGACACACCAACCTGCTACTGGTACAGGATTCCAAATTCCCCAATCGGCATCATTTCGCGTGCATTCGAAGTATGTCGAGGCTCGTATCGCAGCAACTCAGCACCCATGGACATAAAGTTTTCGTTTGCGAGAGGTATGTAAAAATATTTCGATCGATATATTATTTATTCTTATGGTTATTATTAAAGCTATTATCGTTGCAGATGTCTCATCTTCTTCTATTCATCCGAGCGACTAAATAAACACTCCGTGGACTGCCAACGTATAAACGAATGTGCCGTCGAATTGCCGTCCGCTGATGACAAATGGTTGCAGTTCAAAAACTTCAAAAATAAGGAGCAAGCACCATTCGTCGTGTACGCGGACTTCGAATGCATGCTGGAGGACGTCGAGCCTGTGGAGCGGAGTCGTACGTACACGTACCAGCAACACAGAGCGTACAGCATGGGATATTACATTCATTGTTCCACCGACGCGTCTCTGTGCCGTTATCGCGCGTATCGTCACGACTCCGAGTGCGTGAAATGGTTCGTGCGGGAACTTCGAGACTTTGCGGACACTGCGTATTCGTGGTTGCGGAACGCGAAACCGATGATCCCGCTGACGAGGCAACAGTGGCGAAGTTTTAATGACGCGAGCGCGTGCCACATGTGCGGAAAACCATTCGTCGATACGGACAAAAAAGTGCGCGACCATTGCCACTCGACGGGTGAATACCGAGGCGCAGCCCACGTATCGTGTAATTTACAATTTCAACGATCGTACACGATCCCCGTAGTGTTCCACAATCTATCAGGCTACGACGCGCATTTTGTAATTAAGGAGTTGGCGTCCGCGTTCGAGGGGCAGATCGACCTGCTGCCGGTAACAAAGGAACGATATATATCGTTCACGAAACACGTCAAAGGAATCGACGCCGCTGAACAACGATTGGAAGAGGGGATTGAAGTTTCGATTCGTAGATTCGCTGAAGTTCTTAGCCGCTAGTCTGGAGAAACTCGCTTCGGACCTTGGCAAAGAACGACTCGCGATTCTACCCTGCGAGTTTCAATCCCTGTCGAACGATCAGTTCAATCTCCTGACCAGGAAGGGCGATGTACTCGCGCCTCGAGTTGAGATCGTTGATGCTCGGCGTCCAACCGGGCGTTCGCGATAGCTATTTCGTGTTTTCGCGTAAAGCGCTCGTCCACCGAGGACAATAGTCTCGTCGTAGTCATCGTTGCTTCGTTGATGTTATTGTTGTTGTTGGTATTATTGCGTAACGAGGTACCAAACTTATTCACCGACATAACGATGCGTGCGTGCGCGAACGCTACTGATGCTACGATCACTGGAATGTTCAATTTAAGATGAATCCGTCCTCGCGAAGTTCCTCCACGATGGATGCGATTTCATTATCGTGACCCATGTGTCCAGCCGCGCGCGATGCCGTGTGCAGGCCGAGTCTATCGACTAATCGGATCGTCCCAGTATACGTAATCGATCGTGTTATCGGTGACAGTCATCGAATCGTCGATGGGTAATCCTCGACCTTGATGCGTGCCCGCGGCGTCCGCGCCGCGCCCGCCACCGCGCCCGCGCTCGCCGCCGCCGCCACGCCCGCCGTCCCTGACGCGTCTGACACCCGGTGTCCGCACCCCGCCGATCACCGAGGACACGATTTTCATATACTTGTACCCCTTGTTACCCAGCGTACGCTTGCTGGGCTAATGATTTCGCTTGTGCGCACTAGTAGCCAACAAGATGCGACGGTACGAGCGAAGATCCGCGTCCGTGTACGTGCGATCGTTGGGTATTCGCATGAACAGCAATTCGTACAAGCCCCGAGTCCCCGCGTATCGAGTTCCGTTCACGCGAACGTCGTCGCTGTTCTCGTCGATGGTGAGCACGGAATCGCCGATCATTAGGTCTTCGTCAGACCCCAAGTATACGCCGTATACGTTATCGATGCGTTTCTTGGTGTCTGTGAAGAACAGTCGTAGGTATTCTCGCGACAAGGGTCCTTTGGCATTCCGTACATACACAGTGACATCATCGACGGGGCTACGCAGCGTATCCAAATCGCGAACCCTTGTTGGAGGCTCATCATCCTGAATTTTTTCACTGTCTTCATCGCCCTCATCAACAACAACATCGTCAACATCATCATCATCATCATCAACGTTGCTGACGTCGATATCCTTGTCGTTGTCGCTATCAGTGTCGATGTCGCTATCGTTATCGTTGTTAGCGTCGTCATTGTCGCTAGATGTTGGAAGGTTATTCAAACGTTCCATGGATGTAGTCGTAGTAGCAGTTCGAAGTCGCTTCGATGATTGGTGTTGATCATATTCGTGTTCTCTGTTCACAGGTCGCGATCGAGGCGTTGAGCGTGTTTTCAATGCGGATGTGTTCTCGATTAATCGTGTGACGGTCGTCACTCCGGGCGGAAGGTTTGTCTCAGTCGGCTTTGCCAGGGTTTAATGAAGTCCTTCCGTGGTAGGTTAAATTAGATTTATTCACTAACAACTATTATGTACACTATATACATATACTTAGACGCGGGGTACCTCGCGTTAATCGCGGTCAAGCCGTCGTTGCGCGGCGGCGCGGTTCGCGGTACGGCGTCGTTCGGTCTATGTTCGTGCGTCCGCTTAACGGAACAATTCGGTCGCTCCGCGCCTGGTGTCGCCGTATCGGGACGTTAAGGGAGCGAGAGAGACCGGGCAACGTCCCGCGTCTCTTTAACGGGACAAGCGTCGGCAGAGACCGGGCAGCATCCGGGCGTCTCTATTCAACGCGAGGAGCGGGAGAGAGACCGGGCAACGTCCTGCGTCTCTTTAACGGGACAAGCGTCGGTAGAGACCGGGCAGCATCCGGGCGTCTCTGTTCAACACGAGGAGCGGGAGCGAGACCGGGCAGCGTCCTGCGTCTCGTTAACGGGACAAGTGTCGGTAGAGACCGGGCAGCATCCGGGCGTCTCTGTTCAACACGAGGAGCGGGAGCGAGACCGGGCAGCGTCCTGCGTCTCGTTAACGGGACAAGTGTCGGTAGAGACCGGGCAGCATCCGGGCGTCTCTATTCAACACGAGGAGCGGGAGAGAGACCGGGCAACGTCCTGCGTCTCTTTAACGGGACAAGTGTCGGTAGAGACCGGGCAGCATCCGGGCGTCTCTATTCAACACGAGGAGCGGGAGAGAGACCGGGCAACGTCCTGCGTCTCTTTAACGGGACAAGTGTCGGTAGAGACCGGGCAGCATCCGGGCGTCTCTATTCAACAGGAGGAGCGGGAGAGAGACCGGGCAACGTCCTGCGTCTCTTTAACGGGACAAGTGTCGGTAGAGACCGGGCAGCATCCGGGCGTCTCTATTCAACACGAGGAGCGGGAGAGAGACCGGGCAACGTCCTGCGTCTCTTTAACGGGACAAGCGTCGGCAGAGACCGGGCAGCATCCGGGCGTCTCTGTTCAACACGAGGAGCGGGAAAGAGACCGGGCAACGTCCTGCGTCTCCTTACCGGAACGGTGTCGGAAATGGGATAGGAGGCGATCTGGTGATCGGCGGATATACGGAGTCGTTTCACCGAGGTTTGCTCCGGGCAACATCCAGGCAAGTCTGGTGGTGGGGGTACGTCTCCCCACTGGAACTCCTTTGGCTCGGAATCATCGCGGCATATGTCCCGATTCTCGGTAATTCCCAGCAGCGAGAAACCGACGCGATCTAGCGGCGCAGTGGGGAGTGAGCGTCATCGTGCTGACGCGTCGCGGGACCGGCATGCTTCGGGCGAGTTCGGTCGGGTTCGGTTGCGGTCGCCCGCGTGCGCTCGGCCTCTCGCTCACTCCCGGTCGTACCGCCGTGCGCTCGATTCCTCGCGCTGGGACGCTACGTCACAATCGTTTCAGCGGTTCGACGATGGGGCGCGTGCTCACCTCCACAGCCGCTTCCGTAGCCATTTTACCAATTTTCAAGGCCAAGCACTTTTTACGTATAACGTCGCTGACTTTGGCGATTTCTACCTTCGCGTTCACCTTCGTATCCACACCCCGACGTTTCCCTCCTTTTTGACATTTAGCTCCCTTTTGTCGATATCGTCGGCGTTGTTTTCGCGTATGCTTCGCGGCGACGTTACTCGAGGTTAACGCAGTCGTTGTCATCGTCGTCGTCGTCGGTTCATTAGACATTTCGTGTTGCTCGATGAACGACTCGCGGTTTACTAATGTCTGCGAGCTACGACGAACTCGTTAAATCCTCTTCGATATCGCCCTTCGTACATGGAACTATCCTTATCGATCACCACGAAATCGTATCGTCGACGCCAACATCTCGCGCACAAGTCGTTGAACGACTCGAACGTCATGTCTGTATTCACGTGATCGTTGTACACGCGACGCAAGTTCGTACCGTCTTGTTTGAACAGCATAAGAAAATTCACGTTGTCCCTGATCAAATGTTTAGGTATTCTAGCGTACGACTGACATAAATAAAAGCAGTCCACATTTGCGTGTCGACCCATGGAGAAATATTCGCGTATCGCGTTCTGTTCGTCGCACGCCACGTCATCGAACACGAAGATCGAGTCAGGTCGAGCGTCTCTCAGTGGGACGATCTCGGCGTTGTCCGAGTAGGGAAAGTATTCGATTCCGTCGACGAGCGACAACACCTGCTCCAGATATCGATACTTTGGCTGATGCAACGATTTCGAGTACACGTACACATTCTCGAAACTTAAACCGTTCGGGCTCTCTAACATGCTCAGAAGTACGTTCGTTTTTCCGCAACCGGACGGACCGCAAATCACGCCTCGCACGCTGTTCGGCAGCAACGGGCCATGTCTGTTCGATCGACTCGCATCCCTATCATCGTCGAGCATTCTGTTCGCGGTCACGCGAATAACGCCCGGCTGTATCGCGAATCGCATGACGAGGGACGACTATTTATATTCGTGGCACGCGTCGCGCATGCCACAACCACTCTGATCGGTGGAGCGCGCGTACACGTTTATTATTGTAGTAGCTTTTCTGATTATTCTAACGCAGGTGTATGATCGCATCAACGGCCGCGGTGTCTCATGGACTAGGGCTGAATCGAAAGAATAAGAAGATCGGATTGGGTCTCGTGAACGGAATCATAAACCGCTTACCGTTCGAACTACACGTCCCGGGTTATCAGTTTTGCGGACCTGGGACGCGTTTGCTAAAGCAATTGGCTCGTGGCGACGAAGGTGTGAACTCGCTGGACGCTGCGTGCCGCGACCACGATATCGCGTACTCTCGTCGAAAGGATTTGGAGGGACGACACGAGGCGGATCGCGCGTTAGCCGAACGAGCGCGAGACCGAGTGTTCGCGAACGACGCGACCTTTGGCGAAAAAGCCGCAGCGACTGGAGTGTGGGCAACGATGAAGGCTCAGACTAAACTCGGCATGGGTATGAGAAGGACGAAACGTAAACAGAGAAAAAAATTAGAATATATGATATCGGCGCACAGTTTCGGTCATTCAAAGGAACAGAAGTTCCGGTTTTCCATAATGTCTATGTTTCGAGCTTCAATACATACTTTTTGTTTTTTTTTTTTTTTGACGTGGAGAAATCCCTAACGGATACCCCGCCCCCCGGGGGAGGGACGGGGTTATGTGGGACTTGCACCCACTAAAACTCCACGGTGGTTGTCCTCGGGCGCGGAGTCGCACGCTCGAGGGGGAGGACTTTTTGCGGGAGCAAACTAGCGATTCATCCGCTACCTCCCCCTCAGCGCAGTGCAAACTCCGCGCTCAACAGCCCCGCACGGCAACACGCGGGGTCTTCCCAAAACTCCGGCGACGCGAGACGGACCACGCGTCCGCGTCGCCACTTCCGGGGGGGGGGGGGGGGGGGGGGTCGCATGATGTTGTGGAAGGGTGAGCGTGCCCCCCGGCACCCCCACCCCGCGACCCCCCCCCCCCCCCCCCGCGATCGAGCAGTGACCCGGACGCGGCCCGAAGGGTCGCGGCCGGGCGGGGAGGCGGCACTAGGTCATATAGTCAATTGACCGCCACACTCACCCTTTACCTGCTCGACCGCCTTCCTCGGGAGCGCGCTAAAAACGGCGCCAATGGCGCGGCTCCCGGGGGAGCAGCAGACGGTCGGCTGTTCCCCGGGGGGGGGGGCTTTGACACGAGGACCCCCCCTGATCGTATCTCCGCCGTCGCGCGTCGCGCCCTGCCACGACGCGACGCCGACGGCAACTCGCGGCTAAGGCCGCCTCCTTCCCGAGGCGCCCTGCAAAGGGCGCCTCCGACCCGTGGTAATGCCGACGGGGAGCGGGGGTGACGCACGAAACTACGTCACCGCCCTAATTCCCCCGGCCCCGGGTCATCTCCTTCCCCTCCTCCTTCCGGCACTCCGAGGGGCGGCTATGCGGGACGGATGCCCGGTGCGGATCCGGTCCCGTTCGGCCTCCTCCTTCTCTTCCATCACCGCCTCCGCAAAAGCGGAGACGGCCCTCCAACACTCCCGGTCTCCCGCCATCCGACGCACGACCGTCGGCAGCGAGAGATCGGGGCCCAGCTGCGCCTCGAGGGCACGCCGATCGTCCACCCACTCCCGGCATCTAGCCAGGGCGTGGTCGGCCGTGTCCTCGTCGCCCGAGTCGCAGCTGAAGCACTGCGACGACTCCTCCCGCCCTATGCGACGCAGGTATGTGCCGAAGCAGCCGACACCTGTTATGACCTGCGTCAGGCGGAAGGTCAGCCTGCCATACCCGCGCCCCACCCATTCGTCCAGAATGGGCAGAAGCGCCCCGACAACGCGACCCTCCCGATATTTCGGGAGGGCCAACCACTGGTGCCATTTGGCCACCATGCGTTGCCGGGCCTGGCCCCGCACTACTTCATGTCCGCCGGCATTCGGGCCCCCAGCGTCGCGGAGATCACGGACGGCGGAATATACTTCCGCCTCCATCTCCGCGAGCAGGTGGAATGGGGGGGACCCAACCAACGCGGACAGTTCGGCGTGTGACACCGTGCGATACGCTCGCACGGATCGGAGGACCGCCTGGCGGTGAACCCTTGCCAAAAGCTCACGCCCGACGCGGCAGTCCTCCAGGTCGCCGGCCCAAATAGGCGCGCCGTACAGCGCCATGGACCGGACGACCGTCACATATAACCGCCGAAACCCCTCGTGTGGTCCACCCAGGTTGGTAGGGCCGCGTCAACATCAAGTTGTTTGATCGCCCATCGCGGTGGATGCCTTCCGACTCGGGCAGGCGGCGGAGGGGGGGGGGGGGGTGGAGGTGGCCAGCATCACGTACATGTGGTCTGACGCCGGCTCACAATCCTCCGCCACCCAGCAGCTCGACGTTTTTGCGGCGGCCGCTGGGTTAACCCAGATCAAGTCGATAACCGACTCGCCCCGCGGGCCACGGTACGTCGTAACTGCGTAGGGGTACTTTAGAGAGAACCCCATCGCCGCCGTCCACTCGAGTAGCACCTCGCCCCTGGAGTCCGTTCTGGGAGCGCGCCACTCAATCGCGTGGGCGTTGAAGTCTCCCAGAAACACGACCGGCTCGGCACTCTGAGGGGCGATAAAAGCCCCCACCTCGTGCAGCCGGTCCTCGAACTCCGGGACGGAAAACCTCGGTGCGAAATAGCATCCCACCACGAGGAAACCCCCCCACTGCCGTCCAGCCGCTGCCATGTCGGGCGACCGAACACGGCAAGGCTCCCCGTTCCACCCCCCACGTCATCGCCACCTGCCGATCCGGATTCGTGGACCGAAAACATCGGTCCGGAAGCGGATACGGCTCGGTGGCGACGACCAGCCCGGCCCCCAACTCCAGGCGAGCCTGCTCAAGCAGGTCGTGCGCTCGCATGGAGTGGTTTAGATTGGCCAGCACGATCGGTGGGCCTCGGGGCATTACAAAGCCCTTTCTGCGGCCTCCACCGGATCCTGCTCAGGCCGGGCTGCAGCCCCCGTTTGCTCGGGAGCCCCGACGTCGCTCTCCGCGGCGGGGGAGGCAAGCTCCCCGCCGTATGAGGCGGCGATCGACTGCGCGAGGAGAACAGCCTCCTCGGCGCTGATCGCTGTCTCCACCTCCCCGGTTGTAACCGCGGGGGGGGGGGGGGTCGCCTTCCTGGCCTTCAAGAAGGCCTCTCTCCCCTTGGGTATCGAGGACCGCTAAGGGGGAGCACTGGGCTGCTCCCCATCTCCTTCTTCTTCCTCGACCCCTTCCGGGGAGAGCCCCCGGACGAAAACGGTGTCGAGAGCGCGTCAGCAGAAGCCCCCGGCTCCCCGCCGGCTCCCCGCCGGCTCCCCGCCGGCCTTGCGCTTGCCCGCGCCGGACTTGGCCGCCGTGGTGGAGGCCAGCACATCGGTCTCCATGGTCTCGGCGGGCGCGGCCGGGCAAGCTACCGCAGAAGCGGACGCGGACATGGGCGCAGACAGAGGGGGGGGGGGGGCGGCGCCGCTCGGGACGCCGCCGATGCGGAGGGACCAGTCCCCCCGGGAACACTCCCTCCCCTAGCTCTCCTCCTTCTCACTGACGACGCAGGAGGGGGCCGACAGGCAGGGCCCCCCATCCGGTGCTCACCCGGCAATCCCGCGCTGGTGCACAAGGGGCAGCTGGGGACGGCGACGCAGTGTCGCGCCACGTGCCCCTCCACCCCGCAACGGTAGCAGAGGAGGCGTCGGCTCCCCTGGCTGGAGCATTTGGCCTGAACGTGGCCAAACTCCAGACACCGGAAGCACTGTAGCCTCCTCTGCGCGAGCGGCGTCACTCGGGCGGCGAGGGAGTTGATCACTATCCTCCCCGCCTTAACGAGCCCGGACGCCGCCGCCGCGGGAGCGAGAACCCAGAGGGAGAAAAGTCCAGCCGGGTCCCGCCGCTTCTCCCCGACCGTGACGTCGCGACGGTGGCGCGAACCGCGTCCTCGGACGCCAACTCCGTCAGGCCGCAAACCCTGAATTCCGCCATCTTCTGGGGGCAGTGCACCTTAATCCCGCTGCCCCCCAGCTGCTCCAACAGCTTGGCTTTCAGGGCCGCGGCCTTGGCCGAGCCCTGGGCCCCCGGGATTTCGAGGACGAGCCCCCCGGTGACGGCGCGCCTCGGCCGCATCGAAGCGATCCCGAGATTGGCGACATTGATCGCCGCCATCGCGCCGGCGACCCGCGCGGAGAAGTCCTTCTCCCCTCCAGTCGGAGCGGTGATCGCCACCGCTGCGTATCTGGGGGCGCGCGGGATCGCAACCGGGGCTCTCCCGGGAGCGCCCGACCGCTGGGGAGCTGGCGCCGCCGCGCCCCTCCCCCGCACCGCCGTCACTGCGCCGCCACTCGCGGCCGCCGCCGCCGCCCTCCCGGCTTTGCGACCCACCACCTGGGCCCACGTGCCCTGCGGCGCTGCCGGGGTGGCGGGAACTCGGGTCGGCACCGCCGGCACCGGGGCCATCACAGCCGCCGCCCTCTTCTTTGCGGCCCTTGCGGCAGGGCCACTCGACCGCGCAGCCGGAGGAGGAGCCGCGGCCCCACCCCTCGCCGCAGCGCCCGCCACCGTCCCGCCAGGCACGATGGGGGCCGCCCCCCGTCTCCCGCGCCCAGCCCCGGCAAGCGCCGGTGTACGGGCAGGGGGAACCAGAGGGGGAACAGCCCCCCCCCCGCACCAGGGGAGGCAAACATACAGGGAGGGGGAATAATTCCCCCCACCCCACCTGCGGGCGTGTCCGCCGACGGACCAGCGGGACGCCGCTCGCGCCCCCCCCCCCCTTCTTCTTGCTGCGGGCCGGAGCCACGACCACGCTCGCGTATGACGGCCCCCCGCCAATCCCGGCCCATTTCTGGGCCAGAGCAGACGGCGGGTCGGCCGGCCTCGGCGTCGGGGTCGGTGTCGGTCCCCCGCGGCCGATCACCTTCCCCAAGTGGAGGAGACGTCCCTCCACCCTCCTCCCCAGCTCCTCCATGCGTTGCAGCACGGCGTCCAAGGGCTGCATAGCGGCCCCGGAGCCGGCATCACGGGAGGAGTCCACCGGAGGCGGGTGGGGGGACACCACCCTCCTCCTCTTCTTCCCTTTACCCCCCGACGGCGTCTCGCGAAGGGGGGAGGGCCTCGCCGCCGCAGAGGGGCCCGGCACGGGAGCTACCTCCACCAGGACACAGGTGTCCGTCCAGGGGGGCAGGCACGAGGGCAGGAGCCCCTCACGGGTGGGGATGGGCACGGCGGGACGGAACGACAGAGTCTCCGACTCTGTCACGTCCACGCCGGCCATAGAAGCGCGCGCCTCCAGGCGCGCGTACTTCCCCCGCAAAAACCTCCAACTCCCGCTCCCCGCTGTGGAGGAATTCCCTCAGGGTGCGCGCCTGGTCCGTCAAGGCCTTGTTCTGCGTTGCGAGCTCATGCGAGCGCCGTTCCCACGCACCCTGGCGGAACACAACTTCCCGTGCCGGCTTGTCCGGGTTCTCCCCCCTCTCGGCCCTTCCGGTCAATTCGGCGGCCACGGCCGACGCACGACGGATGGCGATCCTAATCGCCCGTTTGTCGGTCGTCTTTAGATTCTTCGCCGCGCCGATAGTCGCGGCGCCTGAATCCAGCTCACTCTGGGCCTGCCCGGCGAGACCGTCCACCGGCATCGTCTCGGCCCAGTCGCGGAGTTCCGCGCGGCCCGGAAGGGCCATCATCCCGGGGCCGAGTCTGGCCGGGTCCGTCCACACGCCCGGCTTCCAGCCCCTCTTACCGGGCACGAAGCCCGGCCTCCGGCTGGCGTCGGTGTCGCCGCCTGACGACGGCAGGGGGACGCCCAGGCAGGTGTCCCCGGCGTCACTCCCCCCGGGGGCACGGTCCTCCTCGGAAACGGAGTCGACGACGCGACGAGCAGCCCCGGCGCGCCGCGGCGGCGCGGTAACGGGCTCGTCACCGCTGTCACCCCCCCCCCCCCCCCCCCCCCTAGTCGAGTCGCCGACCTCCATCGCCGACACGGCGCCCCTCCCTGGGGGTCTCCGGGGCTCGGAATCCCCGGCATCCCCACACACCCCCGTCCCCTCGTCGGAGGAGAGGACAATGGCGTCGCCGGCGCCGGCCGCTGCGCCGCCATGCGGCAACATCCCGTCGCAGCGCCGCAGCATCACCCGTGCCGCCTCCAACACTGCCACAGCGGAGTACTGCGGCGCCAACGCGACGGAGGCCCCCGTCGAACTCCCCCCGGGGACCAGGGAGACAGCGTCCTGGTCGAGCCGACTGATCAAGTCGGCCACCTCACGGCACACCTCAATCGTGCCAGCCGCCCCGGTTGGTGGTCGAACCTCCACTACGCTCCTAACGTATGGGACGCCACGCGTGGTGTGAGGCGCCGGCAACGGCGCACCCCCAGCAGTCCCCCTATCCCCATAGATAGCGCCGGAGCGCAGGGTCCTCAAAACTGGGGAAACGCGGCGCGCCTCCCCGACTGCGGAGGGGTGTTCCCCCGCTTCTGCCGCGGAGCGCTCGCCGCAGGAAGCGGCTGGCATGCCGCCCCCGCTCGTCGCGCTCTCCAAAACTCCCTCCTCCCACAGACTAGCCACCCGCGAAACCGCCCCGTGTTGCGGCCGATGACCCGCACGTAGCGATCGTGCACCGGTCCGCTGGCGACGAAGTCCGGTCGTCGGCCGGAGGCGTTTTTACCCGGTCACCTCCCGGGAGTGTATAAAGGACACTGTCCTGTTCGAGAAAACCTTCCATGTGAGTCCCACGCGTGACCGCTTAGGAAGGTCGCACAACGGTAGAGGCGGCCTGCCATTGTGAAGCCTGTGCCCGGGCCCCTAAGGGCGCGGGCTGCAACTGGAGGCGGCAGTACTCCAGCCGGATCGCGGTTAGGTGGAGCATACCCGCTCCACCCACGTGCCCCTCAGACACGAGGGAACACGTCCCCTGGCACCACCGCTGGGGCTCAGGGTTGGGGGTTTCATTATAGAGGTTTTTCCTTACCTCGCGGCCCGGCCGGTTAAGGCAAGACCTCCGGTCCGGGCGACTTCGCGTACCCTCGGGAGGTGTCTTCCCGAGGGGTCGTTGTTCCACCGCGCGGGCTACGGATCTCCCGGAAGCGATACGCTTCCAGGCTTCCCCGCTAAGGCGGGGGTGGCAACATAACCCCGGACACACCCGGGGCTACTGTCCCACCCTTGGCGGGAGGCGTCCCGCCAGGGAGGACACCCTCCGGATAAATCCGAAGGGAACGCAAGTTGCCATGTCCGCGTCCGCGTCCCCCAACGAGACTATGTCTCGCGGGGACCCCGGGAGCACCAACTTGGAGGTGCGGTCTTTCATGGACTTTCCCCGGTCGGGCCCCCAACTTCGTCCAAATTCTCCGCTCCGGGCTGGTCCTGGATCCTCCCCACGAGGCCCGAAGACCCGGGGGTACCACCAGAACCGGCAACCCGGTTGAGAGAACATGGAACCCCTTGGGGTTCCCCAACGGCCATGCGCCGGCAAGCCGACGGCCGAAGGCGTACCGTTCCAGGGCATCCAGATCGTGCAATGATGGCCAGAATCCTCCCGTGAACGGCGCAATGTCAGAACACGGGCACGGCACATCCGATCTGGATACTTCGCTCCCACATCAATCCATACTTTTTTTTTTTTTTTTTTTTTTTTTTTTTTTTTAACATGGAGAAATCCGTAACGGATACCCCGCCCCCCGGGGGAGGGACGGGGTTATGTGGGGCTTGCACCCACTAAAACTCTACGGTGGTCGTCCTCGGGCGCGGAGTCGCACGCTCGAGGGGGAGGACTTGTGCGAGAGCAAACTAGCGATACATTCGCTTGCCCCCCCCCCCCCTGAGCGCAAATGCTGGCTCCGCGCTCAACAACCCCGCTACGCGCGGGGTCTTCCCAAAACTCCGGCGACGCGAGACGGACCACGCGGCCGCGTCGCCACTTCTGGGGGGGTTGCATGATGTTGTGGAGGGGTGTGCGTGCCCCCCCGGCACCCCCACCCCGCGACCCCCCGCGGTCGAGCAGTGACCCGGACGCGGCCCGAAGGGTCGCGGCCGAGCGGGGAGGCGGCACTAGGTCATATGGTCAATTGACCGCCGCACTCACCCTTTACCTGCTCGACCGCCTTCCTCGGGAGCGCGCTAAAAACGGCGCCAATGGCGCGGCTCCCGGGGGAGCAGCAGATGGTCGGCTGCTCCCCGGGGGGGGGGGGGCCCTCTGCCACGAGGACCCCCCCTGATCGTAACTCCGCCGTCGCGCGTCGCGCCCTGCCACGACGCGACGCCGACGGCAACTCGCGGCTAAGGCCGCCTCCGACCCGGGGTTGATGCCGACGGGGAGCGGGGGTGACGCACTAAATTACGTCACCGCCCTACCTCCCCCGGCCCCGGGTCATCTCCTCCTCCCGATCCTACCGGATCTCCGAGGGGCGGCTACACGGGACGGATGCCCGGTGCGGATCCTGTCCCGCTCCGCCTCCTCCTTCTTCAACATTACCGCCTCCGCAAATGCGGAGACGGCCTTCCAGCACTCCCGATCTCCCGCCATCCGACGCACGACCGTCGGCAGCGAGAGATCGGGACCCAGCCGCGACTCGAGGACACGCCGCTCGTCCGACCACGACCGGCAAACCGCCAGCGTGTGGTCGGCCGTGTCCTCATCGCCCGAGTCGCAGCTGAAACACTGCGACGACTCCTCCCGCCCTATGCGACGCAGATAATTGCCGAAACATCCAACTCCGGTCAATATCTGCGTCAGGCGGAAGGTGAGCCTGCCGTACCCACGCCCCACCCATTCGTTCATGATGGGTAGGAGCGCCCCGACAACGCGGCCCTCCCGATGTCGCGGGAGGGCTAACCACTCGAGCCACTTGGCTCCCATGCGTTGTCGGGCCTGGCCCCGCACCACTTCTGGTCCGATGGCATTCGGGCCCCCAGCTTCGCGGAGATCATGGACGGTGGAATAAACCTCCGCCTCCATCTCCGCGAGCAGATGGAATGGGGGGGACCCAGCCAGAGCGGACAGTTCGGCGTGCGACACCGTGCGATACGCTCGCACGGCTCGGAGGACTGCGCGGCGATGAGCTCTTGCCAAGAGTTCACGCCCAACGCGGCAGTCCTCCAGGTCGCCGGCCCATATAGGCGCGCCATACAGCGCCATGGACCGAACGACCGTCACATAGAGTCGCCGAACTCCCTCGTGTGGTCCATCCAGGTTGGGCATGATTCGCCCGAAGGCGAATACCTGCTTCTCCAACCAGGGGGCGAGGGTTTTGAAGTGGCGCGTGAATCGCCAGTAGGTATCCAGGGTCAGACCGAGATACTTCATCGAACGTCCGACCCTGATGCAGGCATCCCCGATCCTCAGGGACGCTCTGTTGGGGACACCGCTCCCAACCCTGTCCGCGAGCCACATCGCCTCGATTTTGTCCAAGGCGACTCGCAGACCAAGCGTCCCGATCGAGGTGATGACGCGTCGCAGCGTTTTCTCGGCGAGGCTTATCGCCTCATTCCAGTTCTGCCCGGCAGCTACCACCAGGGTGTCGTCGGCGTAACATACCAACGACACCCTTAGCGATGGCAGCTCGACCCGCAGTACCGCGTCGTATGCGAGTATCCACAACAGGGGCCCTAGCACGGACCCCTGCAGGACTCCGCGGTACACGAGAGTCACCCCGTCGCCCTCCTGGCCGACGTACGTCACCACACGGCCGCGGAGAAAGTCCCAGATCAGGCGGCGAAGGTAGAGCGGGACGTTATGATAGAGCAACGCCCGCTCGATCGCCGCCCAGGAGACGGTGTTAAACGCGTTGGCGATGTCTAGTGACACCGCCACGCTGACACCGCCTCCCTCGGCCGCCCGGCGCGACAGCGACCGTACCATCTTAATGGCGTCGATGGTCGATCGCTGCCGTCTAAAGCCGTATTGGCGGTCGGATAGATCTGGGCCCACGGCCTCTAGGTGATCGCACAGGCGTGCAGCTATGACTCTCTCGAGCAGCTTGCCCGCCTCGTCCAGGAGGCATATCGGCCTGTACGCCGAGGGTGACTCACCGGGTCTTCCGGGCTTGCGAAGGAGGACTAGCCTCGCTTCCTTCCAAGCAGGGGGGAATCTACCGGTTCTCAGAGCGGCGTTAAATATCCGCCTGAGGCCGGCTCCTAGGGCGCCCATAGTGCAGGCCAGCACTCGCCCGGGCACACCGTCGGGACCAGGAGCCGCGTTCCGCTTTCGCATTCGCGCCACAGCGGTCACAAGCTCCTCGTCGCTAACCCCAGGGGCGTCGGAGGTATCCGCGCCCCTGCTCAACCAAGGATCCCCGGACTCGTCGGCGCCACCCTCCCCGTGTACCGGGGGAGGGGGGAATAGCGCCTCTAGAACCTGGTCTAGGAGCCGGGGATCGAGGCCCTCTGTGACGGGGGGCGCCCAGGGTCCGAGCTTGATGCTCACGGCCCTGTACGGACGCCCCCAAGGGTCCTCGTTGAGGGTAGCGACGAACTCCCGACAGGAATCGTCTTTCGCCCGGGCAATAGCTCCTCGAAGTTCGTGTCGCGCCGCCGCAAAGGCGTGGCGCAACTCGAGGAGCTGCTCCTCCGAGACCCGTCGTCGGTCTTGACGACGGGCCTTGGTGTACCGGCGCCTAGCCACGAGATTCGCCGCGCGGAGTTGCGCGATCTCTGGCGACCACCAGTACACCGCCTTCCGACCCCCGCCCGGCGGCCCGGCCCGCGGCATTGACGCGTCGCAGACAGACTGCAACGCGCCGCGGAACCAGAGCGCGCCGGCGGCGGGATCGTCCAGCACGTCGCCCGGCATTGGAGGCCAGGCGACGACGGAGGAGGCTAGTGCGGCCTGCTCAGCATCAAGCTGTTTGAGCGCCCAGCGTGGTGGGTGTCTGCCGACTCGGGGACGCGGCGGGGGGGGGGGGGGGCGGAGGTGGCCAGCATCACGTACATATGATCCGACGCTGACTCACAATCTTCCGCCACCCAGCAGTCCGACGTCTTGGCGGCGGCCGCGGGGTTAACCCAGATCAAGTCGATAATCGACTCGCCCCGCGGGCCGCGGAACGTCGTGACTGCATGGGGGTTCTTCAACGAGAACCCCATCGCCGTCGTCCACTCGAGTAGCACCTCGCCCCTGGAGTCCGTTCTGGGGGCGCCCCACTCGGAAGCGTGGGCGTTGAAGTCCCCCAGAAGTATGACCAGCTGAGCTCTGAGGGGGGCGAGAAAAGCCCGCAACTCGTGCAGCCGGTCCTCGAACTCCGGGACGGAAAACCTCGGCGCAATGTAAACACCCACCGCGAGGAATTCCCCCCATCTCGCGGCCATCCATCCCCTGCCGTGTCGGGCGATCGAGCACGGCAGGGATCCGCGATTTACGTCCCACATCATCGCCACCTGCCGATCCGGGTTCGTGGAAAACATCGGTCCACAAGCGGATACGGCACGGTGGCGATGACCAGCCCGACCCCCATCTCTATGAAAGCCTGCGTAAGCAGGTCGTGCGCTCGCATAGAGTGGTTTAAGTTGGCGAGCAGGATCGGCGGGCCGCGAGGCATTACAAAGCCTTGTCAGCGGCCTCCGCCGGATCCTGCTCAGGTCGGGCTGCAACTCCCGATGACTCGGGTGCCCCGTCTGCACTCTCCACGGCGGGGGGCAAAGGCCCCCCACCGTATGACGCGGCGACCGACTGCGCGAGGAGTAGGGCCTCCTCGGCGTTGATCGCCATCTCCGCCCCCCCCCCCCCCCCGGTTGTTAGCACGGGCGGAGTCGCCTTCCCGGCTCTCCCCTCGGGTCGAGGACCGCTGAGAAAGGCCTTGGCCGGGCCCTGGGCCCCCGGGATTTCTAGCACTAGGCCCCCGGTTACGGCGCGCCTCGGTCGCATCGCTGCGATGCCGAGGACGGCGACCTTAATGGCCGCCATTGCGCCGGCGACCCGCGCAGAGAAATCCTTCTCCCCCCCAGCCGGAGCGGTGATCGCCACCGCCGCGGATCTGGGGGCGCGCGGGATCGCAACCGGGGCTCTCCCGGGAGCGCCCGACCGCTGGGGAGCCGGCGCCACTGCGCCCCTCCCCCGCACCACCATCTCGGCGCTGCCACCTGCAGCCGCCTTCGCCGCCCTCTTAGCCTTTCGGCCTACAACCTGGGCCCACGTGCCCTGCGGGGCCGCGGGTGCACCAGGCGCCCGGGTCGGAGCGACCGACACCGGCGCCGGCGCAACCGCCACCGCTTTCTTTTTCTTGACGGCCCTTACAGCGGGGCCGCCCGGCCGCGACACCGGAGGGAGAGCACCAACTCCCCCCACCGCCGCTGCTCCCGTCGCGGTGCTCCCCGACGCTGAGGGGGCGGTCGGCGCCGCCCTCCGCTTCTTACGCCCCTTAGTGGGCGCAGGAGTCGGGGGAGCCGGAACGGGCGCGGTCTTCCCCACGCCGGGGGAGGCAGACGCGGGGGGAGGGGGAACACCTCTCCCCGGTCCGCCCGCGGGCAAGCGCGCCGGACTACCGGCGAGACGTCGCTCCCGCCCCCCCCCCCCTTCTTGGGGGGCGGAGCCGCGGCAACGGCCGCAAAAGACCGCCCGCCGCCGATCCTGGCCCATTTCTGGGCAAGAGCGGACGGCGGGTCGGCCGGTCTCGGCGCCGGTGTCGGCGTCAGCGTCGGCGCCGGTGCCGGTCCTCCTCGACCGAGCACCTTGCCTAGGTGGAGGAGACGGCCATCCACCCTCCTCTCCAACTCCTCCATCCGGCGCAACACGGCGTCCCAGGGCTGCTCAGCGGCCACGGAGCCGGCGTCACGGGTGGAGTTCACAGAGGGATGACGGGGGGACACCGCCCTCCTCCTTTTCTTCGCTTTCCCTGGTGCATCTCGCAGGGGGGAGGACCTGGCCGCAGCTGAAGGACCCGGCACGGGGGCAGGAGCTCCGCACGCGTGGGGAGGGGCACGGCGGGACGGAACGCCAGAGTTTCTGACTCCGCCACGTCCACGCCGGCCATTGACACGCGCGCCGCCAGGCGCGCGTATTTCCCCCGCAGGAATTCGAGCTCCCGCTCCTTCACGTGGAGGGTCTCCCCCAACGTGTGTGCCTGATCCGTCAGGGCTCTATTCTGCGTGGCGAGCTTCACAGATCTTCGCTCCCACGCGCCCTGACGGTACACCACCTCCCGCGCCGGTTTATCCGGGTTCTCCCCCCGCTCGGCCCTTCCGGTCAATTCGGCCGCCACGGCCGACACGCGACGGATGCCGATCCTGATCGCCCGCGCGTCGGTCGTCTTTAGGTTTCTCGCCGCACTAATAGTCGCGGCGACCGAGTCCAACTCCTCCTGGGCCCGCCCAGCGAGACCGCTCACCGGCAGCGTCTCGGCCCAGTTTCTGAGCTCGGTGCGGCTCGGAAGGGCCTTCATCCCCGGTCCTAATCGAATCGGGTTCGTCCAAACGCCGGGCTTCCGTCCCCTCTTACCGGGACGAAGCCCGGCCTCCGGCCGGCGTCGGTGTCGTCGCCGCTGCCCCCCCCCCACCGGTCGAAACATCGACCTCTATCCCGGACCCAACATTCCTTCCCAAGGGTCCTCGGGGCCCGGGAACCCCGGTATCCCCGCTCCGCCCTGACTCGCTATCAAAGGAGAGGACAAGTGCGTCGTCGGCGTCGGCCGCGGCGCCGGCGGGAGGCAGCATCTCGTCGCAGCGCAGGAGTGTCACCCGCGCCTCTTCCAGCACTACCGCAGTAGCGCACTGCGACATTGGACGCAGCGGCGACGTTCGCGCCGACGCGACGGGGGCCCCCGTTGAGCTCCTCCCAGGGACCAGGGTAACAGCGTCCCCATCGAGCTGACTAATCAATTCGGCCACCTCACGACACACTTCAAGCGTGCCAGCCGCTCCAGTTGGTGGCCGAACCTCGACTATGCTCCTCACGTATCGGACGCCTCGCGTGGTGGGAGGCGTCGGCAACGGCGCACCCCCGGCAGTCCCCCTACCCCCAAAAACTGTGCCAGAGCGCAGCGTCCTCAAAACTGGGGAGACGCAGCGCGCTTCCCCGACTGCGGAGGGGTGTTCCCCCGCAACTGCAGCGGAGCGCTCGCCGCAGGAAGCGGCTGGCATGCCGCCCCTGCTCGTCGCGCTCTCCAAAACTCCCTCCTCCCACAGACTAGCCACCCGCGTAACCGCAGGTGGTAGCCTGTCCAGTGCTGGTGTGGCCGGTGACCCGCTTGCAGCGATCGAACACCGGTCCACTATCAACGAAGTACGGTCGTCGGCCATTGGCGTTGGTACCCGGACGCCTCCCGGGAGTGTTTGTAGGACACTGTTCTGATCTATGTTTCCTTCCATGTAGGTCCCACGCAGAACCGCTTAGGAAGGTCGCACAACGGTAGAGGCGGCAGTACTCCAGCCGGATCGCGGTTAGGTGGAGCATACCCGCTCCACCCACGTGCCCCTCAGACACGAGGGAACACGTCCCCTGGCACCACCGCTGGGGCTCAGAGTTGGGGGTTTTATTATAGAGGTTTTTCCTTACCTCGCGGCCCGGCCGGTTAAGGCAAGACCTCCGGTCCGTGCGGCTTCGCGTACCCTCGGGAGGTGTCTTCCCGAGGGGTCGTTGTTCCACCGCGCGGGCTACGAATCGCATCAATACATACTATTTCAATGGTATGTAACGTTTGGGTGATAGATTATTTTACCACATAAATGATTAATTTTGTTAACCTTGCAGTGTCTTGGTGAGGTCCCGGACTTTCGTACGATTAATCTAATTTCAAAATATTAAACGGTTTCGTTGGGACATTGTGTGGACCATACGTTGCCTTCCCCTCTGGATGTCCTGGTGTATACTGTTTACCTCAGTCACCGTCCAACCGACTCGTACGCCGCACGCGTCTATCAGCGTGCGTTACACAAAAGCATACGCAGTATATTTTTATAATTTTAACTTTCCTTGATAAAGGTCTAAACCATTGACCGAAACGTCGGAAACTAATTCTTTTATAATTGCAAATGAGCTTTTGTTCCTTTGAATGACCGAAACTGTGCGCCGATATCATATATTCTAATTTTAAAAATTCTTACGGTCGATATCTTAATTTTATTATGTAAACAGAGAAAGTCTGGAAGGAAACATTCGCAACGGCGACGACGACATCGTAATCTACGAGTGGCTAAACGCGGTGGATTTCTTCCATTTCTTCCATTCGTACTGCCTGCGTTATCGGCTATCGGAGCATTGGCCGGTGGAGCGGCTGGTATACCCAAAGCGGTCCACGATTCGAGGGCCTCTCGAAAACAGCTGGAAGAGACATTGCGTCATCATCGGGCTATGAAAGGGCGCGGAATGCATCTGACACCTTAAGCCGGGGCCAGACCTGAATGCGTATACGCTGAGCACGCTGAGCGCGCACGAATGACGCATGCGGAGGGGTCGAAAGTGCCATTGTATCTTTCTTCACCAACTTCTGTGCTTAACTTAGCCCACTCCGCAGTGGTAAAGATGGTGTGATACATAGTTAGCTAAATAAACAGACAGCTCAACCCTCCGAGTCATCCCGTTTACCAATACAGAGTGATTGTCCACCGACGCGTGTCAAAGAGTTGCCACCTGGTACCCCGTACCAGGTATGGCAGACAAGGCAGCCCGTACAGTTTTTCCCTCCATGTGTTTGATTTTTCTTCCTGGGCCACCCCGCAAGACATCTTACAAGTTTGGAAAGTAAAAAGGTCATGAAATCGATATCATGTTAAAACAAACATAGGGTAAACTCGGATAAATCCGTGGTACAGGTTATTCCGTGATACTTCCGTGAGTCCCGTAGACATTTCGAACCGTAGGCGTAGGTATATACTTACATTGGAAAGGTCTGTGGGACACTCTTCGTTTATTACCACCTTGTCTTGCTTCTTTAAACTACTTGACACCCCCAATTGTAAAGACGACAACAAGTCACGGTAGTGTGAGGGACAGGGATGCACCGCTACAGTTGTTTACCCCATGTGGGTGAGCCATTCCTTTGATGGCGCCGGACTTTACCAACATCGGCTGGGAAGAGCCCGAACATCGCAGCGAGCCTGACTTTCATTTGGTCGAGGGTCCCGCGGTCCCTTCCTCGGTGTCATATGGCTGGCAAACCTTTCGTCTGCACTACTCTAAACACTCTCTGTCCTTCTGTCCTTAGCTGTCGCGAGCCACGAGACTCTGTCGAAACTGGCGAAGAAGATCGCTAGAAATATACGTTCGACACGTAGGAACTACGGAATTAGGGAGTCTCAAGTGAACGCGTGTTTATACTCCAGAGATAAGGGATCCGCCTTTAATTTGAACCACGTGCAGTCAGCGAGCAATACATTTTCTTCCTCTGTCTCTGCAGGAGGCGTATTGATAGCGGATAATACTTTGTAGTTGCTATATTGGTGGCATTTTTCTCACGTGCGTCGAGATAAAAGCGGGCTCAGAGCCAGGCAAAAATTCATTCATTCTTTACGATGGGTAATTTATTATTTTTCCAAGAACGTTTCGACAACATCTATTTGCCAGATTTCTAAAGGGCAATCGATTTTATGGGGTCTTTAAGAATTTTAGACATTGTTCAGTCCGTGTTAATCCGTATATTGCTCTGTCGCCGGGTAGTACGTACGATGGCTTCGGACCCGCACGTAGGTACTGTTGTTAATCGCCACGCCGACTAGCGGGAGAATACGGCCATAAACCGCGACCTTAGCGAAACGGTCCGGCCGATCGGCCCTGGTAAGTTTTTGGCAACCAGATGTGGCATTTCCCTCCTCTACTTCGTCAAGGGTGAGAGGGTTCCTCCTCTACGAACGAAGTCACTGAAGGAAAGTCCCCCCTTTTCGAGGAACGGTGTTCCCAATGTATGTTTCATAATTATATTAAAACTACAATTACTTTCATGCATATGAAAAAGATGTCACCAATATAGCAATTAAAAAGTATTGTCCACCATCAATTCGCCACCTGCAGGCTGGAGAGACGCCTGGTTCCCGCCTGCGTCGTCTTCTCCTCGAATTGAAGACGGATCCCATATCTTTCGAGTAACCACGCGCTCCAATATCAAAACAAAATCAGGCACAGGCGTATGCAGTGCGAGAAAGGGTGAGGAGTAGGGGGGAGATTATATTATGACCAATCGGACTTGCATTCGTTGCAGACGCAACGTTTTCACCTCTTCATAGTAATATTTTCTCTTTATGACCCACGTTTTCTCGCAGCGCATATGTCAGTACGTACTTTTGTTTTGATATTGTAGCACGTGCTTATACTGAAGAGATAAGAGATCAGTCTCCAATTCGAAGGGAAGACGTCACAGGCGGGATCACGCGCAGTGCAGCGGACACCTCATTTTCTACCTGCGTCCCTCCACGAGGCTTATTGCTGCCCCCCCCCCCCCCCCCCGAGTAATCTCGTGTGATTTTTTAACACAACAGCGAGTCGGCCTGGCTGTATGAATTAAGAACAATGCAGGATGTAGTGAAGAAAAGAAAGACAAATTATTCAGTAAAATAGAGCTTTAAAGTCTATCATATGTTAATTGCATTATTATTATTCAAAATGTAATTTTTAAATTTTTGATTATCTGTTTATGTCAATATTAGCAATGGATTAAATTTATTTAGTCTATGCCTTCAATAATTTCTGTAGGAGTTTCGTAAAAATCACCGAAACCAGGAAACTTTGAAGATTTGTATTTTTTAAACAATTTCGAATCTGCAAAAATGAGGACTTAACCCTCCCTAATTTCATATGGACTACCATATATGTATTTCAATATCATGAAAATCCGAGACATCGAGGATTTTAGAAAAGTATCACATTCTGCCTCTATCTTCCACGCTGAACGCAATGCACTTCAAACTCCCTTTGATCTGTGGAAGAAAACCGACAACGGTCGGCTCAGGCCATGTGCCTTCGCCGGCATGCGCGAGTCGGGTCGCATGCGCCGAATCACCACGAATGACCCGTCCACACTAGCATATGCGTTCACGCTCACCCTTTCTGACGTAGAAGTATGCGCCAGGGGCTGCCGTTTCACCCGTCCACATCAGAATATTCGTGCGCGGCTCAGCCTGCTCAGCGTATACTCATTCAGGTCTGGCCCCGGCTTTACAAGCGAGGCGCGGGCATGAATCCTAGACGCCGACGCCAACGACGACAGCACTCAAAGAAAAAAAAACGTCGATCGAGTAGCCGCGTGGCGACGGTGGCAGCGATAACGCAACAACCAATGACAAATCTGTAATTAGAGCGCGAGTGTGCTAGCGTACCGTTCTTTCGAGGGGTGTTTATGCGCGACACGCTTCCTACGCGCGTACTAGCCAACGAATGTGGTATCGCGAATCTTGACGAGAATCGAGGCGCCGGTACGCACTGGGTCGCGTACGCGAAACGCGGGCTACGAGTACAGTACTTTGATAGTTTCGGGAATCTGCGACCTCCCACGGAATTGATTTACTATTTCGGGCGCGGAACAACGATCACGTACAATCACGATCGTTTTCAACGTTTCGACGAGATGAATTGCGGTCCCTTATGGGCGCAATTTTTGCATAAAAAATCTATGGAATTATGGCCTATGTACTAAGATTATGCTACAATGTATCCATACATAATGATGCTCCATATATCCTATAATAAAGAAACATAATACCGATAAATTGGCGAGTATTCGCACGCGCGCGTCACTTTCTCGCTCTCCGTCTCGCGAATGTAATCGATATGTCGTTCACGCTAACGTTAACGGGCCGTAGCAGCGTGCTCACGGTAAACTATTTTCCTCCGATAGATTTGAGCGATGGTCAGTATGAATTAGGACTCGCGGACTTGGAGACGTTTCACACGATACCGAACATTGACTCGAGCAACGATAAATTCTACTTCATCGCCGACTACAACACCGAGAACAACATCGTCGATGTCGCTCATGAATATATTGCGATCCCTCACGGTTCATACGAATTAGACGCTATCGCCGAGCACTTGAATCAGCGATTACTCGATCGACATCCCCGAAGTATCGATAACAACGATGCAAATGAGAATGATGTCGACAAGTATCCTCTAGTGCTGCGAGCTAACAACAACACCATGAAAAGCGAGCTGTACTGCTCGTTCGCCGTGGACTTTACGCAACCAAACAATGTGGGCTCGTTGCTAGGATTTTCCCCGAATCGCGTTTTATCACCAAGAACCTGGCACGAGTCCGACGTACCCGTGAACATTATAAACGTTAACGTGATCAGAGTAACGTGCAACGTCACTACCGGTGCGTACAGAAACGACAAGCCGGTACACACGATCCATGAATTTTCACCTTGCGTGGAAACCCCGCGACACGTCATTTACCTGCCGATCGTTGCACGAGCAATACACGATCTAACGTTGTGCATCGTCGACCAACACGAGCGTCCTATAGATTTCCGCGGAGAAGAAATAACGATTCGTTTGCACGTTCAACGACGTCCGCGCGATAGGCTAGCGTGACTACACGTGTGCGCGCGTGTGTAGTATGTTAGTGTTAGATCATACATACGAATCATCAATCATAGCTGCCGCTGCTACTCCTAACGTCTCTGTGTCGCGTCATCTGCGCAACCCTTTATCGGCGGGCAAAACTAGCAGAATAAAGGCGGGTGGAGCGATAAGAAGAGAACCGGTAAGAAGCGCAAGAAAGTCATCGACTCGTAGAAACGCGCGTTTTCTACGATCACTAGGTTTCATCGTCGCCTATTAGACAAGCTGTGAGTGACACGCAACCGCGATGTCTTTTATTCTGGACGTGGCGAATACGCCAACCTTTGATAATCGTATCACGAAAATCGAGTTACACACGTACAATCCGTACGCCAACACGACGTTCGATAATAGCGACGAGATAAGAATCCCCATACAGCGGCAAGATCTGTATACGCTTCCGTGCGAAAGTTTTCTATACATCGAAGGTCGTGGCACGTTAACGACGCAAGACGCGAAAGGCCAGGCAACGTCAGCGAGTACTGTTCTCGACAACAATTGCGTCTCGTTCATGTTCGATGAGATTCGATACGAATTGAACGGTGTTGAGATCGATCGTTGCCGAAATCCGGGAATCGCTGCCGCGTTGAAAAATTACATTTCGTTGTCGGTCGATAGAAGCAAAGTGCTCGCGAATGCCGGTTGGGATCATACCATCGCGTACGATAAAGACATTTTTCATTCGGGCGCTTTCAATTTCTGCGTACCATTGAACGTTCTGTTAGGATTCTGCGAGGATTACAAACACATCGTGATGAACGCGCGGCACGAGCTGATCCTTATTCGATCACGAGTCAATGCGAACGCAATGTACGGTACCTCAACCAATGCGAGGCCGAAACTAGACATACGCAAGGTGCAGTGGCGTATGCCCCACGTCGCTTTGGAGGAAGTGAATAAACTATCGATGCTACCTATCCTGGAAAGTGGCCGACCGATCGCGATGAATTTCAGATCGTGGGACTTGTACGAGTACCCGTTACTGCAAGCGACAACGAAACATACGTGGACCGTGAAAGCTACGTCGCAAATCGAAAAACCTCGATACATGATATTCGCCATGCAAACCGATCGAAAGAATCGTCTTGATAAAACCGCGAGCAGATTCGATGCGTGTAAACTCACGAACGTTCGATTGTACCTAAATTCCGAGACGTATCCGTACGACGATTTGAACTTGGATTTCGAAAAGTTTAAATATGCACTCCTATACGATATGTATGCAAATTTTAGTCGATCCTACTACGGTCGTGGAGAACTGTTAATGAATGCGAATGATTTCTTTTGATACGCGCCTATCGCGGTCATAGATTGTTCTAGGCAAAACGAATCGTTGAAGAGCGCTACGGTGGATGTGCGAATAGATTTCGAGTGCAACGAAAATGTCCCCGCTAATACTACAGCGTACTGTATGATCATACACGATCGTATAGTAGAATACGGCCCTTTGACTAACGTGGTACGTAAACTAGCATAGTATGCGTATGTGTGATCAACGAATACTACTGCCGCTTCTGCTACTGTGAAAACGACGATGTCCAAGTTCTCAGTTGCTGTTCAGACACCACCACCGACACTGCTACCTAATCGTAAAATAATGTTCGCCATTGTCGATCTTCAAGGTTTCAATACCAATTGCGAGTTCGTTGTCAAAGAGCTCGCGATTCGCAGACACAGTAACAACGATAAAACGCCTACGATCAGCCATTGGATCTTCGAACCACCGTACGTCTGGGGGCATCTGAAATCGTGCGAGACCCGTCAAGCATCCTGGCTCGCGAAGCATCATCATGGTCTTCGCTGGTCTGACGGTTACGTTCCATACTCCAAACTTCCTGGGCTGCTGACCAGTGTGTAACCGTTATACCGCGGGGTTACCGGTGGGACGGTGGAGGAACCGTATCGCCAGCTCAGGACGGTGGTCCAGGGCCGCCGATCGAATGAATTGGTACGCAGAGGTAAGGTGGAGTACGAGAGTTTATTCACGCTGAGGTTGTACAGAGTATCCCGGCCAGGTCTATGCTGGCAAACAGAGTATGCACGGCTTAAACCTAGACTTAGCCTATCGCGGGTATCGGCGCGTATCGCGGCGCGGATCGCGTCGCGTACTTCGGGGCGTGGGTCGGCGGCGCGTATCGCGGCGCGTGTCGTGGCGCGTATCTCGGTGGTCGATTCGGCGAGAGGGGAGGGGAAAGACGATTTGACCCTTCGGTGTCCAGGCGGGCCAACCCTGCCAATGGACCCTGGTCGGAGAGTCGGGGGGTTCCGGTCACCCAGTGGGCACAGCCCGCGGGTGAGTCGGCGACTGTAAGGACGCTCTCGAGAACAGAGATAACTCTGTTCGGGAGATCGATGGCGGTTATCGGTATTACGTCCAGAGGATGGCTCACGCTGTCCTTCTGGGAACCGTGGAGGTATGGAGGCAAAAAATGCACAGAGACTCAGTCTGTGGACGCACGAGAACTGGTGTAAAACACGGGCGCTTGGCTTTCGCAAGAACGAGTGTTACTGCACAAGGACGTGGAATCGCACAGAAGGTCTCCGGGAGAGGCGTACTGTGTACTAAACGCTCTAGGCGGTCTCTGTCAATTAGGCCTATGCCCTCGACCTTTATGTCCTCGTCCGCACATTTTCGGCAGCGAGAGAGTCTCTCTTTGTGAATCCCTCTCGCGCCAGTTCTCGGTATTGCGGACGAGTGGTGGGGGGCAAGACCGTTGGCGTCGCGCGGTACGCTCTGCCTCGGTCGGGCGCGGGGTGGGGGGTAAGATCGTCGTCCCACCGGCGTAACTCGTTACATCACCTCCTCCCTTCGGAGGACGCGATCTTACCCCCACTCTCCCACAGACCTCTGTGCGTGGTGTTCGGTTTTATTCTTAAATCTATCCTTAGTCTACTGTACATTTATTCTAACTTAGTCTACTTAACCTACTTACATTTTTACTTAAACCTACTTAAAATAGTTACTTAACCTACTTATTGTGGGGGCTGAGGGTGAGGGAGGAAGCTGACCCGCATTTGTTGCCGCCGCAACATCTTTACCTCCATGTATCCCCCGGGCGTGGGGATCCGGTACCTCCGGCCGACCTGGAAGGCCGGTAGGTCCAGCCGGAGGTTCTGGGAGGTGGCCGGGTGATATGACCACGGCGCTGCGGCGGTCGTCGGGGGAGGGGATGGCGGTGCTGGCGGCTGCGGCGGTGGCGTCGGCTCCGTCCTCGGCTGCCTCGGTGGTGGAGCCGTAGGCCTCGGCGGTGGGGGTCCTGGCGGCTCCGTCGGTGTCGAGGACAGCTCCCTCGGTGTCGGTGGCGGCCTTGGTGGCGGTGGCTGGGCAGTCGGGGTGGGGGGTAGGACGAGGTCCATTAGGGCCGGGGGGTTCCGGGGACGGGGCGGCGGCCTTGGTCGCTGCGTCGGCGGTGTCCGGGCTGGTGGCTGTTGCTGCGGCGTCGGGGCTGGTGGCTGCTGCTTTGGCGTCTCCATTGCCTTCCAAGGCGGTGGCGGTGCTTGCAGCAGCGCTGCCAGTAGGGAGGCGGCCGGTCCCGTCTCGTCCTCGGTGGGCTGGTTGGCCTCGGGGTTTGGGCACGGTGTTGGCAGGATCGGCGGGGGCAGCCGACTCTTCTCCACCTCCTCGACGAGGGTGATCCCCATCGTCGAGGAGGGTTTCCTGGCCGGTGGTTTCGGCCTGGCCGGTGGTCCTCGTGTCGGAGGTGGGGGTCCGCCGAAGTCGAGCCGCCGTTTGGCTGCGGGGGCGACTTGCGGGGGGTTCCCCGGCCGTTTCCGGAGCCGGCACTCGGCGGGCCGTTCGGCGTTTTCGGCCTTCATGGCCACTGCCTGTTTCCTGGTGGTCTCGTGTGCGATTCTCGGCTTTGGGTCCATTTTCCCGTAATTTTGCCTTTTTCTCCTCCGGTGCGCCGCGGGCCTTATCTAGTTCTTCGCGCTCCTTTCTGCAGCGCGAAACTAGTCCCGCGGCGCTTATCGCCGAAGCCACCTGGTGGTTGTAATTAGGGGCTGTTTTGAGTTTGGTGGCTTCGGCGGCTTCGCGCTCAATCGCTTGCGCGGGGGGGGCGGTGGCTTGGTCGGCGGTGGTGGGAGCTCGCGTCCCGATAGGGATGCCTCCCTCCTCTCCTCCGCAGGGCTTGAGGTCCTGGAGGTGGGCCCTTCGGGGGGACTTCCTTCCGCTCCGCAGCAGGACCAGGTTTGGCCCCACGTATTCCTTTACTACGTGGGGCCCTGAGAACTTCGGTGCCAGTTTTGCGTTGAAGTTCTTGGCCGCGGACGACAAGGGGTGCTCTCGGAGCATGACCTTGTCGCCGATCTGCGGCCGCCAGTCCCGCCGCCGGAGGTTGTAGGATTTCTTCTGCGTCTCTGTGGCCTGGGCTTGCGCGTGGCGGGCGAGGCGGATAGCCTCGCGTAGCCGGTCGACGTCGTCGTTGCGGTCGGTGCTCCGGTCATCGGTGTCTTCCTCGGCGATCGCGGTCGGTGGTTGGCGGAGGGCCCCGGGGGTTGCTGGTTCCCGGCCGTAGGTTAGGTACGCCGGGGTATATCCGGTGGAGTCATGTCGCGCGGTGTTGTAGGCGAACATGACTTCCGGCAGCCAATGGTCCCAGTGGCGATGGTCTCCGTCGGTCAATTGCGCGATCATCGTCTTGATGACGCGGTTGACCCTCTCCACTGGGTTGCACTGGGGGGTGTACGGGGGCGTCCGCCGGTGTTCTATGCCGTATGTCCGGAGCAGTCCCGTGAAATCCCTGCTCTCGTACTGCCGGCCGTTGTCCGTGATTACTCGCCGAGGGCATCCGAACCGGAGCACGACCCTCTCCTTTAGGGCCCTGGTGACGGCGGGGGCGGTGGCCTGTCGCAGTGGTTGGATCTCGACCCACTTGCTGAATTTGTCTTGCATCACGGCCAGCATGGTAAATCCTTTCGCTGACCGTGGCAAGGGTCCCACTAGATCGACGGCCACCACGTCCCACGGGTTTGCTGCGGGCGTCGTCTGCATACCGCCCGCGGGCGCTCGCTGGAGTGCCTTATATTCGAGGCATTTTTGGCAGCGTCGGACGTATCGCTTCGCGTCGCGGATCATTCCCGGCCAGAAGTAGCGTTGCGATAGCCGCGCTGCCGTTTTGCTGCCTCCTAGGTGTCCGGCGGTGGGTGCGTCGTGATTTTCCCGGAGTACGGCTTCTCGGAGCGGCTGGGGCACGCACCACTTCCACTCCAGCTCGGTTCGGGGGCCGTGGGCGTCCGAGATGTGGCGGTACAGGTGCCCCTCCACGATGTGGTACTCCGGGTAACGGTGGGGTTCGTTTTCGGCGGCCGTTTTCATGCGGTCGTACCACTGGCAGCCGGTTGGCGCCTCCACGCTGGTGACCTCTGCTGCTTTGGAGTCGCCTTCGGGTTGCCGGGAGAGGGCGTCGGCGACCAGGTTATTGGCCCCTTTCCGGTACTGGACGTCGAAGTCGTACTCCTGCAGCTCGAGGCCCCAGCGGGCCAACCGGCCGGAGGGGTTGTCCATTGTCCGCAACCATTTTAATGACTGGTGGTCGGTCAGGACGGTAAAGTGGTACCCCTCCAGGTACGGCCGCATCTTCCGGATGCCCCAGACGACCGCGAGGCACTCCTTCTCGGTTACCGAGTAGTTTCTCTCGGCGGGGCTCAGCGTGCGGCTCGCGTATGAAATAACGCGTTCTTCGCCTTGCAGCTCCTGCGTTAAAACCGCGCCGAGCCCCTCGTTGCTCGCGTCCGTCTGGAGCGTGAAGGGTAGTTTGAAGTCGGGGCAGGCGAGTACGGGGGCGGTTGCCAGCTGTTGTCGGAGGGCCTCGAACGCCTTCTCCTCGTTTTCGCCCCATGTCCACCGTACTTTCTTTTGAAGTAGGTGGTTAAGTGGGGCGGCGATGTCCGTGAATCGGGGAATAAATCGCCGGTACCAGGATACCATGCCCAAAAACCTTCGAAGTTCTTTTAGGTTCGTGGGGGCGGGTATCCTGGCGATGGCCTGCACTTTCTCTGGGTCGGTCGCTACTCCCTGGTCGGTGACGGTGTGGCCGAGGTACTGCAGCTCGGTTCGGCCGAACTGGCATTTCTCCTTGTTCAGCCGTAGTCCGGCCGCCCGTAGCCGCTGCAGCACCTCGCGGAGGTTGTCCAGGTGTTCCTCGAAGGTGCTCCCGAGCACGATGATGTCATCGAGGTAGGCGAATGCCCGCGGCTCCAGCCGCGGGCCGATGACCTGGTCTAGGAGGCGTTGGAAGGTGGCCGGCGCGGAGTGTAGCCCGAAAGGCATCACTCTGAACTGGAACAGCCCCCTCCCCGGTACGGTGAATGCGGTGATCGGGCGACTCTCCGGGTCAAGAGGCACCTGCCAATATCCGTTGGCCAGGTCTATCGTGGAGATGTACCGCGCCCCCCGTAATTTCTCCAGGGTAGCCTGGACCTGGGGCAGCGGGTACGCGTCTTTTTCGGTGACCTCGTTGACCCGGCGAAAGTCGATACAAAACCTACGCTTTCCGTTTTTTTTCTTGACCACCACGACCGGGGAGCTCCATGGGCTGTTCGAGGGTTCGATGATGCCCTCCGTGAGCATTCGGGTGACCTCCTCGTCGATAATGGCTTGGGTGGCGGGATTTCTCGGCGTGTACCGGTGCTTAACCGGCTCCGCGCCTGCCTTTAGTCGGATGCGGTGTTTGGCCATGTTGGTGAGGCCGGGCAGCTGGTCGAAGTGGCCGAGCTCCTCTACGAGGAATGCTTCCAGCCGCTGCCTTTGCTCCCTGGTGCATCCTCGTAGGCCGGGGTTAGCTTCGACGGTGGCGGTTTCCTCTCGTGGTTTCCACCGCAGTTGTTGGATTTGTAGGGTCATCCCCACGATCCGTTGCACGTCGACACCGAGGAGTACGTCGTGTGATAGGTTTGGGAGGACCGCGCATCGGAAGGCGTGTACTTCAGCTCCGATTTGCGCGGTCAAGATTATCTCCTCGGTGAGTTGCTCCGTTGCGCCGTTGGCCACTCGGACGAGTCGGTCCGTCGTGGTTCCGGGGCTCCCGCGCTCTCGACACCAATTGGCCATCGTGGGGCTCACGTATGATTGTGAGGCCCCCGTGTCGACGAGCGCCTGGAACCACTGGTCGTGGACCTTGATCGGTATGAATGGCCGGTCATCGTCGTTTACTCCCTTCGAGGCCGTCTGGGTGGAGTGTTCCGGTCGGTGCCTCGTCCGCCGGCTCCGTTGGCGTTTCCCGACGGTCCCTGGCATCTGCAGTCTCGGGAGGCTCGCCCCTCGGTTCCGCAGCGACTGCAAAACAGCCGTGCTGGCCGGCGGCAGTCTTGGCGGTAGTGTCCGCGTTGACCGCACCTCCAGCAGCAGTCCTCCCTCTGGTAGTCGTCGCCGACCACGGCGAGCCGCTGGTATCCCCGGATTTTTTGGGGTTCGTCCGGGGCTTTAGTCGGGGCTCTGGCCTTTTCGTCGGCTCGTGCTCGTTCGTGGTCGGTTGCCAGGTCGATGAGGTCGGGCAAAGTGTCGAAGTCCTTCCGGTGGATAAACAGCCGGTACTCTGGGCGGAGGTTCGAATAGACCCACTCTAACTGGTCTTCTTCCGAGATTCCCCCGTGGCGGCGCATCAGCAGCCGTAGGTGGTCGGCAAAGTCGGCCGCGGTTTCGGTCGACTCTTGGAGGCGTCGGTGGATGGCTTTCTCCAACTCTTGCCGTGTTCGCCGCGGCATGAACCTCCGCTTGAAGGCTGGCAAGAACTTGTCCCACGTCGGGAGATTTTGTTTCTCGACGCGGAACCAGTGCAGTGCCACGCCTTTTAGTATTACGGGGAGGCATCGTAAAATTTGTTCGGGGGCGACCTCGTAGCTATCCTGGAGGTCTTCGAGCTGCTCCAGGAAGTCCTCGGCGCCCTTTCCTCCGTCATAATGACCTCCCCACCTTCGTACTCGGTCCATCATGTATTGGACGGGGGGTGGACCATGGTCGCTCGCTGCCTCTGTTTTCCCCTTAGTTTTGGGGGAAAAACTGACGAGCGGCGTTTCTTCGGGGTCCGGAGCGTTCTCTACAGTGGCTACCGTGGAGATCGCTTTGGACGTGGTGGGTGGGATGTCTGCTTCGATGTCCCGCTGCATGGTGGTGTTGCGAAGGTGCGCCACTATTCGCGCTCGTAGCGCGTCGATGGATCCGGTGGTGTCGAGCTTGTATGACACCGCGAGCTCGACGAGGTCGGCTTTGGACTTTTCGTACACCCAGCTGACCCCCGTCATTCGATCGTCCTCCGTACTTTTGTAAGTCCCTGTTCGGGCGCCAAAATGTAACCGTTATACCGCGGGGTTACCGGTGGGACGGTGGAGGAACCGTATCGCCAGCTCAGGACGGTGGTCCAGGGCCGCCGATCGAATGAATTGGTACGCAGAGGTAAGGTGGAGTACGAGAGTTTATTCACGCTGAGGTTGTACAGAGTATCCCGGCCAGGTCTATGCTGGCAAACAGAGTATGCACGGCTTAAACCTAGACTTAGCCTATCGCGGGTATCGGCGCGTATCGCGGCGCGGATCGCGTCGCGTACTTCGGGGCGTGGGTCGGCGGCGCGTATCGCGGCGCGTGTCGTGGCGCGTATCTCGGTGGTCGATTCGGCGAGAGGGGAGGGGAAAGACGATTTGACCCTTCGGTGTCCAGGCGGGCCAACCCTGCCAATGGACCCTGGTCGGAGAGTCGGGGGGTTCCGGTCACCCAGTGGGCACAGCCCGCGGGTGAGTCGGCGACTGTAAGGACGCTCTCGAGAACAGAGATAACTCTGTTCGGGAGATCGATGGCGGTTATCGGTATTTCGTCCAGAGGATGGCTCACGCTGTCCTTCTGGGAACCGTGGAGGTATGGAGGCAAAAAATGCACAGAGACTCAGTCTGTGGACGCACGAGAACTGGTGTAAAACACGGGCGCTTGGCTTTCGCAAGAACGAGTGTTACTGCACAAGGACGTGGAATCGCACAGAAGGTCTCCGGGAGAGGCGTACTGTGTACTAAACGCTCTAGGCGGTCTCTGTCAATTAGGCCTATGCCCTCGACCTTTATGTCCTCGTCCGCACATTTTCGGCAGCGAGAGAGTCTCTCTTTGTGAATCCCTCTCGCGCCAGTTCTCGGTATTGCGGACGAGTGGTGGGGGGCAAGACCGTTGGCGTCGCGCGGTACGCTCTGCCTCGGTCGGGCGCGGGGTGGGGGGTAAGATCGTCGTCCCACCGGCGTAACTCGTTACAAGTGTACTCACGAACATTGACTTTGTCGTCGTGAAAGGTGTGGAAGAGAAAACCTGGATGCTGCAACTACTACCTGACATAATCGTTGAGGATGTCTGCGATTTATACGAACTGAAGGAGCAACAACAACAACAACCGAACAACTGCAGCAGCAGCAGCAGCAGCAACAACAACGCTCGAACCGTCGGAGACGACGGCGGCTACGACGTTGACGATGATTATTGCGGGATCATCCCTAACACCGCGGACCCCGACGTTCCTAACCTGAAGTCTATGTCTTCAACGGGTGCTCTTCGATGTACATTTCACAACAACGATGGTGTTTGCGCGTTGGAGAACGTCCAGAAAATATGGAATTATATACGTAACGTTGTCTAATGTAAGTCCTATACACGCATTGCATCTACTTTATGCGTCATATACAGATAGACTAATATGTAATAAGTTTTTTGTTTCTATAGCGACGGTAATGAGCGCAACGACTGCGACGAATGCTATTTTTACCCACGAGCAAGAATACCCCTCCCATACGAATACGGTTTTTACGTAAATACTGGTTCTATAATATAAGATCACATGCATGGATGTATATGAATAAACATACTGTCACGTCCCGCGACGTGGAGTCTACAACTAATTAACCCTTTAAAACATACAATATTTATTATTTCATACCCTGAGGTATTATAACCACCTCGTATGAAAAACATATATAAAACATTACACAAAGTATCGCCGATAAGGCATTATCTCACAAACAACGATAAGAAGAGATCGAGCGAAGTGAACACGGACTGCAACAGCGAACAGGAGAGCCAGCATCAAGGAGGTAGCGGCCAGCCAGCCGCACACCAGCTAGCTGGCCGCACTCACACTAAGGAAACCAGTGGACACCAGCTGATGGGTCAGAGGCCCCATCCGCCAGTGGAGTCGACACCTTAGCAGAGCTGTGCCCCTGATCCTCGCCAGAAGATTGCCCTCCCGTTATTCCACGCAAATCGATCACCGATACCATCCAACAGATTTAACTTCGACCCTTAGCAAGTAAACTGTACGAAGCCGATCGTACAGAGCAATAGCGTAGAAAAATGAAATACAAATTAATATAACAATCTTACTATCGTCACCACTGCGAATTAAACAGATTGACGCGCATTAGTCGTGAGAAAACACCTAAAGGGTGCAGAAAGTACGTGACTAACTAGTAAACGCATTCGCAGATAAGAACGATGGGAAGATTCTTTCTGGACGATCCCAGGCAGAAACTGTGGGATGAGGTCCTCCCACCTAGGATTTGTCATGTGACAAATCCTAGAGAAGGAGTGACCAAGTGCCCTATAAAAAGGGACTGACCACCCGCAGAGATTCATTACTATTCATTTACTCAGTATTAAAATTGCATGGCATTACATTGTATTAATTGCCTCAATTACCGTTTCAACATTACAGTTTTAATTACACATCATATAGCTTTATTACTGTTTTAAATTGTCGAACTCAGTGTTAAAACCTCTAAAGCGGTGTATTCATCAAGAGGAAAATAAAGGTGATTTTTGTTATTGTTAAAATCAGTGAGTGAAGTGTTTCCTTTTTCCTAACCACCCATCTCCTTAACCGTGCATTCGTCTTTTATTTTGCAACCGAACAAAAATGTGCATCGACAGTTCGTGGGTTGCGTTAATCGACGGTTTTACCTACGAGCAGAACGTTGCCCAAGGTTCTACCCGAAATTAAGTGTAAACCACGAGCAACGCGATTATGTCAAAATCCATACAATATACAGTGCAGATCGCGGGTTGCGCCGATTGACGGTTCTACCTAAGAGCAGAACGTTGCCCAAGGTTTAACAAGAAATTGAGCGTAGCGTGCGATCTAGCTAATAAATGTTACGAATATATAAAAATCACTCTCTCCTTCCCCGATGGTGCCACTGAAGGGCAGAACATTGCCCGCGGTAGCGCCTGGCGTGGAAGTTTAAAGAGTGATTCATCAATCAAAGAAATAATTAATAATTTCTAAAGGACGAATACCACGGAAACACCGTGCGGGACGACGCGTCCAGTTGCGCCGTTTAGCAGCGGCGTACGCGAGTGCACCGGCTGAGAATTTTGAAGTACTAGGAATCGCCATTAGCACCCCGACCACCAGCAGCCTGCTGATAAACTGCGGCGATTGGGCAACCCCCAAGTTGAATCAGGCGCCCGAGATCCACGGAATTCCCACCAGTCCCATCGAGTGGAAGTTGATTCCGGTGGACATACCCTCACCAAAAGAAACTTAAGGTAAACAAGGAATACTATGTATTTTAAACTACCCTCGCATCACTCTCAACTGTCCCAGAGCGTAAGTCCCGGGACTAGCTCAAAAGCGGATCGAAAATATAAACTCCCGCAAAATCGCGCCCCCCTGATAGGCAGTAGGGACGTAACATAGGAGTTATAATAATTTTTAATGGTGGCAGCGGTGGGATAATCCGCAATAGTTGAGAACGTAAATAACAAAAACTATAAAGTAAAATCAAGAATCATGTCAGACCACGGTGAAAGAGACGGGGAGGAAGACGAAATACGAAATCAAACGGAGGTAATCCGACAGGCAAAGGCAGCACTAGAAGCAAGAGGTGATTTGACACCTGCTGAAACTTTAACTCAACTCCTCTCACTATTAACATTGTGGGACGAAAAATTCGACCGTTTAGAGTCAGTAGCCGCAAGAGTAGAAAGAATAGAGCAACAACGTGCCGAAGACGTTCATGGTATTAAATCCGAACCAATTACCCCAAAACCGCCCGAAAAACATCCAGTACCGCGAGAATTGGAAATTCGCGACACTAAATCTAATCCGACGGACGGAAAAATCCCAATCAAACTCGCGTTAGAAGCAGTTCCATTCTTCGATGGCTATCGACCATCTGTTTTTCAATTCTTAAAAGCATGTGAACGGGCAAAATCAATGTTAGCCCCTCAACAGGAAACGCAATTGACAAAATTACTAATGAACAAACTACGCGGACATGCTTTAATCGCGATAGGCGATTCCGATCTAAATACTTTAGACGAATTCGGAAATAAATTGAAACAGTACTTCGCGCCGTGTAAAAACGTAAACCAATATAAAGGCGAATTGGGGAATACATTTAAAAAACATGGAGAAAATATTCTAGACTACATAACTCGCGTTCAAGATTTGCGCCTAGCTATAATGGACGGAGAAAAACGAAATCAAGGGGAAATAACCGCAACGCTCCAGGAAAATATCGATACAGATACACTGGAAGCTTTAATTAAAGGACTACCTCGTGAAATTTCTTTACGCTTGAGACAAGAAAGTCAAGGACTAGTGCTGGATGAAATCTATGCTCTAGCCGTAAAAGTCGATAAGGAAGTTAAAATAGAAGACGAAAGAATGAAGGCAAGTTCGTATACTCGTCAACAACCTGTGTCCCGTGATCCGAGAACGTATCCGTCGGTACCCCAAAATAAATCAAATTTCGGACCTCCAAGATACGAAGGAGCCATACCGAAGTGGCAAAATAATCAACCGCGAAACAGCGGATGGCAAAACAATCCTACGCGAAATAGTGCATGGCACAATAATCAGCCGCGGAACAGCGCGTGGCAATCAAATTCATCGCGAAACGACGGGGCGACAACATCGTCACCGAATCAATTAGAAATCTCTTGCAATTACTGTAAGAAACCGGGACATTTGATCAAAGATTGCTTCAAATTCAAAGCCAAAATAGAGTCAGGAGAACTAGTCCCATACTCAAAAATGAACCAGGGAAACGAGCAGGGCCGTCCGGAAACGTCTGGCGCAATCCGGAGTGGGAACCCTCCACAGCGCCAGAAAATAATGAAGATAGGAATCCCAAAACCGGAAGAAGCAAAACAATCCGGAAAATCAACACCCTGGAAACCAACGTTGGAAATCGAAGAAAGAATGTCAGTGAAGGAAAAACAAACCAAGAGGAACTCGATAGAGGAAGAAGACGAAGAAATGGACGAACAGTAACTGTTCCAATTAATACCGTACGAAATATTCCAACAATACTAATAACATCTCCTAATCTGGAAGGGAAGGCACGATTAATGGTTGACTCGGGATCCGATGTCAACCTCATCAAGAAATCAAAGGTAACAGCATCAACAATCGTCAACACTCAAGAAATCATATATATCCGTGGAATAATCGATTCGAATCAAGCTACCTTAGGGACTGCATCAATATTGATTGCGAATCATCCAGTGAATTTCCACGTGGTAAACGACTCACTGTTTGACGATGAAGACGGAATCTTAGGATCCGAATTTCTGTTACATCAAGAAGCCAGCATTGACTATGCGAAAAGGCAAATCAAGTGGGGGAAAAACTATATTCCCTTTAATACATACGAGGAGATATTCGTGCCAAAAAGAAGTTCAGTCCCTTTCCATATTAATATTGCAAATCCAGAACTGCGTGAAGGATACGTAGGAAAATTGCATATCAAAGAAGGAATCTATTTAGGAAATGCATTAGTAACCAATCGAGAAGGAAAAGCTCACATGAGAATAGTAAATAGTACGGACGAAGATTATCATATTGTGGTACCTACAATCGAAATACTTCCATTCGAAGAACGTTCCTTTAAACGATGTAATAAGATAACCATATCAAAGGAAAATCGATTCGAAGAAATCTTGAAACTACTGAGGTTGGATCACTTAAATCAAGAAGAAAAGGAAAATGTGATGCAACTAATAAAAGAAAACGAAGATCGATTTCATCTAGCAGGAGAAACTTTGGAAGGAACAGATAGTATACAACATAGAATTCATACTACGGATGATATACCGATAAATACTCGGCAGTATCGATATCCACCAATTCATAAAGATGAAATAAATCAACAAATACAAGAACTTTTGGAAACTGGTGTGGTGGAATCATCCACATCTCCATATAATTCTCCATTATGGATCGTTCCTAAAAAACCAGATTCAACAGGGAAAAAACGTTGGAGATTAGTAATCGATTATCGTAAATTAAACGAGAAGACAACAGGCGACGCGTATCCTCTACCAAATATTACAGAGATATTGGATCAACTAGGAAGCGCAAAATATTTCTCTACATTCGACTTAGCATCAGGGTTTCATCAAATTAAGATGGCACCAGAAGACGCACACAAGACAGCATTTTCTACACCATATGGACATTACCAGTTTACAAGAATGCCCTTTGGATTGAAAAATGCTCCTGCAACATTTCAACGCCTTATGAATAACGTTTTATCAGGACTTCAAGGAACCGAACTTTTTTTTTATCTGGATGACATAGTAATATATTCCAGATCTCTTCGTGAACACGAAATAAAATTTACAAGATTAATGAAAAGATTACGAGAAGCAAAACTAATGCTTCAACCGGATAAATGCGAATTTTTACGACATGAAGTGATCTATTTAGGACACATAATTGATGAACATGGAGTAAAACCAGATCCCAAAAAGATTGAAGCAGCAGAGAATTTTCCTAAACCCAAAACCCCAAAGAACATTAAACAATTCCTGGGATTAATTGGATATTATAGACGATTTATACCTGAATTCTCAAGAAAATCGAAACCACTAACAAACTTATTGAAGAAAGGATCGAAATTTAATTGGGGAAAGGAAGAAGAAGAAGCATTTCAAATATTAAAAAAAGCTCTAATATCCAAGCCAATACTGCAATACCCAGATTTCTCACAGCCGTTCAAGGTGACAACGGACGCTTCAGGTTACGCCATAGGAGGAGTGCTTAGTCAGGAAATTTCTGGCGACGATCTTCCTATTGCTTATGCGTCCCGCTTATTAAATACAGCAGAACAGAAATATTCTACAATTGAAAAGGAATGTTTAGCAATTATTTATTGCGTAACACATTTTAGACCTTATTTATATGGTCGTAAATTCAAAATAGAAACCGACCACAAACCTCTGGTATGGATGAATTCAATAAAAGACCCAAATTCTCGAATTTGGAAATGGAAACTTAAATTATCAGATTACGAATTCGAAATAAACTATAAAAAAGGGGAAAGTAACCTCAACGCTGATGCGTTATCTCGGAATCCACCAGAAGTATGCCTACCAATAAGAGCAAGGGAGGAAAAAGATCCTCCAGAAGGCGAACCGCCTCAAAAGAGAAATTTACGATCAACTGCACCGGAAGATTTTGAAGGACCAATGACGAGAAGCAGACATTTGGCTTTCCCAAATAGAAAACTTGAATATCTAGATTTCTCAAAAAGAAAACATAAACGCAGACCAATATCGGAGGAATCAGAAGATGAAGAAATGGAATCAAATACGTTATCGTCAGAAACGTCTCGAGATTGGGAACTAAAACGGAAAAGAACCTCATCAATTAGCGATTCACCAATCGCAGGCCCTTCATCAAAAAGGAAAATACAAGAAGAAGAATCAATTGAAACCTCTGAAGCACTACAAGAAGACGAATCAATTGAATTCATAGAAACCTCACAAGAACCGGAATCAATTGAAACTACGGGAACACCACGAGAAGAAGAATCAATGGAAATCATAGATATATCTGAATCACAGCCTCAATTATCACCTAGAACAACAACAAGCAGAAGTGAGGATACGATTCCTCATCAAAACCAATTGGTGATAAGAGAATCTAGAGATTCTTTGGCAAAAATAAAAGATAACAGAGTCATCTTCATCGGATTGGATGGAAGTCCAATCGATAGAGGTGCCAAAGAATTAGAAACAGAAAATTTACTACCAATTCATGTAGACCTTACCCTGGAAAAGGCCCGGTCAGTACCAGATGGAACGAAATATATAATAAGTTTACCAATTAAAGAAAATTCAAGAACTGCCGTACGACCCGGTAACATTTTACACAGTCTCATGTCATTATGGGACGTAGTTACGGAATTCGATCTAAACTCATTCGCCATAAGTAGAACCCATAACATAGAAGATGTACCATGGAAATATATTATAAATAGATTAAAGGACATCTTCAGAGAACTACCAATTATAATCACTATTTGCACTGGTGATGTGGTAACACCACCTGAAAACTTAAGAGAATACATAATAAAAGAAAAACATACGTCGTCCAGTGGAGGACACAAAGGAGTTACAAAAACCTACCACAGGATACGACAAAATTACTATTGGGAAAATATGAAGAAGGAAATTCAAAAATTCGTCAGAGAATGCCAAGACTGTCAAATGAAGAAATTAACAAGAATCAAGATTAAACAACCAATGGTCTTAACAGATACTCCAGGAAAAGCGTTCGACAAAATCAGCATGGACATCGTTGGACCATTACCAAAAACTAGGAAAGGAAGAACACATATATTAACGATACAAGATTTGTTAACAAAATATTCAATAGCGATACCTTTAGCTCGAACCACCTCTGCCGATATAGCAGACGTATTTATAAAACGGTTTATTTGCCGATTCGGATCACCTAAAGCTATTTTAACAGATCAAGGAACCAATTTTACTTCAAATTTGATAAAAATAGTTGCTAAAAGATTTAAAATTAAACGTTATGTTACTACAGCCTATCATCCACAGAGTAACGGTTCGATAGAAAGATCGCATCATGTATTGACAGAGTATTTGAAACAATATACAACGAACGACGATAATTGGGATGATTGGATAGATTTAGCAATGTTTTCGTATAATACCGCAGTACATGAGGGTACTAAATTTTCACCGCATGAATTAGTTTTCGGATGCATTGCGCGAGAACCTTCGAGTGATAAACCTATTGGTGAAGATTTGGAACCCACGTACGCCGAATACCTTAGAGATTTATTTCATAAAATAACTAATCTGCAAACTCAAGCCCGAGAAAATTTGATAAAGGCAAAAGCCAAGTCTAAACAATATTATGATCGGAAAATGAATCCGCAAGATTTTAAAGCAGGAGATTTAGTATATCTCTTGAAAGAACCTCGGAGAACAAAGTTCGCAGATCAGTATTCAGGACCGTATAAAGTACTCGAATTGTTGCCTAATCAGAATGTTAAAATATTATCTGATGGAACAACTCGTACAGTACACATAAATAAACTTAAGCTAGCGTATATTAAGTCGAATCTAGGATGATTAAAAATACAAAACAAAATGGTACACAAGTAGAGAAATGATCAACAAATAGCGGAATAATAATAACCTGGAATACCGTTATTCCAGACTATGATACTACCGATCGAAAATTCACAAGAAGTAAGGGGAGATTATGGCAGGGAAATAGAGGAGATTATATCAACCCTCACTCCACCCCGTTACACCCGAATAGAACACCTGTATTGTTTGATTCGAGCCACCAGAACCATATACGCCCAGAATGATCAAAGAATTTGCGATATGTGTTATGACCAAAGTAATCAATATGTAAGGAACCGATACATAAAAACTGAGGGTCATAGTCTATGTAATTATATGGGACTACTGCGAGGGTGTATATGCACCAATTGCGGAATTGGAATGGCATTTAGAAGACCGGCGACAACATGCACAGAATGTATGGCTAAGTGCATTATACTAAACCCGACAGAAAACGCCCTATTGTTGCGCGGAAGTGTAATTGCTGTAGCAAATATCCAATAAAAGAACGAAAAGAAAGGAGGAAAGAAATTCACCACCAATATATATACAACTCCCTAATTGTGTATGTATATATGTTATCCGCACAAAACCAAGTTACAAACAATTCAGTTAAATACGAGATGAGTTATAGGGGATTACTATTATTCCAGATATGAAACTCCCATTAGAGGACCAAATAGAGGAGGACCCCGAATTCTATGGGCCAATAGATGGAGTCCTTCCCCAAAATTACCCAGAGGCCTACCGCCCTCTAATGTCACTATTCTGCGTGACCAAATCTGTGGTCAAGATATATACATTTGATGAATTAAGATTCTGTACGAATTGCTATGAAGAAGCTCCGAATGAAGAAAAGGTATATTATGAAGAAGGAGCATGGCACGACATGTGCTTATATACTACCATTACGATAGCATCAAAATGCTTCAAATGCAATACCCGATTGGCTACCATAAAACCGGCTAGCCAATGCCAGGAATGCATAGAAGAATACCTCGAATTGGGACCAGAAGAATGGGGGCACCTAAATATAGGAGGGTGCCTCGAAGTAATTACCCGTTGGTAATTGAAGAAATAAAAATGGCCCTACGATACAAACAATATACATGTACCACTTGATATACCAAATATACCTAATTTTACCTCCGATCTGTTGTGCACTATATTGTTTAACCCTAACATAAAATAGATATGTAACTTAGTAATAAGAACGAACGTCGGAATGATTACAGATCAAAAATCGAACCAAAATTCAAAATGGGAGTACCACATGACCCTAGACGACCCCAAGATAACGCGGGACATCATGGCCCTATTGACGGAGTACTTCCTCAGAACTACCCTGAAACCTATTCACCGCTACTATCATTATCCTGCGTCCGACAAAATAGATATAGATTATACATGTCCGACACAATGTGCGTATGCGAGGAATGTTACGTACGAGAAATTTTAGAGCCACAAAGATATGTTATAGAACACTACCTACATGCCCTTTGTGCCGAAGAAGAAGCACAGCAAATTTCTACTTGCGATAAATGCCATGAAGACATAGCATGGATAAATGAAGCAACAGCATGCGCAGGATGTACCGAGGAATATTTAAACCTAACTAACGAGGAATACCATAGGTTAAGAAATGGAAACTATAAAATCGTAGAAGAAAAATGGTAAAACACAAAAAGAAATAGACTATAAGGTTTAAAGTTAAAATAAATATATTCAAATAAGATTTATTTACATATTTACATTACTCCCCATAAAACGAGAGAATATCTCCTTGTATTTGGCAATAAAATTCCTCGAAATCCTCAACCCTGAGGGTACTAGGGGGATGCCGAAGGTCGGTGAGAAAAACCGACCCCGGGTGCCCTATTCGGCGTCGCAAATAAATAATCTGCCTCACTCTAATGATGGCCAACCGCCATAGCCTACGGTAACGTTCCGTATCGTCACTATCAGACATCTACGGAACCAATAAGAAAAATAGTTAACTAATAAACCAAATTTTAGAAATAAGAAACCGAAATAAACGAAAATATCAATGTAAAACTTACGTTATGCTTAGTAACACTTCACTTGAGACAAAACTTCAGGTGGCTACGCTACAGTAGCCACAAACGTAATGAAGAAGTTGCATATGATTAACCGTCAAACGAATATGATATGATTACCTGCGAGAGGAGACACATGGGACCAAGAAAGGGTACCCATGAAGATGCCTACTATATATATTAAGATTAGGAGAGTACGAGAATTAAAAGAGTTATTACAACTCGTTATTTAACTAACGATAGTTCAAAACAAATTTATTTTTTTGTTAAAAGGAGAATCACCATGATTTTACCATGGATAATCCTAATCAACTTGAATCTAGTATTGGCCCTCATTGGATACGATTGCGACGGGCAACATCTAAACGTGACAACCGTTTCACTAAATTCAGTAGGAGATTGCGAAATTAACCCAATATCCACAGCCACTAAGGAAATCTACATCCAACTTCTGCAACTCTCGGACTTCAACTACGTGGAAGTCATCCAATGCAAGCTGATAATTTCAAGAACCATTTATTATTGCGGAATGCACTCACATATTTCCGTAGTACACAACGGGTTAAATGAATACCTCGAAGATTTAACCGAACGTCAATGCCGAAATATGCATGAATACGGATCCACCGTTGTAGGTAATAACGTCTATTTGGTGGGACTCAAGATGAACCAAACGTCAACCCGGACATTCACCATGGCTGGATCACTCACTTCAGATGGAAAATGTACCGGAGCACAGTTTTCTGATCCTTACGGATCATGGGAAAAAGTAGTAGTACAAGCAATGGCGAAGATAACACTCAAGACAGCTTTAGTACCAGTACGATTAGAACCCAACAAAATCATATTGAAATCTGGAACAATATGCCACTTTCAAAACGGATTTTGCGTGGATAATGAGGACGGACACACGTTCTGGCACTCTTTTCCACCATCAACGTGCAAATTCGACCGCTATGATGTACTCTACGAAGGGCTGGCATCCAAAATTACCGACACCAGCCAAGCCGAAATAAAAACACCTTCCGTGTATGCACTGACCACACAAGATATTACGTTTGCCTTAACTCCCACAGGAGAGCAACACTTATGTGGTTACACGCTTATACAAACGGAACATCCAAAATTATTCATCTTGGAAACAACAAAGGAAAGAACATTTGTATCTCTCCATAAAATTCCAGTAGAAAATTTGGATATTTTCACGTACGTAAATTCCAAATTTGTCTACGTCGAGAAGCACATCAGAACTGAATTGAAAACCCTATACAGGGATATAATCATGCAAAAATGCTTATTGGAACAACAAATGATAAACAATGCTCTAATAATTGCTACGCTAAGACCAGACGAATTTGCCAATATAGTCACGAAAACACCGGGACATATGGCACTAGTAGCTGGCGAAGTGATTCACATTGTAAAATGCATTCCAGTCCAAGTTAAAATACGTAAAACGGACGAATGTTATATGGAATTACCTATATGGTTAAGAAATAATTCAATGTTCTTAACACCGAAGACACATATTTTAACCACTCAAGGGACACATAGGGAATGTAGTCCCATTCTACCAGTCATGTATGAAATTAACCAAGCATGGCACAGAATTTCACCACATCCAATTGAAGTTCGTCCACCTCAAATATTACAGCCAAAAACGAAACTCAACTGGCACTATACATCTCCTTCGGATCTCGCAACTAGCGGAATATATACACAGAAGGAATTGGAAAATTTACGGGACCACATTATGTTCCCTGCAGAAAAAGCAGCAGTATTAAATACACTCGCCAGAGGAGTATCCGGGAAAAATATTCCCGCAGGATCAATTTCAATGATGGGAATTTTGGACGAAGAGACCATCACCACATTGGCAGAAAATGCAGCAGCCAAATTCTGGAACGGATTCCTTAAATTCGGAACCGTCACCGCAGGACTACTTGGAGTTTTCATTATTATTAAAATAATAAAAACAATATTTGACACCATCATACATGGATATCAAATACATGCAGTCTATGGATGCGGACTACACTTGTTAGGAGCAATTTGGAGCTCCTTAACAACCTTAATAATACATCTGGCCAACAAACAACAACCATCACCGCAGAATGCAGATCAACCAACAACAACTAACGAGGGACGACAACCGACTCCGGCAACCAGAGAATTCAAAGAAGCCATCCAGGAATTGAAACAAATTTCCTCTGGAAATTTGCTTACCAAAGGGGGAGGTGTCACGTCCCGCGACGTGGAGTCTACAACTAATTAACCCTTTAAAACATACAATATTTATTATTTCATACCCTGAGGTATTATAACCACCTCGTATGAAAAACATATATAAAACATTACACAAAGTATCGCCGATAAGGCATTATCTCACAAACAACGATAAGAAGAGATCGAGCGAAGTGAACACGGACTGCAACAGCGAACAGGAGAGCCAGCATCAAGGAGGTAGCGGCCAGCCAGCCGCACACCAGCTAGCTGGCCGCACTCACACTAAGGAAACCAGTGGACACCAGCTGATGGGTCAGAGGCCCCATCCGCCAGTGGAGTCGACACCTTAGCAGAGCTGTGCCCCTGATCCTCGCCAGAAGATTGCCCTCCCGTTATTCCACGCAAATCGATCACCGATACCATCCAACAGATTTAACTTCGACCCTTAGCAAGTAAACTGTACGAAGCCGATCGTACAGAGCAATAGCGTAGAAAAATGAAATACAAATTAATATAACAATCTTACTATCGTCACCACTGCGAATTAAACTGATTGACGCGCATTAGTCGTGAGAAAACACCTAAAGGGTGCAGAAAGTACGTGACTAACTAGTAAACGCATTCGCAGATAAGAACGATGGGAAGATTCTTTCTGGACGATCCCAGGCAGAAACTGTGGGATGAGGTCCTCCCACCTAGGATTTGTCATGTGACAAATCCTAGAGAAGGAGTGACCAAGTGCCCTATAAAAAGGGACTGACCACCCGCAGAGATTCATTACTATTCATTTACTCAGTATTAAAATTGCATGGCATTACATTGTATTAATTGCCTCAATTACCGTTTCAACATTACAGTTTTAATTACACATCATATAGCTTTATTACTGTTTTAAATTGTCGAACTCAGTGTTAAAAACTCTAAAGCGGTGTATTCATCAAGAGGAAAATAAAGGTGATTTTTGTTATTGTTAAAATCAGTGAGTGAAGTGTTTCCTTTTTCCTAACCACCCATCTCCTTAACCGTGCATTCGTCTTTTATTTTGCAACCGAACAAAAATGTGCATCGACAGTTCGTGGGTTGCGTTAATCGACGGTTTTACCTACGAGCAGAACGTTGCCCAAGGTTCTACCCGAAATTAAGTGTAAACCACGAGCAACGCGATTATGTCAAAATCCATACAATATACAGTGCAGATCGCGGGTTGCGCCGATTGACGGTTCTACCTAAGAGCAGAACGTTGCCCAAGGTTTAACAAGAAATTGAGCGTAGCGTGCGATCTAGCTAATAAATGTTACGAATATATAAAAATCACTCTCTCCTTCCCCGATGGTGCCACTGAAGGGCAGAACATTGCCCGCGGTAGCGCCTGGCGTGGAAGTTTAAAGAGTGATTCATCAATCAAAGAAATAATTAATAATTTCTAAAGGACGAATGCCACGGAAACACCGTGCGGGACGACGCGTCCAGTTGCGCCGTTTAGCAGCGGCGTACGCGAGTGCACCGGCTGAGAATTTTGAACTACTAGGAATCGCCATTAGCACCCCGACCACCAGCAGCCTGCTGATAAACTGCGGCGATTGGGCAACCCCCAAGTTGAATCAGGCGCCCGAGATCCACGGAATTCCCACCAGTCCCATCGAGTGGAAGTTGATTCCGGTGGACATACCCTCACCAAAAGAAACTTAAGGTAAACAAGGAATACTATGTATTTTAAACTACCCTCGCATCACTCTCAACTGTCCCAGAGCGTAAGTCCCGGGACTAGCTCAAAAGCGGATCGAAAATATAAACTCCCGCAAAATCGCGCCCCCCTGATAGGCAGTAGGGACGTAACACATACACTATTTTAAATAAAAAATATATTTATTTATTTAAATTTGTTTTAAAAGTTAAATCTTAAAAGTTATATCTTAAAATAATTGTTGGCGACGTTACTCACTGCAACACACAAAGAAAACACCAAATTATTATTATTATTATTATATTAAACGTTGGTAATACCGCGTGGAGCACCAAAACAATTGCAATTCACTTATACTCACGCTTTGAATAACCGCCGCAGCCCCCAGAAATCGCACTCGTCATTGAACATTAAAAACTCGCTGTTCAACGAATCTTCCCGCCACATGCGCCGGGCAAATGCGATTTTCTGCCGCAACTCGCGGCAGATGCTCCCGTACCTCCTCGTAGGGTATTGGCGATGCTGAAACATACACATGATTCGATTCAAACAACATTGAATGGTGAACGCGTATCATTTTGCGTGAAACAATACTTACCAGCAGCTGGATGATTACATCCCGGTCCCCGTCGCGTGCGCGTGCCTCGATGTCTTCTCGACGCTGAAACAAATGGATTACTCGATTAAAACATCGTCGTGTGATATTGGTCACGCATCACTATAATTTTTACGAAACATCACTTACGAGGCGACCGACTGTTCCAAGGTAATCATCGCTCCATGCGATCATTTCGCGTTCGCGTTCCATCTGTAACAACGTACGAATCGATTAAAACATTGTTGAATTGCACATACGCACCAATATATTTTTTATATAACACCGCTTACGATATGTTTAACCGCGACCCGACGCTCCACGCGCCAAGCCTTCACCATATTATCGCGCTCGCACTGAAACAAACGCATGACTTAGTTAGAATCCAGTCCAATTGAAAACGCGCAACCAATTCAATTATATCAAAAAACCATAATTACAATATTTCGGATCGCTTCGTTCCGCTCGTCGTACCAGGCACGTTCGATTTCCCCATGCCGTTGCTGAAACAAACGCACAACTTCGTTAGAATTTTGTCGAATACGCGCACCAATTCAATTTAAATCAACTATACTTTCAATGCATCGCTGCATCTCAAACGCATTCATGCCTCGCGTAATCGGTGTTTGGATGTGATAGAAGATACTCATGTTAAAAACTGTCCCCTGCAGCGGCGGTCTACACCCTTATATGCATTCCACTTCCCTAGCCGAGAACGAATGCCCTGTGCGTTGCAGGGTAGGGGTAGTTACCAAATAGGATAGTCTTGAGTTAGAGTGGGGATGATTATACATCACAGCTTCTTCTTCTTATTTTTTTATTATTCTTATTCCTCGATGATTTTATAATTCGAGACTAATTATTATAATGCTTATAGTTTACTTTTATGATTCACACCGCGAATTGTCTCTAACTCTTCTGTTGTGTGCATACTCCATGAATTTGTAGTGCATACTATTTGAATTTGCCACGTATTCTCAAACTGTTGCGTTATATACATACGTACCTTGACCATCGCCATCACTGATGCGTTATACTTCCACACATTGACGTATACGTGTACGTGAATCAGTATAAAGTGACGTGGGTCAGTCTCGTGGACTTCATTACACCACGTACGCTTGAGTGTTAAGTATCGTTCGCGTCAATTTTTTTTTTGTTCGGTGAACATTGTGCATATTGCATTTCAAAATGTCCAAACGCAGCTTAAACGACTCATCCTGCACATCCGTCAACGATGGTGGTTCTCCATATAAACAACTTGCTGTGAAGTACGTATGCCTTACTATACACTTTTAACTTATTTCTTTCTTTCACTTATTTCAATCACTGTAAACGGAAACGCTTGATTTATTAATTTTGTGTACATATTTCTTACAGTACTGGATCCGCAACACCAAAAACATTGAAAACGCCAAAACTGTCAATTGTACGGATCCTGGGGCGTGATTACCCGTTGACCGCGACAGCTTATAAACGTCTAACTATTGGAATACGCATTGGCATGGATTCGTGCCGCGTCGAGATGACCATAGCCGACAATAAAGGCAGCGAGTTGAGCTTTTCGATGTTCACGTGGAAGCTCCTACTGCAAAACAAGGCTGACATACTCTAACGATTACGCAGCAACACAACATCGCCTTAAACCCACATAATAATTGATCATTTACGACTAGACTTCACGTGTATGCATAATGATCAACTTATTAAAATCACCGATAATCACGCTTACATATATATGACTGAAGTCACGTTGCGTAAACTATTCGCGTACGAACATTGCATTGAACATATGTTCACCTGGCTAACTGAAAATATGTACTCTGTAAGTAGTAAATACGCTACCTTCGTAGACGTTCTACGCAGCGCTACCGGACCGACAGATTATGTAAAATTAATTTCCGAAAGCGACCACTTCGAAAAGCATTCTTTGATTGATTGTGAATTGATTGCGTTAGGAATGCAATCCATGCTGCGTGATGTAAAGTCCGTACCACTATAGTACATACATATATGTTTTAATGATAAATGTATAATTTAATAATAAATGTATAAATTTCACAATGTTTTAATAAATGTATGACTTTCGCATTAATACATGTAACGGATCATTTATAATATCCTTTCGTACATAATATTAATTCTTAGAGACATGGTCCAGACAAATGTCAATCGCGTTTCCGGATAGGCGATATGTGTGGTCCTAACATTGGTCTGATGTAAACCAGATGCCCTGAGGATCATGTACGAATTCTTTTGGCCTTACGCACCCCGCACGGCACTCGACTTACAGCCCCTCAAGACTGATTCCTGAGACGTCGCCCTGTTCTCGATCGTGAGAATGCTTGGAACTCTGCCTCGAATAATTATAATAATAATAATAATAATAATAATAATAATAATAATATTTATTCACGGGACAAGCCCATTAAGACAAAGTATATCAATACAATAATTATAACAGACAGAACAGCCAACCGACGTCATGTTAACTCGAACAATAACAATAAAGATAAAGACGGCATAAAAGTGAACAGAGGAAACACCGTGTAGGTCTAGGATAAATCAATATAAAGCTATATTAAGCCATCCGAGAACAAGGCTATTCGAACGTTAGATTTAAAACTCGAGAAGGTGTCAGCAAAGAAGTCAATATCCCCGTGATATCTGTTTGCGAGACCACTTAATCTATGCAGAGGATCAGCTTGCCCAACCCAGGAGGAGTAGTCCAGAGATTTAAAGAGGAGTGTATGCCTAGAAGCGCGTACAGGTACATTAAAATTGACTAACGCCAAAACACGAGGGTTATCAACCATCCCATTCAGTATTCTGTACAGAAAAGCCAGGTCCGTAACTCTCCTCCTATGCTCCAAGCTCCGAATGTTAGATCTGCTCATGATAGGGCCGTAGTTGTGATCAAAACGAGCAAGAGGCTGGCCAGTTTTATAGGCTAAAAGGCGCAAGAATCTGTGCTGGACCCTCTCGAGTTGAGTCCTGTATTTCTCCCAACGCGGCGCCTAGATAACGCTTGCATATTCGAGGTGAGGCAGCACTAGGGTTATATACAGGTAGCGCAGCGTGGAAGGATCCGCGAAGTCAGCGCTATTCCTGGATACAAACCCAAGGGCTTTATTTGAGACCGCAACGATGTGTTGAATGTGCCGGGTAAATGAGAAGGAAGAGTCGATATAGACTCCGAGGTCGCGAGCACCGTCTACACTTGAGAGCTGGACTCCCGCTATTTGGTAGGGATAACGCGATGGGTTGTTGCAGCGAGATATCCTTAAGATGTGGCACTTACTAATATTCAGCTCCATGTGGTTCGACAGACACCATTCGGAAAGCCTATCTAGGTCCGATTGAAGACTTAGGGAATCAGAAGGGCACGAGATGGATTTATAAATTTTTAGGTCGTCCGCGAACAGCAAGTACTCGCTACCTAAAATGATCTGGCGAATGTCATCGACGAACAGCAGGAACAGTAAAGGGCCGAGATGGGATCCCTGGGGGACTCCTGATGTGGCAAAGATCTTCCGAGAAAGGACCTCACCGACTCTAACCCGTTGGACACGCCCAGTCAAGTACGAAAAGAGCCACCTTAACAGTTGACCTTTAAACCCGATGGCGGAGAGTTTGTCGATGAGTAAGAAATGGTCAACCCTATCAAAGGCCTTCTTGAAATCCGTATAGATTACGTCCACCTGCAACTTTTTGTCCAGTCTCCTGGCCACGAAGTTACAGAAGACGGCCAAGTTGGTGACGGTGAATCTACCCGATAAAAACCCGTGCTGCTCATCAGATAAAGCGCTCCTGACCAGGCCACTAATTTTCCTAGTGACGATAGCTTCTAGCAGCTTGCTCATAATATTAAGCATCGAAATAGGTCTGTAATTTGAAATGTCAGACTTCGCGCCGGCCTTGTGGACTGGAGTGATATTGCTGACTTTCCACGCTGACGGGAAGTGCCCATCGATTAGAGATCGGTTGAAAATTAACCAAAGCGGACGAGACAGTATAAACTTGCAGTTCTTTATAAAGATTGGAGGGATTCCATCCTCACCAGGACCTTTATAAATGCTGAGGTTGTCAATTTCTTCGAGTACTTCCCTATGCTGACACTCAGATCAGACAGATCAAGCGGCGAGTCTGTACCGGCGGAAGCGACGTAATTTGGATGTGTTGCCAAATAAACCGACTCGAAAAAACTCGCGAACAGATCGGCAATTTCTGAGTTATCAGAAGAGGTCGTGTCACCAAGGTACATAGATCCAGGAAGACCATGGGCAGAGCGCTTAGAATTAATAAATTTCCAAAAAGTTTTAATATTTAGCGGGATAGAGGCCTCCGTGGATGCTACGTATCTCCAATAACACGACCTGGAAAGAGACTTGCATTCGGACCTTAGATGGCAAAAAGTTAGGTAATCATGCCAGTCGTTACTTTTCTTGTAGGTAAGGTGAGCTGCCTTTTTAGCCTTGATACGCGAAATTAGTTCCTTAGAAAACCAGCTCGGGTAATTAGCAAAGTAAGCTCTCGTTACTGGAACGAAGGATTGTATCGCGTGGAAAATATGATTGTAGAGGAAGGTGACGGACTCCTCCGTTGATAAGCTATTCAGGCAGCCGTCCCAGTCGACCGTATTAAAGTACTCTACGATTCGCGGGTAGTCTCCGTTTTTAAAGTCAAATCTGCTGGACACAGAGCGACCGGCAGACTGAGTAGCACTGAGCTGAAGATCAGCGAGAAGAGCAGGATGGTAGGGATCGAGTGGTAAGAGGTGATCGGAAACCTGCGTCAGTGAGACTCCATTAAAATTGGAGAATATTATATCAAGGAGATCCCCGCGGGAATTAGGACACGAGTTGATTTGACGGAGATTATGTATACAACAGATTTCCTTGATGTACTCGTGAGCTGACAATTCGTCTCCAGATACAGCGCGCGGGAGACTAACAGACGTTTCCACCGAGGATAGGTCATCCCAGACACATCTAGGAAGGTTGTAGTCACCAAACAATAGTATATTTTCAAGCGGGAATTGTCTTAGCACCTCATCGACGCTGGCGCAGTGCTCAGAGTATTTAAATGGTCTAGATGCCGGAGGAATATAAACAGCACCCAATATAACAGAAAGAGGCGCTGCACTGATTCTGACGAATACCTGTTCAACGAGATCGCAAGAAATATGAATACGTGAGCACTGGAAGGACTTACTGACAGCAATCAATACCCCGCCTCCTCTAGAATAAACACTGGACCGCTGATTTCTATCAAAGCGAAAAACTGAATAATCCGATAAGCCAAGCTCATCGGATGAAATATCGTTGTTTAACCACGTCTCAACTAAGATTATTACGTCATATTGGGTGCTGCTGCACGCCACAGCCAGAGATAGGTCATTCAATTTAGTACGGAGACCGCGCACATTCTGATAATAGATTCTAATGTTCCGTGAGAGTATTAGTTTTTTGAACGACGTGTAGAGGAGACAGAGACAATCCTGGGGACGCCGTTCACGTATCTAATGATGACGCTGAGTTGCTCCCTGAGCTTCTTCAAGCAGGACCGCTGCAGGGGGGTTTTATCATCGGCAAACTTTAGCGGACCGAGGTATGAGGATTTCTTCCTTAGCACTTCCTCCACCGAATCAGCTGATTTAAGGGTCACGCACAGCGGCCGAGGAGATGCTCCGAGGGGCCTACCGATCCTGCGTGTATTGATGCCGCCGTAGTCAGAGGGATGTATCTGAGTGAGGACCGCGCGAACGGCCTTTACCTCCTTTGGAGCTGCTAAGTGCACTGGTAAACTCGAGTCTTCGACTAGCCCGTAGACCATCAGATTGACGGACCTCTTCTCCCTTTCGACAAACTCGGCCGCAAGGTCATCTGCGGAGGGGCCTGCATCTGATGGCACATTGGTCAAGGAAGTGAGACGATCCTCGACCCTCTGCACACGCTCCGTTACAGCGCATACTGAATTCCGAACCTCGCTGACCTCGGATCTTATTTCGGACAGTATATCCTTGCGAAAGGCTGCAAATTCACTTCGAATGAGGTCCTTGATGGCATCCATCGACGGTAGCGAGGAATCTCCGTGGCTAGCCATCGGTGGCGGCGAGTTTGAGGTGGTGGGTGTCACGATGGGAGATTTGCAATCGAGCAACTGACCGATATGCCAAGGGTGTCCTGAGCGGGTCAGGCAGGAGTCCGAGTGGTGGGTGGTAATGCCACATCCAGGACACTTAAGCGGGTTCGCAACAGCCGTCTTACAGCCTTTACACTTAAAAGACATGGCCGAAGGATCTCAGATGCCAGACTTGCACTGAATATACGTGGAAAAATTTGCACTAGCAAGAAAAGTGTCCTAAAGAGGCGATAGCTATAACCGCGGATCCGCAACGGTCCGATTCAAAGCGCGAGAAGTGTAAACAAACACGACTGTACACTTCGGCGGATGACAGCTGACTGATTATCGCTTAGTTGCTTGCGTGAACGCAACGTATAATTCATTTATTCCTTGCACGTGCACTGTATCGGTTCCACGAATCAAATATGACGAGCATGCACGTAGGCGCCAAAACACGTTCAATCCTGCTCAAATATAAGCACACTGCATGGCGCGATGCAATGTTATGTTTACTACATAAATTAAATACTCGGATCTATGAATACTCGGAACTCTCCACCGAATACTTATCGCTATATATTTACTCCATGGGCTGCCGCGACGATTGATTTATAATAATTATCGTTCTATGTTTATGTCACGATATAAACATCCTGCATGAATGGTGTGCACATAGGTATCAAAACGTGTTCAATCCTATCGCACGCCATGATTCCGTATCTTTTCTCAGAAATTCTATACCACCCTCTTTCTCAGAAATCAGCATCGAAGACGAAATTCGAAATTCCACGATTCGCTCGCGGTCGCGCCTGCGCCCCGATCCCACACGCGTGCGGAGATTGCGCGGCGGCAACTCGTGTTCAAAGTACCTTAAACATCCAACAGGTGGCGCCAATACGAAATGTACTAAAAATCTAGGAAATTTATCAACGCATGCCCAAATATCGACGTGGATCCAAAGTACATTAAACATCCAATAGATGGCGCCAATACGAAATGCACGCGACGCCATCTTGAAATTTTGAAAATCCTCCCCCTCCCCTGTGACGTTATCCCCCTCACCCACGAACTCGACCGCCATTTTGAAATTTGAAAATCCCCCTCCCCTGTGGCGTCATCCCCCTCACCAACGAACTCAACCGCCATTTTGAAATTTGAAAATCCCCCTCCCCTGTGACGTCATGCCCCTCACCAACGAACGTGGTACCCCCTCCCCGCCTCACCCCCTCACCTACGAACACTGTACCCCCCTCCCCACCTCACCACCTCACCCTCGCCGAAGAGTGCGCGATACCCCCCTCCCCACCTCACCCCCTCACCCTCGCCGAAGAGCGCGCGGTACCCCCCCCCCCCCCGCCCCGCCTCACCCCTCGAGCTCCATGGTCCAGAATCAGCATAGGCTAACTACTGAGGTCCCTATTTCACGTGTATTTACATACACGTGTACACGTGTAGTAAACGTATCCGAACTTCAATCCGTGTAATTTTTAATACACGGATACCCGTGTAGTTCTGTTCACGGATATTCGTGTAGTTCTATTCGCGGACGACGTGAACGTTGTCATGCCGACGTGACAACAAAGTATGTATTTCTATTTATAGTTGATTGTACGAGGCGGTATTTGGGGACCATGCATCCGTGTACTTATAATCCGTGTACACGTGTATTAAGAACACGGATTTTTAATTCCTTAATACACGTTACACGTGTCCCGTGTACACGTGTATTTAGATACACGTGAAAAGCCACGACCTCTAATATTGTAAAAATGTGAGGTTAGGTTGAGCACGAGGTTGCTGGATAGGTTAGGATCGGCGATTGGCACTAAAACACTGAGTTGCACACAGGAATGTGACGTCTTTATTTGTAAAGAGTGTGCCAACGGGTGAGCCGTTGTGCGCACTTGAAATTAGAGGGTTGAGCCCCCGTACACTCTCTTGTACAATTCACACGTGTAAAAACGTGCACACGCGGACACGCACAATCGCGAATGCACACTCTCTTGATAAATGCACCCGAACTGTGTCGTGAACACCGTGTTTGAGCTTACAGATTAACTTGAAATGAGATGAACACAATAATTGCTTGTTGAGCAACGCGGTAAAGGGACAATGAACAAAACGTGTTGTACGTTGCGCACGGTTGTGAACAGAGAGGATCTCAAGATGGATGCGCATTTCCGCCTCGGCGTCTTCTCGAACATTCTCGAGCGTCGATCGAGAAGACGGACGCTGATTGGTCGATCGCGGATCGACCGCGACTTCCGCTGCCCAGGAGGTGCTGCGGTGATCGAGAGTGCGGCGGCGCAAAGAACTACTCATTCCCAAACATGCTCCCGCCATCAACAGCTGATTGGAGATGTTGATGATGAATCTGTAACAGGCAAAATTGCCAATTTTGCAATTGGCCTGATTAGTGTTGTAGTGGCGGTCTTGAGCGTCACGACTCGGGTGAGTCCATCCTTCCCTGGATGCAAGGTGATGACCCTCGCAAGTGGCCACTTGCTTGGTGGAAATCGCTCATCTGTGATGAGCACCAGGGATCCGATCTTCAAGTCGTTGGTTGGATGATGCCATTTGGTGATGGATAGTTGTCTCTGCAAATAGTGGGATGACCACTGAGTCCAGAATTGTTGCGTCTTCTTTTGAATGAACTGCCATCTGGCTGATGGCAGAACAGATGAATTCTCCACAGACGGTTCCGGAAGAGCTGAAAGTGGTTGTCCAACAAGAAAGTGCGCTGGTGTAAGTGCTGTGATGTCATCTGGGTCATCACTGAGGGGCTCGAGCGGTCGTGAGTTGAGCATTGCTTCTATTTGTGTGAGAAGTGTGCTGAACTCCTCGTCTGTGAGCACCGTCTCACTGACTGTGCGCCGGAGATGGTGTTTGACTGACTTCACGACCGCTTCCCACTTGCCTCCCATGTGTGGTGCGGCTGGTGGGTTGAAGTGCCATTCTGTCTTGTCATTGACGAACAGCTGGTTCAAGCGTTGATGCGCCTCAGTCCCCTGGGTGAACATTCTCTTGAGGACGGTGTCAGCTCCAACGTAGTTGGTTCCGCAATCAGAGTGAAGAGTGAGAGGAATCCCTCTCCTGGAGACAAATCTCCTGTAGGTGGCGATGAACCCTTCTGTTGTATAATCTGTCACCAGTTCTAGGTGAACAGCTGATGTGGTGAGGCACACAAAGACACAGATCCAGCCCTTTTGTGTCTTGGCACCTCTTCCTCTCCACGTCTTCAGTGTGATTGGACCCGCATAATCGGTGCCAGTATTGTTGAACGGTCGTGAGGGTGTAACTCTCGAAAGAGGTAGTTGGCCCATCAGTTGATGGGCACGGATCCCCCTTTGTCGAGCACACACAACACACCGCAGGATGTGAGATTTCACTGGCGCTCGCCCTCCAATGATCCAATAGTTTTGTCGAATCTGGGCAAGGGTGAGCTGGGTCCCTCCATGAAGAGTTTGTCGATGCGCATGGTCTATAATCAATTTAGACAGATGTGAGTGACGAGGTAAGATTGCAGGATGCTTACTTTCGTAGCTCGTGCAAACATTGTTGAGTCTGCCTCCAACTCTAATGACTCCATTCTCATCGATGAATGCGGTGAGTCGATTGAAGACATGAGCAGCTGGTAGGGTTGAGCCTGAGCTGAGCATCTTCATCTCGCTGGAGAAATAAAGCGCCTGCGTTGCTTTGATCCAGAAGATCCTGGCCCATTCTATATCGATGGGCGATAAGGTGAAGAGCGGCAGCGTGACTGGAGCCTTCTTCAACCTTGAAACAAATCTGGAACAAACTGATGTGATGCGAATGAGTTTGTTAAGAGATGAATATTTGTAGATGAGGTCCCAGTGATATTCAATCTTTTGAATATTGAGCAGCTTTGAAATGCCTGGACGAGCCTCTAGTGCACTCAAGTCTTCGTCTAGCATTGGTTGTGATGGCCATGTTTCACTGGGTTGCGCAAGCCATGGTGGTCCCGTCCACCAAAGCTTATGATGTTCAAGCTGCGATGTTGATAAGCCTCTTGATGCGCAATCCGCTGGGTTTGAAGTCCCTGGAACGTGTCTCCAATGTGCGCCTTGGGTGATCTCTTGAATTTGAGACACACGATTCCTTACGTAGTCCTTCCAGCGTGATGCGTGTGTTTTGATCCAGGTTAGTGTCACTTGTGAGTCCGTCCACAGATATGTTGTAGCAATGTTGAGCTTGAGCGTTGCTTGAACATAGTTGGTGAGCTTCGCCAGCATCAATGCTGCAGTAAGCTCGAGTCTCGGGATTGTGAGCTTCTTTAGTGGTGCTACCTTAGTTTTGGAGCACACCAATGTCGCGACCTTGTGAGTTGTGGACGGTGATGATACGGTAATGTAAATTACCGCTGCCATGGCGAGTTGTGAGGCATCAGAAAAGCCGTGTAGTTCCACTGTAGAGTTACTGAAGGTGTTGAACCACCTTGGACATGATAGCTTGCGCAAGCTTGTTAAATCTTCTCTGATGATGAGCCATTGTGACGTTACTTGGGAAGGCAGTGGATCATCCCAGTTGAGCTTGTGTAGCCACAACTCTTGCAATAGTGTTTTTGCTCGAATTATGACCGGCGCTAGAAAACCTAATGGATCAAATATTTGTGCTACTTCTGATAAGATGAGGCGTTTGGTGAGCCGTGAATTTGAGCTTGGTTTTCAAGTGAAAGAAAATTCATCGTTGATCACATTCCATTGAAGTCCGAGAATTTTGGTATTGCAGTCGTCTAGTGATATAATTGAGCCTTGGGCTCGTTGGGTTTGAGAAATTGCATCAAGCAACGGAGGAAAGGTTGAATGCCATTTGGCTAGTGGAAACCCTCCCGCGTTGCACAGATCTTTTAATTGGTGAGCTATTGTAATGAGCATCTCGCCTGTGTCTGCACCTCCAAAGATGTCATCAACGTATCTGGCATGCGTGATTGATGGCACCGCCAGAGGAAAGCGATGACCTTCGTCTTCCACCAATTGGAGTAAAGCTCTGACCGCCAAAAATGGAGCAGCCTTGGTCCCATAGGTGATCGTTGTGAGCTTGTAGGGCACCTCCTTTGAATCGTCATCGATCCACAGTATCCTTTGAAGATCTTGATCATCCTCGTGAATCTTGACTTGACGATACATTTTTGTCACGTCTGTGGCAAAAATGTACTTGTGCTGGCGTATCCATAGCAGCACGTCGGTGATGTTAAGGAGTAGATTTGCACCCGTATGCATCAAATCGTTGACAGAATACCCAGTTGAAGTAGGGCTTGATCCATTGAAGACGACTCTCAATTTTGTCGTCTGGCTGTCAGACTTCAATACTCCATGATGTGGAAGATAAAACACAGAGTGAGTGTTAGGTGAAAGGCATGGTGCTCTTACCATGTGACGGAGCTCCTCGTACTCTTGCATGAAGCCTTGATAGAAGTTGCGATACTCGTCGTTCCTATTGAGTTTGACGAGCATACGCTTCAAGCAAGCGTGAGCTGCTTGATAAGAATTACCCAGCAGCTTCGGAGTCTCCTTCAGAGGGATGCGCACTGTGTATCGTCCTGTAGAATCACGAGTGTGTGTCGCTCGAAAGTGATCCTCACATTCTTGTTCTTCAGGTGTGAGCTTCATGGGTGTATCTGTTGGGAGCTCTTCTTGAATCCAAAATCGTGTCAGCATGTCTTGTAAAGAATTGTCGACATGCTGCACGACTGCAGAGTGGTGTGCTGTGACCGTACGCCGGTCCACTGTAACTGGTCCAAGAATGAGCCACCCAAAAATGGACAGCTGTCCAATCGGCATCGAAGGATCACCCTTCTTGAGGGTGGGCTTGATCACTTGTCCATACACGTCTGCACCAATCACTATGTCTATCGGTCTTGATTTAAGAAAGTCTGGATCGGCCAGCGGAAGGCCATTCAAATGTGGCCATTCTTGACGTGGCGGTTCCACCGATGGTAAACTTGACGTCAGTGCTCGCAGAACGTGTGCTTGAAAGTGCACTGTTGACATATCGTAGTTGGAGCGCAGAGTTATTAGTGCGACTCCTTTGGTTTGAATAGATGAGTTACCCCCAATGCCAGTGATCGTGATGGATGCGTGGATGCGTTGAATCCTAAGTCGGTTGATGAGCTCTTCTGTAATAAATGTCAGTTCCGAGCCTGAATCTATCAATAACCTTACCGGCGAAGATGACACTGAAGTGATCAGCTGGGCGTTGGCTGTTGCCAACAAGGTGACTGAACAGTAGGGTGTGAGCACTGGCGATGATTGGTTGAGCCTCCTTCGTTCTGTTGAGCATGCTGTGTGCGTCTGAGTTGTGCGCTGTTGTGTGAGTGGTGGTGGATTGACGACTGCACCGAGACTTCAATGGGTTGCGCCACTTGTTGAAGGTTCCTCCTCTGTGCGAGGCTTGGACAGAGCAGCGGTGTGAGCTGAAGGCTTGGTCATGTGCAGCATCGTGTGATGGTTGACTCCACACGTCTTGCACCGACGGGTGGAATTACAGTCCTCGGTGCGGTGCCTACCACAACAATTCCTGCACAGTTTATTGACGGTGATCACTTTCCACCTGTCTTCCACCGACAGCTCTCGAAACCTGGGACACATCACCACAAAGTGGTCTTCCTTGCAATAGTCGCACGGGTAGCTGTAGGGCGACGCAGCTGGTTGAGACTTCGGCTTCGGCTTCGATGCCGTGTGAGCAGCGCCCCTGCTGGGGTATGATCTGCTCGGTTGAGCTACAGGCGGTTGAGCCTTCTTTCCCCACTCGACCCCAGAGCTTCGGTGGGGATCGTAAGAACCATCGATGTTGGGGAGGGCGCCCTTGATGAGCCCGCTGACTTTGACCCCTTTGATTCGACGACCTTTGATTCGACGACCTTTGATTCTTCTTGGTCCGCCATTTCGAAGCACACGAGATGAGCTTGTGAGCCCTCTAACACAAACTACACAGCACTGTAGTGCACAATCACCGATCCGGCTCGAAGGACCAAACTGTAAAAATGTGAGGTTAGGTTGAGCACGAGGTTGCTGGATAGGTTAGGATCGGCGATTGGCACTAAAACACTGAGTTGCACACAGGAATGTGACGTCTTTATTTGTAAAGAGTGTGCCAACGGGTGAGCCGTTGTGCGCACTTGAAATTAGAGGGTTGAGCCCCCGTACACTCTCTTGTACAATTCACACGTGTAAAAACGTGCACACGCGGACACGCACAATCGCGAATGCACACTCTCTTGATAAATGCACCCGAACTGTGTCGTGAACACCGTGTTTGAGCTTACAGATTAACTTGAAATGAGATGAACACAATAATTGCTTGTTGAGCAACGCGGTAAAGGGACAATGAACAAAACGTGTTGTACGTTGCGCACGGTTGTGAACAGAGAGGATCTCAAGATGGATGCGCATTTCCGCCTCGGCGTCTTCTCAAACATTCTCGAGCGTCGATCGAGAAGACGGACGCTGATTGGTCGATCGCGGATCGACCGCGACTTCCGCTGCCCAGGAGGTGCTGCGATGATCGAGAGTGCGGCGGCGCAAAGAACTACTCATTCCCAAACAAATATATATATATAACGAAGAATAAATAATGCTAACATTGTATTCTCTCGCAATTGGTAGGGTAGACCGGGGGCGGTAGTAACACTTTGACTTTGGAATAAGATTACGCAAGAACTATCACGGTTAGAACAAAAGTTCTTATACGAAAATGTTACTTACTTATCCAACATTATTGAGACATAACGGTTCCGCTGTATGTCAAGTAATATCCAGGTTATTAATAAAAAATCGGAAGCGGAGAAAGTGTTACAGCCGTCCCTGACCCCGAGTCGGTTGTAACACTGCATGAAGTCGATAGTAGCACAAATTTAACTTAACAAAATTGAAATATTTATTGATTTGAATTATAATAATAAATGAAAAAAGTAAAATTTATAACCAATTATGCGGTATCGCAATTGTGGAAGAAATAGAAAACATTTTAGCTGATGCATTCTCCATGTGATCAATTCTTACATTCAGTACATTGCACCCATTTTTTATTTGGTTTGCTTGTGCTGTGCTATAGGACGCCATGCAAACACGACAATATTATTCATCTTCTTTGTCACTATTCAGTTCTGTCGCGGTACAACCGATTCCTACTGCCGATGTTACAATCGCCACCGATCAGACTTTTGAACTTGAATTATAAATTTTAATTAACGAGACGGGCAAAAGTGATAAGTAACGATCAGTATTATTTTAAAAATGGTCAGATTAAGTATTAAAAAAAAGAAAAACACGTACTTGCAAAGGAAGTATTTATATTACAATTTGAAATCAGTTAGAAAAAGTTACTTTAGGGTATCGAAAAGTTGTTTTTTTCAACACATGCATGAAAATGGGTATTTTTTTACGCCTGATGAGTGGGAGCAAAATGACTAATTTCAGACGTATTCGCGTTTTCTACCTTTCTCCCTAGGGAAAAAGACTTTACGCGCATGCGTAATCGCAATTTTTTACTTTGCTCCTGTTACGGTACCGCATCCTGCTACGATGTGAACGAAGCTTCGGAGGGAAATTCAAATGGAATTACACGAAGTTGTTGGTTTTATTGTAATCTTTATTCATCGTCGTGGAAAATATGTAAACGCTCGTTTAAGAAACAAAATGTATATTATTTATGTTAACAACGAAAATAGTAGACATAAGGATTCTGTAATAAGAGTCGACCCAGTCAAGACGTATTATAGAGATTATATAAATACATAAATTGTTCAATCTGGAAAGTAAAGTTTCTTGAAGTTCCTATTATTCGCGAGTCAGAACCCCGAACGCATTCACTGAGCAGAGTGCTTTAGCACTCCATGGGCCTCGATCCCATCCCCAGAAAACGGACGCTGATTTCCAAGGAGCCACGCAACAAAATCCCTGTTACAACGCGTAACACTCCCAAGGAAAGTGGAGTTTGGCGTTACCCTGTGGTATGAAGATGCAGTTGTTCGACTAATCGTTATCGATCATGTGTATTTTATCTTAATGTTACAACTGTCACAGCACCCCTTTTTATTAAAAGATAAAATTAAAAGATAAAATGAGTAATAATGAGAGTGATAGCGATACGAGATACCACACGCCCGCTGAAGTAGTAGAAGCTGCAAAAGCGATTGAAGAAAATTTGCTGTCTCCAAAATCAAAAGAAAAGTACGAGACGATATACAAAAATTTATGGAGTGGCGAGATAACCACAAATTATAATCATTATCGGAAGCAGTTTTTTTAGTTTATTTCAACGAAAAAAGAAAGATTTTAAGCCATCAACATTTTGAACACAGTATTCCATATTTTCTTGCGAATCGTTCAGTAGGCTTTCAAAAACACACCTTTTATGCAGGTGTTGAAAAAAATATAGTGCGTGACAAGCGAGAGACGCGAATTTGCCTCGCGTGAATTGCTGCCCTCGCTGCGCTCGGGCAGTAAACTTCACGTTCCCCGAAATCGCTTACTTCTCTCCCTTGTCACGCAATGTACTATTCTTCGCTATACATGTCTATTGTGTATCTATACTGCTAGAACATGGATGTGTGTATTCCAAATGTCATTCTTCATCATATATTCAAAATTTGGGTTAATATCTATCATATGTTTTGAGATATTTAACGTATTACAATCGCCCCCGTGTTAATATCGACCCCGGTCTACCCTACTATTAAACATAAAAAGTAATTTAATTAATCTTACCATTTGGCTTTTTAAATAACAGGCTGAAAACTGTAATAAGTTGTAAAGTAAAACGAAATAGGATATGTTTTTTATATAATTATGTAGAGGAGGGTGTAATGAAAATATTCAAATTACATATTTAGTTAGAATGTGGAACTCTGTGGAACTTTAATGTATTCAGTATTACTTTGTGATAGATTATTTAGATAAATTACTAATAAAGGATTATAGTTTATCGCAAAAGACTGTTCTTTAAAAATAACGATATTTGGCTACTTTCCTCTACTAATTTTACTTTCCCTTATAACTTGGAAACGAAAAGTTTTCACAACATGCGATTTAAACCACTTAAAAGGTTATTAAATAAAGTACTTTATAAATATTTCTCCAATTTTATTGATCGTAATTAACTTAAAAAAAAGAAAAAAAAAGAAAACTTAAATAAATGTAAAAACCATTAGATTATATATCATTGGAAAGGGATTCATTCCGATAGCTTTTCTAGCTCAAAAGATATACACAAATCTCACCAAGCAGTTCAACCCGGCCAGGCCACAGTGCGCTGCAACGCGCCGGCTAGACGGATAGTGAGAATGAACCAACCAGCTGACGGTCGTTTGCCGGCCGTCAGCCTGCCGCCGGCTAGACGGATATTGTGAATCTACCTTAAACGAGTACAGTGCAAAAGGCTGTCAGGATAATCTAAAGGAGAAATCACAATTGTTCATAGAATCTGAGTCGGCTAAGTCGACGGAAGTGGTCGGAACGTACGAAACGGGAAGTGAGCTAAGAAAAGGTAAAATCGTTAAAAGAATAGGGCAACAATCCGAAGTTGAAAAAACAATCGCCACCCCAAAGAGTGGTCACTTACATGATCTCCAAAATTCAGAAACTATTCACGAATTACCGGAGGTAAATTGTAATGTGCGTGATGATAAAAAATTTTGTACCATGTAATTACGTACGTCATTTCATTTGCAGATATCAGCACAAGCAAGGCCAAGAAACACTATCCGTTTTGATGCACGTTCTCCGCCCAAGGTGATATTACTTATTAATAACTTGAATTAGTATTACTCAGCTGCCCTTTTTCATCGCGTAATAAAGAGAATTTTTACATTTTTACAGGTATACAATTGTTCGGGACGACTCCCGAAGTCCACTTTGTAAATATTTTTTATCTTCGTCATTAAGCCTTGTACATATTTTTAAACTACGCGGGCCAACGGTGGGACTGGTTGCCTGCTCTCGTCGATTCCGTGATTCGGGTGGACCGAGTAGCTCGGGTCGCGGGATCGGCGAGGGGGGCGGCCGAACTCGGCCGGGGGCTCGCGAATTTGGCCGAGGGCCTTCTTCTTCGCGTAATGCGTGGCTCGCTTCCGTTCACGCGAGTGTTCGTTACCGTTGGTCGCTGGACTATTTGTGCACGTGTGTGCCGGTGCTAGTGGTTTTACCTTTTGGACTCGCACGCGAGTGCTCGCGTGCGGATTTACGAGTTCGATTTATAAATTTGCGTTGACTCGCGTCTGTCGCGAGTTTAGTCTTGTGAGACTCTCGTTTAACCGCTGTGTTAGGCGAAACACATTTTGTAGATCTGAGCCACCACGTGCTGTACAGTCGGCCATTAAAGTCTCGATCCAACCACCAACCTGTGTACGGCAATTCATTTTATCTTTGATTGTGCACCGGGAGCAATCCCTCAAAGGGTTTAGGGAACTTTCGCGCACATTTTCTGGTCCTTCGAGCCGGATTGGTGATTGGATTGGGTTGGATTCGAGTGTTCGAGTGTTCGCGACCTGCTCGTGTTGTTCGAGATCGTTCGGTGCGAGGTGCTCGCGTTCGTTGGAAAACGTTCGGTGAGCGTGATTCTCGCAACCGGAAGCGTGCGAATCTTTCGTCGCGCTTCTAACCGGTGTGTGCCGGTGTTCGTGCACGTTCGGGAACGTTCGGCGTGCGTGGTTCTCGTCTCTGTGACGAAAGCCTGTGGAAATCGCGTGCAGGAGCTCGCGGTTTTTCGAGAACGCTCTTGAAGCTGTTCGCGTTTTGAGAGCGTTCTGCTTCTGTGTTCGTGCATGTTCGAGAACGTTCGGTGAGCGTGGTTCTCGCAACCGGAAGTGTGCGAGTCTTTTGTCGCGCCACCAGCGGTGGGTGCCGTTGTTCGTGCGCGTTCTGGAACATTCCGTGTGACGTCGTACGTTTTTCTTGAGAACGCTCGTTGCGCAGTACTCGCGTTTATCCGCGAGTGGTCGCGGAGAGATAAAGTTTCGTGGCGCTGTTCGCGAGTCTCGTTCTGTGTAAGACATGGAAGCCATGGACGCCATTATTCGCGAACAGGTAGATACCGCGGGCCGAATTGATAGGTTCTTGTCGAACATTCGGAAGATGGGCAAGGACAAGGTCACCGTTTCGGTGCTGGAGATCCGAAAGGAAAGACTGAAGGCGCTTTGGACAGCATACGAGATCGGTCATCGTCGTCTGATACAACGGCCCGATGCCGCCGATTCTGATTATATTAAACAGGATCTGTATGCCGACGTGGAGGAAACGTTTCTTCAACACATGGTTGTTTTGAAGGATTGGCTGAACGAGCTGTGTCCGTCTGCCAAACAGTCCCTCACGGAGAAAGGCAAAACGTCGGTCAAAGCGGATTCGGACGAAGACTCTACACTTCCTCGAATCCCTTTGCCGACATTTTCGGGCGACATTCTGACGTGGGAGAGCTTCCGCGACCGCTTCCGATCGTTGATTCACGAGTCGAAACGGCTTTCCAAGGTCCGGAAACTCGAGTATCTGAAGTCCAGTCTGAAGGGCGAAGCCGCTAAAATGTTGGAACGGACTCCCACTACGGAGGCCGGCTACGACGGAGCTTGGAGTAATCTCATGAAACGTTATGAGAATAAACATATTCTCACCGCTGGGCACATGCGTCGCCTGGTGAATTCCGAACCAGTAGCCAAGGGACGTTCTTCGGATCTCAAGCGTCTCCTCGACGACTTCGCTCAGGCGAGAGAGTCGCTGTCGGCTTTAGGTAAACCCGTGGCAGAATGGGACGACTGGTTTGTGTTCCTGTTCACCGAAAAACTGGATCCAGCTTCTCGATTGGCTTGGGAAGTCACCTTCACTGACCGCTCAGCCTGTCCAAGCTACGGTACCGTCGAAAACTTTTTCGAAACGCGTATCCACGCTCTATTCGCTTCTCAGAAGTCGGAAGCAGCGACGTCCTCCAATCAACGGGAGAAGATTGGGAGATCGAAATCGCCGACTACACGGACGCGTACTGCGTTGCCAGTTAAGGCGAATGCGCCTTCCAAGGGGCGAAAACCGATGCGCCAGTGCCCTTTGTGTCATGGCGCGCACAATCTAAACTACTGTTCGCAGTTCAAGGGAATGCATGCACGGGATCGTAAGGCACAGGCGATGAAGGTAGGAGTCTGTCTTTCTTGTTTGAATGCTGGGCACTTCGTGGCGGACTGCCCTTCGTCCTTCCGATGTCTGCTGTGCAACAAGGAGCACCATACTCTCTTGCATGAGGCGTTCATGCCTGGTGAGAATGAGGAGTCAGGTAGTGTCCCTCCTCAAGGAGTTTCTACGACCTCAGCGTCGGTGAATTCCATTTCTGCTAAACGGCTGGTCTTGTTGGCGACGGCTCGAGTGCGGCTGGCAGCCCCCAATGGCCATTCGATTTCGGTGCGAGCGCTCCTGGATCAAGGCGCCGACGTGTCCTTCGTTAGTGAATGGGTGGCGCAGGCTCTTCGCCTGAAGCGAAGATCCACGCATGTCACGCTTTCTGGATTCCAGGGTAGCAGCGTCGGAGTGGCGAAGTATGAGGTCGAGGCGGTCTTGACCTCGGACAGCGACCCGTCCTTCAGTCTTCCCGTGAATGCACTGGTCACCCGGGAGGTGATACCTCCGACTCCCTCGCGACTGGCTTCGAGAGATGATTGGACCCATCTCCGGGAACTTAAACTTGCCGATGGGGACTGCTTCACTCCAACGAAGGTCGACATCCTGCTGGGTGCAGATGTCTGCTACGCCCTAATGGGAGAGACGCGTCAGGGACCCAGAGGCACGCCCTCCGCTACTAATACGCCCTTTGGTTGGGTTGTGTTCGGCCCAGCATCCGCTGAGGATGCAGCAGCTCCGCCAAGGACGAATCGGGTACTACATACACGGGTCGAGAATACTCTCGATTACGATCTACGCCGCTTTTGGGAGCTGGAGGAGCTTTCGGATTCCACTCTTGGAGACCCGGAGGATACCCGGTGCGAGAGCTTGTTCCGGAATACTCATCAGCGGGACCAGACAGGCCGATATCTGGTACGCCTACCATTCCGCCAGGACTCTTCCGGACAATTGGGAGCATCCAGGCCGGCTGCTCTGCGCACTCTGCTCAGCAATGAGAGGCGTCATCAAAGGGACGAGCGACTCCGCAGCAAGTATGCTGAATTCTTGCATGAATACGAGCTCCTTGGACATATGGAAATGGTGTCTGGGGAACTGGGTGCCGTTCGTCCCCATTATTACCTTCCCCACCATGCGGTGTGGAAGGGAGAGGGTGAAGACACCAAGATTCGCGTCGTTTTTAATGCGTCTTGTACGACGTCGTCGGGAAGGTCCTTGAACGACCTCCTGATGTCTGGACCGAAATTACAGTCAACGCTGTGGAGCGTTTTGACGAAATGGCGTCTGTTTCAGTTCGCCTTTTCAACGGACATTGTTAAAATGTTTCGACAAATTCAGCTGCACCCGGATGACCGGGATTGGCAGCGAATTCTGTGGCGCCCGAGACCCGATGGGCCTATGGAGACCTATCGGTTGGTCACGGTGACGTATGGAACGGCTCCGGCGCCGTATTTGGCCTTACGCGTGTTGCAACAGCTCGCAGTAGACGAGGGCGAGCGGTATCCCCTCGGTGCTCAGGTTCTGTTACAGCACTCCTATGTGGACGACCTCCTGGCTGGAGGCAGTGATCTGGACCGCGCACGAGAAGTTCAAAAGCAGACCATTGCGATCTTGAAGGCTGGAGGTTTCCAGCTGAGCAAGTGGGCCACCAGCCATTCGTCGTTGGACCCATCGGAGACGGAGAAGATGAAGCTGTTCCAGGAACCTGAAATACATGGAGCCTTGGGTCTGATCTGGATCACTTCATCGGACACTCTGTCCATTCGACCACCGTCCTTGCAACCGTTCCCTGATGAACATCGCTGGACGAAGAGGAGGGTGCTTTCTGAGCTGGCACGCCTCTTTGATCCCATGGGTTGGGCTGCACCAGTTCTGATCAAGGGAAAGATTCTGATGCAGGATCTCTGGTTGGCAGGACTGGACTGGGACGACCCGCTTCCGACGAGTCTGTCTGACTCGTGGACGTCATTTCGAGCAAGCCTAAGCAACTTAGGCAACGTTCACCTTCCGAGGTGGATCTACTACCATCCGACGGAAACCCAGGTGGGATTCCACGGATTCTGCGATGCGTCCGAACGGGCATATTGTGCCTCGGTCTATTTACGAGTGTACAACCCGAACACGGGGCTTACGTGTTCGAACCTGTTAGTCACTCGGACTAAGGTGGCACCTGTCAAGGTAGTAAGCATACCTCGTCTTGAATTATGTGGTGCTTTGCTTCTTGCCAGGTTATTAAAGCAAACAGTCTCGGAGCTGAGCCTCCCTGGAGCGACTGTTGTCGTGTGGACCGACTCCACTGTCGTGATCGCTTGGACGCGATCTCATGCGACCCGTTGGAAGCCATTCGTCGCGCATCGAGTGGCGGAGATCCAGCGACTTCTGCCGGAGACTTCCTGGCGACACGTTCGGTCGGCAGACAACCCCGCGGATCTAGCAACGCGAGGTTTAGAGCTGCAGGACCTCCAGACGTCCGATCTATGGTGGCAAGGACCTCAATGGTTGATACGCAGCCCATCGGACTGGCCGGAATCCAAGTTGGATCTCAACGGGACGGAGGTGCCCGAGCAGAAGAGTTCGGTGGTTTTAAATATTGTGCAGGATGCACGCCAGAACGAACTTTTTTTACGATACTCCTCGTTCACGCGTTTACTACGCATCACTGCTCTGGTTCGTCGGTTTGGTTTTAATTTGCGAACCGCTGATCCTGATCAACGGCGATCAGGGTTTCTTAACTCTACCGAGTTGTCTGAGGCCCGAGTCCAACTCTGTCACCTCAGTCAGCTGGATACTTTTCAACCAGAACTGGATGATCTGCGAATGGGAAGACCCGTCAAGATGTCTTCCCCTTTGTCTTCACTTAGACCATTTTTAGACCGACATGGACTCCTCCATGTTGGTGGCAGACTAGGCCAGGCTGAATTGCCGGATAACTTCAAGCATCCCGTCATAATCAGCCGATGGTCTTCATTGGCGTTGTTACTTGTGGATAACGCTCATCTGGCTACGTTGCATGGGGGTTTCACCCTAACACGCTCCTTTCTAGGACAAAGATTTTGGATTCCCCAAAATCGGAACCTGATTAAACAGGTATTACGGAACTGTCTTCGTTGCTTGAGATTCCGAGGCGTCACGGGCCAACAGCAGTTAGGGGAACTTCCTCCAGCACGTATACAACCATCTAAACCATTTCTGAGGAGTGGGGTGGATTATGCTGGCCCCATCCTGGTGCGGACAACCAAGGGACGGGGCCACAAGGCCTACAAGGGTTATCTCGCGATCTTTGTGTGCCTGTGCACCAAGGCCGTTCATATTGAGGTCGTGTCGGACCTTTCTTCGACCACGTTTATAGCGTCTTTTCGCAGATTCGTCGCACGACGAGGACATTGTGCGGAGCTTCTCAGCGATAATGCTACTACGTTTCGAGGAGCTGATAAGGAGCTAAGGAGCCTTTTCCGGGGAGCCTCGGACTTCTTCAAGGAAGTCTCCGTGACCATTGCTATGGATGGGACTCATTGGTCATTCATTCCTGCGTACTCCCCTCATTTCGGAGGTTTGTGGGAGGCTGCGGTGAAGTCTGCAAAGTACCACTTGCGACGTATCATCGGGGACACCACTTTGACTTATGAAGAACTTTCGACACTGACGTGTCAAATCGAGGCTTGCCTCAATTCAAGGCCCCTTACGTCCTTATCCGACGACCCGTCTGATTTGTCTCCTTTGACTCCTGGACATTTCCTTGTAGGAGCACCATTGGTCTCCATCCCTGAATCGTGTTCCTCCGCCTTACCGGTTCACGGATTGACAAGATGGAAACTGCTGTCTAATTTACGTGATCATTTCTGGCACAGGTGGACGAACGAATATCTGCATCAATTGCAGCAACTTCCCAAATGGCGTAGGCGTAAGGCCAATTGGAAGGTCGGAATGCTGGTGCTGGTCAGGGACCAACTGCTCCCCCCGACGAAATGGCCGCTGGCCAGGATTCTGGAGGTCCACCCAGGCAACGATGGTCTGGTGCGTGTTGTCACCATCCGTACCGCTACCAAGACGGCGATACGCTCCATCGGAACTTTGTGCCCGCTACCCGACGGGCCATCAGCTGACTCGTCTAAGGACGTCAACGACCTCCCACATCCCTGAGGGCCCAGGACCACGGTTCGATATGCTGTTCGTCACGGCGGGCGGCAAGGGTGCCGCTCGAGCCATGCCCTGGCCGGGCCTCACGCGAGGGTTCGCGTGCGGGAAAACCGCTTCGCGGTCCTTATGTATTATTCTTAAGTTTCTTATCTTGTTTCGTCGTCGTGACCTCGGACGAGGCGGGCGGCATGTTCGGGACGACTCCCGAAGTCCACTTTGTAAATATTTTTTATCTTCGTCATTAAGCCTTGTACATATTTTTAAACTACGCGGGCCAACGGTGGGACTGGTTGCCTGCTCTCGTCGATTCCGTGATTCGGGTGGACCGAGTAGCTCGGGTCGCGGGATCGGCGAGGGGGGCGGCCGAACTCGGCCGGGGGCTCGCGAATTTGACCGAGGGCCTTCTTCTTCGCGTAATGCGTGGCTCGCTTCCGTTCACGCGAGTGTTCGTTACCGTTGGTCGCTGGACTATTTGTGCACGTGTGTGCCGGTGCTAGTGGTTTTACCTTTTGGACTCGCACGCGAGTGCTCGCGTGCGGATTTACGAGTTCGATTTATAAATTTGCGTTGACTCGCGACTGTCGCGAGTTTAGTCTTGTGAGACTCTCGTTTAACCGCTGTGTTAGGCGAAACACATTTTGTAGATCTGAGCCACCACGTGCTGTACGGTCGGCCATTAAAGTCTCGATCCAACCACCAACCTGTGTACGGCAATTCATTTTATCTTTGATTGTGCACCGGGAGCAATCCCTCAAAGGGTTTAGGGAACTTTCGCGCACAACAATAAAACATCAGATACCAAAAGTTCATGTATTACAATTACACTATGTACCAGATTGTTCTATAGATGTTTAAATTGGTTTAAAAACTAAAATCTTCCTCATAATAATAATAATAAATACCGTTAAGGAACTAGTTTCTCACCGAAACCGTTTTTCATTCATATACTTCTGTTAGTATACAAACAAATGATATTATGTTTAAATAAAAGGTGACTTATTTATTTTAGTAATCATTCTAACAATTATTTATATTAATTATTTTATGAACTGATCAAAAACTAGTTCCTTAACGGTATTCAATTTATTCTGTATTAATTTTCTATTTTTCCCAACTTTTAGCAACAAATAAGAAAGATCTGTACCACTGCCGTGTTTCCGTTTTTTGTAATAAAATGAATATCAAATTATATGTTCCTGTTTTCGAGTCGTAATTTATGGTTAAAAACCTGTGACCCGCTTTTACGGGGCACGGTGAGACCAGAGGAGCGGTCCTTTCGCCGACTCAGTCGGGTGTGTCGAGGGTTCGTCAAATGAATACTCCCGTTTGCTGGTAGAAGTGTTCTGGTTTATTTCTGCCTTGCGGCTGTCCTAACGCGCGGTATCGCGCGACGCGGCGGCTTATTTCCTATTCCTTAGTAGCTAAACGGCTTAAACACTATTACTATTAACTAGACGGCTTAAATGCTATTTCTAGGCGGTGCTACGCTTAGGCTAGGTGGTGTCTAAAGGTCCACGCACACATATCCGTTCCGTTTCAGTTCCGTGTCAGTTGCGTGGTCGTAAAAGGTATTGGTTGCTTGTTTTGGAATGGAGCAGCGCACACTTATCAGTTCCGTGACATTCGATGGGCTCTCCGTACCCGTCAATTCCGGACCGTGGGAATCAGTGTTAAAAAATAACGTAGGCGTGCTAACCTCTATCCGTTCGGTGAAACTAGAATTTGGTTGCCAACGATATTTTGGGCATTTGGACTTTTTTTTTTTTTTTTTTTTTTGACGTGGAGAAATCCCTAACGGATACCCCGCCCCCCGGGGGAGGGACGGGGTTATGTGGGGCTTGCACCCACTAAAACTCCACGGTGGTCGTCCTCGGGCGCGGAGTCGCACGCTCGAGGGGGAGGACTTGTGCGAGAGCAAACTAGCGATACATTCGCTTGCCCCCCCCTCAGCGCAAATGCTGGCTCCGCGCTCAACAACCCCGCGCGGCAACGCGCGGGGTCTTCCCAAAACTCCGGCGACGCGAGACGGACCACGCGGCCGCGTCGCCACTTCTGGGGGGGTCGCACGATGTGGTGGAGGGGTGAGCGTGCCCCCCGGCACCCCCACCCCGCGACCCCCCGCGGTCGAGCAGTGACCCGGACGCGGCCCGAAGGGTCGCGGCCGGGCGGGGAGGCGGCACTTGGTCATATGGTCAATTGACCGCCGCACTCACCCTTTACCTGCTCGACCGCCTTCCTCGGGAGCGCGCTAAAAACGGCGCCAATGGCGCGGCTCCCGGGGGAGCAGCAGATGGTCGGCTGCTCCCCGGGGAGCCCTCTGACACGAGGACCCCCTGTTCGTAACTCCGCCGTCGCGCGTCGCGCCCTACCACGACGCGACGCCGACGGCAACTCGCGGCTAAGGCCGCCTCCTTCCCGAGGCGGGGCATTTGGACTGACGGAGTCCTGAAATCACGGAAAGGGCGACCTTTTTTTATGACAGTGAAAAAATGTTCTCGGGTCGAAGCTCTCGCACCACGCGCTTCAGGGGTCCTAGACCCTAGAGTCATAAAGACAAGGACAGCAATAGGCCACTCAGTAATGAAAATAGGAATTCTATAATTAATATTAGATCTCCATACAAATACCACCAATGGATAGCTGGAGTTTTTGCAATGAAAATTATACCAAACATGATATAATTCTGATCATTATTAATGATTGTAATGAAAAGAGTGTTGTATTTTAATTTTGTGTGGTAAGATAGAGGGTATGATCGGATGCATGCATGCTGGGTGTTAGGGAAATGGAGCTGGATGTGCGTTTCAACAGGGCGTGCAAACTTTAGAGCGTTTTTCACACGGCGATACATGCATCGCGACACGTGTATGATGCGTACCGATTTTCAATTGATCATTATAGCTTCCATAGGAACCGTTCACACGACGATTCTCGTATCGCGATACTGATTTTGTGCACCCCGCATACTTTTTGTTTGAAGTCGACAGATGAAATGTGGAAACGAGCGACCTCTTTCACAGGGCGCGGGGCGAAACACGTATCGCGCTACGTGTTGATCATTTGTTCTTCAATAAAAAATATCTTTTCGTACCCCACACATTTTTGGACAAAATATTTCTCTGAAGAAATGAATGAGATTGAAGCGTTATCTATTTGGATTATACACGAAAGATGTGTAACCGTTAAACCGCGGGGTTACCGGTGGGACGGTGGAGGAACCGTATCGCCAGCTCAGGACGGTGGTCCAGGGCCGCCGATCGAATGACTTAGTACGCAGAGGTGAGGTAGAGTACGAGAATTTATTCACGCTGATGCACAGAGTATCCCGGCCAGGTCTATGCTGGCAAACAGAGTATGCACGGCTTAAACCTAGACTTAGCCTATCGCGGGTATCGGCGCGTATCGCGGCGCGGATCGCGTCGCGTACTTCGGAGCGTTGGTCGGCGGTGCGTATCGCGGCGCGTGTCGCGGCGCGTATCTCGGTGCGTGTCTCGATGGTCGATTCGGCGAGAGTGGAGAGGAAAGACGATTTGACCCTTCGGTGTCCAGGCGGGCCAACCCTGCCAATGGACCCTGGTCGGAGAGTCGGGGGGGTCCGGTCACCCAGTGGGCACAGCCCGCGGGTGAGTCGGCGACTGTAAGGACGCTCTCGAGAACAGAGATAACTCTGTTCGGGAGATCGATGGCGGTTATCGGTATTTCGTCCAGAGGATGGCTCACGCTGTCCTTCTGGGAACCGTGGAGGTGTGGAGGCGAAAAATGCACAGAGACTCAGTCTGTGGACGCACGAGAACTGGTGTGAAACACGGGCGCTTGGCTTTCGCAAGAACGAGTGTTACTGCACAAGAACGTGGAATCGCACAGGAGGTCTCCGGGAGAGGCGTACTGTGTACTAACGCTCTAGGCGGTCTCTGTCAAATAGGCCTATGCCCTCGACCTTTATGTCCTCGTCCGCACATTTTCGGCAGCGAGAGAGTCTCTCTCTGTGAATCCCTCTCGCGCCAGTTCTCGGTATTGCGGACGAGTGGTGGGGGGCAAGACCGTTGGCGTCGCGCGGTACGCTCTGCCTCGGTCGGGCGCGTGGTGGGGGGTAAGATCGTCGTCCCACCGGCGTAACTCGTTACAGATGTAGTAATAAACGAGCGAAGAGGAGACATTGGATTCATCCCATAAACAGCATTAGACATTAAAAGGGAACTTTTCATGTATTAGTTATTTCATGAACTTCTAAAATCTAAATGATTTAGAATATCTGCCACCTCGCCACGTGCCGTGTGAAAGGGTTCAGCCGTTACAACGTTTCGTTTGCCGACTTCATACGAAAGATATCATGCGGCCAACGTTTGCGGGATACACGAAATCAGTATCACGATACGAGAGTTGTTCTGTGAACGCTTCTATAATCAATGTATAATCGGTGTTCACCATACACGTGTCATACGTGTATCGCCGTGCGAATGAAATCGTAGACAGTTCGCGATACAAGTATCGCACACATGTATCCCCGTGGGAAAGAGCTCTTCAGTTGCAACATAATTGCGTAATACACATACCTATGTACCTTTTGGTATGTGGAAATGGTTGGGAAATTTCAAAATTTATTCCGTTTGTATAAACGTAATATTGCATTTTTTATGTTCAATAAACTTGGTGTTCGTCAAATTGGAGACGGATCGCTTATCGATTGAGTATGTTTAGAAAATAACGGATCGCAAACGTCGCTGGAACTGGGAACTCGCGAGAGGGCTTCGTAAATTTATGACCCCTATGGTCTAAGCACTAGTTTAATATTTAAGTCACTATTTACAATTGTTACAATAAAGCTGAACGCACGCACAAGTTAACGAAAGGACAAAACACTGACTTTCCTACGCCGTAGGCTTAATCTAGTTAACAAAGTCGAAGCACGCGGAATCGGCCCGATTCCGTAAGCAAAGCAACGTATAAAGCAGTTCTCCTACGCGGTAGGGTTTTCTAGAAAGCAGCGCGATGCACGTGGGCTCGGCCCGATGCCCTTTACAACGCGAAACCAGCGGATGAACAAAGCGCGTGGATTCGGCCCGAATCCAATAAAGCAAAGCGACTTTGAAGACGGCTCGTCGACAAGTGTCGTGTACAGAACAGAGATCCAGGAAATCGGCCCGATTTCCTGGAAGGCAGAAGCAGTCCCCCTTCCATCGGTTGTAAGGCGATGGAAGGGGCCGTTTTCGGCGCTCCACATGAGTCAGCGGACCGGTGCCATTATCTAATTCGCGGTACGCCAGGGAGATGGCGTTAAGATGCAGAATTCTCTTAACAAGTATATACACGCACTCGAATATAAGAACAAAAGCACGCGTTGACGTATTGCGTGCGAGAAAAGTACGATTGGTCCTAACTTAACCAATCGCACCTGCATCCTCCCCAAACGGACTTGTGTACCACACGTGGTTCCCAAAATTTCATCAGGCTGATCGGCCAGAGCATTTGGCCAGGGTCGCGGTTTATGACCGTACCTATTGTCATGCGAGTCGGCGGTGAACAACCGTGCGAACGGGTGCGAAGTCACCACGGTACCAAGCACCAACACAGCAATATACGGATCAAGGAGTTACGCCACCATGAAAGTTTTGAAAAATTGATTTGTTTTATCTTGCATTTTTTCTTATTACGTAAAGTTTTAAGAATAAATAAAGTCATGGTAGACACAAAAAATAGCCGAGTTATAGACTTTAAACAAGCCGCGGATGTCGATATTCCGCAGCAGGTAGCGACCACTCTATTTTTCTTCTTTTGCGTTTTTCTGGAAACTACATTTTCAAAGGTGATATATGAAATATCTCAAAAACTATTTGTCCGATTGAATTCAAACTTGGGACGCATATTCTTAATGATATTATCTACAATGTAGCATATCATTTTTTTCATGCGATGACCCATTCGTATATAATACTTAAATGTTTTAAGTTCGAATTTGTTACATGAAAAACGAATAATTTTCTTCACCTTGCTCTCATTTGTGCAATAAAATTTTTTCTCAAATCCGTATGCTACATTGTAGGTATTTTATTAAGGAACCCAAAAATCCGATAGTCACTTGTCACAAGCGTTGTTTGATGGCATGGCAACCCAGTGACAAGTGCCTATCGGACTTACGGAATTCGCGCGCCACGCGGCGAGGAAGCATTCACCATTCTGGCAACGATCGCGTTAGCACAGTGCACTGTGAAATTGAAGAAATGGCAGCGTTCGAAGAAATCGAGAGCATGGAAGTGACGGAGATGTTGGAAAGCGAGGGACATCCCCTTCATCACCTCAGCGACATCAGACCGGCCCGCAGGAACCGCAGTTCCGTGTGGGAGTGGTTTACGAAAGTAAATCGGCACGAGAGCACGTGCAACACGTGCGGAAAAACGTACAAAACGAAGGCGGGAGGCACATCATCCCTTCGAAGGCATATGACCAGCCAACACAGCGAGATATTCGAAGCTGTGAATGAGATCAGCGCGGTTGTGGCGAATACCAATGAAAACGGTATGTAAGAAACTATTTATGCTCCTACTAGTGCATGGAACTTTATTTTGAACAATTACATAATTTCCAAATAACCACGTGACTCATACCGCGAAATTCGTCCACAGATGATACAAAAATGCCCATGCTCGAAAAAAATTCCCCGCGAGCAAAGGAAATTACTAGCGCAATTGCCCGCATGATAATCGTGGATTGTCAACCGTTCTCCATGGTTAGCGACACAGGCTTTCAACAATTGATGAAGGTTGTGGAGCCGAAGTATCAGATCCCCCGCCGTGCGACGTTCGCCGAGGAAATGATACCTGACATGTTCCGAGCCGAACGGAAGAAAATTCAGGACGTAATCAGCGAGGATGTCAAAACTGTACGTATAACTTCTCCAATGTTCGTGAAATTTGTCAGTATCTTTTATGTGATATTTAAAACACGTTTCTGACTCGATTTAAGATATTTACACATCTTTTAACTGTTTTGGATTAGAAACGTACGTTTGCATTCACGACGGACGGCTGGACGTCGCGGACACTCGAGAAGTACGTGTCGCTGACGGTCCATTATATTAATGATAAGTTTATATTAAATAACTATACGCTTCACATCCTCTGCGTGACCGAACCGCAAACGAGCGAGAATATACACGCAATTATAAAGAAATCTTTGAGCGAGTGGGGGTTGGATAAGACCAAATCCACTATATACTTTACCACCGACAACGCCTCGAACATTGCAAAGGCCATAAAATTGTGCGATACGTGGGAGCGTATCCCTTGCTACGCTCATACTCTGCAGGTAAATAAACAGGAGATATTTAAATGCAAAAAATGAATAATAAATCGTTAACATTTCATGTTTAATGCAACGAGTTTTTTTTTCAGTTGGTCATAAAGGACTGCGTGGACGATTCCGCTGATCTGCTGAAAATAATAAAACGATGCAAACTCATCGTAGGGTTTTTTCATCGCTCAACATCGGCAACGGAACAGCTGAAAGTCGAGCAGACGAAACTATTTCCCGCTTCGAAGCCCCTGAAGTTAATTTGCGACGTGAAGACGCGAAGGAACTCCCAGTTCGACATGCTCAGTCGCTTACTAGAGGTACGACGTGCGCTTGATGCGGTCCTCTGTGAGCCACGAACGCCGGATCACTTGACAAATTGCGAGTGGTCCAAAATCGAGCAGTATTGCGAATCATTGAGAATTTTTAAAGAGGCGACGTTAATAATGACTCGGGAAAACGAGCCAACGCTATGCCGTTACATACCATCTATATACGGCATACGGAAAAGGTTAAGCAGCCCAGTACATATTAACGAAACGGCCGACACGAATAGCTCGCAGTTTCGACAAAATTTATTACAAGAACTGAACATTAGATTTAGTTTTATTAACAATTCAGAGCCGCTAATACTTGCAATGATTCTGGACCCTCGCACCAAAGACCGTCTATTGTCAACAGACGAGAAACTGGCGGCTCACAGAGTCCTGTATTCGGTTGCGACCGAGTACCTCGCGGACGTAAGCGATGTGGGTGGGGGAAATGTTCAGTCGAACCAAACGTCAGGTGAGTGTGAAACAATAATAAGATTATGTGATACTGTGTTCAATGTTGTACGTTATATATTTTGTTTCTATGACAGAACCAGCGCCAGGAACGTCTGGAACATTAATGGATTTCTTTGACGATATTGGAAGAAACGAAGCGGATAGACCCACCGACACTATTGACAACGAAATTCAGCGTTACGTGGATGAAAAACTTGTCCTAAAAGAAACGTGTATTCTGCAGTGGTGGAGGGACAATGCGGCGAAATTCCCAAAACTGGCCTACGTGGCACATCATATTTTGGGCGTGCCGGCATCGCAGGCGTATAGCGAGAGGCTATTTTCGCGTGCCGGTAACGTAGTGACGGAAAAACGCTCATGCCTCCTGTCACACAGAGTAGAACAGATGTGCTTTCTATCGGCGAATATGCGCCAATAACATTGGTAAGTGTAAAGAAACCTTATTAATTTACTAATGTGAGATGTACGAACTCCATTGACTTTTAACTATCTAGCAATCCCTGAAATTGTGTTTATCTCGTTGCAGCAGGTCTACGTGGCACAAAATCGGCTCTTTTCAGAGCCACCATGATGTACAAAGTCCGACCGAGCAACCTCCCCGCGGTGTACATCGGGTAAAGCTAATGCCGGCGGCACGTGACCTTTGCAGGACTTTTCAAGGTCATCGCATGGTCAAACAAATATCATAATGATATGTCCCCCTCCGGTCTAATAGTATATAGTATCTGGTATGTGTGTAGGGTCGACAGTTCATTGTATGCCTATTATTGTGTATATTATATAATCCATGTATATAATGAGTAACTTATATGTATAGCATGAATATAGTGTGTGTGTGTGTAGTATGTATATACTATGCAGTATCCGTACATTATGTATGAAATATGTGTGTAATAAGTTTATTTAATTTCTTGTGATTTCATACGTTCTTTCAGAAATATTTCCCATCCTCATTCAAACGGTTTACTACCGTGTTCTTACATTAATTAAATAAAAAAATTAAATTGTGTGTCTATTTATATTGCTTGTTCAAAAATTATTCGTCTATTTATTTATTTTTACCTAGCCTGTGGAAGTTTATGCAAGTATGATATGCCGCGAATATGCAAATATGCTGAAAAAGGTAACGGGGGGCGGGGGGATATATTTAACCTCTTTTATCAAACTGTAGTATACTAATAATTGTACTGTAATAATTATATATTATACGTATCAAGCCGTTGTACCTACTATTGAATTATTCAACATTTGAATATATATGTATCTATTACACTATTAAACTTTTTAACATATGAAACTATTAAATTTGAATGGCGTGGTTCACCAAGCTAATTTGTAAACAAATTCCGTATCTGCAAAAAATATGAAAAATATGCAGAATGTGCAACGTATATCCAGAATATGCAAAATGTATAAAATCGAAAGTATATTTTTAACATCCTCGTACATAACAACATAGTTCTGTCAAAGTCCCGCTTGTTTAAGTCATTCCAATAAAAACATGCATTTACATAAACTTCCGCAGTCTATATTATAATTGGGTTAGGTATACATAACCTATCTCCTAACCTATCTGCTCGACGTACAATGTACAGACATACATTCGGGCCGCCTCAGTTCCTTCGAGCCGCCTCGGTTCTTTCGAGCCGCCTCGGTTCTTTCGGGTCGATCGGTTCTTTCGGCCCGCTTGAAATAATTCAATCCGCTTGGTTCTGTTCGAGCCGCCCGCTTCATTCGGGCCGCTTGAAAAATTCAAGTTACTTGGTTCTATCCGAGCCGCTCGGTTTTTTCAAGCCGCTCGGTTCATTCGGGTACTCGGCTCGGCTCGGAAACCGGGTTTCAGCTTGGTTCGGATTTCAAGCTACCCGAATATTCAAGTACTTGAACAGCCCTACTCCCTACGCGTATCCCGCCGCGAAAATCTCTCCGTGCAGCAGTGATGCCAGAACCGCGGATTTTCGCCCACGGACCCTACCACCACTCCGCGACCAAGCGTACCCCCTTCTAGCGCCTATACCGCACCACACAAGCATACCGTTCCCTTCATTCCGTATGCCATACGCGCTGCCTGGTCGGCGCTCCCCGGTGCGGATATTCTACTTTATTTTTAATATTTATTCTCTAATTTCTCTTTCCATATCCTCAGAAGACTAAAGGCTTGAAAACTGTTAATTTACAAAGCATTTTCGCAGCTGGCTAATGTACGATGTTGGTCTTCTGCCTTTTTTTGTACATAAACAAAAATAATTCCTTGAAATGCTACTTACAAAAGAAGTACCTTTCTAGGATGGACTCTTTAAAATTCACGTCACAATGAACAGTTACAGAATCGGTGATTTCCGCTTCAGGTAAGCGAGCCGCCCGCTCCGCTATTACGGTCGGCTTACCACTCGCACCACGGATTACTGTAATGAGGTTTGAAAACAATATCGACTACCCGTCCAAATGATGTCATTTATACCTACAGAAGAGTTTTACTTGCCACCTTCTCGTGGTTTCCATCGAGCAATGGCACAATTCAAGGAATTATTTCTGTTTATGTACAAAAAAAGGCAGAAGACCAACATCATACATTAGACAGCTGCGAAAATGCTTTGTAAATTAACAGTTTTAAAGTTTTTATTCTACTGAAAATATAGAAAGCGAAGTTAGAGAATAATTAATGAAAAAAGTAGAATATTCGCACCGGAATTTGAACCTCGGACTTTCTGTTTGCGACCCAAGCTCTAGGACTTCGGTGAAATGAATTCTTGGCGGAGAGCACCGGCCAGGCAGCGCGTACGGCACACGGATGGAGGGACGGGTATGCTTGTGTGGTGCGGTACAGGCGCTAGGAGGGGGTAATTCGAGTAAATTCGAGCTACTCGGTTTTATCGAGCCGCTCGGTTCTTTCGAGCTACTCGCTTTTATCGAGCCGCTCGGTTCTTTCGAGCTACTCGCTTTTATCGAGCCGCTCGGTTCTTTCGAGCTACTCGCTTTTATCGAGCCGCTCGGTTCTTTCGAGCTACTCGCTTTTTACGGGTACTCGGCTCGGCTTGGAAACCGAGTCTCGGCTCGGTCCGAACTTCAAGCTACTCGAATATTCGAGTACTCGAACAGCCTTACTTCATACTGCTTTGTTTCATAAATATTATAATTTTTTAACGTAAATTTTATATATAAACATGGTAAAAATACATAACTTTTTATACACGTACAAACATAACTGGTACAACATACTTGTACTATAAAAACACTGTAATTTATTTATACTTAATATGAAATTTTTCATTATACAGGGTGTCCCAAAAATGTCGCGTTTCCTTGAAAGGGGTGACTCAGGGGGTGATTTGAAACAACTTTTTCCTTAGCGAAAATATTGTCCGAAGCTTTGTTAAGGAGATATTAAGCAAAAACCCCGACCAATCAGAGCGCGCGCCTTCCGCCCGAGTTCCCGCGGTAGCGTTGGCTACGAGGTAGGCGACCGCGCTTGTGCTACGAACGTACGAACAAGCAAGTCGGCATGCATCGAAGGAAACTGCGTTACACATTTTTTTTTTAAAGCAGAATCTTAAATAAGAATAATTTGAAGTGAGAGGACAAGAAGTACGTAAATTTCGTTTTTAAATAAGGCATAAACGAAAAGGTAACGTAACAGAAAATGTACGACAAGTGATCGTAATTCGTTATTGAGGTAAAAATCCGTAGTTTAACAACGGCCAACACAACTAAATTTAAAAAATAATATTAGGTGTATGAATAAATTCTTTCCGACTGGAATTTCTATCGCGGTGGTATTCAGAAGCTGCCAGAAAAATGGCAAAAGGTAATGAACAATAATGGAAATTATTGCGATGATCGAGTTGTTTTCATATTTTTTAAATCGAACTGTTATTGTACCCTAAAATCGGAAAGAATTTATTTTCACACCTAATAATCACCAATAAATTAAAGAAAACTCACCCTTTCGGACATTCCTTTCCTTGCTTTCCTTCCCTTTTCGGAAACCTGTGTTACTAGGCCACTGTACCGATCCTGGTCATCCGCGTCCAGTGCTCAGCTGATCGCAGGGTCAATGTACCGAATATTCACTTCACTGCACGGCTACTAACACTGATCACTGAATTTATTTTTCACGGAACGTGTTGTTCCTACGTTATAAAAATTGGTGGCTGCGAAAGGTGCCGATTACTGTTAATTACTGGGACGAGATTACTACTATTACCCGGCGAAAAGAAAACTCGTGGCAGACTGTCTCGGGCTGTGCAGTCCGCTGCTGTGACGATTGGTCGAGTCACCTATTTGGGCACACTTTTAAAGACTGGGCACACGTATTTTGGTTATTGGCTGAAGTTGCCACATACATTGTCACACCGCGCGACGAAGAGATCGAACGAAACACGAGATCGAGTGGGATAGAGCGATTTGACCAAGCCTAGCCTACGCTTTTGTTTTGACGATCGTCGGTCGGATCCGTATCTGATCGCTGCACAGCAGCGGACTGCACAGCCCGAGACAGTCTGCCACGAGTTTTCTTTTCGCCGGGTAATAGTAGTAATCTCGTCCCAGTAATTAACAGTAATCGGCCCCTTTCGCGGCCACCAATTTTTATATCGTAGGAACAACACGTTCCGTGAAAAATAAATTCAGTGATCAGTGTTAGTAGCCGTGCAGTGAAGTGAATATTCCGTACATTGACCCTGCGATCAGCTGAGCACTGGACGCCGATGACCAGGATCGGTACAGTGGCCTAGTGACACAGGTTTTCGAAAAGGGAAGGAAAGCAAGGAAAGGAATGTCCGAAAGGGTGAGTTTTCTTTAATTTATTAGTGATTATTAGGTGTGAAAATAAATTCTTTCCGAATTTAGGGTACAATAACAGTTCGATTTAAAAAATATGAAATCAACTCGATCATCGCAATAATTTCCATTATTGTTCATTACCTTTTGCCATTTTTTTGGCAGCTTCTGAATACCACCGCGATAGAAATTCCAGTCGGAAAGAATTTATTCATACACCTAATATTATTTTTTAAATTTAGTTGTGTTGGCCGTTCTTAAACTACGGATTTTTATCTCAATAACGAATTACGATCACTTGTCGTACATTTTCTGTTACGTTAGCTTTTCGGTTATGCCTTATTTAAAAACGAAATTTACGTACTTCTTGTCCTCTCACTTCAAATTATTCTTATTTAAGATTCTGCTTTACAAAAAAAATTTGTAACGCGGTTTCCTTCGATGCATGCCGACTTGCTTGTTCGTACGTTCGTAGCACAAGCGCGGTCGCCTACCTCGTAGCCAACGCTACCGCGGGAACTCAGGCGGAAGGCGCGCGCTCTGATTGGTCGGGGTTTTTGCTTAATATCTCCTTAACGAAGCTTCGGACAATATTTTCGCTAAGGAAAAAGTTGTTTCAAATCACCCCCTGAGCCACCCCTTTCAAGGAAACGCGACATTTTTGGGACACCCTGTATATCTAAGTCCGCAGGGCACTGGTTTAACTCATCCATAGCGCGATTTATGGGATCGGCAGTGTAATGATGGTAATCCGGGACGCGCGGTACAAAGAGAGGTCTCGAACGCAGTGACCGTTGCGGAGCTTGAAAACAAATCAGTGATACGAGCTCTTTGCAGTTTATATGTCCATGGAAAACTTTGTATAAGAATAATAGGTCTGAACAGACACGGCGGTCACTAAGAGTAGTGAGTCTCGTCTTCCGCAAGGCTGGACTATAATGATGGTCATCAAACCGCATTGGGCTACCAGACGCCCTCATGGCCAGCCTGAGAAACTTGTGCTGGACCCTTTCAATTGCACTGGCATACAACTTATGCTTGGGGCTCCAAATAACCGACGCATATTCAATCTGTGGCCTTACCAGTGCGACGTATAACAATTTCAATGTCCTGATTCGTTTAAAGTGTTTCGCAAAACAGGCGATAAACCCGAGGGTTTTCATTGCCTTACAAGTGATGCTACGGTAATGATTACGAAAATCAAGACCCCCCATAAACGTAACACCGAGGTCTAAGACTTCCGCTACCGCAATTAAAGTGGTTTCACCCAGCATATAAGTCGAGGGAATACCATTGAGAGCCCTATGTGACCTCAATAACATACATTTCGCGGTATTTAGCTTCATCCTATTGACGGTACACCACTGCTCGAACCTACTGAGATCAGCCTGCAACAGAACAACATCGAAAGCCGCATTTATAGTGCGGAAAATTTTCAAATCGTCTGCGTACATTAGGAATTTACTGTCCAGGAGAATCTCCCCGAGATCATTAATAAAGAGAAGGAACAGGAGAGGACCTAGGTGCGATCCCCGAGGGACACCCGAGGTCACATTGACTGGATTCGATAACTGTTTGGGAATGAATAGTTCTCTGCGCCGCCGCACTCTCGATCACCGCAGCACCTCCTGGGCAACGGAAGTCGCGGTCGATCAGCGATCGAACAACCAATCAGCGTCCGTCTTGTCGATCGACGCTCTAGAATGTTCGAGAAGACGCCGAGGCGGAAATGCGCATCCATCTTCTTTTCCATTCTGTTCACAACCGTGCGCAACGTAATACGTATTTTGTTCATTGTATAAAAGCGTGCTCATCAAGCAAATTCAGTGTGCAAATCACGCTCTCATAGTTATTAAACTCAACGCGGAGTTCGCGACACATCTCGCGTGTAGAATAACAATTGTTTTGTGCATTTGCGGTGTGCGTGTTCACGCGTCCACGCGGAGAACCGGTGGATTTTTGTACGATAGAGTGTACGGGGGCTCAACCCTTTGTTTTCACGTGCGCACAACGACCATACGTTGGCACACGTTTTTAAAATAAAGACATCACATTCTTTTTGTGCAAAACAGTGTCTGTGTGGCTCAACGCCGATCATAACCTCACCAGCCTCCTCGTGCTCACCCTAACCTAATATTTTACAATAACCGATCCCCCACTCTAATAACCTGCACTCGGCTTTCAAGATAGCTAACAATCCAGGAAAGGAGCGGCCCGTTAATCCCTATTGAGGCTAATTTATGATGCAGGATACCATGATCCACTGAATCAAATGCCTTCCGGAAGTCGGTGTACACAGTGTCAACTTGAAGGCCCGCATCCAGTGCAGCAGAGACGAAGCAGTGGTATACCGCCAAGTTGGTTGCCGTCGATCGCCCAGGAACAAATCCATGCTGTTCGTCGCAAATAACGTTCGTGAGGCATGATGTTAGATGTAATAATCCGTAATAATTTCCTCAAAAATCTTAGGCAACACCGATAATATGCATATCGGCCTGTAGTTTCTAACGTCGGAGCGGTTGCCTGCCTTGAATACCGGGGTCACTAAAGTGGTCTTCCAAGCTGTCGGGAACGTCCCCCTAGATAATGAAGAGTTAAAAATATGCCAAAGGGGCCTAGCGAGAATGAAGCGACACTCCCTTAACAACCGAGGGGGGATCCCGTCGTACCCTGGGCCTTTCAACACGTCAAGCGATTCAAGCTTGGTAAAGATTTGACTTATAGAAATGGACAAAGAGGGCAGGTACCACCCCAGCCTGAGGACTATATACTGAGCCAAAGAAATCGGCAAAGAGATTAGCAGATGTCGTGTGCGTCGAGACATAATTACCGTTGAGGTGTACCTTCCCAGGAATTCCATGGTCAGCACGCTTAGTATTAACAAATTTCCAGAAGCAGGATACATCATCCAGCATCGCATTTTCAACACCGTCAATATAAGTACGGTGATCGCGCGATGGGGCCAGCTTACATTTCGAACGGAGACTGGAAAAATTTATGAAATCGCTAAAGGTGCCGGACCGTTTAAAGGCTCTATGCGCTCTTTTCTTTTGTCGGATCAGGGATCTTAAACTAGGGGAGAACCACCGCGGAAATGTGGATCGGGCAACAGACCTGACCGGAATAAAGGCTTCGATTGCCTGATTGATATGGCCATATAACCGCTCGAGGGCAACGCTTGGCTCCATGTCACCAGTCTCTTTATCCCAATCTATTGAATTAAGATATTCACATACGCTGGGGTAATCTCCCCGCTTAAAGTCCCTGTATTCAAAGTTTTCGCCACTAAGGTCAGGACCTGATGCCAAGCCCCTAAACATTGCATACAAAGGTGGGTGATAAACATCGGGTTCGATAAGGGCATCAATGACTCGGTCAACAGTGACATTAGGACAAGTGACGAAGATGAGATCAAGCATCACGTCAAATTGATTAAAAACCGTGTTAACTTGGGTGAGATTGCAGTACCCCGCACAACCAAGGAGGAGGTCAATAGCTGCCGATTCATTAGACGATACCCCCGATCTTCTAAAGCACGCTTGAACCGAGTCATTGTACCATACTGCATGAGGGAGATTAAAGTCGCCAGACAAACAGAAAGTGTCTTCGCTGTAATTATGAAATAATTCCGTGACTGTGTCAACATGACTGGCATAAAGTGAAGGCTGGGAAGCAGGTGGTATATAAACGGCCCCCAGTAATACGTGTTTATTATTGTAAAGGCGGGCTCTGACAAACACTTGTTCGACCTCAGAACAACTGACTGTGACAGAGCAGGAAGGCATCGAATTCTTGACAGCGATAAGGACACCGCCGCCTCTTGTGCAACAGCTAGTTTCGCTGGGATCTATCGCATCTATAAACCGTATAATTACGCAACCCCAGTTCGATTGAAGATATCGTTGACGTAAGCCAGGTTTCGACGAAAATGATAACATCGTAAGGCACTGCCGATGTGAGTACAGAGTTTATGAGAGTGTCCAACTTAGTTCGCAGACCACGGACATTTTGGAAGTAAACTAAAGGGTTCAAATTGAGTTTTTTTTTTAGAAGAGTCTTTACGTGAACTTCCTGGCACGATCTTAGGAACACCTCGAATATGTCGTATGGTCATGCGGGTCTCTCCCTGCTCGTGAAGATCCCGGAGCTTCTTTCTGACCTGCGAAAGCGTCCCACGTTGTTGCCTGGTCTTGTCATCGGAAATAATTATTTTTTAGTTTTTAGTGCATTTTAATTTATTTTTTATTTTTTTCCTCTCGTCTCCGACCCGATCCTTCACCTCCTCTTCTTCCTGTCTACGAACAATAAATTTCGAGGCATGTGCTGCGACGAGCAACAGCTGCTGGACAAAGCCTCCTTTGTGCGGCCGATTTATTTATCCGTCAACACATTACACCGTGACTCCGAAGGTGAGCGGGGAATCGTGGAGAGAGACGTTCTTCTCTTCGTGATTCGATGATCCGAGTTCACCCTTTCCACAATACAAGAAGAACGTGTTCATCCTACCCTCTGGCCACAGAGTGTGTTTCGATGATTGCCAAACAAATGTCACATTCTCAATGTTTTAGAATCAAATATATCTAACAGAACAATGAGAATGTGAAATTCGTCTCAGATAATTAAAAGAATACCTGGACGAAATACCTTTACTTAAGCAAAAAGTCCTGCGACTTCGCATGCGCGTCCGGTGGCGCGGACCGAGCCACGCGCATATAAACCCGAGTGCCTGCCTACGAACTTCAGTCGAGCGCCAGAATGGGTTATCGCAAGGGCCTGAAGGACCGCCCCCTGTTTTACAGGAAGCTCGTAGAAGCACTGGTGCCGTACCTTCAGCGGCTTAAGGATAACCATTCTATAAAGATGGTCGATATCCACTCGATATGCCGCCATGCTTATGCGGGTTTTGTGAGTACGGACCGGAAGCAGGAGTTACGACTCCTCATCCGGAAATACCGGGAACAGTTGATACAGGACGTATCAGAATACATGAATTCCCTTGCCCCACCCCCTCCTCCGCCGGCTGCTAAGAGGAAGCGGAGGAAAGCAGTGGACTTCATCCAGGAGAAAACTGCCAGGATGCAGCCGGCGCACAGTGGGAGAAAATGACGCAGTCGCGGCGTCGACAGCGGTGTAAAGTGCAGGACCACTGACTGCGTCACAATTATTAGCAATAGGACTTTCCCTCGCGGAACATGCGATCACGCGAGACGATCGACGCCGCCGTAACTTTCCCAAAAAAAGGGACGAAGAAAATAATAAACTTAATTCACCCTTTAATTTTTTGAGACACATTTCTAGCTAGAAGAAAAGATACAGATGCGGATCTACGTTGCAAATTATTTGCATACATAAGGGTGCCGAGTCCGGTTTGATCAAACTGCGCCAGGTTGGTACATACGGGCGTCGCCGGTATGGACGATGTTCAACGAATTATTGAAACAAACTTTTACTTTTATAATAAACTTACCGAAATTTCTGCGATCATTTCTTACAGGCGGACTTTTTACAAAATTACTGCGAACATGGTGTATGAGACAGTAATGCCAGGGCAAATGGGATGCTAAATGGAATAATAAGTACCATATTTCAGGTAATATTTGACATCTAATGAATCTATGGTAAAATTTTGTGCGCTTATAAAACAACTATTAAGTATTTTCATTACAAAATGTGTTACAGATCCAGAAATATTAAGAATACAGTCTTAGATTCTACAGGCAACCTCCGAGGGAATATATGCGAACATGGAAAATATGTGATATAAATAATTAACACAATTACTTAATTAGCACAATAATGTTTAAACAAACTGCTAAACTGTATACAGCAACAAAAGATATTTGTAAAGGAGTATTAGATGTTCCAATTACTGCCAGTGTCCATATTATTGACATTTAATTTATTGTACTTAATAAAAACGTTCTGCAACGTCGAATATACAGTATATACGAATAAAGTATGTGCGGTCGTCGAATGAATTACCGTCGAATACACGGATTCATCTTTCCTTCCTTCACTCCCGGATCTCGCTATCTTTCATTGCACAAAATATTACATCACTCTACATATAAATAAAAAGATATTGATACGCAAATTAGTAATTCGTTTCATCGACATCTTCCCTAAATTCACTTTCGAAGCGAGGTAAAGTATCATTTGTCTCTTTCGTAGCCTCTCATGGTTTAATTAATAAAAAATCAAACTTATACGTGGTCGCGTCTCCGGTACCCTTCATTATCGCGATTTTTATTAATAATTCCATTCTGGAGGGTGGGCATACGAAATCATTGGCTGGGCAAACGTGGCCAGATCGTGGACAATCGTTTCCTACTTTTAAAAAATTCAAAACTGTTCATGGAGGGTGCTGATGACAAAATTTTTAATTTGTTCATAACTTTTTTTTTAAGGGTGGGGAAACGTGGGCAACCGATGGACAATCATTTCCCACTGTCAAATCATTAAAATGTTTTCACGGGGGTGCTGGTGAAAAATTTTTGTGTGTCCATAACTTTTTTTTGAAGGGTGGGCAAACGAAAATTTTAGGTGGGCAAATGTGGGCAAACGATGGACAAACTAATGCCGTCGAATTTTTCTAAAAATTCGAATTTGGGGGTGCTATCTTCACAGACCTCCATATTTATACTGTTTGGCGATACCTTGCTCTTGCCAATCACTAGTCGTCCGGTCTCGCACACCAATTAGAATTAGCATCCGGTTCCCGCCGGTTCGCGCACTACACTCGGTTTATTCGGCGTCCGGTTGATCGCGCGGTCTGCGCACACGCGCTTGAGTCGTTCACGGCACTGAGTTCGCAGTTGAATAGGCGATTATGCGTATGCGTTGCGAATGTCCTTAATACTAATATTACAACTTAGATATAATAGAATAACAATTTATATAGAGAATAAAAGGAAAAATCTACGGCGGTTGGTAGCGGTACGTTACAATAGTGTAACGTCCCACGGGGACTCAAACCGGTAAAAACCGACAGTCGATAAAGTAGAACCGATCCGCATTACCATGTAAACCATCTTCTGTTACCGCGCAAATGTATTGTGAAGACTTGTATATATAATTTATGATTTAGATGAATATTAGAGGAATAAGTATTATAAAAATGTTAGGAATAATTAATTATAAGTACTAGCAAAAGCGCAAGACAAACTGTAATGTACTAAGCAAGCAAAATACGAAATAACAAATAGCGACTCACTGCGCATGCGCCAGCCCGCCAATTCTCCAGTATAAAAGGAGGCGCACGCAGCACAGCGGGACATTCAAGTTACGAATACGCTCTCCTGACTAACGAATGCTCAAACCTAGAGGTAGCTTAAGTATCAATCAGTAAAATTCAGCTCGCTCCGGACCCGGTAGCGGCAGATTTACAGTGTATAAAAGATACTGGTGCTCCTTTTTGGTATGCACATTTGAAAGTTATAGAACCTCGTTCTTACAAAGGCTTCGTGCTTGCTCCGGACCCGGAAGCGGCCGTTCTTACTACAGAGATTGCCAAGAGTCTTCGAGCTCGCTCCGGACCCGGTAGCGGCCGAACTCTGCAATACATACATATATACATATTTAACCACGTAGTATTAACATAAAAAACCATAAAAAACATAAAAAGATATAGATATAAATTCATAGTTGTAGGTAATATTAAAATTGTTGTTATTAGATTAAGTGTTGTTAAATAAATAGCCATTATTAAGTTTGAAGCCGTGGATTTTAATCCTTTGCCGTAACATAGAACCCCCACCTATCCTACACTCGAGGGGACGCCGCACAGTGGGCCGGATTCACTTATTTGACGCCATTTTGGTGTTTTTTTCAAGATATCGGAATGAAATTGACACCAAAAATAGGATAAAATTTTTCCTATCTAATGATGGATAATTTAATATTTTTGACATTTATTTATTTATATTTTTTTCATTTTTATTAACTTAATTGTGAGATTTTTTTTTAAAACTATTCATTTGGTACTTTATTTAATGTCCTTTTCAGTGGTTTAAATCGAATGTTCACAAAACTTTTCGTTTCCAAGTTATAAGGAAAAGTCGAAAAATAAAGGAATGCAGCCAAATATCGTTTTGTTTAAATTGAAGGTCAATTTTTTGCGCTAAACATCATCTTTTATTAGTAATTAATGTAAACAATTTATTAAAAAATAATTCTGAAAACAGTCAGTAAAATTGCGACATTTCTTAAAATTGACAAGGAATATCTTTCAAGTCCCAACGAGTCCCGTATTTTTACAAGGGGGAATCTTTTCAGTGCACCTTCCTCTATACAATCACGCAAGAATCACTTCCACCTTCGTCCGGTTTCGAGAAATATTTCGGTTTGAACTCATCAGCGTCGCGTCCTTTTCTTCACGTTCATGCGTTGCATCCTTCTTCGAAGGAATTGTTTAGATTATCGGCACTTGAAGTGTTTATGCTGTGATGTAGCTAAGCCTTCGACTTGGTCCTGTATTTTCCATTTCCAATCAGTTGAAACTGAACCAGCAGAGACTGCACAGTGACGTTTTCAAACCATTTCCAACAGATTTGAAAGTTGCATTCTAATTTTTATAAGTTTTTATCACTTTAAATTTTATTTTGTTCAGTTTGTGTTTAATATATTATAATTTTAATATATTATATATTAATATATTATATACGTGTACATATATATTATAATTTTAATATATTATATATTAATATATTATATATGTGTACATATATAATATATTAAACACAAACTGAACAAAATAAAATTTAAAGTGATAAAAACTTATAAAAATTAGAATGCAACTTTCAAATCTGTTGGAAATGGTTTGAAAACGTCACTGTGCAGTCTCTGCTGGTTCAGTTTCAACTGATTGGAAATGGAAAATACAGGACCAAGTCGAAGGCTTATCTACATCATAGCATAAACACTTCAAGTGCCGATAATCTAAACAATTCCTTCGAAGAAGGATGCAACGCATGAACGTGAAGAAAAGGACGCGACGCTGATGAGTTCAAACCGAAATATTTCTCGAAACCGGACGAAGGTGGAAGTGATTCTTGCGTGATTGTATAGAGGAAGGTGCACTGAAAAGATTCCCCCTTGTAAAAATACGGGATTCGTTGGGACTTGAAAGATATTCCTTGTCAATTTTAAGAAATGTCGCAATTTTACTGACTGTTTTCAGAATTATTTTTTAATGAATTGTTTACATTAATTACTAATAAAAGATTATGTTTAGCGCAAAAAATTGACCTTCAATTTAAACAAAACGATATTTGGCTGCATTCCTCTATTTTCCGACTTTTCCTTATAACTTGGAAACGAAAAGTTTTGCGAACATTCGATTTAAACCACTGAAAAGGGCATTAAATAAAGTACCAAATGAATAGTTTCAAAAAAAAAAATTTCACAATTATGTTAAAATAAATGAAAAATAAATAAATAAATAAATGTCAAAAATATTAAATTATACATCATTAGATAGGAAAAATTTTATCCTATTTTTTGGTGTCAATTTCATTCCGATATCTTGAAAAAAACACCAAAATGGCGTCAAATAAGTGAATCCGGCCCACTGTGCGCCGCTCTCCTCTCGGGAACCTGTCGACGCTCAGTTGTCCTCCGACAGTTGAACGTTACAATAGTATAAACATTGTGTTTTCATTTTAACACTTGCATACTATTTTCGTACAAATCAGTAAATTTCGTATATAATAGTTGTGTTACAAAATATTATTTTTATTATAAATAAATAAATTACCTTTCGAACTGATACAGAATTGTTACATTTGTTATAGGCCATTCATCCACCACGGTGATGCAATTTGACCAAGAAACGATTTGCATGTAATGTCGTGGGTATAATTCAAGAAAATTCGTCACATTTTTCTTCGAGAGATTAAAAATTAGATCGAGAAACAAAACGCTACAAGTGATTGACGTCATTGCATGTAACCCGGTTCTTGTTAAAATTGCAGTCGCATCGCAGCGGTGGACGAGCGCGGAGCGACCATAGTCGGATTTTGGTCGTAGAATGTCGTATGTCACTTGTAACCCGCTCCGAGCGGGTTAACGGGCTCTCTGTACTCTTTGGGAGCCGTTACTTCGGGGTTACTGCGGGTTATAGTAACCTTCGCTCGGTTAACCGGATTCGGGTTAGGGTTAGGCGGCGGTTACAATCCCTGCCATTACCTTACTGCATGTTAATTGGTTGTTATAAAAACTATTAAAATGTTGCGAAATGGTAAAGGTCCGAAGAAGTTCAGGCGAATCCGTAGATCTAATCTAAGTAGGGTTCAAGAGTTTGAAGTAGAAAATGTGTCTACGGATATAACTCCAACACAAACTCCTACGAGTTCGATAGGATTGAACGAAGTAGAACTAAATTTACCCGGTTCAAGTAAAGAATCAACGCCTTGTTCTAGTATTTCCGACGCTGTTAATTCACAGAACCTTTCCCCGAAATCAATAAACAACGCCTTTTTACTATTAAAGTTGGCCGCTGATTTAATTCCACGTTTTGACGGGAATGTTTGCTCATTGATAAAATTCATCAAACAATGCCAATTAGCCGAATCGCGAGTTAAACCTATAGATCGTATTAACCTCCTTGCTTTAATTCGAAATAAGATCGAGGGACATGCAGATCTTTTGATTGCCAATCGTCACGAACCGAAAAGATTAAAGGAATTAATAAGTTTATTAAAAACAGTTTTTACACGTACATTCAATGTTGATATAATTATTGATGAACTGACGGGATTGCATCAGGGCGTAAATGCAACCGTGGAAATTTATGGTGCACGGGCTAGCGAGATCTTAAATCGAGGATCGGAAGCTGCTAAGGAAAGATTTAATTCTGACCAATTCATAGGAACTATGGCCTTGCTCAATCATGCTGCGGTCATGGGATTTATTCGTGGGTGGCAAAGCCAAATTTTGAGGCTTTTTATTGTAAAAGTGTCACGTCCCGGGTGGCGGTGTCTAGGACAATGACAATGTGGGGTCGCGATGTAACGTTAGGCACGAAAGCGAGTTTCGTAGCACTAAGGGCAAGTGGAAACTCAGGCGCGAAGGCCAGCTTCGTAGCACTGAGGGTGAGTAGGAGTTTCAAGCGTGAAAGCCAGTTTCGTAGCACTGAGCGACTAGGGAAGGTTTGGCCAATAATCGCGCACCAGGGTGACATCCATGAGAGCACTTGTGGTTTGTATTTATGGCTTGGTAATTGGATTTACCGCTGTGTAACGTCCCACGGGGACTCGAACCAATAAAACCCTACTGTCGGTAAAACAGGACTAACCTGCATTACCACATAGACCGTCGCGAGTAAATTATTAATACTTTTGTACATAATTTATGATTCAACCGAAAATTAAAAGAATGTCAAGAATAATTAATTATAAGTATTGGTAAAAGCGCAAAACATAATATTGTATAATAAGCGAATGAAACACAAAATAACAAACAGTGACTCACTGCGCATGCGCCAACCCGCCAATTCTCGAGTATAAAAGGAGGCGCACGCAGCTACGCGGGTCATTCGAAAGCTCTGCCAACAGAAGTGTGCTCGCCCCGGAAACAGCAGCGGCCTTCTAGCAGCAGACTTAGCTAAGAGAATTGAGCTCGCCCCGGAAACGGCAGCGGCCGTTCCTATAGCTAGTATTACAGAGTATGGAGCTCGCCCCGGAGACGGCAGCGGCCGTGCACTGTAATACACGAATCATTGTAAGAGTAAAACTCTGTCAATAGAAACGAGCTCGCCCCGGAAACGGCAGCGGCCGTTCTTGCAGCAGACGTTGCCAAGAGTACGAACTCGCCCCGGAGACGGCAGCGGCCGTACACTGCGACATAATTCAATACATACATACATATATTCATACATATTAATTAACATATTAAACACAAAAAACCACGAAAACCCAAAAATAGAATATACAATCGTAGACTGTAAGCAATATTAGTTAATTGTTATTGTTATTAGAGTAAGTGTTATTGAATAAATAAGCATTGTTAAGTTTGGAAGCCTTAGATTTAAATCTTTCACTGTAGTAGAGAACCCTACCTATCCTACACTCGAGGAGACGCCGCTCTCTTCTCGGGAACCTGTTCGACGCTCAGTTGAACGTTACAGCTGCATTAATATAAGAAACCACACGTAATATTTCCGTGAAATACGTCTAGACCGTATAGTCGTACAAGATCTATACAAAAGTAAGCCTAGTAAACACTGTAAGAAATCCCGGCGTTCGCGAACCGAGATCAGCTGTTGCAGTAGCCTATTTCTATTCCCGTAACCGAAGGAGCAAGACAATAATTCGAAGCTTTATTTAAAACTAGCATGCCCCGTGTCGGCTTCGGCCGAATTATTAGCGTGACTGATTCATGGTTATTAAAATTATAATATGTTTCAACGAAATTAAATATTTTGAAAAAAAGCTTGTTCTCATTTTTGAGAGTCTATTTTGATGCTGCTCGCTATTTTCGTTTCTTCTTAAATGAGAAGAACGTCTAGCACCGGCGGATGCCCTAGAAAGGTTTTGTTTTGGCATGTTTATGTTAATTAGTGATGGGACTGATACCAATACTATTGATGATATTCAATCAATTCGATACCAAAGTACTCAATAGGAAATATCGATACGCATCGAAATGTTATGTACTTGGTATCAATCATCGATACCAATTCTTCTTCAACCGATACCATATCAATACTATACCGAATCAAAACCGGATTGATACTTTACGATATTATCGATACTTATTTGATACTTACGAAATTATCGATACTTGTCTGATACTGTACGAAATTATCGTTTTTTATTTGATAATTCTGTGATTAGATGGCAAACCTGTTACGATATCTATTTGTTACGAAAGTATCGGTTTCGATTTGCAATTTACTAATTCACGAAAATAGTATTTATTACCAATCATGATTTGATAATACAGGGTGTCCCAAAAATGCTGCGGTTCCTTAAAGGGGGTGATTGGGGGGGTGATTGCAAACAACTTTTTCCATTGCGAAAATGCCCTCCGAGGTTTCGTTAACGAGATATTAATAAAAAGCACCGACCAATCAGAGCGCGAGCCTTCCGCTGGAGGTCCCGCGCTAGCGTGACCGCGCGCCGGGCCGCGCTGCGACTACGAACAAGCAAGGCGGCATGCATCGAAGGAAATTGCGTAGAATGGCAAATGAAAAAGACGTAACAAAAAAATCGAACCTTTTGCCATGGTTTGTTTGCCATTTAAAGTGAATAATGAATAAAGGATAAATGGATGAAAATCACGTGTAACGTAAAAAGACGAATACACATTTTTTTTAGAAGATTCGAAAATAATAATTATTTGAAGTGGGAGGATAAGGAATACGTAAAATTCCTTGTGTTAATAACATATCCACGAAAAGGTAATGTAACAGGAAATTAACGAAAAGTGATCGTAGTTCGTTATTGTGATAAAAATCCGTAACTCAATAACGACCAGCACTGTTGCTGATAACGAATAAGTCTGTTTAAAAAGGCCGAATAAATATTTTCGTACCAGAATTTTGAGAATTATCGCCGGAAATAAGCCATAGCTTGCGTTAAATTTAAAAATGAATGATCACCATTAAAGTAACTAAAACTCACCCTTGTAGAAAATTCACCTGCAACTTGAAAACTTGTGTCACTGGGTTACTGAACCGATCCTGGTCATTGATGGACGAGCCCAGTGCACAGCTGATCCCAGGTATACGACACTACCCAAAGTTAAGGATCGCAATGTCAGGTGCGTCCAGGTCAACGTACCGAATATTCACTTCACTGCACGGCTACTAACACTGATCACTTTATTCACTTTTTATGGAACGTGTTGTTCCTACGTTTTAAAGCCGCGACGCTCATCGACGAAACGTATCCTTGCTTGGTGTTTCGATATTGGGATATTCTAGTGCAAATGCTCGCGCAGCAGCACTTGCGTTCCCGTCGTTCCGGGCGTAGACCCAGAACATACGGTAGTATTCCTGGGCTGTGAACATTTCTGCAACGCGATTTCTAGCTGACTGACAGGTTTATTTCCAAGCAACTTCCGCTACCCCCAAGTAGCTTCTCTGGTTCCATTATGAGTTAACTCCCACCAAGCCAAGAGGCTTTAGGTAAAAAGAAGCCAGCACATTTTCGGAACACACGTGTTTTACAGAAGTGCAACGAAAACTTTCACAAAAGCTCGCGCTCCGTCCTTCTACTGCCAATGTACCCATTGCTTCGAGATAGAAAACAGACAGCACGTGTATCGGTTCGAAAGGTTCCGAAGGGAAGAGACGCAGAAAGTCTTCGAGTTGCTATAAAGAAGAAAATGCATACCATTCCTGTTTCCCCTTTCTGACACCCTGAGTTCACGTCTGCTACGAGGCGAAACCAATTAAGTCATAAATTATCCGAAACTGTAGGAAACCGTTCTCTACCGCCGACTTGCGGGACAATACGGTCATAAACCGCGACCCTGGCGAAATGCTCTGGCTGATCAGCCTGATTAATTTTGGAGAACTAGAAATTACAGAGTATTATCCAGCATCAATACGTCCCGCGGAGAGACACAGGAAAAGAAGGGATAGTCCGCTGACTGCGCGTAGTCCCGCCTGCTTCGTCCTACCCTCAAATTAAAGACGGATCCCTACTCTCTCGTGTCTAAACACGCGCTCGAATTTCAAGCCCACAGTCTCTCGCACCGAATACGTCGACGCGTGCTTTTGTCTTGAAATTCGAGCGCGTGTTTAGACACGAGAGATAAGGGATCCGTCTTTAATTTGAGGGTAGGACGAAGCAGGCGGGACTACGCGCAGTCAGCGGACTATCCCTTCTTTTCCTGTGTCTCTCCGCGGGACGTATTGATGCTGGATAATACTCTGTAATTTCTAGTTCTCCAAAACTAATCAGGCTGATCAGCCAGAGCATTTCGCCAGGGTCGCGGTTTATGACCGTATTGTCCCGCAAGTCGGCGGTAGAGAACGGTTTCCTACAGTTTCGGATAATTTATGACTTAATTGGTTCCGCCTCGTAGCAGACGTGAACTCAGGGTGTCAGAAAGGGGAAACAGGAATGGTATGCATTTTCTTCTTTATAGCAACTCGAAGACTTTCTGCGTCTCTTCCCTTCGGAACCTTTCGAACCGATACACGTGCTGTCTGTTTTCTATCTCGAAGCAATGGGTACATTGGCAGTAGAAGGACGGAGCGCGGGCTTTTGTGAAAGTTTTCGATGCACTTCTGCAAAACACGTGTGTTCCGAAAATGTGCTGGCTTTTTTTTACCTAAAGCCTCTTGGCTTGGTGGGAGTTAACTCATAATGGAACCAGAGAAGCTACTTGGGGGTAGCGGAAGTTGCTTGGAAAAAAGCCTGTCAGTCAGCTAGAAATCGCGTTGCAGAAATTTTCACAGCCCAGGAATACTACCGTATTTTCTGGGTCTACGCCCGGAACGACGGGAACGCAAGTGCTGCTGCGCGAGCATTTGCGCTAGAATATTCCAATATCGAAACACCAAGCGAGGATACGTTTCGTCGGTTAGCGTCGCGGCTTTAAAACGTAGGAACAACACGTTCCATAAAAAGTAAATAAAGTGATCAGTGTTAGTAGCCGTGCAGTGAAGTGAATATTCGTTACGTTGACCTAGACGCACCTGACATTGCGACCCTTAACATTGGGTAGTGTCGTATACCTGGGATCAGCTGTGCACTGGGCTCGTCCATCGATGACCAGGATCGGTTCAGTGACCCAGTGACACAAGTTTTCAAGTTGCAGGTGAATTTTCGACAAGGGTGAGTTTTAGTTACTTTAATGGTGATCATTCATTTTTAAATTTAACGCAAGCTATGGCTTATTTCCGGCGATAATTCTCAAAATTCTCGTACGAAAATATTTATTCGTGCTTTTTAAACAGACTTATTCGTTATCAGCAACAGTGCTGGCCGTTATTGAGTTACGGATTTTTATCACAATAACGAACTACGATCACTTTTCGTTAATTTCCTGTTACATTACCTTTTCGTGGATATGTTATTAACACAAGGAATTTTACGTATTCCTTATCCTCCCACTTCAAATAATTATTATTTTCGAATCTTCTAAAAAAATGTGTATTCGTCTTTTTACGTTACACGTGATTTTCATCCATTTATCCTTTATTCATTATTCACTTTAAATGGCAAACAAACCATGGCAAAAGGTTCGATTTTTTTGTTACGTCTTTTTCATTTGCCATTCTACGCAATTTCCTTCGATGCATGCCGCCTTGCTTGTTCGTAGTCGCAGCGCGGCCCGGCGCGCGGCCACGCTAGCGCGGGACCTCCAGCGGAAGGCTCGCGCTCTGATTGGTCGGTGCTTTTTATTTATATCTCGGTAACGAAACCTCGGAGGGCATTTTCGCAAAGGAAAAAGTTGTTTGCAATCATCCCCCGAATCACCCCCTTTAAGATACCGCAGCATTTTCGGAACACCCTGTATTTATTGATGACAGGGTAATTCTATCTCCCGTTCCGTTTTTTTTTTTCATAATTTTGTATTATCATCATAACTACGCGCGTCTGCAAAGTTTCAAGACAATTGGATTGGTGGAACTGGGTTAAATATAGGGATGCTCGATACAATTCCGATACACGTAAATATCGATATATCGGTTCATGAATATCGATATTTTGTATCGATATTGTAGGCAACGATATATCGGTGTATCGATACTCCACGACTCGATATTACTCTTCGATACGTCGGTTAATTACCGCGTCATCACGCGCATGCGTCGTGTGTTCCCCTTCCACTACGACCGGTATTTACAGGTATTTATAAACGTGCTTAAGATTAAGTAAATGCTTAAGCATTCGGCATTCGTTACTAGCTACTTAGGATAGTAGAGGATGCCGCATGCTTAAGCATTTGCTTAATCTTAAGACACGTTTATGAATACCGGCCTACGTCACTACGTCATGGTCAAAATCAGTGTACACGGCTTCACAGTCCACGTGCACTTCAATTGTACTTTATAAGCAAGGTCAGATTGCACTTTAAAATTTTCAATAATCCATAAAAGTTACATAAACATTTGATAAATTTAACTTCCTATAATAATTTTACAGTATTCCTTGATTCTGGTTTGTGTTGAGAGTGGTGTTAAAAGAGATCGCCGGGCTTCCTAACCTCGCATGCAATATTTCCGTTCTACAATAGTAGGCATAAAACAATTTCCATTAATCCTACACCTACAGGGTGTCCCAAAAATGTCGGTTTTCCTTGAAAGGGGTGACTCAGGGGGTGATTTGAAACAACTTTTTCCTTAGCGAAAATATTGTCCGAAGCTTCGTTAAGGAGATATTAAGCAAAAACCCCGACCAATCAGAGCGCGCGCCTTCCGCCTGAGTTCCCGCGGTAGCGTTGGCTACGAGGTAGGCGACCGCGCTTGTGCTACGAACGTACGAACAAGCAAGTCGGCATGCATCGAAGGAAACCGCGTTACACATTTTTTTTTAAAGCAGAATCTTAAATAAGAATAATTTGAAGTGAGAGGACAAGAAGTACGTAAATTTCGTTTTTAAATAAGGCATAAACGAAAAGGTAACGTAACAGAAAATGTACGACAAGTGATCGTAATTCGTTATTGAGGTAAAAATCCGTAGTTTAAGAACGGCCAACACAACTAAATTTAAAAAATAATATTAGGTGTATGAATAAATTCTTTCCGACTGGAATTTCTATCGCGGTGGTATTCAGAAGCTGCCAGAAAAATGGCAAAAGGTAATGAACAATAATGGAAATTATTGCGATGATCGAGTTGTTTTCATATTTTTTAAATCGAACTGTTATTGTACCCTAAAATCGGAAAGAATTTATTTTCACACCTAATAATCACCAATAAATTAAAGAAAACTCACCCTTTCGGACATTCCTTTCCGTGCTTTCCTTCCCTTTCCGGAAACCTGTGCCACTGGGTCACTGTACCGATCCTGGTTATCGGTGGACGAAAAGATTTATGGTTGGGTAGCGCCCAGTGCTCAGCTGCAGGCCCGGATTAAGATTTCTGGGGCCCGGGGCTATCCAACCTTCGAGGGCCCCCGTGGTTGAAAAGCGGGGGGGGGGGGGGGGTAACAAAAATTTAAACAATAACGAGTTTAAATTGCTTAGAACTGACGGCTTAGAACGGGGCCCCCCTGGAAAGTGGGGCCCGGGGCTACAGCCCCCCCTAGCCCCCCCCCTTAATCCGGGCCTGCTCAGCTGATCACACTGCGTCCGGGTTAATGTACCGAATATTCACTTCACTGCACGGCTACTAACACTGATCACTGAATTTATTTTTCACGGAACGTGTTGTTCCTACGTTATAAAAATTGGTGGCTGCGAAAGGGGCCGATTACTGTTAATTACTGGGACGAGATTACTACTACATATTACCCGGCGAAAAGGAAACTCGTGGCAGACTGTCTCGGGCTGTGCAGTCCGCTGCTGTGACGATTGGTCGAGTCACCTATTTGGGCACACTTTTAAAGACGGGGCACACGTATTTTGGTTATTGGCTGAAGTTGCCACATACATTGTCACACCGCGCGACGAAGAGATCGAACGAAACACGAGATCGAGTGGGATAGAGCGATTTGACCAAGCGTAGCCTACGCTTTTGTTTTGACGATCGTCGGTCGGATCCGTATCTGATCGCTGCACAGCAGCGGACTGCACAGCCCGAGACAGTCTGCCACGAGTTTTCTTTTCGCCGGGTAATAGTAGTAATCTCGTCCCAGTAATTAACAGTAATCGGCCCCTTTCGCGGCCACCAATTTTTATAACGTAGGAACAACACGTTCCGTGAAAAATAAATTCAGTGATCAGTGTTAGTAGCCGTGCAGTGAAGTGAATATTCGGTACATTGACCCTGCGAGCAGCTGAGCACTGGACACCGATGACCAGGATCGGTACAGTGGCCTAGTGACACAGGTTTCCGAAAAGGGAAGGAAAGCAAGGAAAGGAATGTCCGAAAGGGTGAGTTTTCTTTAATTTATTGGTGATTATTAGGTGTGAAAATAAATTCTTTCCGATTTTAGGGTACAATAACAGTTCGATTTAAAAAATATGAAAACAACTCGATCATCGCAATAATTTCCATTATTGTTCATTACCTTTTGCCATTTTTCTGGCAGCTTCTGAATACCACCGCGATAGAAATTCCAGTCGGAAAGAATTTATTCATACACCTAATATTATTTTTTAAATTTAGTTGTGTTGGCCGTTCTTAAACTACGGATTTTTACCTCAATAACGAATTACGATCACTTGTCGTACATTTTCTGTTACGTTAGCTTTTCGTTTATGCCTTATTTAAAAACGAAATTTACGTACTTCTTGTCCTCTCACTTCAAATTATTCTTATTTAAGATTCTGCTTTAAAAAAAAATGTGTAACGCGGTTTCCTTCGATGCATGCCGACTTGCTTGTTCGTACGTTCGTAGCACAAGCGCGGTCGCCTACCTCGTAGCCAACGCTACCGCGGGAACTCAGGCGGAAGGCGCGCGCTCTGATTGGTCGGGGTTTTTGCTTAATATCTCCTTAACGAAGCTTCGGACAATATTTTCGCTAAGGGAAAAGTTGTTTCAAATCACCCCCTGAGTCACCCCTTTCAAGGAAAACCGACATTTTTGGGACACCCTGTATACAGGGTGTCCGCGGGAAGACTGGACAGCTGAATATCTCCTAAAGTATTGGAGATAAAAAATTAAAAAAAATATGTAAATTAATGGTTCGATGGGGCTGCTTAATTCGCCGCGACGGATTTGTTTTTCGATTATCATTTTAAAAGATACGATGGTCAAGTTCGGTTTTTCAAATGGCACTAACTTTTTTGAAGTCCTGAGTTGATAGTGCGTTCCAAGACGAATTCAATAAGCTTTAATGTATACACTTGATTTCCACTGGTTTTTGAGATATTGCGCTTGCAAATTTGCTGATTTTCACTTGAAAAAAACCTCTGGAATAGCAAGGACCGGGGTCGGTCTTGCTGGCCCCACGGGTGGCAGTGCCTGCTGAAATAGATGCCTACCTGCCAAAGGTCTACGCAGACCCAGGCTGGACAATTCTTTTCCGTCAGAAATGCTACTTAGGTAGGTACATCTGCGGTATCGAGAAGCGCACCGTTACTTTTATTCCGCACTTGCTTCTACGCTCGGATGGCCGGTTATTTTGGGAGGGATGCAAGTTCGATTGGTTAGGTTAGGAGGTGTGAAAGTTGCTAGACTAAATTTCAACCATAGGGAGCAGATTGTATTAGAACCAATCGGATTTGCATCCCTCACAAACGGCTGCTCTCTTGAAGAGGCCCTCTTCACGGCAATGTCCCCTCCCCAATGCCCACATTCTCTCGCGCGGAATACGTCAACGCATGCTTTAGGTTTTGATATTGAAGCTCGTGTTTATACTCGAGAGGACCACGCGTCGACAGCGGGCTACCCCTTTTCTTCCTGTGTCTCCCCACGAGGAGTATTGCCGATGGATTGTAGGAGCGTAGATCTCTGGATGCCAGTTATTGAATTCAGGAGACGATAGAAACACTTTATTACAAAACACACATGTACTATAATTAAAGTAAATCGTATTCCTCTCGGGCAGGAGTACTGATAATGATCGAACTTGCGCCCCACTTCGCGCAGACCGATTACGCGGAGGGTAGTCGGGTGTCACACACTGCACAATTGATACAGGGTAACAATTCTGGAGCAACGCCCGTCAAGGAGATGCGGCCTGGTACCCCGTGACGAGGATAGCCCTTCGCAGTGCCTCGCCCGATTTTTATGGCTTTTTTCGGAAAAAGGTACGAATCCTGGGCCGGACGTAACGAATTGAAGGGTTTCGACCCTCGAAGGGTTTGGAATATCATTAAGAAGTGAAAAATGTACAGGATTTCAAATGTTTGCTTATTTTCTTCATCGTATCGAGAAGGAAGTGACGCCAATGGATTCCTTGTGCTTTTCCGATGAAACTGACACCAAGAACGACGTAATTCGGAAAATAATGAAGGAAATGAACAATTCATTTCCATAACCTCAAGCTAATTTCGTTAATAATAGCCCGATTTACGTGAAATTTGGTATGATTTTCATCGGAAAAACATAAGGAATCCAGTGGTGCCACTTTCATATCGATGCATTAAAGAATGAAGCATTTCTTACTACGCTGAAATTAATATTTCACATTTTCACCCTCAACTGCGGTGGGTCGACCTCAATTCGTTACGTTGGGCCCGGGATTCGTACCTTTTTCCGGAAAAAGCCATAAAATTCGATGGGCACTGCGGGGTGTTGTCCTCGCCATGGGGTGACGGGCGTACCTCCAGAATTACCCTGTATCTGTTTAGGAAATAAAATAATTCTTTATTCTTTATCGGATCGATATGATAGTGGCACCACTGGATTCCTTATGTTTTTCCGATGAAAATCATACCAAATTTCACGTAAATCGGGCAATTATTAACGAAATTAGCTTGAGGTTATGGAAATGAATTGTTCATTTCCTTCATTATTTTCCCAATTACGTCGTTCTTGGTGTCAGTTTCATCGGAAAAGCACAAGGAATCCATTGGCGTCACTTCCTTCTCGATACGATGAAGAAAAGAAGCAAACATTTGAAATCCTGTACATTTTTCACTTCTTAATAATATTCCAAACCCTTCGAGGGTCGAAACCCTTCAATTCGTTACGTTCGGCCCAGGATTCGTACCTTTTTCCGAAAAAGCCATAAAAATCGGGCGAGGCACTGCGAAGGGCTATCCTCGTCACGGGGTACCAGGCCGCATCTCCTTGACGGGCGTTGCTCCAGAATTGTTACCCTGTATCAATTGTGCAGTGTGTGACACCCGACTACCCTCCGCGTAATCGGTCTGCGCGAAGTGGGGCGCAAGTTCGATCATTATCAGTACTCCTGCCCGAGAGGAATACGATTTACTTTAATTATAGTACATGTGTGTTTTGTAATAAAGTGTTTCTATCGTCTCCTGAATTCAATAACTGGCATCCAGAGATCTACGCTCCTACAATCCATCGGCAATACTCCTCGTGGGGAGACACAGGAAGAAAAGGGGTAGCCCGCTGTCGACGCGTGGTCCTCTCGAGTATAAACACGAGCTTCAATATCAAAACCTAAAGCATGCGTTGACGTATTCCGCGCGAGAGAATGTGGGCATTGGGGAGGGGACATTGCCGTGAAGAGGGCCTCTTCAAGAGAGCAGCCGTTTGTGAGGGATGCAAATCCGATTGGTTCTAATACAATCTGCTCCCTATGGTTGAAATTTAGTCTAGCAACTTTCACACCTCCTAACCTAACCAATCGAACTTGCATCCCTCCCAAAATAACCGGCCATCCGAGCGTAGAAGCAAGTGCGGAATAAAAGTAACGGTGCGCTTCTCGATACCGCAGATGTACCTACCTAAGTAGCATTTCTGACGGAAAAGAATTGTCCAGCCTGGGTCTGCGTAGACCTTTGGCAGGTAGGTATCTATTTCAGCAGGCACTGCCACCCGTGGGGCCAGCAAGACCGACCCCGGTCCTTGCTATTCCAGAGGTTTTTTCAAGTGAAAATCAGCAAATTTGCAAGCGCAATATCTCAAAAAACCAGTGGACATCAAGTGTATACATTAAAGCTTATTGAATTCGTCTTGGAACGCACTATCAACTCAGGACTTCAAAAAAGTTAGTGCCATTTGAAAAACCGAACTTGACCATCGTATCTTTTAAAATAATAATCGAAAAACAAATCCGTCGCGGCGAATTAAACAGCCCCATCGAACCATTAATTTACATATTTTTTTTAATTTTTTATCTCCAATACTTTAGGAGATATTCAGCTGTCCAGTCTTCCCGCGGACACCCTGTATATTACATTTTTATCCATTTCAACATTATCCTACATTATTTTAAATCTCATTATATTCCTTATTACGACAGTTGCACTAACTTATATATTTTTTATTTTTAAGTGTCAAAATTAAGTATAGTTTGGAAACATTTTGTTGACATCGGCCAAGGATATGCTAGAGGTAAAATTTGCCAGAAAGAAGTCAAAGGTTGCGGTAATACGACGAATTTCACATTTCATCTCGAAAGAACACATAGAATGACACTTAATAAATCAGAAACAAAAGCTACTAAATCTATAAAACGGAAGCTATCGGTAATTACAAGCTCTATATATTTTTTGTTTTAAATGCTAATCATAAATTGAAAATTCTTAAAATATGATTATCTTTAAGCATTCCCGCAAAGAGGAAAATGTAGAAGCTGAATCCATGACTGCTATTTCATGCGAAAAGGAAAATGTACAAGCTGAATCCATGGCTGCTATTTCTAGTATTTCAACCGATTCACAAACAGAAACGGCATGTGCAACTTCATCTATAAATTACATCCAATCATTGAAACCTAAACAACCCAGAGTTGATGACACTTTTGCTAAGCAGCTATCATTTAAAAGTAGGAATACTTACTTACAAATTTTATAGTGAATATTTTTACATTCTTTGATAGATTAACATCTTTCAAAATTTGTATAAGTTTTAGTAACAAATTTTGATTCACGTTTTTTTAGTCAAATTATATTTATGCACAAGTTACTTGTTTTGTATTGAAAATAACATCTCTCTTAAATTTCAGAAAAATTTTAATTTCCAAAATAATAATTAATTTATAATCTTAACCCTTATGTCAATACCCAGAATGTACAACGTTGTTCAATACCCAGGGTACCCTGGTGCCCACCTACTGAATTCCTTGATTAAATTCTTTGTATTGTGGGGAAATCGTTTCTTTGACATTATATTCGACAAATGCGAGCTAGAAGTACAAACAGGAGACCTATACGTGCTATGTAGCCTATTCTAACTTACACAAAATGAGCCTGGAAACAGATTTACCATGTCGCCGCACGGTTGATTTGGGGCCCCAACGAACTGCGGCTGCTTAAAATTTGGAATTCGATAATAATTAGTGGCCATAACGCAACTGTTTCGCTTTCGGAGGGATTATGGCTGGATCAGGGCTGGCAAAGGGTCCTGACATAAGCCATGCACCGTCGTAGGTGGGCGTCATACGATGGTTGGCGTCCTCAAGAGGTCGCGTAGCTATTGGGTGTGACCTGACGGTGTTTAGAGAGAGAGAGAGTTTGGGAATGACAAGCGGCTCGTCGCCGTATTGCTAATGAATAAGGACTATGTTCCTAAAGGATCTAGTCTTTCTGATAAGAGGACTGCGATGAACCTCACGGCACTTACTCTAGAATCGTTGATCTGGAACGTTCGGTTTCCTAAATTTCAAACAAGCGAATTAGCGACGCAGTATTCAAATCACGCGAGGAACGGAGATAATAGTGTGCTTTATACAATAACTGTGAAAATTAAGTGCGTGAGAGTAATGGAAGAATTATCACGAGCTGAGTTTGCTAAGTAAGATAAAGAAAACATTTTTATACGTAATTTTGTCAGTATAATTGCTTTCGACAGTGTATAATTTGTAATGTTTGTACTTTGCATTAGTTTCATAGATTGAGTGCGGAGGAAAAAGATCTGCATTTGAAAAATTTATTAGATGAGTCAGATGTAAAGAGTTACCAGCCGTCAGAAAGCGACGACGAGGATTGGGTTCCTGTTCAAAATCGATCCCAAAGAGTAGAAAATTCTGACAGCGATGAATACGAATACGGTGAAACTAGAAGTCAATCTAAAGAAGGAGAGGCAGCTCGAGAGGCAGGCGATAGCAGGATTGTTCAAGAACAATATGAAGGTGGAGAAGCAGAGGAGGACGTACAGACCCAAACCGAGTGCGAAGAGAGCGATGGGAGTGGAAACGAGGCCCAAGAACAGGACGAAGAAGTACACGCGGCTGCTGGAGGGGAAACCGAAAGCATATTTGTAGCAAAGGACAAAACGGTGTGGAGAAGAACAGCGTTACCTCAACACCAAGCTGCAGCACACAATATTGTACGTCAAAGAAGTGGCCCGCATAGAAGCACGGAAACTCTATCCATCTGCAATACCTTCAAGACAATTTTGTCAAATGAAATAATAGACATCATAGTTCGTTGTACCAATAAAAGGGCAGCAAAAGTGTACCAAGAGTACAATAACAAAAACCCGGAACGATCGCCGCTCGTATGGAAAGATTTAACACCCCAGGAAATGTATGCGGTTTTAGGAATTTTGCTTTGTGCGGGGGCAAATAATTCTAATATAGATCACACCACTGAAATGTGGAAACCGTCTTCGTTTCCCCTATATCGAGCAACGATGGGTTTGATTCGTTTCTGGAACATTTTGCGTTTCATCCGATTTGATGATTGGAATACCCGTCGTGAACGTGCGCGTGATGATAAAGCTGCTCCAATACGTGACATCTGGAACATGCTCAATGCAAATTTATCAAAAATGTACCGGCCAACGGAAAATTTAACCATCGATGAACAACTATACAGGGTGTCCCAAAAATTTCGGTTTTCCTTGAAAGGGGTGATTCAGGGGGTGATTTGAAACAACTTTTTCCTGAGCGAAAATATTGTCCGAAGCTTCGTTAAGGAGATATTAACCAAAAACCCCGACCAATCAGAGCGCGCGCCTTCCGCCCGAGTTCCCGCGGTAGCGTTGGCTACGCGGTAGGCGACCGCGCTTGTGCTACGAACGTACGAACAAGTAAGTCGGCATGCATCGAAGGAAACCGCGTTACACAGTTTTTTTTAAAAGCAGAATCTTAAATAAGAATAACTTGAAGTGAGAGGACAAGAAGTACGTAAATTTCGTTTTTAAATAAGGCATAAACGAAAAGGTAACGTAACAGAAAATGTACGACAAGTGATCGTAATTCGTTATTGAGGTAAAAATCCGTAGTTTAACAACGGCCAACACAACTAAATTTAAAAAATAATATTAGGTGTATGAATAAATTCTTTCCGACTGGAATTTCTATCGCAGTGGTATTCAGAAGCTGCCAGAAAAATGGCAAAAGGTAATGAACAATAATGGAAATTATTGCGATGATCGAGTTGTTTTCATATTTTTTAAATAGAACTGTTATTGTACCCTAAAATCGGAAAGAATTTATTTCTACACCTAATAATCACCAATAAATTAAACAAAACTCACTCATTCGGACATTCCTTTCCTTGGTTTCCTTCCCTTTTCGGAAACCTGTGTCACTAGGCCACTGTACCGATCCTGGTCATCGGCGTCCAGTGCTCAGCTGATCGCAGGGTCAATGTACCGAATATTCACTTCACTGCACGGCTACTAACACTGTTCACTTAATTTATGTTTCACGGAACGTGTTGTTCTTACGTTATAAAAATTGGTGGCCCCGAGAGGGGCCGATTACTGTTAATTACTGGGACGAGATTACTACTATTACCCGGCGAAACGAAGACTCGTGGCAGACGGTCTCGGGCTGTGCAGTCCGCTGCTGTGACGATTGGTCGCGTCACCTATTTGGGCACACTTTTACAGACGAGGCACACGTATTTTGGTTATTGGCTGAAGTTGCCACATACATTGTCACACCGCGCGACGAAGAGATCGAACGAAACACGAGATCGAGTGGGATAGAGCGATTTGACCAAGCGTAGCCTACGCTTTTGTTTTGACGATCGTCGGTCGGATCCGTATCTGATCGCTGCACAGCAGCGGACTGCACAGCCCGAGACAGTCTGCCACGAGTTTTCTTTTCGCCGGGTAATAGTAGTAATCTCGTCCCAGTAATTAACAGTAATCGGCCCCTTTCGCGGCCACCAATTTTTATATCGTAGGAACAACACGTTCCGTGAAACATAAATTAAGTGAACAGTGTTAGTAGCCGTGCAGTGAAGTGAATATTCGGTACATTGACCCTGCGATCAGCTGAGCACTGGACGCCGATGACCAGGATCGGTACAGTGGCCTACTGACACAGGTTTCTGAAAACGGAAGGAAAGCAAGGAAAGGAATGTCCGAAAGGGTGAGTTTTATTTAATTTATTGGTGATTATTAGGTGTGAAAATAAATTCTTTCCGATTTTAGGGTACAATAACAGTTCGATTTAAAAAATATGAAAACAACTCGATCATCGCAATAATTTCCATTATTGTTCATTACCTTTTGCCATTTTTCTGGCAGCTTCTGAATACCACCGCGATAGAAATTCCAGTCGGAAAGAATTTATTCATACACCTATTATTATTTTTTAAATTTAGTTGTGTTGGCCGTTGTTAAACTACGGATTTTTACCTCAATAACGAATTACGATCACTTGTCGTACATTTTCTGTTACGTTACCTTTTCGTTTATGCCTTATTTAAAAACGAAATTTACGTACTTCTTGTCCTCTCACTTCAAATTATTCTTATTTAAGATTCTGCTTTAAAAAAAACTGTGTAACGCGGTTTCCTTCGATGCATGCTGACTTGCTTGTTCGTACGTTCGTAGCACAAGCGCGGTCGCCTACCTCGTAGCCAACGCTACCGCGGGAACTCGGGCGGAAGGCGCGCGCTCTGATTGGTCGGGGTTTTTGGTTAATATCTCCTTAACGAAGCTTCGGACAATATTTTCGCTAAGGAAAAAGTTGTTTCAAATCACCCCCTGAATCACCCCTGTCAAGGAAAACGGACATTTTTGGGACACCCTGTATCCTTTCCGAGGACGCACCAAGTTCACTCAGTACATTCCATCTAAGCCAGCAAAGTATGGCATAAAAATATAGTGGATTTGTGATGCTGAAAACGCTTATCCGCTAAACGGAATAATTTACATCGGGAAGACTGGAAATGTTCGAGAGACGAACCAATGAGAAAGAGTTGTGAAGGAGCTTGCGGCGCAGTATAAAGGAAGCGGAAGAAATATATCTATGGACAATTTCTTCACAACGTTACCCCTTGCCAAACATTTATTATCGTGGAGATTAACCATCGTTGGCACTTTGAAAAAAAATAAACCCTATATTCCCAACGCAATGGCTCCAGCGAAAACAAGGGAAGTATATTCGACGCTATTTGGTTTTCACGAGAAAGCAACTCTATGCTCGTACGTATCCAAGAAAAATAAAGTGGTAATTGTCTTGTCGACAATGCACTCGGATATGGCAGTGGCGAATGATGCAAAGAGAAAGCCAGAGATGATATTATTCTATAATAAGTACAAGAGTGGCGTCGATACAATGGACCAAATGGTAGGGAGATATACAACGCACCGCCGTACCAGCAGGTGGCCACTCGCCTTATTTTTCAATATTTTGGACGTTGCTGCCCTTGCTTTGTATATTACCTATTATGAAAATAATAAAATGTTAAAAAAGAAGACGAATCAACGTCGCTTATTTTTGCGTCAACTGAGCGAAGAGCTCGTCACACCCATTGTTGTAGATCGTTTTCAAAATTCGCAGATCATAAGAAACTACTCAACGAAGTTAGCGATTGAGAGCGTGCTCGGAAAACATGTGAATCCTCCTGTGATTCCCTCTGGATCCACACCTGCTACAGACAAGACAGGCAGAAAAGTCATCACAGAGATGTCACAAAAAAACGTAGGAAGACAAGGAAATCCTGTGTGCAATGTAAAAAACCTGTTTGCGATGAACACGCAGTCACGATTACAAAATGTAATGAATGCCATAAATAAATATTTTTCATATTTTTAATTATATAAACAATCGTTTTTATGTATTACACCGCCCCTGTACTCATATTAATTATTTATAAATTAATTTATTCAAAAACTGCAGGTAAAACTCATATTTGTATAGGTGGGTACCCGGGTACTCTGGGTATTGAAATCGTGTAGGTAAACTTAAAGATGATAATTTTTTTACTTTTGGGGCTTGAAAAGGAAAGGTCAATGCATATTCTGATACTAAAAGGGTCAAATCGCGACGATCCGGGCGGGTATAAAGAAATTTTCATGGGAACATATAAAATTTTCACAATACATGCCCAGGTGGGCACCCGGGTACCCGGGTATTGACATAAGGGTTAAAATAGGTGGATCAAAAGCTACAGAGATGAATTGCAAACTCTGCTTTATGTTGGCAAAGGACATCATGCCTTTAAACACCGTCGAAAAAGAAGGGTTTCAAGAGTTTGTCAAAGCTTTGAATCCATTGTACAAACTCTCATGCAGAAATATTACAACAGCTTTAATAGAAGAAATATATAGTTATTTATCGGATATAATCAAGAAAAGATTATCCGGTATAAAAGCATTATCGCTAACAACGGATATTTGGACGGAAACTTTCAACTCAAAAAGTTTTCTGGGTTTAACAGTACACTATATATTTAACAGAGACCAGAAATAACAGTTATTTTTTAAATTTTTTCGAAAAAAATCATTGAGATAAAGTTAATTTTTATTTAAATAGAAGTCAGTCTTCATCAAATACTGCATAAATTTTCGGAAAAATCAAGTGATTAAAAAATATTAAGATTTATCTCTTTTGGTTACTGATAACCATTATTGTCGACCGAATTATTTTTTGGTCACTAATAATCATTATTGACGACGGAAATTCTTTTCGGTTACGAATAACCATTACCGATGACCAGAATTTTTTTTGGTTACGAATAGCCCATTACCGATGACCAAAATTTTTTTTTGGTTACGAATAACCGTTATCGTTGACGAGAATTTTTTTTGGTTACGGTTTAACCAATATCTGTTGCAGGAATTTTTTTTGGTTACGGTATAACCAATATATTTTGCGGGAATTTTATTTTGGTTACGGTATAACCAATATATTTTACGGGAATTTTTTTTTGGTTACGGTATAACCAATATGAATTGCGGGAATTTTTTTTTTGGTTACGGCATAACCAATATATTTTGCGGGAATTTTTTTTTGGTTACAGCATAACCAATATATTTTGCGGGAATTTTTTTTTGGTTACGGTGTAACCAATATGAATTGCGGGATTTTTTTCCGGTTACGGTATAATACAGGATAAACATCCATTCAATGCCACTATTTCTGTCGGCCTGGCCAATCCAGGTTTTTCCGTACCGTGTTTGCATTCCAGAAATTTTATAGTTCATTGAGTATAACCAAAATCGCTTGCTGGAATTCTGTTTTGATTCCCGGTAACCAAGATCGATTACGTGAATTCTGATTTGGTTAGCGGTAACGAATATCGGTGGCGGGAATTCTGTTTTGGTTACCAGTAACCAATATCGATGGCGGAAGGTTTATTTTGGTCACTCTAGGACATTATTTTTTTGTAAATATTATTACGAATAATTTGTATTTATGAACGATGTACAATGAATTATAGAATTTATACGTTTTAATCAATAAAAACACATACGTAATAATTATATGTTTTATTCACTAGGGCCTAAAATCGGTGTTGAGGTTTGTCACGTCCCAGCCCCACCATGGGTCCGCGCCTGGTTAGTCTTCGCCAGCGCCGCTAGATGTCTCTAATCTTCTCACAAGTCCCCAACTCTAATCTCGTTCGTATATATACAAGTTCCAAGTTTATTCCTCTTAGTTCCCGTGTGTCTGGGGCAGGGGCCGTCAGCTGTAGCCCTACTGATGAGTCTGGCTGACGGTCCCAAGACGAAACACAAATCTTTCTTTTCCTCCTCGATCTTCAAAATGCCAATCCACCTGCCCTGCACAGTACTCCAAAAAGCGTGACCGGCCTGAGGGATTACGGTTACTCCGGAGGCGACGGGGCAAGATCCCTTTACGTTCCGGAAATCACACACACCCATCGGTTTCGGACGTAACAATTGGTGACAGCGGTGGGATGTCGGTGGATTGTGCTGAGATCCGAGGACGGATCTTCCCCTTAGGGGGGGAGGTGTGACGTCCCGGCCCCACCACGGTATCGCGACTTAGTGTCGGCGAGCGCCACCAGAGGTCTAATCTTCTCGCTAGTTCTCAATCTCCAATCCATTAGTATATATACAAGTTCCAAAATCATATCCTCTGTGTCCCCGTGTGTGTCTAGGGCAGGGGCCGTCAGCTGTAGCCCTACCGATGAGTCTAGCTGACGGTCCCAAGACGAAACACACCTCTTCTTTTCCTCCTCGATCCTTTAAAGCCAATCCACCCGCCCCGCACAGTTTACTCCATTGCGGCGTAATCCGGCCGGCCTTAGGGCGCGACGGTACGTTGGAGGCAGCGGGGCAAGAACTCTCCTTGTCATTGTCCTAACCTCCACCCAGGACGTGACCGTGAGGAGACCCGGGAAATTATGTCACGTCCCGGGTTGAGGTCTTAGGGGAATGACATTGTTAGGGTAAGTTAAGAGGAGGTTTCGGCACGAAAGTGAATTTCGCAGCACAAAATTCGGATAGGAGCCTCGGCACGAAAATGTATTTCGCGACACGAGTTGGGTAGGAGCCTCGGCACGAAAATGTATTTCGCGACACGAGTTGGGTAGGAGCCTCGGCACGAAAATGTATTTCGCGACACGAGTTGGGTAGGAGTCTCGGCACGAAAATGTATTTCGCGACACGAGGAGGGTAAGAGTCTCGGCACGAAAATGTATTTCGCGACACGAGGAGGGTAAGAGTCTCGGCACGAAAATGTATTTCGCGACACGAGTTGGGTAGGAACCTCGGCACAAAAATGTATTTCGCGTCACGAGTTGGGCAGGCGTCTCGGCACGAAAATGTATTTCGCGGCACTAAACGACCAGGGAAGGTTTAAATGGTTATTGTGTATTTGGGAGACACCCGTTAAGACGCTAATAGCTTTGTTTTGATTTACTGTTGCATTTGTTTCAGAGAACCGCTCGCGTTATTCCGCGAACTACGTTTAGATGCACTGATTCGGGAAAAGTCATGTAAACATAACAAGAGCTCTCGTGTTCGCGAAACGAGATCAGCTGTTGTACCGACGTGTTATGTATTGTAATATTTATTATTGTAGGATTTCTGCAATGATACGAGGCGTGTTTAGGAAATAGTAACGTTTGTTTATTTGGGTACCGTCTTGTTTTGACGTATACCGTTAGGAACATATGATTTATATATGATATTTTGATACGTTCGAATATGTGGTGATGAAGATGCAATACAAAATAGACCCATAGGTCTTAACAATAAGTAGACGATACAAATTAGTCAATAAGCTTTGACGATGAGCAAACACAGGCAATAGGCCAATAGGCTTTAAGCAATAAGCAAGTAATAGAAAATAAATCGATAGGCTTTAGCAGCAAGTAAGGAACAAAATAAAGTAATAAGCTTTAGCAGCAAGCGCGAAACGAAATAAATCGATAGGCTTTAACAGCATTAAACGTGATAAATGAATAATTATATAATATAATATGATTTGCAAATAATATTAGTAATATAGATGAACGTGACATACAATGTTATATAATAATAGTAATAACGACTTACAATAAGTAGAATAGGTGGTTCTCCTTCTTCTGAGGATTCGCACTGATTTTATATAATATGAAATGAGATTCGTCGATTCGTTATCACTTTTATATTCGCGAGGTTTAAGTTGACACTTGTCGCAAAAATGGGAAACATGGTAATGAGCTCCGGCCTCTGTGGACCTCATATTTATAGTAAAGATTGGAATGTCAGGTATGAAGGGTAAGAGCGGTAATTCGCCATGGCACGTACGCCAAATTTGCGTCGTAGTAAATAACTGAGTGATGACTAATGCGCAAAGTATGCGTCGCAATTACATTTTTGGGGTTTTTATATGGGAATACTCAATCCGACGGATTTGGAGTAGCTGGATGGGTACAGGGGTAAGAGTGGAGTCAAATTAAAGGGCAGAGGGAGGGGGTGAGACGTGGTCTCGAATTAGTAAGTTTTTGGTGCGAGGGATTCGTTTAAATTGAGAGATAAGGAGGACGCAGTTGACCATCTTGAGATGGGGACCGCTAAGGTACATCGCCAAGGAGATCAGGAATCTGGATTGACCATCTTGAGATAGGGACCACTAAGGTATATCGCCAAGGAGATCAGGAATCTGGATTGACCGTTTAGAGACAGGGACCACTAAGGTATATCGTCTAAATGATTGGTTGGGTGAGGGAGTAGGGTATGACTCGAGATTGAAGGTTTTGATGGAGTTGTGAATTGATTGTTGAAGAGATGGTGGAATAATACCGCGCGAAAAATAGTGGGACGTCACACCTCCCCCCTTACATGAAGAAATTTTTACATTTCTTAACATAAGGTTCGGGTGGCTTGGAACGAGAAAAAAAAATTAAACGAAAATTAGTGGTACAACACACCTCCCCCCTTACATGAAGAAATTTTTACATTTCTTAACATAAGGTTCGGGTGGCTTGGAATGAGAAAGGAAAATTAAATAAAATATATGGCCTTCTTAACATGAGGAGAAATAAAAGTTAGAGCCTTCTTAATTTAGGAAAAAATAAAAAATTATAGCCTATTTGGCGTATATAAAAAAATAAAAGATACAACTGATTCAGAAGAAAAAAGAAAACAAAATTATAGCTTATTCGGCAAAAAAAAAATGATATAGAAATAAAGGATGTATTTACAGGGAACTTTTTACAAGGGAAGAAGGAGGTTCGGGAAGTATTTACAAGGAGGTGGAGTGAAAGGTAGGAATTATGGAGGATAGGAATAGGAAAGGTACTGGAGGAATTCGGATTGGTCCAGGAGTACGGTGAGGTCCTGACCCCCTTGGTAGAGGTCATCGAACCATCTTAGGAGCTCGGGCGTCAGCTCCGTGTGGTCTGGGACTTTGGTCGCTGACCCCGTGTCCAAGAGTTCTACCGCCCCTGGCCAGGTTGGGAGTAGGGAAGGATTTTGGGATTGGGATGCAGGTGGGTAAGGAGGTGGAGAGGGATAGGGAGGTGGAGGATAGGAATAGGTGAGTTGGGGGTGTTTTACCGTTTTTTTTAGGGGGGGTAGGGCTGCGCAGGGTCCTTGGGGTGGTCGCTTCCTGCAGCTTCTCTTTGTTGTCTGTTGATGGGGTTGTGTCGTTGTCTAGGGTGACAACCTCTATGTTTTTGAGGCTGACTATTGAGGTTATCCGGGGGAGGAGGGGCGACGAGCTCCTTCCTTTGATAATCGGCTGTCGCTGCCTCCACCTTATCTCGGCCAGCTTCTTTCGTTTGCCCCCTCCTCGGTGAGGCCTCCGTTGATGGTGGCCGTCTTCCCGTGAGGAGGGCATCGTTAAGGGTTTTTTTTTTTTTTTATCTAAGAATAAGAATTAATTAATGACCTGTTTATTGTTACGATTTGGTCAGCCGGGATCGTCGCGTAAATGACCAAGGCGCGCTTTGTTCGCGTGGATTATTTTCGTTTTGCCCTTCCATGATATTCGTAAATTTTGCGAGGGAATAACCTCTATTATGGTGTGTGGGCCGGAATATTGGTCCCCAAATTTTCCTTTCCTCGGTTCTATTAATACAAAAACGGAGTCGCCCGGTTGGAAGGTCTCTTCATTTATGTGTTGATCGTAATATTTTTTATAGCGAAGTTTAGATTCTTTTAATTTCTCTGCAGCGGCTGTTTGCAGTTCCCGTATTCTCGCGTTTAACTTTGAAAGGTAATGATTATAAGTTTCGTTTTCAAAATCTTCGGGCATCCTTTTTCGGCTGGGTACCCGAGCTATTTTCCCGAACACTAACTCGTGTGGGGTGTAACCAGTGCCTTCGTGGACGCTGGTATTATAACAGAACGCGGCCAAGTCTGTCCATTCGTCCCAGTCGCTGTGATTACTTATAAACATTTTCAAATATTCCGTTAGGACCAGGTGCGATCGCTCTAGAGAACCGTTAGTCTGTGGGTGAAAAGCTGTGGTTCTAAATTGTTCGATTTTAAATTTTTTCGCGATAGCTTTCATGAAGTTACTAGTGAAATTTGCTCCTTGGTCAGTGAGGATGGCTCTGGGAGCTCCGAATTGACAGATAAATTTCTTTATGAACGCATCTGCAACTTTTAGTGATGTGGTGTGTTTAAGGGGTACGCATACGAAATATTTTGTTAGTAAGTCTTGCATTGTTAATATGTAGGTATTTCCTTCTCTCGTGGTAGGTAACGGTCCTACGATGTCCAATGCAAGTTTGTCGAAGGCTTGTCCAGGCGTGTCAGTTAGAATCATTGGTTGCCTGGTCTTAACACGGACGAGTTTCTTCCGTTGACAGTCTTCGCATGTTCTAATGTAGTCTTCCACGGCTTTCTTCATTCCTTTCCAAAAGTAGTGGTGTCTAATTCGGTTATATGTTTTGGTCACTCCCTTGTGTCCGGCTAAGGCAGATGCGTGATTTTCTTTAATAATGGTTAGGTGTTCTGATTCCTCTGGTATTCGTACTGCTTGTAAACATATGGTGACGCTGATGTCCTCTTTGATCTAAGTTCGATGTTTTGGCTATACTGAAGGATTGTATTTGGAGCTCGTGTACCGTATATTTAAGGTAAGAAAGGACTTTGCCCCATGTCGTCATAGTTAGTGGTGTATTTTGAGTTTCTTTAACAACCAGCCCTATAAAGATTTGCCCCTTTTTGTGAGTTACGTGGGCCCTACCCAGTGGGAGATCGCCAGGTATTGTCAGGATTCCCGTTTCCTGTAGTTCTTTCGCTCCGTTGTCGCAAGGTTTTCCATCTACGCTTAAGAAGAAAACAAGCGTTTCTTTTCGTAAGAACAATGGGTCGCGACTGATTAATGGTATTATTTGGATATCTCGCTCGGGATCAGCTTCATATGCTGCGTCTAAAGAGTCCTTTAATCCAATTATCGAAGATTCCGAGTCTGATTCATCCGATGAGTTGGAATCCACCTCGGGGTCAAGGTCGTTTTCTTCCTGCGGCGTTGGCGATTGTGGAGGTGAAATAATAGGGGCGTCCGCCAACTCCTTTTCTTCTTCCTGACTTACTTCATCTTCTTCGCTACTCATCGGTTCCGGCGGGTCTACCGAGAGCGGATCTGGTGGGTTTACTGCACTGGTCAACCTTTGGCGCACTTTCCTGGGCGGCTGTACTCTGGTAGGTTTTGCTCTTGGGCGAGTTTTATACGTGGGTCTAGTTGATGGCGTGGTGAGTCGGGGCCTCCCGGGACCTCGTTTAGCCGGGGGTTGATAGTCGTCATCAGCTTCCTCTCGTGGTCGTACTGGATATGCCTCCACTGTGGGAGGATTGCGGGATAATGCATCGGCAAGCTTGTTACTCTTGCCTGGTTGATAGCGAATTTCGTATTCATATTCAGCTAATTTCAGCCGCCACCTAACGAGACGCGACGTAGGGTCCTTTACCTTGTGTAGCCAAATCAATGGTTGATGGTCAGTAAATAAAATGAATTTCCGTCCATATAGGTAGGGTCGAAAGTATCTGACGCAATATACAATGGCTAAAAGTTCTTTCTCTATTGTTGAGTAGTTCGTTTCTGCTTTATTCAGAACACGGGAGGCGTACGCGATCGGTAATTCCTTTTCGTTGGCAGTCTGACTCAATATTCCTCCTATAGCGAATTCGGAAGCGTCGGTGGTAACATGGAATTCCAAGTCAAAATTTGGATATTGCAGGATAGGTTCTTTCTGTAATGCTAACTTTAAGTGGTCAAAAGCCGTCTTCTGGGACGGTCCCCACTCGAATATTGTGTCCTTTTTTAATAGTTGGGTTAACGGACGAGCTATTTTGGAAAAGTCCGGGATGAACCTCCTATAATATCCGGTTAGTCCAAGGAATTGTTTAATTCCTTTTGGCGTATTTGGTGTCGGGTAGCTTCGGACGGCTTCAATTTTTCCTAGATCAGGTTTTACCCCTTGCTCGGTGATTATGTGACCTAAATATGCGACTTCCTTGTGTAGGAACTTACATTTGGAAGGTTGGAGTTTAAGCTTCGCTTCTCGCAAACGGTGAGCAAGTTTCTTAAATTTAATTAAGTGCTCAGTAAGGGAACTTGCGTAAAGGACGATGTCGTCCAAATATACGAACATTTCGGTGCCCTGGAGTCCAGTAAGGGTATGATCCATTAGACGTTGGAAGGTAGCTGGTGCATTACAGAGTCCGAATGGCATCCTTTTAAATTCATAGTGTCCATGTGGCGTGGAAAAAGCTGTTTTATGTGCGTCTTCAGGTTTCATAGGTATTTGGTGAAATCCCGAAGCAAGATCGAACACGGAAAAGTATTTGGCTCCCCCCAATTGGTCCAATATTTCGTTGATATTAGGAATTGGGTAAGCGTCGGGAACGGTCTTTTTGTTTAGGTCCCTAAAATCGAGTACCATTCGCCATAGGATTTCTCCATCGGGTCCTGGTTTCTTAGACACAATCCAGATTGGTGAATTGTAAGGTGATAATGAAGGCTTTATAATTTCTTGGTCTAATAATTTTTGTACTTGCTTATCGATTTCTTTCTTATGTACTGGAGGGAAGCGATATTGTTTAGTATTGATAGGCACTGGGTCCGTGGTCTGGATTCCATGCTGGATAGCATTCGTATGACCCAACTTCTCATTTGGTAAATGGAAAAGATCATGGTATTTATTTAAAATTCCTTGGACATGGAGTTTTTCCTCCGGATTCATATGTTCCGTTGAAATTAGCTCGAGCACTTGTTCCATCCTTGTTGAGGATTTTTCAGAAATTGTTGATACTTCCTCACCCGACGCCATAGCAAGAGACTCCTGGAATTCTAGGGGAAGGGTTGTTTCGGCATAATGCCTTGGGGATGAGAGCGAGTGTATCTCTGAATGATGGATCAATGGGTCCTGGGGATGAAGGGGCTTGATTTTTGTTAAGGTTGGGATAGGAGTGACGCATTTAGTCGTCTTAGTCTCTGTTGGTCGTCTTTGTTTGGGTTCTGGAGTCACAATTTCGAATTCTTCCAATTCAATAGTAGGTATAGTGATCGTTATGTCCGTTTCGTTAGAATTTATTATTTGTAAGTATGCTTTGCCGTCTTGATTACGGACAAGAGCATTACCAGCGTGAATCCCAGCGCCTAAATCTAATCTTGGTAAATATCCTTCCTTTATGTCTGAGTTTGATATGTTTATAAAAGAAACAGTTTTTGACCTAGCGGGTAGCACGACTTGACCACTGTTTACAAACGGAATGGAATTTCCGTTGAACTCCAACTGTTTTTTCGAATAATGTATTGAAGCATCTTGTTCCATAAAGAATTCAGTTCCTAATATCCCGTGTGGTTTAATCGGGAAATCGTTTTCAACTACGTGGAACGTAACGTCGTTGCCTAATAAGGCTATTTTTATTGTCCCGAGGGTGGAAACGAGGTCCTTAGCGATGCCTCTAAGTTGTACCTGTTTGTTTGCGTCTATATTTTGAGATTGTTTTACGGCGTGAATTTTCAATAAATTCACTTCAGAACCTGTGTCAATCATTAGTTTCGGAGTTCTTTCGAAGTCTGGAGATCGGATAATTACGGACGGGGTTTCGCCAACTGTATTTAACCATGCGGTGGCGATCCTAGTTTTGGCATTCCCGATTCCGCTTGTGTCGTTATTGGACGCGCTCCTGCCTGGCCCGTTCCACGGTACGCCTCCATAGTTGGCCGTGTGGGCAGATCGTTTCCCGAGTCTCGCTCCTGGAAGGTTCTGGGGTTCCTTTCGTTGCGGTTGAATAAACGTTTCCTACACTCTGAGATTAAATGTCCGGGATTTTTGCAATACGCACAGATGCGCAATTCCGTAGGTCTAGAAGGAGGAGGTCGAGTTTTGTCCCAGTAGGGGACTATTGGATTTGGGGCTTGATTACCATATCCTGTTACGCGGTTTTGAGGGTATCGTTCGGGCGGTCGATAGTTCAAACCTTGGTAATTCCTACAGGATAGTGCGTCGTGCCCCGTCTTATTGCAAACCTGGCATATGAGTTTAGTTGCCTTTTGCTCTGAAAACCTTCGGCGGTCCCTGTCCATCTTCTTATCCACGAGTACGACCGCCTCGAAGGCTTCTTCGAGTGTTTCGAAATTATGTTGTAATAACATTGTTCTTACGTGAGGCGCAAGACCATCAATGAATGAGTCCAAAGTTAGGCGATCCACGTCCAGGGTTTGTGCGAAGTCGTGGCGATATTCTTTATTCTCCTCCAAGATGGCGAACCGGAGGTCTTTAACGCGTGAAATATATGCCAACATATGTTCGTTGGTTCCCTTTATGATATTAGCGAGTTCTCCTCGGTAGTGGTCCGATGTCTCGGCAGGGGAGAAAGTGCGTTTAAGTTGTTTAATTAAGTCGTTTACGGTTTCGAAGACCCGATCCTCAACCGCCAAGTACGCGTCATCTTGCAGCTTGTTTATCAACAACCTCGCTAGTTGGGGTTCGGCTTGCGAGGGAACCAGAGCCTTAGCCCTATTGCAAGCTCTCGCGAATTGTAAAACGGACATGTTATGGCCGTTGAATTTTGGGACGGTTTCTATCGCGTCCTTTAATCTGATCTGGGGTAATGGTTCCTGGTCCGGAACATGGTCACGAGTCAGCGTATCAGGCTCTTTGTTATATCTTAGCACGGGTTTTCTATCAAAACGGGAGGAACCCGGCGTGGCAAATTTATTCGCGGATGGTGGGGGTGTAGGAGATTTTTCCATTGTCTGTAGTATAAGTTTTACTTGTTCGGCGAGACCTTCCAACGTGACGCCGTCAGATTTGGTAACTACGCCCGAATTCATTTTGGGTTCGACAAATTTCGTGTGTAAATTTTCGATTACTGCTCCTTGTTGCTTTAGTGTTTTGATTTTCCCTAATAATTCGGTAGTCGCGGTGTCTATAGGGTTCATGGAAGAGCCCGCGCCTTGGTTTATTGCGTAAGGCTCATCAGTTTCGTCGTAATCGGACATGTTAAAATCGTTTTGACTCTATTTGTTCAAAAAATGATCGGTTAATTTTTGGGCGTCCGGTAGCCGCTTTGCAAACTTAGGGAGTTCTATCCCTAGAACCAATAATTACTAACCCGTAATGATTTCTATTTGAAAAGAGGAAATGTTCCGTGCATTCGGCGCAACTATTCAAAGGACGCGTTTGGAATAAGAGTTTTTTGCAACGAGGGCACCTTGGAAATATATTGTTTAATGAATAATAATGTTCCTGAGTGATTTCAATCACTTCGATTGGATCCATATCAAAGCAGTCTAGGCAAATTTTGTAGCCTCCCGTGGTCGTTGCTACACCGCCCGAATCACAGGTCAGTTCATTAGTGTATGCCAATTGGTTCACAAATTGGCGGTACAGGTTTGATAGATGTTGCAGTTGAAATCTATTACACATACTAGATATTGGGCTATTGTGGGTAACGTGTGACGTCCCACTATTTTTCGCGCGGTATTATTCCACCATCTCTTCGAATTCCATTTCACAACTCCATTAAAAACCTTCAATCTCGAGTCATCCCCTACTCCCTCACCCAACCGATCATTTAGACGATATACCTTAGTGGTCCCTATCTCTAAACGGTCAATCCAGATTCCTGATCACCTTGGCGATGAACCTTAGCGGTCCCCATCTCAAGATGGTCAACTACGATCTCCAAATCTATTTTAAACGAATCCCTCGCCCCAAAACTTACTAATTCGAGACCACGTCTCACCCCCTCAAACAGCCCTTTAATTTGACTCCACTCTTACCCCTGTACCCATCCAGCTACTCCAAATCCGTCGGATTGAGTATTCCCATATAAAAACCCCAAAAATGTAATTGCGACGAATGCTTTGCGCATTAGTCATCACTCAGTTATTTACTACGACGCATATTTGGCGTACGTGCCATGGCGAATTACCGCGCTTACCCTTCCTACCTGACATTCCAATCTTTACTATAAATATGAGGTCCACAGAGGCCGGAGCTCATTACCATGTTTACCATTTTTACGACAAGTGTCAATACAAACCTTGCGATTTATAAAAGTGTTAAAACGAATCTTCGAATATACTAAAATCAGTGCGAATCCTCAGAGAAGGAGAACCACCTATTCTACCTATTGTAAGTCGTTATTACTATTATTATATTACATTGTATGTCATGTTCATCTATATTACTAATATTCTTTGCAAATCATATTATATTATATAATTATTCATTTATCACGTTTAATGCTGTTAAAGCCTATCACTTTATTTCGTTTCGTGCTTGCTGCTAAAGCCTATTGATTTATTTTCTATTACTTGCTTATTGCTTAAAGCCTATTGGCCTATAAAGTGTGTTTGCTTATCGTTAATGCTCATTGGTTAATTTGTATCATTTACTTATTGTTAAAACCCATTGGTCTATTTTGTATTGCACCTTCATTACTAATATTCATGCGTATCACTATTATTATATTCAAACCATATGTTCCTAACGGTACACGTCAAAACAAGACGGTACCCAAATAAACAAACGTTACTATTTCCTAAACACGCCTCGTATCATTGCAGAAATCCTACAATAATAAATATTACAATACATAACACGTCGGTACAACAGCTGATCTCGTTTCGCGAACACGAGAGCTCTTGTTATGTTTACATGACTTTTCCCGAATCAGTGCATCTAAATGTAGTTCGCGGAATAACGCGAGCGGTTCTCTGAAACAAATGCAACAGTAAATCAAAACAAAGCTATTAGCGTCTTAACGGGTGTCTCCCAAATACACAATAACCATTTAAACCTTCCCTGGTCGTTTAGTGCCGCGAAATACATTTTCGTGCCGAGACGCCTGCCCAACTCGTGACGCGAAATACATTTTTGTGCCGAGGTTCCTACCCAACTCGTGTCGCGAAATACATTTTCGTGCCGAGACTCTTACCCTCCTCGTGTCGCGAAATACATTTTCGTGCCGAGGCTCCTACCCAACTCGTGTCGCGAAATACATTTTCGTGCCGAGACTCTTACCCTCCTCGTGTCGCGAAATACATTTTCGTGCCGAGGCTCCTACCCAACTCGTGTCGCGAAATACATTTTCGTGCCGAGGCTCCTACCCAACTCGTGTCGCGAAATACATTTTCGTGCCGAGACTCTTACCCTCCTCGTGTCGCGAAATACATTTTCGTGCCGAGACTCCTACCCAACTCGTGTCGCGAAATACATTTTCGTGCCGAGGCTCCTACCCAACTCGTGTCGCGAAATACATTTTCGTGCCGAGGCTCCTACCCGAATTTTGTGCTGCGAAATTCACTTTCGTGCCGAAACCTCCTCTTAACTTACCCTAACAATGTCATTCCCCTAAGACCTCAACCCGGGACGTGACATAATTTTGGTGACAGCGGTGGGATTCGTTCTTTGTTAATAGAAATAAATTCTCTATTCTACGGCACCCACAAAGGCCTATTAAAAATGTGCATTAAATACCCACATCGTGGCACAATTACCGCAGCCGCAGATTACAAATTTTAACGGCACATATGCGGTGGTTGATCTGTGTCTCCGGGAAAATAGCTACAACTTATGAAGGAGACCACATTTGTTCGAGTTGCTATGAACAAGATCTAACAAGTGTGGAAATTTTATATCAAATCCATTATTATCAGACCCCGGCGGTGTCTCCCAATTGCTCGTGGTGCAATTCCGCTCTGTTTCAAATCTGCCCCGTGAGCAGTTGTGTAGTGTGTTCGGATTGGTATCTCCTAGCTAGTGAGAGCCACCGAGAATTTGATAACCAAATGAACATAGAACATCCTGAATTTTAAATAACGATTAATTATAACAATATAACTTCGTACCCTCAAGTGCAGGGATATTCAAATACCGCTAACAAAATTTGATTCTCGGTATGCACGTTACCCACAATAGCCCAATATCTAGTATGTGTAATAGATTTCAACTGCAACATCTATCAAACCTGTACCGCCAATTTGTGAACCAATTGGCATACACTAATGAACTGACCTGTGTTTCGGGCGGTGTAGCAACGACCACGGGAGGCTACAAAATTTGCCTAGACTGCTTTGATATGGATCCAATCGAAGTGATTGAAATCACTCAGGAACATTATTATTCATTAAACAATATATTTCCAAGGTGCCCTCGTTGCAAAAAACTCTTATTCCAAACGCGTCCTTTGAATAGTTGCGCCGAATGCACGGAACATTTCCTCTTTTCAAATAGAAATCATTACGGGTTAGTAATTATTGGTTCTAGGGATAGAACTCCCTAAGTTTGCAAAGCGGCTACCGGACGCCCAAAAATTAACCGATCATTTTTTGAACAAATAGAGTCAAAACGATTTTAACATGTCCGATTACGACGAAACTGATGAGCCTTACGCAATAAACCAAGGCGCGGGCTCTTCCATGAACCCTATAGACACCGCGACTACCGAATTATTAGGGAAAATCAAAACACTAAAGCAACAAGGAGCAGTAATCGAAAATTTACACACGAAATTTGTCGAACCCAAAATGAATTCGGGCGTAGTTACCAAATCTGACGGCGTCACGTTGGAAGGTCTCGCCGAACAAGTAAAACTTATACTACAGACAATGGAAAAATCTCCTACACCCCCACCATCCGCGAATAAATTTGCCACGCCAGGTTCCTCCCGTTTTGATAGAAAACCCGTGCTAAGATATAACAAAGAGCCTGATACGCTGACTCGTGACCATGTTCCGGACCAGGAACCATTACCCCAGATCAGATTAAAGGACGCGATAGAAACCGTCCCAAAATTTAACGGCCATAACATGTCCGTTTTACAATTCGCGAGAGCTTGCAATAGGGCTAAGGCTCTGGTTCCCTCGCAAGCCGAACCCCAACTAGCGAGGTTGTTGATAAACAAGCTGCAAGATGACGCGTACTTGGCGGTTGAGGATCGGGTCTTCGAAACCGTAAACGACTTAATTAAACAACTTAAACGCACTTTCTCCCCTGCCGAGACATCGGACCACTACCGAGGAGAACTCCCTAATATCATAAAGGGAACCAACGAACATATGTTGGCATATATTTCACGCGTTAAAGACCTCCGGTTCGCCATCTTGGAGGAGAATAAAGAATATCGCCACGACTTCGCACAAACCCTGGACGTGGATCGCCTAACTTTGGACTCATTCATTGATGGTCTTGCGCCTCACGTAAGAACAATGTTATTACAACATAATTTCGAAACACTCGAAGAAGCCTTCGAGGCGGTCGTACTCGTGGATAAGAAGATGGACAGGGACCGCCGAAGGTTTTCAGAGCAAAAGGCAACTAAACTCATATGCCAGGTTTGCAATAAGACGGGGCACGACGCACTATCCTGTAGGAATTACCAAGGTTTGAACTATCGACCGCCCGAACGATACCCTCAAAACCGCGTAACAGGATATGGTAATCAAGCCCCAAATCCAATAGTCCCCTACTGGGACAAAACTCGACCTCCTCCTTCTAGACCTACGGAATTGCGCATCTGTGCGTATTGCAAAAATCCCGGACATTTAATCTCAGAGTGTAGGAAACGTTTATTCAACCGCAACGAAAGGAACCCCAGAACCTTCCAGGAGCGAGACTCGGGAAACGATCTGCCCACACGGCCAACTATGGAGGCGTACCGTGGAACGGGCCAGGCAGGAGCGCGTCCAATAACGACACAAGCGGAATCGGGAATGCCAAAACTAGGATCGCCACCGCATGGTTAAATACAGTTGGCGAAACCCCGTCCGTAATTATCCGATCTCCAGACTTCGAAAGAACTCCGAAACTAATGATTGACACAGGTTCTGAAGTGAATTTATTGAAAATTCACGCCGTAAAACAATCTCAAAATATAGACGCAAACAAACAGGTACAACTTAGAGGCATCGCTAAGGACCTCGTTTCCACCCTCGGGACAATAAAAATAGCCTTATTAGGCAACGACGTTACGTTCCACGTAGTTGAAAACGATTTCCCGATTAAACCACACGGGATATTAGGAACTGAATTCTTTATGGAACAAGATGCTTCAATACATTATTCGAAAAAACAGTTGGAGTTCAACGGAAATTCCATTCCGTTTGTAAACAGTGGTCAAGTCGTGCTACCCGCTAGGTCAAAAACTGTTTCTTTTATAAACATATCAAACTCAGACATAAAGGAAGGATATTTACCAAGATTAGATTTAGGCGCTGGGATTCACGCTGGTAATGCTCTTGTCCGTAATCAAGACGGCAAAGCATACTTACAAATAATAAATTCTAACGAAACGGACATAACGATCACTATTGGAATTGGAATTGGAATTGGAAGAATTCGAAATTGTGACTCCAGAACCCAAACAAAGACGACCAACAGAGACTAAGACGACTAAATGCGTCACTCCTATCCCAACCTTAACAAAAATCAAGCCCCTTCATCCCCAGGACCCATTGATCCATCATTCAGAGATACACTCGCTCTCATCCCCAAGGCATTATGCCGAAACAACCCTTCCCCTAGAATTCCAGGAGTCTCTTGCTATGGCGTCGGGTGAGGAAGTATCAACAATTTCTGAAAAATCCTCAACAAGGATGGAACAAGTGCTCGAGCTAATTTCAACGGAACATATGAATCCGGAGGAAAAACTCCATGTCCAAGGAATTTTAAATAAATACCATGATCTTTTCCATTTACCAAATGAGAAGTTGGGTCATACGAATGCTATCCAGCATGGAATCCAGACCACGGACCCAGTGCCTATCAATACTAAACAATATCGCTTCCCTCCAGTACATAAGAAAGAAATCGATAAGCAAGTACAAAAATTATTAGACCAAGAAATTATAAAGCCTTCATTATCACCTTACAATTCACCAATCTGGATTGTGTCTAAGAAACCAGGACCCGATGGAGAAATCCTATGGCGAATGGTACTCGATTTTAGGGACCTAAACAAAAAGACCGTTCCCGACGCTTACCCAATTCCTAATATCAACGAAATATTGGACCAATTGGGGGGAGCCAAATACTTTTCCGTGTTCGATCTTGCTTCGGGATTTCACCAAATACCTATGAAACCTGAAGACGCACATAAAACAGCTTTTTCCACGCCACATGGACACTATGAATTTAAAAGGATGCCATTCGGACTCTGTAATGCACCAGCTACCTTCCAACGTCTAATGGATCATACCCTTACTGGACTCCAGGGCACCGAAATGTTCGTATATTTGGACGACATCGTCCTTTACGCAAGTTCCCTTACTGAGCACTTAATTAAATTTAAGAAACTTGCTCACCGTTTGCGAGAAGCGAAGCTTAAACTCCAACCTTCCAAATGTAAGTTCCTACACAAGGAAGTCGCATATTTAGGTCACATAATCACCGAGCAAGGGGTAAAACCTGATCTAGGAAAAATTGAAGCCGTCCGAAGCTACCCGACACCAAATACGCCAAAAGGAATTAAACAATTCCTTGGACTAACCGGATATTATAGGAGGTTCATCCCGGACTTTTCCAAAATAGCTCGTCCGTTAACCCAACTATTAAAAAAGGACACAATATTCGAGTGGGGACCGTCCCAGAAGACGGCTTTTGACCACTTAAAGTTAGCATTACAGAAAGAACCTATCCTGCAATATCCAAATTTTGACTTGGAATTCCATGTTACCACCGACGCTTCCGAATTCGCTATAGGAGGAATATTGAGTCAGACTGCCAACGAAAAGGAATTACCGATCGCGTACGCCTCCCGTGTTCTGAATAAAGCAGAAACGAACTACTCAACAATAGAGAAAGAACTTTTAGCCATTGTATATTGCGTCAGATACTTTCGACCCTACCTATATGGACGGAAATTCATTTTATTTACTGACCATCAACCATTGATTTGGCTACACAAGGTAAAGGACCCTACGTCGCGTCTCGTTAGGTGGCGGCTGAAATTAGCTGAATATGAATACGAAATTCGCTATCAACCAGGCAAGAGTAACAAGCTTGCCGATGCATTATCCCGCAATCCTCCCACAGTGGAGGCATATCCAGTACGACCACGAGAGGAAGCTGATGACGACTATCAACCCCCGGCTAAACGAGGTCCCGGGAGGCCCCGACTCACCACGCCATCAACTAGACCCACGTATAAAACTCGCCCAAGAGCAAAACCTACCAGAGTACAGCCGCCCAGGAAAGTGCGCCAAAGGTTGACCAGTGCAGTAAACCCACCAGATCCGCTCTCGGTAGACCCGCCGGAACCGATGAGTAGCGAAGAAGATGAAGTAAGTCAGGAAGAAGAAAAGGAGTTGGCGGACGCCCCTATTATTTCACCTCCACAATCGCCAACGCCGCAGGAAGAAAACGACCTTGACCCCGAGGTGGATTCCAACTCATCGGATGAATCAGACTCGGAATCTTCGATAATTGGATTAAAGGACTCTTTAGACGCAGCATATGAAGCTGATCCCGAGCGAGATATCCAAATAATACCATTAATCAGTCGCGACCCATTGTTCTTACGAAAAGAAACGCTTGTTTTCTTCTTAAGCGTAGATGGAAAACCTTGCGACAACGGAGCGAAAGAACTACAGGAAACGGGAATCCTGACAATACCTGGCGATCTCCCACTGGGTAGGGCCCACGTAACTCACAAAAAGGGGCAAATCTTTATAGGGCTGGTTGTTAAAGAAACTCAAAATACACCACTAACTATGACGACATGGGGCAAAGTCCTTTCTTACCTTAAATATACGGTACACGAGCTCCAAATACAATCCTTCAGTATAGCCAAAACATCGAACTTAGATCAATTAAGCTGGCAAAATGTCATTACGGGTATCCTCGAAGCCGTCAACAAAGAGGACATCAGCGTCACCATATGTTTACAAGCAGTACGAATACCAGAGGAATCAGAACACCTAACCATTATTAAAGAAAATCACGCATCTGCCTTAGCCGGACACAAGGGAGTGACCAAAACATATAACCGAATTAGACACCACTACTTTTGGAAAGGAATGAAGAAAGCCGTGGAAGACTACATTAGAACATGCGAAGACTGTCAACGGAAGAAACTCGTCCGTGTTAAGACCAGGCAACCAATGATTCTAACTGACACGCCTGGACAAGCCTTCGACAAACTTGCATTGGACATCGTAGGACCGTTACCTACCACGAGAGAAGGAAATACCTACATATTAACAATGCAAGACTTACTAACAAAATATTTCGTATGCGTACCCCTTAAACACACCACATCACTAAAAGTTGCAGATGCGTTCATAAAGAAATTTATCTGTCAATTCGGAGCTCCCAGAGCCATCCTCACTGACCAAGGAGCAAATTTCACTAGTAACTTCATGAAAGCTATCGCGAAAAAATTTAAAATCGAACAATTTAGAACCACAGCTTTTCACCCACAGACTAACGGTTCTCTAGAGCGATCGCACCTGGTCCTAACGGAATATTTGAAAATGTTTATAAGTAATCACAGCGACTGGGACGAATGGACAGACTTGGCCGCGTTCTGTTATAATACCAGCGTCCACGAAGGCACTGGTTACACCCCACACGAGTTAGTGTTCGGGAAAATAGCTCGGGTACCCAGCCGAAAAAGGATGCCCGAAGATTTTGAAAACGAAACTTATAATCATTACCTTTCAAAGTTAAACGCGAGAATACGGGAACTGCAAACAGCCGCTGCAGAGAAATTAAAAGAATCTAAACTTCGCTATAAAAAATATTACGATCAACACATAAATGAAGAGACCTTCCAACCGGGCGACTCCGTTTTTGTATTAATAGAACCGAGGAAAGGAAAATTTGGGGACCAATATTCCGGCCCACACACCATAATAGAGGTTATTCCCTCGCAAAATTTACGAATATCATGGAAGGGCAAAACGAAAATAATCCACGCGAACAAAGCGCGCCTTGGTCATTTACGCGACGATCCCGGCTGACCAAATCGTAACAATAAACAGGTCATTAATTAATTCTTATTCTTAGATAAAAAAAAAAAAAAAACCCTTAACGATGCCCTCCTCACGGGAAGACGGCCACCATCAACGGAGGCCTCACCGAGGAGGGGGCAAACGAAAGAAGCTGGCCGAGATAAGGTGGAGGCAGCGACAGCCGATTATCAAAGGAAGGAGCTCGTCGCCCCTCCTCCCCCGGATAACCTCAATAGTCAGCCTCAAAAACATAGAGGTTGTCACCCTAGACAACGACACAACCCCATCAACAGACAACAAAGAGAAGCTGCAGGAAGCGACCACCCCAAGGACCCTGCGCAGCCCTACCCCCCCTAAAAAAAACGGTAAAACACCCCCAACTCACCTATTCCTATCCTCCACCTCCCTATCCCTCTCCACCTCCTTACCCACCTGCATCCCAATCCCAAAATCCTTCCCTACTCCCAACCTGGCCAGGGGCGGTAGAACTCTTGGACACGGGGTCAGCGACCAAAGTCCCAGACCACACGGAGCTGACGCCCGAGCTCCTAAGATGGTTCGATGACCTCTACCAAGGGGGTCAGGACCTCACCGTACTCCTGGACCAATCCGAATTCCTCCAGTACCTTTCCTATTCCTATCCTCCATAATTCCTACCTTTCACTCCACCTCCTTGTAAATACTTCCCGAACCTCCTTCTTCCCTTGTAAAAAGTTCCCTGTAAATACATCCTTTATTTCTATATCATTTTTTTTTTGCCGAATAAGCTATAATTTTGTTTTCTTTTTTCTTCTGAATCAGTTGTATCTTTTATTTTTTTATATACGCCAAATAGGCTATAATTTTTTATTTTTTCCTAAATTAAGAAGGCTCTAACTTTTATTTCTCCTCATGTTAAGAAGGCCATATATTTTATTTAATTTTCCTTTCTCATTCCAAGCCACCCGAACCTTATGTTAAGAAATGTAAAAATTTCTTCATGTAAGGGGGGAGGTGTGTTGTACCACTAATTTTCGTTTAATTTTTTTTTCTCGTTCCAAGCCACCCGAACCTTATGTTAAGAAATGTAAAAATTTCTTCATGTAAGGGGGGAGGTGTGACGTCCCACTATTTTTCGCGCGGTATTATTCCACCATCTCTTCAACAATCAATTCACAACTCCATCAAAACCTTCAATCTCGAGTCATACCCTACTCCCTCACCCAACCAATCATTTAGACGATATACCTTAGTGGTCCCTGTCTCTAAACGGTCAATCCAGATTCCTGATCTCCTTGGCGATATACCTTAGTGGTCCCTATCTCAAGATGGTCAATCCAGATTCCTGATCTCCTTGGCGATGTACCTTAGCGGTCCCCATCTCAAGATGGTCAACTGCGTCCTCCTTATCTCTCAATTTAAACGAATCCCTCGCACCAAAAACTTACTAATTCGAGACCACGTCTCACCCCCTCCCTCTGCCCTTTAATTTGACTCCACTCTTACCCCTGTACCCATCCAGCTACTCCAAATCCGTCGGATTGAGTATTCCCATATAAAAACTGGTGACAGCGGTGGGATGTCGGTGGATTGTGCTGAGATCCGAGGACGGATCTTCCCCTTAGGGGGGGAGGTGTGACGTCCCGGCCCCACCACGGTATCGCGACTTAGTGTCGGCGAGCGCCACCAGAGGTCTAATCTTCTCGCTAGTTCTCAATCTCCAATCCATTAGTATATATACAAGTTCCGAAATCATATCCTCTGTGTCCCCGTGTGTGTCTAGGGCAGGGGCCGTCAGCTGTAGCCCTACTGATGAGTCTAGCTGACGGTCCCAAGACGAAACACACCTCTTCTTTTCCTCCTCGATCCTTTAAAGCCAATCCACCCGCCCCGCAGGGTTAGGACAATGACAAGGAGAGTTCTTGCCCCGCTGCCTCCAACGTACCGTCGCGCCCTAAGGCCGGCCGGATTACGCCGCAATGGAGTAAACTGTGCGGGGCGGGTGGATTGGCTTTAAAGGATCGAGGAGGAAAAGAAGAGGTGTGTTTCGTCTTGGGACCGTCAGCTAGACTCATCGGTAGGGCTACAGCTGACGGCCCCTGCCCTAGACACACACGGGGACACAGAGGATATGATTTTGGAACTTGTATATATACTAATGGATTGGAGATTGAGAACTAGCGAGAAGATTAGACCTCTGGTGGCGCTCGCCGACACTAAGTCGCGATACCGTGGTGGGGCCGGGACGTCACACCTCCCCCCCTAAGGGGAAGATCCGTCCTCGGATCTCAACACAATCCACCGACATCCCACCGCTGCCACCAGTTTTATGTCACGTCCTGGGTGGAGGTTAGGACAATGACAAGGAGAGTTCTTGCCCCGCTGCCTCCAACGTACCGTCGCGCCCTAAGGCCGGCCGGATTACGCCGCAATGGAGTAAACTGTGCGGGGCGGGTGGATTGGCTTTAAAGGATCGAGGAGGAAAAGAAGAGGTGTGTTTCGTCTTGGGACCGTCAGCTAGACTCATCGGTAGGGCTACAGCTGACGGCCCCTGGCCTAGACACACACGGGGACACAGAGGATATGATTTTGGAACTTGTATATATACTAATGGATTGGAGATTGAGAACTAGCGAGAAGATTAGACCTCTGGTGGCGCTCGCCGACACTAAGTCGCGATACCGTGGTGGGGCCGGGACGTCACAAGGTTTACAAATAATAATTTTTGCAAATTCTGTTCGGATAAATTGCACCGCCGATCGTCCAGCATCAATTTCAGCGCCGAGAAGGCTCTTTCAACGCTAACTTGTGTAGCCGGAACAGCATGGCAAATTGTTGCCAGTTTTGAAACATACGGCATTATATATTTTTTGTCTTGCCAATAAGCCATGATCTTTACCTCTATATCTACACGCTTTTCCTTATAACTATCAATTTCAGTATACATTTTGGCAAGTTCTGTGGAAGTTGCAGCTTCTGTGTCGTCATCGGACGACGAATCAACTTCCATCTCATTAATTGTTTTCTGTAACAACGACACAGAAGTGCCGCTTGTACTTGGTATCGCATCATTTTCTTTACAAGTCGCCTCCGCTATTTTGCCAATTGCTCTATCACACTAAGGATTGCATAAATTAATAAGAAAATTACATTACCTATTTCAAGAATTAAATGACAGCTATGATATACATAATACATACCTGTTTTAACGATAGCATTTGTGCAGCGATTATCTTTAGATGCTTTTTAGCCTTTGCCTTCTGGTCTGCTGACAATATGCGTTTAAGCCGAGGGTCTAAAAAAATTGCGGCATTAATCGCGTCATTCTCTAAAAGCTGTGATTCTCTTGCTTCTATATGATCCAGAATCAGTCCAGCTGCATTTGAGGTCATAGTTTTTAATTTCAATTTCAAATTTAACCATAGTTTATAAAAATCTCCAAAAAATAATTGGGTTTTTTGTAGCTTCAATGTAGCTTCATTTAATGGAGTGAGTACTTTCGCCAGATCTTCGATTGTATTCCACTCATCATTCGATAAAGCTAGCGGATGTTTTAAATATTCCTGACAAAACTCTTTATGCTCTAGAAGCCGCTGAAGGCGCGCATTTCAAATCAACTAAGATGATATGATTCGGATTGAATAAATTAATAAGAAAATTACATTACTTGCAGAATTAAATGACAGCTATCTTATACATAATACAAATCTGTTTGAACGTTTGAACGAAAAAACGATTGAACGATAATACGTTGCCACTCTGCTTTAACGCACGACAGTTCTTTGTCTCGCAAGGAATTAACGTACTAATTAGGTGAGGGCCTCACCCACAGGTGGCGATATGTGCTGACGATTGCCACGGTGTCCGTCCTCGGCGAGAATCATTTAAACAAAAGCGCGGCACAAATGTTTTTTCGTTCAAACGTTCAAACAGATTTGTATTATGTATAAGATAGCTGTCATTTAATTCTGCAAGTAATGTAATTTTCTTATTAATTTATTCAATCCGAATCATATCATCTTAGTTGATTTGAAATGCGCGCCTTCAACGACCGTGAGCGTCCGTTTTATTGGCTGACGGTTGCAGCTCGTCAGCCAATTGTCCTAACAATGTATCTACGGTTATTTCAGTTTGAGTAAATAACTGGAATGACAATAAACTGTTGCTTCCAGGACGTTTAAGAATACATTGGAACGATAAAAAATTATCAAGATATTATTAGTTTATTAGTTTATTTTTACTTTATCATTGCTATTAGTTTATTTTCAACTTTGTGTCCTTATTAGTATCATGGGTCGAAAAAGAAATATCTTCGTTCGCGAATTTTTTCGTTTTGATAACGACAAAAATGAGAGTACATGCAAAGCATGTGAATTTAAATTAGATGGATCGCATCTCACGAATTTGAAAAGGCATATGGTTAAGCACCATTTAGATATATATATATATATAGAAGAAAGGGAGAAGTTTGACGAAGAACCGAAAGAAGACAATATTCGCGACAAGAAACAATTATTTCATGTTAAATTTTCCGCAGAAGAAGTGAGAAATGCCTGCGTTGATTTTGTTACTAAAGAATCACAGCCATTTGCATTATTTGATTCCAAGGCATTTAAACTACTTACGGAGCAAATATTCAAAGGATTGAATATCCCGGTGATCAGTTCGAAGAATATAATGGGCTATGTCAGTGAGAAATATGACTTTTTGAGAAACATGATCAAAAGGTCGTGTAAGGGACGATTGATTTCACTAAAAATAGATACAGCAACGCGCCATGATCGAGCTATACTTGGAATAAACATTCAAATGATCCACAACACCGAAATTAAAATATACACGTTGGCAATGATAGAGCTACACGAAAGCCACACAGCCGATTATTTAAAACAAGAGGTCGAAAATGTATTAAATGAATTCGATGTTAAACACAATCAAATTTACACGATCACTACAGATAACGGGCGGAATATGGTGAAAGCGGTAGAACTATTTTCTTCTGACAGTTTAACTGAACTGGAAAAAGACGAGCAGTTTTTAGAGACAAAAAATCACGAGCAAAACGTGGAAACGTTGGCAGAAAAATTTTGTCCAAAACAAAATACTATATCAGTAAAGTGCGCGGCACATACCCTGCAACTTGTGATAAAAGATTTTTTTACCAAAAATAAGATCGCAGGTTTAGACCGTGTTCGCGAAGTAGTGAAAACATTAAGAACTCCTACATTTAGGTACATTATTGTAGGTTCCCCTACTATTGCGCACGGTACTCTAATTTATTCATAATATATTATTTTTTCAGATACTCGTTAGAACATTTAGGTTTAAAAAAGCCGCGGATGGATGTGCCGACACGCTGGAATTCGACATACGACATGCTACAGCGGCTTCTAGAGCATAAAGAGTTTTGTCAGGAATATTTAAAACATCCGCTAGCTTTATCGAATGATGAGTGGAATACAATCGAAGATCTGGCGAAAGTACTCACTCCATTAAATGAAGCTACATTGAAGCTACAAAAAACCCAATTATTTTTTGGAGATTTTTATAAACTATGGTTAAATTTGAAATTGAAATTAAAAACTATGACCTCAAATGCAGCTGGACTGATTCTGGATCATATAGAAGCAAGAGAATCACAGCTTTTAGAGAATGACGCGATTAATGCCGCAATTTTTTTAGACCCTCGGCTTAAACGCATATTGTCAGCAGACCAGAAGGCAAAGGCTAAAAAGCATCTAAAGATAATCGCTGCACAAATGCTTTCGTTAAAACAGGTATGTATTATGTATATCATAGCTGTCATTTAATTCTTGAAATAGGTAATGTAATTTTCTTATTAATTTATGCAATCCTTAGTGTGATAGAGCAATTGGCAAAATAGCGGAGGCGACTTGTAAAGAAAATGATGCGATACCATGTACAAGCGGCACTTCTGTGTCGTTGTTACAGAAAACAATTAATGAGATGGAAGTTGATTCGTTGTCCGATGACGACACAGAAGCTGCAACTTCCACAGAACTTGCCAAAATGTATACTGAAATTGATAGTTATAAAGAAAAGCGTGTAGATATAGAGGTAAAGATCATGGCTTATTGGCAAGACAAAAAATATATAATGCCGTATGTTTCAAAACTGGCAACAATTTGCCATGCTGTTCCGGCTACACAAGTTAGCGTTGAAAGAGCCTTCTCGGCGCTGAAATTGATGCTGGACGATCGGCGGTGCAATTTATCCGAACAGAATTTGCAAAAATTATTATTTGTAAAGCTCAACACCGATTTTAGGCCCTAGTGAATAAAACATATAATTATTACGTATGTGTTTTTATTGATTAAAACGTATAAATTCTATAATTCATTGTACATCGTTCATAAATACAAATTATTCGTAATAATATTTACAAAAAAATAATGCCCTAGAGTGACCAAAATAAACCTTCCGCCATCGATATTGGTTACTGGTAACCAAAACAGAATTCCCGCAACCGATATTCGTTACCGCTAACCAAATCAGAATTCACGTAATCGATCTTGGTTACCGGGAACCAAAACAGAATTCCAGCAAGCGATTTTGGTTATACTCAATGAACTATAAAATTTCTGGAATGCAAACACGGTACGGAAAAACCTGGATTGGCCAGGCCGACAGAAATAGTGGCATTGAATGGATGTCTATCCTGTATTATACCGTAACCGAAAAAAAATCCCGCAATTCATATTGGTTACACCGTAACCAAAAAAAAATTCCCGCAAAATATATTGGTTATGCCGTAACCAAAAAAAAATTCCCGCAAAATATATTGGTTATGCCGTAACCAAAAAAAAGTTCCCGCAATTCATATTGGTTATACCGTAACCAAAAAAAAATTCCCGTAAAATATATTGGTTATACCGTAACCAAAATAAAATTCCCGCAAAATATATTGGTTATACCGTAACCAAAAAAAATTCCTACAACAGATATTGGTTATATCGTAACCAAAAAAAAATCTCGTCAACGATAACGGTTATTCGTAACCAAAAAAAAATTCTGGTCATCGTTAATGGTTATTCGTAACCAAAAAAAAATTCTGGTCATCGGTAATGGTTATTCGTAACCGAAAAGAATTTCCGTCGTCAATAATGATTATTAGTGACCAAAAAATAATTCGGTCGACAATAACGGTTATTGGTGACCAAAATCTTTTAAAGAAAGATATTAATTCTTATGCCATAACTTTTCAAATTTAGGTTATAACAGTTACGGTCTCTGATATTTAACGATGAATGTAAGAGTGTTGTAATTGGGGTAGAACAGCTAGATAAGGAACACACTTCTAATAATATAAAAGACTGGCTGATTAGCATGCTTGATGAATGGGGCATAGAACTCAAAAATGTTGTTTCTGTTGTTTCAGACAACGCAGCCAATATTAAAAAAACAATTATTGATGCGTTTGGTGCGGATAAGCACCTACCATGTTTTGCCCATACATTAAATTTGGTTCCGTCAAAAATGATTGGTTCTGACGAACTTATAAGCCCTGTGATCACGAAAATTAAAGAGATTGTCAAATATGTTAAGAAGTCAGTTAAGGGATTAGGCCACCTTGGACGGAGCGAATTTGTAGTCATTTTCGGCATTTTTTTTTTAGCAAGATAATGAAATAAACAGAAAATTTAATATGAAGCCTGTTATTATACAACTCTCGCCGGAAAAAATCGTATTTTTTTTCTTACAAAATGGCGGCGGTAGAGACGTGATACGCAAGATCTTGTGGAGCGACGTTTTCCCCGGTGTTCAATCTCACGGCTATACCGTTTGACTTAGAACCAAAAACCAAAGAGATTTATTTTCTGCATGCCTAAACCTATGGAAGTACGTAGGGAAATCCAGAAACATTAATTTGTCTCGAAATGGTGACCATGAGGAGAAAAAATGCATTTTTTTTTTATAAAATTGTCAATTGCAAAGAACATATTCAAGATATCGCAAAACCGCTACGTACTTCAATAAATTATTCATGAGAGAAGAGTGTCTCCAAATTTCAAACCAATCGGATGAAAATTGTGGAAGTTATGCGAAACACCGTTTTGGAAAATGTCATTTCGAGAAAAACGCGTTGAAAGTTTTACTTCATATTTTTTACGAATAAAGTGAAAAAATGCAACTTTACCTTTACTCGGCGATTCCTGCGCCATATAACTGCCCTTCAAAATTGACGTCAGCCTGTTCAGACTCTTTTCTAAAAGATTTGGAACTTTTTCGAGCCTCTTTTGTCGCGTCCGACATAGCGCGCTCAGCAGCCTTGATGCGACTCGCGTCTGCCTCCATGCAAAAATTGTAGCAATTTGGTCCAACTGTCATTTGCAATATCTCCATTATTTCCATTAAACTTATGAAGCCATCATTGAATGTGCAAACTGCTATATCTGCTGCAACATCGACCAGTAGTTTGCCGCTAGAAGTAGTTTTGGGTGCTATCGACCACACGACTGAGTTGAACGATTCGTTGTTGTTTTGAGTATAGCCTCCTAAACAACGATGCAATAAATCGTTTCTGCTCAGTTCCTCATATACTGGCTTTATATGATCGAAAACCATTTTACTCAGTGGCGGTTTATGCACATATTTGGCTAGTTTATTGGAAGCTTTTGCCTTCTGCCACGTACACCACGAAGTCTCGCCAACCGGGCATCTGTCGTGCTGCGGATTTGCGTCCGTGGAAATTTTGTGGTAAACAGTGGCCCATATTTCCTTTTTCATGTTTGCGACACTTTCGTAATTTCCGCGTATAGCAAGACCGTAATATATTGATAATTCATCAATCAACTTGCCAGTTAAATTTCCTTTGCCACCAAGTCCCTTCGTTGCTTTCTTGAGAGCGCGAAGCCGCGAGCCCATCCGCTTCTGGACGTGATCGATACACTCCTTTTTAGAAACGATAATGTCTTCATACGGTTGAGCATCTGTGATTCCTTTGAAAGTCTTACTGTCACCATCACTAATGTACTGAGCATATTTCACTTGATGTAAAGTTTTAGAGCGGCGAAACATTTCGACGACAGCGTCAACTTCCATTTTCCCAGCGGAGCCTTCGTGGTTAGCTTGACAATTTTCTTCATGCGATTGTGCCCACTCTTCATATTCTGCAGTTCGTTTCCTTTTTTCCCAAAATTCATAGCCTTTACAATATTTGGATTTTACTTGTACGTCAACGACCTTACCAGTGTACCAGCCGATTAGTGTCACTAGTCCGAACAATGACGAAAATCCCCTTTTCCTCCACGTTCCGTCGCCAGATACTAAAATACCATCGGTATGTCCTTTTTCCGCACAAATTTTCTTCTCCTCAGCAGCTGCCCTCTTCGTCACTTTTAAACGAACAGCTGCCGTAGCGATAGAAATCGAAGAAACAATAGTGTCGTAATGTTTCTTCGATTGGGCGCGGCAAATCCATTAATGCGCAAAATTTGTTTATGCCATGTAAACCAACGCCAAGTAATCGCATGGCAAATGTAATGCGACGATTAATGTCATATGCGTGATTGTTAAGAAGCGGACTAACATTTATATAATTTGGTCCGCATGTTTCACAAGCAACGACAACTTTAAAACCTAAGCCACGGTTACTTGCTTCAGAAAAGGTGATATTGGATTTGCATTTTTTGCACACTACCATTTGCGAAATTGCAGAGAATACACTGTAAAATTCTACCCATAAAAAAACTTTCAAAAAGTAAAAAAATTACGCCAAGTACATGAAACAAATAAATCACAAAAAATAAAAGATAATAATATAAATCACAAAAAAATAGAAGAAAATATATATCACAAAAAATAGAAGATAATAATATAAATCCCCCCAAAAATAGAAGAAAATATACAATATAAAAAAAAATGTGAAATCAAAATGAGCTGCAAGTACATAAAGGTGCTTTCCAACTGCCCTTAAGATTACACAACTACATAGACACAGCTAAAATGCTGTGTTCATACATTCCATTACTCATATCGCGGACATTTTAATTATCCCATCAAAAAGAATCCCAATTAAAAACATTGTCGTAAATTAATTAATTAGTAGCTTTACAAAATTAATATACAAAATTGCGCCAATTATAACAATGGCTATTTATAAAAAGAAAAAATGTATTAAATAATAATAAGCAGATATATTTTTATAGAAATAAATATTTCAATACCAATAAATATTTTATTCAAAATACTTGGCGCTGCTCACCGCATTGGTGTTGCTAAACTGAATGCATATGTATAAATTGCATTAATCTTTTTATTTCTTTCTTGTGCGTGCATTCGTGAATGTGTGTATGTGTGCGTGTGCATATGCTACGTATGATATTAGAATTAAATATATACTGCGTTTCTAATATGTATATGCTTATGTATTTTAGATTGTAAGTGAGTTATTGTAAATTATTAATTAATTTACTATTAATAAGACAAATAACATTTTTTCGGTTTCGCAGCGCCAAGTATTTTGAATAAAATATTTATTGGTATTGAAATATTTATTTCTATAAAAATATATCTGCTTATTATTATTTAATACATTTTTTCTTTTTATAAATAGCCATTGTTATAATTGGCGCAATTTTGTATATTAATTTTGTAAAGCTACTAATTAATTAATTTACGACAATGTTTTTAATTGGGATTCTTTTTGATGGGATAATTAAAATGTCCGCGATATGAGTAATGGAATGTATGAACTCAGCATTTTAGCTGTGTCTATGTAATTGTGTAATCTTAAGGGCAGTTGGAAAGCACCTTTATGTACTTGCAGCTCATTTTGATTTCACATTTTTTTTTATATTGTGTATTTTCTTCTATTTTTGGGGGGATTTATATTATTATCTTCTATTTTTTGTGATATATATTTTCTTCTATTTTTTTTGTGATTTATATTATTATCTTTTATTTTTTGTGATTTATTTGTTTCATGTACTTGGCATAATTTTTTTACTTTTTGAAAGTTTTTTATGGGGATCTCACTTCTTGTTACAAAGATAATTCATGTACTTGGCGTAATTTTTTTACTTCTTTAAAATAATACTCTTTTCCGTCTTCGACTTTTTCATATACTTAGCGTGATTTTTTTAATTACTTTTTTGAAGTTTTTTACGGGGATCTTACATACAGCTAAATCTAACGTAGAAGTACAAACAAGCGTTACTTTAAATTTACTTATTGTAAATTTAAACATGTAGAAATCCTTGTTATAACTTCGCTTTATATTTTTTATAAATGCCAAGAAACCGTAATTTCACAATCTTCCATTGCAACACATTGAAACGTATAAACGTACACGCGTCTCTAGATTTAATTAAATATAAATATGTGGCCGAAGCCCGGAAATGTAAGTAATAAAATACATTTATTATTATATTTCTTGGAATTCAAATGATTTTTTTAACATAAATGTAGCGCAAAGATACGTATTGTTCAATTTCAAATGGCAAATTGGAAATTCGGAAAGAAATATATACAGTTTTGAAATTCACACTTATAACTAGTAATACAACAATAAGATATGAGACACGTTGAAGCATATCCTATATCCTATAACTTGTAATGCCATATCTGAGTTAAACGTAAAAGAACATGTAAATGTAAATAAACTACAACATTATGAAAGTCCTTGATAGGCAGTTTGCCTACGTTAAGTATCAGTGGACATAGACCGTAACTGTATAATATAAAATAATAACAAGTAATACAACAAGAAGATATGGGACACGTTGAAGCATATTCACACTTTTAACGCCAACGATTAGAAATATGAAACACATCTGAGTTAAAATATGCTTCTATGTATCCAATATCTTGTTGTATTACTTGTTGTACACTTATTACGGTCTACGTCCACTAATACTTAACATATGCTTACTGCCTATCAAAGACTTTCTTTATGTTGTAGTTTACATTTTCGTTTATGTTCAATTCAGATATGTTTGATATTTCTAATCGTTGGCGTTATAAGTTAGAATATGCTTCAACGTGTCTCATATCTTCTTGTTGTATTACTTGCTATACAGTTAAAGTCTATATACTTCCATTGACAGTGAACGTAGGTAAAGTGCCTCCCAAAGACTCAAAATGTTGTAGTTTACATGTTCGTTTACGTTCAACCCAGAAATGTTTGATATTTCTAATCGTTGGCGTTATATAAGTTAGAATATATGCTTAAACGTGTCCAACATCTTCTTATTCTACTACTAGTTACAAGCGCGAGTCGTTCACAAAATAAAGTTATAATACGTTACAGTTTTTTGTATAAATGAATAATTGAAAGGCTCGTGAAGTAACGAGAACAAAACATATTTTGTAATGTAATGTAATGTAATTTTTAATTTCGCATCATACGCTATTTCAATTTTCAAAACTTTACATTTCCTAATTTCCAATTTGCCATTGATCAATACGTATCCTTGCGCTACACGTATGACTTTCTTCTATCATACGCCGTTTTTATTTGTGAACACTTGATCCTTTTTGCTAATGAATTGTTTATTTCATTTTTTTTGTAGAGCAAAGCAGACGATTCAATTTTAGACGGTAAATAAAAAAATTTATATACATTTATTTTCAAATTTATTTTTCCCCTAATTTGATAATGAAAAAATTATTAATTTTTTTAGACATTGACGTAGAGTTACAAAACTATACTATGATGGAGGCGGCGACGCCGCCGACGTCGCCACCGCCGCCGCCAGCGCGACCACCAACACCGCCGCCGCCACCGCGACCACAAACACCACCACCACAACCACCAGCGAGGCCGGCCACAGCTGATGGTAAATACGTATACACATTTTAAGGAGTTATACAGTGGACGAAATTTCTATAAGAACGCTACTATTTTTAATAAAAAATGTGAAGTAATGTGCTAATACAATATAATGATACTTTAATGTACAGAAAACAAACGAAATTTGCATAGGAACGGTGTATTAAAAACAAATCATTAATACTTTTTCTTACTTTGAAAAATAGTAGTGTTCTTATAGAAATTTCGTCCACTGTATGCTTTTAGAATGCTTGAAAATAGGTCTAATTTAAAAAAAACAAAATATTTTACTAATTTATTTTTTATTTTACTAATTACAGAACCGTACGTAGCGCGCCACAGGCGCAGCGGACGAAGAGTGAGGGCCCAGCAGGAGGACTGGGCCTTCCTCAAGGCCATAAAGGATCAGGCCTCCTCCCTCCGGGCCTGGGCTGTGGACCGGTACAGCCGTGGCCGTGGCCGTGGTGACCGTGGTCGTGGCGACCGTGGCCGTGGCGGTCGTGGCGAATAAAAAAAATAATTTTTAATTTTTTATTAAATGTCTAATTTTTTATTAAATAAAAAAAATTTCTATACTATATTCGTTTATTTTATTTTAATTAATTAACTATTAACTCGAGAAGGGAAGGTCGTAACGAGTTGAAAATAATCACATTCATCTGGATAAAGGCGGGATCTCCTACCTGCGACTGGTCGCTGCCGGTCGCAGCGACCCCACTAGTGCAAGGGAGAAAGAGATGTCATACTTTTTGAAAGTTTTTTATGGGGATCTCACTTCTTTTTACAGAGATAATTCATGTACTTGGAGTAACTTTTTTTACTTTTTTAAATTGTATATAATTGTCATCCAAACTACGCACGCCTGCAAAGTTTCAAGACGATTGGATTGGTGGAATTGGTTTAAATTAGATTTTTCAGATATAAAACAAGCATACAAGAAGGAAACAGAGGATCGAAGCTGAATAAAATCGTTTAATTAATATAAAAAGCAAACATACAAGAAGGAAACACAGGATCGAAGTTGAATAAAATCGTTTAATTAATATAATAAAATCAATAGTATGTTCCAATAAAAAATAAAATTTTTTCTCTGATGTAGATCGCACTGCATCATCTTCTGCTTCGATTATCTGTAAATATATAAAATCCACATTTTAGTTATTTTAGTTACAACTTAACGTAGAACTTATAACTTAAAACACTTTAATAAATCTGTTTTCTCAAGTGTCATTATAATTTGACAAAGTCGGAGAACGATACATAATATTTTTAGCAAAATAAAATAAATAAAAATCTATTTACGTTTGATTTGATCGTATTATTTTATATTCTTAGGACTTAAGTATGCGTAATTAATGGAAAACTAGTAAAATTAATGAATAGCGTAGAAACTACTGTGGATTTAAAAAAATATATTAAAGTATTATGAATATCTTTCACAAAAGATTGGAAAGTATCAAGGGAGATGTATTTTCAACGTACTTTCTTGACTAACGTGACTGGCTCTACATTGCAAGCGGTACGCCATAATATTCTTAATCTTAATTCTTAACTCTACGCTAATTTGACAAGTTTTGTCGATTTACCTTATTTGACAATCCAAAAACTTGTGCAAAACAAGATGCTCTGTCTATCTATCTAATCTTCTCCGGACAACCTCCAAGCCTGTGCATTCTCTTCATTTCTATCCATCCAAGCCTGTGCGTCCCCTTCAATTCTACTATCCAAGCCTGTGCGTCCCCTTCATTTTTATCGAAGTCCTGTGCGTCCCCTTCATTTCTATAATATAATAAGCTTTACATAAAAACTCTAAATTGCTGGTATATACAAAAAACACAAGTATCTGGCAATTTAAATGCAATGCAATTTTTTGCTACAATATATTATTTTGTACATGCATGGTACAAATTTACAGAAAATTATGCGAAAGAAGTACTTCTTTGTCGAACCTTCTCCGGACAACTTCCAAGTCTGCGAGTCTACGTAAAAAATCTATTAAACAATTTTGGTGACCCACCTTGTTAATTGAGACAATCATTCAGTCTCCCATGTAGTGTAAAAACTCGTGACATTTCAAATTTGGACAACTTACCTTATTTGACACTTGGCAGGTTATGACGGATTGACACTCGGTAGGTTATAAAATATAAAGCGATGACACTTGTAGGTTATATGTACAATGGCGGACGACGATCATACATACACTAGTTTCTTTTGGCTGAAGGTGTGCGTGTAACGCGTAATATACGTATTATGTTGACGAAAATTTGGCCTGAAGAAGAAAAACATACACTAGTTTCTTTTGGCTGAAGGTGTGCGTGTAACGCATATAAAACGCATATAAACGAAACATACACTAGTTCTTTTGGCTGAAGGTGTGCGTGTAACGCATATACGTATTATGTTGACGAAATTTTGGCCTGGAGAAGAAAATCTTTCTTAATCCATCTGACAGATCCATGAGACGATATTATGATATCTCTGTTATGCGTGGACAGATTTTATTGAAATTTGGTCTTATTCGAAAGCTTATATGCGGTTTACATAAGAAAAATGCCTTTAAATTTAGAAAATATTGCAGGCGTCGTGAGATATTAATGAAATAAGTTTCAGGTTAGGTTGGAATAGCCCGGCGACGAGTAAATGATAGCGGTAGCGACAGTCGACATATACAGGGTGTCTTTCCTGTACTTGGCGTCGAGACGCTACCGCGTCTCTAGATAAAGCGATATCCAAATGTTCCATTTATAGTAATTTCAGGGGGCTCTAGTGACCTCTTTAATTTTTTTGCAGACGTGCTTACATCTTCCGTTGGTTCATCCAATAAATAACGATTCAACGGTCGCCATTTTGAAATTTTACACTTTCCAGAACGCCCTATTGTGCTCCTAGACCTTTTCTTCTCATTGTACGCTTTTTGCACTTCACTCATCACTGCAGAAACGTTTGCAAACAAGGAAACTTCTCGATGAAAAAACGGTGTGACGACGCACCAAACTCTAATTATTTTTACCCGTGGTTGCTCGTTCAAATTGTTCGGGTTTTATTCAATATTTGCACTTCGTGTGCTGACTACAACGATACACTCGAGGGACCACGTTATCCTCGGTCAAAAATCGTAAAGACAATGAATTGACCGCTAATGGAAAAGCGGGGTAAAAATATCCCCACTGCCATTGCTCGATGGTGGGAGGAAACATGGGTTTTTTCAAAACTTACATACCCCAATGAGTACCCACATAAAATGAGAAAAAAATTTGACCCAGATCTCCAGTATTGGCTGCCCTAATAAAATTTACAACCCTGTTCCTACTATGCCTCGACGGTAATGGTACGGCATTTAATAGCTGCCATGGTCTAAACTATTGTTACTACCTTCTATATTTATACACTGAAACTTTTATTCGTCAGGTAAAGTCGCTTTTCATTCCTGACGAAGTCAGGCGGCCGCGGCAGCGCAAGCCGCGCTAACGAGCCTGGGCGTGCTTTTTTTTTTTTTTTTTTTTTTATTACTTGGAGGAAATCCCCACGGATACCCCCTGCCCGCGGGGGCGGGCTGGAGGTTATGTGGGACTCGAACCCACTAAAACCTCCAAGGTGGTCTACCACGTGTGCGGAGTTGCGCGCCTGAGGGGAGGGACTTGATGCGAGGGCAAACTAGCGATTCGTTCGCTGCCCTCCCCCCCTGCGCTTTGAGAGCAACTCCGCACACAGCACCCCCTTCAAGGGGGGCCTTCCCTGGGGGAGTATTAACACCTCCCCCAGCTATAGTCTCCTAGCCCGGGCGTGCTTCGCTAAACCGGCTCTAAACTCATTTTAAAACTTCGATTTCGTATTGAAACTAATTGTATCTTATTCTTAAGACTATAAAGGATCATTTAAGACGAAAAAAAAAATCTATTTTTTCGAATTTCCAAGGTGGCCTAACCCCTTAAGGCTTCAGATCTATTACGATTACACAGCAAATTAAAGCTTATTCAGAGCGTAGAAACGCGCCGGAATTCAACTTATGATATGCTGGTAAGATTTATGGAATTGATAGATGTAATCGGTCCCATACTGTTGAAGTGTCCTTCACCACCGCCAATGTTAAATGCATTAGAAGTAGGTATTGTAAAAGAATTCATTGAACTATTGGGACCTTTTGAAGAAGCTACTAAAATAATCTGTGGAGAATATTATATCACAGCGAGTAAAACGATACCTGTTATCAGTACTCTAAAAAACAAATTAGAAATATATTTACCATTTACTGATACAGCTAAACATCTAAAAAAATGTTTAATTGAACAATTTAACAAACGTTTCGAAAACATTGAAAAAATAAGTCTCCTAGCTGTGGCAACGCTTCTGGATCTGAGATTTAAAAAAATACATTTTCGTGATAGAATTGCGTGCAGTCGTGCTATTGATAAAATATCGAAACTTCTTTCAAATGAAGTTCTATTACAGAAAAAAAATCGGCACCACATTTGGAAGTTGAAAAATCTATAGATAAAAATCAGAATTTTTGGACATACAGTATGTAACAAATGTAAGTAAACACGAAAGTTTCTGACGATTGAATAGATTTTTCTCAAACCTAGAGTTAGGTATCCTAGCAACGAAAACAGCAAACGTTAGAGCGACGACCCCAATTGTTATTCCTATTTGGGGCACAAGTTTCTTTGACGCATTAAGTTTATTGTACCAAGTTAACTAGAACATATATATTACAAGGTTACAAAAGTAAGTAAACATCTTTGGTTTTTCATTTTGTATTCTGTTCCTGAAATGTATTTTTGAATTACCTCTTTTAGGTTATAAACTTATAGATTCTACCAATCATTTCGATGTATTAAGGTTATGTTGGTATATAATTAAAATATATTTTCAGTTCAGTAAATATCTCTTTGGCATTTGCGTTCTTTCTTTAAGGTCGATACGGAAAATGTCTCAGCGGAAGCATTTAACAAACGAGGAGAGAAGAATAATAATTAAAATGAAAGATGAGGGCAAGACATATAGAAAAATAGCTACCTTTTTTAATAAAACACTAGCAGCCATTTTTAAAACTGTTAAAGCGTATAAGAAAGATGGAGAGTATCAGCTTTACCAAGACCGGGACGTCCAAAAGTCACTAATATTCGAATAGATAAAAGCATAGTTAATATTTCGTCATCAGATCCCTTTTTATCTACATCAAAAATTCGTACAAAATTATTAAGCGAAGGTAAAAATGCACCATCAACCCAGACCATTCGACGTCGATTACACGCATCAGGAAAACACGGTCGCGTTGCAAAGAAATTACCTTATGTTAGTAAGATAAATCTTAAGAAGCGAATGAACTTTTATTATAAGCACGTTTTAAAACCTTTAAGTTTCTGGGAAAAAATCTTTTGGACAGATGAATCTATGATTAGACTTAAATACAGTCATGGACGAATGTATGTCTGGAGGAAACAAGTCGAAGTTTCGTCATACCAATGTGCCAGACCAACAATGAAGTCAATGGAACAGGGTATTATGGTTTGGGGATGTGTTTCATTCTTTGGAGTAGGGAAAATTATAATTTTAAAAGGGAGAGTTAACTTCCAAGTTTACCTGAAATTGTTACAAGACGTTATAATTCCAGAAGGGAAACGATTGATAGGAGATGATTTTATTCTCCAACAAGACAATGCACCAATTCATACGGCGAAAATTGTTAAAAAATATTTACAAGAAAATTTAATTAACATTTTGGAATGGCCTCCGCAAAGCCCTGATCTTTCGCCAATTGAAAATATGTGGTCTATCTTAAAATTACGAATCGCAGAACACAGACCACGCAATATAAAGGAATTAGAAAATTTAATAGAGAAAACATGGCAATTATTTTCAATTGATGAATGTAGAAAATACATGCTCTCCTTACCCGATCGATTAGCCAAACTATCATTGCGGAATGGTCATCATTGCGGATATTAATTTATTATTTAGTTCGTGTTTACTTACTTTTGTAATATGAGTTCTTCACATTTCATGCATTTTTATTTTTCTTAAAAACAGATTATTAATTAATGATGTTTTATTAGTATAGATATTTCAGTAGTCTCATGTAATATCAATAAATGTATATTTTGTTCAATGAAATTAAACACTTACTTCGACACAATCTTTTGTTTGCTAAAACTCCGACTGTTTACTTACTTTTGTTACATACTGTATCACAATAATTTAGTTTTACAAAATAACTTATTGAAAGAGTCTCACAACGAAGGAGCTCTAGCTGATGACCTGAAGCATTTTTTAAATCAGCCAAATCTCAAAATGGATGAAAACCCAATTAAATATTGGAATACCAATTCACTTTCGTCTGTATCAAAGATAGCGAAATACTATTTATCAGTGTTGCTACATCCGTCCCATCAGAGCGATTGTTTTCAAAAGCGGGAAGAATTATTACTCGCGACAGAAGTCGCCTTAAAAGCGCACACCTACAACAACTTCTATTCTTATCTTCTCTACCAAAGGAAGATTGGCTATTTAATAATTGATATCAAATAGTCCTGTATTTATGTATAGTTTATATTTTATAATTAAAAAAAATTATTTCTTACGGATTTTTTTTGTTTTTATTATCAATACCGTATCGATACGAGTAGTTAGCCTATGCCGATTCTAGACCATGGTGCTCGAGGGGTGAGGCGGGGCGGGGGGGTACGACGTTCGTGGGTGAGGGAATGACGTCACAGGGAGGGGGATTTTCAAATTTCAAAATGGCGGTTGAGTTCGTAGGTGAGGGGGATGACGTCACAGGGCAGGGGGATTTTCAAATTTCAAAATGGCGGTCGAGTTCGTAGGTGAGGGGGAGGATTTTCAAAATTTCAAGATGGGGTCGTGCGCATTTCGTATTGGCGCCATCTATTGGATGTTTAAGGTACTTTGAATCCACGTCGATATTTGGGCATGCATTGATAAATTTCCTAGATTTTTAGTACATTTCGTATTGGCGCCACCTGTTGGATGTTTAAGGTACTTTGAACACGAGTCGCCGCCGCGCAATCTCCGCACGCGTGTGGGATCGCGGCGCAGGCGCGACCGCGAACGAATCGTGGAATTTCGAATTTCGTCTTCGATGCTGATTTCTGAGAAAGAGGGTGGTATAGAATTTCTGAGAAAAGATAATGAATCATGGCGTGCGATAGGATTGAACACGTTTTGTTACCTATGTGCACACCATTCATGCAGGATGTTTATATCGTGACATAAACATAGAACGATAATTATTATAAATCAATCGTCGCGGCAGCCCATGGAGTAAGCCCATGTATGTACTATAGTGGTACGGACTTTACATCACGCAGCATGAATTGCATTCCTAACGCGATCAATTCACAATCAATCAAAGAATGCTTTTCGAAGTGGTCGCTTTCGGAAATTAATTTTACATAATCTGTCGGTGCGGTAGCGCTGCGTAGAACGTCTACGAAGGTAGCGTATTTACTACTTACAGAGTACATATTTTCAGTTAGCCAGGCGAACATATGTTCAATGCAATGTTCGTACGCGAATAGTTTACGCAACGTGACTTCAGTCATATATATGTAAGCGTGATTATCGGTGATTTTAATAAGTTGATCACTATGCATACACGTGAAGTCTAGTCGTAAATGATCAATTATGATGTGGGTTTGAGGCGATGTTGCGTTGCTGCGTAATCGTTGGAGTATGTCAGCCTTGTTTTGCAGTAGGAGCTTCCACGTGGACATCGAAAAGCTCAACTCGCTGCCTTTATTGTCGGCTATGGTCATCTCGACGCGGCACGAATCCATGCCAATGCGTATTCCAATAGTTAGACGTTTATAAGCTGTCGCGGTCAACGGGTAATCACGCCTCAGGATCCGTACAATTGACGGTTTTGGCGTTTTCAATATTTTTGGTGTTGCGGATCCAGTACTGTAAGAAATATGTACACACAAGTAATGAATCAAGCGTTTCCGTTTACAGTGATTGAAATAAGTGAAAGAAAGAAATAAGTTAAAAGTGTATAGTAAGGCATACGTATGTAACGAGTTAAGCCGGTGGGACGACGATCTTACCCCACACCACACGCCCGACCGAGGTAGCGCGTACCGCGCTACGCCAACGGTCTTGCCCCCCACCACTCGTCCGCAATACCGAGAACTGGCGCGAGAGGGTCTCGCACCGAGAGACTCTCTCGCTGCCGAAAATGTGCGGACGAGGACATACAGGTCGGGGGCATAGGCCTATTTGACAGAGACCGCCTCGAGCGTTAGTACGAATAGTACGCCTCTCCCAGAGACCTCCTGTGCGATTCCACGTTCGTGTGCCGACACCAGTAGTTGTGAAAGACCAAGCCCTCGTGTAGTCACCCGCTCTTGTACGTCGACAGACTGAGTCTCTGTGCATTTTTCGACTCCACACCTCCACAGTTCCCAGAAGGACAGCGTGAGCCATCCTCTGGACGCAGACCGATATCCGCCATCGATCTCCCGAACAGAGTTATCTCCGTTCTCGAGAGCGTCCTTAAAGTCGCCGAATCACCCGCGGGTTGTGCCCACTGGGTGACCGGACCCCGACTCTCCGACCAGGGTCCAGTGGCAGGGTTGGCCCGCCAGGACACCGAAGGGTCAAATCGTCTAACCTCTCCAATCTCGCCGAAACGTTAACGACGATCGAGACCCGCGCCGAGATACGCGCCGCGATACACACCGCCGACCAACGCACCGAAGTACGCGACGTGATCCACACCGAACCACATGCCGCGATACACACCGAGACTCGCGATAGACTACCAAGGGAACACCGCGAACCCGGACTCACCGATTGGAACGCAACTTTGTGGGTTTTTAGAGTGACTCAAAACAAGAACAACGGTGTGTTTCATTTGTGCCCTATCGCCCTTTAAGGGGGTGAAAACTAACCTCAAAGTCAAATTGCCACTTCCACTTTTTCACGTATAACATTCAAAGTACAACAGACAGAAAAAAATGTTTCAAACAAAAGTTTAATGGCGCAATAAGCGCTACAAAATAACGGTAAGAATATTTTTGAAAAAAAAATTTTTTCTTAAAAAAAAAATTTACCTCGCGTTATTTTTAACAATTCTTCCATTTATATAATAACTAAAAATATAGGGTGTTTTTTTGTGAATTCAACCGTGTATATGAATTGTATAATGCACTATCGGCTTATGGAGTTACGCGATGGCAAGTACACGTTTCGCACAGTTGCGCGCTCACAACACATAGTAAGTTGCATAACACTGTCCAACACGATTTTTGGTCTGCAATATCCGCTGGGCGATTCATGTAGAGTTTTTCGCCCTGAACACGAATCCGCAAGCAGAAATGCTCTATCACGCTCAGTTTTTGAGAAAATCGATTTTTAAAAAAACTGCACATTTTCAACTTTGAACATTTTTTGTGTCGAAACGGTAATAGTTATTCGGTTGCTCGTTGCGTCAAATTATTCTACGAACCCTCCCGAATACAACGATATAAGTTATTATTGCATTATGATCATTTAAATTTGTTTAAACAACGATCAAAGGGAAAATGACACCCGAAATGCACCCATTTTTGAAGACATCTTTCAATTTATTTCCAAAACTAAGGGTCTAGGAAAAAATCTGACCATTCCACGCGATGCAGCAGACATTTTTCCTTCGGAACTCATCAACAAAACTGGTAAGGTAAATGTACCAGTGCCCGGCCATGTCCCAGTACCTGAACAACAATGCGAATTTTATTTATTTTTAAGCTTAATTTTTAATGTAATTAAAAACAAAAAATAGTACCGTAATGCATAAGTATTTAGCAATATTAATTAAAATCATTATTATAGAAAATTGAAAATCGTTAGATAGAAATAATTATTTTGTAACACATTTCGTACGCATAGCAGATTTCGAGAAATTTCTATGGCTTCTGTTAAGAAACGCCACTCATTTACTAAGAAAATATTGACTGCATTTCTTATTTATATATTATAATAATACATGATTATAATAGTAAATAGATTTAAATTTAGTTTAAGATGGTTAAACTTGCAAGAAAATTAATATTTTTTTAAACAAGTCTAAATTTATTTACTGGTATGTTACGTATGTGGAATATTCCCATACGCCGCTCTCAACAATTTTTCGAGCTCGCGTCTGCGAAGGGAAAACGCCCTAAGAATCTTTTTGTTTATCACATACCACTCAGGGGGTTGTGATCTTGACCATCTGGAACACGACCATGGGAACGGGAGTGACACGACGACGACCCCGAAGGATTTCCTTATATGGAAATTTCCTAACGAACCCCCACTCATTTTTGGGACTATATAAACCCTTTGGTTTCAACCCTCGTCGGTTAAAAGCAATACAGTCACGCGTAGAGCAACGTCGTGTCACGCTCGTACAGAGTTGGTCATATTCAGTAAGATCGAGCTAAAGTCTCCGTCAGAATCATAGTTAACCTCATAGAATCCGCGAGTCCGGGTTATATTCTATTGGGCACTTTGAAATAGCCACTCTTACGCCCCGCATCGCCAGTGCGTCAACACCGTGCAGCTAGTGGTAACTCACACACTTTTATTCATTATTTAATCGCGACACTTACATTTGTACCATAACCTATTATTGAATATACGAATGGTGTTCACGTGTAAATCGAGTCAGATTCGTTAAAACCCATCTTTTACCCAGCGATCCTTATAATATTAGTAGCATATACCCACCGATACAACTTTACCGCTCGAGTTGTATCAAATATTAATTAAGAGTTACGAGGCAATACTAACATTTCCTGCGACTCCCTGATTTCACATCAGGGTCGTTCGCATCCAATACCAAAACAAGGAATCTTCTCCAACCTAGTGGCTCCCCGATTTCGCATCGGGTTCGTCCACGTTTAACCTCTCCTGCGGCTCCCTGATTTCGCATCAGGTTCGTCCGTATCCTACAGCTCCCTGATTTCGCATCAGGTTCGTCTGTAAGTCAACCACCTTCCGAACAGCTCCCTGGTTACGCACCAGGTTCGTCTGTGAATAATCCAACCTCCTAACAGCTCCTCGACTTCGCGTCGAGTTCGTCTGTGAACATCATCCTAGTGACTCCCCGATTTCGCATCGGGTTCGTTCACGAATAATCACCCTCCTGCGGCTCCCTGATTTCGCATCAGGTTCGTCCGTGAGTGACTCCATTCCTAGAGGCTCCCTGATTTCGCATCAGGTTCGTCCTCGTTTCCGATAATCCTGCGGCTCCCTGATTTCGCATCAGGTTCGTCCGCCCTCTAACTAACAAATTCATAAACCGTATTCCTTGGGAAATACCCCTCTCGCCGGCCTCGCGCGTTGCCGCAGCCCCGGCTCGTAACAGAACTGGTGACAGCGGTGGGATGCTACTGCATTAGAATCGCCGTAAATTTGGGTTTTTTAATACGTTAAAATCACTCGTAATTTTTATCGACGATATACTAGTTTTCTCTAGTCAAGTCACTTAGTAATTTATGATGGCAACCGCACAGGCGAACGTCTCTTCTAATGATATAATGAACCTGACAGTTTCAATTGCAAACTCAATGTCGCTCTTGACGCAACGGACATGTATACAAAATATTACTATGTCAATTCCAACCTTCGACGGTGAAAGTCCACCCTTGACGCGCTTTGCACAAAATGTTGAAGACGGGTTAACTTTGATTCCTGAGGGTACGGAAGCTGAGTATCTTGCGATAATACTAACGAAACTGATCGGTCCGGCACGCAGGTGCACGTTAGAACATAAATTCGAATCTATTAAGAAATTAGTCCAACATCTGAAAAAGAGATTCGCGCCGGGAAGAAGTTTGTCATATTTTCAAGTCGAAATCGCGAAACTAAGCATACGCGAAGGAGAAAGTCTGCGACAGTACGTCGACAGAACTAGCCATCTCGTTTATTGTGCGCGCGGAGCTATTCGGGAAAGGTATCTGGATCACGCTGAAGATTTCGTCAAAGAAATGGAAAAGGACGTTAAGGAAAACTTCATCGATGGTTTACCGGATCGAATTTCTTGGAAAGTGTCGGCTCAGACTCAAGATATTCAAACACTTGAACAAGCTTACGACGCCGTGCTACAGATAGACAGGAAATTAAGGAATCGACGACAGTCGCCCCGTAATGAATCACCCTCCAGGTGGTCTCGCCGAGATCATTACACCGAAAACTCTCGCCACCACGACCGCGAAGTGTCGTACCCACTTTCTCCGAGTAGATACGACCAGAACAGGGATCGGCCTCTTAGAACATCTGGGTTTGAAGAAGAACGAGAAGGACGGACACGTACGACGGCCTGGACCTTGCGTCACCGAAGCCCCTCGAAATCCCCTTCTTATCGCTCCGACTCATCGTACGCAGATGATAGAGAAAAACACTATTCTATTTTAAAAAATCCCGATAAAGATCGCAAGCCGAGTTTATATTGCTGGCATTGCGGCACAGCCGGACATGACGGAAAGTCCTGTAGGAAACAACCGCGTAACCCTAGATATCAACGAGACTCGCGAGATTCGTCCGTTGAATCAAACAAGTCTTTAAACTTCAATCGCGCTCAACGTATAGGCGACACGATGAGCGGAAACAAGGAAGCTCGCCAAAGGACAGTCCGCTTCGAAGAGGAACCCTCATCAAGGAAGCACCTGCCCCACGCATCAACATCAAGGTTCCAGAATTGGAGTCAGGAACGGGAGAATTCCTAATCGACGGTGGAGCATCCGTTAATTTAGTAGTCATTAACGCCCTGGGAGAAAAAGCCGCGATAAACTCTCGGGAAGAAATCGAGTTAACCGGAATTACCACTAACCCAATTCATACTTTAGGAACAACAATTCTTCATATCCACGAAGCTCCTGCACTTTTCTATGTAGTAAAAGAGCTGGCCATAGAAGCAGATGGACTTATAGGAAGCCCATTTTTAAAACAGGAAGAGGCTGAAATCTCCTATTATCATGGGACTCTGGTATTAAAAAATAAACCAACCCGACCTCTACGTTTTTCAAATTATCAAGATCTACCTCAAATGAAAGAACTATTGACATCGACCAAACATCGTATCGAGCCTAGGACGTCGCAACAGATTGCTATAACAATTACAAACTCGAAGATTAAGGAAGGATATTTACCGCGTATCAAGACCCTTGAACATCTTTACATAGGAGAAGCAGTTGTGAGGAATAATAAAGGGAAGTGCTACGTTATGGCAACAAATACCAGCGATGAACCCCTAGACGTAGAGATAGAACCACAAACATTAGAGCCATTCGATATCTTCGGGTCATCAGACGAAGATTCTTACCCAGCTGTAGAACACCCGTCAAAATTCAAAACACACGAAGATAGGATACAAAAAATTTTAGAAGCCCTAAACACTAAACATTTGAACAAGGAGGAACTAGATTTCGTTACTAATCTAGTTAGAGATTTTCCCGACCGATTTTATCTTTCTGGAGATAAACTTGGGAAGGCCCGCGACTTTAAACACTCAATCCATACATCCAATGATATTCCAATCAACACAAGACAATATCGTTATCCTCTCATTCATCAAAAGGAAATTCAAAAACAAATCAGCGCGCTATTATCAAACGGTATAATTACGCCTTCGAAATCTCCGTACAATTCACCCTTATGGATTGTACCGAAGAAAGAAGACGAAAACGGAGTGAAACGTTGGCGCCTGGTAATAGATTTCCGCGGCCTCAACGAAATAACCATTTCTGATAGGTATCCATTACCTCAAATCACAGAGATCTTAGATCGATTAGGAGGAGCCAAATATTTCTCAGTTTTTGATCTCGCAAGTGGATTTCATCAAATAGAGATGGACCCGAAGGATAAGGCAAAAACAGCATTCACCACTCCAAATGGACATTACGAATTTTCTCGAATGCCTTTCGGATTAAAAAATGCACCACCCACCTTTCAACGCCTGATGGACCAAGCACTCACTGGACTTCAAGGAACAGACCTCTTTGTCTACTTGGACGACATAGTGATTTACGCATCATCGTTACAGGAGCACAATATCAAAGTCAAAAAATTGTTAAACCGCCTTCGAGAACACGGATTAACCCTTCAGACCAACAAGTGCCAATTCCTGCGAAAGGAAGTCGCATACCTTGGACACATTATTTCAAAGGAAGGGGTAAGACCTGATCCTAGGAAATTAAAAGCTGTTCAAGATTTTCCAACACCCACATCGCAGAAGAACATTCAACAATTCTTGGGACTTGTTGGATATTACCGAAGATTCGTACCTAATTTTACCACAAAAGCAAAACCATTAATTAACTTATTAGGAAAAGGCATCAAATTCAAATGGACAGAAGAACAAGACCAGAGTTTTAAGCAATTACGCAACGAACTTTGTCAACAGCCCATATTGCAATACCCTGATTTCAGTAAACCTTTCATTGTAACCACAGATGCATCTGATTACGCTATTGGAGCCGTACTTAGCCAAGGGGAGATAGGAAACGACCTACCGATTGCTTATGCCTCCCGCAGCCTAAATAAACCTGAGAAGAATTATTCAGCTACGGAAAAGGAATGTTTGGCCATGGTTTACGCAGTAAGATACTTCAGGCCCTACATCTATGGAACCCCATTCACCCTTGTTACAGACCACAGACCACTTGTCTGGTTACATTCTGTCAAGGACCCAACTTCTAGACTTATGAAGTGGAAGCTACGTCTTTTGGAATACGAGTACCAGGTTGTCCATAAATCCGGAAAGACGAATAAGAACGCAGACGCATTATCGCGCAACCCTACGTCTACCTGCTTACCACTTATTCCACGAGAGCTCCAGGACCCCGACTTCAAAGCCCAGATACCGAAAACAGATGCCAATATCGAAACAATCGGGCACCGCATACGACAGTTACGACGAGATAGAGAAAGCCGACCCAAGTACCAAGAGACAAGCAGCAGCTCAGAAGAAGAAACCGCACGTGGGAACATTCAACATTCTCCAATAATATACAAGAACCGATCTTTTCCCAGCTTATCTCAAGAGGTAACCATGCCAGATGAACGCCAGGAAACCATAAACAGTTTTTCGCCCGCAGCTAATTCTACACAAATTGCCCCTTTAGATAAGGACCAGACCGTATTTGACAATTTAATATCGTTTGAGGAGCCGCTCGAAAATACTGTAATAGAAAATGCAAGAAATACTCAACTAGATTTACTCAGTACCCCGCAAGTACCATCGGAAGTCATGGAAGAACCTTTACAACCCTCAATAAACCAGCTACCTGCAGGTACAACGCCCGAAGCAAGTATGGGACAACCACCTGACAACAGGTCAACCGAACCTAGGGTCCCTGACCACACGATCGACTCCTACCCTTTCTCCACTACCGAAATCGAGGATCCAAATGACCTTGACGATCTGGAAGAAACCCCATTAGATCGACCACATAAAATCATCGTTTCTTCAAATACTTTTACCGCCGAAGAAGGACATTACGTACACTTCATTTCTGCCGACTGCAATTTAATAAACCCCGTTGGAAAATTACTGGTGGACACTGAACTAATCAATCAACCAAACCTTCTAGCAGAAGAACCAAAAAAGGGAAATGTGATAACTACGGACAATGGATTATTTAAAACCTTCAGTATAATAATCTCAGACAATTTCTTCGATAATATTAAAAGAGTAGATGTGCTCAACGGATTGAAAACTCTTCGACACACCTTAGATCAAAATCAGATTAAATCATTTCGAATTTCTGCCACGGGAGACCTTCACAAAATACCATCCAACGAATTCGTCAAAATTTTAGAAGAGGTTTTCACAGGAACGGGCATGCAGATTATCCTATGCAATTGTACCATCACAACACCATCCGAAGAAGACAGACAGCACATCATTTGCGAGGCTCACGATAGTTTAATTGGAGGACATAAAGGAGTAACGAAAACATATAAACGCATCCGATCAAAATTCCATTGGTCACAAATGCGCAACGACATTCAAGACTACATTCGAAGATGCCAAAGTTGTCAGGAACAGAAATTAGTTCGAGCAAAAACTCGTCAACCGATGTTAATCACCGACACACCTATAGGAGCCTTTGACAAAATTTCCTTGGATACAGTAGGACCTTTACCAATTACACCCAGTGGGAATAGACATATTCTCACCATTCAAGATAACTTAACGAAATATTGCGTAGCCATAGCAATACCTAACATTCGAGCTGCTACAATTGCAGATGCTTTCGCTAGACACTTCATCGCAATATACGGTACACCTCGCGCAATACTAACAGACAAAGGAACTAGCTTCATCAGAACACTCATGACCAATCTCTCCGAAATATTCAAAATCAAGCAAATCACAACCTCAGGATATAGACCACAAACCAATGGATCTCTGGAACGAAGCCACATCGTCCTCACTGAATACCTCAAGCATTACATGGATAGTTACGAAGACTGGGATTTATTAATACCGTTCGCAATGTTCTCTTACAATACATCCGTTCACGAAGCAACAAATTTCACCCCATACGAATTAATCTTTGGAAAACCAGCCCGAGAACCAACCTCGTTTCCAACCGGTGAAAAACTAAAGTCGTATGGAGATTATTTAATAGAATTAATAACGCACATGACTAATATTCGCAATATAGCCTCCGATAATCTAAACAAAGCAAAAATCCGTTCGAAAAACTATTACGATATCCATGCAAAACCAGCAACGTTTAACGTAGGTAATTTAGTTTACGTACTCAAGGAACCACGTATCAGTAAATTTGATCCACACTACATCGGACCGTACCAGATAGTAGACGTGACAGACCTGAATAACGTAGTATTACGAACGCATAATAAATTAATCACCAAGCATCAGGATAAACTAAAACATGCTTACTATTCATCCGCAGTTGAAAATCAACCATGATTTTTGCATATTGGCTCCTGTTACCTCTCGCTGTCACTGGCGACGACCAAATTATTACGCCACTCGAAGCAAACGTTGGACTCTTCTACGAAAAATTACCCGACATAAGGACCTTTCAATCAGAATGGCGCCTAGTCACATCTCTGGATGTTACTCGGTATCTCAGCTATGCTCCACATGTAAAGCATCATATCTCAACGATGAACCAACTCTGCAACCGTCATGATCCTATAAATTGTCTCAGCAAAGAATTAGGACCTCGGTTAATCAAGAAGGAAGAAAATACAGTACACTATAGCAACTTGATACGTACTGCGATAGGTGACACCACACATCTTAAAAAATCCTCCCCACGGCGTAGCGTACCTTTTGGATTCATCGGCACCCTCAGTAAAATGTTATTTGGAACCTTATCACAAGAAGATGCAGAATACTACAACCGAGAATTGAACAACGTCTATAAGGATCAACACGACATTACCGAAATAATAGCAAACCAAACGCATATCATAAGAGGAGAATTTTCGCTCACACATGCGAGGTTAGTTAATTTAACTCAAACTATATCGCAACTAACAAAAACGATGGCCCTACATTCCGAAGCATTACAAGAGACGCAGTCAGACATCAACAAGTTACGCTTCGAAGCATCCATCAGGGACTCCGTAATTGAAATGGAAAGAGGGTTGGACGATTACAGCACCAACCTGCTGTTGCTAATAGACGCAATTTTGCTAGCAAAACAAGGCATTCTACACCCCGCTATTCTTTCACCTGAACAATTATTGAGATCAGCCCAAAGAATTAAGCAGACACTTGCGTATGAATTTCCCCTAACACCTGAGGAATTACTCACGGAACAAATTGAAAAAATAACAAACTTAAACGTAATTTTCACTAGGGGTAGAATACTTTTCAAACTAACCATACCTCTTTTAGAGCGAAAAACGTACAGCTTATATAAAATATATCCATGTCCATCTACACACAACCTTGGAACAAAAAGGATAATTTCGTATATACAGCCACAAATCCAGTTCATTGCAGTATCATCAGACGAACAACAATATTTTTCCCCAACGGAAGAATACTTGAAGACTTGCCGGTTTCACCACAATACATTTGTGGGACCAACTACCCTACCAGTATACCAAGCAGATCGACAACCAACTTGCGAATCTACTCTGTTATTGAACCCCACTTCAATAAATTGGAACACCTGTACCATTAAGTTGATCACACAAATCAAACCATACTGGCAGCCTTTAAATACACCAACTACATGGCTTTATTTCATGCCAGAAAATAAAAAGGCACAAATTTATTGCAAAGGAAAGAAACCGTTAACACGAAATATCACTGCCATTGGAGTCTTTAGGCTACAACCCGGTTGCCAAGCAACAATAGACTCAGTACAACTAAAATCATTGGAAACCATTGATGCCTCGCAAAATATTGAATATTACCCCTCTAAACCTTATAATCTATCAATAATTATACCAGAGGTTACCGAGTATCACTTTGAGGCCTTGAAAGTGAACGAACAGAAACCAACAAAATGGGAGGATCTACCGACAGCACTATCACTTACCGAAATCGAACAACGAGCTAAGAATTTTGCATCTCATCAAACATCCATTCGACAAATACAGATCTCAACCTTTTCCTGTATTGGAGGCATAGTAATAATATTGATTATAGTAAATATAATATTGGTTATAAAATGCAAATTTCGTCAACACAACAATAAAACGGAATCTCCTAAAGAGAATCAACAAACACCAATAAATATACCAAGTACACCCGAAAATCACAGCCCGTGCGCCACCGTCTTCTAAGGGTATGAAGCCACTCCCACGAGAAACCCCCTCCGCTATACGAATAGTTTCAGAGTAGGGGCGAGATAAGGGTTTCTTCCCTATAAAAGCGGGGCATCAGTCCCCTTTAGTCAGTACGAACCTAGCTTCCACATGTCTAAAAACATCGCCACACAGACCTCAACAGACGAAGGTACAAGGACCATAGCCGTGCAGACAGGACACCACGGATCTTGGGAAATTTCCTCTCGAGTGGGTACTACAATTACACCAAAACCTTACCATAGCAGCACTGGGGGAATTATCCGGAAAGGCCGAAGCACCTCGACTCGAAAACCCAGCTTCAAGACGGTGGGAGTCCAAACAATAGAATATAAGGCTCATCGACGTATTCCGGACTGGCTGGTGCTCCAGGAAATAACCGACTACAACATCCGTGATTGGACACCGGGAGAGCCGATTACAAAAAAGCAAAGGAAATGAAGACCATCTCAGCGCGTGACCTCGGGAAGACCACCCGCTGTCTGGTAATGTACGTGGAGGACCCCACAATCTTCTGGGTCTCATTGGACAAACACGCGGAGGCAGCAAGGATCGTCTTACGCGAACTAAACATCTACATGGAGTCCAGACAACGGCTATGTCTGCCAACAATGGACAGCGTCAGACCAGGACGACTCATGAGCGTAAAGTTTGCCAAAAAAGGGTGGCTTCGTGGTGAAGTCATCGGAGTGAATGGAACCACCTGCACCATCTTCCTTGGTGACTATGGCATAGCCATGGACTGCCCGGTCACGGAATTACGGTCTCTCCCACCCCGTTTCCATGCCCTTCCCTGGCAGACGGTACGGGTTCACCTGAAAGGCGTGAAACTGCGATCCTGCCGACCGCTCCAGAGGACGACACAAATAGCGGAGGTCGTCATGGCGAGAAGGAGGGGCCTCCTCGCCAACATCCAGCTAACTCCAACCGGCATCACTGCAACGCTGACGCTCGACCGGCTACCCGGACAACCACCAGTGGACATCATTGAGCACTGGCTGCAGCTCGGCTACGTAGTGCCTAGCGACGATTAAAACACTTACACCTCACAACACCTAGCGATAAGTACACTAATACACCTACACCCGACAATTCTCTTCTACATTTTTGCTTATAAAAAGATTTTTGGGGCGTTTTTTTCCTTCTTTTGAAAAGCATCACGAGAATCGCGATGTTTTATCTTAGGGGGGAGATGTTACGTATGTGGAATATTCCCATACGCCGCTCTCAACAATTTTTCGAGCTCGCGTCTGCGAAGGGAAAACGCCCTAAGAATCTTTTTGTTTATCACATACCACTCAGGGGGTTGTGATCTTGACCATCTGGAACACGACCATGGGAACGGGAGTGACACGACGACGACCCCGAAGGATTTCCTTATATGGAAATTTCCTAACGAACCCCCACTCATTTTTGGGACTATATAAACCCTTTGGTTTCAACCCTCGTCGGTTAAAAGCAATACAGTCACGCGTAGAGCAACGTCGTGTCACGCTCGTACAGAGTTGGTCATATTCAGTAAGATCGAGCTAAAGTCTCCGTCAGAATCATAGTTAACCTCATAGAATCCGCGAGTCCGGGTTATATTCTATTGGGCACTTTGAAATAGCCACTCTTACGCCCCGCATCGCCAGTGCGTCAACACCGTGCAGCTAGTGGTAACTCACACACTTTTATTCATTATTTAATCGCGACACTTACATTTGTACCATAACCTATTATTGAATATACGAATGGTGTTCACGTGTAAATCGAGTCAGATTCGTTAAAACCCATCTTTTACCCAGCGATCCTTATAATATTAGTAGCATATACCCACCGATACAACTTTACCGCTCGAGTTGTATCAAATATTAATTAAGAGTTACGAGGCAATACTAACATTTCCTGCGACTCCCTGATTTCACATCAGGGTCGTTCGCATCCAATACCAAAACAAGGAATCTTCTCCAACCTAGTGGCTCCCCGATTTCGCATCGGGTTCGTCCACGTTTAACCTCTCCTGCGGCTCCCTGATTTCGCATCAGGTTCGTCCGTATCCTACAGCTCCCTGATTTCGCATCAGGTTCGTCTGTAAGTCAACCACCTTCCGAACAGCTCCCTGGTTACGCACCAGGTTCGTCTGTGAATAATCCAACCTCCTAACAGCTCCTCGACTTCGCGTCGAGTTCGTCTGTGAACATCATCCTAGTGACTCCCCGATTTCGCATCGGGTTCGTTCACGAATAATCACCCTCCTGCGGCTCCCTGATTTCGCATCAGGTTCGTCCGTGAGTGACTCCATTCCTAGAGGCTCCCTGATTTCGCATCAGGTTCGTCCTCGTTTCCGATAATCCTGCGGCTCCCTGATTTCGCATCAGGTTCGTCCGCCCTCTAACTAACAAATTCATAAACCGTATTCCTTGGGAAATACCCCTCTCGCCGGCCTCGCGCGTTGCCGCAGCCCCGGCTCGTAACAGGTACAAGAATTTCGTGAATCGGGACATCGGGACATGCATTTTTAGGTTGTCCGCTTACTGGGACGATATAATTCAGGTATTGGGACATGCAGTTTTAGGTTGTCCGCTTACTGGGACATCTGCATGTTTTCGTATTTTCATTAATAAATACGTCTATTATAATACATAAACTTTTTTGTTCAGTTTCCGATAGTATAATATTGTGTTATCTTCAACATTTCAATAACATTTTTTTATTTCATGATGGTTTTACAAATTAAATTAGGAGACAAACTTTGCCGCTATTCCTTAAGCCCCTTCAGCGGCCGGGTATTGGTACATTTACCTTAAGTCACGTTTTGTTTTCAATACAGAAGCGAAAGAGTTTGGCAAAACGCGCGGTGTCGACACTGGTAGTCAACGGCGGCGCGCGGTCCACTGCCGCTCAGCGTAACACAATCGCTTAACGCGCCTGAGTACCACTGTTGGCACCGCGCGTTTTGCCAAACTATTTCGCTTCTGTATTGAAAACAAAACGTGACTTACCACTTCTGTTGATGCTTTCCAGAGGAAAATGTCTGCTGCATCGCGTGGAGTAGTCAATTTTTTTCTAAGACCCTTAGTTTTGGAAATAAATTGAAAGATAACGTCAAAAATGGGGGCATTTCGGGTGTCATTTTCCCTATGATCGTTGTTTAAACAAATTTAAATGATCATAACGCAATAATAACTGATATCGTTGTATTCGGGAGGGTTCGTAGAATAATTTGACGCAATGAGCAACCGAATAACTATTACCGTTTCGACACAAAAGATGTTCAAAGTTGAAAATTTGCAGTTTTTTTCAAAATCGAATTCTTCAAAAACTGAGGGTGATGGCGATAAACGGTTTGCGGATTCGTGTTCAGGGCGAAAAACTCTACAAGAATCACCCAGTTGATATTGCGGAACAGAAAAAATGTTTCATTTTGTTGGACTGTGTAATAAGACTCGTTCTATTTGCTGCAGGCCTTGACGGTGCCAAATATGATAACATAAAAATATCAAAATATAAAGTATTATATCAAAATTATTCGATTATGTTTTGTCTATAATATTTATGATGTTTTATGTTTGTGCATACTATGCTGCAATCACATACGTTGCACTGTACTGTATCAGACATGTATATAAATATTCATTTAATGACTATTCTTAACAAGTTATTTCTTAATCCTACGGTTAAAAATACGTGTATACATATATGCATTTCATTCCACATAGTTTTCACAGGCATGATGTTGATAAAAAAAATGTTCTATGCATAGATATTTTTTACACCAAGCACATCTTATAATAGCAGGCTTATTACACAGATGACAGTGTGGCAAGGTATACAGGGTGTCCCAAAAATGTCGCGTTTCCTTGAAAGGGGTGACTCAGGGGGTGATTTAAAACAACTTTTTCCTTAGCGAAAATATTGTCCGAAGCTTCGTTAAGGAGATATTAAACAAAAACCCCGACCAATCAGAGCGCGCGCCTTCCGCCTGAGTTCCCGTGGTAGCGTTGGCTACGAGGTAGGCGACCGCGCTTGTGCTACGAACGTACGAACAAGCAAGTCGGCATGCATCGAAGGAAACCGCGTTACACATTTTTTTTTTAAAGCAGAATCTTAAATAAGAATAATTTGAAGTGAGAGGACAAGAAGTACGTAAATTTCGTTTTTAAATAAGGCATAAACGAAAAGCTAACGTAACAGAAAATGTACGACAAGTGATCGTAATTCGTTATTGAGGTAAAAATCCGTAGTTTAAGAACGGCCAACACAACTAAATTTAAAAAATAATATTAGGTGTATGAATAAATTCTTTCCGACTGGAATTTCTATCGCGGTGGTATTCAGAAGCTGCCAGAAAAATGGCAAAAGGTAATGAACAATAATGGAAATTATTGCGATGATCGAGTTGTTTTCATATTTTTTAAATCGAACTGTTAGTGTACCCTAAATTCGGAAAGAATTTATTTTCACACCTAATAATCACCAATAAATTAAAGAAAACTCACCCTTTCGGACATTCCTTTCCTTGCTTTTCTTCCCTTTTCGAAAACCTGTGTCACTAGGCCACTGTACCGATCCTGGTCATCGGCGTCCAGTGCTCAGCTGATCGCAGGGTCAATGTACCGAATATTCACTTCACTGCACGGCTACTAACACTGATCACTGAATTTATTTTTCACGGAACGTGTTGTTCCTACGTTATAAAAATTGGTGGCCACGAAAGGGGCCGATTACTGTTAATTACTGGGACGAGATTACTACTATTACCCGGCGAAAAGAAAACTTGTGGCAGACTGTCTCGGGCTGTGCAGCGATCAGATACGGATCCGACCGACGATCGTCAAAACAAAAGCGTAGGCTACGCTTGGTCAAATCGCTCTATCCCACTCGATCTCGTGTTTCGTTCGATCTCTTCGTCGCGCGGTGTGACAATGTATGTGGCAACTTCAGCCAATAACCAAAATACGTGTGCCCAGTCTTTAAAAGTGTGCCCAAATAGGTGACTCGACCAATCGTCACAGCAGCGGACTGCACAGCCCGAGACAGTCTGCCACGAGTTTTCTTTTCGCCGGGTAATAGTAGTAATCTCGTCCCAGTAATTAACAGTAATCGGCCCCTTTCGCGGCCACCAATTTTTATAACGTAGGAACAACACGTTCCGTGAAAAATAAATTCAGTGATCAGTGTTAGTAGCCGTGCAGTGAAGTGAATATTCGGACCCTGCGATCAGCTGAGCACTGGACGCCGATGACCAGGATCAGTACAGTGGCCTAGTGACACAGGTTTTCGAAAAGGGAAGGAAAGCAAGGAAAGGAATGTTCGAAAGGGTGAGTTTTCTTTAATTTATTGGTGATTATTAGGTGTGAAAATAAATTCTTTCCGAATTTAGGGTACAATAACAGTTCGATTTAAAAAATATGAAAACAACTCGATCATCGCAATAATTTCCATTATTGTTCATTACCTTTTGCCATTTTTCTGGCAGCTTCTGAATACCACCGCGATAGAAAATCCAGTCGGAAAGAATTTATTCATACACCTAATATTATTTTTTAAATTTAGTTGTGTTGGCCGTTCTTAAACTACGGATTTTTACCTCAATAACGAATTACGATCACTTGTCGTACATTTTCTGTTACGTTAGCTTTTCGTTTATGCCTTATTTAAAAACGAAATTTACGTACTTCTTGTCCTCTCACTTCAAATTATTCTTATTTAAGATTCTGCTTTAAAAAAAAAATGTGTAACGCGGTTTCCTTCGATGCATGCTGACTTGCTTGTTCGTACGTTCGTAGCACAAGCGCGGTCGCCTACCTCGTAGCCAACGCTACCGCGGGAACTCAGGCGGAAGGCGCGCGCTCTGATTGGTCGGGGTTTTTGCTTAATATCTCCTTAACAAAGCTTCGGACAATATTTTCGCTAAGGAAAAAGTTGTTTCAAATCACCCCCTGAGTCACCCCTTTCAAGGAAACGCGACATTTTTGGGACACCCTGTAGGGTGACTGTACCTAATATCGCCAGGCAAAAGTTAAATCGCTGTCGATTGAATAATAATTGATATTTTTCCATGCAGTTCGTTTCAAAGTAAAGAGAAATTATTCATCTTTCATGTAGCATATGTTAGAATCGTTGAAACCTACAAATTGTTAATTAGGACTCAAAAAACGTAAGACATGCAAAAATCGGGTCCTGAAAAAAGTGTACCTAATATCGCCGACTCAAGAAATATTGATTAATTCATGTATATATGAGTTTTTAAAGTCATTTTCACATGTGCTATTATTATTTCTTGCTCTATAAATGTCTTGTTATCCATCTTTGATTTCATTTTTATTATACATCTTACAAATTACGATTAAACTGTAATTGTGTGGTTAACAGAAGTCTTTTTACCAAAGACTGGATCTCAAAGTGTCCTGTTGCTTGATTCATGGAGCGGCCACTGTCCTACTTTTCAACAAAATATTCCGGCCAACAAACAAGTTATTGCGTTAACCATACCGAAAAGAACAACAGGTCTGATACAACCGCTGGACGTTTTTGGTTTTCGGATATGGAAAAATTTTGTAAGAACTTTTTCAGACCGCGTCTTACTATACAATCTTGACGTAAATTTACATTTGCGAAATAATATCATCAAATTGCAATCGCTCACACATATTCAATTGTCTTCTCCGAGATTTCAGGAATTATTTAAATACGCTTGGTATACAAGTGGATACCTGGAACAAAGACCATCGCGGTTTGAAAATCCAGTAGACTTTTCTTTCACTTTTCTTGAAGCATAAGGTGACTGTACCTAATATCGCCAGTGTACCTAATATCGCCAGTGTTCCTAATATCGCCACTCGCTATATCTCTTAAAGTAAGCTCTAAAATTTATCGGTTATGCACTGAATTAGTGCCTAAACATATGTAGGAAGACATACTATAATTGCAGCATCATGTGATCAACAATTACAGAAAAGGAAGGATTTTAGAGAATCTTAATAGTGTAAAAATTTATTGGACTATCACAATTTTACGTCACATTCGGAGAAGGTAAGTCTAATAAATCTGTGAATGCAAGAATATCTACTAGAAATACCTAATTAATGATGTACTTAAGAAATTAAATCGATTCAAATATTTTTCGTAATGAAAATAGCGTTTTTCTTTTAGCAGTATGCGTGTTCTCAATACCGCCTACCGGAGAACAATGGTTTCGATATAATGCTTGTTACAGGTGAGGTCACGAAATGTGCGGAGCAACCGAAATAAGATTTATTTGTCCAATATGTACATCGGAAAGTAAAAAATAAAATATTTTAAAAATCTATATTTTCAAATTTCTATATTAGGGTAATTGTGGGAGAGATGCCGCACTCGGAGAGACGCCGCACTATCGGTATTTTAGGGATGTCGTCGATAAAACAGACCATTGTTGATTTCATTTGTTTGCGACTGTTGATCTAGACCAGTTTACCAAGCACGAGCGTGTTTCCTGCATTATTATTAAAGATTTTGCTGTTTTTCAAGGTAAGCCTAGCGCGCTTCGCCTGAATAGTTATACGTCACTTTTATTTTTACTATCATAGTAGCTAAAGTTCATAGTTTTTCTTAATACAACTTTTGTAATACGTTAAAGGGACCTTGTAGAATATTTCCTTGGTTGAATAGGTTACCTTCGACATAGCATGTGGAAATACGAAAGTGCGGCGCCTCTCCCGGCCATTTCGGATAGACGCCGCATTTTTTCTTAGGATAGATGCCGCACATTGATAACGTACTGTTTCGGAAACTAAGTCGATTTAAATGATGTATTTAATGTTTAAAATACCAAAAAAGTTTTTTAAAATAGCTAACGTGGTATCTCTAAGCAAATTATTTATTTCTAAATGAATAATCTTATAATCCACATATATTTGTGGACTATTTACTCTTTTTCCACATTTTTTTATTTTGATTTCAAGATGCCAACTGAATATAAAAGAAAATCTAACGCTAAGCTTAAAGCTCAGTGGAGTGAAGAAACTTTGATTGAAGCATTACATCGAATAAAAGCTGGTGAAATCGGCAAACGTGAAGCGGAACGATATTATGGAATTCCGGCAAGAACTTTAGGAAGACGTCTTGAAACTAACAACACTACGAAAACTCGATTAGGACCTGATTGCAAGAATCTATTGACATCTCTTTTATTATTATTTTTATTAATAATAATTTTTTATTTACTTTTTTTACATACCTATTTTAGGCCTTTTGGGATACAAAAACGAAAGACGTCTAGCCGAACATATTATGCGTTTGAGCGAAGTGGGCTTTTCTCCCGATAGAGTAGGAGTACGTAAAGTACCTACTGTACCCATTTAATTGTTTCGTTTTACTTTGTTTTTACTACTTTTTTTATATAAAAAGTTAGAATTTACAAGTTTAAATCGAAAAGTAAACGTTTTTCGAAATGCGGCACCACACCCTCATGTGCGGCGTCTCTCCTACTAAAGAGATGTTTTTAGTTTCAATTTTTTAAGGGTGACAAATATTAAAATTTTTATTTTTTTAATGCTAGTAGAATCACAAGATGTTGAACTAATAATATGTATCCTTGGAAAACATTTTCATTGCAAAATTTAGACACGGTGACAATTTTGCGTAACGTGCGGCAGCACTCCCACAATTACCCTAATTAAATTACATTTTGCCCAACTCTGAATAAATTATACATAATACACTTTAGCATCTTTGAATATTATCACATTTGTCACCACCATGTATTAAGGCCTGCAGCAAATAGAACGAGTCTTATTATGCAACTTACTATGTGTTGTGAGCGCGCAACCGTGCGAACCGTGTACTTGCCATCGCGTAACTCCATAAGCCGATAGTGCATTATACAATTCATATACACGGTTGAATTCGCAAAAAAACACCCTATATTTTTAGTTATTATATAAATGGAAGAATTGTTAAAAATAACGCGAGGTATAATTTTTTTTTTAAGAAAAAAAATTTATTCAAAAATTTTGTTACCGTTATTTTGTAGCGCTTAGTGCGCTATTAAACTTTTGTTTGAAACGTTTTTTTCTGTCTGTTGTACTTTGAAAGTTATACGTGAAAAAATGGAAGTGGCAATTTGACTTTGAGGTTAGTTTTCACCCCCTTAAAGGGCGATAGGGCACAAATGAAACACACCGTTGTTCTTGTTTTGAGTCACTCTAAAAACCCACAAAGTTGCGTTCCAATCGGTGAGTCCGGGTTCGCGGTGTTCCCTTGTAAGTCTTAGATTAAGCCGCTCACACACTGTGTGCCAGCATAGACCTGGCCGGGATACCCTGTACACTAGCATAAATAAATTGTCGTACTCTACCTTACCTTTGCGTACACAGTCATTCGATCGGCGGCCCTGGACAACCGTCCTGAGCTGGCGATACGGTTCCTCCACCGTCCCACCGGTAACCCAGCGATTTAACGGTTACACGTACTTCACAGCGAGTTGTTTATTTGGAGAACCACCATCGTTGACGGATGTGCAGGATGAGTCGTTTAAGCTGCGTTTGGACATTTTGAAATGCAATATGCACTATGTTCATCGAACAAAAAAAATTGACGCGAACGATACTTAACACTCAAGCGTACGTGGTGTAATGAAGTCCCCGAGACTGACCCACGTCACTTTATACTGATTCACGTACACGTATACGTCAATGTGTGGAAGTACAACGCATTAGTGATGGCGATGGTCAAGGTACGTATGTATTTAACGCAAGAGTTTGAGAATACGTGGCAAATTCAAATAGTATGCACTACAAATTCATGGAGTATGCACACAACAGAAGAGTTAGAGACAATTCGCGGTGTGAATCATAAAAGTAAACTATAAGCATTATAATAATTAGTCTCGAATTATAAAATCATCGAGGAATAAGAATAAGAAAAAAAGAAGAAGAAGAAGCTGTGATGTATGGTCATCCCCACCCTACCTCAAGACTATCCTATTTGGAAACTACCCCTACCCTGCCACGCACAGGGCATTCGTTCTCGGCTAGGGAAGTGGAATGCATATAAGGGTGTAGACCGCCGCTGCACGGGACAGTTTTTACCATGAGCACCTTTTATTACGTTCAAACACCGGTTACGCGAGGGATGAATGCATTTGAGATGCAGCGATGCATTGTAAGTATAGTTGCTTTAAATTGAATTGGTGCGCGTATTCCATTCGACAAAATTCTAACGAAGTTGTGCATTTGTTTCAGCAACGACATGGGGAAATTGAGCGTGCGTGGTACGATGAGCGGGACGAAGTGATCCGAAATATTGTAATTATAGTTTTTGATATAATTGAATTGATTTCGCGTTTTCAATTGGAATGGATTCTAACTAAGTCATGCGTTTGTTTCAGTGCGAACGCGATAATCTGGTGTTATACAAAAAATATATTGGTGCAATTCAACAATGTTTTAATCAATTCGTACGTTGTTACAGATGGAACGCGAACGGGAAATGATCGCGTGGAGCAATGATTACCTTGGAGCGGTCGGTCCCCTCGTAAGTGATGTTTCGTGAAAATTATAGTGATGCGTGACCACAATTACTCGACGATGTTTTAATCGAGTATTCCATTTGTTTCAGCGTCGAGAAGACATCGAGGCGCACGCACGCGATGGGGACCGTGATGTAATCATCCAGCTGCTGGTAAGTATTGTTTCACGCAAAATGATACGCGTTCACCATTCAATGTTGTTTGAATCGAATCATGTGTATGTTTCAGCATCGCCAATACCCTACGAGGAGGGACCGGAGGATCTGCCGCGAGTTGCGGCAAAAAATCGGATTTGCCCGGCGCATGTGGCGGGAAGACACTCTAAACATTGAATTTTTTATGTTTGATGGTGAATGTGATTTCTGGGGGCTGCGGCGGTTATTCGAATAGTGAGTATAAGTGAATTGTAATTATTTCGGTGTTTCGCGCGCTAATACCAACGTTTTATATAATAATAATTTGGTGTTTTTCTTTGTGTGTTGCAGTGAGTAACGTCACCCACAAGTATTTTTAAAAGTTTTATCTATTATTGATATTTAAAAAAAAAAAATTTAAATAAATAAATATATTTTTATTGAAAAACTGTGTGTGTTTATTCATGTACATCAATGCATATATACTTATATTATAGAATCAGTATTCACGTAAAACCGCGTTCGTATGGGATGGGTATTCTTGCTCGAGGGTAAAGATAGCATTCGTCGCAGTCGTTGCGCTCATCACCGTCGCTATAGAAACAAAAAATTATTACATATTAGTCAATCTGTATATGATGCATAAAGTAGATGCAATGCGTGTATAGGACTTACATTAGACAACGTTACGTATATAATTCCATATTTTCTGGACGTTCTCCAACGCGCAAACACCATCGTTGTTGTGAAATGTACATCGAAGAGCACCCGTTGAAGACATAGACTTCAGGTTAGGAACGTCGGGGTCCGCGGTGTTAGGGATGATCCCGCAATAATCATCGTCAACGTCGTAGCCGCCGTCGTCTCCGACGGTTCGAGCGTTGTTGTTGCTGCTGCTGCTGCTGCTGCAGTTGTTCGGTTGTTGTTGTTGTTGCTCCTTCAGTTCGTATAAATCGCAGACATCCTCAACGATTATGTCAGGTAGTAGTTGCAGCATCCAGGTTTTCTTTTCCACACCTTTCACGACGACAAAGTCAATGTTCGTGAGTACACTGGTTAGCAGCCCAGGAAGTTTGGAGTATGGAACGTAACCGTCAGACCAGCGAAGACCATGATGATGCTTCGCGAGCCAGGCTGCTTGACGAGTCTCGCACGATTTCAGATGCCCCCAGACGTACGGTGGTTCGAAGATCCAATGGCTGATCGTAGGCGTTTTATCGTTGTTACTGTGTCTGCGAATCGCGAGCTTTTTGACAACGAACTCGCAATTGGTATTGAAACCTTGAATATCGACAATGGCGAACATTATTTTACGATTAGGTAGCAGTGTCGGTGGTGGTGTCTGAACAGCAACTGAGAACTTGGACATCGTCGTTTTCACAGTAGCAGAAGCGGCAGTAGTATTCGTTGATCGTTCACACATACGCATACTATGTTAGTTTACGTACCACGTTAGTCAAGGGGCCGTATTCTACTATACGATCGTGTATGATCATACAGTACGCGGTAGTATTAGCGGGGACATTATCCTTACACTCGAAATCTATTCGCACGTCCACCGCAGCGCTCTTCAACGACTCGTTTTGCCTAGAACAATCTATGACCGCGATAGGCGCGTATTGAAAGAATTCAATCGCGTTCAGTAATGGTTCTCCGTGCCCGTAGTACGATCGGCCAAATTTCGCGTACATATCGTACAGGAGCGCGTATTTAAACTTATCGAAATCTAAGTTCAAATCATCGTACGGATACGTCTCGGAATTTAGGTATAATCGAACGTTCGTGAGTTTACACGCGTCGAATCTACTCGCAGTTCTATCAAGACGATTCTTTCGATCGGTTTGCATGGCGAATATCACGTATCGAGGTTTCTCGATTTGCGACGTAGCTTTCACGGTCCACGCATGTTTCGTTGTCGCTTGCAGCAACGGGTACTCGTACAAGTCCCACGATCTGAAACTCATCGCGATCGGTCGACCACTTTCCAGGATACGTAGCATCGATAGTTTATTCACTTCCTCCAAAGCGACGTGGGGCATATGCCACTGCACCTTGCGTATGTCTAGTTTCGGCCTCGCAGTGGTTGAGGTACCGTACATTGAGTTCGCATCGACTCGTGATCGAATAAGGATCAGCTCCTGCCGCGCGTTCATCACGATGTGTTTGTAATCCTCGCAGAATCCTAATAGAACGTTCAATGGTACGCAGAAATTGAATGCGCCCGAATGAAAAATGTCTTTATCGTACGCGATGGTATGATCCCAACCGGCATTCGCGAGCACTTTGTTTCTATCGACCGACAACGAAATGTAATTTTTCGACGCGGTAGCGATTCCCGGATTTCGGCAACGATCGATCTCAACACCGTTCAATTCGTATCGAATCTCATCGAACATGAACGCAACGCAATTATTGTCGAGAACAGCACTCGCTGACGTTGCCTGGCCTTTCGCGTCTTGCGTCGTTAACGTGCCACGACCTTCGATGTATAGAAAACTTTCGCACGGAAGCGTGTACAGATCTTGCTGCTGTATGGGGATTCTTATCTCGTCGCTATTATCGAACGTCGTGTTGGCGTACGGGTTGTACGTGTGTAACTCGATTTTCGTGATACGATTATCAAAGGTTGGCGTATTCGCCACGTCCAGAATAAAAGACATCGCGGTTGCGTGTCACTCACAGTTTGTCTAATAGGCGACGATGAAACCTAGTGATCGTAGAAAACGCGCGTTTCTACGAGTCAATGACTTTCTTGCGCTTCTTACCGGTTCTCTTCTTATCGCTCCACCCGCCTTTATTCTGCTACTTTTGCCCGCCGATAAAGGGTTGCGCCGATGACGCGACACAGAGACGTTAGGAGTAGCAGCGGCAGCTATGATTGATGATTCTTATGTATGATCTAACACTAACTTACTACACACGCGCGCACACGTGTAGTCACGCTACCCTATCGCGCGGACGTCGTTGAACGTGCAAACGAATCGTTATTTCTTCTCCGCGGAAATCCATAGGGCGCTCGTGTTGATCGACGATGCACAACGTTAGATCGTGTATTGCTCGTGCAACGATCGGCAGGTAAATGACGTGTCGCGGGGTTTCCGATTTTATATTCCGGTGGCACGCGAGGAGAAAATTCATGGATCGTGTGTACCGGCTTGTCGTTGCTGTACGCACCGGTAGTGACGTTGCACGTTACTCTGATCACGTTAACGTTTATAATGTTCACGGGTACGTCGGACTCGTGCCAGGTTCTTGGTGATAAAACGCGATTCGAGGAAAATCCTAGCACCGAGCCCACATTGTTTGGTTGCGTAAAGTCCACGGCGAACGAGCAGTACAGCTCGCTTTTCATGGTGTTGTTGTTAGCTCGCAGCACTAGAGGATACTTGTCGACATCATTCTCATTTGCATCGTTGTTATCGATACTTCGGGGATGTCGATCGAGTAATCGCTGATTCAAGTGCTCGGCGATAGCGTCTAATTCGTATGAACCGTGAGGGATCGCAATATATTCATGAGCGACATCGACGATGTTGTTCTCGGTGTTGTAGTCGGCGATGAAGTAGAATTTATCGTTGCTCGAGTCAATGTTCGGTATCGTGTGAAACGTCTCCAAGTCCGCGAGTCCTAATTCATACTGACCATCGCTCAAATCTATCGGAGGAAAATAGTTTACCGTGAGCACGCTGCTACGGCCCGTTAACGTTAGCGTGAACGACATATCGATTACATTCGCGAGACGGAGAGCGAGAAACTGACGCGCGCGTGCGAATACACGCCAATTTATCGGTATTATGTTTCTTTATTATAGGATATATGGAGCATCATTATGTATGGATACATTGTAGCATAATCTTAGTATATAGGCCATAATTCCATAGATTTTTTATGCAAAAATTGCGCGCATAAGGGACCGCAATTCATCTCGTCGAAACGTTGAAAACGATCGTGATTGTACGTGATCGTTGTTCCGCGCCCGAAATAGTAAATCAATTCCGTGGGAGGTCGCAGATTCCCGAAACTATCAAAGTACTGTACTCGTAGCCCGCGTTTCGCGTACGCGACCCAGTGCGTACCGGCGCCTCGATTCTCGTCAAGATTCGCGATACCACATTCGTTGGCTAGTACGCGCGTAGGAAGCGTGTCGCGCATAAACACCCCTCGAAAGAACGGTACGCTAGCACACTCGCGCTCTAATTACAGATTTGTCATTCGTTGTTGCGTTATCGCTGCCACCGTCGCCACGCGGCTACTCGATCGACGTTTTTTTTTCTTTGAGTGCTGTCGTCGTTGGCGTCGGCGTCTAGGATTCATGCCCGCGCCTCGCTTGTAAAGCCGGGGCCAGACCTGAATGAGTATACGCTGAGCAGGCTGAGCCGCGCACGAATATTCTGATGTGGACGGGTGAAACGGCAGCCCCTGGCGCATACTTCTACGTCAGAAAGGGTGAGCGTGAACGCATATGCTAGTGTGGACGGGTCATTCGTGGTGTTTCGGCGCATGCGACCCGACTCGCGCATGCCGGCGAAGGCACATGGCCTGAGCCGACCGTTGTCGGTTTTCTTCCACAGATCAAAGGGAGTTTGAAGTGCATTGCGTTCAGCGTGGAAGATAGAGGCAGAATGTGATACTTTTCTAAAATCCTCGATGTCTCGGATTTTCATGATATTGAAATACATATATGGTAGTCCATATGAAATTAGGGAGGGTTAAGTCCTCATTTTTGCAGATTCGAAATTGTTTAAAAAATACAAATCTTCAAAGTTTCCTGGTTTCGGTGATTTTTACGAAACTCTTACAGAAATTATTGAAGGCATAGAGTAAATAAATTTAATCCATTGCTAATATTGACATAAACAGATAATCAAAAATTTAAAAATTACATTTTGAATAATAATAATGCAATTAACATATGATAGACTTTAAATCTCTATTTTACTGAATAATTTGTCTTTCTTTTCTTCACTACATCCTGCATTGTTCTTAATTCATACAGCCAGGCCGACTCGCTGTTGTGTTAAAAAATCACACGAGATTACTCGGGGGGGGGGGGGGGGGCAGCAATAAGCCTCGTGGAGGGACGCAGGTAGAAAATGAGGTGTCCGCTGCACTGCGCGTGATCCCGCCTGTGACGTCTTCCCTTCGAATTGGAGACTGATCTCTTATCTCTTCAGTATAAGCACGTGCTACAATATCAAAACAAAAGTACGTACTGACATATGCGCTGCGAGAAAACGTGGGTCATAAAGAGAAAATATTACTATGAAGAGGTGAAAACGTTGCGTCTGCAACGAATGCAAGTCCGATTGGTCATAATATAATCTCCCCCCTACTCCTCACCCTTTCTCGCACTGCATACGCCTGTGCCTGATTTTGTTTTGATATTGGAGCGCGTGGTTACTCGAAAGATATGGGATCCGTCTTCAATTCGAGGAGAAGACGACGCAGGCGGGAACCAGGCGTCTCTCCAGCCTACAGGTGGCGAATTGATGGTAGACAATACTTTTTAATTGCTATATTGGTGACATCTTTTTCATATGCATGAAAGTAATTGTAGTTTTAATATAATTATGAAACATACATTGGGAACACCGTTCCTCGAAAAGGGGGGACTTTCCTTCAGTGACTTCGTTCGTAGAGGAGGAACCCTCTCACCCTTGACGAAGTAGAGGAGGGAAATGCCACATCTGGTTGCCAAAAACTTACCAGGGCCGATCGGCCGGACCGTTTCGCTAAGGTCGCGGTTTATGGCCGTATTCTCCCGCTAGTCGGCGTGGCGATTAACAACAGTACCTACGTGCGGGTCCGAAGCCATCGTACGTACTACCCGGCGACAGAGCAATATACGGATTAACACGGACTGAACAATGTCTAAAATTCTTAAAGACCCCATAAAATCGATTGCCCTTTAGAAATCTGGCAAATAGATGTTGTCGAAACGTTCTTGGAAAAATAATAAATTACCCATCGTAAAGAATGAATGAATTTTTGCCTGGCTCTGAGCCCGCTTTTATCTCGACGCACGTGAGAAAAATGCCACCAATATAGCAACTACAAAGTTTTATCCGCTATCAATACGCCTCCTGCAGAGACAGAGGAAGAAAATGTATTGCTCGCTGACTGCACGTGGTTCAAATTAAAGGCGGATCCCTTATCTCTGGAGTATAAACACGCGTTCACTTGAGACTCCCTAATTCCGTAGTTCCTACGTGTCGAACGTATATTTCTAGCGATCTTCTTCGCCAGTTTCGACAGAGTCTCGTGGCTCGCGACAGAGTCTCGTGGCTCGCGACAGCTAAGGACAGAAGGACAGAGAGTGTTTAGAGTAGTGCAGACGAAAGGTTTGCCAGCCATATGACACCGAGGAAGGGACCGCGGGACCCTCGACCAAAGGAAAGTCAGGCTCGCTGCGATGTTCGGGCTCTTCCCAGCCGATGTTGGTAAAGTCCCGCGCCATCAAAGGAATGGCTCACCCACATGGGGTAAACAACTGTAGCGGTGCATCCCTGTCCCTCACACTACCGTGACTTGTTGTCGTCTTTACAATTGGGGGTGTCAAGTAGTTTAAAGAAGCAAGACAAGGTGGTAATAAACGAAGAGTGTCCCACAGACCTTTCCAATGTAAGTATATACCTACGCCTACGGTTCGAAATGTCTACGGGACTCACGGAAGTATCACGGAATAACCTGTACCACGGATTTATCCGAGTTTACCCTATGTTTGTTTTAACATGATATCGATTTCATGACCTTTTTACTTTCCAAACTTGTAAGATGTCTTGCGGGGTGGCCCAGGAAGAAAAATCAAACACATGGAGGGAAAAACTGTACGGGCTGCCTTGTCTGCCATACCTGGTACGGGGTACCAGGTGGCAACTCTTTGACACGCGTCGGTGGACAATCACTCTGTATTGGTAAACGGGATGACTCGGAGGGTTGAGCTGTCTGTTTATTTAGCTAACTATGTATCACACCATCTTTACCACTGCGGAGTGGGCTAAGTTAAGCACAGAAGTTGGTGAAGAAAGATACAATGGCACTTTCGACCCCTCCGCATGCGTCATTCGTGCGCGCTCAGCGTGCTCAGCGTATACGCATTCAGGTCTGGCCCCGGCTTAAGGTGTCAGATGCATTCCGCGCCCTTCCATAGCCCGATGATGACGCAATGTCTCTTCCAGCTGTTTTCGAGAGGCCCTCGAATCGTTGACCGCTTTGGGTATACCAGCCGCTCCACCGGCCAATGCTCCGATAGCCGATAACGCAGGCAGTACGAATGGAAGAAATGGAAGAAATCCACCGCGTTTAGCCACTCGTAGATTACGATGTCGTCGTCGCCGTTGCGAATGTTTCCTTCCAGACTTTCTCTGTTTACGTTTCGCCCTTCTCATACCCATGCCGAATTTAGTCTTAGCCTTCATCGTTGCCCACACTCCAGTCGCTGCGGCTTTTTCGCCAAAGGTCGCGTCGTTCGCGAACACTCGTTCTCGCGCTCGTTCGGCTAACGCGCGATCCGCCTCGTGTCGTCCCTCCAAATCCTTTCGACGAGAGTACGCGATATCGTGGTCGCGGCACGCAGCGCCCAGCGGGTTCACACCTTCGTCGCCACGAGCCAATCGCTTTAGCAAACGCGTCCCAGGTCCGCAAAACTGATAACCCGGGGCGTGTAGTTCGAAAGGTAAGCGGTTTATGATTCCGTTCACGAGACCCAATCCGATCTTCTTATTCTTTCGATTCAGCCCTAGTCCATGAGACACCGCGGTCGTTGATGCGATCATACACCTACGTTAGAATAATCAGGAAAGCTACTACAATAATAAACGCGTACGCGCGCTCCACCGATCAGAGTGGTAGTGGCATGCGCGACGCGTGCCACGAATATAAATAGTTGTCCCGCGTCATGCGATTCGCGAAACAGCCGGGCGTTATTCGCGTGACCGCGAACAGAATGCTCGACGATGATAGGGATGCGAGTCGATCGAACAGACACGGCCCGTTGCTGCCGAACAGCGTGCGAGGCGTGATTTGCGGGCCGTCCGGTTGCGGAAAAACGAACGTACTTCTGAGCATGTTAGAGAGCCCGAACGGTTTACGTTTCGAGAATGTTTACGTGTACTCGAAATCGTTGCATCAGCCAAAGTATCGATATCTGGAGCAGGTGTTGTCGCTCGTCGACGGAATCGAATACTTTCCGTACTCGGACAACGCCGAGATCGTCTCACCGAGAGACGCTCGACCTGACTCGATCTTTGTTGAAGACAGAGTGAGGAAGGGGGGTCGCCGCCGTTCCGAGCGAGGCGACGAATGCCACTAGCGCTCGATCGCGGGCCGATACGAATCAGCTAATGTTTACAAAGGAGCTGAGTGGGCCATCTCTGGGTGTTCCCATCTAATTACGGTGGCTCACTCTGCTGCTGATTACGACACCTGGAATCACGTGACTTCCCGGGATCCTCGTCAGGATTCCGGGAGACGAGATTTCCGCCTTCTTCTCTTTCCGAGTGCCTAACGAGGAGCACGTCTCGCGATCGCGCAAGTTTCTGAAATCGGTATTCGAAATCGACATACGTGACCAGATCGCTGGTGCAGTGAACAAATGTCCAAATTAAAGATTATCTAAGATTATCTTGTATATATAAAGTGAAGTGGGTTTATTAAATGGTACATGTTTCTTTCTGTAAAATTCTGAGAACAGTCAATTGTGCACGTCTGTACATTTCTCCAACTTAATTCGTAACAATCTTCGTGTTCGATGACGTGGCGTGCGACGAACAGAACGCGATGCGCGAATATTTCTCCATGGGTCGACACGCGAATGTGGACTGCTTTTATTTATGTCAGTCGTACGCTAGAATACCTAAACATTTGATCAGGGACAACGTGAATTTTCTTATGCTGTTCAAACAAGACGGTACGAACTTGCGTCGCGTGTACAACGATCACGTGAATACAGACATGACGTTCGACTCGTTCAACAACTTGTGCGCGAGATGTTGGCGCCGACGATACGACGATACGTTCCATGTACGAAGGGCGATATCGAAGAGGATTTAACGGGTTCGTCGTAGCTCGCGGACATTAGTAAACCGCGAGTCGTTCATCGAGCAACACGAAATGTCTAATGAACCGACGACGACGACGATGACAACAACTGCGTTAACCTGGAGTAACGTCGACGCGATGCATACGCGAAAACAACACCGACGATATCGACAAAAGGGAGATAAATGTCAAAAAGGAGGTAAACGTCGGGGTGTGGATACGAAGGTGAACGCGAAGGTAGAAATCGCCAAAGTCAGCGACGTTATACGTAAAAAGTGCTTGGCCTTGAAAATTGGTAAAATGGCTACGGAAGCGGCTGTGGAGGTGAGCACGCGCCCCATCGTCGAACCGCTGAAACGATTAATCGAGAACACATCCGCATTGAAAACACACTCAACGCCTCAATCGCGACCTGTGAAGAGAGAACACGAATATGATCAACACCAATCATCGAAGCGACTTCGAACTGCTACTGCGACTACATCCATGGAACGTTTGAATAACCTTCCAACATCTAGCGACAATGACGACGCTAACAACGATAACGATAGTGACATCGACGCTGATAGCGACAACGACAATGATATCGACGTCAGCAACGTTGATGATGATGATGATGATGTTGACGATGAGGGCGATGAAGACAGAGGAAAAATTCAGGATGATGAGCCTCCAACAAGGGTTCGCGATTTGGATACGCTGCGTAGCCCCGTCGATGATGTCACTGTGTATGTACGGAATGCCAAAGGACCCTTGTCGCGAGAATACCTACGACTGTTCTTCACAGACACCAAGAAACGCATCGATAACGTATACGGCATATACTTGGGGTCTGACGAAGACCTAATGATCGGCGATTCCGAGCTCACCATCGACGAGAACAGCGACGACGTTCGCGTGAACGGAACTCGATACGCGGGACTCGGGGCTTGTACGAATTGCTGTTCATGCGAATACCCAACGATCGCACGTACACGGACGCGGATCTTCGCTCGTACCGTCGCATCTTGTTGGCTACTAGTGCGCACAAGCGAAATCATTAGCCCAGCAAGCGTACGCTGGGTAACAAGGGGTACAAGTATATGAAAATCGTGTCCTCGGTGATCGGCGGGGTGCGGACACCGGGTGTCAGACGCGTCAGGGACGGCGGGCGTGGCGGCGGCGGCGGGCGCGGGCGCGGTGGCGGGTGCGGCGCGGCGCGGACACCGCGTACACCGCGAACACCGCGAACGCCGCGGACGCCGCGGGCACGCATCAAGGTCGAGGATTACCCATCGACGATTCGATGACTGTCACCGATAACACGATCGATTACGTATACTGGGACGATCCGAATGAATTAGTCGATAGACTCGGGCTGCTCACGGCATCGCGCGCGGCTGGACACACGGGTCACGATAATGAAATCGCATCCATCGTGGAGGAACTTCGCGAGGACGGATTCATCTTAAATTGAACATTCCGGTGATCGTAGCATCAGTAGCGTTCGCGCACGCACGCATCGTTATGTCGGTGAATAAGTTTGGTACCTCGTTACGCAATAATACCAAGAACAACAATAACATCAACGAAGCAACGATGACTACGACGAGACTATTGTCCTCGGTGGACGAGCGCTTTACGCGACAACTCGAAATAGCTATCGCGAACGCCCGGTTCGACGCCGAGCATCAACGATCTCAACTCGAGGCGCGAGTACAACGAACTATGTCGGATATCGTTACCGCTCAATTGTCTCGGCTAGAGGATAACTTAAATAACGCGATGGAACGACGCTTCGATCATTTGAAAGATAGACTCGAAGAGTTTACGACGGCGGTCAGAGGGTCTGCGACAACGACGACGACGATGATCCCCGACAGTAACAACAACCACAACAACAACGGCTACGGCTCTGAAACGTCTAATAATAACGAGCGATCGCGAAAGACGTGCACCGATTGCATTTTGCTAGCACTCGAGGAACTCATACTATTTCTAACGTCCTTGGAACGTCGCGACCATTCCCCGTCCACCCCGTGAAGCATGAGCAAGGAGAGAGTACAATTGGTGAACGAATTACACGCCCCCGCGAGACGCAATTTCCCGCGGCGACACGTCGTGATTCGCGGCTACGATGATTTGTGGCAGGCTGATTTGGTGGAGATGCGTCCGTACGCGAAGCAAAATCGAGGATATCACTATATAGTTCGATTCTGGCGTTCGTAGAGTCAACACCATCCTTTGTTTTGCTCCAGCTGACGAGCGCTGTCCTGTCGCGGTTGTCGCACGTTTGTGTAGCCCGGTATTAATTGTTGCTTCAATTAGTGTTTCTTGCTGGATTTTTGTGGGATTTCCGCTGGTGAAAGCAGCTCTCAGTGCAACTGTCTGTGTCGTGGATTAATCAGAATAGCTCTGATCCGGCGAATAGTGTTTCGGGGTGGCCGTTTCAGTGTTTCAAGTTGCACCTTCCCGGCGGTCTTCCAATGTCTACGTCAGCGGTTAAATGCAAAGGCTGCGGGTCAAATGTGGCCAATCCCACTACGTGCCCGGGCTGTGGAGTAGCCTCGCACCCGGGGTCTAGATGTATGGCCAGAACGGGCCACCCGGTACGTAACGGGTGCTTTTTGAACTGCAAGGCACCATCTTCGCCTCCTGACGTTTCGATCTTTGTTGACCCCCCATCGGAGGAGGTAGCCGCTACTTATCCATCACTTGAGGACATCAGGAGTGTCGTCCTCAGCGTGGTACGCAGCGAGATGGCGGATTTCCAGAGGGGTCTAATGGCCGTCTTTAACGCCGACCTAGCGGAGATCAGAGGCTCGTTATCCGACATGAGCGAAAGGATCAGCCGTCTCGAGAGCATTAATACGCCCGCTACGGACCCTGCTCTCGACCGACAAGGCACGACCAGTGACGTCATCAAGGAGGTCACCGAAAGGCAAAGCAGGGCATCCAACGTGATTATTCACGGCCTGGCTGAAACGACCCCTGGGCCTGCTAGAGGTAGTGGTGGGAATGATGTAGAGGCGGCGGTTGCTCTTCTTGGTCAGGTGCACGAGTCGGACTACAGCAACATCAAGACTTACAGACTTGGCAAACCTGGCGGCGGGGCCCCCAGACCATTATGCGTTAAGCTCCATTCGGCTGATGCTGTAAAGTCCGTTTTGAAAAACAAGCACAGGTACTCGGGTCAATGTAAAATCACGGACGACAAGACTCCTCTGCAACGGCGCGAACTACAAGATTTGAGGAATCATCTCAAGGAGCTGCATTCTAGGGGAGAGAAGGACAAAACCATCAGGTACATCAGGGGCGAGCCGAGGATTGTTCGTGCTACACCTGCTCAGGGCCCAAAAAACGATGGACGAACCGGAGGATCGCAATTTATTACCAGAACGTGAGGGGTCTCCGAACAAAGCTGTCCGACCTTAGATGCGCTATTGCCTGCTCGCCGATTTCTTACGATGTTATTGTGCTCGTTGAAACTTGGCTTAACGATAACATAGCCACTAGCGAACTCGGCTTGTGTGATTACGTGGTATATCGATGTGATAGGAATCCTAATACGAGTAACTTGTCAAGAGGAGGGGGAACCTTGATAGCCGTCAGCAAACAACTGCATTCGTCGCAGATGCATACGTCGATTAACAGCGTTGAGCATCTCTTTGTCAGAGTGAGCACCAAACCCCGGCTCCTTCTTCTGGGTGCAGTGTACATTCCTCCCTCCTCCTGCCTCACCGTGTATGAGGACCTACACCTTAGTATGGAGGATATTGTCTCGCGGATCTCCTCTCCCGATATTATCATTTTCGGGGATTTCAACATTCCGCATGTATCGTGGCGCTCGGGGCTGGGCAATGCCCTCGTACCCTGCATCTCCTCCCTCGCCTCCAGTTGCAATAAATCGGCGCTAGAGTACATCTTGGAGCTGTGTCATCTTTACTCCATGCAGCAGGTCAATCACCTTCCTAACAGCCATGGGTCGACGCTGGATCTTGTTCTCTCCTCGCTGGGCGAGGTCGCTGTGGAGCCCGCGCTGGACATGCTGCTGCAGGAGGACCTTTACCATCCCCCAATTGTAACAAGTGTGCACCTACAGATCCAGCAGCCTAGAGTGATCGATAATTATGCCAAACGAGACTTTAAATGCGGGAACTATGAGCACATACTTGAATACTTAAACGCAATCGATTGGGACGCTTGCCTTCCCCACCTTTCAGTGGATGAGGCTGTTCGGGTTCTCTACGAGCATATTTCCCAAGCTACCGACCTATTTGTTCCGTTTCGCCGGGCTCGGCACCCTACGTTCCCATGTTGGTTTTCCTCGGAATTGGTATCCCTAACCAGAATGAAGAAGGCGGCTCACCGTGTGTATAAAACTTCGCATAGCTACCACGACTATTTGTCATTTAGTCACCTTAGATCACTCTGCAAAACTCGCTCGATTTCCTGTTATGGGAACTATGTCCGAAGTGTGGAATCTAACATCCCGAACAATATTAAGGCTTTCTGGAATTTCGTTAATGTTAATCGGTCCTCGGGTGGCCTGCCTCCTTCCCTAGGGCGTAACGGGGCAGTGTCTTCTTGTAGTTCCGAGATCGCCAACATGTTCGCTGAGTACTTTGAATCAGTGTACAATGTCGAGGATAACTCGGTCCCCCACCTCGAGGATTGCACGCAAGCGGCCCTCGACTTCCCTCACATGAACATTAGTATAGGGGAAATCCTTACGGAAATCGAGGGCTTAGCAAACGACAAGAGCCCGGGAGATGATGGGATTCCGGCTTTATTCATAAAAAACTGTAAATTCATTCTCTCGCGGCCTTTGTGGATAATATTCAACCAATCGCTGACCACGAGGTGCTTTCCTCGGAGGTGGAAGCAGGGCCTAATCACTCCCATATATAAATCTGGGGACAAGTCTGACGTTTCCAACTATAGGCCGATTTCACTGCTGAATATCTTTGGCAAGGTCTTCGAGGGTATAGTAACTAAAAAACTTGGTTCGCTTGTCAGCAGAATAGTCTCATATGAGCAGCATGGCTTTTTGCCGGGTAGATCTACGGTCTCTAATCTCTCCTCGTTCTGTAATTTTGTGTCCAGAGCTCTCGATGGCAACTGTCAAGTGGACTGTATATACACTGACTTCTCCAAAGCATTTGACAGAGTAAATCATACCTTGCTGATCGACAAGCTCGCGGGCTATGGATTCAGAGACAGCTTCTTATGCTGGTTATACTCCTACATCACGGGTCGCTCGCAGAGGGTCAAAGTGTGGCTCTCCCTTTCGAGGCAAATCTACGTCCCTTCTGGCGTGCCCCAAGGTTCCCACCTTGGCCCTATGCTGTTTCTGTTATTCATAAATGATATTAGTAACTTTATTACTAGGAGCAGGTTTTTGTTATATGCGGATGACCTCAAACTATTTAAAACCATATCTGTAGGTACTGACGCGTTTGATTTACAATTGGACTTGGGGGGGCTTGAGGCCTGGTGTTTGCGGAACCGTATGGAGCTGAATGTCGATAAATGTTTCGTAATGAGGTTCTCGCGCAGCAAGAGTGTCTCTCAGTTCCCGTATGCCATAGCGGACAACGTACTGTCAACTAGATGTGTGGCGCGCGATCTCGGTGTTTACGTCGACACCGCGCTCACGTTCTCCACGCATCGTATCAATGTCCTTGCTGCCGCCAATAAGGCCCTGGGTTTCTTGCGCAGTTCATGCTTTAACTTCAACAACTCGCGTACCTTGCTCACTCTATACTCCGCACTTGTGCTACCTCACCTGGAGTATGCCTCAGTTATCTGGTCTCCCAGAACGGCCAAGGATAAATACAGCCTGGAGAAGGTGCAGCATAAGTTTCTGCGCTTCCTTGCGTATAAAATGGGACATCCGTTGGCTCGTTTCGACCACGACTATGCTGCGATAATGAGGCGAATGGGCCTGGCTACTCTAGAGATACGGAGGGTCGTGGCGGACCTTTTATTTTTATTTAAGATTATCAATGGTAAAGTGGACAACCCGCCCGTTACTAGTTTAATTCAATTTAACGCGCCAGGCTACCATACCAGGAGTCCACTTTTATTTAACCCTGATCAGTACTCCTCGAGATTTCGCGAAAGCGACCCGATCTACAGGATCTGCACCTTAAGCAACGCATTTTTTAGAAACCTGGACTTTTTCTCAGGATCCACTTGCGGGTTTAGAGCTAAGGCATACCGGGAACTCTTGCACCGTAGCTAGGTTATGCGGTCATTCGCCCCATTTTTGCTGCTTCTCTCGGCATTAACGTGTTTCCTTCTTTTTATTTTTTTTTTTTCCCTCTGTTGTCTCTACTTTACGTCATTGTGTTGTTCATGTATTATTTGAAATGGTTACGACCGTTAATGTTAAATAAATAAATAAATAAATAAATAAATATATTAACGATCATCGACGCGTTTAGCAAGTACGCTTGGGCCTTACCCGTGAAAACGATAGCGGACGCGACGTGACCGCGGCGTTCGCGACCGTGCTGCGGCAGAGCGATAGATGCCCGCGAAATTTACAAACCGACATGGGAAAGGAGTACTACAACGCGGAGTTTCAACGATGCGCGAAGACCCGCGGGATCAACCACTACTCCACGTATAGCGTGATGAAAGCGTCGATCGTTGAACGTTTCAATTGCACGCTGAAAAACCTAATGTGGAAACAATTCTCCTTGAACGCGTCCTATCGCTGGGTCGACCTGTTACCTACGCTCGTACGCACCTACAATCATAGCAAACATCGAACGATCAACGCTTGACCAGTTGACGTGACCCCGCGACGCGTTTGTCGTTTGCCGCGAACGAACCCCTACCCCCTTCCGCATCGAAAGGTGTTGGACGGTGCGCCAAATTCATCATAGGTGACAAGGTACGCGTAAGTAAGTTCAAGACCCTCTTCGAGAAGGGGTACACTCCGAACTGGTCGACCGAAGTGTTCGAAATCGTAACCGTACAACGAACGCGCCCGGTGACGTACATTCTGCGTGATTCCGCGGGAGCACCGATCTCGGGTGGATTCTACGAGTACGAATTGCATTCGTTCGCGAATCCGGACGTCTATCTGGTGGAGAAGATTATTCGTCGCAAGGGTAGCCAGGTGTTGGTTAAGTGGCTCGGATTCGATTCGTCGCGGAACTCGTGGATACGCGACAAGGATATTCTATGATTCATGATTATAAGCGCGCTCTATGTTACTGGAATAAAGAAATAACGAATATATATATAAATACATTGCTCATTTATTCAATTATTACTCCTCATATTTCAATACAAATAATATTAATAAAAAGAATTAAAAATATATATATACATATAATTTACACGACTTTCATTTCCGGTACGGTTGAGAGCAGAAGTGTGAGTGAGCGGAGCGGAAGGAAAGGGCATAAAAGGTGGAAAAGTGGGAGTGGGGAGTGAAGGGATTGGTGAAGGGAATAGGGGGAGAGACGTAAGGGAAAGGAGAAAAAAGGTGCGGAAAAAGGAGGCAGGATAAAGAAGAAAACAGGGTGGAGAGGAGAAGATTGAGGTTAGGACAAGGCGGGAAAGGAACGAGAGAGAGAGAGAAAGAAAACAGAGGAGAGAAGGATAGAAGAGTAGAGAAGGAGGACAGTGGAGACATCGTGCGATAGGGAGAGGTAACGAGGAGACTGCATAGCAGTAGGTAAAGTAGGGAAGAAAGGAAAGAAAAGAGGTAGAAAGGAAGGTAGAAGAGAGGAATAAATAATGGAAGGGAAAGAGGGTGAAAAGAGAGAGGTAGCAGGGAAGGAGAAGGTAGCAGCAGAAAAGGTAGTGGAGGAAAAGGAAGAGGAGGGAAAAAAGAAGGGTAGGAAAACAAATGCGGAGAGGTTGACAAGAGAAAGGACAGCAAGTGAAGGAAATGTGATAGAAATTAGAGAGATGTGGAAAAGAAAGAGGGAGAAAGAAGAGGAAAAGCAAGTGGAAGAGAGAGAGGGAGAGGAGGCTTTTTTAAAAAGTAGAAAGGTGCAAAGGTCTCCAGAGGAGAAAAGGGAATAGGAAGGGAGAGGAGTGGAGAGATTGATAAGGGAAATGAGGGAAGAGGTGAGGAAAGATTTAAAGGAGGTAAAGCAGCAAGGGAGAGAGGTAAAAGAGGATATGGCAAAGTTAAGAGGGAAGATGGAAGAGTGGGAAGAAAAATGGAGAAGGCAAAAAGAGGAAATGGGGAGCAGAATGAAAAAAATGGAAAAAAGACTAGAGGAAGTGGGAAGAGAGGAGGAAAAGATAAAGGAGATAGAGGATAGGTTAAGGAGAATGGAACAGGGGAGGGAAAGGGGGGAGGAAAATGGAGGAAAAGGATCGGGAGGGGACAGGACGGATAAGAGGACAGGAGGGGAAGAATGGGAAACGAGGGTAAAAGAGATGGAAAGAAGGCTAGAAATGAAGGAGAGAGAAGAGAAAAGGAAAAACATAATGATAAAAGGGGTAAGCAGAGAGGGAACGGAGATGGAAAGGGCAAAAGCAGTGCTAGAGGTGATGGGAGTACAAGGGAGAATAGAGAGAGTGAAAGAGATAGGAGGAAGAGGGAGACAGAAGGGGGAGGTGATGCTGGAGGTGAGGATGGGGAGTGAGGAGGACAAAAGAGAAATAATGAGGAATAAAGGAAAACTAAGGGGGAGAAAGGAGTGGATAGGAGATGACTTAACCTGGAAGGAAAGAAAGATGCAGTGGCGGTTAAGAGAGATAGGAGAGGAGGAGGGAAGAAAAGGGAAAAGAGTGAGGGTACACTACGGTCGGATAGAAATAGACGGGAAAACGTGGTTTTGGGATGAGCAGGGAGAGGTTCTAAGAGATTGGAGAAGGAGGGAGAGGGGAAGGACAGAAGGGGGAACAAGGGAAGAGGGAAAGGGAGGAGAGAGGAAGGAGGGAGGAGAGGTAGAAGGGAGAAAGGAAAGAGAGGGGACAAAAAATTAAGCGGGGTAAGGAAGGAGGAGGGAAGGAAAGATCAAGGGGGGGAAGTGAAAAGCTGGAAGATAGGATTTTGGAACGTAGCAGGACTGACAATTAAGGAGGAAGAGTTCTGGAAGGGGATAGGGGAATGGGAGGTAATAGTCTTGTTGGAGACATGGATAGAGGAAAAAGGATGGAGCAGGGTTAGGAACAGACTGCCGAAGGGATACAAATGGAGGGCACAATGGGCAAGCAGAAAGAATAGGAAAGGAAGAGCGATGGGGGGGATGATGATAGGAGTGAGGGAGGAAATGATATGAATGCAGGAGAGAGGGCAGGAGGAAGAGGAAGGGATAATGGTGGAAAGAGTAAAGGCAGAGGAGCAGGAATGGACGGTGGTGGCGGTGTATGTGAACGGGGATATGGAGAGGAAGTTGGAAATTATTAGAGGCTGGATGGAAGGACAAAGGGAGGGAGGGGGAGTGGTAGTAGGAGGAGACTTCAATGCGAGAACAGGAAAGCAAGGGGGCAGGATAGAGGGAGAGGAGGAAGAGGAGGGAGAGGGAAGGAAGTCGAAAGATGGGAAGGTAAATGGGGACGGAAGAAAACTAATAAAGGTAGTAGAAGAGACGGGATGGGAAATTTTTAATGGGAACATAAAGGGGGATGAAGAGGGGGAATATACATACACAAGAGGAAAGGGGGAAACGGTGATAGACTACGCGTTGGGGGATGACAGAACGAGGAGAGGGATAGAAAAGATGCAGGAGGAAGTGAAAAAGGTGGAGGCAAGGATAAAGGAGGAGATGAAGAAGGGGGAGGAGGCGGGGGGTACATAAAGGCAAAGAAGGAGGGAAGGATGGTGGGATAGAGAATGCAGGGAGAAAAAGAAGGAGGTGAGAAGAGAGTTAAGAAAGTGGAGAGGAAATAAGAGCAGGAGGGAGGAGTACAAGAGGGCAAGGAGGGAATACAAAGAGATGTGTGAAAAAAAGAAAGAGGAAGAGAAGGAGAGGGTGATAAGGGAAGTGGCGGAAGCAAAGACGGAGAACAAAGTCTGGGAGATAGTTAATAGGGGAAGAAAGACATGGAAAGGGGTGAACGAAGGAATAAGTAAGGAAGAGTGGAAGGAGTATTTTATGGGATTACTAGGGGGAGTGGAAAATAGGGTGAGGGTGGGAAGGGAAGAAGATAGAAGGAAGGAAAGGGAAGAAGGAATAAGTAAGGAAGAGATAAGGGGAGCGATCAAGAAGCTAAAGGAGGGGAAGGCGATGGGAGGAGACGATATCCCGAATGAGGCGTGGAAGTTTGGGGGAGAGAAGGCGGTGGAGATAGCGTGGGAGATTTGTAGAAGAGTATGGGAAGGAGAGGGATGGCCACAGGGATGGAAGGAGGGGATTATAGTGCCACTGGCGAAAAAAGGAGGAGGAGAGGAGGTACACGATTATAGAGGAGTGACGCTGATGCCGTCGGCATATAAAATATATGCAACGGTACTGGCAGGGAGATTGGAGAAGGAGGTGGAAGGGCAGAGGATGATTCCAAGCAATCAGGTCGGATTCAGGAAGGGAGTAGGGACAATGGACAACATATACGTATTAAACTACCTGGTAGGGAAACATATAAACAACAAGAAAGGAAAGATGATAGCGATGTTCGTTGACCTTAAAGCGGCATTCGACTCAGTAGATAGGAGAATTTTATGGGAGGCGATGGAAAAGAGAGGGGTGAGAGCAGGGTTAGTGGAAAGGGTGAGGGAAATATACGGGGAGACGATAAGTAGGGCGAAGGTGGGAGGGGAAATAGGAGAGAGCTTCTGGACGGCCAAAGGATTAAGACAGGGGTGTCCGCTAAGCCCAATCCTGTTTAATATATTAACAGCAGATCTGGATGAGGAGCTGAGGAAGGGAAGATGGGGAGGGGTGAAGGTGGGGCAGAGGAGGATATGTGCAATGGCATATGCAGATGATGTGGTGGTAATGGCGGAGAGGGAAGAAGAAATGGAAAGTATGATAAGGAGGATGGAAAAATATATGGAGAAGAAGAGGCTAGAGGTGAACGTGGGAAAAACGAAGATAATAAGATTCAGAAAAGGGGGAGGGAGAGAAAAAGGGATGGAATGGAGATGGAAGGGAAAGAGAATAGAAGAAGTAAAGGAATTTAAATATCTAGGATATGTAATTAAGAAAAATGGAGGGCAAGAGGCACACGTTAGGGATAGAGTGAGGAAAGCGGGGGTGATAATGAAGCAGGCATGGGGAATAGGAAAGAGAAAGTTTGGAAAGAAATGGAGTAGGAGGATGTGGCTCTTCGACACGCTAGTGTGGACGGTGTTAGAATATGGAGCGGAAGTATGGGGATGGAAGGAAAGAGAGGAAGTGGAGAGGGTACAGGGGAGATACATAAGGTGGACGCTAGGGGTAGACTGGAGAACACCGGGATATATGATAAGGGAGGAGACGAAAAGGATGAAGTTAAGGACGTGGGCAGGAAGAAGAGCGTGGAAGTATGAGGAGAAGTTGAGCAGGGGGGAGGGGGGGGGGAGCTAGCAAGACTATGCTGGGAAGAGGTAAGGGAAAAGAAGGAGGAAGAGATGAACACATGGGAGAGAGAGAGGAGAGAGTTTAAAATAGAAAGGGGGTGGCAGGAGGAGGGAGGGGGGGGGGAGGAGGCGAAAGGGGTATGAAGAAATGGAAAAGGAAGACTGTAGGAAACAGGAAGAGGAGAGAAGAGAGAAAATAAAAGAATCAAGGTACAATAGATGGTGCAGAGAAATAAGAACGGAAGGGGTACCGAAATACTTAGAAGCAGGATGGGACGAGGAGAGATATGGAAGGATAGCGAGATTTAGGTTGGGAAACGAAATGAAGGGAGGATGGTATTGGGAAAAACAGGAGGAGAGGAGATGCAGGATTTGTGGAGGGGAGGAAGAAACATGGGAACACGTGTTGGAGAGATGTGCAAGGGAGGAGGAAAATGAGAGGGGAATAGGGGAAAAGATAAGAGAGATACTGGATGAAGGAGGAAAAGGGGAGGAATGGATGAAGAGGATGGAGAGAAAGAGGAAGGAGAGAGTAGAAAGTGGGTGAGGGAGAGGGAGGAGGGAAGGGAAAAAAGGAAGGAGGAGGGAGTGACAGAAGGAATGGAGTGAAAGAAAGGAAATGAAAGTCGAAGGTGGCGGGAATAAGCGGAGGGGGGAGGACGGAGAAAGGGAGCGAAGGCGGCGAGACAGCGGAGAGAGGGAGAGAGAGAGGGAGAGAGGGAGAGGGAGAGAGAGAGAGGGAGAGACAGAGGGAGAGGGAGAGCGGAAGCGGCGGGGGAGCGAGATCGGAGAGAGCGGCGAAAGCGAATAAGGCGAGAGCGGTGAAAGCGAATAAGGCGAGAGCGGCGAAAGCGAATAAGGCGAGAGCGGCGAAAACGAATAAGGCGAGAGCGACGAAAGAGAATAAGGCGAGAGCGAAAAGAGCGGAAAATGGAATAAAGTAGATTAAGAATTAGGATAAGAATAGAGAATAAGGATAGGGAAAGAAGTTGTAAAGAGAGGAGAAGGAAAGGAGAATGTAAACCCCTAGGGGAAACATTAAACATATACATACATATAATTTACACTTTAATACATTTATACATTCAAACATACAAACATATACTATGCAACGGAATTCTCGCAGGGCTCCAGGGTCTCGTCGGACTCAAGCTCGAGGAGCTCGTGAGTGTCAAGTTCGGGGATACGATAATGGCCCCACGGAAGGGTGCTCACCCGATCGGCCAGAATAAATCGTTTATCGTCGAATGGGCTGAGAGCGTTCTTTTCCTCGCTCACCGAATACACCACGTGCAGCCTAGATCTTATATTATTCTGACGAACCTCTTTCTCGGTGAGATTGCGAAGACAATGGATGTAATCGTCGAATTGTACATCATTCGCGACCACGTGTCTCCGCACACCCTTCACTTTTTTAATCTCACACGTAGCCCTCACTGCAGCGTTAAACGTCCTAGTCGCATACATTTTAGACCGCAATCCGACGAACTCGGTTATCAAGGCTCCGTTATTCTCATCTTTCATGAGTCCCGGAACCTTTTTATTTACGCGAGGCATACCATACGGATTGTCCACCGCGTAATCACTCGTGTCGAATCGGTCGACGTCACACTTAATTGATTCATACGCATCCTCGCATTCCACGCTATATATCAAACTGTCGGTATCGGTGTACAGAACTTTACACCGATCACCGAACCTCGCACGCATATATGAATAATGAAATTCATACAAACATTCCTTAGAAATATCAAGCACACTCATACCCACATATATTGGTTTATCGAACTTCACTTTTAGTTTTCGCATTTCGATTGCCACTAACTGCTCGGAGAAGATCGTCCGACTATGAAAGTTTGGTTTCGCGATCAGCGTTTCCGCGCCGTAACGACCGTCCCACTTAGTCACTAGTCGCACGTCTACGCGATTCCGCACGTTCTCCATTGTCTTACCGTACACCGCGTTGTTCATTAATTGATATAAAGTCTTTTGAAATTCACTCGTGGCTCGCGTCCTCAAATCAGTGTTCAATTGGATGTACTCGCGCAACCAATGCGACTGATCGAACCGCAACACCCGATGAATTCGCGTCACGCGTAAACCATGTCGCACGCACTGTTTCAGGTAGCGATAGTGAATTACGTATCGCTCCTTATCGTCGAGCGTGGCAAGCAGCTTAGTCTGTTTTCCTTCTGGCGCGTGCTCGCGTACAGGGCAGAATGGCAGGTCGGCGCACAGTGGAACGACGTAAGGACAATATCTGGACATGGCAATTACTTCCAAACGGTTTGGATTTTCATTGTAAAAATTTGCACACTTTCAATTCATGTTAAGTAGAATAACACAAAATCGAAAAATAGCAAAATTTTCGGTGGTTAATTTCACCCCCCCCCCCCCCCTTCGAATGAATTTGGGCAGCAAACAAAAATTGCATTGTAATCAGGAGGAAATCCCATATATATTTACAATGTTTCAGAATTTTTTGAATTTTCGGGGTCGGGATCTTACCTTGTACCAAAATTATTAGGTATAACTTATAGTGACGATACATTATTAAATATAACAATTTTATTAAAAATATGAACAGAAAAATAGACATTTAAAAATTAATTATGTGTTAATGTTCATTAGAGATTCCTCTTCTTCTACATTTACATCGATATCTGTTTCGGCTAAAAGTTCTATTGCTTCCGGAAGTAATGCTTGTTTTATAGTTTTAACTAATGGAGGTCGGAGAGATGATATTAATGGATCAGACGTTATAAGCAGATTGTGCAAGATATCTTCATTCGTGGATTTTCTATTCCACTTTCTTGATTTACATTCCCGGAACTTTCTAAACTCTTTGTTACGGGATTCTTGAGCTTCCTCTGATAGCTGACCAATGGGAACTATTGCGTTTTGAATAATTTTTTCCCCGTGAATTAAAATCTTGTGTACTGTTACTGGCATATAGTACCAAGGGTAAAGTGCTACAAATAATTCAGCTGTTTCTTTAGCATAGTGGCCAAATTTTTCTGTATTAATTTTTTGTCCAGACGATATGGCTTGAAGAATGACAGAGAATCTATGTATAATATTTTCATTAACTCCTGTTATTTGGGCTGTTATGTTAGGATTTTTGAAAAATCTTCGGGCAGTATTTCCATCATTAAACGTTCCAACACCCTGTTTAACCCTGTCTACAAATAGTCCTAATTTGGAGCGAAAATGCGTTTGAACCAATAACTTTTTCTCTGCCTGTAGTTTTTTAAATTCTGGGGTAGAAGCTGACCATTTTTTGAACTCGAGGTTGTATGATAAGTGCAGGAGGCACTCAAAAAAACGAAGTTTGGCGTGTAAAGAGGATAATCCAAACTTTTGTAATATTCCTCTTTACATAAATTTTTATCGACCTGTGTTAAATCATTCATATACCTTGGTGTAGCACCGCAGATATAACATCTCATAGCGGAACTCGTTTGTGACAACACATTGCAGATTTTTCCGTCTACCATTGTCATAACTAGTTGATGCGTAATTTCAGTCGAATCAATTTTTGTAGAAGTTAACAGAGATATTTCTTTATTAATGCGGTCAACTTCTGTATTAATAACATCATGTGTTTCTTTGCAAAAAGTAAATTTCATAGGTCTGCAGAAGAATGTGGAAGATGGTTTTTGATTCTCCCAAAATATTTTTCCGTTACATGGGTCGAATAATTTAATTGGTACTAATGTGGACACAAATATTGCAGAATCATCGCCATCAGTTTCAGACGAAAAAGTTTGCTTGTAAATGCTTTGACTAGAAGCACCATCACATCCCCATTTTGTAATTAAAAGCATTTTGTTATTACCTGTTAGTTGATTTAATTGCTTTGTAGCTAATATTCTACGCACTGTATGATCTAGCAAAGATTGCAATTTTATAGATGCCTCTCCCTCAGTGATATTTATTGATTCCTTTTCTGGGTAGCAATCTGATTTAGCTTTTTGAATGGAATAATATGATGGATATTGATTTGTTCCTCCTTCAATCGAAATATCTCTCAACATTTTGTACTGTGACTTGGAAAGGCTTAAAGCAGTCATAACAGATAAAGCTTTTTCATTTGTGTACAACTCAGTTTTTGGACATCTTTCATCACAAAAATTTCTCACTTTTTGAACTTCCGTCGGATTTTTTGAAAGGAATTCTAAAATTTTGAAAATATCATATTTTCCTTCTTTCCTCGAGTTGACTTTGGCTGCAAACATAAGTTCATCACTTGTAAAATTAACTCTAAGCTCTTCTGTTCTACGCATTTTGTGCCTTTCGGAACATTCAGTGAACGGTTTTGGGTCAGTACGATTTGATGCTTCCGCATTTTCTTTTGAAACTGCTTCTGGAAAGCGAAATTTTCTTTCTAACCATTCCTTGTTGTTTTTTAAAAAATAATTTTTATTGCGTCGTGCTGTGGTCCACCTATTGTATAAATTCGCCGAAAACTTTCTTATTTTGTCTTCGATTAAATTTAATATTTCATCCGACACGTCAACCGGAACTAACTCAAGAACTTTTCTTGTAATTACTTTATAATCGTTAAAGCTACAGTTTAATCGAAGTATATATGAATACAGATCGTAATTACTATCAATAATTTCCATTTTTACAATTAATGTACTAATTGATAACAGTCGCGGCGTCTTGGAAACAGGCACGTGATTCATGCGTTCGTCGATATACGCGTGTCGCAACGATCGGGTCTGTCTGCTAGCCGAGGTTAAATACGTATAAACTGAAATGTTTACATTAGATTTATTTTATTAATCGCCGCTAGTAGCAGGTAATTTTTGTACAGTTCAAAACCTTACCATTAAAGGATTAAATTAAGGTATTTTAGAACTTGTGCGACTTTGAGCAAAACTTTAAATCGCTAGTTGAATTATTATAGTATTGAGTGCAACACATTTTTATTTAATACAGTTGATTATTGATGAAATCCAAGTTAATTCAGAATGTTTTTTGTACAAAATCATTAATAATAAGCTACTCAGTAATATGTAAATTATTGAGAACTTATGAAGTAATAGGAATTAGGCAATAATGGTTTAAAGTGGTGCAACTGACAGACAAAAAGACTGAAATTTTCATATAGGTCAGATTCATATACAATTAAATCAAACCTAATGTGAATATAAAGTTTATTTCTTTGTGTTTTCTAATGCTACGAACACTTAATAAAGATTTAATGAAGCTATAGAACAGAATTTTGACACTTCAAATTTTGGCCGATGTCCAAATAAATAGGGCATTCTCGTTCCACTGTGCGGCGTGTGCGTCATGAATCTCCTTGGGATACTCGATGTCCACCTCCAACAGGTATCCCTCGGGTCCATCGTCGTCGGGCATGGATGATACGTCGAGCGCGGCTACCGTCGCATCGTCCAACCATTGAAACCCTCCGTGCGGCATAGCCTGCGACATCGCCCATCCATATAGGTTGTTGACGTCGAAGTACATCAGCTTCGACTCGTCGTACATCGCTGCCGGCAGGTACTTGTTATTGGCACGCGCGTACCTGTGCGGGCACTGACTCAGACCACCGCGTATGCCACGCTCCACGAACAGTAGCATGTCCACGTGCGTCAAAAGCTCTAATTGTACACCGGTGTACTTGAGCATCGCGTCCCACGTAAAACTCGGCAGCGTAAAATAATGCGCGGGATCCAGATCGTAACTCGCGATACAGTCGGTGCGGAAACTCTCGAATACGTCGGCGAGTAACAGCATATCTGTTTTCAAGTACAAATCACTGTACTCGCCCAATGTCTGTACGCGAAAAGTATTCCACACGTTCACGGCGTGCGCGTAATCAGGCTCCGACGCGACGGTATCGTTCAACCGATTATAGAATTCTTCGCGGGACGGTAAACACGTATCATTGAGTTTGGCGCATGACGATACATAGTCGTACGGGAAGACGCCCTTCCTGGTCAGGAGATTGAACTGATCGTCCGACAGGGATTGAAACTCGCAGCGTAGAATCGCGAGTCGTTCTTTGCCAAGGTCCGAAGCGAGTTTCTCCAGACTAGCGGCTAAGAACTTCAGCGAATCTACGAATCGAAACTTCAATCCCCTCTTCCAATCGTTGTTCTCGGCGTCGATTCCCTTGACGTGTTTCGTGAACGATATATATCGTTCCTTTGTTACCAGCAGCAGGTCGATCTGCCCCTCGAACGCGGACGCCAACTCCTTAATTACGAAATGCGCGTCGTAGCCTGATAGATTGTGGAATACTACCGGAATCGTGTACGATCGTTGAAATTGTAAATTACACGATACGTGGGCCGCGCCTCGGTATTCACCCGTCGAGTGGCAATGGTCGCGCAATTTTTTGTCCGTATCGACGAATGGTTTTCCGCACATGTGACACGCTCGCGTCATTAAAACTTCGCCACTGTTGACTCGTCAGCGGGATCATCGGTTTCGCGTTCCGCAACCACGAATACGCAATGTCCGCAAAGTCTCGAAGTTCCCGCACGAACCATTTCACGCACTCGGAGTCGTGACGATACGGGCGATAACGGCACAGAGACGCGTCGGTGGAATAATGAATGTAATATCCCACGCTGTACGCTCTGTGTTGCTGGTACGTGTACGTACGACTCCGCTCCGCAGGCTCGACGTCCTCCAGCATGCATTCGAAGTCCGCGTATACGACGAATGGTGCTCGTTCCTTATTTTTGAAGTTTTTGAACTGCAACCATTTGTCATCAGCGGACGGCAATTCGACGGCACATTCGTTTATACGTTGGCAGTCCACGGTGTGTTTATTTAGTCGCTCGGATGAATAGAAGGAGATGAGACATCTGCAACGATAACAGCTTTAATAATAACCATAAGAATAAAAAATATATCGATCGAAATATTTTTACATACCTCTCGCAAACGAAAACTTTATGTCCATGGGTGCTGAGTTGCTGCGATACGAGCCTCGACATACTTTGAATGCACGCGAAATGATGCCGATTGGGGAATTTGGAATCCTGTACCAGTAGCAGGTTGGCGTGTCTCTCTCGCTTGTCTTCGGTCAAACGCAGAGGCATGCAGCTTTCGTCGGTCCAGGTGTACACGTTCACCGACACGTTATTTAACCTCTCGAACTTCTTAAGCTGATTTAGCGTTACTGGAAGAGTCATATCGTTCGTCCGAAGTACCGTCGAGTGATGAGGGTACGACGTGTGCCTGTCCCATGCGTAGCAGCAGGGTGCAAACTAGCGACGACGGCCTACAAGAAGCATGCATTGTCACTATTCTGTACATTAACCACGGCCTTTTTAACAATGACATCGAATGGAAGTGGCACGAAGCAACCAGCGCGTAGTGGATTATGCTTATTCATATTCACTAGAATATTTAGCACAGCCCTTAGGGTCCATCCACTGTCGCGATCTTGGAACTCCTCGATAGTCACTAACGTGGGAGCGACCACGTGTTTCGAATACCACTCGCGCACGTTCGATGTCCTGAACAGTACACGATTTCGCGTACCGAAACTTTTCATGTCCATATTATCATTTAACATAAACTCCGCGTTCAGTATCGTATTCACGGACACACTAGAATGTTCTCTAGTCTGTCACGCGCGATAGTATCATTCGTCGAGCACCCTCTAAAAATCGACGTGGATCGACGTGTCCCACGTTGATTACCGCGCCAGTCGAAGTACGGCCTATAAACGCTGATTCCACGTCTTCCCATACGACTTTGGGTGCCGTCGATTGACCCGTAACCCCGAGCCCTAATCGCGAAAACCGACCCCGAACAATCGCACGTAATGTTTTTATTCGCGCGATCAGCGACACCAGGCGTTGTTTCGCGGCCACGGCCACTCCTCCGCTGCACTGGTACTCGACGACTAGCGGCAGGCACGTGTCGCACTGGTCCTCCCAGTCTCGGAATTCCGCAACATAGCGTAAAAGCTCGGACATCCGGGACAAAACCCTGTACTTGTCCATGAACACTTCCATGTTCCCTTATTCGCAATGAGTTCACTTCCTCACAAATAGTTTATTTCCCACATTCGTTTGATTTCGCCTGACTTTATGATCCGACTCTTCCAGGTGATGCGATCGTGCTCCCATTCCGGAAATCGAAAACTTAACGGTACGAGGACGAGCCTCGAGTTTCGCGGCAGACTCGTACGATCGTCCAAAAATCGTTTCAATTCCCGACATAAAAACTTATGCACCGTAATTTTTTATGTGTCAGGATACAATACTTCCCGTACTTTGACCGCTGCGTTCTCGATGTCGTGCAGAAGTGTCAACGGTGTACACACGATCGCGGTAATGTACTCCGTACGCTTGAGGTATACGTCCTTATCGTTAACTATGCAATACAATGAGCATTTACCCACAGTACTATTTCGCGCGATATGACGTAGCAATTGACGATGCTCACGCGGCAGTTGCATAAATTCGTGTCGAAAGATGCTAATCCATGACGTCTCGGTTAATGATGGTACGCTTAACGCGTTGCGGATCTTATGCCTCTCTATCGTCAGTGATTCGTCATCCAGCTGCATCGACGTTGATAATTGTCTTGCCCCTCCATCGATATGATCATCAGAATCCGATGACTCGAGCAAAGCGTCTAGCGCGTCCTGTTCAGCGAGTATGTATGATATTTTGCTTAGGACACACGTTTGCACTATTTCTAAATTACTCTTAAGTAATGTCAAACGTTGTTGTTCAGTTGTCGATACTCTTCGAGTCGTAAAATACGCGTCGATAAGACGCAAACATTCATTATACGATATGAGCTACTCGTTACACTGTTCTTCGGTACGCAGCAGTGGGATCATCCCTCGTAACAACTTATATGAATTCACGAAAAAGTCCATATCTCGCGACACTTATGCGCGCGTAACGTATTTCACGATATTCACCGAGCGACTGCCGGATTTAATATACTAGTCGCCTACCATATCCGAACTCATTATGACGCCATCGTACTATGTTTACGTTAGTTGCGGTTCGAACGTATCTTCAAATTTTTCTCGCCCTTACACGGTCGCTGTACTACTCCCACGATTCAGATATAAACATACGGCATCGCGCGGTGCAGCGCCCTGATTACTCCATGGGCTATCGCTACGATTGACTTACAGCCTCCTCAATATGAATGCTCGCCCCATTCTCAATCGCCGAAATACTTGGAACTCTACCCCGAATAATTATTACTCCATGCTTACGATGGTTACTAACACGAATGCAATCTCGAATAATTATTGCTATATGTTTTCGTATGTGTGATCATGGACCGGCCACGTTAAAATCAGATCTCTCATGCTACTGCATCAGTCAGGTCATACGTTACTACAAGAAACGTTTTTAAAAATTTATTGCATCTGAGTGGATTGCAGTTGCATCGAAGACTGTTGCATCAAAGTGATATTGTTGTTGTTGTTGTTGTTGTTGTTGTAAGCGAAATCGATTTGAAGGATATCGTCCACCGTTCAACGCACGGAAATACAATCGATTAATACCGTAAGTTTCCATTACCATATTTTAGTGAATCATTGTGATATCAAATTTGAGAATTATAAGAAAAATCGGTTTCAGATTATGTCTCTACCCGTGGATTTGAATCGGGAAGTTGCCGCTGCGATCCCCAGTCACGCATCCCATCCCAAAATATATGTTACGTGTCTGGATGTCGCTGTGCAATGCGAAGAAATTCGAGATGGTGAATTTCATGAGGCAGAAGTTCTTTACTATGAGGATGTTTATTTGAAGGTGTTTTATAATGCTGATGGCTTATACGGTGAGGCGCTGTTTGACAACTACGGGGACGAGCTCGGAACTATGAATATTCGGAACTCTCCACCGAATACTTATCGCTATATATTTAGTCCATGGGCTGCCGCGACGATTGATTTATAATAATTATCGTTCTATGTTTATGTCACGATATAAACATCCTGCATGAATGATGTGTACATAGGTATCAAAACGTGTTCAATCCTATCGCACGCCATGATTCATTATCTTTTCTCGGAAATTCTATACCACCCTCTTTCTCAGAAATCAGCATCGAAGACGAAATTCGAAATTCCACGATTCGCTCGCGGTCGCGCCTGCGCCCCGATCCCACACGCGTGCGGAGATTGCGCGGCGGCGGCGACTCGTGTTCACAGTACCTTAAACATCCAACAGGTGGCACCAATACGAAATGTACTAAAAATCTAGGAAATTTATCAACGCATGCCCAAATATCGACGTGGATCCAAAGTACCTTAAACATCCAATAGATGGCGCCAATACGAAATGCGTGCGACGCCATCTTGAAATTTTGAAAATCCTCCCCCTCCCCTGTGACGTTATCCCCCTCACCCACGAACTCGACCGCCATTTTGAAATTTGAAAATCCCCCTCCCCTGTGACGTCATCCCCCTCGCCCACGAACTCAACCGCCATTTTGAAATTTGAAATTCCCCTCCCCTGTGACGTCATCCCCTCACCCACGAACGTGGTACCCCCTCCCCGCCTCACCCCCTGACCAAAGAACACGGTACGCCCTCCCCATCTCACCCCCTCACCCTCGCCGAAGAGCGCGCCGTACCCCCCCGCCCCGCCTCACCCCTCGAGCACCATGGTCTAGAATCGGCATAGGCTAACTACTGATACGCATTATGTTGGAGACAAAGTGAGGAGGGGGCCGTCGACGTCACGAGCAAGGCGATGCGCGATGTTAGATCTCGGTCGCGGGCCGATACAAATCGGCGAATGTCTACAAGGAACTGAGTGAGCCATCTCTGGGTGTTTACCACTAATTACGATGGCTCACTCGGTTCCTAATTGGGTCACCTACGCACACGTGACTTCCCCGAATCCTGCCGAGGATTCCGGGAGTCGAGATTTCCGGCTTCTTCTCGCTTCGACTTCCGAACGGAAAGCACGGTTCGCGATCGCGCGGACTCTCTTGTAATCGGGCGGTTTGAAATCGTGTGGCGTGACCAGATCGCTGGTGTCGTGGACAAGTGTCCAATTATAGTATTACATTCATAGTGTTTTTTCAAGGAACGAGTAATCTTCTGTAAATAGTTGTACATATAAAGTGAAACAGTTTATTAAATGGCACATGTTTCGTTCTAAAATTCCGAGAACAGTTATTGTGAGCTTCAATACATTTTCTTAATATAATTCGTAACACATTAATATCGATACTTTCTGTCCGATATATAGTATATATCGATACTAAAGAAATCAATACGTATCGATACAAAGTATCGATACTTTTGACTGTATCGGGCATCCCTAGTTAAATAGGTTTTCCGTTTTACCCCACGAAAAGTGTTCCGTTTTGCCCCACATGCAGTCATTTGGTAAACATTTAATATTTACACTTCAGCGTGGGGTAAAGTTATTGCAGGTATCGATATTCTCGTATAGGTATCAAGTAGGTATCGATATTTTTGTGTAGGTATCAAACAGGTATCGATACATTCTGATATGTAAGTATCAAAGAAGCATCGATTCCTTTTGATGCCTTTGACTTTGATATGTATCAATACCAGATTGAAATTTGTAGAAGGGTATCGATATGTATCGATAGGGTATCAGTCCCATCACTAATGTTAATTAACCCGTTAACCCGAAAATATAAACGTCCGTTATCGGAAAGTGGTGGCACTCAAGAGTGACGGTACACAATTTGCCCGGCTCTCTTATAGGCATGACTGCTGTATTCCACCTGCGAGAAGCGCTCGGCCCGATTCGCCGCCTGGCGGTCGCGGCGCGTAGTATCCATCGCAGCCGGCCAAGTCATGACTACTTTATGTACATAATAATAAATTACACAGATTAATTATATTTTACGCGATTAAACATAGCCTATGTCCGTGCTTGTTGTTCAAGGATGCTGTAGTTAAAATTTCGTGATGATTGGTTCAGTACTTTTTGAGATTTTTATGTACATACAAACAAACGCTGTAGCTTTATTATAATAGTAAGATAGTAAGATAGTAAGATAAGATAGTAAGGTAGTAAGATAAGAGCGTTTATTCAATTTGAAGCACGAGAATATGCCATGCACCGTTAATGCGATAGCGGTTGGTTAACATTATAATGCGTTGGACATTAAGCATTAACACATAGACATTTATATAAATGGTAATCAATAGTAATATATAAGTATGAGTATGAGATAATATGGAATGCGATAAGCAATTAGCAATAATAACAATATCAAGCAATAAGCATTAGCAAAGATAATAATGTAAATCAATAAGCGTTAGCGAAGATAATAATATAAATCAATAAATAATAATTTGAAATATAAAACGCGTAGGCAGTTAGAAATAATATAAATGAAGATGATATTCACTGGTACGATAATTAATTATAATCGCTTACAGGAGTTGACGTAGGTTAATAATCCTTTGAGAGGAGTAGCACTGATATTAACGTTCACTTTTGTACACTGAGATTATCAGTTTAGGATACTTGTACTGCAAGTTGTTTTCGTAGAAGAGGGCTCCGGCCTCTGGGGCCCTTGTATTTATGTAATTCACCGGAATGTCAAGTATGAGGGGTATGCGCCATGACTCATGTGCAAAATATGCGTTACATAATTGGGATTTGGTGATGACTCATGCGCGAAATATGCGTCGCAATATAATGTTAGGGGTTCTTATTTGGGGCTTCCGAAAAGGCTTACTCAACCCATTGGATGGATTTTGGGGTTTGCTAAGATTTTCGCCATAAACACTACCGCTGATTCTGTTACAATAGGTATAACTCCAGTTGAATTAGACGAATTTCAAATAAAATCAGCTGCACCACGCTCAGCTCGAACAGGGGATCCAGGTGTAGGGCAATCAAAGGTGGAAGCTCGTAGACTCGTCCAATTGTTCAAGAATCTTGATTTGGGTGATCTCAATGACGCAGAACAAGCTAACATATTAGAAATAATAAATGAATTTCCATGTCAGTTTTATCTCCCATCCGCTACGCTAGGTTCAACGAACACAATTCGACACACAATTTTAACCGTAGATAAAGTTCCCATTAACACCCAACAGTATCGTTTCCCTCCTATTCACAAAGTGGAAATTAGGAGTCATGTAGATTCATTACTAAAAAATAATATAATTGAATCTTCAATGTCCCCCTATAATTCTCCTGTTTGGATAGTCCCTAAAAAGTCGGATCGCCCCGGAAAACCCCGTTGGCGGATGGTGATAGACTATCGCAGATTAAATGAAAAAACTATAAGTGATGCTTATCCGCTCTCGAATATAGCAGACATTTTGGATCAACTTGGCGCAGCGAAATATTTTAGCACACTTGATTTGGCTTCGGGATTTCATCAAATTCCTATGGATCTCGAATAAAAAAAGACTGCATTTTCAACTCCGAATGGGCATTAGGAGTTCAATAGGATGCACTTTGGATTAAAGAACGCTCCTGCAACTGTCCAAAGATGCATGGATTTAGTTTTGTCAGGTTTGCAAGGTGTTGAATTGTTTCTTACAGGAATATATTAATTAGGGAATGACTTCAGATAATTTTTAATATTATAAATTACAAATTATCACGGGACAGAATTAAGGATAAATTCTACGTAAGTTTGAATAACTACGAAAAGAAACCATGTGCACCGCATTGCCGATCTATATGTATTACATGTATAGTACTTTGTGTACAGTACATGGTGCGCGAAGCAGCTTATGGCGCTGAACGTATCTAACATTGAACTGTAATAACAACCACAATTCACATCTTTCGAAGAAAAATATGTATGCATTTTTAGCAATTCGTGGCCAAGCTTGCTTTTTACTCGTAAATCATCAACGGATACTCACGTTGTGCCCTTACCCCTTACCATACTCGTGCAATGACCATCGGCAATACTTTTACTGTTGGAAATGGGAGTTAAAAGACGTGTACTGATTAGTAGTAAGACTAGGGGGATTCTAGACCAGGGCCTCTGAGGGGGGTGCGGGGGCGGGAGGGGAAGTGATGGCGCGCGGGGAGTGCGGTGGGGGGAAACATGGTCGGGGGGGGGGGGGGCGATGAGTGGAAGACCGGTTGCGCGCGCATGAGCCGCGGAGTGGGGGAAGTCGGAATCGTGGAGGGGATCAGTCCGGACTGAGCCACCGCGGAGACCTCTCAAGACCGGACCCACCCCCGGAAATTTCCACAGAGGGTCGTCCCCTCCCTCTAAAAATTTCTGGGGTCGGGTCTTGTATGAAAAAATCTTTTTCAGACTCGATCCGACCCCAAATATTTTTCTAAACTAAATCCACCGCCGGAATATTTTTTTTACAAACCAATATGTGACGGAAATTCCCCCCAACGCAGAGAAATAATTTTTAATCAACGTAGAATCTTAAAATTAGGTGGCGAGAGAAGGAGGAAGACGGGTAAATAAAATGGAGAAATAATATACGTTTAAGAAATATATATATATTGTTACAAAAAATAGAATATAAAATTAAAAATATAAAAATATAAAAATATAAAAGTATAAAAATATAAAAATATAAAAATATAAAAGTATAAAAATATAAAAATATAAAAATATAAAAATATAAAAATATAAAAATATAAAAATATAAAAATATAAAAATATAAAAATATAAAAATATAAAATATAAAAAATATTAAAGAATATAAAAAAGACAATATAAAATTAAAAAATAAAGAAATTAAAATTCAATATAAAAATAAAAAATATAAAAATATAAAAGAATATAAAAATATAAAAGAATATAAAAGAAAAGAAAAATAATAAAAAAACTACTAAAAAAAAAAGAAAGCGGCGTGAAGGTGCCGAAGGCGATACTCGAGGCGATTGGGGTGATGAGGGTGATGGAGGGCGCGGTCGCCGCAGGGCCCCCCGCAGCAGCGGATATGACCGCGACGAATATGGTCGCAGCCGCGCGGCCCCATACGCGAAGCCCGAATGACGCCTCATTCGCGGTTCCTGTAACACACACACAAACGTCGATATAATATTAGTACATTAAACATATTAAACATAAAACACATAAAAACATGCAAACTACTACATACCACTTGCGGCGGCAACGGCGGCGATGGCGGCGATGGCGGTGATGGCGGCGACGACGGCGACGGTGACGGCGGTGGCGACGGCTGCGGCGACGGTGACGGCGGTGGCGACGGCTGCGGCGAACCCAAATCCGCTCACCACGTCGGCGATTGTGGTGGCGACGGCTGCAGCGAACCCCAATCCGCCGACCACGTAGGCGATGGTGGTGGCGAACGCTATACATAGAAACCCACGATTTAATATTGACACGATCGCCTCGATGAATATCAAAGATTAAACGCGATAAATGTGAAAAATATTGTTTTGTACATACCTCGGGGTCGCACTCCGGCGCAATTCGTGATAATCCCATTTTTTGCACAAAAGAATAAAACAGAAAACGTACGAAACAAAAAAATAATCAAAAACTCCTCGACGACCGGCAGCTGTCGAGTTTGATGAGCAACTGGCCTCGCAGAGCGTTCATAAAATTTATCGTCTGCGGACCCATGTTGCATTTTCGCTGACTATCGTCTTCTACTTCTTCGAATTATTCATTGGACACCCTCTCCTTTTCTTCGAATGTATCATTTGGCCGAACCGTTCCTTGATTACATATCAAGCATCTATCGAACTTCTTTGAACGCGTATCGAACGTATATGTAGGAGGTTGAGTTTGGGGAGGGTGAGGAAAAAAAAATTTATGCATTAAAAAAATGATTATATTTTATTTATGCAATTCTCTCTGGTGTTTAGACCACCAGTTGAATATTTTAAATACATTTTGCAAAGCACAATGCTTCGGGTGTCTGCCACATCGCAGAGTATTAACTGCATTTAGCTTATTTAGAGATTTGACATCCTCATAGTCAATGTCCAGCGTTTCAATGATCACATCCGCTCTCGTATTTTCATCGAGGAAAATCCGCAAGCCAGTCGTGTGTCTGCAACCCTTTAACGTATACGATATGGGATGCGTCATGTTCTTCATCGATCGCATCAGCTACAGCTTTCGTAATTAGCTGTTTAGCCATACTGTACGGAACGTCTCCATCATCCCACCGTAGTTCATGATGTTTTGCAACCAACCATCGGATGCTTGATTTGTCAGATTTTGTAAGAAGATATTGAGGCATCGAACTCCCAAAAATATAGTGCGAGAGAATTGTTCCCATTCGTAGGACAGCCACTTCCTTAACAACAAATCTTCCGTCGACGATGAACCCTTGTAGGTCAACAAATGTTGGTACGATCATTGTCGATACAATTTTAGAGGTCTACTGGCTTCCAAGACAGATGGGAGAATGCAGTCTTTCTTGTAAAGCATCTCGATTTTCATGATGAAATTTTTTGTATGAATTTGACACAGGAGGGGGTGGGCAAGTAGCGTGGCAATTTAATTTATTTTGCGCACCACGTTTGTCAGCGAATTGTATTCAACCACCCGATCGTGTAGAATCAGACAGTAGGCTCTAGTATTTGCAGGTACATTCTCTTTACACTCGAATTCTATGCGCACGTCCACGGTGCCATTCTTCATCGACTCATTTTGTCGCGAACAATCAATCACCACGAGAGGACCAAATTGTCAAAATTGGGTCATGGTGAATAATGCCTCGTTGCAATTATGTTCGTAATACGATTTACGGAATTACGTATACATGTTAAACAAGATGGCATATCTATTCTTGTCAAAGTCCAAGTTCATATCATCGTATGGGTAAAATTCCGAGTTGAGAAAAAGTTTTACGTTAGTCAATTTACAGTTGTTAAACTTAGTAACATCTTCGCTCATCATATTCTTTCGAGCAGTCTGTAGAGCAAAGATAACGTATCGCGGCTTCTCCAGCTCTGCAGATGCCTTCACCGCCCACGAATGCTTGGTTGTGCTCTGTAAGAGAGGATACTCGTACAGATCCCACGAGCGAAAAGTAATGCTCAGGTTTTGTCCACTATCCAAAGCATGTAACAACGATAGCTTATTAACATCGTTCAGCGTCACATGAGGCATCCGCCATTGCACTTTACGTAATTCAATTTCTGGTTCTAACGTCGATGATCCTATTAGAGAATTGTTATCGTTGCGCGATCGTATTAAAATCAATTCGTGACGCGCATTAATAATCATGCGTTTGTAGTCCTCGCAAAATCCCAGCAAATATTTGAACGGGATGCAAAAATTGAAATGATTTTTCACTATTAGTCCATCGCGTCGTTTCAAGCCCCATCCGGCATTCTCCATATTTTTGTCTTCATCAGATGTCAGCGATACATAGTTTTTAAGCGTGCTAGTTATTCCAACGTTTTTGTTACGATCAATCTCCACACCATTCAGCTCGTATCGAATCTCGTCAAATAAGAACGCCACGCAATTATTTCCCAACATCACTGTTAATGCATCGTTTGGCTTATTTATCTTCAATTTTCCCTCTACATAGAGGAAACTTTCACACGGTAATGTGTATAAATCCTGCTGCTGTATAGGTATTGTTATCTCATCGCTGTATCCAAACGTCGTGTTGACGTATGGGTTGTATGTGTGAGTCTCGAGCTTGAGGATGCGATCATCAAACGTCGGCTTCCCTCCAATGCTTAGAATGACGACCATTTTTTCAACTTATATGCGTACAATGAATCCCAATGATTTCAAAAATGCAATGTTCGCAGCACTGAGCCTCTTCTTTTTAGCGTAATCAGAGCTGTTGCTGGTGTTGTTGTTGTTGTTGCAAACAATTTCACTTGGAAGAAACGTGTTTCTGGAGCCGTTCAACACAAGCATCTCTTTCATTCGCACCACGCGTATTATCGTCGTCGCCATCGTACGTGCAGTCTGATGGTAATCTCTTCACCTCGAAAATCAAGCAACCGTCCGTCTTGATGCACGACGCGTATCGTTAGATCGGTAATGACCTGTGCGGTGATCGGAAGGTCAATGATCTGTGCGGCTGTTTCCGATATCTTATATCCTGGTGGGACTCTCAGAGAACATTCATGTATCGTATGTACACGCTTCCCATTGTTGTACGCGCCAGCGGTCACGCTACATTCTATGCGAATACTGTTCACGCTCATGATATTAATTGGATCGTCCGATTCGTGCCATCGTCCAGGCTCTAATACCCGATTCGTTGAGAATCCCAATAACGATCCAATGTTATTGGACTTTGTAAAGTCTACGGCAAACGAGCTGTACAGCTCGCTTTTCATGGTGTTGTTGTTGGGACGCAAGACTATAGGATACACATCACCGCCATCGTTGTTGTCATCAGTGTAACGTACCGCTACGAAACCGCCGTACATTTTTTCCTATCTCTTTTCTAACTAAGTGTTAAATCCATTCGATCATACTTACATTTATGACGCGGGCGAGCGACGCCATTATACGGCGGGAAACAGTGAACCAAGCGACGCGCAACGCATGCGCATAACTAACCGCGAACTCACTGCCGCGTATAACCTAAGCGCGCGCGCGTGGACCGCGCGCACAAACCGCGCACAGACCGCGCGCACAGACCGCGCGGACGCCAAACGAACTGAGCGTAGTACGCGACCCGGCGGGAACCGGAAGCTAATTCTAATTGGTGCACTTAGCCGGACGCCGAATAAACTGAGCGTAGTACGTAGACCGGCGGGAACCGGATCCCATTTCTAATTGGCGCACTAGTCCAAACGACTAGTGATTGGCTGGAGCAAGGTATCGCCAAACAGTATAAGTACGAGCCTGCCAGCAGCTTAGATTCAGACTGAGTTCTGCTACCGAACAATAAGCACGCCGCTTATAAAAGTCTCTCAACAAGTATATATAAATTCTACGTCCTAACTACCTACATTCAACCTAATTCCGAGGTCGCTTTAACTAGCCCCTCAAAATCACGTTCAATCTCCTATATTCAAATTCTTACAATAAACCATTCCGAGGTCGCTTTAACTAGCCCCTCAAATTCCTACGAGGTCGCTTTCACTAGCCCCTCAAATTCCTTCGAGGTCGCTTTAACTAGCCCCTCAACACCTTTCCGAGGTCGCTTTAACTAGCCCCTCAACATCTATCCGAGGTCGCTTTCACTAGCCCCTCAACACCTATCCGAGGTCGCTTTCACTAGCCCCTCAACTTCCTTCGAGGTCGCTTTCACTAGCCCCTCAACACCTATCCGAGGTCGCTTTCACTAGCCCCTCAACTTCCTACGAGGTCGCTTTAACTAGCCCCTCAACTTCCTTCGAGGTCGCTTTAACTAGCCCCTCAACATCTTTCCGAGGTCGCTTTCACTAGCCCCTCAACTTCCTACATTCAACACCTTTCCGAGGTCGCTTTCACTAGCCCCTCAACATCTTTCCGAGGTCGCTTTCACTAGCCCCTCAACACCTATCCGAGGTCGCTTTCACTAGCCCCTCAAATTCCTACGAGGTCGCTTTCACTAGCCCCTCAAATTCCTTCGAGGTCGCTTTCACTAGCCCCTCAAAATCTTTCCGAGGTCGCTTTAACTAGCCCCTCAAAATCCTACACTCAACCTTTCCGAGGTCGCTTTAACTAGCCCCTCAAAATCCTACATTCAACCTTTCCGAGGTCGCTTTAACTAGCCCCTCAGCTTCCTTCCTGGAAAGCGTGGGCCAGCTCATAGGCACCAGAAGAAACACTCTTATTATATTACCAAATCGACCTAGCGTCATTATTATCTAAACAAAGTATAGCGACTTAGCTCAAATACGATTTAGTATCGTATCATTATACAAACAATTATATAAAACAGTTAAACTGTACTTAGTTTCCCTATTAGTGTGAAACCGTAACCAAGCGTATTCTTTATTACCGATCAAGCGTCGAAACCAAAATCAAACGTATTCTTTAAAATCGACTAATACGTCGATTCATTATAATACTTACCATTTAAGTTCAAACATTATATATTCTATTTTTGACCTAGAGTCAAACCTTTATTATTGAATAAATCCACTGTTAATTTTTGTTAAAGAAGGACTCTCGTTTGTGAAATTCATTTCTTAATTGCACGCCACCCGAACCAATTCCATAATTTCACAGGTAAACCGCTCTACTTGTGGAATCGCCTGCAACTAACGGCTCAGTCTCGTTTCAGAACGTTACAGGTTAAAATTTTTGTGACAGTCGGTGGGATATTAATTGCTTTAAACCGCAAAACGTGTGGCAAGGGAGAATATACTCTCCTAGCGAAAAACAAGACTCCTTCTTACTAAATCAGACAATTTTCGAAAAATTTTTTTTCAATCATGCCTACCGACGGAGCAACCGGTAGCAACCCAACTCAGGTAGACGCAGTTGTAGAAGAGCTACAACGCCTACAAATTAGTCAGGATAATTCGCGTCAACCGCATACTAGGATCCGCGATGCCGCAGACACGGTTCCAGCCTTTGATGGGCGAAACATTACAATACATCAATTCTCGAAATGCTGTAGAAACGCGAAAAATATGATCGCACCGAATGCCGAATACGGCTTAGTACAATTAATTAAATGCAAACTGTTCGGGCAAGCCTCTCGAGTTATATTAAACGGGGATTACAATACTATAGAGGAGGTAATTAAGGTCCTCAACGCCCGTTTCGCACCACTGTATTCTTCAATCCAATTATATGGAGAAATGTCAAAGGTAGCCCAGATGCAGAATGAAGCCACTGTAGATTATAGCAGTAGAGTCTCCGGGATTTTTCTACAATTAAAACACTGTAACGAAATAGAGGTTCCTTTACACGTAGCACAATACAATCAATCCGCCGAAATAAATTCAATTAAGGCATTTTTAACGGGTTTAAAACCAGAAATCTACGCACGAATGCGTACAGTCGAATTCACTGACCTCGATACCGCCATAGAATCTGCTATAAAAGCCGAAGCCGAATGTCAGGAGAACTTAATGAGAAATAAATTCGCGGAAGGACTATCACACTCCACACATTGCACAAATTGTTATGGGTACGGGCACTCAGCGAATGACTGTAGCAGTAAATTCCCAGTAGGGCAAATAGCGCAAATTAGTTGGCAGTCAAAATACTGTGATCATTGTCGAAGGGTAGGACACACGGTTCAGGAATGCCGGAAGATAAACTCCGCGCCGCGATCAACACCGTATAGTTCTGGACCAAGGCCGTCGTCATACAACACTGGTCCAAGAATGGCACCACGTAATACCGCGCCGCGTAAACCACAACAACTCGAATGTAGATATTGCAAAAATAAGGGACACACAATCGAGGAATGTAGAAAGAAAATGTATAATGATAGGCGAAGATCCGAGAATTCACTAAATCCCAAAGAATCGTCAAATCCTTCTCAAAATCCCGTACGCAGGCAAGCCGTCTTAACACTTCAACCAATCGGAAGAGCCCCCAGCATAGCATTGACAAGTTCAGAGTTTAAACAGAACAAAGTACTAATGATGATCGACACGGGAGCCGATTTAAGTGTAATAAAACAAGATGCCATATCTCCAGGAACACATATTTATAACGACGTCGTGTACGATCTAAGAGGAATAACAGAGGGTTCTCTACCTACTTTAGGATACATAAAAACAAAAATATTAGACACAGTAGTTGAAATCCACGTAGTAAAGACTCTGCCTCTCGCGCAGGATGGAATTTTGGGAACAGATTTTTTCCGAGGAATCGGAGCAACAATAGACTACTCCAGGCTAGGTGTCGTAATAGGAAATGAAATACTTCCATTTAAAGACGGGGAAATAACAATACCGGGCCGAATGCGTTATCAAATACCAATAAAAATTTTAAATCCAGGCCTGAAAACAGGATACGTTCCTAAATTAAACGTACACCCTAATATCCTAATGGGCAATGCCATAGTCACAAACGATGACGGAATAGGATACTTATACGCGATAAATACATCCTCTAAGGACATCAAGATAGAAATACCTTCTGTCGAAATAGAACCATACGAGGAAGTAAAATTCGAAGGGGAAACTGCATCTCCAGACCACGTTAACCAAGTATTAGAACTGCTTCGTCTAAATCACCTAAACCCAGAAGAAAGAGCTAATATCGAGGATTTAGTCGAACAGTATGCTGACAGATTCCACCTCCCGGGAAATAAATTAGAAGCAACAAATGCCGTCTCACACAGAATAATTACAGAAAATGAGGCACCGATAAATATCAAACAGTACCGTTATCCCCAAGTCCATAAGGAGGAGATCAATAAACAGATGAACGAACTTCTACAAAATAAAATAATTGAGCATTCAACTTCTCCGTACAATTCACCGTTATTTGTAGTAACCAAGAAAGAAGACAGTCAAGGAAATAAACGCTGGAGAATAGTAATAGACTTCCGTCAATTAAATGAAAGAACAATAGGCGACGCGTACCCTTTACCTAATATAGTAGAAATATTAGATCAGTTAGGCAGCGCAAAATACTTTTCAGTATTTGATTTAGCATCAGGGTTCCATCAGATACCAATGCATCCGGAAGACAAACATAAAACAGCATTTTCAACACCCTATGGGCATTATCAATTTAACCGAATGCCTTTCGGCCTTAAAAACGCCCCCGCGACATTTCAAAGGCTGATGGACCAAGTACTGACTGGATTACAGGGAATAGAACTATTTGTATACCTGGACGACATAGTAATTTATGCTAGCTCACTTGAAGAACACACGACTAAATTCATACGACTAATGAAACGGCTAAGAGAAGCCAACCTATGTCTACAACCAGACAAATGTGAGTTCCTAAAAAGGGAAGTGTGTTATCTAGGGCATATTATTAGCGAAGAAGGGGTCAGGCCAGACCCGAAGAAACTAGAGGCAGTTAAACAATTCCCACGACCCAAAACAGCGAAGAACATAAGACAATTTATTGGGTTAGCCGGATACTACCGGAGATTTATTAAGAACTTTTCAAAAATTGCAAAACCATTGTCCAACTTAACTAGGAAAGACCGCCGATTTGAGTGGACAATAAAACAACAAACCGCTTTCGAAACATTACGGGACGCATTATGCGAGGAACCGATACTTCAATATCCAGATTTTGAAAAACCTTTTATTATAACAACAGACGCCTCTGGTTATGCAGTAGGCGCAGTTCTAAGTCAGGGAGAAATTGGGAAAGATCTACCAATAGCTTATGCCTCAAGAATATTAAATGATGCCGAAACACGCTACGCCCCAACCGAACGCGAATTACTCGCGTTAATTTACGCCGTTCAGCATTTCCGTACGTACATATACGGTAAACGTTTTTCTCTGGTCATGGACCATAAACCATTAGAATGGCTCCATACTCTAGCTAATCCAACCTCAAGACTTATGCGCTGGAAAATAAAGCTAGCGGAATATGATTATAAAATAATATACAAGCCAGGAAAGTACAATACTAATGCAGACGCACTGTCACGGAATCCGGTAAACGCACTCCCATTGCAAGTGGAAAGGAAACGTGAGCGTTCCCAAACCGCCACTGCTACAGAATCTCCAAATCCAAACCCAGCGAAACAACCAAGAGGAGACGGATCGACCTCATCATCGTCATCCGAATTTAATCCAGCCCAGTATACGGTAAAAAGGAAATTAAAAAGGAAACTTAGAACCACAACTACCACATCATCAAACCAACCGGTGGAAAAGAAAAGGGGAATCACTGAAAAATTTAGATCAGAAATGGAGGTGTCTACCAGTAGTTCCGAGGCAGTAAAGGACATTCAGGTGTCAGTAGAGGTTCATCCCTCTCCTGGACAAATAGGTCATCCACCGACAGCCCCTAAACCAACCACCCTTAACCGCCCTCGCAGCCCACACCGCATGGAAATAGATACTACGCAAAAAGATTGGGATCAAATAATGGAGATCACTGAAAACGAGGAAGTGCCGGGAAGCCACATCTATCGAGAGCCTCCCAAAATAAACTCTAGCAATAGTAGCAGCAGCAAGAGACATAGTCCACCAATCAGGGGAAGGAAATATTGTGCGAGAGAATCTAGTGGAACATTAACAGGACCAATATCTCCAGTAACAATAAAGAAAGACCCAATTAATAAGTTCAAAACATTTATCGGTCCACCCCGACAGCAAATATCACCCCGACAGCAAATACCACACCGACAGCAAATATTACCACGACAACAAATCCTGCCACAACAGCAAACATTACCAAAAATAATTCACCAAGAATTGCTTCAAGGTAGGGTCAAGGAAATCTCAGATCATTTATGGATGAGACGTGAAACCACGGGAATATTCATCACTATACACGGCAAACCACTGGGCGAGGAAAGTACAGAGTTTTTAAATAAGGAGCAAATCAAGATTACCTTACCTCTGCCACTACAGGCAGGAAACGTTATAGAAATTCTTAAGCCAGGACGGACCATTTTAGGAATGGTAATGCCAGATCAACCAACTGAAGAAGCCTACCACACCATGATTAGGAACCTATATATCAAATTAACACAAGAAAACATTAACAAAATTTCATTACCCAAAACAGAAATTAATATATCATGGGAAAAATTAAAACAAATGATCACACTAAGGTTCTTACAAACAAATATCAGCATCACAATCTGTAATGGCACTATACAAATGCCATCGGAACGGGATCGCCTAATGATAATAAAGGAAAATCACGAGTCACCAATAGGAGGCCATAAAGGGGTAACCAAAACCTATAACAGAATAAGGAACCTATACCATTGGCCAAATATGAAAAAGGACGTGAGGCAACACATTAAAACATGTATAAGTTGTCAAAAGAAAAAACTAGTGCGAGTTAAAACTAAGGAACCAATGGTAATTGCAGATACGCCACTAGATGCTTTTGACAAGATATCCATGGATATCGTGGGACCATTGCCACTCACAAAAGCAGGAAAAACATATATACTCACCATTCAGGATAATTTAACAAAATTCTCACTAGCAGTACCGTTAGTCTCATTCACAAGCGAGGAAATAGCTCAAGCATTCACCACACATTTCATATGTCAATTCGGATGCCCAAAAGCCATTCTCACGGATCAAGGATCTTCACTTGTCAGTTCTCTCATGCAAAAGTTAGCAAGGACTCTTAACATCAGGCAGTATAAAACCTCAGCGTTCCATCCACAGTCAAACGGTTCCCTGGAAAGAAGCCATCATGTCTTGGTTGAATATTTGAAGCATTACATAACCAAAGAAAAACAATGGGACCAGTGGTTACCACAAGCAATGTTCTCTTATAATACAAGTATACACGAGGGCACCAAATATACCCCTCATGAATTAGTATACGGTAGAAAGGCCAGACAGCCATCAAGTTTAACACCCAACGATTCATTAGCAACATACCCAGACTTTGTTGATAGGTTAGTTACTAAACTGTTCAATATTCGCGAATTGGGACGACACAATCTAAAAAACTCAAAATATCGCCAAAAATATTATTACGATCGAAAAATATCATCAATTAAGTATCACAAAGGCGAGAAAGTTATGCTTTTAAATCCAAAAAGCACAAATTTAGCGACGAATACACTGGGCCATACACGATCGTAGAAATCCTAAAGAACAACAATGTAAAGATAGCTGTGAGCCCCCGTCGAACTAAGGTTGTCCATCAGGACAGAGTTAAAAAGGCCTATACGCCAAACAAAGATGGCGGCCCTAGGGATATTTCAGTAATCCACCAGAAATTTTGCAAAAATACGAAATCCAAAAAGTGGTAGGGGACCGTACTCACGGAACCATTCAGACATAGTTCATCAAGGTGAAAGGACGCACATTCTAAAAAAAAAAAAAAAATAAGAAGAGAGAAGGAGTCAACTTAAAAGAAAAACTATTAAGAAAAATAAGGTAGGAACAGCAGAAAATACATACTCATTAAGTGAATAAACTCAAATTAAATAAAATCAAATTATTAAAATAAAAACGTGGTGTGTCGGTACAGAAAAATGTCGATGAAATCACCGGAAGAGAAATTTATTCACCGCCCTCGCGAGGAAGAAGCAAGCAAGGACCACTATCTAAAACTATTAGAGATGGTCTGCCTAAAACCAAATTGGCAAGGATATCGGACGGATTGCAGCGATTTATTCCGCCGGAAGATTTGTTATCCTTGCTATAGGAACCTGAAGGCCGAGGAAACACAATACTACACTCCCGCGACTCGACACCTACTCACTCTACGCAGAAATGTAATCAATTTCAAATATTGCATGATTTGCACGCGGCAAATTCATAATTTAGGAGTGGCAGCGCAATGTGCGGATTGCGTGGAAACGTTTGTGCATATCAGTAAAAATAATCAGGAAGCCCTTGATTTGGGGCTCTCATTAAATGTATTGGAGGCACACGAGCGAGGCCAACAACGGCCTCAATAAAATTTCATTTTCTACCTTACATATTCCAATTCTACCATAATTATTTTCAACCCTTAACTCCAAATCCACACCAAACGAACGAAAACGTTAGTGTTACGTAGAAACCTTTTATGAATAGGCAAAAGAAGGATAGTATATACCGCGGTCAATGGGACAACGACGTAAACAAACCGCGCATTCCTGAACACTAGATAAACAGAGTAACAATGAAATAAAGTAAGACAGCAAACTTTCGCGGAATCCCGTACCCCAAACAATGCAAGGGAGAGAAGCATTCTTAATAAAAGAAGACACGAGACATAAGGGGAACATCTAGTAAATAATGGGGAGAGTACCGTGTAAGGAGAATCATAACTATTCTTAGGGAGGTAGTAACTCAGGCTTCATTCGATCTCGAGTACCTTTGAAAACCAGTCGTATTATCCAGCAATTTTCAATTAAATCAAGTATTAGAGTTTATCATGCCAAACCGATCAGGCAGAAAGCTTAAACGCGTTAGAACGCCGTCAGTGCCATCAACGCCGACAGCACTGCCAATGCCATCAACACCATCAAGGTCATCAACGTCATCAAGGCCATTAACACCGTCAACGCCGTCATCAACATCATCAAGGCCATCAACACCATCAAGGTCATCAACGTCATCAAGGCCATTAACACCGTCAACGCCGTCATCAACACCATCAAGGTCATCAACGCCGTCGACGCCACCAACTCCATCAACATCTATGTTATGGAAATTGCGCGAAATCGCAATACCAGAAATAGATTGGCAGCCGTATAAGGATCTCTCCCGTTCAGATCCACGACAACGCGCATGGAAATACATATTTCTATTTGGCACAGGAAATGTACCAACTACCACGACAGGAGGGATGTCCGAGCCAAGCGAAGACGTGAGTACCATTCAACGTATGGAAGAAGAAGTGGAAGATCAAATCTTCCACATTAACGAGTAGTCCGTCTAGTTCAAATCTATAAAACTACATCTCTCGGGACGAGAGAAAAACCGGGCGGCGAGATGTAACGTACCGCTACGAAACCGCCGTACATTTTTTCCTATCTCTTTTCTAACTAAGTGTTAAATCCATTCGATCATACTTACATTTATGACGCGGGCGAGCGACGCCATTATACGGCGGGAAACAGCGAACCAAGCGACGCGCAACGCATGCGCATAACTAACCGCGAACTCACTGCCGCGTATAACCTAAGCGCGCGCGCGTGGACCGCGCGCACAAACCGCGCGTAGACCGCGCGCACAGACCGCGCGGACGCCAAACGAACTGAGCGTAGTACGCGACCCGGCGGGAACCGGAAGCTAATTCTAATTGGTGCACTTAGCCGGACGCCGAATAAACTGAGCGTAGTACGTAGACCGGCGGGAACCGGATCCCATTTCTAATTGGCGCACTAGTCCAAACGACTAGTGATTGGCTGGAGCAAGGTATCGCCAAACAGTATAAGTACGAGCCTGCCAGCAGCTTAGATTCAGACTGAGTTCTGCTACCGAACAATAAGCACGCCGCTTATAAAAGTCTCTCAACAAGTATATATAAATTCTACGTCCTAACTACCTACATTCAACCTAATTCCGAGGTCGCTTTAACTAGCCCCTCAAAATCACGTTCAATCTCCTATATTCAAATTCTTACAATAAACCATTCCGAGGTCGCTTTAACTAGCCCCTCAAATTCCTACGAGGTCGCTTTCACTAGCCCCTCAAATTCCTTCGAGGTCGCTTTAACTAGCCCCTCAACACCTTTCCGAGGTCGCTTTAACTAGCCCCTCAACATCTATCCGAGGTCGCTTTCACTAGCCCCTCAACACCTATCCGAGGTCGCTTTCACTAGCCCCTCAACTTCCTTCGAGGTCGCTTTCACTAGCCCCTCAACACCTATCCGAGGTCGCTTTCACTAGCCCCTCAACTTCCTACGAGGTCGCTTTAACTAGCCCCTCAACTTCCTTCGAGGTCGCTTTAACTAGCCCCTCAACATCTTTCCGAGGTCGCTTTCACTAGCCCCTCAACTTCCTACATTCAACACCTTTCCGAGGTCGCTTTCACTAGCCCCTCAACATCTTTCCGAGGTCGCTTTCACTAGCCCCTCAACACCTATCCGAGGTCGCTTTCACTAGCCCCTCAAATTCCTACGAGGTCGCTTTCACTAGCCCCTCAAATTCCTTCGAGGTCGCTTTCACTAGCCCCTCAAAATCTTTCCGAGGTCGCTTTAACTAGCCCCTCAAAATCCTACACTCAACCTTTCCGAGGTCGCTTTAACTAGCCCCTCAAAATCCTACATTCAACCTTTCCGAGGTCGCTTTAACTAGCCCCTCAGCTTCCTTCCTGGAAAGCGTGGGCCAGCTCATAGGCACCAGAAGAAACACTCTTATTATATTACCAAATCGACCTAGCGTCATTATTATCTAAACAAAGTATAGCGACTTAGCTCAAATACGATTTAGTATCGTATCATTATACAAACAATTATATAAAACAGTTAAACTGTACTTAGTTTCCCTATTAGTGTGAAACCGTAACCAAGCGTATTCTTTATTACCGATCAAGCGTCGAAACCAAAATCAAACGTATTCTTTAAAATCGACTAATACGTCGATTCATTATAATACTTACCATTTAAGTTCAAACATTATATATTCTATTTTTGACCTAGAGTCAAACCTTTATTATTGAATAAATCCACTGTTAATTTTTGTTAAAGAAGGACTCTCGTTTGTGAAATTCATTTCTTAATTGCACGCCACCCGAACCAATCCCATAATTTCACAGGTAAACCGCTCTACTTGTGGAATCGCCTGGAACTAACGGCTCAGTCTCGTTTCAGAACGTTACATCAGTGCTACTGAGATTTTGAGGATATCGTTCGAGTAATCGCTGCTTCAAATACTTGGCAATGGCGTCTAGTTCGTAGGAGCCGTGGGGAATCGTAATGTATTCATGAGTGGCGTCGTCGCTGCTGTGGATGTCATAGTTTACGATGTAGTAGAATTTATCATTGCTCGAGTCGATGTTCGGTATTGTATGATAAGTTTCAAAGGTTGTTAGACCAAGCTCGTAATCATCACCGCTCAAATCTATGGGTGGAAAGTAGCTCACCGCGAGAGTGCTACTCTTGCCGGTTAGAGTGAATGTTAACGACATATTCCGCTGAAACTGCTCCACTAGTACTGAATCAGAGTGGTGGAAGTCAATCCTTAAATTTAGTGTCAATCGTTTGTAGAAAGCGTAGACATTGTTGTCCACAATTGCTCTGATTGTACTTCTGATAAGACGTTCGATTGTATTCAATTTTCACAGCATCTTTATCCAGATATTGTACCAATTCTCTAGGCGGTCGAAGATTCCCGAAGCTGTCAAAATATATAGCTCGACACCCTCTCTTCGCATACGCCACCCAATGAGTCCCCGACCCCTCGACATTGTCTAAATTTATGATACCGCTCTCGTTTCGATGTACTCCTCCGACAGGTAGTGCATTGCGCATGAAAACACCTCTAAAGAATGGAATACGCATACGATTTGCCAACTCCTCTAATTGCGCATCGGTAGTTACGCCGACAGGTATTTTTATTTTCTTTTCGGCGTTTTTTTTTCGTTTTGATATTCCCTGTCCGCGCTTGTACGGTGTGAGATAAAGTCCAGGACCTTCCACGGAGCGATTATGGCGTTGCATTTCCTGCAGCTGATGTTGCGCCGCCTTATTATCGTTTACCGCCTTGGCGATCCCCGCCGCTCCACCAGCTAATGATCCGAGAACACCTAGCAGCGGGAGAAGTGGTAATATACCACCCCGTTTTGCTATCGGAAGAATCCGCTTTTGTGATGCTCTCTTTGGAGTCCTTTTGCGAGTTTTTGTTTTCATTCCCATTCCGATTTTCGTCTTGGCCTTCATAGCTGCCCAAACAGCTGTAGCAGCACCTCTTTCACCCAGAGTCGAGTCTCGCGCAACGATGCGTTTTCGCGCTTTGTCAGCGAGAACGTTATCTGCGGCGTGCCTTTCACCGAGGTCGTTGCTACGCGAATATGCAATATCGTGTTCGCGACACGCTGCGTCCAACGGATTGATGCCTCGGTCACCTCTAGCCAATCGTTTTACCAGATGATTTCCTGGACCGCAAAATATCCCGGAATATGTAATTCGATAAGTAGCGCGTTTATCGCCTGATTTAACAAACCACGACCTTTCTTTACTCTCGGCGGTGACATTCGCCACAGTTTTTAATCAATGGTGCTGGACCGTCGATATGCGTCCGCTGCCAAGGACGATTATAATGTTCCAGACACCGACGATACTGCCGAACCTCAGAATCGGCTTTTATATGCTCGGGGAGTCTGTCCCACAACTGATCAATGTGTCTGCCAAACTCTCGCAGTAGAATAATCTTTGGTATATATTTCAACTGCTCAGAGGTTAAGTCTCGAATATCGCAATTATCCGACATGACCAGAAGAATTTTGAATACTGAGGTGTTTTGCATCGGCGCGGACCTATAAATAGGGCGAAACATATATACAACGATCACGTAAACACTGATATGTCTTACAAGGATTTCTGCGCTTTGTGTCGTAATTGTTGGCAACGGAAGTATGGTTTCATGGTAATAGACAAGGATAGCGCGATGTCCAATGGACGTTATAGAAAGGGATTTAACGAGTTTGCCATACCATGAGATGGTCAATTGTCGTCGACACGTCGGTGGGAAAGCAATGTCTGCGGTACAATGATGATTGATATCGATAGTCTGGAGATTAAGGATCGCGAGAGAATAGTGAAGGAAATTGCAAAAACCAGTGAATCCATTCGCAAGAAACATCAGGCTTTGAAGACTGGCAAGATGGAGGAAGATATCGCGTTGGAGAGATACTTTAAACCAGTTGTCGAACCCTTAAAACATATCGTGGAAAATACCGCAGCGGCAGAAGCTGATGCATCACCATCGATGAGCACAGACGTTGAAGGGAATGAAACATTGACGCCTAAAACAAAAATCCATCCGAAAGGGAACACATCGCGCAAGACAGAGAGGAAACGATCATACACGTCATCGGAAAAATCACTCGTAACCTCCACACCAGTTCAATCGAAACGGAAACGGCAGAATGTCACGTCAAACGATTCCTCGGTCTCTTCCACACCAATAAATACATTTCCCGATGTACAATCGCTCGCGACCAATGATGACGACGTTTTCGAAACTAGTCCCGATGAGTCGTTTGCAGCATCTATTAGACATCAACTCCAAACATCCGAGGGACAAGAAACGTTTCGCAACCATTTCGGTCCGTTGGGACAAAAATACATGAGCGCAATCCTAAGTAGTGATAGGGATACGACCATGGACTATGTGTATGGTGTATACTTCGGTGATAGTGGAACGATGCTTGGGGATAAAGCTTTCGATATAGACAAGGATGATAATATAATCATCGACGGTGTAAGATTAGGAACACCCGGTCTTTACGAACTGATTTTCAAGAGAATTCCCGACGATACCACATACACCGATACCGATAAACAAAAATACAAAAGTATACTGCTGACGACGAATGCTCACAGACGTGGTCATAACGCTCAAAATCCCATTTTGGGCAACAAGGGATACAAGTACAAACATGTAATTGCACCGCTACTACCCCGTGTATCGACTAGTAGGGCAGGGAAAGGTCTAACGACACCGCGAGTCATGGTGGTAAACGATAACAAGATCGATTACGTGCATTGGGTCGATCCCAACGAGCTGGTGGACCGATTCCGTTTGCTGGAAGCGTCGCGTCAGGCGGGTAACAACTCGCACGACAATGAAATTCTATCGATTATCGAGGAACTCCGCGAGGTAGGCCTCATAAATTAAACAGCGCATCGATGATGTGCACTGTATGCATCGAGATGCCGATCAACAAATTTGGAGTGTCGCTCGAGAAGAGTGGAGCAGCTAGAATGGACTACTACAAATGGAGCGGTTTGCTTCGAAATTATATGCGGGATAACGCTCTTTGCGTAACCGGTGCTGACTTTGATGCAAAATCACGCAAGATACGACGCGTAGCGCAACCCACGGCCGACAGCGATGCCGTCAATAAACTATACATGGAAAAGAGCATTAAACTTTTGAGAGAGCAGCAGGAAGAATTAGAGAGGAAGCTGATCGTGTTTCAGAGAGATATGCTGACGTTGCAAAACAGCGTTCAAAAGATATCACAGTCGTCGAATTCTATTCCGCAGCAGCGCTGCAAAGGAGAATCATGCGAGACGGTTGAACTTGTCCAGAATTTTCTCGGGTCGATGGGGAGCACATAATGCATATACACAATAATTACAGCACCATTCATGTCAAAGACACCTCTGCGATCAAACATGATGTCATTATCGAAATCCAAGAGTAAAGAAGAAAACCATGGCCACAAGAAACGACAACTTGTTGCGGAATTGCATGCTCCAGCTCGAAGACATTTCCCACGGAGACACGTCATAGTGCATGGATACGATGATCTGTGGCAAGCTGATGTTGTAGAAATGCGCCCAAACTCGCGATTCAACCAAGGTCACTACTCACCGTCATCGATGTGTTGAGCAAGTATGCATGGGCGTTGCCGCTCAAGACTAAAAGTGGTGCTGAGGTGACTAAAGCGTTTGCAAAGATATTTAGAGATCGATATCCGAAAAATTTGCAAACCGATCAAGGAAAAGAGTTTTACAACGCTGATGTGCAGAAACTCTTTATAAAGCACGACATTAATCATTATTCGACGTATTCGGTGATGAAGGCCTCCGTCGTGGAACGTTTCAATCGAACTTTGAAGAACAATATGTGGAAAATGTTTACGCTCAATGGAACCTATAAATGGACCGATGCGCTACCGCGTCTACTTGCAGAGTATAACGCACGAAAACATAGAACCATCAAAATGTGTCCTCGCGATGTTACCCCTGCGATCGCCGATAAGCTGCTAGCCACCGTATACAACAACATAAAGATCGCTGCTCCAGCGAGATTCAAATTGGGCGAGTTTGTACGCGTGAGCAAATTTAAAACCATCTTCGATAAAGGCTATACGCCGAATTGGAGAATGGAGGTGTTCAGGATAGCCAAAGTACAGGCAACTAATCCCGCGACGTATCTGCTCGTCGATTCCTGTGGAAAACCAGTCGTCGGAGGATTCTATGAACATGAGCTGCAACGCGTCACCGATCCTGATGTGTATCTGGTGGAAAAAGTGTTGCGTAGGAAGGGGGATAAGGTATACGTCAAGTGGCTGGGGTTTGATAAATCACACAATTCATGGATAAATAAAAATAATGTATTGTAAAATAATAATAATACATGAATAAATAAAAATAATGTGTTGGTAAAATAAATACATGTGTACAATTTATTTAACATTTGCTGCGAGCGATGTCGATATCAATCATTCAAGACACATGCCAGCAGTTCGCAATCAACAAGAGATTTACCATCGAAATATTCACTATCACGTATAGCTTTAACAGCGCAGCACGAGTCTAAAGTTTCATCAACGACATCACACCGCTGTAACACGCTCACAAAAATTGAAAACTTCGTATTGACATGATGTATAGTTTCATAAAGAGCGAGGGAGAAAAGCAGACAATAAAAAGAGGATTCTGGAATATCCGTGTCTCTGTGAGCCCAATGATATCCTGTTGTTCTACGAATTCCCCGAATTCTATGAAGAATTATGTATCTTTATTTACTAGCCCTTGGATAGTAAAGAAAGATACATAATTCTTCATAGAATTCGGGGAATTCGTAGAACAACTGGATATCATTGGGCTAACAGAGACTGGGAGCAAGTTCAAATTTCTTTTTACAATGATATTTTTACAATGGAATTTTATAATTTCCCCAGGGCAGAGTGTCGGTCGAATCGGGTACGATATGCCGCTTGTCATCGTATGGACTTAGAGCGTTTTTGGATTCCGAAATGGTGTACACTTTGTGCAATTTAGACCGTATGCATGATTGCCTGCGAACCATTTCGATCTCCTTTTGCAAAAGCTCCACGTAGTCGTCAAAAGTTATCGTCCTGGCTATGACGTTGGTCTTGACGCCTTTCACCTTTTTCGTATCTTTTTTACCGTCTACACGGAGTGCATACATTTTCGCTCTAAGAACTACGAATTCGGTCATTATCGCACCGTTATTTTCGTCCTTCATCAGCCCCGGAACCTTCTTATTTAAGCGCGGCATATTATATGGATTGCCGATGGGATAATCGCTTGTGTCGAATCTATCGATATTGCATTCCATGGTCTCATAGATATCTTCGCATTGAATATGATAAATGAGGCTGTCAGTGTCTGTATATAGAATTTTACAATTTTGTTTGTGCAGGGGAGACATGTACTCGTGGTGAAATTCATACAAACAAATTTTTGATATGTCCAGAATGCACATACCCACATATATCGGTTTGTTGAATTTAACCTCGAGTTTTCGCAATTCAACAGCTATTAAATTTTCCGAAAAGTCACTTCTGCTGTGAAAATTCGGATTCGCGATCATTACCTCCACGCCATATCGTCCATCGCAATGTGTTAAAAGTTTTACGTCCACATGGTTTCGCACGTTTTCCATAGTTTTACCAAATACCGCGTTGTTCATCAATTTGTATAAATTTTTTTCAAAATCGTTTATCGCTACTGTTCTGAACCGTGTATTTAGTTCGATGTAATCGCGGAGCCAGGGAGATTGAGCGAATTGAAGCACGCGGTGTATCTTTGTAATACGAAGACCATGTCGCGTGCACTGCTGCAGGTTGCGATAGTGGATAACGTAACGCTGCTTATCGTATAATGTCGCGAGTAATTTATCCTGTCTGCTGCCTGGTGGTTTGGCACGCGTCGGACAGAACGGTAGATCTGCATGAGCGTCGTGCAGTCGTTGTGGATATTCCAGATCTACCTCGAGAATGTATCCCGTGGGCGAATCGATAGCGATCGACGACACATCAAAATTTGCAACATCTTCGACCCATTGAAATTTAGCGTATGGCAGGGGCTGGCACATTGCCCATCCATACAAATTATTCACGTCAAAGTACATCAAGTACGATTACTGTTCCGATGTGTCGTAACATGACATGTACTTGTTATTGGCATGTGCGTATCTTCCGGAACATTGACTTAAACCCCCACGTATACCGCGTTCGATAAACATGACCATATCGATGTCGGTGAGCAATTCGAATGTACTTTTGGTATGTTTTAGCTTGGCATCCCACGTGAAACCAGGTAAAGTATAATAATGCGCTAAATCTAATCCATAACTCTTGATACAACTTTCGCGAAAATTTTCAAAAATATCTGCCAATAACAAGACATCTGTTTTCAAATACAAGTCGCTATATTCGCCCAAGGTTCTAATCCCGAAACGTTGCCAGACAGTCTCGGCGTGCGCATAATCGCCCTCGGATACAGTTTCGCCCGTTAACGAACTGTAGAATGACTCGCGCGGTGGTAAGCATGGGTCCTGCAGCTTGTTTGCGCAATCAAGATATTCATATGGAAAGACACCCTTTCGCGTCAATAAATTGAAATCTTCAATGGATAATGTTTCAAATTGGGATGGTAACATTTTTAATTGATCTGCGTTAAGAAAAGGTGCTAATTTGTCGAGACTGGTATTTAGAAATTTGTACGAATCGATGAATCGCAATTTAATATAATTTCGCGTGTCTGATTCAGCCATATCTTCGACATTTTTTGTGAAAGAAATATACTTTTCTTTAGTTATTGGTAATACATCAACGTGACCTTTGAAAGCGGTAGCTATTTCCTCGATAATGAAATGTGAATCGTAGCCGGATAAATTATGAAAAACTATGGGGATGTAAAACCCATTTTTATATTTTAAATTGCACTCCGAATGTGCGGGTCCTCTAAAACGCCCGGATAGATGGCAATGATCGCGAACTCGTCTATCATCAGCCTCGAATGGCTCTTCACAAATATGACAGTGTGATGCATTGCGAAATGTCATCCACTGGTCTTTCGTCAACTTTTCCATAGAAGCATAACTATATTCGTTTCATCCTAAGAAAAATCCTATGCCCCGACCGTTTTGTGGCCATTCTGCGCAGCCCCCACTACCGCCTACGGGCCCGACGCAGGCTATTGCTCGCAGAACTTTACCTGCCGACTTCCCTGTAGTAGTTAAGCAAGGAGAGTTCTGGACCAAGTGTAGGCGCGGGGGTGAGGCGGGGCGGGGGGTACCGCGCGCTCTTCGGCGAGATGGGCGAGGGGGTGAGGCGGGGAGGGGGTCCCACGCTCCTGGACTAGGGGGTGAGGCGGGGAAGGGGATACCGCATCGTTGGTGGGAGGCTGACGTCACAGAGGCGGGTAATTTAAAATGACGCGCACGCGTAAGCGTTAACGGTGGTAGGGATCAGGCTCCTGGACTAGGGGGTGAGGCGGGGAAGGGGATATCGCATCGTTGGTGGGAGGCTGACGTCACAGAGGCGGGTAATTTAAAATGACGCGCACGCGTAAGCGTTAACGGTGGTAGGGATCACGCTCCTGGACTAGGGGGTGAGGCGGGGAAGGGGATACCGCATCGTTGGTGGGAGGTTGACGTCACAGAGGCGAGTAATTTCAAATAATGAGCACGCGTAAGCGTTAACGGTGGTAGGGATCACGCTCCCGGACTAGGGGGTGAGGTGGGGGAGGAGGATACCGCATCGTTGGTGGGAGGCTGACGTCACAGTGGCGGGTGATTTCAAATGACGCGCATTCTAGACGATTACCGCGGAGACCTCTCAAGACCGGACCCACCCGGAAATTTCCGTAGAGGGTCGTCCCATCCCACTAAAAATATTTGGGGTCGGGTCTTGTATGAAAAAATCTTTTTTTCAGACTCGATCCGACCCCAAAATATTTTTCTAAATCAAATCCACCGCCGGGTTTACAAACCAATATGCGACGGAAATTCCCCCTCCCCAACACATGTCACGCAAGCTTGTTCAACCAAAATTGTTTTTCCCCGTAGTGGTCAGACGGTGGCTCATCGTCTATACCGTTATCATTATGGAATACTTTTAAAATACGTCTCCATCATGACCAGTCTCAGCCTCATAACACAGCTACACCATGAAAGAATGCGGCTTCGCGTTCATATAAACATCCGCATACGAAAACATTTGACAACCAAAACATAGAATGATAATTATTCGGAAATCGGCTCGAATACTTTAAAGATTAGGACCACCGTGACGGATATAAACGTCCATATCACGAATGCTGTAATTCAATACACGTGGTAACGCATCGAGCGGCGGTGGCGACGGCGTTACACGTGTGTATAGAAGGAATAGGTATAGCGTAGAGGGGTGATAACACTCGCAATCTGCTGACAGAACAGCTCGCTGGTTTATCTCAGAGCGAAGACAATTGAAATTCTCAAAGAGGATAATTGAAATTCCCAAAGAAAACGATTGCCTCTCGGTCATCTAGCAGACAAATGACCTAACGCATGCTTTACGAACGGGTAATTATCTTCCGTATTAGTGGAAAAGGATATAATAAATGATTCGTTACAGATATTAATGTGAAAGTCATACATTTATTAAAACATATACGCGTACTATAATGATACATGAATTAAATCGCGCAGCATGGATTGCATTCCTATCGCTAATAATTCGCAATCGATCAAAGAATGCTGCTCGAAGTAGTCGCTTTCGAAAATTAATTTTACATAATCGGTTGGTGCGGTAGCGCTACATAGAACGTCTACGAATGCGGTGTATTTACTACTTACAGAGTATATATTTTCGGACAGCCAGGTGAACATATGATCGATGCAATACTCATACGTGAATAGTTTTCGCATCGTGGCTTCAGTCATGTATAAGGCTACGTGATTATCGATGATTCTGACGAGTTGAGTATCACGCATACGTGTGAATTCGATTCGCAAATGATCAATTACGATGGGGGTTTGGGGCGATGTTGCGTTGGCGTGCAATCTTTCAAGTATATCTGATCCATTTTGCAGTAGGAGCTTCCACGTGGACATCGAAAAGTTTAGCTCGTTGCATTTATTATCAACTATTGTGATCTCTACACGGCACGAACTCAAGCCAATGCGAATTCCAATAATTAACCGTTTATAGGCTGTCGATGTTAGAGGATATTCACGCCCCAGGATCCGTACGTTTAATGGTTTTGACGTATTCGCTGTTTTTAACGTTGTAGATCCTGACCTGCAAGGAACATACGTGTAGAATTAATACATCAGGCGTTTCCATATACAGTGAAAGAAATAAGTGAAAGAAAGAAATAAGTGAAAGAAATAAGTGAAAGAATGAAATAAGTGAAAGAAAGAAATAAGTGAAAAGTGAATAGTAATGCGTACATACCTCATATCGAATTGTTGATGAGGACATTGTTGCTGTTGGCGTTTATTAGGAAAGCCATCAGTGTTATCGGATGCGCAGGATGAATCGTTTAAGCTGCGTTTGTACATTTCGATGTGTACTATGTACGATTATACTGATCGATGAAGAAATTGACGTGAACGAGACCTGCTAGCACTCGAGTATACGTAATGTTATGAAGTTCGCATGACTGACCAACGTCGCTTTTATACCGATTCACGCATACGTACACACTAAGGTGTGAGAGTATATTACATCAATGATAGTGATGAGCATAACTGTGTTAAGGCACGAACATTAATATGAAATGTGAATGGCGCGGTAAATTCAAATGGTGTACGATAATTCAAATAGTATGCACGACAAATTCAAGGTGTATACGTGTCGCAGGAGAGCAAGGTACAATTCACACCACGAATCATAAAAGTGTAAACCATAAAAGTGTACTATAAGCTGAAATAATTAGTTGTCATCATTGAAGAAGAAGAAGAAGAAATTGTGATAAGGATACCCCACCTACTTCGCGACTTCCCCACCACGCAACGTGCAGGACTTGCCTTTGAGTCTAGACCCCCTAAATGTATATAAGGGCATTGACCGCCGCCGCACGGGCCAAAATACGATCATGTCGCATATGAACGCGTACGAAATGCGCCGGTGCATCGTAAGTATAGTTTTCTGTGAAAGTGAATTGAATTGAATTGATGCACGTATTCAATTCGGTAATATTTGAATCAGTTTATACGTTTGTTTCAGCGCGCACATTGCGATCAGATGAAAGCGTGGCGCGCGGAGCGCCGGCGAATATTAATAGCGGTCGTAAGTAATGTTTCAGTAAATTGTGTTGATACGTGTATACCATTCGACAGTGTTTTAATCTATTCATACGTTTGCTGCAGTACGATCGAGAGATGGCAATGCGGCCCTGGAGCGACTGCTATCTCCAGGCGCTCGGGAACCTCGTAAGTGACATTTTATGAAAATTATACCAGCGCGCTTACCATTCGACGGGGATTTAATCGAATCGTACGTTTGTTTTAGCGCCGCCACGACGTTGAATTACATGCACGCGATGGAGATCGCGATGCAATCATTCAATTACTCGTAAGTGTTACTTCGCGTAAATTGCGCAAAGGGCGCAAGGGTAAAGGGTGCAAGGGTAAAGGGTGCAAGGGTAAAGGGTGCAAGGGTAAAGGGTGCAAGGGTAAAGGGTGCAAGGGTAAAGGGTGCAAGGGTAAAGGGTGCAAGGGTAAAGGGTGCAAGGGTAAAGGGTGCAAGGGTAAAGGGTGCAAGGGTAAAGGGTGCAAGGGTAAAGGGTGCAAGGGTAAAGGGTGCAAGGGTAAAGGGTGCAAGGGTAAAGGGTGCAAGGGTAAAGGGTGCAAGGGTAAAGGGTGCAAGGGTAAAGGGTGCAAGGGTAAAGGGTGCAAGGGTAAAGGGTGCAAGGGTAAAGGGTGCAAGGGTAAAGGGTGCAAGGGTAAAGGGTGCAAGGGTAAAGGGTGCAAGGGTAAAGGGTGCAAGGGTAAAGGGTGCAAGGGTAAAGGGTGCAAGGGTAAAGGGTGCAAGGGTAAAGGGTGCAAGGGTAAAGGGTGCAAGGGTAAAGGGTGCAAGGGTAAAGGGTGCAAGGGTAAAGGGTGCAAGGGTAAAGGGTGCAAGGGTAAAGGGTGCAAGGGTAAAGGGTGCAAGGGTAAAGGGTGCAAGGGTAAAGGGTGCAAGGGTAAAGGGTGCAAGGGTAAAGGGTGCAAGGGTAAAGGGTGCAAGGGTAAAGGGTGCAAGGGTAAAGGGTGCAAGGGTAAAGGGTGCAAGGGTAAAGGGTGCAAGGGTAAAGGGTGCAAGGGTAAAGGGTGCAAGGGTAAAGGGTGCAAGGGTAAAGGGTGCAAGGGTAAAGGGTGCAAGGGTAAAGGGTGCAAGGGTAAAGGGTGCAAGGGTAAAGGGTGCAAGGGTAAAGGGTGCAAGGGTAAAGGGTGCAAGGGTAAAGGGTGCAAGGGTAAAGGGTGCAAGGGTAAAGGGTGCAAGGGTAAAGGGTGCAAGGGTAAAGGGTGCAAGGGTAAAGGGTGCAAGGGTAAAGGGTGCAAGGGTAAAGGGTGCAAGGGTAAAGGGTGCAAGGGTAAAGGGTGCAAGGGTAAAGGGTGCAAGGGTAAAGGGTGCAAGGGTAAAGGGTGCAAGGGTAAAGGGTGCAAGGGTAAAGGGTGCAAGGGTAAAGGGTGCAAGGGTAAAGGGTGCAAGGGTAAAGGGTGCAAGGGTAAAGGGTGCAAGGGTAAAGGGTGCAAGGGTAAAGGGTGCAAGGGTAAAGGGTGCAAGGGTAAAGGGTGCAAGGGTAAAGGGTGCAAGGGTAAAGGGTGCAAGGGTAAAGGGTGCAAGGGTAAAGGGTGCAAGGGTAAAGGGTGCAAGGGTAAAGGGTGCAAGGGTGAAGGGTGCAAGGGTGAAGGGTGCAAGGGTGAAGGGTGCAAGGGTGAAGGGTGTAAGGGTAAAGGGTGTAAGGGTAAAGGGTGTAAGGGTAAATGGTAAAAGGGTAAATGGTAAAAGGGTAAAGGGTAAAGGGTAAAGGGTAAAGGGTAAAGGGTAAAGGGTAAAGGGTAAAGGGTAAAGGGTAAAGGGTAAGGGTATAAGGGTAAATGGTAAAAGGTGTAACGGTATATAAGGGTATATAAAGGTATAAGGGTATATAAGAGTATAAGAGTATAAGAGTATATAAGGGTGTAAGATTATATAAGAGTAGGGTGTAAGGGTAATAGGGTATATAAAGGTGTAAAGTTATAATAATAAAGGTATATAAGGGTGTATATATAAGAGTATAAGGGTATAAGGGAATATATATGAGTATAAGCGTATAAGGGTATAACGGTATATAAGGGTGTGAAGGTATAAGGGTAGGTACATAAGAGTATAAGGGTATACAGGGTGTCCCAAAAATGTCGGTTTTCCTTGAAAGGGGTGACTCAGGGGGTGATTTGAAACAACTTTTTCCTTAGCGAAAATATTGTCCGAAGCTTCGTTAAGGAGATATTAACCAAAAACCCCGACCAATCAGAGCGCGCGCCTTCCGCCCGAGTTCCCGCGGTAGCGTTGGCTACGCGGTAGGCGACCGCGCTTGTGCTACGAACGTACGAACAAGCAAGTCGGCATGCATCGAAGGAAACCGCGTTACACAGTTTTTTTTTAAAGCAGAATCGTAAATAAGAATAATTTGAAGTGAGAGGACAAGAAGTACGTAAATTTCGTTTTTAAATAAGGCATAAACGAAAAGGTAACGTAACAGAAAATGTATGATAAGTGATCGTAATTCGTTATTGAGGTAAAAATCCGTAGTTTAACAACGGCCAACACAACTAAATTTAAAAAATAATATTAGGTGTATGAATAAATTCTTTCCGACTGGAATTTATATCCCGGTGGTATTCAGAAGCTGCCAGAAAAATGACAAAAGGTAATTAACAATAATGGAAATTATTTCGATGATCGAGTTGTTTTCATATTTTTTAAATCGAACTGTTATTGTACCCTAAAATCGGAAAGAATTTATTTTCACACCTAATAATCACCAATAAATTAAATAAAACTCACATTTTCGGACATTCCTTTCCTTGCTTTCCTTTCCTTTCCGGAAACCTGTGTCACTGGGTCACTATAAGGTGAAAGGCCCTATTATGGGACAGATGCTAGAGAGGGATATGATGTTTTCATATTTGTGGGTTATTCAGTTATTTCGTGTTGTCTGAAGTAGAAATAATCGTTGTTCTGTAAGTATAACGTTAAAAAATAATTATATGATTGAAAAATAGGAGTGATGTACACGTCCGTATTTATGGCACAGCTTTGAAGCCCGTGTCCTTGGTGTTCCATACTGTATGTCCCTATTTATGGTACAGATAAAAACATAAAAACCACTACTTATCTTTTCTCATATTTTAGTTTGTGTTTTCTTGTTTTTTATAAAAATAATGTATATATATTAAGTACATTGGTTTTTAAGAAGAACAGGGTTGACAAAATATTAAACAAACATAAAAAAATATTTTTTATACGTGAAACTATTTTATTTTACACATTTTATTATATAAGTATTTATTTTGTTTGATTAATTTTTTCTGCATTTCTTTCATTTTCTCATGCAAGTTTTTCTTCTCTGCCGCTAATTTTTTTTTCCTCCTGCAGATTTTTCTTTTTTGAAATTTTTTCCTGCATGTAATGTAAATTTCAATCTACTCTATTCAGGCATGCAATATTTTATAGGTTAGTTCTACAATTTTCAAGCCAAATTTTGTAATACGCTTACTTATACGTATGTTTGATAAAAATAAAGGTTAAATATGATAATTATTTCAAGATAAAACCAAAAAACTTAGAAGTAAGACATTTTTTAAATAAATATCACACTATTTACGCTTCAACTTTGCTGTGCCATAAATCGGGACTAGGCGTGAATCAACAGGTCCATGGAACATGGAACAAGCGAATTATCGTCCCATAAATACGGACTTCTATAAAGTCAATGTACATATTATGAAACAGCTTTATAATTAATAAAATCACACAGGAATTCGATTTTTTTTTTAATTAATTACAATCTACGACTTTTCAGCTTTCGAATAAGCTATTAAACATCTTTTAAAATCATTGAAATTTGTAAATATGCTTGAAACAAAGAAGTCAGTGTATCTGTATTTCAACTCGAATAGCAGCAAATTTTGTACCAACTTAGAGACATAGACACTTAAACATTTTTTTTATTTTAAATTCATTGACGCAACATTTATATTCATACACATACAAATATTTAGATAGTAATGTTTATAAATATAATTTTATTTAAATTATTATATTGTTGCGCCGGGGCGTTTTCCGTACCGGCCACCCCGACGCAACGGTTAGAATAATGACACACGTACACAGATTATCCGACCGTTATCTATTCTTGTATACAATTATGTGATCCGTACGTCCGAACGCTAGGACGTACGGTATCCGACTCTTTTTTGTCGGCCTCCTGATCGTCCTCTTGACGGAGGCCGACCGTCTTCTCTCTTCGGTTGCGGGCACCAGTCGGCTATGCACGGGCCTATACCCGGTGCTCGCAACACTACTCCCCCCTCTCGAACAGCGGTCGTCCCGACCGCGGTGGTTCTTCTTCGTACCCTGGTCTGAAGGCGTGGTCGTATTAGCTCGGTGGTTCCTTCAGACCTCCGCCTCGGCATTTGCCTTCTCGCTCAGGGGAAAACCACTCTAAAAACCCTGAGCAAGGCGTGGGTACATGGGCTGTTGAGGGGATCTCTTGTTCTCTCGGTGGGACCTCCAGCGATGAAACATCCCGGTCTCGTCGGACGTCTTCTGGAATTCCAACGATGCTGCCGTGCTCGTCCGTGGGTCCTGTGTTCTTCCTCCATGCAGCTTCCGGAACCCGTTGATCCGCGAAGTGCTCCTGAGCGTTGCATCCAGACTCCCGCGTTGCCTTGTTCGCCGGCAGTCCCACGACGTCTCTGCAACACCGATACCGTTCGTAGAAGTCTGGGTGTGTCTCCTTCGTGTGGTCTCCGGAACTCCAACGATGTCCTCTTCCTTTCTCGGGGGTCTCGCGACGTTCTTGGGACTCCGCTATCCAACGACGATCCTGCTGCGTTCCCCCGATGGAATCCCAGCGATGAAGCCTCCTGGGGCCTCGTCCAGCGTCTTTCCAGTCTCCAGTCGGTCTCCTCGCCGGGCGTTTCAGCTCCTTATCCCGCGACGTCTTCACCCTGGAACGTCCTATGCGGCGCCACCACTCCGACGCTGCATCCTGTTTTCGGTTGCCTGTCGAAGCCTTGGCTCCGGACAGCTCATTCCTCCGGAAGTTCGTCTCCGACGTCCTCCTCGAAACTCCAATCCGCGGTCCGGATCATGTGAGAGAGAAGAAGGCGTTAACATTCTCTTACATACGAGAGAATTCATTGGAGCCGGCTAGAACCGGGAGGACGGACAGGCGAGACGGGCCCGAAAGCAGGGGGTCACACTCATGAGCATGCTATCGGCCCGTTCCCCGATCAATCCGCCCTGAGTTCCCGGCCCATCTTCGTTCTTCTCTCTTCCTCGCCTCCAGTTTTCCCATCCTTGACTTTCGGATGGCCCCATTCCTCTTCTTGGCCTCTGGTGCTGCCTCAGGGGACCGTCTCGTTGCAGCTCGTCAGCGGTCCCGTCTCCGCGATGTCCCCTCCGACCGATCCGTGCGTCGCACGTCCGCCCGGTGGTTGGGGACACCATTTCCCGTCCGCTGTCCACCTCGTAGGGGGGGACCCCTCAATAAACATTGCCCGGCCAGGATCCCGACCAGGAGGGTAGCGGGGTGGTTCCACGTATGTCCGCGCCCCGCTGCGGACTACCACGCTGTTGTGGCACATTCGGGGAATTCGGGACTGTATCCAAGCTGCGGCAGCAGTCCCCCGACACCTTGTCCCTCGTCGTGGGGTTTCGTGTTTTCTGAAACAATGTAAGAGAGCGGGGGCTGGGCTGCGAATGCATTCGCAGCCCAGTCCACCAGATTAGCTTAAAACTAATCTTCGGTCTTCTTTTCCCTTCTTCTCGTGTCTCCAGTCTCCTTTAGTCGACGAACGGCTCATCCCGATTGAACGTCTCCACTCTTCGGGACTCCGTCTCTCGGGTGTTGGCGATCCTACGACGGTGTTCGACCTCGAACTCCCTCCGTCGTGACTTCGCACTCGGCCACTCTGCGACGATGTTCGCTCTCGAACTCCCTTCGTCGCAGCACAGCAACTTCGCGCACTCCAGGCGCCTCTGCGTTGCTTCGGTGATGTCACACTCCTGGGGACGCCGCTCGCCAGCAACGCTGCGTGGACCCCCGGCCGTCACCCAGAGCCGTACACTCACCCTCGGTGTGGTCCGTGCACTCCCGGACGTCCCTGCGTCTCCGCCGAAGTCGCACCTCCACCACCAACACTCCGACGCTCCCTCTATAGCGTCCTATCAGGCCTCTTCTGTTGACGATTCCCGAGCCTGACGAGTCCCTCGATTCTGCTTGCAGTTCCAAGTTGAATCGGCATTGTCGAACGTTGTATCTGGACGGCGTTCGGCGACTCACACTTCTCCACGGAGAACCGTTCTCTCCATCACAGGAGGATTCGAAACGTCAATCTCAAACGTCAATGTGTCAAAACGTCACTCTTGCTCGTTACCCGTGAAAGAGCCAACTTCAGTTCATGCTGTCATTTTGGTGGATGGCGCGTGCCCCGCCATTTTCTTTTATCGAGCGTTGTCGATAATGGTTTTCTACATTACCCTATGTGGCCTATTCAAGCTCCGGCTTCTTTTTCGGAGGTCGGCTTCTCGAGCGTCCAGAGCCGACCCAGCCATGGTCTCCTCCTTTGCAGCAGCTGTGTCGTCTACTGCTTGGAGCTACTCGGGTGTCGGCGGTTTTCGACCGCCGTCGCCATTTCCTGCATTCGTCCCTCGGCGTCGGCGGGCCTCGACCGCCGTCGCTGCCCCGCTCCGGTTTTTGTCCCTCGGTGTCGGCGGGCTTCGACCGCCGTCGCTGTTCCCGCTGTTCAGCCGTCCCTCGCTGGTCAGCTGCTTCTCCGGCTGTTGAATCCTCTTCTGTCCTCCACGAGGAACTCGCGGCGTACGCAACGGCTCCTTGCGTATCTTCGGATCCGTGGCTTCGAATCCCACTTCTGACACCATTGTTGCGCCGGGGCGTTTTCCGTAACGGCCACCCCGTGGTGGAGGCGCCGGCGCAACAATATATACATATATATAATATTATTCACTTTTTCATGTAGTGTTTCATAAATTGGGACACTGTCCCATAATAGGGCCTTTTACCTTACCGATCCTGGTTATCGGTGGACGAAAAGATTTATGGTTGGGTAGCGCCCAGTGCTCAGCTGATCACACTGCGTCCGGGTTAATGTACCGAATATTCACTTCACTGCACGGCTACTAACACTGATCACTGAATTTATTTTTCACGGAACGTGTTGTTCCTACGTTATAAAAATTGGTGGCTGCGACAGGGGCCGATTACTGTTAATTACTGGGACGAGATTACTACTATTACCCGGCGAAAAGAAAACTCGTGACAGACTGTCTCGGGCTGTGCAGTCCGCTGCTCTGACGATTGGTCGAGTCACCTATTTGGGCACACTTTTAAAGACGGGGCACACGTATTTTGGTTATTGGCTGAAGTTGCCACATACATTGTCACACCGCGCAACGAAGAGATCGAACGAAACACGAGATCGAGTGGGATAGAGCGATTTGACCAAGCGTAGCCTACGCTTTTGTTTTGACGATCGTCGGTCGGATCCGTATCTGATCGCTGCACAGCAGCGGACTGCACAGCCCGAGACAGTCTGCCACGAGTTTTGTTTTCGCCGGGTAATAGTAGTAATCTCGTCCCAGTAATTAACAGTAATCGGCCCCTTTCGCGGCCACCAATTTTTATAACGTAGGAACAACACGTTCCGTGAAAAATAAATTCAGTGATCAGTGTTAGTAGCCGTGCAGTGAAGTGAATATTCGGTACATTGACCCTGCGATCAGCTGAGCACTGGACGCCGATGACCAGGATCGGTACAGTGGCCTAGTGACACAGGTTTCCGAAAAGGGAAGGAAATCAAGGAAAGGAATGTCCGAAAGGGTGAGTTTTGTTTAATTTATTGGTGATTATTAGGTGTAGAAATAAATTCTTTCCGATTTTAGGGTACAATAACAGTTCGATTTAAAAAATATGAAAACAACTCGATCATCGAAATAATTTCCATTATTGTTAATTACCTTTTGCCATTTTTCTGGCAGCTTCTGAATACCACCGCGATAGAAATTCCAGTCGGAAAGAATTTATTCATACACCTAATATTATTTTTTAAATTTAGTTGAGTTGGCCGTTGTTAAACTACGGATTTTTACCTCAATAACGAATTACGATCACTGGTCGTACATTTTCTGTTACGTTACCTTTTCGTTTATGCCTTATTTAAAAACGAAATTTACGTACTTCTTGTCCTCTCACTTCAAATTATTCTTATTTACGATTCTGCTTTAAAAAAAAACTGTGTAACGCGGTTTCCTTCGATGCATGCCGACTTACTTGTTCGTACGTTCGTAGCACAAGCGCGGTCGCCTACCGCGTAGCCAACGCTACCGCGGGAACTCGGGCGGAAGGCGCGCGCTCTGATTGGTCGGGGTTTTTGGTTAATATCTCCTTAACGAAGCTTCGGACAATATTTTCGCTAAGGAAAAAGTTGTTTCAAATCACCCCCTGAATCACCCCTGTCAAGGAAAACCGACATTTTTGGGACACCCTGTATACATATTTCATATTACAAACGCAGTCAGATTTATTCTACATATATTTAACTCTAATATCATACGTAGCATATGCAAACGCACACATACACACATTCACGAACGCAGGCACAAGAAAGAAAGAAAAAGATTAATGCAATTTATACATATGTATTCAGTTTAGCAACACCAATTCGGTGAGCAGCGCCAAGTATTTTGAATAAAATATTTATTGGTATTGAAATATTTATTTCTATAGAATTATATCTGCTTAATATTATTAAGCGCAGTTGGAAAGCACTGAATCTTACATTGCGTTACACAGTGTAACCTTTGCACGCCGCGGGAAAGCACCTTTATGTACTTGCAGCTCATTTTGATTTCACATTTTTTTTTATTTTGTAATTATCTTCTATTTTTTGTGATTTATTGTATATTTTCTTCTATTTTTGGGGGAATTATTATATTATCTTCTATTTTTGTGATATTATATATTTTCTTCTATTTTTTGTGATTTATATTATTATCTTTTATTTTTTGTGATTTATTTGTTTCATGTACTTGGCGTAACTTTTTTACTCTTTGAAAGTTTTTTATGGGGATCTCACTTCTTTTTACAAAGATTATTCATTAGGGTGGAGCTTAGGGTGGAGCTTATTTTTCAACTATGAAAATATGATCTTCTCACCATCTCAATTTGTTCATTTCTATAAAAAAATAAAATCGAGCAGAATATGAGCGCAATTGATCTATATTTAGGGGTAGCTCAATGATGGTGAAATTTCCAATGTACATGATAATTATATAGAATGGCATGGAACACTGTAAGTGTTTTCAAATGCATTCATTTGTTCATTAAGAAAAATAGAAATTGGGAAAAGGTATTATTGGAAAAGGATTTCCCCTGATTTGTAATCACCTATGGTATTTGTCACAGGAACTTGTTGCATTAGCTTTCTTCGACAGTCGCGTTAGTTCGTCAACCAAGAGACTTATGGTGAGTGCCTTGCAGAATGAAGAAAATAAAAATCAAAAATATCAAAAGCATTCCAAGCGAATCACTGTTGCTCTTCATTCGTTCAAGAACAAACACTTGGAAGATTTTGTTACTGCTAATAAGTCAATGACACTCTTCAGAATGTTGGAACTTCCAGATGGATTTCTCACGGTTGATCCAGACTTGTGGGAGGTTAGAGATGATTACAAAAAGGCTATGGAAACAATCAGGTCTCTAAAAGTTGTTAACGACCATGCTGAACGTGGAGTGGCACTTCCCATACAGCACACTCCCATGGCAGGAAGGTTCCATCAATGTAGCAGGACGGTTCCGGTGCAGCACCGGAACCTTCCTGCTACATTGATGGAACGTACCATGAAGAATCCTATGTCCGCCCTTTTGGAACATTCCACGGAACGTTCCGGCCATCCTCTGGCAATGCTCAGGGAGCGCTCAGGACATTCTCTGGCAATGCTCACGGAGCGCTCAGGACATTCTCTGGTAATGCTCACGGAGCGCTCAGGACATTCTCTGGCAATGCTCACGGAGCGCTCAGGACATTCTCTGGCAATGCTCACGGAGCGCTCAGGACATTCTCTGGCAATCCTCACGGAGCGCTCAGGACATTCTCTGGCAATGCTCACGGAGCGCTCAGGACATTCTCTGGCAATGCTCACGGAGCGCTCAGGACATTCTCTGGCAATCCTCACGGAGCGCTCAGGACATTCTCTGGCAATCCTCACGGAGCGCTCACGACATTCTCTGGCAATCCTCACGGAGCGCTCACGACATTCTCTGGCAATCCTCACGGAGCGCTCAGGACATTCTCTGGCAATCCTCACGGAGCGCTCAGGACATTCTCTGGCAATCCTCACGGAGCGCTCAGGACATTCTCTGGCAATGCTCACGGAGCGCTCAGGACATTCTCTGGCAATCCTCACGGAGCGCTCAGGACATTTTCTGGCAATGCTCACGGAACTGTTCGTAGATTTTACAGCGATGTTGTTTAGGCAAAATTTGTCTGATATGACAGAAAGGATAGGAAATGTAAGGGAAATTGATTAAATTACAATAAATATTGGTAATATTCATATATTTTTTTATAAAAGTCGATAACAGCAACAATAATAATAAATGCGAGACAGTCTGAACACATTAGTTAAATATACAGTGTGTCCGTTGTATCTGAAAAAGTTTAACTATCTCGAAAAATATGAATGGTACGAAAAATTGTTTCAGACGAAAGTTGTATGATGTCGGGGGAGACATAGCATGCTCGTATTTTTTATTTCTTTTTCTTGTAACTGACATGGAAATGTTTTCTAAAAACTACGTACATGTTTTTTTTTATTGTAAACCCATCTTCAGATTTGGGGAGCGAAAATTACATTCTACAATATAGTGATATGTCGTTAAAACCCTGAGACGAAAACAAATGCGGGGGATGCGGAGAAAGGTATTTCGAAACCTTGAAATCTCGAAGCAGCGATATTTGTGCTACGGATGTTTCTGCGGTCTTTTCGGTTGTTCAATGCCAAGATATCTTTTTTTGTTGGTATTTCGGAAACTGTTGAATGTTTGAATGGTGAAATTCAACAGTTATATACACATGTATATATATATGTGTGTGTGTTGCATCCAACATTGAACAGTTTCCGAAATACCAACAAAAAAAGATGTATTGGCATTGAACAACCGGAAAGAATATATATATATATATATATATATATATATATATATATGCTGCATCCAACATTTAACAGTTTCCGAAATATTGATAAAAGAAGGATATTTTGGCATTGAACAACCGACGGAATTGTGGAGGGATCCGTAGCACAAATATCGCTGCTTCCCCTCGTCAGTTCGGGGATCACTCTCCCGCCACACACGTGGTTCAAACACTCTTAACCCTCGTACAACGAATGCAGGGTCATTTTGACCCAACTCTGACAAAGTCTATCACGATGTTATATTTGTGTTTACAATGGCAAAATATAGTATAAGATGCTTAAATTGCAGTATCATTATTTGTAAAAACCATAGAGGAGATACACCAATTTTATGTACCAAATGTACATAAATAATTTTTTTTATGTATTTCTTTATTAATAAATTTTAGTTAATTTGAAAATGTTTAATTATTTAATGTTGGTATGGGTCAAAATGACCCTGCATTCGTCTCATGGGACCATCTCTATAATTATTTATTCCAGGGTTCATCCGCCTCGTCCACAGCGGTTGAGTTCTGGTCCTTATTAATTCGAATTTCAGCCCGCGTGATCCGCCTTTTTGTTTGGGCTAACCATTTTCCACAGGCGATCGTTATTTCTACATCCGTTGCCGACCACCCCCTCTGGCTGCATGCAGCGTGTACTGAAGCTGGAATAATACATGCATTTATTTTACAATTTGAATTGCTGAAATGAGATAAATAATAAATTTACTTACACAAAATTAATTTCACTATATTTTTATAGGATCTGAATTGTTTTTTTGCGTTCCTCCCACACCAACTATATTTTTCGGCTACACCATCAGTTATTATCTTTTCAAATATCAGCGCCGTCGTTATTGCCAAGTTGCTCCCACCTGTTCGTTGCAATACATCAACCTATAAAAAGTCATCAATAAATTATTTCTGTCATGAAACATGGCTTCAATAAAAACAGCATTCGTGTATCGCCAATCACAGAGTGCATTGAAGCAATGAAATATAACAATCACCATTAGTTTATATAATAGTTATAAAAAAGTTAATGGATATTTACAAGGAAAGTGTATGAAAAGTAAAAGCTTGTCGCGCAGCCAGCAACGAAATACAAGGTGTACCATAAAATTGTGGGACTTCTCGGAAACATGCAATATCCTGTCTTCTTCCATCGGGACGGCACATGTTCCAAAAAGTCCGCGATATTCTTGTTCCGCAATTTTATGGGACACCCTGTACATGCAAGAAATCCCATCGTAGTGCAATAGTATAAGAAGTGCATTGCATTTTACAAATTGCATGTATGTTGCTACTATTTATAAATTATAATAAATAACAATACTCAGGTAATTATCCTTTGTATGACTGCAATGCAGCAAGATAAAGTAACTGTTGAATATAAAAGTAATTATAATATAAAGTTAATGTTTGGCTTTTTAATGCTATGTACTCTTAGTGCATTTATTACTCTTACGCCACTTACCATGTTTTTGAACATAGCTGGGTCCAGTAAGGTATAATTAAAAATCCGCAATCCCTCTTCATCGTGAATGGGCAGATTGTGCGTTCCCGAAAAATCTGGTTCATTAATTATCACTGCGTCTCTGCCAGAATCAATTGTCCCTCTTTTTTCAATTTTATTCAATTGCTTTTGCATGTCGTCTAATCTCAAATTGATAGCTGCAATGCTCTTCCTCATAAATAATTCGAACTCTGAATAAAGATAAGAAAAATTAATTTAACATGTGTAATTTTTTTTAAGAAAAATCACATTTAGGATTATAATCAATGGGTAGAAACCCATTGGATTCGATATGAGTTTGTAGCTGCGGAAACGTACGTGATGATGATGATGATGATGATGGTGATGGTGATGATGATGATGATAATGATGATGTTAATAATATTGCTCTTGGTTGTAGTGATGATGGTCCTGGTAATGCTGCTGTTGGTGCTGGTCCTGCTGATGCTGCTGATGTTATTGGAATTTCCTCGGGAGACGCGGGTAGTGGGATTGTTATATCTCCTGTATTGGGCATTTCTTCCAAATAGTCCTCCGTTGGCATGTTTGTAAAATCTGCATTGAAACCCGCAATTCATCATGTAACACAGTCCAATAAAATGAAACTTTTTTCTGTTCCGCAATATCTCCCGGGTAATTCTTGTACAGTTTTTCGCCCTGAACACGAATCCGCAAGCAAAATTACTGTATCACCCTCAGTTTTTGAAAAAAAAAGAGTTTTTGTAAAAACACACGATTTTGGGCAAAAGTGAGGTATTACGTGAAAACTAAGAACGCTAGAAAGTTCCACTTACTCTGAAAAGATAGAGGAGAGTTGTTCGAATATATCGGTGTATATAGTTATTAAATTTGAATGTTTTGAATGGTTGTAAATGACCATCAAAGTTTGAAAAAGTGTCGTTGCGCATGGTTTCCACGCAATACTTTTGTATTTTTACGAAAATTTTTTTACCTAGCCCGAAAACGCTACCCAGAATCTGATTCTGTGGACGTTTCTGCAGAAGAAACCATCCAGGAAAAGTGTCGGAACGGTCTTTAACTCGAACTGATAGAGAAAATATCCATCGGCAACGCGTTCACGGTGTTTTGCCGCCTGGCGGCCATTGTTCGCCTAAATGTTCGAGTTAAAGACCGTTCCGACACTTTTCCTGGATGGTTTCTTCTGCAGAAACGTCCACAGAATCAGATTCTTGGTAGCGTTTTCGGGCTAGGTAAAAAATTTTTCGTAAAAATGCAAAAGTATTGCGTGGAAACCATGCGCAACGACACTTTTTCAAACTTTGATGGTCATTTACAACCATTCAAAACATTCAAATTTAATAACTATATACACCGATATATTCGGACAACTCTCCTCTATCTTTTCAGACTAAGTGGAACTTTCTAGCGCTCTTAGTTTTCACGTAATAGTTCACTTTTGTCCAAAATCGTGTGTTTTTACAAACACTCATGTTTTTCAAAAACTGAGGGTGATACAATAATTTTGCTTGCAGATTCGTGTTCAAGGTGAAAAACTCTACAAGAATCACCCACCGGATATTGCGGACCAAAAATCGTGTTGTACAGTGATAATAGTCAACATCCTCCGATCAATGTTCATGCGGGAGTCCCAAAATGGCGAGAATTCTCGGATGATGCAATATACCGATGAAAAAAGACATCGAAACAGTTTTAGAATGCGAGGCTTCCGAACCACGCAGTTTAAGGCCGTGTCAAGTGAACGCGCAGCAACGTACGGTAAAGGACTTTTCGATGTGTTTTTACATCGGGATATTACATGTTCCGGGAAGTTCTGCAATTTTGAGACACACTGTATATTACTTCACATTTATTTTCATAATAAATAATGAATGATTAATATAAAAATACCTTCTTGCAATAGTTTACGCAGAGGTGGAATGAGTAATCCAGTTCTTGGTGCTTTTTTACTCTTCTTCGTGGGGTGTTCATCTTCCTCGCTCGACAGTGCATCGTGGTAATTTCTTCTTCTGTGCTGTTGTAATGTTCTGTTATACGTTCCCTCGTTCTTCCCATCAGACTCCTCAACGTTGGACGTGTCCATTGCATCGTCCCTCAGTTCACGGGCTCGATCATAATTATCTGACAGAGATAATTCATTAATACGTAACACATTAAGTTATATGCGTATTCAGGAAGAATTTATAGAAATAAGGATTTAATTGAAAAAACATACCTGTTGAGCAAAACCACTTAATGATGTTGCAACTATCCCACTCATCACCTTCCACTGGAGGCAGTCCCTTCATAATTATTTTGTTGAGTGTGTAATCGTTTCTGATGTGGCTGGGCCATACACTGTTGCTTTTTTCCGCATTCATCCAAGACGAGGGAATTATTTGGACGCCATCGGAAAACTCAACAATGCTGTACTTTTTAAACATTGTTGAGGGTTGTACTAAAAAATAATTATGAGAATTTATGACAAAATTGACACTGCATTATATTAGAATACTTATGAAATATTTCAGTATTATAGCTTTGTCTTAATCGTGATGTTACTTGTACTTACCGATAATGACCTAAGCCTTTGTAAAACGTATTCAAAGCTTGACTTTGAAAAACAAGCAACGAAAAAATTACAAAAAAAATAAACACAAAAAATACAAAAAAAAACTAACGCGCACGCGGACTATAAAATGAATAAACTAAATGAAATATATTTTAAAAACAAACTAAACACACTATAAGTCTAAAATGAATAAGAAAAATCTAATTATATATAATAAAATATTAAAAAACACGCTAAACACACTATATACGTATATAAAAGGAATAAAATAAATTGAATATATAATTTGAAAAAACACACTAACACACTATATAATATAAGTATAATATAAAAAGAATAAGAAATATTGAATATATAATTTTAAAAAACACACTAACACACGATTACTATAAAAAGAAGAAAAAAAGGGAATATATATTAAAAGAAAATAACGCGAAATATAAAAACTTGTCAAAACGAGAGCTGCTTGTTCTTCGAGAGTTAACTTCGAACTGGCCAGGTCTTGTATCAGGGTTGGCGAGCGTGGTTCAGCCAGGCGACAAAGAAGTTCATTGTTGGCGCTCGAGCCGAGCCGAGCCGAGCAAAGTCGACCCGAGCCGAGCCTTGCCGCGAACCGAGCCATGCCGCGAACCGAGCCATGCGCCGTTGCAATTCACTCTTACGAGGGGTGGACGAGCGATTTTTTAACGAAATCTGGCAGAAAATGTTGAGGCCAATGTGTATAACAAATTCCAGAATACAGTGTTGGAACGCTTTGCGTGTGCGGCGGGCGTTCGCGTCCCCGTGCTCACCGTAAGCGCTTGCGACCATCGCGCACGTAAAAGACGGAGTGTCACGGCGTCCGAAACAACGGAGCGAGACAAAACATCCTCGCTCTCGCTCTATCTCTCCCTAAATTAACTGCATCTTTCAATCGGGTGAATTTCCGAAGCTAAAATTTGACATTTGGAGTCCTCTCACATTCTTCAAAACGGCGTGTGCCGTGTATTAGTATTGGTTGGGGCTAGATTAGTGCGGGGGACGAGCGGCCGCTCCGCGAAAATTTTCAAAAAATTAACAATTTTTTATTAATATTTCGGAAACTAATAAGTACCCGAAGCTACAATTTTAGATTTAGGGTTCACACCCCCTTCCCCCCCCCCCCTCCACCAACCTCATCTCGATACATTGTATACATATCTCCGTTTAGAACAGTGTTCGCGTAGAAAGAATACTTAGTAGGATGTGGTCGCCGTCTGCGTAGAGAAATAATGAGATCTAAAGGCGGGATTTCCTAGCCGCGATCGGCCGCGGCGATCCCACTAGCGCAACGGAGACACAGATGCATACTTCTCCATTGCACTGTTGGGATCGCCGCGGCCTTAACGCCGTCGTTGAAGGCTTAAGCCACATACACGTTGAGATCTATATCCATACATGTATCAATACAGATCGCGCTATATGTACATGTGCCTCAGATTTCGGTTGTGTATGAAACGACAATGACACGGTGAGACGAAATCATGATACACCACCTCACAAGTGTAAGAAAAAGCTGAGAGTTAATGGAAATCAAAACCGGAATTGGTTGTACTATTACACTATATTTTGCACGGAATGAAACGAGGCCTCCAAACTAGGGATCACGGCGTAGAACGTGTATTGAAGATACATATGTAGTTAATATATTCGTGTTCTAATCCGTGTACTTGTTAATACACGGGTACACGTGTATCGAAATATACGGTTTCACGTGTATTAACATATCCATATTAATATAATGTACATAGTTAAACTTAAGCTCTTAATCTTAATAAGTAGTTTATATACTAGTATTGTACTCAAATACACTTAGAAATAAGTTTTCTTCGTTCCATATAGCCCACCCATAGCGGAATTCTGCCTTTGAATATTTTCTACAGCCGTGTACGCGTTTCGCTTTATACCTGCCATTGTTTAATATTTTCTAGCATTCGAATATTTTGGACACCTTAGACAATAGGCAAAGGGTCCCGACATCTGGTCGACAGTCGGTCTCGTCCGTGGAGTAGGTACTACCGAAGCACCGAATAACAGGGTCGTAAACCCGCACCGTCGGCAGGCGCTCGCGAATTCTGCGCGGCCAAGTTAATCTTTGACCTGACATATTTCTTATTATCAGGCACGGCTTTAGGGATGGGGAGGGGGGGGGGGGAGGGCAGCCAGGGCGACCGCTGTATGCGTTTTTTCATTTATATCCGTTTTGCTAATTGATTTTCGTCGCCTTGGAGGCGTCGCCATGATAATCTTGCCCAGGGGCGCCAAGTATGCTAAATCCGCCCCTGCTTATTTTCACGTGCACGCATCACGCTATCAACGAGTGTCTCCGCTCGTTTGGAAAACTCTGCAGGGATCGCCCGTTAGTCGAAATCACGGGCCCAGTTTGTTTTTCTACACCACTCGGCCCTTGAAACACTTTATGATCGGCGAAGGCGTCCTTGCGTTGGGGTCGTCGCAAGCCTGCCGTTCTAATACGCGGCCGGCGAAAACTGCCGACGACGGTCCCACTAGTGCAAGGGAGAAGTATGCATCTGTTTCTCTCTTGCACTAGTGGGACCGTCGCCGGCCGCACATTGGAACGGCAACTTGCACTCATCGCCGGAGCCGTTCCAACGTAAACACTAAACAGACCCACGATGCATCGACCAGCCTTCTCCGCACAGCGTCGAATTGTCTTACACAAGGCAAGATATCGAAAATTAAAGAAGTTATGAAACTTTGGGCATACGTATTAATACATACCTATACGGAGTATTACTTTACTGATAATCAAGGATATTCTAGGGGGTGATTCTACAGGCGAAAATAAGACAAAAATGAAGAGTGGCGAAATGAGGAATAAGTTTGTTTAAGGATAAAAATCGTTTTTACAATAATGACAATTATAAAGAAAGATTTATTTAACGAATTTAGGCTCAAGGTCACGATTTTAAAAATCAGAAAAAATACTACCACATTCGCTGAAGAATTTTGTATAAAATAAGCCTATCTCTTGTTGGTAATTTACATATTGAACGTCGTAGGAACTTAGGAAGCTGTTAAAGACAGCGGCGCACCCCGTTTCAGGTAAAATACACTGCTGGTAAAAATTCAGGGAACACTATAATTTCCCGAATAATTGGATCATTTTCAAATGGCTGTTTTATCAAGATGAAGCGCAAAACACAAAATTTCAACATTTTGTGCCTAATTTGAACCTATGCACGGGCTTGGTATTTCCATTAGTACATGACTCACACCAATCTCACATTTTCGCTTTTATAATTGGGTTGTCCTCTAATTGTCTTGTTACTTTCCGCGTCACCTTGTCCGCGCGGATTTAACTGCAGGTTAAAGGTTCCCCCAGGCCAACCCGGAACTTTTCCGCTGCTTTAATCGTCTTTCGCCCCTACGGCTTAGGATCTATGCGGATATACCTGTGCTATTACCAATAAAATAATAAAACGTGTTGAACCGATCCTAGCAAAGTTAAATGACTTGCCAGGATTATTTCTTAACGACCTCCGCTGAATTGTACGTGTCTTGTATATTTTTCGCCGAAGCTATTAAACACGACCTTTCGTTGGAAAAAGAATTTCAACCAACGAGACGCGTACTTTCGTCGTAATATTTCTGTCAATTCCCTTCTCCCAAAACTCGAAATGCGTTTCTTTTAACAGGCTAAAGATTTTACGGTCTCGCTGGTAGCAAGATGCATTCAAGATACCTCGCGGAGGTACACAGGATCGAAACGGGAAGTCCGCTGACTGCGCGTGGAAATTTGCTTTCCTGCGCTTCATCTTCATAAAAACGTAGGGTTGGCACGTCGGCACGTAGGGTTGCCACCTTTTTTTACAGAAAAATAACGTTCATTTGCTTTCGTGAGGTATACAAAAAAGTACGCTCAACAAATTAAAAGTACATTTTAATCTTATTAGTTTTTATTTCTTCCAAACATATTTTCTATTGCTTTTAGCATTACAAAGTAAATTTTTATTATTTTGAAATGTCTCAATGGCACCATTGCACTCAATATTCATATTGAAATATATAAATAATTCGTTTTTTATTAGATTGAGGGAGGCCTTGTTTCTTTCATAGGGCCACTTCACATTCATGACAGAGAAAACTCTCTCAGTAAATGTGTGAAGTGGCGAGAACAGATAGAATATAATAATATTGCGTTACGTTTCACATAATATCATTAATTTTGAAATAAAGTATTTTCGCGTACTTACTTTATTGTTATTCAAAAGTATAGAGTACATTTACCTATAATAACGTAAGATACTTTATTTTAAAGTACGGGTGGCAACCCTAAACGGCACGACCAAATACGAACATTTGGCGAGTAAATGGTCAGCACAATTTATGACACGCGCGGCAGAGAAGCTATTTTTGAGAAAGGCGCTTTCCGTTCGCTTCCTACTATAATTTTGAACAAAGCATGTTTTTACCCTTCGAAACTTTCGTTTACGGCCCCACTGGCAATTGCGGGTATCATAAACAGTGAGTTTCCGAAGGGCCCACGCCGGGATGCCTGGCGGCCTGCGACCAGCTTCGTCACGCGCTTCGAGTGTGGAAGAAATTCCGCTGCGTTGCCAAATTTTCACTAAGAGTGTCTCCAAATGAGCGGAGATACGCTTTCGAGTGTATACAGTGTATATGTACATACTTAGGTCTATGTGACATCATGTTATCTCAACGCGAAGAGATCGTGTCAACCCTGTCGCCCCAGCCTTCGGCCAACCCTGCGTCCGATCGCTCGTTAAATGGAAGTAAACTCTGAAGGAACAAGCATCTCTGATTTTGAACAGCGCTTGTAGTTCGAGTTAGTTTCCTTTTTACATTATATTATACTTACTTTTTTTTTATCTTTTTTATATTTCGTATTAGTGTTTTGTTATATATATTTGAAAATCGTGGTATCACGGCGCGAACCACGTTTCAATTCTGGACGTGAATTGTCCACAATTGCCGATTACATTGTCTCGCAGAAAATATAACTAATTTGCGTTTCAACATCTGGTAAGTACCACTGCTGATAGATCATCTCAAGTATATAGTTGGATATACTACGGTATGACCCAACCAACGGAATGAACTGATATTTTTAGAGGTCGGGCGGGAGGGGGAGAGAACCTCTAATATAAAATTTCAGCTGCGGGTATTTGTTAGTTTCTGAGATATTAATAAAAAACCTACGCAAAATACATTGAAATTTACCTATACAGATGTTACTAACACAACCATCTTCTTCGTTTCACAGTCGACGATACAATGTACGATATTGACCTCATCGCGCGATGGTTGTAACTGCATCAGTTTTTATTCCCGATACTATAGTGTAGTAATACTAGAGTATTCCTAAAGTCACATCGGTTCGGTGCCGGGTCATTCCACGCGAACTCGATCACTTTTTTCCCTCGATGTCTCGGATTTGGTTCAAACTTGAATATGTTGTAGCCCTCGTGAAAGTATGGGGGGTTTAATTCACCATTTTGTCGTTTTCGAATTTGTTTAAAAAATATAGGGCGTTGAGTTTTGCGATTTTTGCCTATTTTCATGAAAATGGGTTGTACTTATGCATTTTTAACTCGGAAACTATTTGTCGGATTTAGTTGATCCTAACGTTATTGTAAACTAGAAGGATCGGCCTTCCTGAATATTTTTGTTCCCGGTTAAAAAATCATTTTTACGATAATGAAAATTATAAATAAAGTTTTATTTTGCAAATTGAGGCTCAAGGTCGCGATTTTAAAAATCCGAAAAAATACCACCATATTCGCTGAAGAATTTCCTATAAAACCAGCCTTTCTCTTGTTGGTAATTTGTATATATTCAACGTCGCAGGAAGCTGTTAAAGACAGCGGCGCGCGCCGTTTCAGGTAAGCGAGCCGCGCGCTCCGCTATTACGGACGCCTGACCGTACCCCTCGCACCCTCTATTACTTCAATCAGGTCTAACAACGGTTGAAACAATAACGAAAGCTCACGTATTCATCACGAGGGTGTCATTTATACCTGCAGAAGAATTTTACTAATCCACTCTTGGCCAATGCTACTTTTTTATAATAATCAGATTTGTAAGTACCAGCTTGACTGTTCGTTGATTATTTGTTGAAAAAGTGCCATTGCTCGATGGAAACCACGAGAAGGTGGTGGGTTCTTTCCATCAGGAGTGGATAAGGATGGATTAGGAAGGTTGGCATGGATATGATCACTTCGAATAGCGAGGTTAAGGGATGCAAGTAAGAAAACGGTCGAAACTATTTCATTGTGCTGAACACAGTGCCAGCTTCATCACACGAGCAAGTTTTGCATAAAATTTTTTTGTCTGAGATTGGCGTGTAGCTATGGAAACTTCTAGTGCCAGTAAGAGGTAATGCTGCTGCAAATGCGAAAGTTCTCTGAAGACTAAAGACTTTAAAGGACGATGCCTAAGCAGAAATGTGTAGCGCTATATAAGTTTATTACCATCTTGGCCAAGAGTGGGTTAGTAAAATTCTTCTGCAGGTATAAATGACACCCTCGTGATGAATACGTGAGCTGTCGTTATTGTTTCTACCGTTGTTAGACCTGATTGAAGTAATAGAGGGTGCGAGGGGTACGGTCAGGCGTCCGTAATAGCGGAGCGCGCGGCTCGCTTACCTGAAACGGCGCGCGCCGCTGTCTTTAACAGCTTCCTGCGACGTTTAATATATACAAATTACCAACAAGAGAAAGGCTGGTTTTATAGGAAATTCTTCAGCGAATATGGTGGTATTTTTTCGGATTTTTAAAATCGCGACCTTGAACCTCAATTTGCAAAATAAAACTTTATTTATAATTTTCATTATCGTAAAAATGATTTTTTAACCGGGAACAAAAATATTCAGGAAGGCCGATCCTTCTAGTTTACAATAACGTTAGGATCAACTAAATCCGACAAATAGTTTCCGAGTTAAAAATGCATAAGTACAACCCATTTTCATGAAAATAGGCAAAAATCGCAAAACTCAACGCCCTATATTTTTTAAACAAATTCGAAAACGACAAAATGGTGAATTAAACCCCCCATACTTTCACGAGGGCTACAACATATTCAAGTTTGAACCAAATCCGAGACATCGAGGGAAAAAAGTGATCGAGTTCGCGTGGAATGACCCGGCACCGAACCGATGTGACTTTAGGAATACTCTAGTATTACTACACTATAGTATCGGGAATAAAAACTGATGCAGTTACAACCATCGCGCGATGAGGTCAATATCGTACACTGTATCGTCGACTGTGAAACGAAGAAGATGGTTGTGTTAGTAACATCTGTATAGGTAAATTTCAATGTATTTTGCGTAGGTTTTATATTAATATCTCAGAAACTAACAAATACCCGCAGCTGAAATTTTATATTAGAGGTTCTCGCCCCCTCCCGCCCAACCTCTCAAAATTTCAGTTCATTCCGTTGGTTGGGTCATACCGTAGTACAGCCATATAGTTTTTAACAAATTGTTATAATTAACTTCTCATTTGTATATGAAATATGTTCAGGTTATTATGGCGGACAACAAACGTATTAGGAAAGACTATAGTCTATGTTCTGATAGACATAAAAGGAGGAGAATTCAGCAATATTTGAAGGATATTGAAAGCCAAGGAAATCAATCTGATGCGGAATTGGCAATTGATGAGCTTCCTACCTCTTCACGGTACTTAGAATATAAAAATTCTGAAGTAAATAGTTCGCAGAAAGTGTACGAGTCTTGCGATGAAGTACCGTGCACCGACAATGACCATTTGAGGAATATTCACAACAATGATATTTGTGAAAGTGATGAAGAAGAAGACAGTCATTCATTATTTGATGATAATAATGACCACTATCATTGCATACTGGATTATGACACATCCGATGATGAATCAGCGAATGATATTGTTGATTACAATGAACCGGAGAGCCCTGCGACATTAAGACAGGATTTGTCCAACTGGTCACTACGAAATAATATTACGCATAAAGCCATCAACGAAGTGTTGAGCATTTTTTTATCGAACGTGCCCAAATGCTTATTACCGAAAGATGCCAGGACATTGTTACATACTCCCCGTACAAGTAATTGTACCAAAATACAGGGGGGAGAGTACTTACATCTTGGTGTAGAACAGATGCTAAAATGTTATGCTCAAATGTACGTTGAGGCAAATATTAACGTACAATATATAGATCTGTGTTTAAATATTGATGGCTTGCCGTTGTCACGGTCCTCCTCCAACAGTTTCTGGCCCATATTAGTAGCGGATACAATTTTGAAACGAATACAGATTGTTGGAATCTATTATGGGTATAAGAAACCAGAATCATCCAACGAGCTGTTGGACAAATTCATTGATGAAATAACATATTTCATAAACAATGGATTTATATATGATACTAATAAATTTTCTATTAGGTTAACAAAAATTATCTGCGATGCTCCAGCAAAATCGTTTGTATTATATACAAAAGGCCATACAGGCTTTTCGAGCTGTTCGAAATGCACAATTGTTGGGAAATCAGTTAACAAAACTACGTGTTTCCCTTACAACGAAGTGCCTGATACACTGAGGACAGACGAAGATTTTCTACGGCAAACCGACGAAGATTACCATAAAGGTACAAGTAGTCTGTTAAAAGTGCCAAATATTGGGTTAGTATCAAATGTGCCCCTAGACTATATGCACTTAATTTGCCTGGGAGTTATGAAGAAGCTCTTGCTATTGTGGATTAAGGGACCGTTAAACGTAAGGATTGGTGGACAAGCTAGGAACTTGATATCGGAACATCTAATATTGGTTGGAAATTCTGTACCGCGTGAGTTTTCGCGAAAGCCCAGAAGTTTGACGGACCTCAGTTACTGGAAAGCTACGGAATTTCGGCAATTTCTACTGTACACAGGTCCTATTGTACTCAAGCGTGTACTCGCGAAAGATATATACGAACACTTTTTAACACTGCACGTGGCTGTCAGTGTGTTAGTTAGCCCTATGTTAATTAATAGTGAAGAGAATATTAAATATGCTGAGGAATTATTGGAATACTTCGTTGAACATTTCGAGGTATTGTATGGGAAACAATATATTTCTCACAATGTCCATAACTTACTCCATTTGTGCAATGACGTTCGAAAATTTGGAGTGTTGGACAATTTTAGTGCATTTCCTTTTGAAAACTTTTTAGGTAGTTTGAAGAAGTTAATTAGAAAATCAGATAAACCATTGCAGCAATTGGCAAGACGTTATGGAGAACTGCAGCGGGGATCGGTTCTAAAATCATCAGCAATACTGGGAAAATATATTTGTAAAAGTTCCCATCACAATGGACCACTATTGCCCATTTTCTCAAACAATACTGTGACGCGGTACAAAAAATTGGAAAGTGATGGGTATTATATACATTGTGATGACAATAGAAATAATTGTTTCATGCTGAAGGATGGAACGATCATTCGCATTGTAAATATAGTGCAAATACGGACGGAAGAGGTGTACAATATAGTAGGTCACAAACGGAAAGTAGCTGCCGATAACCTGTTTGAGAAACCGTGTGAATCTTCAATTTTAAAAGTTTTTATTGTTTCCGAAAGGACACGATTATGTTATTGGCCGGTTTCACAAATAAAATGTAAAATGTGGAGTGTAAAAAGAAACGAAACACAGGATTACGTTATGCCCTTGCGACATAAGCATGACTAAATTTGAAGAGAGGGGCTATTCTCGTCGTCTCACCACGCTGTAAAGTGCGGTACCACTGATTCTGTCAGTGGTCACATGTGCCTGCAATAGCACTTGTACTCGCGGAACGTAGAATCACGCGAGTCGATCTACGCAAGCATAAGTTTACCAAAAAAGTGACAAAGGATATAATAGATTTTATCGGTCATGTGTCGCACCGCCTTGTAAAGTGCGGTACCACTGATTCTGTCAGTGGTCACATGTGCCTGCAATGGCACTTGTACTCGCGGAACGTAGAATCACGCGAGTCGATCCACGCAAGCATAAGTTTACCAAGAAAGTGACAAAGGAAATAAAGACTGTCACGTCCCGCGACGTGGAGTTAACTATTATTTAACCCTTTAAATCATTCATACTTACTGTTTCGTACTTTGGTATATTATAACTACCTCAAATAAGTTATCAATATAATACATAGCCGAAAAGGCATTATAATCGAAACTCGCGATAAGAAGAAACCAAGTCAAGAATCAACGAACGGCAGCAGTGCGCAGGAGAACCAGCACGAAGGAGGTAGCCGCACACCAGCTAGCCAATCGCGCGCACACCAAGGGAACCAGTAGACGCCAGCTGATGGGTCAGAGGCCCCTTCCGCCAGCGGAATCGACACCTTCACGAAGCTGCGCTCCTGATCATCGCCACAAATTTGCCCTCCCTTTATATCCCGTAAATCGAGCTCCAATACGGAACCGATGTACATTAACTTCAATCCCTAGTATGTGGGCTGTACGAAACCAATCGTACAGAGCACATCGAAAACCCAATAGCGTAAACATCTAAAAATGAATTAAAATAAGAATTTAACTATCGACGCTGCTGAGGGTTTCGTATGACGGGAGCAATACGTCTTAAGTAAGTCAGAAGATACCGAAATAGGTGCGCAATATTAATATTATAGTTAACAGTTAGCAACCGTTTTTGCACAATATTTTCTTAAAAGATTTATAAAGTGTTAAAATCACCGCAACAAAAATAAAGGTGAATTTTTATTATTATATCAGTGAGTGAAGTGTTTCCACCCCATTACCCCATCCTCTAAATCTGAGCGTTCGTCTTTTGGTATAATGAAATCAATTACGAAAATGTGCACTGATATTTCACGGGTTGCGCTGATTGATGGTACTACCTATGATCAGAACGTTGCCCGCGGTTTTACCAGAAATTAGGCGTAAATCGTGATCGACGCGATTTGTTGAAATATTAATGAATACAAATGTGGAGAAATCGAGCTTGCCTTCCCCGATGGTGCCGCTGAAGAGCAGAACGTTGCCCGCGGTAGCGCCTGATACGGAGGGTGAAGATTGATTTATCGGTCATTTAATAAATGTTATAGAAAATACCAAGAGATAAATGCCGAGAAATCATCGTGCGGGACGGGAAGTAGGGACGTATCAAGACATACATTTAGAAACAAATTTTTTTTTATTAATTAATTTGTCATGAAACTTTGATATAAATAAAAATTTCCTCCTCCGCCACTTCCTCCTTGGCCCCACCCACCTCCCCGGCCTCTTCCACCTCGTGCCCACCCACCCCGGCCTCTGGGATGTTGTCCCCCTCCCCCCCAGCCTGTGCGATCTTGTATCCACCCCCCCCGGCCGCTTCCACCCTGGCTTCTTCCTCGCTGCTCGTAGGTAGCTCCACCCCAGCCTCTTCTGCCCCTATCGGCACCGCGCCAGGCACGTCCACTGCCACTTTCTTCTTTCATTCGCCTGTATGCTAGCCGCTTCATAGCCTTATACATCTGAAACAGTACCATAAAAATTAAATTTTTTACTTCTACCCGTACACTATATAGTGAATCCCCAAAATATTGGGGCAGAACCGGAATAACATAGGGTCAAGTCAATTTCATTAAATGCAATGCTATATTATTTTATTCATAATATTGAAGCTCTTTGTGAGACAAATTGATACAATATACGATATTTTGTTACATTACAAATCGTGAAATATTGATAAACCGTAGATCTCACGTGAAATCAAATATTATCGTATATCACATTGTTCAATTCGTCTTCGACAGAGGTACTATTGTCCGGTTGAAAGAAGATCCCTACCAGGCGGTCTCGGGCGTTGCAGTCCGTCGCTGTGACGATTGGTCGCGAGTCACCTATTTGGGCACACTTTTAAAGACGGGGCACACGTATTTTCGTTATTGGCTGCAGTAGGCACATACGTTCTCGCACCGCGCGACGAAGAGACCGAACAAAACACATCGAGATCGAGTGGGATAGACCGATCTGACCGACGAACGCCAAAGAAATAGCGTAGGCATCACAGACGGTCAACCATTAATATATAATAACATACAAATTTCCTTATTTTTCACACTATGTTCTGGAAAGTATTATCATTGGTTTGGTAATAGGATAATACTATTATCTTTGGTTTGGTATCGGGATAATACTTTCCTAAACATAATGTGAAAAATAAGGAAATTTGTATGTTATTATATATTAATGGTTGACCGTCTGAGATGCCTACGCTATTTCTTTGGCGTTCGTCGGTCAGATCGGTCTATCCCACTCGATCTCGATGTGTTTTGTTCGGTCTCTTCGTCGCGCGGTGCGAGAACGTATGTGCCTACTGCAGCCAATAACGAAAATACGTGTGCCCCGTCTTTAAAAGTGTGCCCAAATAGGTGACTCGCGACCAATCGTCACAGCGACGGACTGCAACGCCCGAGACCGCCTGCTAGGGATCTTATTTCGACTGGGCAAAAGTACATTATTACGAACAAAAGAATATAGGGTAGACGCACCGTATATGGCCACGTTAAGGATTTCAGTGACTTTCATTCTAATTATCTTTAAAATTGTACTTAAAATCAGGAACCTATAAGCTTTACCAAATTTTACGCTATCTTTACTATTAATATCTAAGTTTTCATTAACTAGAGAAATCGTTACGTAATTAATAAAGTTAAAAAATGATAAGAAATAAACTTTTCATCGTTTGTGGCCACTTGCACACTAGTTTTGGCCAATTTCAATTTTTTTTAGGTTTTAGTGCATTTTTAATAAAATCGTTTAACATCAAATTTTTATTTTTAATATTTTTTATTTTCTACTTTTTATTGTTTATGGATTTACATTTCGCAGCTCTGACTTCTTTAGAAATATCTTTTGTTTAATTTCAAATCGCGATGCGACTAGCGACCCGAACGCAGCGGCTTTTTGTCGTTTTCGTAAAGCAAGCGAGTAGCTGATTTCAAGTCGTTTCGATTTGTGGTTATGGGTTATATTTATTGATGACTGGGTAATTTTCTCACCCGCTCGGGGTTAATTTCTTTTTTAAAACAGAGGATCGAAGTTGAATAAAATCGTTTAAAAAGCATAGTGGCAGAAAATAGAAATGTTCCATTTCTGCCCATGGGGTGGCCACAACTGGATACTCTACAATACAATAGAGTATTCAGTTGTGGCCACCCCATGGCCAGAAATGGAAAAGTTATTAAAATACTGTACCATTTCTTGCCACATAATTTGTTCGTAATAGTGAATTGAATTTGATAATTTTATACTTTCAGAATAATTTTGAAACTACATTTAACCTATATCTGCCATAATTTATATATAAACATACTTGGATTAGTAAATATGGGAATTTTACTTATCGTATATCCTTCACGATTGTTACAAGAACAGCGAACCGTTTACACACTTCTTAAAAAATATAATGTTTTTTCGCGTAAGCAATAAATGTAACCATATATTTCTGGCGGTATACTAAACAAAATATTTACGGTGTGAAATTCTACACATAATTGTGGCTGCAAGCAATTTGAAGCTAAGAAAACCGCGATAATTATGCACATGGCCAAAAACAGTACAGTGGCCACAAACGGTGCGTCTACCCTAGTATTTAGTATTGCGCATAATTACTTACTTTTTTCCATTTTTTATCCTCTTCTCCGGATTTTGCCTGCTTGTTCTTCTCCTCCTGCTTGTTCTTCTCCTCCTGCTTGTTCTTCTCCTCCTGCTTGTTCTTCTCCTCCTGCTTGTTCTTCTCCTCCTGCTTGTTCTTCTCCTCCTGCTTTTTCTTCTCCTCCTCCTTCTTCCCAGAGTTTTCTTCTCCCGCACCAACAAGTGCATCCTGCAACTGGAAATGATATAATGAATGTATTATTTTATTGAAAATAGTAAGCTTCTATGAACATACAGGGTGATTCTCTCGCTGAAGTCCTCAACGGCGATGCCGTCAATAATAAGCCGCGCCTCGCTAACAAGGAACGTTCGGCAACCCGGAAATTCAAAAAATTATGAAACGTGGTGTGCGAATAGAGATAACCCTATTTTTCTACTGACCTAATTTTGAACATGTAGGATATATTATATTTATCCGCGAATAATATACGCAAACATATTTTTGTGCGTCGAAATCCACGAAACTCAGCGAGGCGGGAGAATCACCCTGTTTAATATTATACAATTTTAATACTTACATTTGACATATCGTCCATTAAACACACACTTAATTTTTGTAAACTTTTTTTTGTCCGTTACTAGCTCCGTAAGTACTGGCGGTAATTCGAAGACTGACCCTCCTCGGTCAGTCCCTTCGGAAAGTCCCTTCGTCGCCGTAGTTTGCGAAAAGTCCGCGGGGGGCCTAGACTAATTTGTCATATCCGGCGGAACCCATTTTGGAAGTTATGTGCCGCATAAGAAACTATACCGCACGCTTAATAATAAAGGAATACAACTCCCACATACACAAAATGTTAATGTAATGTTTCATTTGTACTCCGTAAAGGCAAAACATATTAAATAGAAACCAGGGGCAAAAAATTTTGGGGCGCTAAACATTTTCTTGCATGAAGGCGCCAACCATCCTCGCGCTGGCCCTGTTTATGACCGGGCCTGGTATCCGTGCCCGCCGTCGCCGCACAGTGGGGCAAATCCGGTCGAAACGCGGTACAAAACATTTTCTGACTGAATTCATATATTTCTTCCTTATTTTTTCATTTCATTCAGTTAGGACGTATATTTGTGATGTTGTTGTTGTTACTGAATAATTAATGAAACTTGTTTGTCTAACTGTATTTCTAAATAAATTTGAAATCCTATAAAATTTAATAGTTATAAAATCTTTATTTATGTTAGTTCGAAACTATTTCACAAACATATTTTAATTAATTTGAACAAATATTACAAGCCGCCTTCGTTGAATTCATTTTTATTTGTTGTTTCTTCTGCGTTGTTTTTATGAAAATGAAATTTGGTACACTTCCAATACGCACCTCAACACATAATCCCACCAAAAATTAGTTGAATGACAAGAAAGCTTTAAATAACAATCCTAATTGTGAAGAATTTCGAGATTGCCCTCTTCGAAACCACGTAGTCGGGTTAAAAATTTTTGAATGTGAAAAATAATCATGCTACATTATGATCCAAATGTTCAATCAACTACCCGTAAAAAGAATTGCAGTATGGCGATATTTTTGTAAAAGGACTTAGTGCCGCGTTTTGACCCGATCTGCCCCAGTGTGCGCCGTGCTCGCCTTCACGTAAACATCGCCTTCACGTAAACATAAATTGCAATATCTTGAGTAAATATTAACGGATCGTTTTGAGACTTGAAACATAGAACTCAGAAAACTCTAGCGAAGCCGTAAAATGTATGCACAAAACCCTTATGTTAAAAAGGGTAATAATATTTAATTAAAAAGTAATACTGGAAATAACCCATGCTTTTCAACGTTCGCCGTTAAAAAGAATCGGGCCAATTTTAAGGGGGTAGACACGGATAATGCAGCGCGCTGTATACCGACACAATCTGGCCCAAAACATAGGTTCGGGATTTTTCGTTTTTCGTCCTTATATGAGCATATTTCTGGCTGGGCGATGTCTCATTCGAAAGAGGAAAGTTCAATGCGGAGCGCTCTGCTCATGGTTCAACGAGATAGTGTTTATACGTAATAATATGAATCTAAGCATTGTTAGGTCACTAAAAGAGTTTTGTGACTCAAACGGTGAGCAGAGCGCTCCGCATTGAACCTTCCTCTTTCGAATGAGACCTCGCCCAGCCCAAAATATACTCATATAAGGACGAAAAACGAAAAATCCCAAACCCATGTTTCAGGTTAGATTGTCGGCATTACAGCGCGGTGCATTGCCCGTGTCACGTGGCGTGTTTACCTCCTTAAGTATTTTTAGGTCACTAAAAGAGTTTTGTGACTCAAACGATGAGCAGAGCGCTCCGCATTGAATCTTCCTCTTTCGAATGAGACCTCGTCCAGCCCACAATCTGCTCATATAAGGATGAAAAATGAAAAATTCCAAACCCATGTTTCAGGTTAGATTGTCGGTATTACAGAGCGGTGAATTGCCCGTGTCACGTGGCGTGTCTACCCCCTTAAGGTAGATATAAATTGCAGCGACAAAGTTTTTTCTTAATATACAAGGAAGATTTTCACCAATTGTCACACTGATTGATAAATAATTGTAGAAGATATGACGATATATATAAATCTCGCGCGCCACCAGCAGTCAACCGCCACGTATCAGCCAATGCGATATTTAGCAGTTTTAGCACTCGCGTTGACAGCTGGCGCCATGCGAGAATTTATATATACTATATAATGTCATATCTTGTACAATTATTTATTAATCAATTTGAAAATTGGTGAAAATCTTCCTTGTATATTAACCCTCTAGGGACGGGGATGTTTTAAACTTAACGTAGAATTTTTTTGAGCGTTAAAATAGTCTATTCTTCGGATTTGGAAGCTACTCGTTAATTTTTTTTTTAATTTTTTTTTTAATTTTTTTTTAATTTGTTTATAACAAAAAAATTTTTTTTTTTAATTTCGGGTTCTGATGGTACAACAGTTTTTTCTCTGCCTACTAAAGGTCACTATACCTATCAAATCTCGATCTTATTGATGGAACGTAAATAAAAATGTGTTAATTGAATGGGACTCTGGAGTTCCACTCGTCCCTAGAGGGTTAAGGAAAAACTTTGAACTTCCTACTCTGAATAATATAGTGTGTGTGAATGTAAAAAATGTGTAGCTGATTTATTTAACAAATCAATGGTGTGTATAAATGTTTCTCCTTTTTCCATAAGAATTTTGTAAAAAATATGTACATATACAGTAATCTGCACCTACAATAATTATTATTGATAGCAATTAGAGAAAAGTCGATATAAGAATCGATTCTGGAACCTTTGTTGTAAAATGCCCGAAAAGTTGCCTGAGCATTGCCTGAGAATGTCCTGAGCGCTCCGTGAGCATTGCCAGAGAATGTCCTGAGCGCTCCGTGAGCATTGCCAGAGAATGTCGTGAGCGCTCCGTGAGCATTGCCAGAGAATGTCCTGAGCGCTCCGTGAGCATTGCCAGAGAATGTACTGAGCGCTCCGTGAGCATTGCTAGAGAATGTCCTGAGCGCTCCGTGAGGATTGCCAGAGAATGTCCTGAGCGCTCCGTGAGCATTGCCAGAGAATGTCCTGAGCGCTCCGTGAGGATTGCCAGAGAATGTCCTGAGCGCTCCGTGAGGATTGCCAGAGAATGTCCTGAGCGCTCCGTGAGCATTGCCAGAGAATGTCCTGAGCGCTCCGTGAGGATTGCCAGAGAATGTCGTGAGCGCTCCGTGAGGATTGCCAGAGAATGTCCTGAGCGCTCCGTGAGCATTGCCTGAGAATGGCCGGAACGTTCCGTGAGGCTGGCAGGAAGGTTCCAAGTGGCAATGTTCCACCGCCACATGGCTGGAATGTTCAAGGAAGGTTCCTATGTCCGCACCGAGGCAACATTCCACGGCAACCCCCATGGAACCTTCCTGCAAGCTTCGGGCCACGGAGTGTGCTGTATGGGTTAGGGTAAATCCGGGACACGCGGTCGACCTAATATAAAATGGCTATTAAAACTAATATAGATATTACTTATTTTATCAGAACAAACCTAATATGTTCAGAATTTTATGCCGATTCAGAAAAACTGGTCGATATTTGCTTTAAGACAATATTTACTGTAAATCGGGTTGAAAACTGAAGTCGTGACATCTGACCACCTCCCCCGAGGTGCCGGGAGAAATGGTTTTCGTCGTTGGCAGAGACCACTCACACAATTATTCATGGAAAATTAACAAAGGATAAAGCAAAATTATTTATGAGTGAATACAACTACGGATTCATTGATATTTAATTTGTTTACGCTAAACAAGTAAAGAACACATCAAAGAAAAAGTGAATTACCTACTGGCGATTAGCAAGGCAATTGAATATAAAAGTGAATAAATACACTAAATAAACAAAAGTAATAATAAAATAATAATAAAAAATAAAAAAATAAACAAAAATAATAAAAAAATCATAACTCGACCATCTCACCTTTCTGCGGCGAGACATGGTCTTCTCGTTAGCTTTGAGAGGAAGAGTTAAATATGGCCAAATACTTTGGCTGCATTGTCCCTCGATGTCTCTACTATCTTATTATTCCAAACATTAAAGGAAAATAAACTTAGAAGTATATCTTAAATACGATTCTGTACAATCGCTGTTTGACAAAAGAGGTTAAATGTAACATCAATTTACCTTTTATAGCCTATAAATCGAGTAAACCACAGAAGGAAGCGAAATAACGCTATTCATGCAACTATTTGGCTTCTAGAGAAGTAATTGGTCTGCACTTTAATGCATTTTTACGTATAGACTCTGAAATATAGCGACACGACCAACTCTCCGGCCCGACCGCGTCTCCCGGATTTACCCTATACAGGAATACAGTGGATTAATAACCCATGATGAAATGCAGCTACAATTCCTAATGCAAGTTGTTGAGGACCATCGTAGATTGTACCCTGACAGCAGGAAACAGACACTGTCTGATGTCTGAGCCTTTGTGAACAATAAATTTAACAAATTATCAAATACAAATGTCATGTAATGTAACGTAAATGTATAAATTAAAATATGGCCATTATATGTTGAATTTTCATAATTTCTATAATCTTTGACTCACTTGAGCTACTCCTAAACATAAGAATGTATTGTCTAAAGTTTTTATATAGTGTTTGTGTATCTAAAGGAACAAATCAGTAGTAACTTACTAGTTCCACTTAGTGTTTCAAGCCCTTCCATATAATTGTCATGTACATTGGAAATTTTACCATCATTGAGCTACCCCTAAATATAGATCAATTGTGCTCATGTTCTGCTGGATTTCGTTTTTTATAGAAAGGAACAAATTGAGATGGTGAGAAGATCATATTGTTATGTCTCGCGTTTGGCATAATGGTAAAAGAAGGTACAACAAGAACAAGAACACATATAACTAGAACAAGTTAGAATACAAGGAAGGCAATGTAATTCGGTAGAGGGTCTTGGTACACGTCAGCTCGCGATGGCGTCTGCTTATCAAGTGACAGCTTGACAGGCGATCGGTCCGATCGCCTTCTTCTCGCTGTCCTCTTGTCTTCGTCGCGAGCACCAGCAGGCCATGGATTCTCTCTATAGGGTGCTCGCAACACTGCTCCCCCCTCCTCGAGAAGTGGTCGTCCTGACCGCTGCAGCTTCTCCAGCGACTGCAGTTGTACCCTGGCTCGGAAGAGTGGGAAGAACGCTACGTGGCCTCTTCCGTCCGTCGCCTCGGCATTCACCTTCACGCCCAGGGGAAAAACCACCCCAAAAACCCTGAGCAAGGCGTGGGTACGTGGGTCCCGCGTTTCTGCCCTCCACTTGCGTCTTCGTACTTGTGAACTTCTTTCTTGTGTGATTTTCCTCTTCTTCGACGGGGCATCTTCTTCTTGGGCAGAGGTGGGCGAGGAGGTCGTCTTCTGGTTGTGGCTCTTCGACTTTACAGCTGTCAGGGTCCGAGTTAATGTTCTCGGGACGGCTCCCCTGTTTCCTTTCTCCCTCGGTGCCGGTTCCTCTGGTATTCTTGGATTCTTCACCGGAGGCTTCCGGAACGTCCCTCGTTGTTCCGCTGTATTTTCTCGAGCGTCCCCCGACGGTGTTGCCTCTTCCTCGTTGTTCGGCCGTTGCTCGAAGTCCTCATCCTTTGTCGTTCTGGAGTCAATTCCTGGGTTGCTCAGGTGGTGTCGCGTTCTGGGTCCCCTTAGTGAATAAACATTTCTGACATTAGCATTGGCGTTCCTGTAGGTCGTCCATTCGGGCCGCACGAACCAGTAGCCAGAAAGGGTGGCCGGGCACGCAAGCAGAGGGTCGCAACTAGTCACGAGCATGCAAGCGGCCCAGCCCCCAGTCCAGCCGCCGGACTCGTCGACCCTAGATGTCTTCTTTCTTCTCTCTTCTTCGCCTCCAGTTTTCCCATCCTTGACCTCCTGATGGCCCCTTTCCTCTTCGTGGCCTCTGGTGCTGCTCCAGGGGACCGTCTCGTTGCAGCTCGTCAACGGCCCCGTCTCCGCGATGCCCCCCCCCCCCCCGACCGATCGGTGCTTCGCACGTCCGTCCGGTGGTTGGGGACACCATTTCCCGTCTGCTGCCCACCCTGTCGAGTTGGGCCTGTTGGTACGCATGTACCGGGGAGCCGCCCAGATCCAAGTCAACAGGGCTAGAGGAGCGGTTCCACGTATGTCCGCGCTCCCCTGCGGGCTGCTACTCTGTCGTAGCACATTCGGGGAATTCGGGGCCGCATCCAAGCCGCGGCAGCAGTCCCCCGACACCTTGTCCCTCGTCGTGGGGTATCGTGTTCCCTGTAACAGACTCAAGAGCGGGGGCTGGGCTACGAAGGCAACCTCCGCAGCCCAGTCCACGTATCAGCTTAAACTAATCTTCTTTCTTGAGTCTTCTCTGTCTGTGGTGTCCCTCGGAAGTCTTTATTCCTCTTGTAATTGTCCTTCGTATTTCGCAAGGCGTCGCACGTGGACCACCTTGCACTTCTTCCTAGGCGAGCGTTGAATCCTGTAGACGACGTCGTTGATCTTGTTCACCAGCGTGTAGGGTCCTTCCCAGTCGGACTGTAGTTTTGGGCACTTCCCTTTCACTCTTCGTGGTTGGAATAACCACACTCGTTCTCCTGGTTGAAACTCCACCGCGTGGACACGGTGGTCGTACCATGATTTCATCTTTGAACTGTAGATGTCCAGCCGGCGTCGAACAAATTCGTGGATCTTCTGTGTTTTTCCTCGTAACTATGCTGCGTAGCCTTGTTCGACGTCCTCTTCGTCTTCGACGTCAGGAGGTAATCCTCTCCATAGTTGTAGAGGGAGACGAAGTTCCTGGCCATACAGGATCATCGCTGGCGTTAATTGGGTCGCCTCATGCCGTGCCGATCTGTAGGCGAGGAGGAACACGGGGATCCACTCGTCCCAATCCCGCTGGTGTTCTGAAATAAACATAGCGAGGTATTGTAGCAACGTCCTATTTAAACGTTCTACCAGTCCGTCGGATTGGGGATGCAGGGGGGTTGTTCTTGTCTTCTTGATTCCGAGCAGCTTCAGCAGTTCTTTGAACACGGAGGATTCGAAGTTTCTTCCCTGGTCCGAGTGTATCTCTAGAGGCACACCATGACGACACACTACGTTTTGTAGAAGAGCCCTTGCCACTGTGACAGCTCGCTGGTCCGGCATCGCGATGACTTCAGGCCATCGGGTGAAGTAATCTGCCACCACCAGCATAAACCTGTTCCCGGCCTGGGACCTCGGGAGCGGACCCACAACGTCCAGGGCAAGCCTCTCGAACGGAGCTCCCACGTTGTATATTTTCAGGTTCCCAGCTCCCTTCTGACGTGGTCCCTTCTTCGCCGCACAGGTGTCACACCGCCGGCACCACTCTTCAACGTCTTGTCGGCATGAAGACCAGAAGAACTGTTGGCGGATCTTCGCCAAGGTCTTGTTTATTCCGAAGTGTCCAGCTGCTGGTGCATCATGGAATTCCCTCACCACCTCTGTCACCCTTTTTCGTGGCACCACCAAAAGTCGTGAGGTTGTTGTACCATCGTGGGATTCCCATTTCCTGAAAGGTAAACCTTCATGAATTTCCAGCGAGTCCCAGATGGACCAGTAATATTTCAATTGGGGGGAGAAACGGGCCACGTCTTGCCAGCCTGGTTTCTCTCCCTCCCTCTTCTTTTCAAGGATGAAACCAATCTCTTCATCCTTCTGTTGACTTTCTTTCCATCCTTAGGTGTCTTCTTCTATGGCGAATATCCGATGGATCTTCTTTGTCAATTCTGTTTCCTTTTCTGTTTCTCTCTCTTCTATTCGTTTGCAGTTTTTACAATCTTCTTCGATGGAGGGTCTCCTGGATAGACCATCGGCGTTTCCAAGGGCTTTTCCTTCCCTGTGACGGATCTCGAAGTCATACTCTTGTAATCGTTCGATCCAACGTGCGAACTGTCCTTCGGGGTTCTTGAATGTTAGTAGCCAACGAAGTGCTGCGTGGTCCGTCCTTACGAGGAATCTTCGTCCGTAAAGGTAGTGATGGAAGTGTTCGATGGACTTCACCACTGCCAGTAATTCTCTCCGGGTGACGCAGTAGTTCTTCTCAGCTTTTCCCAGCGTCTTGGAGAAATAGGCGACGACCTTTTCCTGTCCGTCGTGTTCCTGTGAGAGGACGCCGCCTATGGCGAAGTTAGAAGCGTCTGTGTCCAATATAAAATCCTTCTCCACTGTTGGGCATGCTAGCACCGGGGCTCCGATGAGTCTTTTCTTCAGCTCCTGGAAAACTCCTTGGCATTCTTCGATCCATTCGTAATCTTGTTTGGTCTCGGTGAGGCGATGCAGGGGTCTGGCTATTTTGGAGAAATCCTTCACAAATTTCCGGTAATATGTGCATAATCCTAGGAAGCTTCTTAATTCCGTGACGTTCTTCGGTTGTGGCCATTCTGAAATTGCTTGACTCTTCTCTGGGTCCGTTTTGACTCCGTTTTCTGTGACGATGTGTCCCAGGTATTTCACTTCTCTGCAGAAGAAAGAGCATTTCTTTGGGCTCATTAACAGTCCAGCCTGACGTAGACGTGAAAACACTACTCGTAGACGTTCCAGCTCCTGTTCAAAATCGTTCCCGTAGATGATGATGTCATCTAAGTAAACTAAACAGATCTTCCAGGTCAAATCTTGAAGTACGTCCTCCATCAGGCGTTGGAACGTTGCGGGGGCGTTGCACAGTCCAAAAGGCATTACCTTGAATTGCCAGAGTCCCGTTCCTCCTGAAAATGCGGTCTTCTCTCGGTCCTTTTCGTCCATGGTGATATGCCAGTATCCGCTCTGTAAATCCACGGTAGAAAACCACGATGATCCGGAGAGAGCGTCCAGAGTATCCTCGATGCGGGGCAGGGGATACGAATCCTTCTTACTGATCTCGTTCAGACGACGGAAGTCTACGCAGAAACGGATGCTTCCATCCTTCTTCTTCACCAGGACGATCGGAGAAGACCATGGGCTACAGGATTCCTCGATTACGCCTTGAGCCAACATCTTCTGGAGTAGTTCCTCCACTTCTGTTCGGCGGTGTAGCGGCAACCTCCGTGGTACCTGCTTTATGGGTCGGTGATCTCCGGTGTCGACGACGTGCTTTACCCGGTTGCAGTTCCCTATTTGACTCGGGTCCGCGGCGAACACGTCCTGAAATTCGCAGCGCAATTCAGCAAAAAGCTCTTTCTGCCTTTCCGACAAACCTGGCGAGCAGCGGGTATACAGCTCCTCCAAATGCTGTGGGACGTCGTTCCCCTTCTTTCTTTCTGTTTCTTCTTCTCGGCGGTCGGTTCACCACAGCGTATTTCCGGTTGACCAGGAATGCACAGCACATTCCGGGATAAGTCGATGCTGCAGCGGTGTTTCTTCAAGAACGCCGCTCCCAGGATGCACATCTCCACCATCTGGACGATGTAGAAATCTTCTATGCTCGAAAGTCCTCCATCGCTGATTTCTAGGCTCTTTTTACCAACCACTTTCATTTTCTCTCCGGTCGTGGAGCGGATGTCCAGCCTTGCTCGGACGACGTCCTTCGTGGCACATAGTTTTTCCTCTAGTAGATTGATGGGAGATCCTGTGTCCAAGATGATCCTACAGGGGTTCCCTCCGATTTTCCCGTAGACGTAGGTGTCGGTCCACGGAGTTTTCGGACCTCCAGTCGCCTCCTGCATCGCCACACTCTTGACGACCGGGGGACTGTCTCTTGTGGTCCGGCGTCTCCCCCTTACGCCGTCCTCTTCTCGTTTCCCTGGTAGGCTGGTTTCTTAGGAGGGCCTCCTTTGGCCTGGCCATTCTTCGCTTTGTAGCAGTCCCTCTGTACGTGGCCTGTCTTCCCGCAAAGCCAGCATGTCCTAGGGGGGAAGGTCCGTTCGGTCCTCGGGTTGGTCGAACCTTCTCCTCTTTTCGGGTACCCTTACAAAATTGGTGGACGGTTTAGTCCTCCGTTTTTCGAGGTATCGTTCCCTAGACTCGTCCGCGGGTCGGCGCGACGTTGCCTCAACGGCCTCAATTTCTAGCGCTCTAGTCAAGGCAGCTCATAGGGTCGTGAACCCGCCGAGACGTAATTCCCGCTGTATTAGTGTACTCGAAAAGGCCGTCGCAAACTGAGACGCGGCGAGTTTGTCGCGAGTTTCCGCGGGGCAGTCGGTGAACGCGGACTGGGCTAACCGTTCAATTTTTGTGGCAAGCGAGGAGATGCTCCCATCTCTCCGCTGTTTGTAATTTTGGAAAAGAACGTAATTTAAATTAGATAAATTTTTCGCTCCGTAGCGGGATTCAAGGGTTGCCTCTAACTCTGCGAAATTTTCGCATTCGGCCGCGGAGAGTGTTGTAAGGATGCTCCTCGCCGAGCCTCCGAGGGACGCGATCAAGGCTGTAGCCTTTTTGGCGTCGTCCCATCCATTAGCGCGCGCGATGGTCGCGAACTGTACCTTATACTCTTCCCACGAGCCCTTTCCATCAAAAACGGTCGGCTGCACCGCGTACCCTAGACTAAGCACGCGGGGTTCGGACGAAGGGGTAGCGGCGGTTGTCGCGACAGGGGCAGGGTTAACCGTCGGAAGAACACTATTTACACCATTCATGCCACTGCCAACCGAACTGGGATCGTTTCGTAAAGAAGCGGTTACGACCTGTATTCGTTCTTCTAGGTTGGACATCCGAGCCTCGAAGGCCGCTTGTGTCTGTCGGTCGGCCGCTTCCTTCTCCTCCCTGCGTTGGTCCTCCCTTTGCCGGCGGGCCTCGTCCTCCCTCCGTTGTTCCCGCATCTGTCCCACGATGCTTAACTGGAGGCTGGTGAACAGTTCTTGGATCGAGGCGTCGCCGGTCGCTCCTAGGGACGTTTCCGCCGAGGCCGCGGAAGCGCGAGTGGGCATGCCCTTTCGAGGGGGCATCCCACTTCTGACACCATTGTTATGTCTCGCGTTTGGCATAATGGTAAAAGAAGGTACAACAAGAACAAGAACACATATAACTAGAACAAGTTAGAATACAAGGAAGGCAATGTAATTCGGTAGAGGGTCTTGGTACACGTCAGCTCGCGATGGCGTCTGCTTATCAAGTGACAGCTTGACAGGCGATCGGTCCGATCGCCTTCTTCTCGCTGTCCTCTTGTCTTCGTCGCGAGCACCAGCGGGCCATGGATTCTCTCTATAGGGTGCTCGCAACAATATTTTCATAGTTGAAAAATAAGCTCCACCCTATTATTTATGTACTTGGCGTAATTTTTGTACTTTTTTAAAGTTTTTTATGGGGATCTCACTTCTTTTTACAAAGATAATTCATGTACTTGGCGTAATTTTTTTACTTTTTTGAAGTTGACTGCCACGTGTGCTAAAAATAAGGAAAAAGTAAGGAAATCCCAATAAATTATAAATTCTGATCTATCTTCGTCACACGTTCACGTGTTTATGGCGCCCTGCAGCCTATCTAGTGACGTTAGAGGATAAGGTATATACTTGGAATACTCGTAATAGCGCAAAGCAGCTCAGCGAGTGTACTTTATTTATTTTTTGGTTAAGGATAAATTCTACGTAAGTTTAACAACTACGAAAAGAAACCATGCGCACTGCATTGTCGATTTATATGTATTTTATGGCGCTGAACGTATTTAACATTGACAATGAACTGTAATAACAACCACAATTAACACCTTTCGAAGAAAAATATGTATGCATTTTTAGCATTTGGTGGCCAAGCTTGTTTTTCTACTCGTTATTTATTTTACACGTATACATGAAAATACGCTTATTACATTTGCTCGTGCAGCGGGTTACTTTCTCTTCGTCTGCATCGTTAACTGAAATAGAACACATTTACTAATTATTTATAAATTATCACATGTGCTTATATGTCAAGATCATTGAATGAATAATTGCGTGTGCAAAACCCTACCTTCAAATTTGTGTGTACATAGTCTGACGTAGATCACACTACATCATCTTCTGCTTCGATTATCTGTAAATATATGAAAGCCACATTTTTTTTTAATTATACGACTTAACGTAGAATTTATATAGAAATATAGAAATAGGGTGGCCTTTTGCTATAGTAATTGTAGATACTGCATAATGTGTCTAAAGTAGGTGAGAGCGTATGGTTAAAGTATTACGAATGTCTTTCACAAAAGATTGAATTACGAATGTCTTTTACAAAAGATTGAAAAGCATCAAGGGAGATGTGTTTTCAGCGTACTTTCTTAACTAATGTAACTTGCTCTATATTGGAAGCAGTCCACCATAATCTATTTTCTTAATAATTCTTAATGCTACGTCGTTTGACAAATTTTGTAGATGTACCTTATTTGACAAATTTCCAAAAACTTGTGCGAAACAAGATGCTCTGTCTATTTATCTAATCTTCTCCGGACAACCTCCAAGCCTGTGCGTCCCCTTCATTTTTATCCAAGTTGTTTCCGCCGAAGGGCAGGAAAGAAAAATGCCGGCTCTGGGGTGGGTCGATGGGAAGGAACAATCAGCAACGACCAGTCGCCGGACACAGACACAGTTTATTTCGCGTGGTCACACACCGACCACGGACGTCACAATCACGAATATACAAAGTACGGCACACAAAACGCGTGGGCGTTGGCGAAGAAGGTTCGCGCGCAGATCAAAACTCTGCTGTATCCGTAGCGCAATGGGCGCAAAAGGCGAAGCGTTCAAAACGTGCTAGGACGTGCGATGCTGTCAACCGACTAACGGTTGCCGGGCGAGCGCTCTGAAACGATCGGTGTCGTAAATCAAAACAATGTCAACGGCCTCAGCTGACTCGTCAGCTGTTGAGGATGAGTCAGCGGGCACTCGTTTGAACCGGTGATTTGACGCGCTTCTTACGGCCGCAACACAAGTCCTGTGCGTTCCCTTCAGTTCTATCCAAGCCCCTTCATTTTTATCTAAGTCCTATGCGCCCCCTTCATTTCTATAAGCTTTACATAAAAACTCTAAATTAAAAATAATTTGCTGGTATAATAAAAATATCTGTCAATTTAAATGCAATGCAATTTGTTATAATATATATTTTGTACATGCATGGTACAAATTTCCAGAAACTTATGCGAAAGAAGATGCTTCTCTGTCGAACCTTCTCCGGACAACTTCCAAGTCTGCGAGCCTACATAAAAAATCTATTAAAAATTTTTGGTGACCCACCTTGTTAATTGAGACAATCATTCAGTCTCCCATGTAGTGTAAAAACTCGTGACATTTCAAATTTGGAAAACTTACCTTATTTGACACTTGGCAGGTGTTTGCGATTCGAGCAGTAGTTCCTCTCACCACCGCTCTCATCTCACCGCAGCACCTTACGGGCAGCGGAGCACGACGGCAGATCTACAATCGATCACCGAATCAGATCTGGCCGCCGGTGCGATCACCCAATAGGACCAGTCGTCCGCGCGATCACCCAATCAAAGCTCACTTCCGCTTGGCGCGTCTTCCAGAAGCTTCTGGAAGACACCAAGGCGGAAGCTGGCTTGGGGCCATTGTTCACTCTTGTTCGAAACGTTCACCGAATCTCACGTATCGCGCTCAAGCTCTTCGTACAGCACAAACGCGCATTTCTCAAGGTCTCACGCTCATCTCTTCAGCATCAAGCTCATTACCGCTCATCCATCGCTCATCTTTGGTTTTAATAAACGACGTACGACATTTTCATCACGCTGTGCTTCTTGACTCGACTTCGCCACCCTAACCTCAAATTCCGGCACGCGAACAACACCTATTCGCGAACATTTGGTCCTTCGAGCCGGATTGGTGAAGTGCTTCAGAGTGCAGTGATCGTGCTCAAGCTCACCCGCTCACCCGCTCATCACTCATCGTTCAGAGATGCCAGACAAAACGACCACCTCATCGGCGTCGTCGAGGTCAACGTCGCCCACGCCGACGCCCACGACGGCGGTGCTCACGCTCACCATTCCAGACGAAAAGCCTGGGACCTCAGCACCGGCCACCGCGAAACAAAGTAGGGACACAAGGGCCACCTCACCGTCACACATTCCGGCAGAGCTCATCATGAAGGCGAAAACTCAGGTGGGTCGTTTCAATTCTCTCAACGACTTTCAAACTGAAATCCCCACACTCGCTCATACTACATCTCTCGACGAGGTACGCGTGCTCAGTTCTCACGTAGAAGATCTGCATCAGGCCTTTATAAGGGAGCACGCCTATTTTGAAATCACTTGGCCAGTGAAGTGCCTCGATCATGAGTACTTCACCTCAGAGCTCGTCAATAAGGAGAGGCAGCTCCATCTTAAGACGAAACTCAGGCTCAACCGTCTTCGTGAAGACGTGGAGGCCATTGCTCAAGCAAAGGTCGCCGTCTCACCCGCTCAACCACTATCTCGAGCGTCAAAGCTGCCCGAGATTGCGCTGCCGACCTTCTCAGGCAGCTACGTGGACTGGCCTGCATTCAGCGAGCTGTTTACATCGCTCATCATAAGGGACACACAACTCATGGACATTGACAGGTTGCACTACCTACGCTCTAGTGTGACTGGCGAGCCAGCAAGGCACGTGAATGCCTACCCGCTCACTGGCGCCTCATTTCAAGCATGCTGGGAGTACCTGACGAAGCGCTTCTCCAACAAGCGCGTGCTCATTCAGGAGCAGCTGAACAAGTTGTTCAGTTTGCCAGCGATCCAGACTCGCAGCTCAACCGCTCTGGACAATCTACGCTCGTCCATCACCGAGGTGACCAAGACGCTCAAGGCGTTGGGTGCGGCAGAGGACATGCTCAACTGTGTTCTCATACACCTCGCTACCAACTGCCTCGACAAACACACCAGAGAGGCATGGGAGACCTCGGTGGGCTCAGCCAACGAATATCCAAGGTACGAGCAGTTGGAATCGTTTATTGACAACAAGATTGTCGCCTTGGAGCAACTGGAGGCCTCTGCTCAAAAACAAGCTCACCAAAAAAAGGCTCAACCTCCCTCTGCTGCACCCAGTCGCCCATCTCAACGCTCAGCCACCTCTCACGCAGCGACACACACACAGAAACGCTCAACGCCCACAATCTCAGCGAACAGTTACCCGTGCGATTGCTGCCAGGGACCGCATTTCGTGGTGATGTGTCCGGAGTTCCGTGACATGTCGGTGGAATCGAGGCGCAGGATCATCACGCGGTACGAGCTGTGTCGAAATTGCTGTGGCAGACACAGTACAGAGGTGTGCAAATCTCACCTCAAGTGCAAGACGTGTGGGGCTCGACATCACACGATGCTGCACTTGAAGGGGACCACAGCTCAGCCATCTCAAACCTCCGCTCCAGCTCAATCCTCATCTCAAGGCTCAGCTCAATGAGAAGTTGGTGCAGTCGTCGCACCCCGCTCAAGCTCAACAAACCAGTCTCAAAGCTCACGCTCAAAGGGTTTTCCACTTTACCCGCTAGCGGTTCGCTCATCATTCTCAACCACGTCACTCTTGGCCACGGCCAACGCACAGCTCATCACTCCAGTATCATTCTCTCCAGTTCGGCTTCTCATCGACTCAGGCTCCGAGCTCACCTTTATCAAGGAGGAGGTCATCACCCAACTCAACATTCCACGTGTGCAATCATCCATTTCAATTAGTGGCCTTGGAGGTGCCAGATCTATCCAGACAAGAGGAATCGCACTGCTCACACTGCGCTCGAATTACGATTCGACAACGATACAGGTTCAAGCTCATGTACTCAAAGCATTAACCTCCAATCTGCCATCGGTCGAAGCGCCTCGACAGGAGTGGCCACATCTCAACGGCCTCATGCTGGCTGATCCCGACTTTCTCACGCCGAGGCCTATTGACATGGTCATCGGCGCAGACACATACGGACAGATCATCAAACCTAACCTCATCAAGTCAGACCCGTCAATGCCAATTGCTCAATTTTCAATGTTTGGGTGGCTCATTCTTGGACCAATCACCATCCACAATTCACAGATTGCAACATCTCATCACTCTGCTGTGGTACAGCATAGCAACAATGATCTCCAAGAATTGTTGACGAGGTTTTGGATTCAAGAAGAGCTTCCCGGTGATACCCCCACTCAGCTCACGCATAAAGAAGAGGAGTGCGAGGAGCACTTTCGAGAGACTCACTCGCGTGACTCAACAGGAAGATACATCGTCCGCATCCCGCTCAAGTTATCTCCAAGGCTCCTGGGCAATTCATACAACACGGCTCACGCATGCTTTATGCGTACACGCAACAGACTCAAGAAGGACGCTGGACTTCGTGAACTCTATGAAGGGTTCATGAACGAGTACAAAGATCTCCAGCACATGGTAAGAGCACCATCAATCTCTCCTAATTCTCATTCCATTTTCTATTTGCCACACCATGGAGTGCTCAAGCCCGACAGCCAGTCAACCAAGCTTAGGGTCGTCTTCAATGGCTCAAGCCCCTCGGGCTCAGGATGCTCAATCAACGATCTCATGCACACCGGCAAAAATCTCCTGCTCAATGTCACCGACGTGCTGCTGTGGATACGTCAGCACAAATTCATATTTGCCACGGACGTGACGAAGATGTACCGTCAAGTCCAGGTGGATGAAGCCGATCAGGACCTGCAAAGGGTGCTGTGGTTCGACGGCAATCAGAAGGAGGTGCCATACAAGCTCACCACCGTCACATACGGATTGAAGGCTGCTCCATTCTTGGCTGTCAGGGCTCTACTTCAACTCGTGGAAGACGAAGGCCATCGCTTCCCACTGGCAGTGCCATCGCTCACTCAAGCCAGATACGTCGACGACATATTCGGCGGCGCCGACACAGGTGAGAGACTCATTGAAATCGCTCAACAACTAAAAGACCTGTGCAACGCGGGAGGCTTTCCACTTGCCAAATGGCATGCTACTCATCCTCCGTTGCTTGATTCAATTTCCCCTACTCAGAGAGCTCTCGGCTCAATACTTTCACTAGACGACTGCAAAACCAAAGTTCTCGGATTACATTGGAACGTGCTCAAGGATAGCTTTTCATTCTCAGCCAAACCGGCAACGAGCTCAAAATTCACCAAACGCCTCATTCTCTCAGAAGTAGCTCAAATATTTGATCCGCTCGGCTTTTTGTCACCAGTCATCATTCAAGCAAAGATACTTTTACAAGAATTATGGCTGCACAAGCTCAGCTGGGATGATCCACTGCCATCCCAGGTCACGTCAAAATGGCTCACCATCAGAGAAAATCTTCAATGCCTGGCCAGGCTCTCAGTTCCTAGGTGGTTCACCACCTACAGCTACTCAACAGTGGAATTACATGGTTTCTCTGATGCTTCTCAACTCGCCATGGCGGCGGTAATTTATATTACCGTCCTTTCACCGTCCACAAATCACAAGGTGTCGACACTAGTGTGCTCCAAAACAAAGGTAGCACCCCTCAAAAGGCTCACCATCCCGAGGCTCGAGCTTACGGCATCATTGATGCTTGCAAAGCTCACAAAATATGTTCAAGCAACTCTCAAGCTCAATGTAGCTGCTACTCACCTGTGGACGGATTCTCAAGTGACACTTATATGGATCAAATCTCATGCATCACGCTGGAAGGACTATGTGAGGAATCGTGTCTCCCAGATTCAAGAATTCACTCAACACGCACAATGGAGACACGTTCCAGGGACCTCAAATCCAGCGGACTGCGCCTCTCGAGGCGTAACTACATCTCAGCTTGAACAACACAAGCTGTGGTGGACGGGACCACCATGGCTCACTCAGCCCAGTGACTCATGGCCATCTCAACCAGAATTGAAGGACGACTCCAGTGCACAGGAGGCTCGTCCGGGAGTTTCAACTCTACTCAACGTTCAAAAAATCGAATATCACTGGGATCTCATTTATAGATATTCTTCTCTCAACAAACTCATTCGCATCACCTCAGTTTGTTTCAGAATTCTTGACAAGCTAAGGAGAGCTCCGATTTCACTACCAATCATCTCACACTCACCAGAGGACTTGGAAAGAGCCCGAATCTTCTGGATCAAGGCAACGCAAGCTCTCTATTTCAACCAGGAGCTCAAAACACTCAGCTTTAATTCCAAGTTGCCATCATCTCACGCCTTCAATCGACTCACTGCGTTTGTCGATGAGCAAGGAGTGATTCGAGTTGGAGGTCGACTCAACAACGCTCACTTGGATCACGGAAGTAAGCATCCTGTGATTCTACCTCGCAATTCACGCCTTTCTCATCTGATCATAGATAATGCTCACAAAAACACCCTTCATGGAGGGACCCAGCTCACGCTCTCTCACATTCGCCAACGGTATTGGATTCTCGGAGGCAGAGCTCCAGTCAAAACTCACGTTCTTCGCTGTGTGGTGTGTGCTCGGCATAGGGGGATCCGTGCCCATCAGCCGATGGGCCAACTACCTCTTGCGCGAGTCACACCCTCACAGCCGTTCACCCGCACTGGACTGGACTACGCCGGACCAATTTCACTCAAAGCATGGAAGGGGCGAGGCTCCAAAACTCACAAAGGCTGGATTTGCGTTTTCACCTGTCTCACCACCTCAGCAGTTCATCTAGAGTTGGTGACTGACTACTCGACAGAAGGATTCATCGCTACTTACCGCAGATTCATCTCAAGACGAGGAATACCTCAATCTCTCCATTCTGACTGCGGCACCAACTTCATCGGTGCAGACGCCGCGCTCAAGAGGTTATTCACTCAAGGCACAAAAGAACATCACTCTCTGTCACAGCTCTTTGTCAACGACAACACCAAATGGCTCTTCAACCCCCCTGCAGCACCTCACATGGGTGGAAAGTGGGAGGCGGTCGTGAAATCAATTAAATATCACCTCAGGCGCACCGTAAGTGACACTGTACTCACTTACGAGGGATTCAGCACTCTTCTCACACAGATTGAAGCGATGCTCAATTCACGACCGCTAGAGCCACTCAGCGATGACTCTGAAGATGTCACTCCACTCACTCCTGCTCACTTCCTCATCGGACAGCCACTATCAACGCTGCCCGAACCATCAGCAGACCACTCAACAATCTCACCATGTGCGAGGTGGCAGCTCATTCAACAAAAGGCTCAGCGATTCTGGACTCAATGGTCATCACAGTATCTACAACGTCAACTCTCAATCTCGAAATGGCTTCACCCGTCCAACGACATCAAAATCGGTTCCCTGGTGCTCATCACTGACGAGCGATTTCCACCGAGCTAGTGGCCACTTGCTCGGGTTCTCACCACACACCCAGGGAAGGACGGACTCACCAGGGTCGCAACGCTCAAGACCGCCACCACTGTTCTAAAAAGACCAATTGCAAAATTGGCACCTTTGAATGTTTCAGGCTCATCATCAACACCATCTGCAAGCTGTTGATGGCGGGAGAATGTTTGCGATTCGAGCAGTAGTTCCTCTCACCACCGCTCTCATCTCACCGCAGCACCTTACGGGCAGCGGAGCACGACGGCAGATCTACAATCGATCACCGAATCAGATCTGGCCGCCGGTGCGATCACCCAATAGGACCAGTCGTCCGCGCGATCACCCAATCAAAGCTCACTTCCGCTTGGCGCGTCTTCCAGAAGCTTCTGGAAGACACCAAGGCGGAAGCTGGCTTGGGGCCATTGTTCACTCTTGTTCGAAACGTTCACCGAATCGCACGTATCGCGCTCAAGCTCTTCGTACAGCACAAACGCGCATTTCTCAAGGTCTCACGCTCATCTCTTCAGCATCAAGCTCATTACCGCTCATCCATCGCTCATCTTTGGTTTTAATAAACGACGTACGACATTTTCATCACGCTGTGCTTCTTGACTCGACTTCGCCACCCTAACCTCAAATTCCGGCACGCGAACAACACCTATTCGCGAACAGCAGGTTATGACGGATTGACAGTTGGTAGGTTATAAAGCGATGACACTTGGTAGGTTATAATTCAATAGTACACATAGGTATATGTAAAATGACGGACGCCGATCCCTGCCGAATGATCCCGAGAGTCGACGAACGAAACATACACTAGTTTCTTTTGGCCGAAGGTGTGCGTGTAACGCGTATATACGTATTATGTCGACAAAAATTTGGTTGAAGGAGAATCAGAAGAAAAATCTTATCGTTTCCGACTGATTCATGAGACGATATTATGATATCTCTGTCATGCGTGGACAGATTTTATTGAAATTTGGTCTTATTCGAAAGTTTATATGCGGTTTACATAAGAAAAATGCGTTTAAATTTAGAAAATATTGCAGGCGTCATGAGATATTAATGAAATAAGTTTCAGGTTAGGTTGAAATAGCCCGGCGACGAGTAAATGATAGCAGTAGCGACAGTCGACATATACAGAGTGTCTTTCCTGTACTTGGCGTCGAGACGCTACCGCGTCTCTAGATCAGGTGTAGGTTAAGTGGCTCGGATTCGATTCGTCGCGGAACTCGCGGATACGCGACAAGGATATTCTATGATTCGCGATCATAAACGCGCTTTATGTTACTGAAATAATACATATAAAATAATACATATAAAATAAATACATATAAAATAAATACATTATCCGTTTATTCAATTACTATCCTCATTCTTCTTCACATATTTTATACAATTATTCTTAATTTGAATATTCTACACTATATACATGTATTAGATATTCGTAATGAATAAATGGTATGAATAGATGAAATGAAGAAACGCTTGCAACGTAAGGTATATACATATGTATATGCGTGTAACGTCCCACGGGGACTCAAACCGTTAGAAACCGACTGTCGGTAAAGTAGGAACCAATCTCCATTACCATGTAACCTATTTTCTGTTAGCGCGCAAATGTATTATAAAACTTTTATGTATAATTTATAATTTAGATAAATATTAGAGAAACAATTATTATAGGAACATTAGGAATAATTAATTATAAGTATTAGCAAAAACACAAAACAAACTATAAAGTAATAAGCGAATAAAACATGAAATAATAAATAGCGATTCACTGCGCATGCGCCAGCCCGCCAATTTTCCAGTATAAAAGGAGGCGCACTCAGCACAGCGGGACATTCAAGCTACGAATACGCTCAAGTGACGAACGAATGCTCAAACCTAGAGGCGGCTTAAGTTTCAACAAGTGGGATTCAGATCGCTCCGGAAACGGCAGCGGCGGATCTCCAGTGTATAAAAGTTACTGGTGCACCTCTTTGGTTTGCTCATTTGCGAGTCATAGAACCTCGTTCTTACAAAGCCATCGAGATCGCTCCGGAAACGGCAGCGGCCGAAGCGCTTGGTAAAAACAAGGTCTGTAGAGCATAGAACAGAACTCTGTCAAAAGAATCGAGATCGCTCCGGAAACGGCAGCGGCCGATCTTACTACAGAAATTGCCAAGAGTATTCGAGCTCGCTCCGGAAACGGCGGCGGCCGAGCTCTGCAATATACATATATACATAGCCAAATATTACGTAGCATTAGAATCAGAAAACATAGAAAACCAAAGAAAGAGAGTATATATAATCGTAGACTGTAAGCTATATTAATTAGTTATTATTTCATTATTGTTACTATTTAACCAAGTATTACTAAATAAATAAGCATTGTTAAGTTTAGAAGTCATAGATTTCAATCTTCAATCTGTAGAGTAGTACCCCACCTATCCGTTACTTGAGAGGACGCCGCTCTCCCCTCAGGTACCTCGACGTTCAGTTGTCCCCGGACAGTTGAACGTTACATGCTCATATACAAACACACTATACAGTAAACATGCAAACATACAAACATACTATACAGTAGGATTCTCATGGGGCTCGAGGGACTCGTCAGGCTCAAGTTCGAGATGTTCATGGGTCTCGAGCTCGGGGATTCGATAATGCCCCCACAGAAAGGTTGCGGACCCGATCGACTAAAATGAATCTCTTATCGTCAAACGGACTGAGAGCATTCTTTTTCTCACTCACGGAATACACTTTGTGCAGCTTAGACCGTATATTGTTTTGTCGAATCGCTTTCTCGGTGAGATCGCGAAGACATCGAATGTAATCGTCGAATTGTACATCATTCGTGACCACGTGTCTCCGCACACCCTTAACTTTTTTAGTTTCGCTCGTAGCCTGCACTGCAGCGTTAAACGTTCTAGTCCCGTACATCTTGGACCTCAATCCGACGAACTCAGTCATCAAGGTGCCATTATTCTCATCCTTCATGAGTCCGTGCACCTTTTTGTTTACGCGAGGCATACCGTATGGATTGTCCACTGCGTAATCACTCGTGTCGAATCGGTTAACGTCGCACTTCATCACGTCATACACATCCTCACATTCCACGCTATACATTAAACTGTCAGTATCGGTGTATAGGACCTTACACCGATCACCGAACTTCGCACGCATATATGCATAGTGAAATTCATACAAGCATTCTTTCGATACGTCGAGTACACTCACTCCCACGTATATCGGCTTGTCGAACTTCACTTGCAGTTTTCGCATCTCGATTGCCACCAACTGTTCCGAGAAGATTGTGCGACTGTGAAAGTTCGGCTTCGCGATTAACGCTTCCGCGGCGTAACGACCACCCCACTGAGTCACCAGTCGCACGTCTACGCGATTCCGTACGTTCTCCATTGTTTTACCATACACCGCGTTATTCATTAATTTATATAGAGTCTTCTGAAATTCACCCGTGGTGCGCGTTCTCAAATCTGTATTCAATTGAATGTATTCGCCCAACCAATGCGATTGATCGAATCGCAACACCCGATGAATTCGCGTCACGCGTAAACCATGTCGCACGCACTGTTTCAGGTAGCGATAGTGAATTACGTATCGCTCCTTATCGTCGAGCGTGGCAAGCAACTTGGTCTGTTTTCCTTCTGGCGCGTGCTCGCGTACAGGGCGTAATGGTAGGTCGGCGTGTGCTTCATGAATCTCCTTGGGATACTCGATGTCCACCCCCAACAGGTATCCCTCGGGTCCATCGTCGTCGGGCATGGATGATACGTCGAGCGCGGCCACTGTCGCATCGACCAACCATTGAAACCCTCCGTGCGGCATAGCCTGCGACATCGCCCATCCGTACAAGTTGTTGACGTCGAAGTACATCAGGTACGTCGACGGCTTCGACTCGTCGTACATCGCTGCCGGCAGGTACTTGTTATTGCCACGTGCGTACCTGTGCGAGCACTGACTCAGACCACCGCGTATGCCACGCTCCACGAACAGTAACATGTCCACATCCGTCAGAAGCTCTAACCGTACACCGGTATACTTTAGCATCGCGTCCCACGTGAAACTCGGCAGTGTAAAATAATGCGCGGGATCCAGATCGTAACTCGCGATGCAGTCATCACGGAAACTTTCGAACACGTCGGCGAGTAACAATACATCAGTTTTTAAGTATAAATCGCTGTACTCGCCCAATGTCTGTACGTGGAAAGTGTTCCATACGTTCGTGGCGTGCGCGTAATCAGGCTCCGACGCGACGGTATCGTTCAATCGATTGAAAAATGCTTCGCGAGACGGTAAACGCGTATCGTCCAGCTTGGTGTATGACGATACGTAGTCGTACGGGAAGACGCCCTTTCTGGTTAGAAGATTGAATTGATCGTCCGACAGGGATTGAAACTCGCGTCGTAGAATCGTAAGTCGTTCTTTACCAAGGTCCGAAGCGAGTTTCTCCAGACTAGCGGTTAAAAACTTTAGCGAATCGACGAATCGAAACTTCAATCCCCTATGCCAATCATTGTTCTCGGGATCGATTCCCGTTACATGCTTGGTGAATGATATATATCGCTCCTTCGTCACCGGCAGTAGGTCGATCGGTCCCTCGAACGCGGACGCCAACTCCTTAATCACGAAATGCGCGTCGTAGCCTGACAGATTATGAAATACTATCGGTATCGTGTACGATCGTTGAAACTGCAAATTACAAGTGACGTGGGCCGCACCTCGGTACTCACCCGTCGAGTGACAATGGTCGCGTACTTTTTATCCCCGTCGACGAACGGTCGCTCGCACACGTGACATACGATCGCGTCTTTAAAACTATGCCACTGTTGACTCGTCAACGAGTTCATAGGTTTCGGACTCTGCAACCACGAATACGCGATGTCCGCAAAGTTACGCAGCTCTTGCACGAACCATTTCACACATTCGGTTTCATGACGATACGCGCGATAACGACATAGAGACGCGTCGGTGGAGCAATGAATGTAGTATCCCACGCTGTACGCTCTATGCTGTTGGTACGTGTACGTGCGACTCCGCTCTGCAGACTCGACGTCCTCCAGCATACATTCGAAGTCCGCGTACACGATGAATGGTGCTCGTTCCTTATTTCGGAAATTTTTGAATTGCAACCATTTATCCTCTTCGGACGGTAAATCGACTGCACACTCGTTCAGTCGCTGGCAATCCACGTTGTGTTTAGTCAGTCGTATTGGTGAGTGGAATACGCAGAGACACCTGAAATGATAATATTATTAATAAACATAAGAATAAATAATATATCGATTGAAAATATTTTTACTCACCTATCGCAAACGAATACTTGACCCTTGTGATTGCTGAGTTGCTTTGAAATGAGCCTCGACATGCTTCGAATGCATGCGAAATGATATTGTTTAGGGTCCTTGGAATTCTGCATCAGTAGCAGGTTTGCGTGTCTATCATGCTTATCCGCAGTCAAACGTAAAGGTGCGCAGCCTTTGTCGGTCCAGGTATACACGTTCACCGATACGTTGTTCAGCCTCTCGAACTTCGTCAGCTGATTTAACGTTACGGGTAGACTCATAGTGTCCGTACGAAGTACCGTCGAGTAATGAGGGTATGACGCGCATCTATCCCCATGCGTAGCAGCTGGATACAAACTGGCGATGACGGCCCACAAGAAACATGCACTGTCTCTACTATGCACTGTCTCTACTATGCACATTGACCACAGCTCTTTTAAGAATAACCTCAACCGGCAGTGTCATATCGCAGCCGGCGCGAAGAGAGTTATACTTATTAATGTTTACTAGGAGGTTCAGCACAGCCCTTAGGGCCCATCCACTGTCACGATCTTGGAACTCCTCGATCGCCACTAACGTGGGAGTGACCACGCACTTCGAGTACCACTCGCGCACGCTCGATGTTCTGAACAGTACACGATTTCGCGTACCGAAACTTTTCATATCCATATTCTCGTTCAACATGAACTCTGCGTTCAGAATCGTATTCACGGACACACCGGAATGTTCCCTGATAGCGTCTGTCACGTGTGAAAGCACCATTCGGCGTGCACCCGCCAAAAATTGACGTAGATCGATGTAACCTACGTTAATGACAACACCAGTCGAAATACGATTTCGAAACGCGGTCTCCAACATCCTCCCATACGATCTTTGGTTCCGTCGATCGACCCGAAACCCTGAGTCCTACTCGTGAAAACCGCCCCCGCACGATCGTAGGTAATGTCTTCGTACGCGCAATTAGCGATACCAGACGTTGCTTCGCAGCCACCGACACTCCTTCGCCGTACTGATACTCGACGATGAACCTTAAACACACGTCGCACCGATCCATCCAGTCTCTAAATTCCATACTGGTGCGTAAAAGCGTTGACATTCGGTATAGAACGTTAAATGTATTCATGAATACCTCCATGTTTCTTCTTCTTCTGATACAGTTTTCAAGATGTTTACCGAACGACTGCGTGACTCTGATTGAATGTACTAACCACCTACCCTAGTCAAGGTCTGCGAATTGTTATCGCACCGAATTGTTTCTTCGGACTCTCTCAGTCAGATGCCGTGATGTTACCACGTGTATCAAATTCGCGCATCGAATTCGCACGTCCGTGATAAGGGTGTTTACACCCGTCACGGTGGTTCCACTCTGCGAAATACGTTGGGCTATGTCCGAAACATCCGCCTTAAATCAGTTCTCAAATGCTACTGCAGCGGTCAAGCGATACGCTACTGCGAGAAACGTTTTTAAGAATTTATCACATCTAAGTCGATCGCATCTAAGTCGATCGTATCTAAGACGACTGTAGTTGAATCAAAGTGTTGTGAGTGTGTTTTGCTTTGAAGGAGACTGCTTTTGAAGTAGATTGCTTTGAAGGATAGTAGTAAGGCAAAGCCGATTCTAACCCAGGTCCTCTGAGGGGAGCGCGGGGGCGGGGGGAAGTGAGGGCACGCGGGGAAGTGCGGTGGCGGGAACTATAGGCGCGGGGAGAGTGGGGAGTGGAAGACCTGTTGCGCGCGCACGAACCGCGGAGTGGGGGAAGTTGTAATCGTGGTGGGGATCAGTCCGGACCGAGCCGCCACGGAGACCTCTCCAGACCTGACTCATTGTTGGAAAATTTTCAGAGGGTTGCCCCCTCCCTCTAAAAATTTCTGGGGCCGGGTCTTGTATGAAAAAAATCTTTTTTCAGACTCGATCCGGCCCCAGAAATTTTTTTTCCCCAAATATTGGTTCTAAATCAGATCTACCGCCTTTCCCCAAATATTGGTTCTAAATCAGATCTATCGCCAGAATATTTTTTTCCAAACCAACCGAGCAAACAAATATGCATCATACATTCTAAAGCTACCAATTTTTCAAACTCTAGCAAACAAATATGCATCACGCATTCATAGCACTGTGAAAATGGTATCATCTCGCGCGATAACGCGTGTAATTTGATTCTTCTGGCGCAGTCGCGCGAGACGATACCATTTCTTCACAGTGCGAAGAATGCATGATACATATTTGTTTGGTTTTAAAATTATGCGAAGAGGAAAGAAGGTGGATGGATGATGAGTAAATAATTTTTTTCAAACAAATATGCAGCATTTTAAAGCGTTCCGATTTAACATCACAGCGTATCGCGCGATTACACGTAATTTGACTCCTCTGGAGCAGTCGTGCAGGATGTTATTTTCGCGACGCGAAGAACGTATGAATAATAGATAGAATTATGCGACGTTGACATAAATGTTTGTTCCATATATATGATAGAAATTTTTTCCCAAACGCAGAGAAATAATACTTTTAGAAACGTTGAATGTTAAAATTAGGTGGTGAGAGAAGGAGGAAGGTGGGTAAATAAAATGTAGAGGAAAGAAGGAGGATGGATGGTGAGTAAATAAAATTGAGAAGTAATGTGTGTTCAAGAAATTATATATATTGTTACATAATAATAATAAATAAAAGGAAAAATATATATATTGTTACAAAGAATAATTGTACAATTTAACATTTTGCTGCAAGAGACATCGATAATATCATTCAAGACATACACACACCAACAGTTCGCAATCAACAAGAGAATTGTTACAAAGAATAATTGTACAATTTTAACATTTTGCTACAAGAGACATCGATAATATCATTCAAGACATACCAGCAGTTCGCAATCAACAAGAGATTTACCATCGAAATATTCACTATCGCGTATAGCTTTAGCAGCACAGCATGAGTCTAAAGTTTCATCGCACCGTTGTAACACGCTCACAAAATTTGAAAATTTCGCATCCACATGATGCATAGTTTCATAAAGAGCGAGGGAGAAAAGTCGACAATAAAAACAGGATTCTGGAATATCCATGGGCTATTAAAGAAAGATATACAATTCTTCATAGAATTCGAGGAATTCGTAGAACAACTGGATATCATTGGGCTAACAGAGACATGGGTGGAGGAAAAAACTGAGAGCAACTAAAACACAAGCTATCAAACAAATTTCATTGGAAATTCCAGTTTGTAGAGAACATGGGTGGTGGAAAAACTGAGAGCAGCTAAAACACAAGCTATCAAACAAATTTCACTGGAAATTCAAAGACTGAGAGCAGCTAAAACACAAGCTATCAAACAAATGTCACTAGAAATTCCAGTTTGTAGAGAGATAGTGTCCCCTCAATAACAAATCTTATACGTGCGCGATGTATGAGTCTACAGTTTCATCGACGGCATCGCACCGCTGTAACACGCTCACAAAATTTGAAAACTTCGTATCGATTTGCTGCGAGCGACATCGATAATATCATTCAAGACACACGCCAGCAGTTCGCAATCAACAAGAGATTTACCATCAAAATATTCACTATCGCATATAGCTTTAGCAGCGCAGCATGAGTCTAAAGTTTCATCGACGGTATCACACCGCTGTAACACGCTCACAAAATTTGAAAACTTCGTATCGACATAATGTATAGTTTCATAAAGCTGCATATATACATGATTGATACAGCGCTCGAGATTAAATAAACAGATTAATGTGGCAGGTTTGAAATATAGCGACTTATTATATCGCATCATCTTTACCATTTGCGAATTATACATTACACAAAATTCCACCGCCAAATCATTAATCCGTAGTGATGATCCGCTTGACCGCATGCGCTGCTCGATGTCGGTACGTTTTTCGATTAATCCTTTCCATGTTTGAATAGGCAATACCAACTGATTCCCTCGATTGTCGCCGAGAACGATTTCTACTTGTGTTATAGGCCGCACACTGATTCCGATTTCCAAGTACTTATATGCTGTAGATGTTAGCGCATACCTTCTAACCATGATGCGAGCTGTGTAATGGGAGCTAAAAAAGAACAATAAAAGCTATGAAAATGATCACTACTATCGAGAAAACACAACTAAAAATCATGAGAGGATATGAAAAAAATTATATCATACCTGTTAGATGTAGTCGTAATGTTTGAACATGCATTATCGTCTGCGATTATTGGAGTGTAATAATTCCCAACACTAGCGTTATACATTTTTTGGAGCACTGTGTTTGTATATGTCGAACGTCACTGGAGAGCTACTGAGCGATTAATGTAATACCGCACGAGGAGCTGGATTAAATAGAGGTGCACAGCACCATCCCCTCCATAGAATACTGGGATGGATCATCAGTTTTTTTGCATGCAATGCATTCGAGGGAGAACATCATAGCATATCACATGATTGCAATTTCAGTTCCCATCCTCAAGATTGAAAGTTTCGACACGTGTTGAATGTAACAGCATCAGCAGAAACTGGGATAATGGAAGAATTCGCGCAAGTAGAACGCAAAATGTTGGAACAATCTGAACGATTGTTTTTGCAACATCAGCAGAAATATTTTTTTTCCATACATATATGTGATGGAAATGAGGAAAGAAGGAGGATGGAAGACTTGACACGTGTCGAATGTAATATAATACTTTTGGAAGCGTCAAATCTTAGAATTATGCGATGTTGGTAGAAACTGTATCGGATGATTTTTGCACACTAATTCGTCATACGTGTGTCACAGAAGGAGGATGGAAGACTTGACACGTGTCGAATGTAATATAATACTTTGGAAGCGTCGAATCATAGAATTATGCGGTGTTGGTAGAAACTGTGTCGGATGATTTTTGCACACTAATTCATCATACGTGTGTCACATGGAATCTTCGTTTTTGCATGCAATGCATTCGAGGGAGAAACACTGAAAGAGTTCAACAGAGATGCCAAATCGCTGCATAAGCTATAAAAGCATGCTCTACTCTGCACAAAGCCTCAAATCGATGCATCGTGTTGCATAGAAAAAGACATTACATTTACACTCTATCAATGATCATGGAAGAATTCGCGCAAGTAGAACGCCAATTGTCAAATCAATCTGAACGATTGATTTCACGGGAAGAATACCTCACGTGGGAAGAACGGTGCAACGAGTGTATCGAATCGTTGGAAGAACACAGCCGAGTAAAACGTCCTCGATTATCGATTGGTGTTCGGCAATCATTGGTTGCTCGAATCGCGCGACTCGAAGGACTGAAGCTATCGTTGCGTGGACGTTTCATGCATGAAGGTGCCGGGCATTCGAGCACAGGACTTTCATGGTGTGAAATAGACACTGCATTCGAAAGCCGCATATTAACTGGTGTCGTGCTAAATTCCAACTACATCGAACAGCGCAACTTCCTCAAGGATGCGGAGATCATTGTGTTGGAACATGTACGAGATGCTTTGAGGAAACATCTGAACCTCAAAGTGAATACAATGTTCAACGGTGAATTTGTTGCGGGGGACAAGCATGCTTGTAAAAGCATCAATACCCGAAACTGTGAACTCTTCGATACATCTGATCTACATGAGTGGTACCAGCGATGTGTCATCGAACCCACCCTGTCATCGCTGGAAGAGTTCCAGGAACGCGACAGTGGGTGGGCATTGACGAGAATTCTCAATCTGACTGTCAATGTCAACAAGTATAATCCACTGCATGCGGGGTGTCACCACAAGTTGCCACGAGAATTATTGCTGAAGAAAGCGACGATTAGCATACAATCCTCAGACAACGCCTGTTTCGCGTGGGCAGTGGTTGCCGCACTACATCCTGTCGAAAGACATGTTGACCGTCCAAGTTCATACCCCAATTATGACACCATATTAAATCTCCATGGCATTGAGTTTCCAATGTCCATGAAACAGATTGGGAAGTTTGAACAGCTGAACAACATCTCAGTCAATGTGTACAGCTTCGAGGAGCGATTGGAGAAGAAGACCGAGAAGATAATTGTCGCAGTGTTTCCACTGCATCTCACTAGCTGCAAGAGGGATCGACATGTCAATCTGCTCTACACACCAAATAAAGAGCATGGGGATGTAGGGCACTTTGTACTAATCAAGGACTTGTCCAGGCTGGTGAGCATGCAGCTGAGCAAGCATGGGAAAAAGAAATTCATCTGTGATCGGTATGTATATAAACTTGCGAAATGTTGAAATGTTGAAATGTCTCGCGAAAAAATTAAAGAAAAAATTTTGGCTTTTGCAGATGTCTACATTACTTTGGATCCGCCGAAAAGTTGGAGATGCATTCGCTAGACTGTGGAAAAATGAATGATTATGCAATTCTGCTGCCCAGCGAAGACAACAACTTGCTCTGTTTTAAGAACCACTGCATGAAGGAGCGGCTCCCTTTCGTGGTTTATGCAGATCTCGAATGCATCATCGAGAAAACGGGGGACAATCGAATGGGTGATGATAAATTACACACATATCAACACCATAAAGTGCATAGCATTGCATATTATATGCATTGTTCTTATGATACATCACTGTCGATATATCGATGTCGCCGCGATGTGAATTGTATTTCATGGTTCGTCGACGAATTAAAAAATTTTTCAAATTTTGCCAAACCCATTCTAGCCAATAATGCTTCCATGGAAAAGTTGACGAAAGACCAGTGGGCGACATTTCGCAATGCGTCACATTGTCATATTTGCGAAGAGCCATTTGAGGCTGGTGATAAACGAGTTCGCGATCATTGCCATTTATCCGGACGGTTTAGAGGACCTGCACATTCGGAGTGCAATTTAAAATATAAAAATGCGTTTTACATCCCCATAGTTTTTCATAATTTATCCGGCTATGATTCACATTTCATTATCGAAGAAATATCTACCGCTTTCAAAGGTTGTGTTGACGTATTGCCTATAACTAAGGAAAAGTATATTTCTTTCACAAAAAATGTCGAAGATCAGGTTGAATCAGACCCGCGAAATTGTATTAAATTGCGATTCATCGATTCGTACAAATTTCTCAATACCAGTCTCGACAAATTAGCATCTTTTCTTAGCACAAATAAATTAAAAATTTTACGATCCCAATTTGAAACATTGTCCATTGAAGATTTCAATTTATTAACGCGAAAGGGTGTCTTTCCATACGAATATCTTGATTGTGTGGGCAAGCTGCAGGATCCATGCTTACCACCGCGCGAGTCATTCCACAGTTCGTTAACGGGTGAGACTGTATCCGAGAGTGATTACGCGCACGCTGAGACTGTTTGGCAACGTTTCAGGATTAAAACCTTGGGCGAATACAGCGACTTGTATTTGAAAACAGATGTCTTGTTGTTGGCAGATATTTTTGAAAATTTTCGTGAAAGTTGTATCAAGAGTTATGGATTAGATTCAGCGCATTATTATACATTACCTGGTTTCACATGGGATGCCATGCTAAAACATACCAAAATTACATTCGAATTGCTCACTGATGTTGATATGGTCATGTTTATCGAACGCGGTATACGCGGGGGTTTAAGTCAATGTTCTGGAAGATATGCACATGCCAATAACAAGTACATGTCATCTTACGATGCATCGGAACAATCATCATACATGATGTACTTTGACGTAAACAATTTGTATGGATGGGCAATGTGTCAGGCCCTACCATATGCCCAATTTCAATGGGTCGAAGATGTCGCAAATTTCGATGTGTCTTCAATCGCTGTCGATTCGCCCACAGGATACATTCTCGAGGTAGATCTAGAATATCCGCAACGTCTGCATGATGCTCATGCTGATCTACCATTCTGCCCGACGCGTGCCAAACCGCCAGGCAGCAGACAGGAAAAGTTACTCGCAACATTATACGATAAGCAGCGTTATATTATCCATTATCGCAACCTGCAGCAGTGTACGCGTCATGGTCTTCGTATTACAAAGATACACCGCGTGCTTCAATTCGCGCAATCTCCCTGGCTCCGCGATTACATCGAACTAAATACACGGTTCAGAACAGGTGCGACAAACGATTTTGAAAAAAATTTATACAAATTGATGAACAACGCGGTATTTGGTAAAACTATGGAAAACGTGCGAAATCACGTGGATGTAATGTGACGTCCCACTATTTTTCGCGCGGTATTTTAACACCACTTCTTCACAAATCAATCCACAACTCCATCAAAGGCCCTCATACTCAAGCCTTACCCCCTCTTTCAAACCCTACCGATCGTTTGGACGATATACCTTAGTGGTCCCTATCTCTAAACGGTCAATCCAGATTCCTGACCGTTTGGACGATGTACCTTAGCGGTCCCCATCTCGAAACGGTCAATCCATAATCGCTGATCGCCTTGACGATGTACCTTAGCGGTCCCCATCTCAAGATGGTCAGCGACGACCTCCAAATCCCCTCTTCGACTTACGTGGCATGACCACTTCCCTCCAAATCTACTTCAAACAAATCCCTCGTCTTTAAAACCCTCTCTTAAATCGAGACTATGTCTCATGCCCTCTCTATGACCAAAGAAGTCAGTACCACGTTTACCCCTTTCCGATACGACCTCCTAAACTCCATCAAATGGGTTGAGTATTCCGCTTCGAAAGCCTATGTGTAAAAACACCTGAAAACTAAATCTATTTATAATGTAAATGCGACGCATATTTACCCTCATGATCAACACGTGATCATTACCGCGACGCAGATTTGGCCTACGTGCCATGGAACACACCGCACATACCCTTCACCCATTACCAGTACAAGACAAGGCCACATAAAACCCCTAAACACCGACTCTATTAATAAGTAATTGCGACGCATCTTCAAAGATCAGTCAAGGTGCATACCGCGCACACTCTTCACCCCTAACAATCCCGACAATAGTATAAATACAAGGCCCAAAACGGCCAGAGAGCTTCTTCTACGGGAACTTCTCGTGAAGGAGAGTCATAGTTGACAAGTCGCGCATTTTTAAAGTGTTAGACTCAGTTCTATTATCGACGACATCAATCGTAAGCGATTACAACTACTTATTTCATTAGTGCATATCATCTCCATTCGTATTATCTAATATATTTCTATTTTATTATTGCTTATGTTTATTGCTTTATTATCTTATACTTTGCTTCTACTTATTGCTTTATTAACGTATTGTTTTGCTTTATCATCTTATTCTCATTGCTTTTACTAATTATTATTACTAGTCACATTTCGTATACATTCTAAGCCTTTATCGCTAATATTCACATGTTTCATGTCCATATATATATATTATAAATGTCATAAATCTTTATATAAATGTTATGTGCCAATGCTCAAAGTCCCACGCATTATTATAATTTAACGCTTCAGCAAAGCCAATAAACCGCTTTGTTTCAATCACGCCTCAAATTATTTGTATTTACCCATTGGTTACGAGAGATCTAAAAATCCAAACGAACAAGGTAACGAAACAGCTGATTCTAGTTCGCGAACGCGAGAGCGCTTGCCGTGTTTACTAACATACTTTTGCATGGCCTGTGTATAGCCGCACGTTTAGACGAGTTTCTCGGAATTATTACGTATAATTTCTTTCGCCTATGCAACGGTAAATCCAATTAGTGAAACCAAAACAAAGTGCTCTAACGGGTGTCACCTCAGGGACCATGACTATCTAAACCTTCCCTGGTCGTTCAGTGCTACGAATCTGGCATTCGCGCCTGAATCCTACACACCATAGTGCCACGAATCACGTATTCGCGCCTAAAACTCCTAATCTCCGCAGCGCCACGAATCTGGCATTCGCGCCTGCATCCCTCCGAACATTCAGCGCCACGAATCTGGCATTCGCGCCTGAATTCCTACTCTCCGCAGTGCCACGAATCTGGCATTCGCGCCTGCATCCTACTCTCCGCAGCGCCACGAATCTGGCATTCGCGCCTGCATCCTTCCGAACATTCAGTGCCACGAATCACGTATTCGCGCCTGAATCCTACTCTCCGCAGCGCCACGAATCTGGCATTCGCGCCTGCATCCTACTCTCCGCAGTGCCACGAATCTGGCATTCGCGCCTGCATCCTACTCTCCGCAGCGCCACGAATCTGGCATTCGCGCCTGCATCTCTTCGAACATTCAGTGCCACGAATCACGTATTCGCGCCTGAATCCCACTCTCCGCAGCGCCACGAATCTGGCATTCGCGCCTGCATCCTACTTTCCGCAGCGCCACGAATCTTGCATTCGGGCCTGCATTCCCTACGAATAAAACCCCATATGTCATCTTCCCCAAAGACCTTCACCCGGGACGTGACAGTAAAACTTTTAACACAATGGGATGCACGATATGGCGCGGAGGCAATGATCGCTAAACCGAATTTCCACAGCAGAAGTGTATTTTCGGAAAATTTAATAGCTGTTGAATTGCGAAAAGTCGAGGTGAAATTCAACAAACCGATATATGTGGGTATGTGCATTCTGGACATATAAAAAATTTGTTTGTATGAATTTCATCATGAGTACATGTCTCCCCTGCACAGACAAAATTGTAAAATTCTATACACAGACACAGACAGCCTCATTTATCATATTCAGTGTGAAGATATCTATGAAACTATGAAATACAATATCGATAGATTTGACACATCCGATTATCCTATCAACAATCCATATAATATGCCGCGCTTAAATAAGAAGGTTCCAGGGTTGATGAAGGATGAAAATAATGGTGCGATAATGACTGAATTCGTAGGTCTTAGAGCGAAAATGTATGCACTTCGCGTAGACGGTAAAAAAGATACAAAAAAGGCGAAAGGCGTCAAGACCAACGTCATAGCCAGAACGATAACTTTCGACGACTACGCGCAGTGTTTGCAAAGGGAGATCGAAATGGTTCGCAGACAATCATGCATACGGTCTAAATTGCACAAAGTGTACACCATTTCGGAATCCAAAATCGCTCTAAGTCCACACGATGACAAGCGGTATATCGTACCTGATTCGATCGACACTCTGCCCTGGGGACATTACAAAATTCCATTGTAAAAAAATATCGATGTAAAATAGAAAATTATTTTGTATTTATTGTATAATATAACATGTATGGAAATTATTATAAATAGTGGAATTATTGCATATGTATCATTGTATATTGTATGCACATTTACATATGTATATGTATATCATTGTATTTATTGAACCATGTATTATTTTACAATACATTATTTTTCACTATCCATGAATTGTGTGATTTATCAAACCCCAACCACTTAACGTATACCTTATCCCCCTTCCTACGCAACACTTTTTCCACTAGATATACATCAGGATCGGTGACGCGTTGCAGCTCGTATTCATAGAATCCTCCAGCAACAGGTTTTCCACAAGAATCGATGAGCAGATACGTCGCGGGATTAGTTGCCTGTACTTTCGCTATCTTGAACACCTCCGTTGTCCAATTCGGCGTATAGCCTTTATCGAATATTGTTTTGAATTTGCTCACACGCACAAACTCGCCCAATTTGAATCTCGCTGGAGCAGCAATCTTTATGTTGCTGTATATGGTGGCTAGCAGCTTATCGGCGATCGCAGGGGTAACATCGCGAGGACACATTTTGATGGTTCTATGTTTTCGTGCGTTATATTCTGAAAGTAGACGCGGTAGCGCATCGATCCATTTATAGGTTCCATTGAGCGTAAACAGTTTCCACATATTGTTCTTCAAAGTTCGATTGAAACGTTCTACGACGGAGGCCTTCATCACCGAATACGTCGAATAATGATTAATGTCATGCTTTGCCAAGAGTTTCCGCACATCGGTGTTGTAAAATTCTTTTCCTTGATCGGTTTGCAAATTTTTTGGATATCGATCTCTAAATATCTTTGCAAACGCTTTAGTCACCTCTGCACCACTTTTAGTCTTGAGCGGCAATGCCCATGCATACTTGCTCAGCACGTCGATGACGGTGAGTATGTAGTGGTGACCTTGGTTGAATCGCGAGTATGGGCGCATTTCTACAACATCAGCTTGCCACAGATCATCGTATCCATGCACTATGACACGCCTCCGTGGGAAATGTCTTCGAGCTGGAGCATGCAATTCCTCAACAAGCTGTCGCTTCTTGTGGCCATGGTTTTCTTCTTTACTCTTGGATTTTGATAATGGTTGCATGTTTGATCGCAGAGGTGTCTGATACGAATGATTCGGTAATTATTGTGTATGTGCATTATGTGTCCTCCACCGCCTCGAGGTAATTCTGGACATGTTCAACCGTCTCGCATGATTCTCCTTCGCAGCGCTGCTGTGGGATAGAATTCGACGCCTGTGTTATCTTTTGAATGCTGTTTTGCAATGTCAGCATATCTCTCTGAAACACAACCAGCTTCCTCTCTAATTCTTCCTGCTGCTCTCTCAAAAGTTTAATGCTCTTTTCCATGTATAGTTTATTGACAGCATCGCTGTCAGCTGTGGGCTGCGCTACATGCCGTATCTTGCATGATTTTGCATCAAAGTCAGCACCGATCATGCAAAGAGCGTTATCTCGCATATAATTTCGAAGCACACCGCTCCATTTGTAATAGTCCATTCTAGCTGCCCCACTCTTCTCGAGCGATACCCCAAATTTGTTGATCGGCATCTCGATGCATACAATGCACATTATCGGTGCGCAGCTTAATTTATAATGAGGCCTGCCTCGCGGAGTTCCTCGATAATCGATAGAATTTCATTGTCGTGCGAGTTGTTACCCGCCTGACGCGATGCTTCCAGCAAACGGAATCGCTCCACCAACTCGTTGGGATCGTCCCAATGCACATAATCGATCTTGTTATCGCTTACAACCATGACTCTCGGCGTCGTCAGACCTTTCCCTGTCCTACTAGTCGATACACGGGGGAGTAGCGGTGCAATTACATGTTTGTACTTATATCCTTTGTTGCCCAATATGGGATTTTGAGCGTTATGATCGCGTCTGTGAGCATTCGTCACCAGCAGTATGCTTTTGTATTTTTGTTTATCAGCATCGGTGTATGTGGTATCGTCGGGAATTCTCTTGAAAATCAGTTCGTAAAGACCAGGTGTTCCTCCAAATCTTACACCATCGATGATTATATTATCATCCTTGTCTATATCGAAAGCCTTATCCCCAAGCATCGTTCCACTACCACCAAAGTATACGCCATACACATAGTCCATGGTTGTATCCCTATCACCACTTAGGATTGCGCTCATGTATTTTTGCCCCAACGGACCGAAATGGTTGCGAAACGTTTTTGTCCCTCGGATGTTTGGAGTTGATGTCTAATAGATGTTGCAAACGACACATCGGGACTAGTTTCGAAAACGTCTTCATCATTGGTTGTGAGCGATTGTACATCGAGAAATGTATTTATTGGTGTCGAAGGAATCGAGGAATCGTTTGATGCAACATTCTGCCGTTTCCGCTTCGATTGAACTGGTGTAGAGGTTACGAGTGATTTTTCCGATGACATGTGTGGTTTCCTCTTTGTCTTGCGTGATGTGTTCCCTTTCGGATGGATTTTTGTTTAAGGTGTTAATGTTTCATTCCCATCGACATATGTGCTCATCAATGGAGACGTGTCAGCTTCTGTCGCTGTGGTATTTTCCACAATATGTTTTAGGGGTTCGACAATAGGTTTAAAGTATCTCTCCAACGCAATATCTTCCTCCATCTTGCCAGTCTTCAAAGCCTGATGCTTCTTGCGAATGGATTCGCTGGTTTTTGCAATTTCCTTCGCTATTCTCTCGCGATCCTTCATCTCCAGACTATCGATATCAATCATCGTTGTACCGCAGACGTTGCTTTCCCCACCAACGTGTTGACAACAATTGACAATCTCACGGTATCGCAAACTCGTTAAATCCCTTTCTATAACGTCCTTTGGACATCGCGCTATCCTTGTCTATTACCGCGAAACCATACTCCCGTTGCCAACAATTACGACACAACGCGCAGAAATCGTCGTAAGACATATCAGTGTTTACATGGTCGTTGTACACATGTTTCAAGTTGGTACCATCCTGCTTAAACAGAATCAATAGATTCGCATTGTCGCGTATAAGATGTTTTGGAATCTTTGCATACGTCTGACAGAGATAGAAACAGTCAACGTTCGAGTGGCGCCCCATTGCAAAGTATTCCCTTATCGTATCTTGCTTGTCACATGCCACATCATCAAAGATAAAAATGGAATTCGGAAGCGATTCGCTCGGTGGGATGACATCACTGTTATTCGAAAACGTAAAGTAGCCAATTTCATCTATCGAAGTCAATAAATTCTCCAAATATTGATATTTTGGTTGTTGCAACGACTTGGAATACACGTACACGTTCTCGAAGCGGACGCCGTGTGGACTTTCCAACAAGCTCAGCAGCACGTTGGTCTTTCCACAATTTGATGGACCACAAATGAGGCAGCGTATAGTGTTTGGTAGCATGCTACCATGTCTGTGCATTGTTTTCGAAGACATCATTTGCGATTTATCGTCAAAATTTGTCACGCGTATCGTTACAGGTTGTCGCACGAATCGCATCCTCTCCGCGAACTGTAAAAAATGATTTTGATACATCGAAGCGGTGACGCGACCTATTTATAGGTCTGCGCCGATGCAAAACAGCTCAGTATTCAAAATGCTTCTGGTCCTGTCGGATAATTTCAACATTCGAAACCTAACCTCTGAGCAGCTGAAATATATACCAAAGATTATTCTACTGCGAGAGTTTGGCAGACACATTCATCAGTTGTGGGACAGACTCCCCAAGCATATAAAAGCCGATTCTGAGGTTCAACAGTATCGTAGGTGTTTGAAACATTATAATTGTCCTTGGCAGCGAACGCATATCGACGGTCCAGCACCATTGATTAAAAACTGTGGCGAATGTCGTCGACGAGAATAAAGAAAGGTTGTGGTTTGTTAAATCGGGTGATAAACGCGCTACCTATCGAATTACATATCCCAGGATATCAGTTTTGCGGTCCAGGAACTCATCTGGCAAAACGATTGGCTAGAGGTGATCAAGGTATCAATCCGTTGGACGCAGCGTGTCGCGAACACGATATTGCGTATTCGCGTAGCAACGACCTCGGCGAACGACACGCTGCAGATAACGTTCTCGCTGACAAAGCGCGAAAACGCATCGTTGCGCGAGACTCGACACTGGGTGAAAGAGGTGCTGCTACAGCTGTTTGGGCAGCTATGAAGGATAAGACGAAAATTGGGATGGGAATGAAAACAAAAACTCGCAAAAGGACTCCAAAGAGAGCATTGAAAAAGCGGATTCTTCCGATTGCAAAACGTGGTGGTATATTACCACTTCTCCCACTGCTAGGTGTTCTCGGATCATTAGCTGGTGGAGCAGCGGGGATCGCCAAGGCGGTAAACGATAATAAGGCGGCGCAACATCAGCTACAGGAAATGCAGCGTCATAATCGCTCCATGGAAGGTCGTGGACTTTATCTCACACCTTACAAGCGCGGGCAGGGAATATCAAAACGAAAAAAAAAAACGCCGAAAAGAAAATGAAAATGCCGGTGGGCGTAACTACCGATGTTCAATTGGAGGAGTTGGCAAAACGTATGCGTATTCCATTCTTTAGAGGTGTTTTTATGCGCAATGCACTATCTGTCGGAGGAGTACATCGAAACGAGAGCGGTATCGTAAATTTGGACAATGTCGAGGGGTCAGGGACTCATTGGGTGGCATATGCCTCATCGTCAACAGCTATCGGAGACTCATCTTTTTATGAGGAAGTGTTGACCGAAATCAGGGAGAGGGAGTCTAAATCGTGCAACCTTATCATGTACGATTTAGCCGAGCTTCCTTCGGCTCAGTCGTCGCTGGATCGCACCTCATCTGATGTGTCCATGGTGAGAGATGTTCTTAAGGAAGTTAGCCAGCTTGATTTTTCGAACATCAGAACCTCGAGGATTGGAAAAGCGGTAACGGGGAAGACTAGAGCTATCCGTGTTACGTTTCCTTCCAAGGATAACGTCACAGTCATCCTTAAAAATAAGAGGGCTTACTCGGGACCTGTTAAGATCTACGAGGACCGTACTTTTAAGCAACGCCAACACCTGCGGAATCTTCAAGAAGAGCTGAAGCAGCTAAAGGAATCTGGAGTAGTGGATAAGACAATCAGATACATACGAGGGGTGCCTAAAATAGTGACTTGTGATCCCAGACCAACGCGAAAAAACTAGCTTGTGACCCTTTAGTTTATTATCAGAACGTTCGGGGACTTCGGACTAAATTAACCGACCTTTGTTTTGCGCTCTCATCTTCCTGCATTCGATATGATGTCATTATCTTTGTTGAGACTTGGCTTACTGAGAATTTCTCAGATTCTGAATTACTGCTGCATGGGTATACTATTTATAGAGCGGACAGAAGTTCTCATACTAGCTCCTTATCGCGTGGTGGTGGTGTACTCATTGCTGTCAGTGGTAAATTCTTTAGTCAACTCATCGACATCCAGGAGAGATGTGTTGAACAACTTTTTGTTAAGGTGCGTTTTGGGGACTCTTTGTATATTTTTGGTGCGGTCTATATTTCTCCATCTTCCGATTGTACATTATATGAGAAACACTGCTCAACTGTTACGGATGTGTCATCATCTCTACCAAATACAAACATTTACGTCGTTGGCGATTATAACCTACGTCATACTGTTTGGTCTACGGATGTTGTGGGCACTTTAAATTATACGTCAACGGTCTCTCAGGTGCGCGCACCAGCTGATACTATTTGTGAATACTTTAACATGCTGCACCTTATCCAGAAAAACGATGTATGTAACATGTATGGATCATTTTTGGACTTGCTTTTTACCAATGACAGTATGTGCAAAGTGTATATACCGCCCGAGAATCTTCTGACATGTGATTCTTATCATCCTGCGCTGTGTATCTGCATTTCTGCTCGAATTGAGAGTCCGTCCCAATCATCTCTTCCGATAAAGGCCAATTTTAATCTTGCGGACTTCAGTGCCATCATAAATTATTTGGGTAGTGTAGACTGGGATAATAGTCTAAACGGATTATCTACGGACGCAGCCGTGGATTTTCTTTATTCACATCTTAATTATGCTATAAACACACATGTTCCGAAATTCTGTGTTCGGCCCTCGCCATACCCTGAATGGTTTTCAGCCCAAGTCAGAAACTTAATTCGACAGAAGAAAAGAGCGCATATTAATTATAAAAATAGTAATTTATTTTCTGATTATTTATACTTTTCGACCCTGAGGACTCAATGCAAAACTGCCGTAAGGAAAAGCTGGTTCGAACATGTACGCAGAGTCGAAATGACGACTTCAACTAACATTAAAAGTTTTTGGAAATTTATTAATTCGAGAAATAGAGATCTTTCTCTTCCGCAATCAATGCATTTTAACGGTCAGTATCTTCACAACAGTTTGGATATTGCTAATAGCTTTGCGTCTTTCTTTCAATCGGTATATGTTCGCGATACCCCATGCACTAAATCTTTCAATTCTAACCACGATATTGATGTATCTGAACTATCCATTAGTATTGGTGAAGTTTTCCATAAAATTTCCTCTCTTGATGTCAACAAGGGACCGGGTGATGACACTATTCCACCTATCTTTTTTAAATCATGTAGATATATCATCGCCAGGATCTTGTGCATTATTTTCAACATGTCATTGAGATCTGGCATTTTTCCGTCAAAGTGGAAGGGCAGTATTGTATCACCTATTTTCAAGGCAAACGATAAGTCTGATATCTCGAATTACAGGCCAGTTAGTATCTTGAATGTCATGCCTCGTGTGTTTGAAAGTATTATTACGGATAAGCTATCAGCTCTCACTAAGAATGTCATTATTAAAGAGCAGCATGGTTTCGTTTCGGGTCGTTCAACTACCACGAATCTTCTATTGTACCATCATTATATTGTAAATGAACTCGAGCGTGGTCATCAAGTTGACTCTATTTACACTGACTTTCGAAAAGCCTTTGACACTGTCAAACACTCGGTCCTGTTACGAAAACTAAATGCTATTGGTATCCGAGGCAATTTACTTGGATGGCTATCGAGTTATTTAACAAATAGACACCAAAAGGTAAAATTTAAAGGCAGGTTTTCGAGGACTTATCAATCCGCTTCTGGCGTACCACAGGGATCGCACCTCGGTCCTCTATTGTTCAACATTTTCGTTAACGATGTTCCCGATGTATTCCAGCACTGTCTTTTCCTGCTTTATGCCGATGACCTGAAAATATTTAAAGGAATTGTGATTGACGAGGATGTAAATCTTATTCAGGGTGATCTCAATAGGTTTTGCGACTGGTGCGGGGTTAATGAGATGACATTGAATGTTTCCAAGTGTCACGTTTTACATTTTTCTCATAAAAAATGTTTGCACCGTACTGAGTATACACTTAATGGTGCCTTAGTGAACTCTATTGATAGTATTCGTGACCTCGGAGTTACCTTCACTTCTTCGCTATCGTTTTCTCAGCACTACTATAATGTTAGAAATCAAGCGGCTAGAATGCTTGGTTTCATTATGCGTGTATCGGTAGATTTCGTTAATCCTGGTACCTTAATCACCCTGTACAACGCATTAGTCGTTCCTCATTTGCTGTACGCGTCTCCTGTCTGGAATCCTTATCAGGCAAAGTGTATTACATTATTGGAACGCGTTCAGCATAAATTCTTACGATTGCTGGCCTTTAAGCTCGGTACTCCGATGTCCCGACTATGTCATGAATATAGTTCTATTCTGGAAGTCAGCGGTCTTCTCACGTTGGAACATCGTCGATGTATATCTGATCTGACATGCCTTTTCAGTATCATTAATGGCTACACCGATTCTGCGGACTTTTTGGCTCTGATTAACCTGTATGCGCCTATTGTTTCACTAAGATCGCCTTCTCTTTTTTACTTATCGGGACACAGCACGTCGTTTGGGATGAATAATTCCATTAATAGAATATGTAAATTAGCGAATCGTAATTGCGAACTTGTTGATTTTTTTAATGGTACATTGGCCACCTTTAAATATCGATTGCGGGCTTTGGCTCGCAGGAACGTCTTTGTACACGTCCGTTAATTTCAATTAATTTCAATTAATTTCAATTGTAACTTTGTTATTAGTATTAGTTTATTAGTATTAGTTTATTAGTCCATTTTTTTATTGTATCATGGTTTGCTTATGTATGTACTGACTTTTGTTCTGTTTTCTTTCCTTTTACATTGTTTATGTGTTAATTGTAAACTAAAGGGTCTTTACCCGTTGAAATAAATAATAATAAATAATAAATAATATGTGAAGAGAGGGTGCCGAGCTATATATTTCGACAGCTTTGGGAATCTTCGACCACCTAAGGAATTGGTGCAATATCTGGATAATGATGCTGTGAAAATCGAATACAATCGAACGTCTTATCAGGAGTACAATCAGAGCAATTGTGGACATCTCTGCCTACGCTTCCTACAAACGATCGGTCGCAAATTTAAGGATTGACTTCCCACCGCTATGATTCAGTACTAGCCGAGTCGTACAGCTCGGAATATGTCGTTAACATTCACTCTAACCGGCAAGAGTAGCACTCTCGCAGTGAGCTACTTTCCACCCATAGATTTGAGCGATGATGATTACGAGCTTGGTTTAACAACCTTTGAAACTTATCATACAATACCGAACATCGTCTGGAGCAATGATAAATTCTACTTCACCTCGAACTATGGCATCAAAAACAACAGTGTTGATACCACTCCTGAAACTATTAGGATTCCACACGGCTCCTACGAAATAGACACCATTGCCAAGTATTTGAGGCAGCGATTACTCGAGCGGTATCCTAAAAATCCCGATGACACTGATGATGACAACGATGTGTATCCTATAGTGTTGCGTCCCAACAATAACACCATGAAAAGCGAGCTGTACTGCTCATTCACCGTAGATTTTACGAAGCGCAATAACATTGGATCACTACTAGGATTCTCGATGAATCGGGTATTAGAACCAGGACGGTGGCACGAATCGGATGATCCAATTAATATCATGAACGTGAACATTATTCGCGTAGAATGTAGTGTGACCGCTGGCGCATACAACAATGGGAAGCGTGTACATACGATACATGAATTTTCTCCGAGAGTCCCTCCAGGATATAAGATATCGGAAACGCCTGCACAGATCATTTATCTTCCAATCACCGCACGGGTCATTACGGATCTAACGATACGCGTTGTGGATCAAGACGGACGGTTGCTCGATTTTCGAGGTGAAGAGATTACCATCAGGCTGCACATGCGACGGCGGCGATAATACGTGTGGTGTGAATGATTGAGATGCTTGTGCTGAACGACTCCAGAAACCCGTTTCTTCCAAGTGAAATTGTTTACAACTACAATAGCTCTGATTACGCTAAAAAGAAGAGACTCAGTGCTGTAAACATTGCATTTTTGAAATCATTGGGATTTATTGTACGCATATAAGTTGAAAAATGGCTGACATTCTAAGCATTGGAGGGAAGCCGACGTTTGAAGATCGCATCGTCAAGCTCGAGACTCACACGTACAACCCATACGTCAACACAACGTTTCGACATAGTGATGAGATAAGAATACCTATACAGCAGCAGGATTTATACACATTGCCGTGTGAAAGTTTCCTCTACGTGGAGGGGAAATTGGTGATAAATAAGCCAAACGATGCATTAACAGTGATGTTGGGAAATAATTGTATGGCGTTCATATTTGATGAGATTCGATACAAGCTGAATGGTGTGGAGATTGACCGTAACAGAAACGTTGGAATAACTAGCACGCTTAAAAACTATGTATCGTTGACATCTGACGAAGACAAAAATATGGAGAATGCTGGATGGGGCTTGAAACGACACGATGAACTAATAGTGAAAAATTATTTCAACTTTTGCATCCCGCTCAAATATTTGCTGGGATTTTGCGAGGATTACAAACGCATGATTATTAATGCACGTCACGATTTGATTTTAATACGATCGCGCAACGATAACAATTCTCTAATAGGATCATCAACGTTGGAACCGGAAATTGAATTACTTAAAGTGCAATGGCGGATGCCTCATGTGACGCTGAACGATGTTAATAAGCTATCGTTGCTACATGCTTTGGAAAGTGGACAAAACCTGAGCATTAGTTTTCGCTCATGGAATCTGTACGAGTATCCTCTCTTACAGAGCACAACCAAGCATTCGTGGGCTGTGAAGGCAGCTGCACAGTTGGAGAAGCCGCGATATGTTATCTTTGCTCTACAGACTGCTCGAAAGAATGTGATGACCGAAGATGCTACTCGGTTCGACCACTGTAAATTGACCAATGTAAAACTTTTTCTCAACTCGGAATTTTACCCATATGATGATCTGAACTTGGACTTTGACAAGAATAAGCACGCCATCTTGTTTAACATGTATACACATTTCCGTAAATCGTATTATGGACATAGTTGCAACGAGGCATTATTCACCGTGGCCCAATTTTTACAATTTGGTCCCCTCGTGGTGATTGATTGTTCGCGACAAAATGAGTCGATCAAGAATAGCACCGTGGATGTGCGCATAGAATTTGATTGTAAAGAGAATGTGCCTGCAAATACTACAGCCTACTGCCTGATTCTGCACGATCGGGTGGTTGAATACAATCCGCTGACAAACGTGGTGCGCAAAATCAATTAAAATTGTCATGCTACTTACACGCCCTCTCCTATATCAAAATTCATACAAAAATTTCATCATGAAAATTGAAATGCTTTACAAGAAAGACTGCATTCTCCCATCTGTTGTGGAAGCGAGTGGACCTCTAAATCGTATCGATAATGGTTGTACCAACATTTGTTGATCTGCAAGGATTCATCGTTGATGGAAGATTTGTTGTCATGGAAGTGGCTATCCTACGAATGGGAACAATTCTCTCACACTATATTTTTGGGAGTTCGATGCCTCAATATCTTCTTACAAAATCCGACAAATCAAGCATCCGATGGTTGGTTGCAAAACATCATGGGCTACGGTGGGATGATGGAGCCGTTCCATACAGTATGGCTAAACAGCTAATTACGAAAGCTATAGCTGATGCTGTCGACGAAGAAGATGACACATCCCATATCGTATACGTTAAAGGGCTGCAGAAATGCGGTTGGCTTGCGGATTTCCTCGATGAAAATACAAGAGCGAATGTGATCATTGAGACGTTGGACATTGACTACGATGCTATCAAATCTCTAAATAAGCTAAATGTAGTTAATACTCTGCGATGCTGTAGACACGTAAAGCATTGTGCTTTGCAAAATATATTTAAAATATTCAACTGGTGGTCTAAACATCAGATGGAAATTCATAAATAAATATAATCAATTTTTAAGGTATAAATGTTTTTTTCTTCACCCTTTCCAAACCCAACCTCCTTAATATGATGTACGCTAGATTAAGATGGTAGTTGTAATTATTTAGAAGTGGTACGATACACGTTCAGAGTGGTATCATACACGTTCAATACATGTTCAGAGTGGTACCATACAAGTTCGATACATGTTCAATACATGTTCAGAGTGGTATGATCTAGTCGAATAATGTGTCCAAAGAAGAATTCGAAGAAGATGCGTGTAAATATTGAGAGGATTACCAACGAAGAAGAAACTGAAGGTGGAGAACAACAACATCTTACTTTGCAAAGCTATGCACTTCTCGATTTCATGATAGTGGGGGTTTTTGCATGCGTGAGCTTGGAAGAGTTTCTATACGCAAGAGCTTGAAGATGCTGCGAGCCTAGTTGTCATTCATATGTGGAAGTGCCACCATGGGATTCAGAAGAATTGCTCCCGAGTGGGACCCTGAACCGTGCCAACACAATCCAGAGGTATGTACATATCAATATTTTTAATATTTTATCACATTTAACCGTTTAAATCGTGTGAGATTAAATCATACCAATATGTACATATCGCTGGTTTTCTGTGTTTTAGCAATTACCGCCACAATTATCATCATCGTCATCATCATCGTCGTCGCCATCGCTGTCGCGGTCGCCATCGCCATCGCTATCGAGAACACCATCGCCATCGCTTTCGCCGCCGCTGCCTTCAGTGGTATGTAATACATTGCATTGGTGTCCATGTGCGTGTGTGTGTGTGTGTGTGTGTATTTTGATGTATTATTCTTATACTGGTGTTTGTGTTCTAGGATAATCAATTATTGCTGGAGCGGCTGAGATTGCTGGCATGTATCATGTCGGGGAGGGTACCTCTGGAGGAGATTGTATCTCCGGTGGTACCTCCCCGGGAGCCGAACATGCGACGGCAATCTGGCATGGTTGTTAGCTCATCGATGGCGGCTCGGCTGCAGCGCCCGTGGGTGCCATATAGACGAATGGGACCCCTGCAGCCGAGGCGACTGCGACCCTCGTCGCCACCCCCAACATCGTCGCCGCCGTCTCCACCCTGGATAGATGTGGGGCGGTTGCGACGATCACCATCTGTGGCGATGAGGCCCCCCTCACCATCATCATCGATGGCGACGGCGGTTGGATCATCATCATCGACATCACTTGACACGCCGCCCTGGTGGCCACCATCCACTCCCTCCACTCCATACACATCAACGCCAACATCATCATCATCATCATCATCATCTGTAGAGCCCCCATCACTAGCATCTCCATCCCCTGAGTGGCCCCTCGGGCTGTTTACGCCACCGGTGTCGCCACCATCTCCGCCTTCTCTGTGGCCCGAGGGGTTTTCACCCCCCCACCATCACCACCCGAATAGTATTTATCATTATCATTATCATTATCATTATCATTATCATTATCATTATCATCGTCATCGTCATCGTCATCGTCATCGTCATCGTCATCGTCATCGTCATCGTCATCGTCATCGTCATCGTCATCGTCATCGTCATCGTCATCGTCATCGTCATCGTCATCGTCATCGTCATCGTCATCGTCATCGTCATCGTCATCGTCATCGTCATCGTCATCGTCATCGTCATCGTCATCGTCATCGTCATCGTCATCGTCATCGCCATCGCCATCGCCATCGCCATCGCCATCGCCATCGCCATCGCCATCGCCATCGCCATCGCCATCGCCATCGCCATCGCCATCGCCATCGCCATCGCCATCGCCATCGCCATCGCCATCGCCATCGCCATCGCCATCGCCATCGCCATCGCCATCGCCATCGCCATCGCCATCGCCATCGCCATCGCCATCGCCATCGCCATCGCCATCGCCATCGCCATCGTCATCGTCATCGTCATCGTCATCGTCATCGTCATCGTCATCGTCATCGTCATCGTCATCGTCATCGTCATCGTCATCGTCATCGTCATCGTCATCGTCATCGTCATCGTCATCGTCATCGTCATCGTCATCGTCATCGTCATCGTCATCGTCATCGTCATCGTCATCGTCATCGTCATCGTCATCGTCATCGTCATCGTCATCGTCATCGTCATCGTCATCGTCATCGTCATCGTCATCGTCATCGTCATCGTCATCGTCATCGTCATCGTCATCGTCATCGTCATCGTCATCGTCATCGTCATCGTCATCGTCATCGTCATCGTCATCGTCATCGTCATCGTCATCGTCATCGTCATCGTCATCGTCATCGTCATCGTCATCGTCATCGTCATCGTCATCGTCATCGTCATCGTCATCGTCATAGTCGTCGTCGTCGTCGTCGTCGTCGTCGTCGTCGTCATCGTCATCGTCATCGTCATCGTCATCATCATCATCATCATCATCATCATCATCATAATCATTATACAGGGTGTAAACGGTATACGTAGCTATATTTTAGGGGGTGGTAGGGGAGGTCCAATGGAACATAAAAGTCCTATGACATAATGTCCGATCGGTCTCCATTTTACAGTAATAATGCCTCAAAGTTAACATGTCTATATGCTAAACTAATAGTCGCAGGATTCCATAATTTTGCACATACATTGGAGATCACCAGTAGGGTAAAATTGTCTGAATACATTTTGTTGTATCTCGTATAGTTTAGCTGTTATAAACGTTTAAGGGGACTAGGCAGTCAGAAACTCGATTTTTTTTTTGTTGCATTTTTCGAAAATACCACCCTTCCCGATTAAAATGCCGTTTGGTTTATGTTAAAATTCGCAAAATTGAGGATTTTACAGCCGAAAAGGTCGAGCGCGCCATAAACCGTTTCTGCGCGCACGCAGGTAGACTAGATTCCTCTTTCGAAACTTTAAGCGCGTTTTTCTCGGAATCATATTTCCTCTTCGTTTTGCAGTGATTGGGAAAAAAGGGAGGTATCAGTCGATTTGAAAAAAATTCAGCATATATGAAACATGTCTAGTTACGACCTGGACCTACGCATAAGTCTGTAAAAACTCCTGGTTTGTCAAAAAAAAAATAGAATGGCTCTTTTCCCTGGCGAAAAATGACGTTTCTTTAAAATTTGCCGTTTTGCAGCCACCAATTTTATAATTTTGATTTTTTTCTTTTTCAATAGGTTCAGGGCAGAATAGGGACCAGGGCAAAGTATAAATTTCAGAGGATACTTCACAATTAAATTTCGTACGACCAGAATCACTGCAAAATTACAGCGGCTCCAAAAAAACCGCATACATATCAGACGACTGTAGCGCTGTCATACATATGTTTATAATATTCAAATCATTTCTTTTTTACTGGTTATAGTATTAATAAACATTACCCAAACGTACTAGTCACAATTTGTGTTCATCTCCTTGTAATTAATTCGCAAAAAATACTTGATTTTCGAGCGATCTGACTGCCTAGTCCCCTTAAACATCGGAGATGTTTGTGGAAAAGATCGTCGCTACACGCACACAGATGAGCCATAGCACAAAGACCGCCCGTTGTGAGCTGTTCAAGATGACCCAGTAACCAAGTCACTACGGGCCCCTTACAGTAGCGGTCCCATTGAGGATCTGTTTGGAGTAGCGGAGGCACTTAGGTTCGTCAGCTAGAAAATAAGAAACAAGTGAACGAAAACTCTACACGTGTTCTTAGGCCAGGCGCGCAGTGGTGGCAATTTGTTGCGTGACAGTTTTGATGCTCACGAAAAATGCAATGATTTACATGGAAGTAAACTCCTTTGACGACGTGACTGCAAAACGTGTTGTTTTTTTTCAGGAAGTGATAAAACTGATTCTTTCCAAGATGAGTGGGTTAGTAAAATTCTCCTGCAATTCTGTCGATCTGTTTTTTGACCTCACTGAAGAAATGTGGGGTGGTAGCGGTACGGTCAGCTGACTGTAATCGTGCGCGGTTGCTTTACCTGAGACGGGGCGCACCATTGCCTTTAACAGCTTACTGCGACGTTAATATCAGCTGCATTTTTACAATCGCGACCTCGACGTGAAACGGTAAAGGACATTTCGATGTCTTCTGGCATCAGGATAATACATGTCCCGGATTGTCCCCCAAATCAGGGACAATACGCGTTGACGTATTCCGTGCGAGAGAAGGCGGGCTTGAAGTTCGATTGGTCCTGAACTAACCATTTGGGCCTACTTATCTCTCGTGTCTAAACACGCACTCGAATTTCCAAACAAAAGCACGCGTCGACGTATTCCGTGCGAGAGAAGGTGGGCCTTGGGGAGGAGATATTGCTGTGAAGAGGGCCTCTTCAGGACAGTGGCCGTTTGGGAGGGATGCAGGGCAGATTGGTTAAATTAGGGCCAATCGGACTTCAAGCCCACCTTCTCTCGCACGGAATACGTCGACGCGTGCTTTTGTTTTGAAATTCGAGCGCGTGTTACCACTCGAGAGATAAGGGATCCGTCTTTAATTTGAAGGGAGGACGAAGCAAGCGGCACCACCAATCAATCACGGCAAGAACGCTAGCTTCTTTCCGGAAGATATGAACAATGACTTTTCGGAAGATATGAACATTAATACTGTCGACAATCAAGAACGTGGCGCGGTCTTTAAGAATTTTAGACATTCCTCGGCCTGAGTTAATCGGTATATTGCTGTATCGATGGGTAGTACATGCGATGACTTCGGACCCGCATGTACCATTGTCGTTCGCCGACTCGTGGGGCAATACGGTTATAAACCGTGACCCTGACGAACCGCTTTAGCCGGTCAGCTTAATTATTTTTCGAAACACCAATATATCAATAAAAAAGTATTATTCACCATCAATACCTACGCCTCGCGTTCGGACACAGGAAAAAATGGGTTATTATCGCCGGAAATAAGTCATAGCCTGCGTTAAATTTAAATACTAATAATCACCAATAAACTAACTAAAACTCACCCTTTCAGAAATTAACCTGCAGCTTGAAAACCTGCGTCACTAGATCACTGAACTCATCCTGGTCAGCAACGGATGCGTCCAGTGCACAGCTAGTCCCAGGTATGCGTCACCACCCAAAGTAAAAGGGTCGCAACATCAAGTGCGATCGGGTTAATGTAGATACGGAATATTCACTTCACTGCACGGTTACTAATACTGATCACCTAATTTATTGTCTCACCAGGACAAGATGTTTTAGGTAAAAAGAAGCCAGCACATTTTCGAGACACACGTGCTTTGCAGAAGTGCAACGAACGAACCATCCTACACTTTCACAAAAGCCCGCGCTCCCTTCTTTTACTGCCAATGTACCCATTGATTCGAGGTAGGCAGCAGACACCACGTGTTTCGGTTCGAAAGGGTCCGAAGAGAAGAGAAACTGAAAGTCTTCGAGTTGCTATAAAGAAAAAAATCCTGTTTCCTGTTTCCCTTTCCCGATATCCCGAGTTCACGTCTGCTACGAGGCGGAACCAACTATGTCGTAAATTACCGTAAACTGTAGAAAATCGTTCTCTACCGCCGACTCGTGGGACAATACGATCATAAACCGCGACCCTGGCGAAATGCTCTGGCCCATCAGGCTGATTAATTTTTGGGAACTAGCAATTAAAAAGTATTATTCAACATCAATACGGCTCGCGAAGAGACACAGGAAGAAGGAGAACATGTAGTTCGCTGACTGCGCGTAGTCCCGCCTGCTTCGTCCTACCCTCAAATTAAAGACGGATCCCTTATCTCTCGAGTATAAACACGCGCTCGAATTTCAAAACACAAGCACGCGTCGACGTATTCGGTGCGAGAGACTGTGGGCTTGAAGTCCCATTGGCCCCAAACTAACCAATCTGCCCTGCATCCCTCCCAAATGGCCACTGTCTTGAAGAGGCCCTCTTCACAGCAATATCTCCTCCCCAAGGCCCACCTTCTCTGGCATGGAATACGTCGACGCGTGCTTTTGTTTTGAAATTCGAGCGCGTGTTTAGACACGAGAGATAAGCAGGCCCGATTGGTTAGTTTGGGGCCAATGGGACTTCAAGCCCACAGTCTCTCGCACCGAATACGTCGACGCGTGCTTGTGTTTTGAAATTCGAGCGCGTGTTTATACTCGAGAGATAAGGGATCCGTCTTTAATTTGAGGGTAGGACGAAGCAGGCGGGACTACGCGCAGTCAGCGGACTACCCTTCTTTTCCTGTGTCTCTCCGCGAGACGTATTGATGCTGGATAATACTCTGTAATTTCTAGTTCTCCAAAATTAATCAGGCTGATCAGCCAGAGCATTTCGCCAGGGTCGCGGTTTATGACCGTATTGTCCCGCAAGTCGGCGGTAGGGAACGGTTTCCTCCGGTTCGGATAATTTATGACTTAATTGGTTCCGCCTCGTAGCAGACGTGAATTTTCTTCTTTATAGCAACTCGAAGACTGCTTCTCTTCCCTTCGGACCCTTTCGAACCGATACACGTGGTGTCTGTTTTCTATCTCGAAGCAATGGGTACATTGGCAGTAGAAGGACGGAGCGCGCGGGCTTTTGTGAAAGTGTAGGATGGTTCGTTCCTTGCACTTCTGCAAAACACGTGTGTCTCGAAAATGTGCTGGCTTCTTTTTACCTAAAGCATCTTGTCCTGGTGGGAGTTAACTCATAATGGAACGAGAGAAACTACTTGGGGTAGAGGAAATTTCTTGGAAAAAATCCTGTCAGTCAGTTTGCAATCGCGTCAGAGAAGTGTTTTCTACACAAGAGTATTACGCGTTGTTCTGAGCATAAACCCAGAACAACGGAGACGCAATTACTGCTGTACGAGCATTTTGGCGGCCACATCTGCGGCACCGGACGCCAAGTGAAAATTCATTTTCACCAATTTTTATAAGGTACGAACAACGCGTTCCGTGAAAAATAAATTAAGTGATCAGTGTTAGTAACCGTGCAGTGAAGTGAATATTTCGTATCTACATTAACCCGATCGCACTTGACGTTGCGACCCTTTTACTTTGGTTGCTGTCGCATACCTGGGACCAGCTGTGCACTGGACGCATCCGTCGCTGACCAGGACCAGTTCAGTGACCTAGTAACGCAGGTTTTCAAACTGCAGGTGAATTTCCGAAAGGGTGAGTTTTAGTTACTTTATTGGTGATTATTAGTTATTAAATTTAACGCAGGCTACGGCTTATTTCCGGCGATAATTCTCTAAATTTCCGTACCTAAATTTTGTCTTCGGGGGTTTTAAACAGACTTATTCATTATCAGCAACAGTGTTGGCCGTTATTAAACTACGGATGCTTATCACAATAACGGACTTCGATCACGTTTTGTTTATTTCCTGTTACATTACTTTTTTGTTTATGCGATATTTGAAAACGAAATTTACGTATTTCTTGTCCTCTCACTTCAAATAATTATTATTTTCGATTCTGTTTTAAAAAAAAATATGTATTCATTTTTTTACGTTTGACATGATGTTCCTCGATTTATCTTTAACTCGTAATTCACTTTAAATGACAAACAAACGATGACGAAAGGTATCGATTGCCGTCGTTTTCGCAGAGATCTGATGAGAAATGCGGAGCTGAAAGAGTTTGGTTCTTAATAGGTATTCAAACTCTTTGTCTTCGCCACGGGATACGATGCGGCATCTCCTTGAGTCGAGTCGCTGGAGGATCACTCTTAAGAGTCTTTCCTTCCGAAAAACACACCACTTTGGGAATTACATGAAAGATCAGAAGTCAACACCCTGTTTCAGTGTGTTGGTCTCACCAATATGCGCGAGCTACTATCCGTTTCAAACGCATGGTGCAAACTTTAGGGCATTATTACTGTAAAATGGAGACAGATCGGACATTATGTCATAGGACTTTTATGTTCCATTGGACCTCCCCTACCACCCCCTAAATATTGCTACGTATACCGTTTACACCCTGTATATATTTTGTTCTATTTTTTATTTTATTTTATGTTATGTAACAATATCATCATCATCATTATATATATTTTGTTCTATTTTTATTTTATTTTATGTTATGTAACAATATATATAATTTCTTAAACATACATTACTTCTCAATTTTATTTACTTGTCATCCATCCTCCTTCTTTCCTCTTCGCATAATTTTAAAACAAACAAAGATGCATCATGCATTCTTAGCACTGTGAAAATGGTATCGTCTCGCGCGACAAACAAATATGTATCATGCATTCTTCGCACTGTGAAGAAATGGTATCGTCTCGCGCGACTGCGCCAGAAGAAGAATCAAATTACACGCGTTATCGCGCGAGATGATACCATTTTCACAGTGCTATGAATGCGTGATGCATATTTGTTTGCTAGAGTTTGAAAAATTGGTAGCTGTAGAATGTATGATGCATATTTGTTTGCTCGGTTGGTTTGGAAAAAAAATATTCTGGCGGTAGATCTGATTTAGAACCAATATTTGGGGAAAAAAAATTTCTGGGGCCGGATCGAGTCTGAAAAAAGATTTTTTTCATACAAGACCCGGCCCCAGAAATTTTTAGAGGGAGGGGGCAACCCTCTGAAAATTTTCCAACAATGAGTCAGGTCTGGAGAGGTCTCCGTGGCGGCTCGGTCCGGACTGATCCCCACCACGATTACAACTTCCCCCACTCCGCGGTTCGTGCGCGCGCAACAGGTCTTCCACTCCCCACTCTCCCCGCGCCTATAGTTCCCGCCACCGCACTTCCCCGCGTGCCCTCACTTCCCCCCGCCCCCGCGCTCCCCTCAGAGGACCTGGGTTAGAATCGGCTTTGCCTTACTACTAAGGATATCGTCAGTCGTTCAATATACGAGAAAATACAATCAATTAATATCGTAAGTTTCCATTACCATATTTTAGTTTATCGTTGTGTTGACAACTTTGAGAATTATAACGAAAATTGATTTTAGATTATGTCATTACCCGTGAACTTGAATCGCCCTGCGGTCGTTGCGACCCCAACCTCCGCTGTGATACCCACACGCACCTCCAGTCCTAAAGTGTATGTGACGTGTCAGAATATTGCGGTGCAAACCGAAGAAATTCGGGAAGGAATAACTCGTGAGGCTGAGGCTGTTCATGATGGAGATGTATTTTTAAAAGTATTTCATAATGCTAACGGTATAGACGATGAACCACCGTCTGGTCAGTACGGAGACGAACAATTTTGGTTAAACAAGCTTGCGCGACAAGGATTCTTTTTAGACGATGATGATGAGGATGACGAATTCTATACGGATATTCATTACCAGCATCGTGCGAGTCGCCCTAGCACCGTGGTTTGGCGTAAATGCGCCGAAGCTAAAAAAATTGATTATAACGCTGTTTATATGAATGTAATATCGGGGCTTCACGTCCGTGATGGCGTATCACAGACTACCCCCGATCAAGTTGGCGTATCACAGACTACCCCCGATCAAGTTGGCGTATCACAGACTACCCCCGATCAAGTTGGTGTATCACAGACTACCCCCGATCAAGTTGGCGTATCACAGACTAACCCCGATCAAGTAGGCGTATCACAGACTACCACCGATCAAGTTAGCGTATCACAGACTACCCTCGATCAAGTTGGCGACGATTCCTTTTATACCGATGAGGATCTTTTTCTTGAAATCATCGATAATATTTGTTAATGTTGTTGAGTGTGATAATCAAATATAATAAATTATTCCATCTTGAAAATCTTGAAAATCTTAGTACGTCTCTAATTACGTCCCTATCTTCCACCTTCCCTGCGAAATAACATATCAAGTATGTATCGCGATTATAAGTGGGATCTAGAGTGTGAAAGCACAGAAAGATATTTTCGTTTGCGTATATTTTCATGAACGTGACATCGCATTCTTTCTTAAAATTATTTCTCTGCGTTGGGGGAATTTACATCGCATATTGGTTTGTAAAACCCGGCGGTGGATTTGATTTAGAAAAATATTTTGGGGTCGGATCCAGTCTGAAAAAAGATTTTTTCATACAAGACCCGAACCCAAATATTTTTAGTGGGATGGAACGATCCTTTACGGAAATTTCCGGGTGGGTCCGGTCTTGAGAGGTCTCCGCGGTAATCGTCTAGAATGCGCGTCATTTGAAATCACCCGCCACTGTGACGTTAGCCTCCCACCAACGATGCGGTATCCTCCTCCCCCATCTCACCCCCTAGTCCAGGAGCGTGATCCCTACCACCGTTAACGCTTACGCGTGCGCGTCATTTGAAATTACCCGCCTCTGTGACGTCAGCCTCCCACCAACGATGCGGTATCCCCTTCCCCGCCTCACCCCCTAGTCCAGGAGCGTGGGACCCCCTCCCCGCCTCACCCCCTAGTCCAGGAGCGTGGGAGCCCCCTCCCCGCCTCACCCCCTAGTCCAGGAGCGTGGAACCCTCCTCCCCGCCTCGCCCCTCGCCCATCTCGCCGAAGAGCGCGCGGTACCCCCCGCCCCGCCTCACCCCCGCGCCGACACTTGGTCCAGAACTCTTCTTGCTTAACTACTCCCTGCCCCTCCGAGGGCGTGACGTGACCGATGTCAATGTCAATACTGCAGGAGTGCAGTGTATCTACCCGGTAATTCTTTGGTTCCGAACAGATATAACATCAGTTTAGGAGGTGTTCTAAATAGTCTATTTAGAATGCCATTTATTATGTCTTTTTTAGGATTTATATTCAAAGGAACGATAAGATTTTTGTACAAGTTTTTTTGCACACATATTTATTGATATTTAAAGTATGTAAATTATATTTTGAAGTAAAAATAATCAAAATTACATGAGTTGTATTTGATTTTATGGAGTCCGTTTAAAAAAAGAAGTGTCCTACTGACAGAGATCGAATAAAACTGTTAAAATTTTCAATTAATTATGAAATAACTAATTTTATGACTATTACCGTAAACTGGGCGATCATTGGCATGTTTTTGGAACATTTTGTTATGTAATATAAAAATGAACATTTTTACATTTGCCTTAACCCTTAACTGGTATACTGTTTTTTCAAACGTAACTGGTATCTTGGGGTCGTGTCAGACCCCAAATAAAAAAGGACACAGAAATTTGTAAAGTCGAGATTAGATCAACCTCTATGAATACCTATTTTGTTCTTAGGTAATGTATAAAATAATAGAAACGTAGAAAGTTAAACTATTATGATCAAATTAATTAGAAATTCAGTTTACAAACTTAGACAACCAAATATTTTGCAGCGAACCTTGCGTGCTTGGGGTCATGACTGACCCCAGGATACCAGTTAAGGGTTAAGTATCCTATCATAACATTGCATCTTTTGTAAATGCACTACAAGTGTCAAAATGTTGTAACGAGTTACGCCGGTGGGACGACGGTCTTACCCCCCACCACGCGCCCGACCGAGGTAGCGCGTACCGCGCTAAGCCAACGATCTTGCCCCCCACCACTCGTCCGCAATACCGAGAACTGGCGCGAGAGGGTTTCACAGCGAGAGACTCTCTCGCTGCCGAAAATGTGCGGACGAGGACATAGAGGTCGGGGGCATAGGCCTATTTGGCAGAGACCACCTAGAGCGTTAGTACGAGCAGTACGCCTCTCCCGGAGACCTCCTGTGAGATTCCACGTTCTCGTGCAGTAACACTCGTTCTTGCGAAAGACAAGCGCCCGTGTTTCACACCAGTTCTTGTGCGTCCACAGACTGAGTCTCTGTGCATTTTTTGACTCCACACCTCCACGGTTCCCAGAAGGACAGCGTGAGCCATCCTCTGGACGCAGACCGATATCCGCCATCGATCTCCCGAATAGAGTTATCTCCGTTCTCGAGAGCGTCCTTACAGTCGCCGAATCACCCGCGGGTTGTGCCCACTGGGTGACCGGATCCCCGACTCTCCGACCAGGGTCCATTGGCAGGGTTGGCCCGCCAGGACACCGAAGGGTCAAATCGTCTTCCCTCTCCACTCTCGCCAAACGTTACCGACGATCGAGATACGCGCCGCGACACGCGCCGCGATACGCGCCGCCGACCAACGCACCGAAGTACGCGACGCGATCCGCGCCGAACCACGCGCCGCGATACGCGCCGATAACCGCGATAGACTAAGTCTAGGTTTAAGCCGTACATACTCTGTTTGCCAGCATAGACCTGGCCGGGACACCTTGTACAACCGCTTGAATAAATTGTCGTACTCTACCTTACCTCTGCGTACAAAGTCATTCGATCGGCGGCCCTGGACCACCGTTCTGAGCTGGCGATACGGTTCCTCCACCGTCCCACCGGTAACCCCGCGACTTAACGGCTACAATGTATAAAATACGCTGGCTTCAGTTCACGCACCATTACCACAACCCCCTGTCGGTGTTTTTCCCCCTTCATTGTTGAGCATGATTGGTCCGCACGCTGGTCTACTCCAAATTTTGACACCTTACAGTCAGGTTATAACCTGACGCGTATTAAATAAGATAAGGTGTCAAAATTTGAGATGCCACGTGTTTTTACAAATGTGTATCGTTGTACCATTGAATTTCAACCAAAATGCAGTCTCAAACCCGAGGTAAGTTAGCAAATTTTTATTTATTTATGTCGGGGCGTTTGGTCGCATAGGTGGAGCGTTTTACCTGACGACTGTGTTACAATACGCCCAACGTAAGGTTCAGGAAACTGATTATTTACAGTTATTTCCAGTTATGTTTTTTTTTTCACAGTTTCGGTGTAGTTGTAAAGAGAAATGAACACTTAATGTGTTTAGACAAAAAATTTAAAGAATTATCAAAAAATATTGGTTTTATAGATGTTTCTTGAAATGTGGGGCGTAATGTATAGTTTTATCCTATGAAGAATTAGGGTCCATACGACGTATGGAAGTCAGCGGTATATGCAGAAATCGGGGTCCATACAATATCTTGAATATTGAATTTTTCAATATTATAATGTGCTTCATTTGAAATACATAGCAACTGCGCCAGGTATCCTGCCGAGTCGTGTCACCGGGATTTACCCACACTATAGTTTGCAGAAATATCAGCTTTATGACTTTATTCCTATTGTACTACCCGGTCGCAGGCGAGTAAGCGACGGACGGGTGGCCAAAACATTTTATGATTTAATTGCACACTTTAGGACATCGTTTCCAAGTCTTGACAGACGAATTTGTGAAAATGCAGGTAATCATTAGTTTGAACAGAACAGGCAACGCGACAAGATCGTGTAGTCAAGCTGTCCAAGCATTCGCAGTGCAATTGTACAGATTGTGTTCAGTTTATCTAAGTGTTGTGTGTATTGTGCGTGGCTGCGAAAAATGGAGCAGCACCAGCAACAGCCTGGCCCTCCCACTTCGCCAGTGAGGAAAAATCCTTCAGGAAAGGTAACTTAATTTTCATTCATTAATTGTTTTAATCGTTTCACGAAAATATAGGGTAAAACTATACATTACGCCTCACATTTCAAGAAACATCTATAAAACCAATATTTTTTGATAATTCTTTAAATTTTTTGTCTAAACACATTAAGTGTTCATTTCTCTTTACAACTACACCGAAACAGTGAAAAAAAACATAACTGGAAATAACTGTAAATAATCAGTTTCCTGAACCTTACGTTGGGCGCACAGTGGTCCTAAGTAACACTTCTAGCGACGAAAAATTCAAATTAATCAAATTAATAAGGGGAATTTGCCTTGATAGTATATCCATATTTACGTAATCTTGAAATGTAAAAAAAGCTTCAAAATTAGTGCTTACCTCTTATGTTGTGTACACGAAATATTACATCGACGATGTTGAAAACACAAAATGGCTAGTTTTCCTTGGTTGCTTAGCAACGGCGAAGGCGAGATCGTTCGACAATATAGAGAATGATGTCGTGGAACGTAAGGAAAAGAAATTTTACATTTCGGACATACCGTTTTATAATAACAATACTGACCGCCATCGCCATTGCCAACTGACCGCGATTGCCTCATTCTCCCCTAATATCTTAATTGTTTGCAGACCTTTGCAGCTAACTTTAGTCAAAAAGAAATGCAGATGAACAACAGAAGTAGAGGAAACAATAATTACGGCAGATACGCGCAAATATGTGAATTGCGGGACTTTTATATTCTCAGTAAAACTAGAATCGCTGTAATATGTGTAATGGAAATGAAGTTACTGCTACTCAGAAGTTATGGAAAGAATTTTAAAACAAAATACGTTGACATGTTTACTTACCTTGCGATAATATTTCTACCAAACTATTCGAAACTACACAAAATAAGAATATATTCACCGATACGTACAGCAGAACGCACAAACAGATACTGACGCAGCCAGAAAAATATTGCCATTCTTGCTCTAAGTTCGTGAGGTATACGGGAAAACCCTTATGCCAGGGCATTATTTTATGATAAGCAGGTAGTCACCGGCTACCTGAGACGCGGCAGAAATAAAAAATTTCCGATTCTAACAGCATTAAATTTTTTAATTATTCGTCGCTAGGCTTGCTATTTGGCCCACTGTGGGGCGTATTGTAACACAGTCGTCGGGTAAAATGCTCCACCTATGCGACCAAACGCCCCGACATAAATAAATAAAAATTTGCTAACTTACCTCGTGTTTGAGACTGCATTTTGGTTGAAATTCAATGGTACAACGATACATATTTGTAAAAACACGTGGCATCTCAAATTTTGACACCTTATCTTATTTAATACTCGTCAGGTTATAACCTGACTGTAAGCTGTCAAAATTTGGAGTAGACTGCATAGTGAAGATAGCGATTAACGAACGTAACAGGTGTTAGTTTCGCCCGTAATGTAGTAGTCCTTATATGTATATTTGCGTGACATACGTTACTCGTGAAAAATATGATTTTGAGGTTGGGCGCATTGTAAATTCTTTGTTGAGGCATATTGTAAATTCTGGAGTACCAAACGTCCCAGCTTTAATTTAGCAACAACGTAGTGAAAAAAGGTTTGGGCAATAACTATTTAAAGAGCTTAGTTTGTCTACTTTCGAAATATATGTGTGAATTTATCGTAAAAACAATAGTGACTTAGAAAATTGAATTTCTCACATACCCACCGTAAATTATCTGAAGGCCGAAAACATAAATCCTTATATATTTTTTTAAAAGCCGTAATATTTGCTCGTAAAAATAAACATTTTTAGATTTGCTCCAAGTATCTTATTATAATATTTTATCTGTTGTGATTGCACTTCAAGTGTGAAAATGCAAAATTTTTGTCCTCTTCCTTCTTTAATATATATTAATTAACTGCCAGTGTTACCCCGCATTGCCCCGTCTTTTAGTTTCCCAGAAAATGTAAAATCTTACGTACACATTACAATTTCAATCTATCACAGTTTGGCACCGTTGTAAATTTGGTTTTTATAGTATGTCCGTTGTGGACAGAGAACTATCTCTGTATAATAATATTATGTATAATAAATCTATACAAAGAACTGATGGCGAAGGATCCCTCCTCCAAATATAAGGAGACTATGGCGACGCTGTCCAAGCAAACGGGAATAGGCCGGTCCACAGTAGTAAAAAGCGTTGCTGAATACCGAAATAGCGGCAGTGTAACCTCTCCAAATATGAATCTGAAAAAATTAAAAGCCATCCAAAAACTGTCTGAAGAGGAAAAAAATCGGATTCGGGGAAAAGTACACGAATTTTGGTTCAGGCGGGAAATCCCGATTTTGAAAAAAATTGTTTTAGCGGTGAACGACGACCCTAACTTGGGCAACTTCACACAAACCACCCTTTATAAAATCCTCCAGGATTTGGAATTTTCATTCTGCAGAAAACAGAGAAATAGCGGCCTTATTGACAAAGAATACATTGTGCTTTGGCGGCAAACCTATTTGCGAAGAATGGCGCAGTACAGGGCAGAAGGACGCCACATATACTTCCTGGATGAATCGTGGGCCAATGCAGGCGATTGTCCAAATAAACAGTGGGTGGACAAATCTATTCGTTCAAGCAGGGACGCACAGGAACGCGTTTTGTCGGCGGGCATACCTGCACCCACCGGCAAAGGAAAACGCCTTATCGTCGTCCATATTGGGTCTGTGGACGGGTTTGTGCCTGGTGGTCTGCTGTGCTTCGAATCAAAAAAGCACACAGCAGACTATCATGACGAGATGAATGGAGATACGTTCTTGGAATGGTTCCAACGTATTCTGCCATTATTAAAAGAGAACTGCGTTATCGTGATGGATAACGCTTCTTATCACTCGGTAAATGTCGAGCGTTGCCCAACAATGGGCTGGACCAAGGCATGTATTGCAGATTGGCTGAGGCAAAAGCAGCAGGAAATACCGCCATTTGCTGGTAAGGCCACACTGATAGACATGGTCAGGCAAATCAAGCCCTAATTCGACCGATATGTGATAGATGAGCTGGCCAAAACAAACGGAAGAATAGTATTGAGACTACCGCTATACCACTGCGAGTTAAACCCTATTGAATTGGCATGGGCAATGGTCAAGAGGTACGTAAAATAAAAAATACTTCGTACAGATTCGACCGTGTAAAAGAATTATTCGTCGAGGGCGTCGAACGTGTGTCTGCCCAAAATTGGCAGAATTTTGTGAGGCACACCGAAAGCGTGGAACAAAAATTCGGTGAGCTCGACGAAATAATTGACGAGCTGCAGGATGCGAATATTATGGGTAATCCTCAGGGAGACTCTGGAACGCATTCGGGAGACGAATGACCCGAATATATTTAAATATAGTTAAGTTATCTATTATATTTATATAAATTTATATATTTCGAGTCTTATTTTATTATTGCATACCGCGGTTATTCGTGGTATTAAATACAATATTTCATGAATGATTTTGTTATAGACTTTCTGGAAGACCCCTCCCAAAGCGTGAAGGAGGCTGTGGGGTTTTAGTGAGTAGAAATCTCACACTACCCCGGCGCTGGAAGGCAACGGGGTGTCTTTTGAAGATTTCCCCACGTTAAAAAAAAAAAAAAAAAAAAAAAAAAAAAAATCATCATTTCTTTATTGAAACTACCGAAATCCTTATCCCAGACTAAAGATCTTGAATGATTTGATCCAAAAGAGAAATTGTTAAATTCGGTGCCGTCGCTGAAGGGTTAATGGTCGAATGTAACAAAAATAAAACTCACAGCATCGGTTTTGTTTACCGGTAACACAAAAAACCCCAATCGATATTGGTTATAACGTTACCAAAAAAATCTGGTCAGCGATAATGGTTATTCGTAACCAAAAACAAAAACAAATTGTGTTGACAATAATGGTTATTAGTGACCAAAAATATTTCCGTTGAAAATAATGGTTGTTTGCAACTAAAAACGATATCCATAATTGATAATGGTTATTCATAACCATAATCATTTAATGAATATTAACTTTTATGCCATAACTTTTAAAATTTAAGTTATAACAGTTATAGTCTCTGAAATAAACCAAAGTTCAATCAAAACAACAACAAAACAATTTTTATAAAACGTAGGCGGTTACCGTGCGTATTCGGAAATAATAGTGCCACCGTGTATATGAAGGCGTCGCGTGCGGAACGGTTGACAAAGAGGTAACAGACGGTAAGGCGGAGAAAATCGTAGGCGGTTAAGTGGGGAGTCGGACCAACCAGCGCCTCCTCAGAATCATCCCTGCGCGGAACGGGATTTTTCTTAGGATGAAACGAGTATAGCCAGAATGGACTTGGCAAAATCTGCAAAATTTTTTAGTTCGTCGACGAACCATGAAATACAATCCGCGTCGCGGCGGCATCGATACACCGATAGCGATGTATCGTACGAACAATGCATATAATATGCAATGCTGTGCACTTTGTGGTGCTGGTACGCATGTAATTTAGAATCCGCATCACCCATCCTGCGATCCTCAGTTTTCTCGATGATGCACTCAAGATCTGCATACACCACGAATGGATGTCGCTCCTTCATGCAGTGGTTCTTGAAACTGAGCAAGTTGTTGCCTTCGCTGGGCAGCAGAATGGCGCAATCGTTCATATTCCCACAGTCCACTGCATGGGCGTCCAACTTATCGACATATCCAAAGTAATGCAAGCATCTGTAAAAACAAAAAAAAATTTATTTAATTTTTTTTTTCGTGCGACATTTCAATCTTTCACAAGTTTATATACGCACCGGTCACAGATGAATTTCTTTCCATTGTGTCTGCTCAGCTGCATGCTCACCAGCCGGGACAAGTCCTTGATTAGCACAAAGTGCCCTACATCGCCGTGCTCTTGATTCGATGTGTAGAGCAGGTTGACGTGTCGATCCCTCTTTTGGTTGGTGAGACGCAGCGGAAAGACTGCAACAGTTATCCTCTCGGTGTCCTTCTCCAATCGCTCCTCGAAACTGTACACGTTGATAGAGATTTCGATCTGCCGCTCAAACTTTCCAATTTGCTTCAGAGACATCGGAAACTCAATACCCTGGAGATTTAGCACTGAAGCATAGTCTGGGTATGAACTTGGGCGCGCGGTGTCTCGTTCGGCAGGATGGAGAGCGGCGACCACTGCCCACGCGAAACACGCATTGTCTGTGGATTGTACACTAATTGTTGTTGGTCCCTTTAGCAACAATACCTGCGGCAACTTGCAGTGACACCCCGCGCGCAGCGGATTGTACTTGTTGATATTGACTGTCAGATTCAGGATTCTCGTCAATACCCATCCACTGTCGGGTTCCTGAAACTCTTCCAACGATGCCAGGGTGGGTTCGATGATACATCGCTGGTACCACTCCTGCAGATCGGATGTGCGGAAGAGTTCACAGTTTCGGGTATTGATGCTTTTACAAGCATGCTTGTCACCCGTCACAAATTCGCCGTTAAACACCGTGTTCACTTTGAGATTCTGATGTTTCCTCAAAGCGCCTCGCACATGCTCCAACACAATGGTCGCCGCATCTTGGAGGAAATTGCGTGGCTCGATGTAATTTGAATTTAGCACGGCACCAGTTAATACGCGGCTATCGAACGCAGTGTCTATTTCGCGCCACAAAAGTCCTGTGCTCGAATGTCCGGCACCTTCACGCATGAAACGTCCACGCAGCGAATAATTCAGTCCTTCGAGCCGCGTGATTCGAGCAACCAACGATTGCCGAACACCAATCGATAATCGAGGACGTTTCACTCAGCTGTGTTCTTCCAACGATTCTATACACTCGTTGCACCGTTCTTCCCACGCGAGGTATTCTTCCCGCGAAATCAATCGTGCAGATTGATCCAACAATTGGCGTTCTACTTGCGCGAATTCTTCCATGATCGTAAATGGAATGTAAATGTAATATTTTTTCCACGCAACACGTTGCAACGATTTGAGGCTTTGTGCAGTTTGGAGCTCGCTTTTATGGCTGGTACCACGATTTGGTATCTCTGTCTAACTCTTTCGGTGTACCCTCTCCCTCGAATGCATTGCATGCAAAAAAACGAAGATTCTATGATTCATGCTTATGACGAATTAGTGCGCAAAATCATACGACACAGTTTCTGCTGACACCTAATTCTAAGATTTGACGCTTCCAAAAGTATTATATTACATTCAACACGTGCCAAGACTTTTATCCTTCAGGGTGTGACTCAAATTACATGCAATCGTGCGATATGCTGCATCGTTAGGATTGAAAAACATTATGAAAACATTGGTAGCTTTAGAATAAAATGTGGTGGTGGGGGAAGCAAATGCACCTCTATTTAAGTCGGCTCTCTGACGCTATTCCATCAATCGCTCAGTAGCCTCAGTGACTTTTGATGGATCAGAGAGAGCTCCAATATTTCGTTCCAATCATGCGAGATGATGGTATAGCTCCATGTGGGGAGAATACGTATTTTGATAGGTAAGGCTTAATTTTCACATCTTCTCGAAATTTTTTATGTTTATTTCTGATACGAGCGGACAATTTCATATCTTTGATTGTTCTCTTAGTCCGCGTTGAGGATCGCGTATCATGGTCAGAAGATACGCATTAACATCCGTGGGTAGCAAATATTTGGAAATTGGAATCAACGTAGGACCTATGGCCGATGTAGAAGTTCTTCTCGGCGACAATCATGGGAATCATCTCATATTACCATGGCGTACATGGAATGTGTTATTCGACAGCCGTACAACCATCAAAGAACGTGCACAATTGCCTGGATCAGAAACGATGCGGATTGATGAATTAACGGTGGACTTTTGTGAGATCTTTGATTCTCCGATTGTAAAGATGTCAATGGATATTAAGTCGCTGCATTTCAAACCGAATACTGTATTATTTTTATGTAATCTTGAGCCATGTGTAAGCTATGTGTGTCCGCGGCTGTATCAAACTGCAGAAGATGTGAGAGTAAAATTTGAAACTTTTGTTAACGTGTTGCAGCAGAGCGATGTTGCCTGCGAAACATTAGATACGCGTCGTGCTGCTAAAATCATACGTGATAGTGAATATTACGATGAGGATTATCTTGTAGATTGTGAACTGTTAGCATGTGCCATCAATGATATTGTAGCTAATGCTCGTTGGAAAAAAAAAAGTTAAATTATATTTATATTTATCTTTTTAATTTTATATTCTTTGTAACAATATATAATTTCTTAAACGTATATTATTTGTTCATTTTATTTATCCGTCTTCCGCCTCCTTCTCCCGCCACCTAATTTTAAGATTCGATGTTTCTAAATTATTATTTCTCTGCGTTGGGGAAAAATTTCCATCATATATATGTATGGAAAAAACATTTCTGCTGACGCCTCATAATCATATTTCATTCGTTCCTTCTTCGCACCGTGAAAATGACATCATCCTGCACGACTGCTCCAGAGGAGTCAAATTACGCGTAATCGCGCGATACGCTGCGACGTTAAATCGGAATGCTTTAGAATGCTGCATATTTGTTTGAAAAAAATATGTCTGTTTTCTAAATAATGGTTCGCTGGATAGTTGACTAAAAATTATTTCTCTGCGTTGGGGGAAAGTATCTGTTGGTTTGGAAAAAGTATTCCGGCGGCGGGTTTGGTTTATAAAAATTTTTTTAGATGGAGAGGACGACCCTCTGAAAATTTTCCAGCGGCGGGTCCAGTCTGGAGAGGTCTCCGCGGCGGCTCGGCCTGGACTGATCCCCTCCACGATTGCGGCTTCCCCCACTCCGCGGCTCGTGCGCGCACAACCAGTCTTCCACTCCCCGCTGCCCCGCGCCCAGGTTTCCCTCCACCGCACTCCCCGCGCGCCATCACTTCCCCCGCGCGCCCTCACTTCCCCCCGCCCCCGCGCTCCCCTCAGAGGACCTGCGTTAGAACTCTCCTAGACATACTACTCTCTTAATACCTCAACTCCATCCGGTGTACGTCGAACGGATGAAGCAAGGAGGAACGTCCCCTGTTATCAGGGAGATGATTCTGGAGGATTTCTGACGTTGTGACCCGCTTTCGCGGGGCACGGTGGAACTAGAGGAAGAGTTCCGTTGCCGGCTCAGTCGGGATGTCGCGGGTTCGTCGAAATGACACTCACGTGGGCTGGTGTTTTATCAAGCTGGTTTATTCGTCTGTTAACCGAACGCGAGTTAGGCTCGCGGCGCGAGACGGCTTACTCTAGGCTTAGTACTAGGCGGCTTATTACTACTCTTACTTCTAGGCGTCTTAACTGCTACGATCTTAGTACTAGTGGCTACGAACTAGCGGCGGACTTATCCTAAGTATTCTTACGACTACGCGGCTTTGGCGGCGAGCGTCGGCTACTGGCCGGTCGGCGGCCTCGGCGGCTGGCGGCGTTAGTCGGCGCAGGTCGGCGGCACTCGGTAGTGCTCGGCCGTGTTCGGGGACAGGTCGGAGTCTACTGCCGGGCGAGAGAGCCTCGACCCTGAGCAGTCTACATGGAAGGCCTTATGTGCGGTGGGCCAGCTATCATTGACCGCTGGTTGACCACCACGGCCGGACGGTCCAGCGCGAATCGAAACTCGGCTGATGTAGCGACCAAGGAACGGGCTACTAGCGGTCAGGCGGTAAGGCACTCGGCGCGCTAGAATTCCCTCGGAGGAGGAACGATACCAAAAAGGAGCTTCTCACGTAACAGCTACGCATGGATGGCGAAACCACGGAGCAAGCTGTTTTCGGTCGCTCGCGGCCCCAGTCTTATATTCTGCGGCGCGAAAAGTAGCCGCGAGAACGTTATCATGCCCGCGGCCGCCTATCGGCCGCGGCGCGAGTTAGGCTCGCGGCCGTCGCGCGTGGTGGGGGTACTCTCTCGCGTACCGCGGGCTCGCTTCGCGTGTCGCTACTCGAGAGGAGGGGAGCGCCTTAGTGACGAACGTCACATCCCCCTCTTTCGTCGGGTGGAAAAGAAGAAAACCGATGCCTGTATAACTGCCCTTTATTGCGGTCCCTCGGTTGGGGTCGGCGCTTTGGTCCGCGGCTGGACACGGACGGTCACGGTGTCTGCGTCGAGACGGCGGCCCGTGAGCACGTAATCGGGTTGCCGGATGACATAGCGATGCCGGGTTCGCATGGCCCCGAGGTGGAATACCACTAGCTCAGGGTTGTTGGGTGCCTGGGTCCACGGTTGGCGGGGTGGGGCCGGGGTCGGCGGTTCGCTCGGGGGAACGGCGGGGCTGGTTGAGGGTGGTTGGGCGGGCAATGGGGTGGCTTCCGGGGCTGGGGTCGGTGGTACTGCTGCTGTCCCGGGCCCGCTGCTGGGTGGTGCTGGAGTCGGTGTCTGGACAGCCGGTGGTCGGCCGGTCGGCATCGGCTGCGTGGCTGGCGGCGGTGTCCCCGTAGCTGGCTCCGCTGCGGTGTTGGCGGCCAGGGTTGTCCGCCCGGTGTAGGGCCGGCTGGCCTGCCGGGCCCTGGTGGTGCTGGCCGGGCGGCGAACAGTTCGGGGCGCCGGCTTGCTGCTGGCTGGTCCCGGTGGTGGTGGCCGGGCGGTCGGTCGGGCGGTGGGTGCCGGAGCGGAGGTCCTGGCGTCCGATTGCGGGCCGGGTGGCGGGCTGCTTATCCTCAGCTGACGGAGGTCCAGGGCCGCACAGTCCACCCTGGTGGCTGGCCGGGCGGTTGGCGGCCGAACCCGCGGTGGAGGCCCCCGGTATGGCGGCGGGGTGGTCGTCACTGGTGGCCGGTGGCTGCTGCTGCGGGCCGCAGTGATCTCCTGTATCCGGATGATCCGTGGGCACTGCCGATGGCGTTCGGGTGGGCCGACCACGGCGGCGCCGAGGGGTACTGCGGCTGCTGCAGTGGTTGCTTCTGGCACTCTCGCCTTGGCTTGATGTGCCTTGCGCTCCTTCGGCATGGCGCTTGTTGGTCTCCTCGGTGTGGGGCTCGCTACTTATCTTTCCCGGCGGTAATTCCTCTTGCGAGAAACAGGGCTTGAGGTCCTGTAAGTGGGCTCGGATTGTCCGTCCCCTAGCGGCGCGCAGTAGCACGATGTTGGGACCTTCGAAGCCTGACACCGTGTATGGTCCGGAGAATTTTGGCGCGAGCTTGGCGTTAAATCGGTCCGCCGCCGAGCTTAGGTGATGGTCCCTCTTCATGACTTTGTCCTGGATGGTCGGTCGCCAGTCTCGTCGTCGGAGGTCGTAGTGCCTTTTTTGCCGTTGGTGGGCGCGAGCTTGGTACCACCGGGCTTCGGTGTTTGCGTCCTGTAGTCGCGTCAGGCGGGCCTTCCAGCTCGCTACGTCGGTTGGACCCGTTTCCTCCCTGGGCTCGCCTCCGTGGCGGTATTCGGCTCCGGGTACCTCGAGTTCGCGGCCGAAGTTTAAGAAGGCCGGTGTGCTCCCCGTGGCCTCGTGGTGGGCGGTGTTGTATGCGAAGGCCACCTCGGGAATCCAGGTGTCCCACGTGGCGTGGTCCTCCCCCACCAGTTGCGCGATCATGGTTTTGATGACCCGATTGGTGCGCTCCACTGGGTTGCACTGGGGGGTGTAGGGAGGGGTCTTCCGGTGGTCGATGTTATACCCTCGGAGTAGTGCCGCAAATTCCCGACTTTCGAACTGCTTTCCGTTATCCGTTATTATCCGGCGCGGACAGCCGAAGCGCATGATGATTCGTTCGCGCATCGCCCGGGTAACGGCTGGTGCAGTGGCCTGGCGTAACGGCTGTAGTTCCACTCACTTCGTGAACTTGTCCTGGCAGACGAGTAGTACGGTGTGTCCATTTTTGGAACGGGGCAGAGGTCCGACTAGGTCGGCGGCAATGACCTCCCAGGGTGTTGTGGCCGGGGTGGAATACATAAGGCCGGCGGGTGCCCGTTGCAACACCTTGTATTCGTTGCATTTCTGGCATCGGCGCACGTGGTTGGCAGCGTCTCGGAACATCCCTGGCCAGAAGTAATTTTGCGCCAGGCGGCCTCGAGTCTTGGCGGTGCCCAGGTGACCGGCCGTGGGGGCGTCGTGGACCTCTCGCAATATCTGGAGGCGTTGGGGTCGGGGAACGCAGAGCTTCCACTCCTTTTCGGGTTGTCGTCCGGTTGGGTCTGGTATGTACCGTTGGAGGTGGTCCTGTTCGATCCGGTATTCTGGGTGCCGTTCCGGCTCCTTCTGTAACGCCTGTATTAGTGCGTCGTACCACGGGCATCCGGACTGGTCGGTCAGGCTGCGGATTTCACCGCCCTGGCGAGAGAGTGCGTCGGCCACGATGTTTTGTTCTCCCTTGCGGTACTCTATCCGGAAGTCGAACTGTTGGAGCTCTAGACTCCAGCGCGCCAATCTACCCGATGGATTGTCGATGGCCTGTAGCCATTTCAACGCCTGGTGGTCCGTGATGACGGTAAAAGCGTAGCCTTCCAGGTAGGGCCGCATCTTGCGAATACCCCATACCACGGCCAAACATTCCTTTTCCGTCACGGAGTAGTTACGTTCGGCCGGGTTAAGGGTGCGGCTGGCGTACGCGACCACGCGTTCTTCCCTGTTCACTTCCTGGGTGAGGACTGCCCCGAGGCCATGTTGGCTAGCGTCTGTTTGTAGCGTGAAGGGCCGCTCGAAGTCTGGGCAGGCGAGCACTGGTGCGGCGGCTAGCTGGTGTCGTAGCGTCTCGAAAGCCCGGTTCGCCTCGTCGGTCCAAGCCCACCGTGCCCTCTTCTGGAGTAGCTGGGTCAATGGGGCTGCCGTGTCTGAGAACCTCGGTATGAACCTCCGGTACCACGAGAGCATCCCCAGGAAGCGGCGTAATTCCTTGAGGTTGGTCGGCGGGGCGATTCCCCTGATGGCCAGTACCTTGTCTGGGTCGGTCTTGATCCCTTGGTTCGTGACAACGTGTCCGAGATATTGTAGCTCGGAGCGGCAGAAACAGCATTTTTCTGGGTTTAGTCGTAGTCCGGCGTCCCGTAGTCGGCGTAGAACCTCTCGCAGGTTCGTTAGGTGTTCTTGGAAGGAGCGGCCGAGCACGATGATATCGTCCAGGTAGGCGAAGGCGTGCGGCTCCAGGCTCGGCCCGATGACCTGGTCGAGTAATCGTTGGAACGTGGCCGGCGTGGAATGTAATCCGAATGGCATGACCCGAAACTGGTACAGCCCTCGGCCGGGGACGGTGAACGCGGTGATAGGTCGGCTGTCTTGGGCTAGTGGCACCTGCCAATAGCCGTTGGCCAGGTCGAGCGTGGATATGAACTTGGCCTCCCGGAGCTTGTCGAGGGTGGCCTGTACTTGCGGCAAAGGGTATGCATCCTTTACCGAGACCCGGTTGACGTGTCTGAAGTCGATGCAAAAGCGTTTTTTGCCGTTCTTCTTCCGTACGATTACCACCGGTGAACTCCACGGGCTAATTGCCGGCTCGATGATCCCGTCCGCCAGCATCTTGTCTACCTCCTCGTTAATAATTGCTTGGGTGGCTGGATTCCGTGGTGCGTACCGGTGTTTGACTGGTTCGGTCGGTTTCAGGTGGATGCGATGTTCGGTTAGGTGGGTGGGTCCGCGGATTTGTTGGAAGCGCGGTAGCTCAGTATCCAGGAGCTCGTTAAGTTGGGCTTCCTGTGCGGGTGTGCAGTTCTGCAGGCCCGGTGTGTCGATTACGGCGGTTTCGGCGTTGAACTGCCACTGGTGGGGCCCCACGCGCAGTGTAAGCCCGAGTTTTCGCAGGATGTCCATCCCCAATAGTACTTCCTGGGTGAGGGTGGACATGATCGCGTAGGTATGTCGGACCTCTAGCCCGGCAACTTTGGCGGTGAAGGTGATCTCTCCGTCCAGCGCAACCGTGGTGCCGTCGGCCACAGTGGCCTGGAAGGAGCTAGCCGTTAGTGTGCCCCCGTCGTGGTAGTACCGGGCCGCAACGTCTTTCCGTATGAAGGATCGGGTGGATCCGGAGTCGACCAAGGCGGCGTGGTGGAGTTCGCCTTTCCGGAAGTCTAAGAAGAGTCGGGGGTCGTCGCCTAGTTGCTCGACGTAGGCGTCCGTGGAGAAGTCGGCCGGGATGCGCCTCTGGGCCCGGCCTCGACGGCGTTTCCCGACCCCGGATGGCATCGGCAGTCTCGTGTGGCCCGTCCTTCTGTTCCACAGTACGAACAAAACAGTCGTCCCGTCCGGCGGCAGTCTTGCCGGTAATGGCCGCGTTGTCCGCATCGCCAGCAGCAGGAAGCGCGATCGTAGGCCGCTGACACCTCGGCCACGTTCGTCCTTCTTCGGTTAGGGCTCGGCCGTCGTGCGGGGCTCGATCGGTGGTCGTCGGGGCTTGGATGGCGGTTCGGGCTACTCCGCCGGCCGGTGACAGGGTGGAGGCGCTCGTACTCGTCTGCGCGCTTCATTAGTTCGGTTAGCGTGGCGACCTCGTCCCGCCGGAAGTATTCTCTATACTCGGGGCGGAGATTGCGGTATAGTTTGCCCAGCCGTCGTTTGGCGTCGAACTGGCTATGCTGGTTCATGAGCGCCAGCAGCGCCATTGCGTACTCTCGCGCGGATTCTCCCCGGCGCTGGACCCGCTGATGGATGGTCTCCTCGAGTTCGTCTTCGTCGAGGGAGATGAAGAATCCCCGAAACTCGGCCAGGAAGTCGTCCCACGCTTTCCAGTCAGCTCTTTGGGCTCGGTACCAGCTCAGCGCCGGCCCCTTTAATATTTCGCTAGGGCATGGTAGGATCTGGTCGGGCGTGAGTTGGTAGCTGTACTGTAGATCCTCCAGCCTTTGGAGAAATTCGGCTGCTCCCTTTCCTCCGTCATAATGGCCGCCCCATCTCCGGACCCGGTCCATGGGTGTGTTGTTGTGGGTGGTTGGCGGAGTTGCCGGACCGGCGGTGGCCCCCGTTTCGGTTCCGGTGTTGGAGGAGCCTCCCTCCGCTGCGTCGTTCTTGGCCATTGTCCGGACGTAATCGACCACGCGTCGTCGGAGTTGGTCGATGTTGCCCTCGGGGTCTATTCCGAGGGAATTCGCAGTTTCGATTAGCGCTGCTTTCGACAGCCGATACACCCAGCCGACGGGAGCGTTCATCCGACTCCTCTTCCTAGAGGCCCTGTTCGGGCGCCAATTTGTGACCCGCTTTCGCGGGGCACGGTGGAACTAGAGGAAGAGTTCCGTTGCCGGCTCAGTCGGGATGTCGCGGGTTCGTCGAAATGACACTCACGTGGGCTGGTGTTTTATCAAGCTGGTTTATTCGTCTGTTAACCGAACGCGAGTTAGGCTCGCGGCGCGAGACGGCTTACTCTAGGCTTAGTACTAGGCGGCTTATTACTACTCTTACTTCTAGGCGTCTTAACTGCTACGATCTTAGTACTAGTGGCTACGAACTAGCGGCGGACTTATCCTAAGTATTCTTACGACTACGCGGCTTTGGCGGCGAGCGTCGGCTACTGGCCGGTCGGCGGCCTCGGCGGCTGGCGGCGTTAGTCGGCGCAGGTCGGCGGCACTCGGTAGTGCTCGGCCGTGTTCGGGGACAGGTCGGAGTCTACTGCCGGGCGAGAGAGCCTCGACCCTGAGCAGTCTACATGGAAGGCCTTATGTGCGGTGGGCCAGCTATCATTGACCGCTGGTTGACCACCACGGCCGGACGGTCCAGCGCGAATCGAAACTCGGCTGATGTAGCGACCAAGGAACGGGCTACTAGCGGTCAGGCGGTAAGGCACTCGGCGCGCTAGAATTCCCTCGGAGGAGGAACGATACCAAAAAGGAGCTTCTCACGTAACAGCTACGCATGGATGGCGAAACCACGGAGCAAGCTGTTTTCGGTCGCTCGCGGCCCCAGTCTTATATTCTGCGGCGCGAAAAGTAGCCGCGAGAACGTTATCATGCCCGCGGCCGCCTATCGGCCGCGGCGCGAGTTAGGCTCGCGGCCGTCGCGCGTGGTGGGGGTACTCTCTCGCGTACCGCGGGCTCGCTTCGCGTGTCGCTACTCGAGAGGAGGGGAGCGCCTTAGTGACGAACGTCACAACGTTTTTTTTAATATTTCATTCTTTTATATTTTACACATTACACTTTACAAATACACAAACACACAGAAACATAATGTAATAAACACTTACACTTTTATCTTTTAAGTACCTTTTTATATATATAACATTCTTTTTAATAAAACATATTTTTCTATCTTTTAAAACAAAAAACATAAGAAAAATTATAATCTAACCTAAAGACCCTAAGAATAATAAGACAATAGTAGCAAGAGAACATAATTGCGTAGGCAACAAAGTTGCAAAATTTAATAAAATAAAAATCCGCTAGAGGGCGCCAAAGGTGAAGTCTTATAACGTATTGTTCAAAAATCGCGTCTGCGCCATACTTCATTCGATGTCAAAATGCCAAAGCGTTCAGGCAACCGACATTCAAAAGAATTGAAATTAAAACAGAAACTAGAGGACATATTTAACGAAATGATTCCTGTACCTCCACTAATAACCCCACTCCCAGGATCACCTAGAAACATGGTAAAAACGTTTTAAATCCATTTCTTTCTAAAAATAATAAAAAACCTCCAATTCAAGACACCGCCTCACACTCCGCCGGACATCCTCGATTCACTCCGGTCCATTCCGTTCCCCACCTCCGATTCTAGTCTCTCGAGGACGAGAGATCCCCCAGGGGGGGGGAGGTGTAACGTCCCACGGGGACCCAAACTGACAGGAATCGACTGTCGGTAAAACAGGACTAACCTGCATTACCACATAGACCGTCGCGAGTAAATTATTAATACTTTTGTACATAATTTATGATTCAACCGAATATTAAAAGAATAATTATTATAAGAATGTCAAGAATAATTAATTACAAGTATTGGTAAAAGCGCAAAACATAATATTGTATAGTAAGCGAATGAAACACAAAATAACAAACAGCGACTCACTGCGCATGCGCCAACCTACCAATTCTCGAGTATAAAAGAGGCGCACGCAGCTAAGCGGGTCATTCGAAAGCTCTGCCAACAGAAGTGTGCTCGCCCCGGAAACGGCAGCGGCCGTACACTGCAACATATCTCTATATATACATATACAGGGTGTCCCACCGAACAGTGGACAGCGGGATATCTCGTAACGTGTAGGAGATAAAAAAATAAAAAAAATATGTAAATTAATGGTTCGATGGGGCTACTTAATTAGCCGCGACGGATTTTTTTTTCGATTATTATTTTAAAAGATACGATGGTCAAGTTCGGATTTTCAAATGGCACTAACTTTTTTGAAGTCCTGAGTTGATAGTGCGTTCCAATACGAATTCAATAAGCTTTAATGTATAAACTCGATTTCCACTGGTTTTTGAGATATTGCGCTTGCAAATATACTGATTTTCACTGGAGGAAAACCCGCTGAACGAGCAAAGACCGGGGTCGGTCTTGCTGGCGCCACGGGTGGCAGTGCCTGCTGAAATAGATACCTACCTGCCAAAGGTCTACGCAGACCCAAAGGCTGGACAATTCTTTTCCGTCAGAAATGCTACTTTGGTAGGTACATCTGCGGAATCGAGAAGCGCACCGTTACTTTTATTTCGCACTTGCTTCTACGCTCGGATGGCCGGTTATTTTGGGAGGGATGCAAGTTCGATTGGTTAGGTTAGGAGGTGTGAAAGTTGCTAGACTAAATTTCAACCATAGGGAGCAGATTGTATTAGAACCAATCGGATTTGCATCCCTAACAAACGGCTGCTCTCTTGAAGAGGCCCTCTTCACGGCAATATCCCCTCCCCAATGCCCACCTTCTCTCGCGCGGAATACGTCAACGCATGCTTTAGGTTTGATATTGAAGTTCGTGTTTATACTCGAGAGGACCACGCGTCGACAGCGGGCTACCCCTTTTCTTCCTGTGTCTCTCCACGAGGAGTATTGCCGGTGGATTGTAGGAGCGTAGATGTCGGGATGCCATTTATTGAATTCAGGAGACGATAGAAACACTTTATTACAAAACACACATGTACTATAATTAAAGTAAATCGTATTCCTCTCGGGCAGGAGTACTGACAATGATCGAACTTACGCCCAACTTCGCGCAGACCGATTACACGCGGGGTAGTCGGGTGTCACACACTGCACAAATGATACAGGGTAATTCTGGAGCAACGCCCGTCAAGGAGATGCGGCCTGGTACCCCGTGGCGAGGACAGCCTTCGTAGTGCCTCGCCCGATTTTTATGGCTTTTTCCGGACAAAGGTACGAATCCTGGGCCCAACGTAACGAATTTGGGGTCGAGCCCCCGTAGTCGAGGGTGAAATATCCATTACAGCGTATTAAGAAATTCTTTTCTTCATCGTGTCGAAAGGGAAGTGACGCCAATGGATTCCTTATGTTTTTCTGATGAAAATCATACCAAATATCACGCTAATCGGATTACTTTGACACAAGCTATTTGTATTCCATATGCAAAAGTTGTCGGATTTACACGACATTTGTAATGATTTCCATCGGAAAACTCCAAGGAATCCATCGGCGACACTCCCATATCCATACGATAAAGAATAAAGAATTAGTTTATGTCTTAAACAGATAATTCTGGAGCTACGCCCGTCACCCCGTAGTAAGGAACACACCCCGCAGTGCCCATCGAATTTTATGGCTTTTTCCGGAAAAAGGTACGAATCCTGGGCCCAACGTAACGAATTGAAGGGTTTCGACCCTCGAAGGGTTTGGAATATCATTAAGAAGTGAAAAATGTACAGGATTTCAAATGTTTGCTCCTTTTCTTCATCGTATCGAGAAGGAAGTGACGCCAATGGATTCCTTATGCTTTTCCGATGAAACTGACACCAAGAACGACGTAATTCGGAAAATAATGATGTAAATGAACAATTCATTTCCATAACCTCAAGCTAATTTCGTTAATAATAGTCAGATTTACGTGAAATTTGATATCATTTTCATCGGAAAAACATAAGGAATCCATTGGTGCCACTTTCATATCGATGCATTAAAGAATGAAGCATTTCTTACTACGCTGAAATTAATATTTCACATTTTCACCCTCAACTGCGGTGGGTCGACCTCAATTCGTTACGTTCGGCCCAGGATTCGTACCTTTTTCCGGAAAAAGCCATAAAATTCGATGGGCACTGCGGGGTGTTGTCCTCGCCACGGGGTGACGGGCGTACCTCCAGAATTACCCTGTATCTGTTTAGGAAATAAACTAATTCTTTATTCTTTATCGTATCGATATGATAGTGGCACCACTGGATTCCTTATGTTTTTCCGATGAAAATCATACCAAATTTCACGTAAATCAGCCTATTATTAACGAAATTAGCTTGAGGTTATGGAAATGAATTGTTCATTTGCTTCATTATTTTCCGAATTACGTCGTTCTTGGTATCAGTTTCATCGGAAAAGCATAAGGAATCCATTGGCGTCACTTCCTTCTCGATACGATGAAGAAAAGAAGCAAACATTTGAAATCCTGTACATTTTTCACTTCTTAATGATATTCCAAACCCTTCGAGGGTCGAAACCCTTCAATTCGTTACGTTCGGCCCAGGATTCGTACCTTTTTCCGAAAAAAAGCCATAAAAATCGGGCGAGGCACTGCGAAGGACTGTCCTCGTCACGGGGTACCAGGCCGCATCTCCTTGACGGGCGGTGCTCCAGAATTACCCTGTATCATTTGTGCAGTGTGTGACACCCGACTATCCTCCGCGTAATCGGTCTGCGCGAAGTGGGGCGCAAGTTCGATCATTATCAGTACTCCTGCCCGAGAGGAATACGATTTATTTTAATTATAGTACATGTGTGTTTTGTAATAAAATGTTTCTATCGTCTCCTGAATTCAATAACTGGTATCCAGACATCCACGCTCCTACAATCCACCGGCAATACTCCTCGTGGAGAGACACAGGAAGAAAAGGGGTAGCCCGCTGTCGACGCGTGGTCCTCTCGAGTATAAACACGAGCTTCAATATCAAAACAATAGCATGCGTTAACGTATTCCGTGCGATTGAAGGTGGGCATTGCTGTGAAGAGGGCCTCTTCAAGAGAGCAGCCGTTTGTGAGGGATGCAAATCCGATTGGTTCTAATACAATCTGCTCCCTATGGTTGAAATTTAGTCTAGCAACTTTCACACCTCGTCACCTATCCAATCGAACTTGCACCCCTCCCAAAATAACCGGCCATCCGAGCGTAGAAGCAAGTGCGAAATAAAAGTAACGGTGCGCTTCTCGATACCGCAGATGTACCTACCTAAGTAGCATTTCTGACGGAAAAGAATTGTCCAGCCTGGGTCTGAGTAGACCTTTGGCAGGTAGGTATCTGTTACAACAGGCAATGCCACCCGTGGGGCCAGCACGACCGTCCCCGGTCCTTGCTATTCCAGAGGTTTTTTTCAAGTGAAAATCAGCAAATTTGCAAGCGCAATATCTCAAAAACCAGTGGAAATCAAGTGTATACATTAAAGCTTATTGAATTCGTATTGGAACGCACTATCAACCCAGGACTTCAAAAAAGTTAGTGCCATTTGAAAAACCGAACTTGACCATCGTATCTTTTAAAATAATAATCGAAAAAAAATCCGTCGCGGCGAATTAAGCAGCCCCATCGAACCATTAATTTACATATTTTTTTTATATTTTTATCTCCAATAGTTTAGGAGATATCCAGCTGTTCACTCTACGCGCGGACACCCTGTACATCCTTGCATAAAGAAAGATATCAGGACTTTTCACCAGATGAAAGACGTGCGTTACTTACGGAATATCGAAGAAAAAAAGAAATTGTAAGCGAGCATAATCCTCCTACAGCAAGTACTTCGGCGTGTGATGATAGCAACAGGCAAAGCCTTGTTGCATCATACGCAGTTAGTTTACAAATTGGGCGCGCGAAAAAAAGTTATAGTGACGGTATACTAATAAGAGATTGTGCAATTGCCATGGCACATCCTTTTAAGAATGATGTTTTGGCCAAACAATTTCAAACCGTTCCTCTGTCAGGGCAAACTGTCTCCAGACGGATGGTAGATATTGATAATTTTTTAGTAGATAAATTACGTACTTTGATCCAAAACTGTGTTTATTTTTCACTGTGTTTGGATGAAAGTACGGATATAACCGATATTAGCCAATTGGCTATTTTCATTCGTACGGTGCAAAGTAACTTTTCTATTAATGAAGAGTTACTTGCACTCGTACCATTGCATAACACCACGAAGGGGGTGGACATATTTACGGCTTTCCGCGCGGAAGTAGCAAAATTTACAACTTTTGAAAGATGTACATGTATTGTAACGGATGGACCACCAGCAATTACTGGCACAGTAAACGGTTTATTTGGACTCCTGAAACAAAATTCTATAAATTGTTATACGTTTCATTGCATAATACATCAGGAGGTATTATGCGCCAAAATTTTAAGACTTTCCAAAACAATGAAGCTTGTAACTAAAGTTACAAATCTTGTTAGAGGAGGAAACCGCTCGCTTACTCACCGTAAGCTGCAAGCATTTCTGAAAGAACATAATGCAGATTTTAATGATTTACTTTTATATACAGAAGTTGGTTGGCTAAGAACTGCGAAATGCCTGCAACGTTTTTTCGCGCTCCGGAAATTATTAGTAGATTTTATTCGTAAGGAAGTACCATCGATTACGCCGGATATACAACAAGAGTTGCAGAGCCCCGAATTTCTGTCTGCATTGGCATTCTTAACAGATGTAGCTTCACACCTGCAACGCTTAAATTTAAGTTTGCAGGGTAAGAACCGAAATATTGCTCAATTGTTCGGAAATATGAGTAGTTTCCGAAAACAATTGGAAGTACTTGCAGCACAACTTCAGGAAGAAAAGCTGACTCATTTTCCTTATTGTTTAAAAATTCGGGAAGAACATCCCAATATTAAATTTTCTGTTTTACGCGAAGATGTTCTTCAAATCATGCATGAATTTAATACGCGATTTAGTGATTTCGATAATTTAAGTAAAAGTATTCATTTGTTTGCAAGTCCCTTGACAGCAGAGGTAACGGATCAGGTTGATACGTTACAAATAGAATTGTGCACGTTACAAACTGATCCGTTTTTTAACTCAAAGAAGGAGACAGGCGAAGAATTTTTTAAGTTGTTGCCTATGCAAAAGTATCCGATGTTACACAATTTTGGCCTAAAAATTTGTTCCATGTTCGGATTTACTTATGTATGTGAAACTGCTTTTTCCACAATGGCAAATATTAAATCAGATCTTCGAAATTCCCTCAATGATATTTCTCTTTCAAGCGCGTTACGGATTGCTATTTCGGAACTAGATGTAGATGTACAAAATTTTTATTACCATATTACCATATTATGTACCATATTTTCTAATGACAGTAGAACTTCGATTATATTTATCGGAACTACTCATGGTACCATCGAATTCTGTTTTTGCATGCAGGAAAATCGTTTATTTTCTTATTTTGTTTCGTTTGCGTTAAACTATTTTATTAATATTATTCTTAAATAAAAGCAAAACGTTTTGAACATTTCTTTCTTTTTTAATTGATGTGTCGATAATTGATCTTTTTTATTTTTTTAATCGTTGTATCGATAAATTAATCTGTTTTTCATTTGTTTTTTCTTTTTTTCATCGATGTGCCGAAAATTGATCTTTCCGTTAATCGAAGTTCTACCGTATTGCGTCACCCGAAAAGTTCATAGTTTTATCATACTTCAATTTTAAAAATAAGTCTTTTTATAAAAATTGTATTTATACTGCAGTACCTAATATTGGTATTTTATTTATTAGAGTTAAAATAAGCCACAGTCAGAACCATGTTATGGTGAATTTCACTTCGAAAAATCCTATGAGCTTTTCGGATGAGCTAATGTTTAGATTTTTCCGAACAAGTGAATGTATTTCGTTTATCTAGTCAATTCTAGTCTTTATTTATCTTTATAATTAATTTTATTATATTTTTAAATCATTATTTTTCTTGTTCCAGAATTGTTCGAAATGCACTGGCCCTCAAAGTTGACAACTCCTACCGGTTTCTAGGAAAACTGCGTCCGCAGATTAATTTTTACCCTCAACACTATTAAATATATTGATTTTATTCATTTTTTATTTTAATTTCAACGAATAATTTTTCCTTTTGACTAAAGGCTACTGTTGCGGCCGCAAGAAGCGAACCGCGTCGCGATTTCAAACGTGCGCCCGCTGACTCATCGCAACAGCTGATGAGTCAGCTGAGGCCCGTTGACATTGCGTTGTTGACGTCAACGATCATTTCGGAGCGCTCGCCCGGCGACCGTTAGTTCGAAATCAACCTCTGCGAGGACACGCACGAACACGCACGATCTGTTCCAGCGCCCGTTGCGCCGCCTTTTCGGCTACTTCTTTTTGTCACGCGACCATCGTTCGCTACGCGCCCACCGCGCCGTTGTACAGTGTATCGTTTGTAGGCTCTAATCAGTGTTTTGTGACGTGCAGTGGTCAAAGTGGACCACTGCCAATAAAGAGTGCCAGTCAGAAAAAGGGGTCCAGGTGTCCGTTGGTTCTCCTTCCCTTCGAACAACCCAGCGCCGGCATTAAACCCGCACTTGGCGGAATCAGCTACAATAGCTTTGTGTTGATTTTCAACATATCTGCGAAGATACCTTTCACTAATTAGTTTCTATTATCTTTGAGTCGATAGTTTTATTTGTTAATGTTTATCAATTGTGCGTTAAGTGCCCTTATGATGAGGTAGTTATTGTGAAATTTCACACATCTGTAGTAACAGATTTTACCTATTTTTACCTGAGGGGTTCTTAAATATCAAATAAAAATCATAAAACAACAATACGTACAATTAACGAGAAATTGCAGTTCACGAAGTTTTCTATTTTCATAATAAAAATTACTTTTGAAATACCAAACCAATTCAATCAGGAGGATTGCCCATTGCAATTGAAACAAAAAAGAACAAAGTCCTTGCATTTAATAGGTTCAAAGACAAAAAATTGATCTGTGAAAGCAGCCCGCGAAAACCGGTATAAGCTGTCAATTTTGATGAGCTGTACTTTTTAAACATTTCTGAAACTAGAAATATCATAAACAAGACTGACACCTAGGTACGAAAGTCAACGAATTGAAAGTCAAACGTACTTTTACATAGGCTGTGGATAGCCGTATGTCTAGGCGGATTTCGCGGAAACATTACGTATAACTTTTACGAGAATGCAACAGTAAATCCTATTATCAAGCCAAATCAAAACAAGAGTGCTAACGGGTGTCCCTCAAGTACTAATTCGCTTTAAAACCTTCCCTGGTCGATTAGAGTGTCGGATTAAAGATTCGCGCCTGATCTCCTCCTCAATTACTTTCAGTGTGACGGATTCAATATTCGCGCCTAAATTCCTCTCAAACCCTCAGTGTGACGGATTTTAGATTCGCGCCTGGCCTTCCATCAAAACCCTCAGAGTGACGGATTTTAGATTCGCGCCTGGCCTCCCATCAAAAACCCTCAGAGTGACGGATTTAATATTCGCGCCTGGTCTTCCTCTCAAACCCTCAGTGTGACGGATTTTAGATTCGCGCCTAAGTTCCTTAAAACCCCCAGTGTGACGGATTTCAGATTCGCGCCTGGCTTTCCCTCAAAACCTTCAGAGTGCTGGATTCTAGATTCACGCCTGGTTTTCCTTTCAAACCCACAGCGTGACGGATTTTAGATTCGCGCCTGGCTTCCCCTCAAAACCTTCAGAGTGCTGGATTCTAGATTCACGCCTGGTCTTCCTCCAAACCCTCAGTGTGACGGATTTTAGATTCGCGCCTGGCTTTCCCTCAAAACCTTCAGAGTGCTGGATTCTAGATTCACGCCTGGGTTTCCTTTCAAACCCACAGCGTGACGGATTTTAGATTCGCGCCTGGCTTCCCCTCAAAACCTTCAGAGTGCTGGATTCTAGATTCACGCCTGGTCTTTTCCTTCCCCATAGTCACCGTTCCAAAAACCCTCACCCGGGACGTGACATAATTTTGGTGACAGCGGTGGGATCCGTCCACCGTTGAAAGAAAATAGATTCTCAAACATACGGTGCCCACAATAGCCCAATATCTAGTATGTGTAACAGATTTCAACGACAACACCTATCAAACCTGTGCCGCCAAATTGTGAACCAATTGGCACATACTAATGAACTGACCTGTGTTTCGGGCGGTGTAGCAACGACCACGGGAGGTTACAAAATTTGCCTAGACTGCTTTGATCTAGATCCGATTGAAGTAAACGAAATCGATCAGGAACATTTTTATACATTTAACAATATATTCCCAAAGTGCCCTCGTTGCAAAAACCCGTTGTTACAAACGCGTCCCTTAAGTAGTTGCTCCGAGTGCACCGAACGTTTTCTCCTCTTGAACAGGAACCATTACGAGTCGATAATTATTGGTTCTAGGGATAGAACTCCCTAAGAAAGAAAAACGGCTACCGGACGCCCATTTTTAACCAATCATTTTAAAGTACAAATAGAGTCAAAACGATTTTAACATGTCCGATTACGACGAAACTGATGAGCCTTACGCAATGAACCAAGGCGCGGGCTCCTCCATGAACCCTATAGACACCGCGACTACCGAATTATTAGGAAAAGTGGAAACCCTAAAACAAAAAGGAACGGTAATTGAAAATTTGCATACGAAATTTGTCAAACCCAAAATGCATTCGGGCGTAGTTACCAAATCGGGCGGCGCCACGTTGGAAGGTCTTGTCGAACAGGTACAAATTATGCAAGAGACAATGGAAAAACTTCTTACACCCCCACCATTCGCGAATAAATTTGCCACGCCGGGTTCCTCCCGTTTCGATAGAAAACCGGTGCTAAGATATAACAAAGAACCTGATACACTGACTCGTGACCATATTCCGGACCAAGAACCATTACCCCAGATCAAATTAAAGGACGCGATAGAAACCGTCCCAAAATTTAACGGCCACAATATGTCCGTTTTGCAATTCGCGAGAGCTTGCAATAGGGCTAAAGCTCTGGTTCCCTCGCAAGCCGAACCCCAGCTAGCGAGGTTATTGATAAACAAGCTGCAAGATCACGCGTACTTGGCGGTTGAGGATCGGGTCTTCGAAACCGTAAATGACTTAATTAAACAACTTAAACGCACTTTCTCCCCTGCCGAGACATCGGACCACTACCGAGGGGAACTCGCTAATATTATCAAGGGAACCAACGAACACATGTTGGCATACATTTCACGCGTTAAGGACCTCCGATTCGCCATTCTGGAGGAGAATAGAGAATATCACCAAGATTTCGCACAAACCCTGGACGTGGATCGCCTGACTTTGGACTCGTTCATTGATGGTCTTCCACCTCACGTAAGGACAATGTTGTTACAACATAATTTTGAAACACTCGAAGAAGCTTTCGAGGCGGCCGTACTCGTGGATAAGAAAATGGACAGGGACCACCGAAGGTTTTCAGAACAGAAGGCACCTAAACTCGCATGCCAAGTTTGCAATAAGACGGGGCACGACGCACTGTCCTGTAGGAGCAACCAAGGCTTGAACTATCGACCGACCGAACGATATCCCCAAAACCGAGTGACCGGATATGGTAATCAAGCCCCTAACCCAATAGTCCCCTACTGGGACAAAACTCGACCTCCTCCCTCAAGACCTACGGAGTTGCGCATTTGTGCGTATTGTAAAAATCCCGGACATCTAATTTCAGAGTGCAGGAAACGCTTATTCAATCGCAACGAAAGGAACCCTGGAATCTTCCAGGAGCGAGACTCGGGAAACGCTCTGCCCCCACGGCCAACTATGGAGGCGTACCGTGGAACGGGCCAAGCAGGAGCGCGTCCAATAACGACACAAACGGAATCGAGAATGCCAAACTTAGGATCGCCACCGCATGGTTAAATACTGTTGGCGAAACCCTGTCCGTAATTATCCGGTCTCCAGACTTCGAAATAACACCGGAACTAATGATTGACACCGGTTCTGAAGTGAACTTATTGAAAATTCACGCCGTAAAACGATCTCAAAATATAGACGTAAACAAACAGGTACAACTTAGAGGCATCGCTAAGGACCTCGTTTCCACCATCGGGACAATAGAAATAACTTTATTGGGCAACGACGTTACATTCCACGTAGTCGAAAACGATTTCCCTATTAAACCACACGGAATACTAGGAACTGAATTCTTTATGAAACAAGATGCCTCAATACATTATTCAAAAAAACAGTTGGAATTCAACGGAAATTCCATTCCGTTTGTAGATAGGGGTCAAGTCGTACTACCCGCTAGATCAAAAACGATTTCTTTTATTAACATATCAAATTCAGACGTGAAGGAAGGATATTTACCTAGATTAGATTTAGGCACTGGGATTCACGCTGGTAATGCTCTTGTCCGTAATCAAGACGGCAAAGCATACTTACAAATAATAAATTCTAATGAAACGCACATAACGGTCACTATACCTACTGTTGAATTGGAAGAATTCGAAATTGTGATTCCAGAACCCAAACAAAGACGACCAACAGAGACTAAGACGACTAAATGTGTCACTCCCACCCCAGCCCTAACAAAAATCAAACCCCTTCATCCCCAGGGTCCATTGATCCATCATTCAGAGGTACCCGCGAAGGTACACTCGCTCTCATCCCCAGGGCATTATGCCGAAACAACCCTTCCCCTAGAATTCCAGGAGTCTCTTGCTATGGCGTCGGGTGAGGAAGTATCAATAATTTCCGAAAAACCGCAACAAGAATGGAACAAGTGCTCCAATTAATTTCAACGGAACATATGAATCCGGAGGAAAAGCTCCATGTGCAAAGAATTTTATATAAATACAATGACCTCTTCCATCTACCAAATGAGAAGTTGGGTCATACGAACGCTATCCAACATGGGATCCAGACAACGGACCCAGTGCCTGTAAATACTAAACAATATCGCTTCCCTCCTGTACATAAGAAAGAAATTGATAAACAGGTAAAGAATTTACTAGAAAACGACATTATAAAGCCATCATTATCACCCTACAATTCACCCATTTGGATCGTCTCCAAAAAACCAGGACCCAATGGGGAACTCTTGTGGAGAATGGTAATTGACTTCAGGGATTTAAACGAAAAAACCGTTCCTGATGCATACCCACTTCCAAACATTAATGAAATATTAGACCAATTAGGAGGAGCAAAATACTTCTCCGTATTCGACCTTGCTTCTGGATTCCACCAAATCCCTATGAAACCGGAGGACGCACCTAAAACGGCTTTTTCTACACCTCATGGACATTATGAGTTTGTCAGAATGCCGTTTGGGCTTTGTAATGCACCAGCTACCTTCCAACGCTTAATGGATCACACACTCACGGGACTCCAGGGCACAGAAATGTTCGTGTATCTGGATGACATTGTCCTCTACGCAAGTTCCCTGACGGAACATTTGATTAAATTTAGAAAACTTGCTCAGCGCCTAAGAGAAGCAAAGCTTAAACTCCAACCTTCCAAATGTAAGTTCCTACACAAGGAAGTCGCATATTTAGGTCACATAATCACCGAGCAAGGGGTAAAACCTGATCTGGGAAAAATTGAAGCCGTCCGAAACTACCCGGCACCAAATACAACAAAAGGAATTAAACAATTCCTTGGACTAACCGGATATTATAGGAGGTTTATCCCGGACTTTTCCAAAATAGCTCGCCCGTTAACCCAACTATTAAAGAAAAACACAATATTCGAGTGGGGACCGTCCCAGAAGACGGCTTTTGACCACTTAAAGTTAGCATTGCAAAAAGAACCTATCCTGCAATATCCGAATTTTGACCTGGAATTCCACGTTACCACCGACGCTTCCGAATTCGCTATAGGAGGAATATTGAGTCAGACTGCCAACGAAAAGGAATTACCGATCGCGTACGCCTCCCGTGTTCTGAATAAAGCAGAAACGAACTACTCAACAATAGAGAAAGAACTTTTAGCCATTATATATTGTGTCAGATACTTTCGACCCTACCTATATGGACGGAAATTCATTTTATTTACTGACCATCAACCACTGATTTGGCTACACAAGGTAAAAGACCCTACCTCGCGTCTCGTTAGGTGGCGGCTAAAACTAGCAGAATATGAATACGAAATCCGTTATCAACCAGGCAAAAGTAACAAACTTTCCGACGCATTATCCCGCAATCCTCCCACAGTGGAGGCATATCCAGTACGACCACGAGAGGAAGCTGATGACGACTGGGAAAATCAGCCCCCGGCTAAACGAGGTCCCGGAAGGCCACGACTCACCAAACCATTTACCTCCGCGATCAGACCCACGTATAAAACTCGCCCAAGAGCGAAACCAACCAGGGTACAGCCGCCCAGAAAGGTGCGTCAAAAGTTGGCCTGTACAGTGAACCCACCAGATCCCCTCTCAGAAAACCCGCCGGAGCCGATGAGTAGCGAAGAAGAAGAAGTAAATCAAGAAGAAGTAAATCAGGAAGAAGAAACGGAATTAGCAGACGCCCCTATTATTTCGCCACCTCGAATCACTAAAGAAACCAACAACCGCCCAAGGGCGAAACCCACGAGGATCCAACCACATCGAAGGGTGCGCAAAACCCCAACACCTGTAATAATACCACCCGATGTCTCCCCAATAGACGCACCAGAACCCATGCGTGGCATCGAAAGGGAGGACCAGGAAAAAGAAGAAGAACAGGAATCAAATATTCCATGTCAAACCGATTTACCTCCTCAACCTCCAACACCACTGGATCAGGAAGACCCTGATTCCGAAATAGAATCCAACGCATCAGACGAATCAACAACTGACTCTGAATCGTCGTTAATCGAGGTAAACGATTCTCCAGAAGAAACATACGAAGCAGACCCCGATAGGGACATTAGAACAATACCAATAATCAGTCGCGACCCGTTGTCTCTACGAAGAGAAACGCTTATCTTCTTCTTAAGCGCCGATGGGAAACCTTGCGACAATGGAGCCAAACAACTGCTAGAAACTGGAGAGTTAGAAAAAGTAAACGAACTCACTTTGGGTAGGGCCCATGTAACATGTAATAAGGGACGAATTCTCATTGGGTTAGTCATAAAAGAAACACAAACCACTCCTCTAACCACGACAATTTGGAGCGAAACACTATCTTCCCTTAAAAACATAATAAAAGAACTCGGAATATACTCATTCAGTATAGCTAAGACGACAAATATCGACCAATTAACCTGGCAGGATATCATTATGGACATTCTCGAAACCATCGACGAGGAAGACATCGAGGTCACAATATGTTTACAAATAGTTCAAATTCCCGAAGAATCAAAAAGACAAAAGATTATTACAGAAAATCACGCATCTGCATTAGCTGGACACAAAGGAGTAACCAAAACGTATAATCGAATTAGACACAACTACTTTTGGAAAGGAATGAAGAAAGCTGTGGAAGATTATATCAGAAAATGCGAGGATTGTCAATGGAAGAAACTCGTCCGTGTCAAAACCAAACAACCAATGATTCTTACTGATACGCCTGGACGAGCCTTTGACAAAGTTGCGTTAGATATAGTAGGACCATTACCTACCACTAAAGAGGGAAATACTTATATATTAACCATACAAGACCTACTAACAAAATATTTCGTATGCGTACCCCTTAAACAATCCACGGCAATAAAAATCGCAGATGCGTTCATAAAGAAATTTATCTGTCAATTCGGAGCTCCTAGAGCCATTCTCACCGACCAAGGAGCAAATTTCACCAGTAAATTCATGAAGGCTATCGCGCAAAAATTCAAAATCGAACAATTTCGAACCACAGCCTTTCACCCACAGAGAAACGGCTCTTTAGAGCGATCGCACATCGTCCTAACGGAATACCTAAAAATGTATATCAATAAATATGACGACTGGGACGAATGGACCGACTTGGCCGCGTTCTCTTATAACACCAGCGTCCATGAAGGCACTGGTTACACTCCATACGAGTTAGTGTTCGGGAAAATAGCCCGGGTACCCAGCCGAAAAAGAGTACCCGAAGACTTCGAAAACGAAACTTATAATCAATACCTCTCGAAATTGAGTACGAGGGTGCAAGAACTGCAAACCGCCGCTGCAGAAAAATCAAATTAGTCAAAACTTCGATACAAGAAGTATTACGATCGGCATATAAACGAAGAAACCTTTAAACCGGGCGACCCAATCTTCGTATTAATAGAACCGAAGAAAGGGAAATTCGGTGACCAATACTCCGGTCCGCACACAATACTAGAAGTTATCCCTTCACAAAATTTAAAAATATCGTGGAAGGGCAAAACGAAAATCATACACGCGAATAAGGCGCGCCTTGGTCGATTGCGCGAGGATCCCGGTTGACCCCTAATTTAATATAGAAAACATGTGTTAATTCAATCATTTCTTAGGAACAAAACCATGCCACACAGGAGGGCCCCTAAGCCTAATAAGGCCAAAAACAATGGAGCAGGCCTAAGAAGAAAATTAGACCACATAAAATGGTTGCGCCGGGAAACGGTCAAGGAGGGAAGGAGCATATCACCCCTCCTCCCCAAGATCTCCTCAACAGTGACCATCAGGGAGGCAGATGCGGACATACCGGAGGTCATTGTCATAGATGACTCCCCCCCCCCCCGCCTTCGCCAAAAGACGCCCAGGACCTCCAAGAGGCCACGACGCCACGGCCCCTTTATAGCCCTCCCACAGACAATGGGGTAATGGAGCCACTCTCCCATTCCATTCCCTATCCATACCCTTCTCCTTCCCAAACGTCCACCTCCCTAATTCCCTCCATCCTCCCTCCATACCCAGGTGACGTGGAAATCCTGGACACGGGATCAGCTATCCGAATTCCGGACTTTACGGAGCTGACACCCGCTTTCCTAAGGTGGTTCGATGACCATTATCAAAATGGTTACGACCTCACGTTTATCCTGGAAGATCCCTCACTCCAATACATGGAATATTCCTTTCCCCCTTATTGATCCTTCCAAAAGCCCCTACCTTCCTTTAATCCTATCCGACCTTGTATATAATCCTTGTAAATATTCCTTATAAATTAATAATACATATATATATATATATACAGGGTGTCCGCGGGAAGACTGGACAGCTGAATATCTCCTAAAGTATTTGAGATAAAAAATTAAAAAAAATATGTAAATTAATGGTACGATGGGGCTGCTTAATTAGCCGCGACGGATTTTTTTTTCGATTATTATTTTAAAAGATACGATGGTCAAGTTCGGTTCTTCAAATGGCACTAACTTTTCTGAAGTCCTGAGTTGATAGTGCGTTCCAAGACGAATTCAATAAGCTTTAATGTATACACTTGATTTCCACTGGTTTTTGAGATATTGCGCTTGCAAATTTGCTGATTTTCACTTGAAAAAAACCTCTGGAATAGCAAGGACCGGGGTCGGTCTTGCTGGCCCCACGGGTGGCAGTGCCTGCTGAAATAGATACCTACCTGCCAAAGGTCTACGCAGACCCAGGCTGGACAATTCTTTTCCGTCAGAAATGCTACTTAGGTAGGTACATCTGCGGTATCGAGAAGCGCACCGTTACTTTTATTTCGCACTTGCTTCTACGCTCGGATGGCCGGTTATTTTGGGAGGGGTGCAAGTTCGATTGGTTAGGTTAGGAGGTGTGAAAGTTGCTAGACTAAATTTCAACCATAGGGAGCAGATTGTATTAGAACCAATCGGATTTGCATCCCTCACAAACGGCTGCTCTCTTGAAGAGGCCCTCTTCACAGCAATGCCCACCTTCAATCGCACGGAATACGTCAACGCATGCTTTAGGTTTTGATATTGAAGCTCGTGTTTATACTCGAGAGGACCACGCGTCGACAGCGGGCTACCCCTTTTCTTCCTGTGTCTCCCCACGAGGAGTATTGCCGATGGATTGTAGGAGCGTAGATATCTGGATGCCAGTTATTGAATTCAGGAGACGATAGAAACACTTTATTACAAAACACACATGTACTATAATTAAAGTAAATCGTATTCCTCTCGGGCAGGAGTACTGATAATGATCGAACTTGCGCCCCACTTCGCGCAGACCGATTACGCGGAGGGTAGTCGGGTGTCACACACTGCACAATTGATACAGGGTAACAATTCTGGAGCAACGCCCGTCAAGGAGATGCGGCCTGGTACCCCGAGACGAGGATAGCTCTTCGCAGTGCCTCGCCCGATTTTTATGGCTTTTTTCGGAAAAAGGTACGAATCCTGGGCCGAACGTAACGAATTGAAGGGTTTCAACCCTCGAAGGGTTTGGAATATCATTAAGAAGTGAAAAATGTACAGGATTTCAAATGTTTGCTTCTTTTCTTCATCGTATCGTGAAGGAAGTGACGCCAATGGATTCCTTATGCTTTTCCGATGAAACTGACACCAAGAACGACGTAATTCGGAAAATAATGAAGGAAATGAACAATTCATTTCCATAACCTCAAGCTAATTTCGTTAATAATAGTCTGATTTACGTGAAATTTGGTATGATTTTCACCGGAAAAACATAAGGAATCCAGTGGTGCCACTATCATATCGATACGATAAAGAATAAGGAATTATTTTATTTCCTAAACAGATACAGGGTAATTCTGGAGGTACGCCCGTCACCCCCTGGCGAGGACAACACCCCGCAGTGCCCATCGAATTTTATGGCTTTTTCCGGAAAAAGGTACGAATCCTGGGCCCAACGTAACGAATTGGGGTCGAGTCTCCGCAGTCGAGGGGGAAATATCCATTTCAGAGTATTAAGAAATTCTTCATTCATTATTGCACCGATATGAAAGTGGCACCACTGGATTCCTTATGTTTTTCCGATGAAGATCATACCAAATTTCACGTAAATCAGACTATTCTTAACGAAATTTCCTTCATTATTTTCCAAATTACGTCGTTCTTGGTGTCAGTTTTATCGGAAAAGCATAAGGAATCCATTGGCATCACTTCCTTCTCGATACGATGAAGGAAAGAAGCAAACATTTGAAATCCTGTACATTTTTCACTTCTTAATGATATTCCAAACCCTTCGAGGGTTGAAACCCTTCAATTCGTTACGTTCGGCCCAGGATTCGTACCTTTTTCCGAAAAAAGCCATAAAAATCGGGCGAGGCACTGCGAAGAGCTATCCTCGTCACGGGGTACCAGGCCGCATCTCCTTGACGGGCGTTGCTCCAGAATTGTTACCCTGTATCAATTGTGCAGTGTGTGACACCCGACTACCCTCCGCGTAATCGGTCTGCGCGAAGTGGGGCGCAAGTTCGATCATTATCAGTACTCCTGCCCGAGAGGAATACGATTTACTTTAATTATACTACATGTGTGTTTTGTAATAAAGTGTTTCTATCGTCTCCTGAATTCAATAACTGGCATCCAGACATCTACGCTCCTACAATCCATCGGCAATACTCCTCGTGGGGAGACACAGGAAGAAAAGGGGTAGCCCGCTGTCGACGCGTGGTCCTCTCGAGTATAAACACGAGCTTCAATATCAAAACCTAAAGCATGCGTTGACGTATTCCGTGCGATTGAAGGTGGGCATTGCTGTGAAGAGGGCCTCTTCAAGAGAGCAGCCGTTTGTGAGGGATGCAAATCCGATTGGTTCTAATACAATCTGCTCCCTATGGTTGAAATTTAGTCTAGCAACTTTCACACCTCCTAACCTAACCAATCGAACTTGCACCCCTCCCAAAATAACCGGCCATCCGAGCGTAGAAGCAAGTGCGAAATAAAAGTAACGGTGCGCTTCTCGATACCGCAGATGTACCTACCTAAGTAGCATTTCTGACGGAAAAGACTTGTCCAGCCTGGGTCTGCGTAGACCTTTGGCAGGTAGGTATCTATTTCAGCAGGCACTGCCACCCGTGGGGCCAGCAAGACCGACCCCGGTCCTTGCTATTCCAGAGGTTTTTTCAAGTGAAAATCAGCAAATTTGCAAGCGCAATATCTCAAAAACCAGTGGAAATCAAGTGTATACATTAAAGCTTATTGAATTCGTCTTGGAACGCACTATCAACTCAGGACTTCAGAAAAGTTAGTGCCATTTGAAGAACCGAACTTGACCATCGTATCTTTTAAAATAATAATCGAAGAAAAAATCCGTCGCGGCTAATTAAGCAGCCCCATCGTACCATTAATTTACATATATTTTTTAATTTTTTATCTCCAATACTTTAGGAGATATTCAGCTGTCCAGTCTTCCCGCGGACACCCTGTATATTCCTTATTTTCTATTTTTTATATATATATATATATGTCTTTCTTTTATTTTATCTTCGAGCCACATTAAATAACTTTTACAAAAACATATAAATTATTTTATTTCTTTTACGCCAAATAGGCTTTATCTTTTGTTTTATTTTTCTAGCCAAACAGGCTTTATCTTTTGTTTTTATTTTTCCCCGCCAAATAGGCTTTATCTTTTGTTTTTTTTTTCTCCTCATTCCAAGTCACCCGAACCTTATGTTAAGAAATTACGCATTTCTTCATATAAAGGGGGAGGTGGAATGCCCCGCTATTTTCGTTAAAATTTTTCTCTCACTTCAAACCACACCTACCTTGTTTTAAGAAATTACACATTTCTTCATATAAGGGGGGAGGTGTGACGTCCCACTATTTTTCGCGCGGTATTTTAACACCACTTCCTCACAAATCCATCCACAATCCACCAAAAACCTTCAATCTCGAGTCATACCCTACTCCCTCACCCAACCGATCATTTAGACGATATACCTTAGTGGTCCCTATCTCTAAACGGTCAATCCAGATTCCTAATCGCCGATCACCTTGATGTTGTACCTTAGCGGTCCCCAACACAAGATGACCTATACAAAACGCCACCTCGATGATGTATCTTAGTGATCCCCATCACGAGATGATCGTTACAAAACTCCTTCGCCTATTCGCCATATGAGGCATGACCACTTCCTTCCAAATCTACGTTTAAACAAATCCCTCATCCTTAAAACCCTCTTCCAAATCGAGACTACGTCTCACGCCCTTACTATGACCACAGAAGTCAATACACCGTTTACCCCATTCCTATACGACCTCCTAAACTCCACCAAATGGGTTGAGTATTTCGCTTCAAAGCCCCATGCAAAAACCCTAGAAATGTTACTGCGACGCAAATGTACAAACGTGATCAACACGTGATTGTAATTACGACGCATTTGGCGTACGTGACATAAACACATCTATTAATAACCATACCGTTACAAAAACCCCCAAAATCTACTGCGTCTTGTTCCCGAAATCTGTCAAGGTCTTTACCGCGCGAACCCCCGCAGTACTCCTGGAAGATCATATAAATACAAAGGATCGAGAGCCCAGAGAGCTCTTTTGTCAACAGACAGTCTAATAGATAGGAGTATTATTCAATCAAGTGTTAACAAATTCAAATCAGTGCTTTACGACAATCACTGTAAGTCCTCTTATATATATCATTATTATAGTGCATACCACCCCATACCATATTATTATTCATCAACGCTTGTAGCTTATTATTATATTCTTTCATTAATGCTTATTGCTTACTTATTATTATATTCTTTCATTAATGCTTATTGCTTACTTATTATTATATTCTTTCATTTATGCTTATCATATATATCGCCATTTATATTCATAATTCATATTATAAATGTTGTGTGTGAATACAAAATCTTCCCACGCATTGTTAGAAACGCTCTAACAAGGCTAATAAACCGCTTTGTTATCAATCATGTCTCGAATTATTGCGTGTATCCTCGAGTCATAAGGCTTCCCAACGAAACCAAGCTGCCGCAACAGCTGATTCGCGAGAGCTCTCTCAGTATTTACAAACACACTGCTGCATGAACCGTGCTATTCTTAGGAAAACTAAGTGTGGTTTCTTTTGTACGAATGCAACGGTAAATCCTATTATCAAACCAAAACAAAGCAAGAGTGCTAACGGGTGTCCCTTCAATACTAATTTGCTTTAAAACCTTCCCTGGTCGATTAGTGTGACGGATGATAGATTCGCGCCTGATCTTTTCCTTAAAACCTTCAGAGTGCTGGATGACAGATTCACGCCTGACCTTCCTTACGAACCCACAGTGTGCCGGATGATAGATTCGCGCCTGATCTCCTCCGAAACCCTCAGTGTGACGGATTTAAGATTCGCGCCTGGCTTTCCCTCAGAACCTTCAGAGTGCTGGATGACAGATTCACGCCTGACCTTCCTTACGAACCCACAGTGTGCCGGATGACAGATTCGCGCCTGATCTCCTCTGAAACCCTCAGTGTGACGGATTTAATATTCGCGCCTGGTCCTCCCTCAGAACCCTCAGTGTGCCGGATGATAGATTCGCGCCTGGCTTTCCCTCAGAATCTTCAGAGTGCTGGATGACAGATTCACGCCTGATCTTTTCCTTCCCCATAGTCACCGTTCCAAAAAGACCTCACCCGGGACGTGACAACTTCATGAAAGCTATCGCGAAAAAATTTAAAATCGAACAATTTCGAACCACAGCTTTCGTCAGGGCCGATTATACCCATCATCACCCTCGATGACTCCCCCCCGCCAACACCGACAACGAATATATTACAAGAAGCCACAACTCCAAGGCCCCAAAATAGCCCTCCCACAAATAATGGGGTAATGGAGCCGCTCGCCCATTCCAATCCCCATCCATACCCTTCTCCTTCCCAAACCTCCACCTCACGAATTCCCTCCATCCTCCCTCCTTACCCAGGTGTCGTGGAAGTCCTGGACACGGGGTCAGCTATCCGAATTCCGGACTTTACGGAGCTGACACCCGCTTTTTTAAGGTGGTTCAATGACCACTACCAAGATGGTTACGACCTCACGTTCATCCTGGACGATCCCTCATTCCAATTCCTCGAATATTCCTACCCCCCTTACTAATTCCTAATCCTTCCTTCCTTCCCTATCCTTGTAAATAGTTTCCTGTAAATACACCTTTCCCCCCCCCCCCCTTTATTTATATATAATTTTTTTTGCCAAATAGGCTTTATCTTTTGTTTTTCCTTTTTCTCGCCAAATAGGCTTTATCTTTTGTTTTCTTTTTTTTTTGCCAAATAGGCTATAATTTTGTTTTTTTTTTCTTTCCCTTTTTTTCTGAATCAGTTGTATCTTTTATTTTTCCTTTTTATTATACGCCAAATAGGCTATAACTTTTATATCTCCTTATGTTAAGAAGGCTATATATTTTATTTTTTTTTCCTCTTTTCATTTCAAGCCACCCGAACCTTATGTTAAGAAATGTACGCATTTCTTCATATAAGGGGGAGGTGTGATGCCCCGCTATTTTCGTTTAATTTTTTTTTCTCACTTCAAACCACACCTACCTTGTTTTAAGAAATTACACATTTCTTCATATAAGGGGGGAGGTGTGACGTCCCACTATTTTTCGCGCGGTATTTTAACACCACTTCCCCACAAATCCATCCACAACTCCATCAAAAAACATCATACTTAAGCCTTACCCCTTTTTCAAACCCAACCGATCATTTAGACGATATACCTTAGTGGTCCCTATCTCTAAACGGTCAATCCAGATTCCTGATCACCTTGGAGATGTACCTTAGCGGTCCCCATCTCAGGATGGTCAACCAGACCTTAAAATCCCCTCTTCAACTTACGTGGCATGACTACTTCCTTCCAAATCTACGTTTAAACAAATCCCTCATCCTTAAAACCCTCTTTCAAATCGAGACTACGTCTCACGCCCTTACTATGACCACAGAAGTCAGTACCCCGTTTACCTCATTCCGATACGACCTCCTAAACTCCACCAAATGGGTTGAGTATTCCGCTTCAAAGCCCCATGCAAAAACCCCAGAAATGTTACTGCGACACAAATTTACAAACGTGATCAACACATGATCATTACTGCGACGCAGATTTGGCGTACGTGTCATGAAACACACCGCACATACCCTTCACCCATTACCAGTACAAGACAAGGCCACATAAAACCCCTAAACACAAAACTATTAATAAGCTGTAATGCGTCGCATCTCGAAGATCAGTCAAGGTGCATACCGCGCACACTCTTCACCCCTAACAATCCCGACAATAGTATAAATACGAGGCCCAAAACGGGCAGAGGACTCTTCTACGGAAACCACTCACGTGAAGTGCTTCATTAATATTACAACATTTCACAAGTGTTACCATATCAAAGTGTTAAATTCAGTGCTCTACGGCAACTACCGTAAGAATTTATAATTATTCATTAATATATACTGTACATCACCCTCATATCATTTACTATATCTTTCATATTAATAACATTTATTACTATATATATATATATATATATATATATTTTGTATTACTACGTTAACATATTACTTCACGTTAAATCATTAACGCTTATTATATTCATATTACTCTTGTCTACTCACGCTTATTGCGATTAATCATTCACATTTTATATTATTGTTCATATTGGTTTTCATATTATTGTACGTTACCAACGTGTAACGTCCCACGCGGACTCGAACCCGGCGTTACCGACCGCCGATAAAACAGCGCTACTTAACCTATGTACAGCTAACCTAATAATTAAGCGAGTAATAATGAAACAAATGTTAGAATAAGATTAGAAATAAACAAACACAAATACTGACAAAGATCTAGACTAAGAATATAAAGCGATAAACAACCAAATTGTCAATTAAGAAAAGAATATGGAACGCATGCGCCAGTCCGCCAAAACTGGGGTATAAAAGGGAGTGCACGGAGCACAGTAGTCACTTCTTCTACTCTGCCAACAGAAGCGAGCTCGCCCCGGAGACGGAAGCGGCCGCTCTAGCAGCAGACATAGCCAAGAGATCGAGCTCGCCCCGGAGACGGAAGCGGCCGTTCCTAAAGCTATCATTGCCAAGAGTACGAGCTCGCCCCGGAGACGGAAGCGGCAGTACACTGCAATACGAGAAGTCACTAGTAGAACGAAAATCTGCCAAAAGTAACGAGCTCGCCCCGGGGACGGAAGCGGCCTTTCTTACAGCAGACATAGCTAAGAGATCGAGCTCGCCCCGGAGACGGAAGCGGCAGTTCCTGAAGCTCTCGTTGCCAAGAGTAAGAGCTCGCCCCGGAGACGGAAGCGGCAGTTCCTGAAGCTCTCGTTGCCAAGAGTAAGAGCTCGCCCCGGAGACGGAAGCGGCATTACACTGCAACGCAGATAACTTGTACATAATTCGAACACACATATATATAAGATACAAAACTTATAACACATAATCATAGCTGTAATTACTATTAATCTGTTGGTGTTCATTAAATAAATAGCCATTGTTAAATTTAAGTTGGATTTTACTCCTTTACTCTGTAATCACAAAACCCCACCTATCCTATACTCGAGGGGACGCCGCTCTCCTCTCGAGAATCTGTGGCGATCAGTTGTCCCTGGCAATCGGACGTTACAAACGCTTATTAATAGCATATATTTCTACCTTATTATCGTATATTCTATCTCATGTCCATACAGAAATTCTATTATTTACATCTGTTTATATAAATGTTATGTGCCTATGCTCGTTGTCCAACGCATTTCATGTCACCTACGACAAGCGCATACAGACGTGCTTGAAATAATAAATCGTTCTTTGCTTTTAAATCTCTCCATATTATTGTGTATGCCTTTCGGGTACGAAACTTCCTAGTCCAAACAGACGGCTGCAACAGCTGATCTCGCGTGGCGCTAACAGTGTTTACAAACGTACTTTTACATAGGCTGTGGATAGCCGTATGTCCAGGCGGATTTCGCGGAAACATTACGTATAACTTTTACGAGAATGCAACAGTAAATCCTATTATCAAGCCAAATCAAAACAAGAGTGCTAAGGGGTGTCCCTCAAGTACTAATTCGCTTTAAAACCTTCCCTGGTCGATTAGAGTGTCGAATTAAAGATTCGCGCCTGATCTCCTCCTCAATTACTTTCAGTGTGACGGATTCAATATTCGCGCCTAAATTCCTCTCAAACCCTCAGTGTGACGGATTTTAGATTCGCGCCTGGCTTTCCCTCAAAACCTTCAGAGTGCTGGATTTTAGATTCACGCCTGGTCTTTTCCTTCCCCATAGTCACCGTTCCAAAAACCCTCACCCGGGACGTGACACCTGCATTTTAATAGTGCAGATCAGAATGATAATGCAAATGAGAGAACTCAACAAATACAGCCCGTGAGTGACATTCTAATACACCGTTTCCAAAAGGAATATCGGCCAGGACAGCATATAGTTGTCGATGAAAGTTTATTATTGTGGAAAGGCAGACTTTCATTCAAGCAATATATTAGTAGCAAACGAGCAAGATTTGGTATAAAATCATTTATTTTAGCCGAATCAGAGACTGGATATGTCTATAATTTAAAATTATACAGTGGGCGCACATTAGATAGAAAAATGTCCACATTACTAGGAAAATCCGGTTCTATCGTAGTGGATTTATTAAAAAATTTATTGAATGAAGGACGAATTATTTATCTCGACAATTGGTATACCTCTCCTGCTTTATGTGAGGAATTATATAAATACAAGACACATGCTTGTGGCACTGTTCGAATTAATAGGAAAGGTATGCCGTGCGACGAAAAGGTAAAAAAAATAAAAAGTTTGCACAAAGGTGAGATGATAGTACGATACAATAAATATATGGCATTTTGTGGATGGAAGGACAAAAGACCGGTGTTAGCTCTCAGCACCTTACATATTCCACAGTTGGTAACTAGTAAAAAAATCTAGAGACGCGGTAGCGTCTCGACGCCAAGTACAGGAAAGACACCCTGTATATGTCGACTGTCGCTACCGCTATCATTTACTCGAGAAACGGCTAATCCAACCTAACCTGAAACTTATTTCATTAATATCTCATCACGCCTGCAATATTTTCTAAATTTAAAGGCATTTTTCTTATGTAAACCGCATATAAGCTTTCGAATAAGACCAACTTTCAATAAAATCTGTCCACGCATAACAGAGATATCATTATATCGTCTCGTGGATCTGTCAGAAACGGTAAGATTTTCTTCTGATTCTTCAAGCCAAATTTTCGTCAACATAATACGTATACGCGTTACACGCACACCTTCAGCCAAAACGTAACTAATACATGTTTTGTTCATCAATCGCTATCCTCACTATGTAATCTACTCCAATACGCGTTACACGCACACCTTCAGCCAAAATGATACTAACACATGTTTCGTTCATCAATCACTATCTTCACTATGCAATCTACTCCAAATTTTGACAGCTTACAGTCAGATTATAGCCTGACGAGTGTCAAATAAGGTAGGTTGTCAAAATTTGTGATGCCACGTGTTTTTACAAATATGTATCGTTGTACCATTGAGTTGCAACCATAACCCATAACCACAAATTCTAACGACTTGAAATCAGTCTGTAACCACAAATCAAATCAATTCTCAATCGATATGGAATACATATACCTATGTACAGAAAAGGGGAGAAGACGAAGAAGCGAAGTGAAAAAGAGAAATAAAGTTAATTTTCATTCGTTACTTTGAATGAATGTACTGTACACAAAGTACTATACATATAAAATACATATAGATCGGCAATGCAGTGCGTATGGTTTCATTTCGTAGTTGTTAAACTTATGTAGAATTTATCCTTAATCAAAAAATAAATAAAGTACACTCGCTGAGCTGCATTGCGCTATTCCGAGTATTCCAAGTATATATACCTTACAAAAAGTAAAAAAATTACGCCAAGTACATGAATTATCTTTGTAAAAAGAAGTGAGATCCCCATAAAAAAACTTCAAAAAAAGTAAAAAAATACGCCAAGTACACGAAACAAATAAAACACAAAAAAAATAGAAGAAAATATAAAATATAAAAAAAGATGGGAAATCAAAATGTGCTGCAAGTACATAAAGGTGCTTTCCAACTGCGCTTAAGATGACACAACTACATATACACAGCTAAAATGCTGTGTTCATACATTCCATTACTCATATCGCGGTCATTTTAATAATTTGTGCAGATAAAATGTAACATCTAGACATTTGCCTAGATGTCCGCGGCCTGGAAGTCAAATACTTGGCGTGGCCAGACAAGGTATTCTCAGATCATCAATACCCATACCATCCCTCTCGCAGGCTTTCAGATAATTTGTCAATTTAAAACTCTGACAATATGAGTACATTTTCATTATATCGCGTTTTAAAATAATTCCAAGATCATTCATCGACACCGATACCTTTAAAACTCTAAAAGTATGAGTACACTTTCATTACTTTGCATTTTTAAACAATTCATATTCATCGACAGATTGACCTTGCCTGGCCACGCCAAGTATTTGACTTCCAGGCCGCGGACATCTAGGCAAATGTCTAGATGTTACATTTTATCTGCACAAATTATTAAAATGACCGCGATATGAGTAATGGAATGTATGAACACAGCATTTTAGCTGTGTATATGTAGTTGTGTCATCTTAAGCGCAGTTGGAAAGCACCTTTATGTACTTGCAGCACATTTTGATTTCGCATCTTTTTTTATATTGTATATTTTCTTCTATTTTTTTTGTGTTTTATTTGTTTCATGTACTTGGCGTATTTTTTTACTTTTTTGAAGTTTTTTTATGGTTGATTATACTACAAAACAAAACATTAGAAAGCCAAATATAATTTTAGATTACAATATGTATATGCGTGGGGTAGACCATGTGGATCAGATTTTACATGAGCATGAATCATTTAGGAAAGCGTTAAAATGGTATAAAAAATATTTTTTTTATTTATTAGACATTGCAATATATAATTCTCTTATCATATGGAACTAATGGAACTGTCTTCATGCAAGCAGAAAAAGTTTCTATGAAATAAAAACAGACATAATAATGGGCTTACTGAAGCACTACCATAACCCAATGGATAATTTTCATTACAAAGGAAAAAGAAATTATTTTCATCCTCTTCGTTTTCAATCTAGATGTTTCCTAAAAAAATTACCAACAACAAATAAAAAATGTCATCCCATGAAACGTTGGGCATGGTGCAAAACAAAAAAGATCCGCAAAGAAACAAGATATTATTGTAAAAATTGCGATGTACCATTATGTGTAGAACCATGTTTTGAATTATATCACACAGAATAATAATAAATTCCAGTTGTCCTGAAAACAATATGTTTTTCTTTTCCTATACCATTTCCGGAATTAACACTCTTTCGAATTAAAGCTATTAATCTAATAATGAAGCACGCAAGATATGTCGTCTGTGACATCGCACGAATGGTATCGCATCGCGCGTTTACTCGTCTGTGGCATCGCACGAACGGTATTTGCGTCGCGGGATAACACGTCTGTGTCATCGCACGAACGGTGTTGCGTCGCGTGATAACTCGTCTGTGACTGTATACCAACAGTATCGGCGTCGCGACATAGCACGTCCGAGGGATCGAAGCGATTAAGCAAATGCTTAAGCATTCAGCATCCTTTATTAGCTACTAGGTTAGTAGAGGAAGCCGCATGCTTAAGCATTTGCTTAAGAATAAGTAGCGACTGAAAATACCGCCCATAGAATAATAAATATAATTTGTTTAAATTAAAAATTATGTTAATAAAAAGACTATTTTTATTTTAGGAAGAGAAGCCATCAATTAAAAGTACAGCACCGTGCTGTTCATTTTGTCCAATAGAATTGTATAATTGTCCATATTGTACATTTGAAAGTGTAGTACTTAATGTTTTTCTCGATGGAACTACATAGTTCTTATTTAGTGCATGCACAAAAGCTTTAAAGTGGCTTGATTCCACCACACTGAAAGGGATATTGCACCCAAAAAAGAAATTTGATAATAATTTATTAATTTCATTTTTTCTGAAACGGATATTTTTATTTCCATAATCTTCAATTCAAATAAATTTTATTTATTATCGTACATTTATTTCTAATCACTTTACCTTTCACGATTTATTTTTTAATAGTTATTATCTAAACAATTGCAAAACAATAATTAAACACCACGCTTTTGAATACTTTTTTGGGGTTAGGAACGTGGCGATTGTATGTAGTTTTCGACGTAATCGACGCATTCTACAGTATTCTATAGTATTTTCATGCAACTAACAAGCAAGTCAGAAAGAATTATTATATTTTTCCAACACTTTAATTGTTGAAACCTTAAAATAATGAATATTTCTATTTACTACATTTGTGACAAATGACACGTACGAAATGGGCTTAAAAACGACATATTATACATACATTTGCGACATGTAAATGCATTTGTGACACAGTGTAAAATACCGACCCACCACTGCCTCTGGGAGCCGTGGAGATAAGAGGATAAGAGGAGCGAAAAATACACATAAGAAGCAGCTTGCACATTACAAGAGCTCTTTGAGAGAGTGCTAACCGGTTGCCTGACGCTCGTGGCAGTCTCTGACTCTTGGGCCCGCCGCGCTGGCCTATATGCGGAGCCGCGCTAACTTCGCCAGCGCGAGCGGCCCTCGGCGCGCGGCCACCTCGCGGCCGCGCTCGGTAGCGGCGGGTCGCGTCAGGCGCGAGTGGTGGGGGAATGGTCGGCGTCCCACCGATATCTACAGATGCGGCAGCGTCTCGACGCCAAGTACAGGAAAGATACCCTGTATATGTCGACTGTCGCTACCGCTGTCATTTAATCGTCGCCGGGCTATTCCAACCTAACCTGAAATTTATTTCATTAATATCTCATGACGCCTGCAATATTTTCTAAATTTAAAGGCATTTTTCTTATGTAAACCGCATATAAGCTTTCGAATAAGACCAAATTTCAATAAAATCTGTCCACGCATGACAGAGATATCATAATATCGTCTCATGGATCTGTCAGAAACGGTAAGGTTTTTCTTCTGATTCTGATTCTCCAAGGAATTTTTTCGTCAAACATAATACGTATACGCGTTACACGCACACCTTCAGCCAAAAGAAACTAGTGTGTGTATGATCGGCGTCCGCCATTGTACATATACCTATGTGTACTATTGAATTATAACCTACCAAGTGTCATCGCTTTATAACCTACCAAGTGTCAAACCGTCATAACCTGCCAAGTGTCAAATAATGTAAGTGGTCCAAATTTGAAATGTCAGGAGCTTTTACACTAAATAGGAGACTGAATTATTGTCTCAATTAACAAGGTAAGTCGCCAAAATTTTTGTAAAAGATTTCTTATGTAGAGTCGCAGACTTGGAAGTTGTCCGGAGAAGGTTCGACAAAGAAGTATCTTCTTTCGTATAAGTTTCTGGAAATTTGTACCATGCATGTACAAAATAATATATTGTAGTAAAAAATTGCATTGCATTTAAATTGCCAGATACTTGTATTTTTTGTATATACCAGCAATTTAGAGTTTTTATGTAAAGCTTATTATATTATAGAAATGAAGGGGACGCACAGGACTTCGATAAAAATGTAGGGGACGCACAGGCTTGGATAGTAGAATTGAAGGGGACGCACAGGCTTGGATGGATAGAAATGAAGAGAATGCACAGGCTTGGAGGTTGTTCGGAGAAGATTAGATAGATAGACAGAGCATCTTGTTTCGCACAAGTTTCTGGAAATTTGTCAAATAAGGTAAATCGACAAAAACTTGTTAAATTAGCGTAGCGTTAAGAATTAAGATTAAGAATATTATGGCGTACCGCTTGCAATGTAGAGTCAGTCACATTAGTCAAGAAATTACGTTGAAAATACATCTCCCTTGATACTTTCCAATCTTTTGTGAAAGATATTCATAATACTTTAATATATTAAGTCCACAGTAGTTTCTACGCTATTCATTAATTTTACTAGTTTTCCATTAACAATATTTCAATTCACCAATAAATATTATACTAAACCAACACCAATAAAAATATTGAATCTCTTCATTCATTTTCGCTAAATTATTATTAGCATTTTTTAAATTTCCTCCAACAAGACTTTCTACCATATGTTCTCACTTCTTTCGGACACATTGTGTAGTCGCTACGTTAAGTTGTATATAACTAAAATGTGGCTTTTATATTTATTTATTTATTTACAGATAATCAAAGCAGAAGATGATGCAGTGTGATCTCCGTCAGACTATGTACGCACAAATTTTCAGGTACAGTTTTGCATATCCAATAAATAATTAGTAAATGGATCCTATTTCAGTTAACGATGCAGACGAATCGTAATTACGCATACTTAAGTCCTAAGAATATAAAATAATACGATCAAATCAAACGTAAATAGATTATTATTTATTTTATTTTGCTAAAAATATTATGTATCGTTCTCCGACTTTGTCAAATTATAATGACACTTGAGAAAACAGATTTATTAAAGTGTTTTAAGTTATAAGTTCTACGTTAAGTTGTAACTAAAATAACTAAAATGTGGATTTTATATATTTACAGATAATCGAAGCAGAAGATGATGCAGTGCGATCTACATCAGAGAAAAAATTTTATTGGAACATACTATTGATTTTATTATATTAATTAAACGATTTTATTCAACTTCGATCCTGTGTTTCCTTCTTGTATGCTTGCTTTTATTATATTAATTAAACGATTTTATTCAGCTTCGATCCTCTGTTTCCTTCTTGTATGCTTGTTTTATATCTGAAAATTCTAATTTAAACCAATTCCACCAATCCAATCGTCTTGAAGCTTTGCAGGCGTGCGTAGTTTGGATGACATAATATTTACAAAGAGATCTTGTCGAGAATTCGGACCGGAGTAGTGACCGTTTCGGATACGAAGCTTTTAGAATCGAGGAAATTAAATTTCAAAGCGACAAATTGTAATGACCGATTAAAGGAATTAAGTGATTACATGCTTAATGTGGGATCTAAGGCCCGGTGCAGACGAGCGGTTTGCGACAGTTTGCCGCCGCGGCAATCTGCCGCGCGCGTTTTAGCAGACCATAAATTTATATGAAGCAGTCCACACGGGACGCAAAGTTTTGCGGCTACCAGGCGGCATGTTTGCGTTCGTTTTGACGAACGCACGTATTGCTTCACCGCGAATGAACGCAGCGGCAAACTGCCGCAACCCGCTCGTCTGCACCGGACCTTAACGGTGTGTTTACTTCCCACATGTGTTCAGTGTGATGTTTTGAACGCTGCAATGCTGAGTCGATTTCCGTCCGAAGAAATCCATTTGATATGCTCATGATACAACGAATTGTGCACCGTACTTGAAAAAAAAAGGTGTCAAAGGTACTGAACAATAATGACGATGGTAGCTCCCGAACGGCGGGACTTGCAAGAGTCGTAATTGTTAAAGTAGGAGTGCAAATCATGATTAGAAGAAATATTGATGTTACGCTAGGTCTTGTCAACGGTACCATTGCTAAACTTGTTTCAGTTACACGAGGGGTTGATAATGACGTCGAAAAATTGAAAATTATATTACCCACGGGGCAAGAACATATAATAGAACGTGTAAGTGTTAAATTTGAAGTAATGGATAGAGCGTTCGTTATTAGAAAACAATTTCCGATTTGCCTCACCTATGGTATAACTATTCATAAAAGTCAAGGACTAAGCTTGCAGAATGCTGTCATAGAAGCAGGTAATTCAATATTTACTTGCGGACAAACTTACGTTGCTCTTTCTCGGGTGACCACATTACAAGGACTGCATCTTATCAATTATGATCCATCTTCCGTAAAGGCACAAGAATCGGCTATAATAGAGTACAATAGATTGCGAAAAAAATATAGACCTGATCTTATGACTATTTCAATTTCTAAAAACCGCGTTCTCAATGTTCGTGATGCTGTTTGGGCAGTACCTAATTATAATGTATCCGAATGTCAGAATACTAATGATCACATCGTGGATACTATTCAATACTACGTCAGGGGTCTCCCGAATTCTGATGGTGTGTCTTGTTATGCGAATGCCACGATCCAATGTATGTTATATTGTTCATCAATAAGAGAAAACTTATTTTCGACTGAAAAAGCTGATCATATTATAAAAGTCTTTACATATAAATCGGCAATGCAGTGCGCATGGTTTCTTTTCGTAGTTGTTAAACTTACGTAGAATTTATCCTTAACCAAAAAATAAATAAAGTACACTCGCTGAGCTGCTTTGCGCTATTACGAGTATTCCAAGTATATACCTTATCCTCTAACGTCTCTAGATAGTCTGCAGGGCGCCATAAACACGTAAACGTGTGACGAAGATAGATCAGAATTTATAATTTATTGGGATTTCCTTACTTTTTCCTTATTTTTAGCACACGTGGCAGTCAACTTCAAAAAAGTAATAAAATTACGCCAAGTACATGAATTATCTTTGTAAAAAGAAGTGAGATCCCCATAAAAAAACTTTAAAAAAGTAAAAAAAGGTACGCCAAGTACATGAATTATCTTTGTAAAAAGAAGTGAGATCCCCATAAAAAACTTTCAAAAAGTAAAAGAATCACAAAAAAAAGATAATAATATAAATCACAAAAAAATAGAAGAAAATATGAATTATCTTTGTAAAAAGAAGTGAGATCCCCATAAAAAACTTTCAAAAAGTAAAAAAATCACAAAAAATAAAAGATAATAATATAAATCACAAAAAAATAGAAGAAAATATATAATATCACAAAAAAAGAAAATAATAATATGAATCCCCCAAAAAATAGTAGAAAATATACAATATAAAAAAAGATGTGAAACCAAAATGAGCTGCAAGTACATAAAGGTGCTTTCCAACTACCCTTAAGATGACACAACTACATAGACACAGCTAAAATGCTGTGTGCATACATTCCATTACTCATATCGCGGACATTTTAATTAACCCATCAAAAAGAATCCCAATTAAAAACATTATCGTAAATTAATTAATAGCTTTACAAAATTAATATACAAAATTGCGCCTATTATAACAATGGCTACCCAGATAGCACACGACGTCTTTAAGACGTCCATTTTACGTCTGTTTTTGGTCTGAACGTCTTAGACCATATTAAGACGTCTTTAAGACGTCCTTAAGGCGTCTGTAACAGGACGTCATTTAACCGACTGTGTTGAGACGTCTTTAAGATGTCTGCGCGGAGACATTTCTAAGACGTCTGTCTACAGACGTCTTTAAGACGTCTTTAAGGTGTTTGTAACAGGACGTCTTTTAAACGACTGTGTTGAGACGTCTTTAAGGCGTCTGTAACAGGACGTCTTTTAAACGACTGTATTGAGACGTCTTTAAGGCGTCTGTAACAGGACGTCTTTTAAACGACTGTGTTGAGACGTCTTTAAGGTGTCTGTACCAGGACGTCTTTTAAACGACTGTGTTGAGACGTCTTTAAGACGTCTGTACCAGGACGTCTTTTAAACGACTGTGTTGAGACGTCTTTAAGATGGCTGCGCGGAGACATTTCTAAGACGTCTGTCCACAGACGTCTTTAAGACGTCCTTAAGGCGTCTGTAACAGGACGTCTTTTAACCGACTGTGTTGAGACGTCTTACAGATGTCTTAATATGGTCTAAGACGTTCAGACCAAAAATAAACGTAAAATGGACGTCTTAAAGACGTCGTGTGCTATCTGGGATAAGACGCTTGACACACACAGACACAGACACACACACATCAAATCCCACATAGCACACGACTTCTTTGAAAAATCAATTTTTGGCCTGAACGCCTTACATCATGTTTTGTTACTTTGCACCTCTTCTGCACGGAAAAATGTTTTCACAGTTGGGAACGGTGCTTAAATAATAGGCATCGTATAATCACGTGCACGCACCGTCGCTGACTGCACGGAAAAATGTTTTCACCCTTGAAAACAGTGGTTGTCGTACACTGTTCAGATGAGTGCTCGGTCATCATGCGGTGACGTGTTCAGCACCATCGCTCTCCATGCGCGAGCACCGATATTTTCGGTGCTCGCCGTTCGTCGTTGTTTCCGATGTGCGGACGGTACTGTACGATGTTTTCATTGAATGCGCACGGCAAAAGGTCTGCACTGTTGAGTGCCTGATAGAAAATTAATGGATCTATCTGGTTGGCTTATTATATAATAGTTAAATGAATAAGCTAAGAATAAGCCACATTATAATCTGGCTAAAAAAACAGTTCCGAAAATGCTTTTAACAAATGTGAATTTCGAATGCAAATCTAACCTATATTCATATCATTTTATTTAAAGTTTTAACGTTATAATAATAATTTGTTAATTAAGTAATTGATTATTTATTTATTTACAAAGAAATATTGTTATCTACAATCGATGTCTCGTAGCAACGTATGTTATTCCTTGTTTTTGGTCAATTACGCATGGTGTTCTTACTGCTATCGAGTCCTAACTAATTATTGGTTTGTTTTCGGTATCTGCAACGACACTGTATGCGAAATAATGGCTATTAAATCCAATCACATTAAAAGGCACATACCTGAAGTAGATTTTATTATTTACTACATAAATTTTGTCTATTTCCCCAAAACCAGGACAATTTTCCCCTATAGTAGCTACTATGATAGTTTTAACATTATATTTCATATAATTTATTATAATATTAGTTAACGTTTGTCTACCTTGTGAAGCTGTAAAATGAATGCTAATGGAATCATCAAGACAAAATTTATGTAGTAAATAATAAAATCTACTTCAGGTATGTGCCTTTTAATGTGATTGGATTTAAGGGGTAACACCACTGTAACAGCTTGAAAAATAGCGTTTTTTTTGGCAATTTTTCTTGGATGGAAGGAAAGGTAATAGAATAACTATACTGGAGGAAGTTATTAAGCACATATTTTGTTATTAAAAAAAAAAAATTATTGAGAAATATTACAAAATGGCGGCACTGAAGCCATTCTCGTGAGGCATGTTGAAGTTTTAGCGCTCTGCGGCACGCAGTGTAGCTGGTGCAAATTCGAATTTAAAAAAAAAAAATATGACTTAAATCTACATGTTTATAGCTAGAGAAATACGTAGGGGATTTTAAAAATATTGATTTTTGTGTGATTGGTGAGCATTTGAATGAAAAACGTGCAATTTTCTATAAAAAGAGGGCAATCATTTGTTAATAAGTAATGTTTAAATTAACTTATCGAAAATCCCGTACGTATTTCTCTTGAAAATGTTATTTTAAAGATATTGTTAAAAGTTCGAATGAAAAGAATGAAAATTGTTGGAGTTATGCTGCGTGCCGTGTTGAAAAATCGTGTTTCGAGAAAAACGCGTTTAACGCCGGTAGTCGTTTCGAAGCAGTCCGATGCGCTTGGGGAAGAGCTCGAAATTTCAAGGAAACAAATTTGTTTCAAGTAATACAGTTTTTGCCCGATATTCTAAAAGGTTCAAAGCATCTTTTAAGCAAATAAAAAAAAATCAATTTTCCGAAAAATTTACAGTGGTGTTACCCCTTAATAGCCATTATTTCGCATACAGTGTCGTTGCAGATACCGAAAACAAACCAATAATTAGTTACGACTCGATAGCAGTAAGAACACCATGCGTAATTGACCAAAAACAAGGAACAACATAAGTACATTGCTACGAGACATCGATTGTAGATAACAATATTTCTTTGTAAATAAATAAATAATCAATTACTTAATTAACAAATTATTATTATAACGTTAAAACTTTAAATAAAATGATATGAATATAGGTTAGATTTGCATTCGAAATTCACATTTGTTAAAAGCATTTTCGGAACTGTTTTTTTAGCCAGATTATAATGTGGCTTATTCTTAGCTTATTCATTTAACTATTAATTAATAAGCCAACCAGATAGATCCATTAATTTTCTATCAGGCACTCAACAGTGCAGACCTTTTGCCGTGCGCATTCAATGAAAACATCGTACAGTACCGTCCGCACATCGGAAACAACGACGAACGGCGAGCACCGAAAATATCGGTGCTCGCGCATCGAGAGCGATGGTGCTGAACACGTCACCGCATGATGACCGAGCACTCATCTGAACAGTGTACGACAACCACTGTTTTCAAGGGTGAAAACATTTTTCCGTGTGAACGTGTTTAAAACGTCTTTTTGTTACGTCCAAATCGTATTGGTACGGTTTAATGTTTTAAGGAAGTATGTAAGTGGTTTTCAGAATATAATCAAACTCAATAACAATTTATTTCGTTTACTTAATACCAATTAGTTGTATTTGTATTATTACCCAGATAGCACACGACGTCTTCTAGACGTCCATTTTACGTCTGTTTTTGGTCTGAACGTCTTAGACCATATTAAGGGGTTAGGACACAGTAACGGGCCAAGAAAGCAGACGATTTTTAAACGACGATAATAAGAAAAGTAAACAATCGATTATTATAAGGTTTTGTGTTTTAGTTCACTATATTATGAACTATAAGAAAAGCATATAATATTTACAAAATAACAATTTTACGCCGTACAATGTCTCCATTTAAAATGTCCTTTTTTTCCGGATGACCAATTGGTGGGCCGGATTCCGGAAAATCGGATGAACTGTAACAAAAACCCCAAAAGTGTCATAAACTATAATATATTTCCTAGGCATTGACGATCCAACATTTCAATTTTTGCGAAAATTTACAAAATGGTCAATGTTTGAAAAATAATGATCAAATTTCGGCAAAAGTGTGTGATGTTTTTGTTTATATTTTGTACTATAATTAAAAAATTCAAAATGTTGGATCGTTAATGCCTAGGAAATATATTATAGTTTATGACATTTTTGGGGTTTTTGTTACTGTTCATCCGCTTTGCCGGAATCCGGCCCACCAGTTGGTCATCCGAAAAAAAATTGACATTTTAAATGCACGGCGTACAAATGCTATTTTGTAAATATTATATGCTTTTCTTATAGTTCATAATATAGTGAACTAAAACACAAAACCTTATATTAATCGATTGTTTACTTTTCTTATGATCGTCGTCTAAAAATGGTCTGCTTTCTTGGCTCGTTACTGTGTCCTAACCCCTTAAGACGTCTTTAAGACGTCTGTGCGGAGACATTTCTAAGACGTCTTTCCGAGTAAGTGTTTAGGACGTCTCTAAGACGTCCATGCCAAGACGTGTTTTAAACGACTTCGTTTAGATGTCTTAAAGTCGCATGGATAGTACGCGACCGCCAGGCGGCGACCGGGCCGAGCGCTTCTCGCAGGTGGGTTACAGCAGTCATGCCTATAAGAGAGCCGGGCAGATCATATACCGTCACTCTCTAGTACCGGCGTTTTTTGCAGAAGGAAATTTATATTTTCGACTTGAACTTGAATATGCCAAAAAATGTCTCGATCATTCGCTATTGCAAGACGTTCTTCTTTTTAATGAAGAAACGAAAGTATTGAGCAGCATGAAAAAAGACTCTCTCAAATGAGGACAAGAGCAGCTACTCGACGGGCTTATTTTTCAAAATACTTAATTTCATTAACACGAATCAATAAACACGAATCAAGTCACGCTTAATATTTCTAATATCTCTTTAAAGAGCTGCGGTAGGCCTAATCAAGACCTTACGAAGACGTCTTTGAGGCGTCGTGAAAGTCTGAAATTGTCGTCTTTAAGACGTCTTCACGACAACTTAAAGACGTCTTATAGACGTCTACAAGGCGTTTAAAAGGCGTCTTAATGACGTACGGTTCCCTGACTCAGGACATTCAAAAATGTCTATAGACGTCTTTAAGACGTCTTTCAGAAAATAGCAGACGTCTTTAAGACGTCTTGAAAATTTGAAATGGACGTCTACGCGACGTTTAAAAGACGTCTACAGGGCGTTTATAAGACGTCTCACAGACGTCTTACAAAGACGTCTACAAATTGTTCAAGAGACGTCTTAAAGATGTACGGTTTACTGACTCAGGACATTCAAAAATGTCTATAGACGTCTTTAAGACGTCTTTCAGAAAACAGCAGACGTCTTTAAGACGTCTTTCAGAAAACAGCAGACGTCTTTAAGACGTCTTTCAGAAAACAGCAGACGTCTTTAAGACGTCTTGAAAATTTGAAATGGGCGTCTACGCGACGTTTAAACGTCGTCTACAGGGCGTTTATAAGACGTCTCAAAGACGTCTTACAAAGACGTCTACAAATTGTTCAAGAGACGTCTTAAAGACGTACGGTTTACTGACTCAGGACATTCAAAAATGTCTATAGACGTCTTTAAGACGTCTTTCAGAAAATAGCAGACGTCTGTAAGACGTCTTGAATGTCTGAAACAGACGTCTTAAAGACGGCTCATAGACGTCGAGTGCTATCTGGGTACTTATACAAAAAAATGTATTAAATAATATTAAGTAGATATATTTTTATTCAAATAAATATTTTAATACGAATAAATATTTTATTTTATTCAAAATAATTGGCGCTGCGAAACCGCAAAAATATCAATTGTCTTAGTATTAATTAATAATTTACAATAACTCCCTTACAATCTAAAATACATAAACATATACATATTACAAATGCAGTCAAATTTATTCTACATATATATATTTAACTGTAATATCATACGTAGCATATGCACACGCACACATACACACATTCACGAACGCACGCACAAGAAAGAAAGAAAAAGATTAATGCAATTTATACATATGTATTCAGTTTAGCAACACCAATTCGGTTTCGTAGCCATTGTTATAATAGGCGCAATTTTGTATATTAATTTTGTAAAGATATTAATTAATTTACGACAATGTTTTTAATTGGGATTCTTTTTGATGGGTTAATTAAAATGTCCGCGATATGAGTAATGGAATGTATGCACATAGCATTTTAGCTGTGTCTATGTAGTTGTGTCATCTTAAGGCAGGATACCACCTTTGCTCTTAAAAAAAATTGAAATTTTTTTTTATCTTAAAGTATACTTTCAAGTGTATAGAATCGAAATTCATTCATTAGAAAGGTGGCCGAAACCTTTTTCTTGTGTAAAAACCGGTTTGGAGCAGATATATAAATCTATATAAAACTTTAAACGCGTTTTTCTCGAAACGATGTTTGTCAAATCGGCGTGTCAGATTACTCTTAAAATTTTCATCGGATTGACTTGAAACTTTGCACAATTCTTCCCCGTGGTATAACCTAATGATGTACGTAGGACTTTTGCTGTAGCGTTGTTATTTTTTTTTTGGTGCACAATTTTATAAACTTTTTTAAATTTTTTTCCCTAAAAATTTGACCTTTTTGTTAAATCGACCGCCATTTTCTTAAAAATCGAAATTTCGTAAAATCCCTACGTACAGCATTAAAAAATATTGTTGTTAATAGGGACATTCTTTGGCTTTTTTTCTAAGAGCCACGTACAAAGCGGAATTTGACACGCCGTCTAACGATGTTCCTCCAAAGGAGTGTATTTTGGCGCCACAAGAGAGACCACCTGCAAGAGATTATTTTTCAGTTTTTCAGTTTCAAAAAATGTGTAATTACAGATTAAAGTTACATTAATGAATGACTGAAACCGATTTTGTTTCTGCGCATTCTTTGTATGCAAAAAAAATTCATGTAAAACGCCTCCAAAATCGCAGTCAAAGGTGGTATCCTGCCTTAAGGGCAGTTGGAAAGCACCTTTATGTACTTGCAGCTCATTTTGATTTCACATCTTTTTTTTATATTGTATATTTTCTTCTATTTTTGGGGGGATTTATATTATTATCTTCTTTTTTTTGTGATATTATATATTTTCTTCTATTTTTTTGTGATTTATATTATTATCTTTTATTTTTTGTGATTTTTGTACTTTTTGAAAGTTTTAACTCGTTACATGCAGTGATGCCAGATCGGGGACGGGTTCCCTCGAGAATTTACCCCACCTCGCATGCACGCTACGCCGGAGCTGCGTGTCCGTGAGCTCGGCGCTTGGGACAACGTCGGGAAGACGAGAGTGAATACGAATGTATGTCTTTCTCTCTCGCTCTTGAAACGCTGTGATCGAAGGTGAGGTGCAAGCGTCACGCGGCCGTGCGCGATCTTCTTGAGTGCCTCGAGATTCACTTTCTGACATATGTATAATACTCTTGTAATGAAAAAAAGTTTGAAAAAAGTTTATTTACGGAAATCACGTTTTAAGACCTCCTGATCACGTTTTGACTATTTAGAAAAGAGCTTTTTTTAATACAATTTTCTCGAACGGTTTGGACTACATCGGGTTTGCCTTCTGCAACTAACTGACAAAGAAACGTGTCACAATCCGGACCTAAATGAATACTATTAAATGCGATTTGATTATCGCCTCTTGAAAAATCTATTAATTTTACTGAATCCATGTAATTCAAAAGCTGCGGTTTCAAAAAATTACGTAAAATATTGTACAAAAGAGTTTTGGCAGTATTTTGAAGCAAACGGATTCTTGTTTGTTGCGACTGAAAGAATAAACTAAAGTCATTAAAATACTCTAGAACGTATTTCAAAAACAGAAGATATGCTTTCGCTTCTGGATTTTGCATGATGATAAGCAGATTTTCCCAGACTTTGTCTTCTCACTTACGACCAATTCTTGCAGAAAGTGCAACACACTGTCCCAATTTTCTAAAAGTGTAACTACGGATGAGTAACGCGATAACCATCGCGTAGTACACAATTTTAAAATTTTGCGGTCAGTAGATTGAAAACATTTCTGAAATTCGCGAAAAATGGCCGAGCGTTTGGGAATGCTATAAATGAATGTTGCGACTTTCCGTAATAATTCCTCGCAGACCTCGGGAATGGTAGCGCATGCTGCATGCACTACCAATGCAGAGGAGTGACATGGACACGGCATGGTAAAAAAATTTTCACCGCGAATTTCTGCAAGTTTGGTCTTGAATGACGACTGATGCCCTGTCATGACAGAAGCGTTATCACACGACAAAGCAACAATGTTTTCGAACGGAATTTGCTTTTTCCACGTGGAGTTCCTAAATGGGGTAAATATTTTTTCGGCAGTACATTCTCACGCGTCAAGATTAATTAATTCTACTAATTCCGTTCGAACATCCAAAGTCTCGGGTGCGACATACCGAACAATAAACGACATCCATTTCTCATTGGTAGAGTCGGATGTCTCATCAATAAATACTGAAAATTTTGAATTCTGTAAAACATGACTAAGACGCTCTGTTTCCCGAGGACACAGAACGTTCGATATAATATTCGAACACTTTGTTCGACCACACGTCATACGTTCCAAAACATCAGGACCTTTCCCAACGTCTTGGGAAAATTTAAGAATCGCCTCTGCGGATTGTTGCGAAATATTTTTCTCGGCAACTAATTCAGCAAAACGAATTTCCGTGACTTTTTTTTGTTCATCAAATGACAAAGGCGATTCCTCGCATTGCGATCTGAAATCGTTCGATTTCCTCACATCCATTCCATTTTTTTCACAGTTTTTGATGTGGCACTTGGAATCCGTGTGACGTTTGATTTGCGACATCCCGCTAGCAAATGATTTTTTACAAACCGAACAGAAACACGAAAAAGGATCATCGGCGACCTTATTCAACCAGGGCTTGAAATCCTCAAGCCGTTGAGGCATAAAAATCTTTCTCGAGACCTTAGCATGCACAGTTCTTCGCGGAATTTTTTTAGATGAAAAATATTTATGTCTCGCTGATTCCGCATGCCTTTTAACGTTCGACGAGCCGCAAGAAAAAGTTTTCTCGCATGAAGAACAGTAGAAAAGGCTTATATCATTAGGTACTTCGCGAATCCACGATCGGAACATCTCATTCGTTTCCCACAACGGCCGATAAACAGGAGTAGCCTTTTCAACTGTTATCTCAAACGTTTCCATCGTACTTACCAGGAAAAATTTGGAATATGTAGGAACAATATTATATACAAAGCAACAAGCAAATGCTAGCGTATAGAAAAGGGGAGATATAGGGTGCTACTAATTACACATTACACTTCCAACACGACAGATCCGGATTCTCGAAATTAGAGATGATAGACACGAAAAACATGCAGACAGCGCGAAAGAAATAGTACCCACCACCTGATCTCTATTTCTACTGAAATGACGGTTAAATGTCGCGAAGCCCAACTGCCCGACCTCCCACGAAACGCACCGAATCGTAAACAGAACATAGGTGACCACAGTCTTCTAATTCTACTGAAATGACGGTTAAGGTCCGCGCACACATATCCGTTCCGTGTCCGTACGGTGTCCGCTCGGTGTCCGCTCGGTGTCCGCTCAGTGTCCGCTCAGTATCACTGATTTCACTGACAACTAAGAGGCCTGCTCTAGCCTGGCCTGCAGTCCCAATTCAGCCGTTTCTGCAGGCCTGCAGTGCCTGCTGTACAGTTCTTTCCGTCAGTCGGGTGATACCTGTCGAACTTGAAACACCGCTTTGTGTCCGGAGTGAATTCTAGTTATGGCGCGCAACAACAAAGCAATATTGGCAGCACTTGCTATAATTTTAGACGAGGAGGAAGAAAATGCAGCAAGTATTGAAAGTGATTCGACGGTAAATGAAAAGAGGCTGTGGGTTCATAAAGCGTGGTCCACAAGGGATATTGAAGGAGAGTTTACTACTCTTTATAAAGAATTGCTCGATGATACAACGAAATTTTATGAGTATTTCCGAATGACTCCGTATACGTTCAATATATTATTGACCAAACTAGAAGGCGCGTTGAAGAAGGAAGATACGCGGTGGAGAAAAGCAATTACAGCCAAAGAACGGTTGGCAGCTTGTATAAGGTATGTTGAAATAGTAATTTTATTGTATTATATGATGATAAGTACTATTCTATTCTGTTATGGTCTATATGTACATTCTGCATTACATACTAACTAAACACGACTTATACAATATGAGTGATAATTATTTACAATGGCTTAAGGGTACCCACCCATCAAAACCACTCCAAAAATAGGTAATTGTTATGATTTTATTTAAAAAAAAAAGTAAACGTCACAGTGTTAACAAAATTTTAGGCTGTATTTGTACATAACTGAAGATAATAAAATCTTTTTATACATATTATATTTAATACTGCTGTCTGTTGGTGGATGTGAGTGTCCTGATAATACAAACAAAAATTCCGCGTCTGCGGAATGTACAGGGTGTCCGCGGGAAGACTGGACAGCTGAATATCTCCTAAAGTATTGGAGATAAAAAATTAGAAAAAAATATGTAAATTAATGGTACGATGGGGCTGCTAGATTAGCCGCGACGGATTTTTTTTCGATTATTATTTTAAAAGATACGAAGGTCAAGTTCGGTTCTTCAAATGGCACTAACTTTTCTGAAGTCCTGAGTTGATAGTGCGTTCCAAGACGAATTCAATAAGCTTTAATGTATACACTTGATTTCCACTGGTTTTTGAGATATTGCGCTTGCAAAATTGCTGATTTTCACTTGAAAAAAACCTCTGGAATAGCAAGGACCGGGGTCGGTCTTGCTGACGCCACGGGTGGCAGTGCCTGTTGAAATAGATACCTACCTGCCAAAGGTCTACGCAGGCCCCAAGGCTGGACAATTCTTTTTCGTCAGAAATGCTACTTAGGCGGTATCGAGAAGCGCACCGTTAGGCCCGATCCACACTATCGGTCCGGTCACGGTTCGGTCTCGATCAAATTCACATCCCTGAGCGTCCACACTCGCCCGGATTGATAGTGCGGACGCTCACGGATGTGATTTTGATCGAGACCGGACCGATAGTGTGAATCTGGCCTTACTTTTATTTCGCACTTGCTTCTACGCTCGGATGGCCGGTTATTTTGGGAGAGATGCAAGTTCGATTGGTTAGGTTAGGAGGTGTGAAAGTTGCTAGACTAAATTTCAACCATAGGGAGCAGATTGTATTAGAACCAATCGGATTTGCATCCCTAAGAAACGGCTGCTCTCTTGAAGAGGCCCTCTTCACGGCAATATCCCCTCCCCAATGCCCACCTTCTCTCGCGCGGAATACGTCAACGCATGCTTTAGGTTTTGATATTGAAACTCATGTTTATACTCGAGAGGACCACGCGTCGACAGCGGGCTACCCCCTTTCTTCCTGTGTCTCCCCACGAGGAGTATCGCCGGTGGATTGTAGGAGCGTAGGTCTGGATGCCAGTTATTCAATTCAGGAGACGATAGAAACACTTTATTACAAAACACACATGTACTATAATTAAAGTAAATCGTATTCCTCTCGGGCAGGAGTACTGGTAATGATCGAATTTGCGCCCCACTTCGCGCAGACCGATTACGCGGAGGGTAGTCGGGTGTCACACACTGCACAATTGATACAGGGTAACAATTCTGGAGCAACGCCCGTCAAGGAGATGCGGCCTGGTACCGTAGCTCCAGAATTATCTGTTTAAGATATAAACTAATTCTTTATTCTTTATCGTATGGATATGGGAGTGTCGCCGATGGATTCCTTGGACTTTTCCGATGAAAATCATTATAAATGTCGTGTAAATCCGACAACTTTTGCATAGGGAATACAAACAGCTTGTGTCAAAGTAATCCGATTTGCGTGATATTTGGTATGATTTTCATCAGAAAAGCATAAGGAATCCATTGGCGTCACTTCCCTTTCGACACGATGAAGAAACGAATTTCTTAATACGCTGTAATAGATATTTCACCCTCAACTGCGGGGGCTGGACCCCAAATTCGTTACGTTCGGCCCAGGATTCGTACCTTTTTCCGAAAAATGCCATAAAAATCGGGCGAGGCACTGCGAAGGGCTGTCCTCGTCACGGGGTACCAGGCCGCATCTCCTTGACGGGCGTTGCTCCAGAATTGTTACCCTGTATCAATTGTGCAGTGTGTGACACCCGACTACCCTCCGCGTAATCGGTCTGCGCGAAGTGGGGCGCAAGTTCGATCATTACCAGTACTCCTGCCCGAGAGGAATACGATTTACTTTAATTATAGTACATGTGTGTTTTGTAATAAAGTGTTTCTATCGTCTCCTGAATTGAATAACTGGCATCCAGACCTACGCTCCTACAATCCACCGGCGATACTCCTCGTGGGGAGACACGGGAAGAAAGGGGGTAGCCCGCTGTCGACGCGTGGTCCTCTCGAGTATAAACATGAGTTTCAATATCAAAACCTAAAGCATGCGTTGACGTATTCCGCGCGAGAGAAGGTGGGCATTGGGGAGGGGATATTGCCGTGAAGAGGGCCTCTTCAAGAGAGCAGCCGTTTCTTAGGGATGCAAATCCGATTGGTTCTAATACAATCTGCTCCCTATGGTTGAAATTTAGTCTAGCAACTTTCACACCTCCTAACCTAACCAATCGAACTTGCATCCCTCCCAAAATAACCGGCCATCCGAGCGTAGAAGCAAGTGCGAAATAAAAGTAAGGCCAGATTCACACTATCGGTCCGGTCTCGATCAAAATCACATCCGTGAGCGTCCGCACTATCAATCCGGGCGAGTGTGGACGCTCAGGGATGTGAATTTGATCGAGACCGAACCGTGACCGGACCGATAGTGTGGATCGGGCCTAACGGTGCGCTTCTCGATACCGCCTAAGTAGCATTTCTGACAAAAAAGAATTGTCCAGCCTTGGGGCCTGCGTAGACCTTTGGCAGGTAGGTATCTATTTCAACAGGCACTGCCACCCGTGGCGTCACCAAGACCGACCCCGGTCCTTGCTATTCCAGAGGTTTTTTTCAAGTGAAAATCAGCAAATTTGCAAGCGCAATATCTCAAAAACCAGTGGAAATCAAGTGTATACATTAAAGCTTATTGAATTCGTCTTGGAACGCACTATCAACTCAGGACTTCAGAAAAGTTAGTGCCATTTGAAGAACCGAACTGGACCATCGGTTCTTTTAAAATAATAATCGAAAAAAAAATCCGTCGCGGCTAATCTAGCAGCCCCATCGTACCATTAATTTACATTTTTTTTTTAATTTTTTATCTCCAATACTTTAGGAGATATTCAGCTGTCCAGTCTTCCCGCGGACACCCTGTATAACGCCTTGCAAAATCATCTGAAATCAACAAACCAAGAAAATTGTTAAAGTTTATAAAATTGTTCATGGAATCATCTATGGTCATAGCAAAATATTGTGATCTCATGTTTTGGCAGACGTTTGAACCACAAACTTCGTAAAACGGGTAATTTTACACACGGAAATGTTTATAAAAAGAAGATTGGTCGAAACGTTATGACCGTAGATGATTCCATGAAAAATATTATAAACTTTAACAATTTTCTTGGTTTGTTGATTTCAGATGATTTTACAAGGCGTTATACATTCCGCAGACGCGAAATTCTTTTTTTTTGCATCACCAGGACAGTCACATCTACCAACAGACGCAGTATTAGCAAAAATATGAAAAAAAAAAAAAATTATTATTTTGAATGATGTGCAAATGCAGCCTACAATTTTGTTAACACTGTGACGTTTACTCTTTTTTTAAAATAAAATCATAATAATTACCTATTTTTGGAGTGATTTGATGGGAGGGTACCCTTAAAAATCCTGATTCTACTGTAATAGCTCTCTTATTGTGGTTCAGTGATATTAATGAACGCGCTGTTTGCGGGGGGGCTGACACTATCGTTTGGCAATATTCGTGCATTCGCATTGAAAGTACCGCCCGGCCCATTTTCTGTGAAACAATAATCGGTGCCGTATGTTTGCGCCAAATATTTTAGCTCATAATGTTGCACTAGATTGAACATTTCGGTTTTTAAATGGTTTTGTTGAGGTAGCGGGAGAGATTTTATCGTATGTGAAAGACCCTGTAAAAATGAGTCCACGGAATGAGACTCCTCCAATTGCTTATCTACTAAATAGCGCAACACTTGCGTGGCGGCCGTTTGTGTTGGCTGAGTTTGCTCCGTGCTTCTTCTTTTCCTTCTCAACGGAGGTTGATTATATTCCTCGCGGTCTACATTTTCTGTTTCTGTTTCCGTTTCTGGTGCTGGTGCTGGTGCTGGTGCTGGTACTGGTGCTGGTGCTGGTGCTGGTTCTTCCATTGGCATTATATGGTATTGCTGAGCTGACTCTTCCACTACCCGTGTGGCGTGCTCAGTGGAAATTTCGCCCGTATGGTTGTCTGCCTGCTCCACGTTGTTAATTTGGTCATTTCGAATATTTCCTCGGGTGCTTCGCTCGCCGAAAATTTTTTTTAAAAACGACATTTCGTGTGAATATTTGTAAGGGCTGACTTTTTTGGCGGCCTGCCCGCTTCTTCCTTCATTCTTTTTTAGCGCTTTACGGTAATTGTCCCTTATATTATTCCACCGTGTTTTGCACGCTGACGCTGAAAACAAACAAATAGATGTTAATGAAATAAGAATTTTTGTATTGTTCTATATTATTATCTGATTTCTTTTATTTCAGGTATCTAGCAACCGGCGATGGAATGAAAACGATTTCATTTAGTTATCGCCTCGGGCAAAGCACGGTGCGTTCGATAATTCATGAAACGTGCAAGGTAATTGTGGAGACACTGCTTGAAGAGACAATGCCTACCCCAACAGCAGATAAATGGGAAAGTATTGCGGAAGATTTTGATAATCTTTGGAATTTCCCCAACTGTGTCGGAGCAATAGATGGGAAGCACGTTGTAATGCAAGCGCCCGCAAACAGCGGAGCACAGTACTTCAATTACAAGAAAACATTTTCCATTGTGCTGTTAGCACTTGTCGATGCGAATTATAACTTTATTTCGGTCGATGTGGGGGCGTTTGGAAGAAACAGCGATGGGGGAATTTTCAGCCATTCCAACTTGGGAAAGCGGTTAGAACGGGGAACAATGAATTTACCCTCTGACAGATTCTTGCCTGGGACAAATAAAAAAGCCGCATTTGTCGTCGTGGGAGACGAAGCGTTTCCCTTGAAGAGATATTTGATGAGACCCTATCCAGGGAAACAATTGGATACTATACAAAAACGTATATTTAATTACCGCCTGTGCCGTGCCAGGCGATTAGTTGAAAACGCGTTCGGCATATTAGGGCAAAAGTTCAGAATATACAATCGACGCATACACGTCACCGCTGAACATTTGGACATGATAGTGCTGTCGACGTGTATTTTGCATCATTTTATTAGGACGATTGAAAGCGATACCGCGAATCTGGACCCATCAACGTCGCAGGACAATACGGAAAATGCACGTTCTAACAGCTTACCCCCACAAGGGGGTAATTCCACGAGGGAAGCATTTCGCGTGCGGGAATGCTTCAGAGATTATTTTAATTGCGAGGGAGCGGTTTCGTGGCAAAACGATAGAATTTAATTATTAGTTTGATTATATTGTTAATTAATTATTACTTTTGTAGTTATAAATATACAGAATGTCAGGTTCTTTCGGACACGCGCTATTATTTTTCTAACTATTGGAAAAGCGAAAAACTGTTCCATACGAAAGTTGTTTCATTTGATGGAGGAAACTCAATAGAATATTAGGATTTGCGTTTAAGCACATAAGATCGCAAATCTTAAATTTCTATTGAGTTTCCTCCATCAAATCAAGCAACTTTCGTATAGAACAGTTTTTCGCTTTTCCAATAGTTATAACAATATTAGCGCGTGTCCGAAAGAACCTGACATACTGTAAATGGCGTGAATGAAATGCGAATGTGAGTTGCGATTGAGTGCAACGGGTTGAATGTGATTTGTTGCAAATACTTGTGAATGGAGTGCAGTGTAATAGATATGTTGGGGTGTGCGCGTGCGTGTGTGTTTGAAATAGTTTTATAATTTTGTACAGTTTTATGTTATTATTTTGTTAAAATATAAGATCTATGGCTTACCTTCTTCATTTAGTTGACCTCCTATATGTTTCCAAATCTTCGTCTTCAAATCGGTGTCTATGTATTTGATGTGTGATAAATCGTATAGGACAGGATGTATGCGCACCAATTCGATTAATTGCTCGGTATTCATTTCCAAGTTACTAAAATGGCGAGAATATTACTGAACATAATGTTAATGAATGTTAAAGAATACACAATGTCACACACTTCAACTTACGTTTTTGACATTATGAAGCAAGCTCAACTGTACTGTGAAACTGCACTGTGAAACTGCACGAAATGTCGTGGTCAAAGTCAGCGGAAGAACTGTCCTTGTAGGTGTGATGGATTCTCCACGAAGGATCTGTGACGACTATCGGGGGGCGCAGGGGGCGCAGGGAGCACACTTTGACTATTCGCGTGGGGTAAATTTGACTCCGCTAATTGTCAAAAGATGGCTCTTCTCACAATACAGGGTGTTCGCATTATTACCCGGCAGCGTTTTCCTCGTAAATGGTAGGGGAGACCGGGACAAGTTAATTTTAATGGTTGGTGGCGGGGATAACTTGAAAAATAAGGATTCTTCGAGAATTATTTTTACTCAGTTTTGTAAGATTTCAGAGATGGGGAAAAAATTATTCGTCATGTGTGGAATAAAATTGACCCGGATTAACTTTATTCGTCGAATAAAAAAATAACAATATTCATTAAATAATCTAAACTTGAAGTAACTTTTATTTGATCCGTTATTTCAATAATTTTTTATTAAGCTAATGCCCAACTCTGGCTACTTATTTCTCATGACATTCTATGTTAATTTTTAAACTTGTCTCAATAAAATTCTGCAAATTTCCTATTAAAAACTGCCCGTCGCGTCAGCAATTCCATAAATATTATTTATAAATTTTTGGCGCGCACAAATAAATAGGTTCGCCAGCCGGCACCAGATTTACACAGTGCAAATGATGAGGCACCGACTTAAAAAAGATGAGAGTCGTTGATTAAATAAGGGAACAAATTATTTTTTACTTTTTAGTGCAATTTTATTTTTTTGAAGTCTGTTTTAATTTTTTAAAATTTTTTTATTTTTAACTTTTTAGTTTTATATATGTATATTGACACAACATGCTGAGGAGATATGCGCGTACGTACATAAAATAAAAATAAGTAGGTGACAATAGTCTTTATTATTAACCATAACTGGCAAAATATTGGGCCGATGTTGATACAGTGTAGGGTGGGACCACCGGGGCATCGCCCCCTTTCGAATAAAAAAAGGATCATCAAAATTGGTTCATATGCTGAGGAGTTATGAGGGGACAAACATAAAAAAAACATACAAACGGGTCGAATCTATAACCTCCTCCTTTTTGAAGTCGGTTATTTAAAAAGCAAAACCCTTGGTGTTCGTGATTACTCGACTGTCGTGGGGTAATCACGAACAGAGTGCTAAATATCACAGAATTCGCACAGAAAGCGCGACTTCAATGGTCAACCCATAAAAAATGTTGCTACAACCTATACCTAATGTATTTTTCAAATTCCTCTTCTTGTGCGTTAGAAAAGAAGGTAATTATGCAGAACAGGTGTTTCCACACCGATTTCAATTATTTTTGGATATGTTGTCGGGGAGATGATTCTGAACAACTTTTTCCTATACATGTTACCGCCGCTCGACCTTCGTTGCCGAGATATTTGCCAAAAACTATCGGTTGCATTCTGCCCATACCTACATACATTGTATCGACGTGCGTTACGAAAAGTAGCACATTTCATTTGTCTTACGAAGACAAGCACTCTGCTCATTCTGATCACGTAAAACAGAATGTTTCGATTCTGTTCTCGAAAAGTAGTATGTTCGTGGTATATTCGAAACATGCTTGTTATCGGCAGAAACATTGAAACATGCTTCTTCTCGTGATAGATTGAAATGTGCTGCTCTTTCTAAGACAAATGAAATGTGCTACTTTTCGTAACGCACGTCGGTATGTACTTGTATGCACTAGCCGCAGCCGAGCCCTTGGCTCGTCGTTCGACTGTTTATTCAGTATTGTTGTACACACATCACGACAACGCATTCCACTTTCCAACTTGTCCCGGGTATTAGTATTGGTTTGGGTTAGATTAGTGCGGGGGGCGCGCGCCCGATTGCGGGCGCGTAACGCGTGGTAGCGAACCGATCTGAGTTTAGAGATTTGAACCAGAAACTTGCGGATGCCCGTCAACACCACGACTCACATCGGTTCGCTACCCTGCTTTACGCGCCCGCGAGCGGGCGCGCGCCCCCCGTCCTAGTCTAGCCCCAACCAATACTAATACCCGGGACAAGTTGGAAACTGGAATGCGTTGCGTCGAAATAAATCAACCGGAGTTTTACACAAATATCTCGGAAACAAAGGCCAGCTTCGTCAATTGCTTTGGTCCCATGCTGGCGCATGGGCTGCCACGGATGCGTACTGTAGATAGGTATACGGCAGAATACATTGTAGTAGTAGCAGCAGTTTTTCGCAAATATCTCGGAAACGAAGGTCGAGCGGCGGTAACTTGTTTAGGGAAAATTGTTCAGAATCATGTCCCCGACAACATATCCCAAATAATTGAAATCGGTGGGGAAACACCTGTTCTGCATAATTACCGAAAAAAATTGCAATTGGTCGGAATATCGAAAAAAAATAGTAAAGGTCGTGTTTAAACTATTGCCTTGGGAAGGCGATGTGGATCGCCACTGGGAATGGCCAGGGAAGGGATGCACTCCCATTTTCGGTGACGGCACGTTTATTGGCCAAAGTGAGCGTCGTTGCAACAAGATATAGCACGCAGAGATATAGCACGAACAAACACGACTCACAAAACACGCAATTAACACGAAACAGAGATATGTACAAAACTATGTACAAGGCGCTGGGTGCGATGGCTCGGAGGGCCGTTTTCGAGAAGGTTCAAAAACCTGTGGGTCGCTGGGCGACAAAAGATTTGGCTAATCGTGCGTGCGAGAGCGTGTTGCTTAGTGATGGCTAGAACCGTGATTTGTGAATCACGAGTGATCCGATCACGTTCGTTCCCAATCACGGTGATTTTTCACAGTGATCCGTGATTTTCGTGATCGCTTCTGATTGGTGCAGGCAGAACAGTGATCGCTTCTGATTAGTGCAGGCAGAACAGTGATCGCTTTTGATTGGTGGAGAGTATGACTGCTCTTTGCACGCTTCCACATAACCCCAATTTCTAATTTCTCTCGAAACATTCGCAAGTCCTCACTGTTCTTATAGAATTTCAGTTGTACACTTTGAACCAATGTTATCGTTCTTGATCTATTTAAATTAACGAATATTTATTCACTTTAGTTAAAAAGTATAATGTATATGTGAATACTTTTAGCCAATCAAATCAGTGCGTGCATACATTGACTATTTATGAATGTTATACTATGGGCGGTATTTTCAGTCGTTGCTTATCCTTAAGCAAATGCTTAAACATTCGGCATCCTTTATTAGCTACTAGGTTAGTAGAAGATACCGCATGCTTAAGCATTTGCTTAAGAATACGTACCGACTGAAAATACCGCCTTATATATTCGCTGAATTAGCACATTTTGACTATAACACAAGCTATATTGAAGTATTTTATAAAAAATAATTCAATCATAATCAAGAATTAAAGATCACAGTATTCACAGTGAACAACTTCACTCGAGGTAAGAAAATCACGATCACCGTCGTGATTTACGTTAAATCACGACCGTGATCGTGATTCTGCGATCACGGTGATAAATCACCGTTAGTGATTTTGCACTCCATCCCTAGTGTTGCTATTGTCAAGGTGTTCGAGGAACTAACGGTCGAATTCCCGGAAGGCGGACGCTCGAGCCGTGCAAGAACGGGTGACGCGCGTAACCGTCTTGACGAACGTGTTGACAGGCTCTCGCACGCACATTTAAATCCGCGTACCAGCTGAGCGCTGGATTTCGGCTGCAACAGGTCGTTTTTTAAACTTTTTTCTGAGCCTGTAATGAAAATTTAAAAATCCCTTTTGTAGATTTAAGTAAATTTTATACATGCTGAAAATTTCATCAAAATCGGTTAACGTTGCTAATCTCGAAGGTGCGAAATTACCACATCCGATTTGTTCGTCAATACCCCACGACATCAAAAAATAAAAAAGAATTTATTTTAGAGGTTAGAATCATGATTCAAGCAACGCCTTGGTCACAAAATGTTGGTAAAAAAGTGCTTTATTTCAATTAAAAAAAACAATTGTATCATTAATTCTACAGTAATTACATGCAATTGAAAATTGACAAAATATTACTTGAATCGTGATGAAAATAATAAATTGTGTTTATCTTGAATAGCATGAGCGTTCTGTATTGATTACTTTCTGCCCGGCGTTGGATACGACCTAAACTACCCAGTAAACAAACTGACCGCAGTATGCCAGCAGATTGGTGTCAGATTCGAGGAAATCCTGACGTCAGATTCGGGACCTACTATGTCCGCATTTGACTATGGTTTTGTGGTCAGAGCCTGATGTCAGGATCTGACATCAGATTGACGGCAGATACCGAGCAGATCCTGCTGCCGTGGTCTGACCGCAGATTGGGAGCAGAAATCGAGCAGATCCTGCGCAGCGCGATCTGACGGCAGATTGGCGGCAGATACCGAGCAGATTCTGCGCAGCGCGATCTGACGGCAGATTGGCGGCAGATAGCGAGCAGATCCTGACGTCAGATTCGATGCCTACTATGTCCGCATTAAACTATGATTCTGCGGTCAGAGCCTGACATCAGGATCTGACCGCAGATTGATGTCAGATTTCGATCAGATCTTGATGACAAAAACCGCCCGCAGATTGGCGGCAGAAATCAAGCAGATCCTGATGTCAGAATCTGACCGCAAAACCATAATTTAATGCGGACATAGTAGGCAATTTTATATAATAGTATAGATTTAAAAACAGTGCGAAAATCTTAAGCGTAAATAATATATAGAACACGTTTATAAGACCGACATGAAAGATCTGATTCCTACCATATTTTATGGACGAAAGAAAAGTTGGAAAACCATGTATTTAGACGAGTATTATAACATTTTTAATATTTTACTTAGCAGGTTGTTAGTCAATTGAATGCCAGGGAGGCACAAAATAATTATTTAAACTTTTAAAGGCAGTTCTTCCAAATATAAAAGAATTAATGATAACTACTATTCATTCAGTCATCTTAGGGCGGTATTATCATCAATCGTTTTTTAGTTTTTAGCACGCGGCATCCTCTACTAGTCTAGTAGATTAGTAAAGGATGCCGGATGCTTAAGACGATCTTAGTCTTAAGCAACGACTGATAATACCGCCCTTGGAGACGGGTATACCAAATATATACTCCGCAGTGAAATGCCGGCAAATGCGAGTGGTACTCGAGAGCCCTGAATGATCGAGCCCTCGGCCACTTATTCCCGCCACGGTGCTATTTCGCAAGCGAGAAGCGTTCGCCCGATCGCCGCCTGACGTGTTCGCGTCGTGAACTATGTCAGCAGAATCTGCCCAATTCCTGCTGCCTATCTGCCGTCAGATCGCGGTACGCAAGATCTGCTCGATTTCTGACATTAAATTGTACAGCAGACCCTGCCGCCAATCTGCTCGCAGGTTAAGGCAACACAATCTGTCGGCTTTCTGCTGTCAGTCTGCTTTCATCATCGAATATAACAAATCCTGTATCAAATCTGTAGTCTTTCTGTCACAAATATTTGTAGTCAGGCGTTGAGCAAAATCTGCTCAAATGGACGTGGCTGACTGGGTATTAGCTAGTGGAGAGGGAACATCGTTTTTATTTATTAAAACGCCGTAACATCGCATTCGCGATTACCCCGCGTTCGAGTTTACCCCACTCTCCCCTACCAAGGGCTACCACCTGTACCCTCCCGTCTCAGGAAATACCAGTTGCCAAAATACCTCTCTTCAAGAGAGTGGCCGTTTGGGAGCGATGTAAGACAGATTGGTTAGGTTAGGACCAATCGGACTTCAATCCCACCTTCCCTCTCATGGAATACGTCATCGCGTGCTTTTGTTTTGAAATCCGAGCGCGTATTTATACTCGAGAGATGAGGGATCTGTTTCGAATTTGTAGGGAAGGCGACGCAGGCGGGACCACGCGCAGTCAGCGGACTACCCCTTTTCTTCCTGTGTCTCTCCGCGAGACGTATTGATGTTGGATATTGACCAGGCTGATCGGCCGGAGCGTCTCGCCAGGGTCGCGGTTTATGACCGTATTGTCCCCCGAATCGGCGGTGGACAATGGTGCGTACTGGTGCGATGTCACCATGTACATATACCGAGCACCGACAGAGCAATATACGGATTAACAAAAACTCGCGCTTTTGTTCGCAGCGAATAATCTCCAAATCCTTAATGACGGCGAAGGTACGTTCTTGATTGCCCTTTAGAAATCTGTCCAAGCCGTTTTCGAAAATACGAAATTGCCGACCATAAACGATAAATGAAGTTTCGCATCGCTCTGAACTGTTGCCTCCCAGAGCCCGCTTCGTTTGGGATAATTACGGACACACCATAAGGGCAAAATACAGAATACAATACCTATGAAGGCCCAAAGTAGAGCTGTTTCGAGACTCGAAACAACCGAGCCGAGCCGAGACCCGAACGGTTTCGAGTAACCCGAATGTTCCGGGTAGCTCGATTTTTTCGAGCAGCTCGAATGTGTTTCGGGTAGCTCGATTTTTTTCAAGCAGCTCGTATGTTTCGGATAACTCGAATATATTTTAGGTAGTTTTGTAGGCACCGAATATAAATTAAGTTAGATGTATAATATGAGATTTATAGATATGAAAATCATATGAAGTAATTTAACCCTTGCCTGGTGGATATTTTAACAACACATTGGATGCGGGGTCCATTTTCACCCAAAATTTAATTCGTATATACCTCGGGATAAGCTCCTAAATAAGGTTTTCATCTTGTTAGCATCTAGTAGTAGTACTAATAAGAAGTATGTAACGCGTGTAGTTTGATGTTTCGGAGGGTCCCATTGGAGTATGGATATTAATATAATTTTCTTCGTCCATTATGATACTGTTTTATCAAGATGAAGCGCAGGAAACAAAGTTTCAGAAATTTTTGCCAAGTTTGGACGTATGCACGAGCTAAAAATTTTTTTTCAGATAAATCCAATGGAGGGTTCTTATAGAGCAAACATTTCTCTTTAATTTCGTTGTTTTTATTTTGGTGTATGATTTTTATTGACCGAGTTATTCGCTATCAAAGCAAAAAAGGAACTTTCTACTTTGAACGCCTATAACTTGCGAACGCATGATCGTAGAACATTGTTCATGAGTGTTTTGGAAAGCTAAGACAGTTTCCTTTCAGAACCTTTAGTTGCCAATTCAATGAGATTTTTTTTTAACCGTATTAAATTCATTTTAAAATGATCCCAAAAATTGCATATTTACCATTTTCTAGAAAACATGATGCCACTTCAAGGAAAATCATGGAATCATTCAAGTGTCCACGTTTTTTCTGAGATGAAACTACCCCTTAAACACTGTGTAAAAGGCCGGACCGATCAGATTTTTTTTCCGTATCTCCTCGATGGTCAAACATGCGATACGGTCTGAAAAATTGAAGGATCACCTGTTTTACGTTATGTTTCTCTGTAAAACCGTTTCTTTTTTTCTCGCAGCTCTTGAACACTTGTTGCACGTTTTTTTTTCGTTAGTTCAACGTTATTTTAGTAAAAAGAAAAGATTTCAAAAATTTAAAAAAAAAATTTTGCCCAAAATTTCACAGGGACCCTCCGAAACATCAAACTACACGCGTTACATACTTCTTATTAGTACTACTACTAGATGCTAACAAGATGAAAACCTTATTTAGGAGCTTATCCCGAGGTATATACGAATTAAATTTTGGGTGAAAATGGACCCCGCATCCAATGTGTTGTTAAAATATCCACCAGGCAAGGGTTAAATTACTTCATATGTTTTTCATATCTATAAATCTCATATTATACATCTAACTTAATTTATATTCGGTGCCTACAAAACGTTCCAGCTACACCAAGCTATCACACTGCACCATGCAGTCGACTACCTAAAATATATTCGAGTTACCCGAAACATTTACTATTCATTAACGACCTTAAGGACGTATTCCGTCATAGTAAGATTCTTTTATATGCCGATGACCTGAAAATATTTCGGACCATTAGTTCAGCAATCGATGCGGAAAAGTTGCAGGAGGACCTCGGTAGGTTTGAGCAGTGGTGTGCCGCCAATAAGTTGGGGCTAAATGCGGCTAAATGTGTAGTCCTCAGAAACCATAGGGCTGTCAGTGGCACGGAAGCGACATATAAGCTGGGTGACACCCCACTAATCGAAGTGGCTGAAGTATTGGACCTTGGAGTTACAATTTCGGCGGGGCTCGATTTCCGTAACCATTATCGGAACATTTCTTGCAAGGCAATGAAAACCCTTGGATTTATAGCTCGAGTTGCTAAACATTTCAGGCAAATCAAAACACTAAGGTTGTTATATATTGCACTGGTTAGGCCGCAGTTGGAATATGCATCTGTAATCTGGAACCCACGGCATGCGCACTATGTTAGCTTAATCGAAAGGGTCCAACATAAGTTCCTGAGGTTAGCAATGCGGATGACTGGTGGCCCTATGCGTTTCTGCGACCATGATTATAGCCCAGCTCTGCGAAAGTTTAGGCTAGATACACTAACCGATCGCCGTGTCTGTTCCGATCTGCTCTTTTTATACAAAGTAATCCGCGGTCACATTAACTGTCATGATTTAGTTTCTCTGGTCTGTTACCATGCCCCCCAGAGGTCATTGCGTCAGAGACCTCTTTTTGTATCAAAGGTTCCCAACTACAGACACTATACTGCTGATCCTATTAACCGTGCTATGGAAGAGTTGAATCACAACACCGATGACATACACTTGTTCTCTGTCTCGCTCGACTCGTTCCGTGATCTTTTGTTTAGGCGACTTCTAACATGACCTAACTTATTCCCTCAAGAATTGAATATTATGTTGTATAGTCAGACTGTTATGTTTTCATGTATTATGTATTATGTTTTATGTTATATATTTTATGTTTTCTTTTTGGGTTATGCACCGATAACTCTTTATTTTAAGTTTCTTCATGTTATTTCAAGCTCTAAATCGTTCTACTTGTACTAAAGGGTTTTCCCGTCCATATAATAAATAATAATAATAATAATAATAAAAACATACGAGCTGCTTGAAAAAAATCGAGCTACCCGAAACACATTCGAGCGGCTCGAAAAAATCGAGCTACTCGAAACACATTCGAGCGGCTCGAAAAAATCGAGCTACCGGAAACACTCGGGTTACTCGAAACCGTTCGGGTCTCGGCTCGGCTCGAAAAACCGAGTCCCGCTCGGTTCGAACTTCAAGCTACTCGAATAATTCGAGTCTCGATACAGCTCTAGCCCAAAGTACAGGGTCATCAATTTTTGTGTCTGAATGTTTTAACCTTTTAGCTACTCAACGCCACGCTTATAACGGGTTCCGTTAATGTCATTTTTTGGAACGATGCGCCATTATTGTGGCTTTTATACGCAGGTGGCGAAAAATCTCTCCGTACAAGGGTATAGCGCCGCGGTCAACCCTGTCGTAGCTAAAATTTTTTAAATCAATACGGGTACGAGATCAGTTGACATTGTTTTCAAACCTCATTACAGTAATCCGGGGTGCGAGTGGTAAACCGATCATAAAAGCGGAGCGCGCGGCTCGCTTACCTGGGCCGGGAAATTCCGCACAGCTCTTTGCGGCGTTAATTTGAAAGAGACCATCCTTAAATTTTCGAAGCTCGGGCATCACTGCTACCCAGCGGTCGCTTGTAAAACCCTCTGAATGCTGGGCCGGTGCATGGTTGTAGTGGGTAGTGCATGCGCGTAGGTTGCAGTTTTAACGGATGACCCTGTAGTTCTTTCCGAAAAACTAGCCAGGTTTTATCGGCCCCAGCATTTAGCCAGGGTCGCGGTTTATGACCGTACCTATTGTCCCGCGAATCGGCGGTGGACAACGGTGCGTACGGGTACGAAGTCACCATGCGCACCAAGCACCAACAGAGCAATATACGGATTAATGAAAAGTCCGGCTTTTGTTCGCAGCGAATAATCTCTGAATCATTAAAGACGGAGAAGGTAACTATGTTCTTGATTACCTGGCGAGCAGATGTTGTCTGCATTATATTATGTTTTCAAATTTCATTATTCCTTGGGCTTTTATAGGTATTCTGTTCTGCATTTTGCCTTTATGGTGTGTCCATAATTATCCCAAACGATGCAGACCCTGGGAGGTAACACTTGAGAGCGAAGCGAAAATTCATTTATCGTTTATGGTCGGCAATTCCGTATTTTTGAAGACAGTTTCGACAGATTTCCAAAAGGCAATCAAGAACATACCTTCGTCGTCTTTAAGTATTCAGAGATTATTCGCTGCGAACAAAAGCCGAACTTTTCGTTAATCCGTATATTGCTCTGTTGGTGCTTGGTGCGCATGGTGACTTCGCACCCGTACGCACCATTGTCCACCGCCGATTCGCGGGACTATAGGTACGGTCATAAACCGCGACTCTGGCCAAATGCTCTGGCCGATCAGCCTGATTAGTTTTTGGGAACCACGTATGGTAAACAAGTCAGTCTGTTCAGTTTTTGCGTAAATATGCCAGGTGTGAGAAAGATGCCACCAATACAGCAATTAAAAATTATTATCCATCATGAATACGCCTCGCAGAGAGATACAGGAAGAAATGGAGTATGCAGTTCGCTGGCTGCGCGTAGTTCTCCCTGCTCCTTGTCCCTAAACTTGTTTAAACTCAAAGACTACGTCTTTATTCAGAAACAACTAAAACTAGACTGAGGTATACAAGTAGGTTTTTAGCCCTGTTGCTCGGTTGAGGGTCGGATCTCGAGTCTGCCGATTTGCGGCGGCAAATCGGTTTTTATTTCGCTATTAGGCGTGGTGCCGTCGCTTCGCGTTACCGTATATGGTCATAGCGAAGCGCTCGCATTTTTGCTGATTTCGTAGATTCGCGTTCGCCTCGCAACTGACTTAGCTTAGAAACGTCTCGAAACGTTCTAGAGTAATATAATATGTATTATGTATAATGGTGTGTATAATACGTGTGCTTGGGCGTTGCCTGGGCACAACATTTTAAAACAGAATATCATCTTTAAAATTGGTTCAAACGACGTGAGTTCTTTTAGAAGCTAGAAGTATTAGTTTACTACGTAGGTAGCGTGTTTCGTCGTTTTGAAAAAAAAAAACGCATTTGGTCGGAATAGCGAAGAAAATAATGAAGGTCGCTTTTTCCACTTTTTTCTGGGCGTGTACTGAAAATTTAAAAATTCCTTAAGTAGGTAGATTTAAGTAAGTTTTACTCCGATGCTGGTACATAGTAAAACATCTGGTGTCCTGTAAATGGGTGCTTTCCTCGACATCAGCAATCCACTGCTAATTATTAATGTAAATTACATTTTAATCTATACAATCTCATCCACACGCAATTGTATTAAAAAATGACACGCAATTACTCGCGACGAGGGCCAACGCACTTCGCGTAGGGACGCGGGAACAGGTACCTAGTTAGCGCGTGCGCGGTCCCTTCAAATCCCTTATCGCTCGAGTATATGTATACACGCGCGTGAATATCAAAACAAGAACGCGCTACGATTGGGTGCAAGAAAAGGTTGGCCATAGGGATGTCACTATATTAGGACCAATCGGACCTGCGTTCCTTGCAGATGCAAAGATTCCACCTCTTCATAGTAATATCTCCCCCTATGGACCATCTTTTCTTGTTGCCATTACGACGCGCATTCTTTTGTTTTGATACTCGAGCGCGTATATTTTTATATACTCTAAGCGATAAGGGATCCGTCCCCAATTTGAACTACCCCTTTTGTTCCTATGTCCCTCCAGCAAGTGCATTGGTGCTCATCGCGAGTAATCGCGTGTGATTTTTTAGTACAACGGCACGTAGATGAGACTATACAGTTTAAGAGGTTCATTTACATTAAATGTTTATGAAAATATATTAGCAGTGAAAATTGAACATAAAAAATGCAATATTACGTTTATACAAACAGAATAGATCTTGAAATCTTCCAACCACCTCCACTTACCAAAAGGTACATAGGTATATGTATTACGCAATTACGTTGAAACTGCAAGTTTGCACGCCTTGTTGAAACGCACACCCAGCTTCAATTCCCTAACACACAGCATTCATGCATCCGATCATACTCTATACCTATACCGCGCAAAATTCAAGTACAAAACTCTTTTCATTGCAATCATTAAAAATGATCAGAATTATATCACGTTTGGTATCATTTTCATTGCAAAAATTCCAGCAATCCATTGGTGGTACTTGTATGGAAATCTAATATTAAATATAGAAATTCCTATTTTCATTACTGAATGGCCTATTGCTGTCCTTGTCTTTATGACTCTAGGGTCTAGGACTCCCGTCGCGCGTGGTTCGAGAGCTTCGACCCGAGAACCTTTCACGGTCATAAAAAAAGGTCGTCCCTTTCAAATGATTTCAGGACACCGTCAGTGCAAATGCCAAAATATCGTTGGCACCCAAATCTTAGTTTCACCGTACGGATACGGGTTCCACACTGACATCCCTGACACGGCAAGTGTGCGCTGCTCCATTGTAAAGCACGTAAACGATATTTTTTAACGCTGACATTGACGGCACGGAACAGACGTGCACGGAGAGGCAGTCGAATTTCACTGGTCGGATACGGAACTGACAAGTGTGCGCTGCTCCATTCCAAAACAAGCAACCGATATCTTTTACGACCACGGTGACGGCACTGTGCTGACACGGAACGGATATGTGTGCGCGGACCTTTAAATGTCGATTCGCGATCTGTGTTGTTTACGTGTCAATGCGTTTCGTGGGGGGTCGGGCCGTTGGGCTTCGCGACATTTAACCGTCATTTCAGTAGAAATAGAGATCAGGTGGTGGGTACTATTTCTTTCGCGCTGTCTGCATGTTTTTCATGAATTCGGAAGATATTATGAATGTACATTTTTCTTTGTTAAAGAAGTTACAGAAGAACTTTATTTAACTTCTTTTTATGTAGAATTTAGTTCGTATATCTGAAAAATCGAAGAACCATTTAAATATAAAGTTTCATTGAAATCCATTTTGCCGTTTAAACGTAATCGTGTTAACAAATATATGAGATATTTAAAAAGAGCTCTTTTCTAAATAGTCAACACGTGATCAGGAGGTCTTAAAACGTGATTTCCGTAACAAAACTTTTTCCAATTTTTTTTCATTACAAAAGTATTATACATATGTCAGAAAGTGAAAAGTGTATCTCGAGGCACCTAAGTAGATCGCGCACGGCCGCGTGTCGCTTGCACCTCTTTGTGGATCACAGCGTTTCAAGAGCGAGAGAGAAAGACACACATCCGTTTTCGCTCTCGTCTTCCCGACGTTGTCCGAAGCGCCGAGCTCACGGACACGCAGCTCCGGCGTAGTGTGCATGCGTGGTGGGGGAAATTCTGGAGAGAACCCGACCCGAATCTGGCATCACTGGGAGGAAGGCTTGTCCGACAAAGTAAGTTATTTTACAATCTATGGATCATTCTATTCAATATTTGGGCTTTGTTTCAAGGTATTGTCTTGTGTTTATAATCATTTTAAAACTGATGAAATCCTTTATTCAAATATGAGCAATGCAATTCTTTAATTTTAATTTTAACGTGGAATGAACTCCGATTATCAATCATTGTTTTAAGATTCATTATAGTAACTCATTGTTTTGATCCTAGGAAAATAATTCCATTAGTGATATTCCAATGAGTATCGCTGGACTTAAATGCAGCTATAAAATCGCGCTGGAAATAGGGAAAACATCCCGCCCATATACGAATGGAGAATTTATAAAAAATTGTTTATTGGCGACAGTGGATGAAAATGCGCAGCAGCGTAAAATATATGAAGCGGCCACTCTCTCGCGGATGACAATCATGCGGCGGGTACAGGAGGTGGCTGCAGATGTGACGCGGCAGCTACGGGAGTTGGGGGAAACATTTATTGTTTCTAGTTTGGCCCTGGACAAATCGACGGACATCTCCGGCACCCCACAAATGGCAATTTTTATTCGGGGGGTTAACGAAAATTTAGTAGTAACTGAGGAACTGCTAGATTTTTCTTCGTTAGAAGAAACCACGACGGGGCAAGACATAGTGCCTTGTGTGGAGGAGGCGGTTAATAATCATAAATTAGACTGGAACAAATTAGTGTCCGTCACTACTGATCGTGCTCCTGCGATGATTGGGAAACATCTAGGTTTCGTTGGCCGCCTCCGAAGCAAATTAAAAAATCTAGCAGTTCCTCAGGAAATTAGCGCAATGCATTGTGCGATACAACAGCAGAATTTATGTGCGAAAAGTATAGAGATGGAGCACGTTATGTCCGTTGTAACCACAATAACTAATTATATTAGAATGAATGCTTTAAAACGCCGGCAGTTCAGAAACTTTTTACAAAGATGTAGACGCAGGCTTAGGGGAGATACCCCTATACACGGAAATACGGTGGCTTAGCCGTAGAAGAACCTTAGATCGATTCTTCCACCTACATGGCGAAATTTCGGTTTTTTTGGAAATGGCAGGAAACCCTGCTCCCGAGTTGGAAAATACAGATTGGCTCTGTGACTTAGGATTTATTTCGGAGGAAATAATGCAAGGAAAAGATAAAACCATTATTCAATTTTATAACTCAATTTGCAACTTTAAAAAAAATCAAGTACGGAACGCAGAGTTAGAAATAAAAAATGTGTGCAATTTTCCAAAATTAAAATCAATTATGACGCAGCATACTAAGTTTGAGCATTATAACATTATATTACAAAAGTTGGGTGACCAATTTCAAAACCGGTATCAGGATCTGTATGCACTGGAAAATGAATTGAATATAGTTACCAGTCCACTGACAGTAAATATACTTAGATACAGTGTCACCACAATTGCAGATAGACTTAAGAAAATTAAGAGGTGACATAGAAATGAAAAAAAAAATCAGGAGACGGATGGTATTATTAATGTTTCAAAAAATGAATATCCATATTTGCATAAATGCGTCGCGAAAGTATTAGCAATATTTGGTTCCACATACGTGTGCGAGCAATTATTTCCCATCGTGAAGAAAGCGAAGTCGTCGTTCCGGTCAGTCATGGCAGATAACAATTTAAAATGCTCGTTGCTTATGAGCCCATACCAAAGTATACAACCAAACACAGAATATTTAGTACAACAAAAACAGCTACCGGCAACAAAGCGCAACAATCATTTTTTATAATTGCATGTACTTCACCTAGTATCTTTCATAAAGTCTGCGTATATTGTTCTGTGTATACAGGGTGTTTATAAATATGTAGGACAATATTGGAGGGTCGGTTCTACTCATCAAGATAATAAGAAAAGTTGGTATACGCATATGTCCGATAATGCTTAGTTTTGCAGTTATACACATTTTTATATTTCGTAAAACACTGGTCCCAAACGCCTATTAACGAAGTCCAGCCCGTTACTCTTTAATAGACATTTCGAGCTGGTATTTTACGGAATATAAAAATGCGTATAACTGCAAAAGTAAGCATTATCGGACATATACATATACCAACTTTTCTTATTATCTTGATGAGTAGAACCGACCCTCCAATATTGTCCCACATATTTATAAACACCCTGTATATGTATGAGATCAAAATGAAATCAAATAAATCACAAAAAATAGAACATAATAATAATGACAATGTCACGTCCCGGGTGGAGGTCTTTGGGGCAATGACATATGGGGGTTTTAGGAATCTCAGGCGCGAATGCTAGATTCGTAGCACTGAGGGTTAGAGGGTATTTCAGGCGCGAATGCCAGATTCGTAGCACTGAAGGAGAGTTGGATTCAGGCGCGAATGCCAGATTCGTAGCTCTGAAGGTGAGTAGGATATTCGGGCGCGAATGCCAGATTCGTAGCTCCGAAGTAAGGAGGATTCAGGCGCGAATGCTAGATTCGTAGCTCTGAGGTAAGGGGAATTTAGGCGCGAATACGTGATTCGTAGCACTGAACGACCAGGGAAGGTTTAGACCGTAATCACTCAAGTGGTGACACCCGTTAGACCACTTTATGTTTGTTTTGATTACGTAGTCGGATTTAACGTTGCATTTACCAAAGAAGCCAGACGAAATATTTCCGCGAAATACGTCTAGACGTATGGCTGTACGCGGCACAGTGGTTTGAACAGAGGAAAAAAGTCATTTTTGTAATGTTAAGCACGCAGAATTTTTTCAATACAATTCCATAGTAGGATAATTGAAGCACCAGAACCAACAAGAATTTTCTGTAAATACCATTAATTTCTAAGGAAATTATAATATGAAAGTTGGGGAACAGAATACTTGCAAGTTTGAGTTACAAACGCACTATCTTACAAGTAAAATTTAAAGTATTTACAAATTAAAAAAAAATCGCAATTTTGTAATTTGATTATGTTCATACTGAACAAATAAATTACATGAATTAAGTCAATGATACAATCGTTGATTTCAGTGGGACACAAGTTGAACAAAGAGGTATTTTTAATAATAGAATCGAAGTTTACTTAGACATAACTTTTTTGCGACAACTAGCGTCAAGGTAAGACTTAATACTAGTGGTGCATTATATCTTTGAGTACATAACCAAACAGGTTTCATCTGCGTAAACTTGCGGCTTTGGTGTCGGGAGCATTTTTTCTATAACTTTTATCAGTATTTGGAGTATCTTGTTTTCATTTTTCATAATATTGAAAAATGTTTTAGATAAAAGTTGAATGGTTCCTAGGAGGCCATAATTTAATGTAATTTGTTTTTTTATATGTGGACGCATAGAGGTCGCAGAGAAGTCATTACTGAATCATACCATTTCAAGGATTTTAAAAAATAAAACCGAAGAACTTGAAAATATAGGAAGTGACACAATGACTCTTGTTTCTAAATGGGGGTGTGACGGTTCATCTGGACACAGTGAATATAAGCAGGGTTTTGATAAAGAAAACGTCACAGATGCAAATATGTTTCTCATATCTCTGGTTCCTCTTCAGTTACATAAGAAAGAACATGATTCTGTGGTGCTGTGGAAGAATACAAGACCTTCCTCTACTAGATTTTGTAGACCTGTTAAATTTCAATTTGCTTCAGAAACACCTCTCAAAACACCGTTAACGCAGATTATTGTTTCACTTTGGATTAGCCATTTTGTTTTTAGTAATTTTGACTTCAGATTTGTAAACAGCGACCTCGAAAACCCCGGGATCACCAAGTTTGGTATAAATTGAAGGTTTCACATTGATGTTATCATATTTTTTCCTTGATATGTGGATTTCGGACCACTGTGCGCGGCCTATGCGAAAGTACGTAGGTAAACACTGTAAGAACTCTCGCGTTCGCGAACCGAAATCAGCTGTTGCAGTGGTCTGTTTTGATTTGGGGGCTTTCGTAGCCGGAGGATCGTTATAATAACTCGAAACGTTATTTTAGAAACAAGAACGGTTGTTTATTTTTAAAGCACTCAGATAAGTATATATAATGATGCGTTGGACATTTAGCATCGGCACAAGAACATTTATATAAATGGTTATCAATAGCAGTATATATGTATGAACATGAGGTACATGCGAATTAGCAATGATAATAATATAATAGAGTGAGAATTAGCAATGATAATAATATAATAGAATGAAAATTAGCAATGATAACGATAATAAGCAACAAGCTTAGCAAAATAATAATATAAAGCAATATGTATTAATATGAAGTACGAAAAGCGCAAGCAATACAATATAGTATAGATGAGGATGATATGCAGTAGTACAATAGTTAATAATAAGCGCTTACAGTAGTTGGCGTAGATTTGTAGGCCGTTGCACACTGATTTTAACACTTATGGACACTTTATAAGAATACTCGGTTACTGATGCTTCCTTAAGAAGTTTTCGCAGAAGAGAGAGAGCTCTGGCCTCTTGGGGCCTTGTATTTATACTATTTTCAAGATTGTTAGGGGTGAAGGGTATGTGCGGTATGCATCTTGACTTATCTGCGAATATGCGTCGCAATACAACTTATTAATAGATTTTGGTGTTCAGGGGTTTTTATGTGGCTTTGTCATGTACTAGATAGGGGTGAAGGATATGCGCGGTGTGCACCATGGCACGTACGCCAAATATGCGTCGCAGTAATTAACACGTGTTGATGGCTAAGGTAAATATGCGTCGCAATAGCACTTCCGGGGTTTTTATATGGGGCTTTCGAAGCGGAATACTCAACCCGACGGATTTGGAGTACTTTAACGGGAAAAGGGGTACGAGTGGATTCAAATCGATGGTAGTAGAGAGGGGGTGAGACGTGGTCTCGAATTAGTGAGTTTTTGGGGCTAGGGATTTGTTTAGATTGAAAGAGAGAGAGGAAATCGTGCCTCGTAGGCCGAAGAGGGGGAGGGGATTTCTTGATTGACCGTTTCGAGATGGGGACCGCTAAGGTACATCGTCCAAACGATCAGTTGGGTGCGAAAAAGGGGGTAAGGCTTAAGGTTGAGGGTTTTTGATGGAGTTGTGGATTGATTTGCGAGGAAGTGGCGTTATAATACCGCGCGAAAAATAGTGGGACATCACAACAATATAAAAAAAATATGTGAATAATAATGACAATATAAAAAAAGATGTGAAATCAAAATGAGCTGCAAGTACATAAAGGTGTCTTCCAACTGCGTTTAAGATAACACAACTACAGATACACAGCTAAAATGCTGTGTTCATACATTCCATTACTCATATCGCGGACATTTTAATAATGTGAAGATAAAATGTAACATCTAGACATTTGCCTAGATGTCCGCGGCCTGGAAGTCAAATACTTGGCGTGGCCCAGGCAACGTATTCTCAGATCATCAATACCCATACCTTCCCTCTCGCAGGCTTTCATCAGATAATTTGTCAATTTAAAACGGCACACCTTGACCTTGCCTGGCCACGCCAAGTATTTGACTTCCAGACCGCGGACATCTAGGCCATTCTAGGCAAATGTCTAGATGTTACATTTTTTCTTCACATTATTAAAATGTCCGTCATATGAGTAATGGAATGTATGAACACAGCCACAGCCGTCTTTAATACTAGCCGTGCTGAACATAAATCTGGCAACAGGGCGGGAGTCCGGTTTTGGTATAAACGTAACCCAGTCGATGTGGCTGTCCGCAGGTTTAATTAATATAGTGTGGTGCAATAGGATATGTAATGTAGTACAGGTTTTTTATTTATTTTATTAATTACGTTGATTTTTCTTCCATTTGTGTGTAGCACAGTTGCTTAGTAGAGGTTAGAGTTTTGTCTTTCTCATTTTAGTTTTTTACAGTAAGATTTTCTAAATTAACAATGCCACGGCGTTGCTGCGTTCCCGTTTTTTTTATTTCCAAAGAATGAAGAATTGCGAAAAAGAATGGGTAGCTGCTATTCCGCGAAAACATTGGACACCTACAAAGTACTCTGCTGTTTGTAGTCTTCATTTTGCCGATAATGATATTCTTAGATATGAACAAGTTTCTTCTTCTAGTGGAATACTTGAGAATATTTTACTGAGGTGTCCAAAGCTTATAGAGGATGCAGTACCTTCTATTTTTCCCAATTTACCAACTTATCTTTCAAAGCCTGTACTGCCACAAAGGAAAGATCCTGAACAACGTAGAAAAGAAGTCATTCAAAATCACGAACGTTTAGTTCAAGAATTTGAAGACTTAGATTTAATTAAAAAATTTTCAAATTTAGTAAGTAAGTATAAAGAGAAACTTGAAATTTCAGAATGTTGGAATATTCAATTAGCGAATTGTAGAATTTATTTTTATAAACTTGATTTTGACAATGATCTTTTAGTACTTAACCCTTTAGAGCCCAGTGTGACGTATACGTCACATCATTTTCAGACATATAAAGAAAAGCGATAGTAAATAATTTTGGGTCCCAAAACCGTTCATTTCTCTAAGTGGCTCCGAGAAGGAGCCACTGATAACGTTTACTGCTGTAAATAATCTTTACAGTAGCCATGGAAACGTTTCTGGCGAATGCATGTTACGACAGTTTTCGATAACCTGAAACGTTGCTCGTGTTTTCTTTAAAAAGTTGTGAGTAAAATTATTATTTTACAGTTTATTTGGTAGATTCGTGTAAGTTAAGTGTTATACTAAAAGAATATTACTTATAAAGTTTGATTTGATCAATTTTGAATTTGTAATTGCATTTTGAAATTCATGTGACGTATACGTCACACTGGGCGTATACGGAATAAAAAGGCGATTTTTTTCATTCGTATAATGGTTTCTGTTGCTTTTTAAAATTTTTTCTCAGTGTCAAAATGATGACGCGAGCGAAAATGAGAGCCATTGCTCCGCCGGACCCCTTAATTTCCGATATTAGTGATAGCTCCGATGATAACGATGAAAGCTACAAAAACTTTGAGGGCGACGGCGATGAACCCTCTGTCAATGAGTGGGTACTGGATGAGGATGAAAACGATATCATGGGCGCGGTTGACGAGAATACAAGAGGCAGAGGTGCATGCATAGCAAGAGGCAGAGGTGCATCCATAGCTAGAGGCAGAGGTGCGTGCATAGCTAGAGGCAGGCGTTCAAAATCCTGTAGGCAGAGGAGTCTTTCGAAGCGGCTAAAAAGTTCCGGCAAGAAACCAACACTTCGTTGGGAAAAAAGCGATTTGCCGGTAATAAATTTTGAACTCAATGGCGAGAATGGATGCACTTTATGTTTTGAGCCTTTTCAATATTTTTCAAAATTTTTTTCTGAAGAATTAATAGAATTAATTGTATATCAAACGAATTTATATTCAACGCAAAAGCAAGCGAAAAGTATAAATGTAACTGTTAATGAAATGAAAGACTTTTTAGCTATTACTATTTTGCCCATACAGCACACTCCATGCCCGGAACGTTCCATGAAGGTGGCTAGAGAATGCCCGGAACGTTCCCTGAACGTGGCTAGAGAATGCCCGGAACGTTCCCTGAAGGTGGCTAGAGAATGCCCGGAACGTTCCCTGAAGGTGGCTAGAGAATGCCCGGAACGTTCCCTGAAGGTGGCTAGAGAATGCCCGGAACGTTCCCTGAAGGTGGCTAGAAAATGCCCGGAACGTTCCCTGAAGGTGGCTAGAGAATGCCCGGAACGTTCCCTGAAGGTGGCTAGAGAATACCCGGAACGTTCCCTGAAGGTGGCAGGAAGGTTGCCGTGCAATGTTCCACAGGGGCGGACATAGGAAGGTTCCTGCAACGTTCCAGCAATGTTCCACAGGGGCGGGCATAGGAAGGTTCCTGCAACGTTCCAGCAATGTTCCGGTGGGACGTTCCGGCAACCTTCCTGCCATGGAGTGTGCTGTATGGGTGATGGGAATTACACAATTACCTAGCTTACGCGATTATTGGTCTGAAAGTTTCCGTTTTGATTTAATAGCTAAGCACATGACGCGACATCGTTATGCACAGATTCGCCATAATCTACACTTTGTTGATAATTCTACAATTAGCAAAGAGACAACAAAGGATCGTTTTATTAAGATAAGGCCTGTTTTAAATTCCATTTTCGAAAAGTTCTCTTCATTTAACGATCAGACTAAAGTTTACTCAGTAGATGAGACTATGATTCCCTATAAGGGCAGGATGGCGGGAAATTTACGCCAATATATTTCCAACAAGTCAGTAAAATGGGGCTTTAAATTTTTGCAATTAGCAGGTGCCGATGGTATAATATACGCCTTCATACCGTATCAGGGTGCTGTAACTTTTGATGTATTACAAAATACGAGAATGGAATTGACAGAGAACGAAAAAAGCTGAGGTACAGGTGGATCAGTCGTGATCGCATTATGTAAAACTATAGACGAATTACAAGGATGTACTATCCACTGTGACAATTATTTTTCCAGTATTAATTTATTTTTGTTACTGCGAAAAGATCTCGGAGCTTTTGCCGTTGGGACCTTTAGATCGAATAGAGTCGATAATTGTCCATTAAAATCAGATAAAGAACTCAGAAAAGAAGGGCGCGGAAGCTTTGATTACCGGTCTTATGATAATAAAATTATTATGTGCAAATTTTTTGATAACAAGTGCATCCACGTGGGTTGTACTCGATACGGAATCCACCCTGTTTCTCCTATTTCACGTTGGTCAAAAGACCAAAAAAAGAAAGTAAAAGTACCATGTCCAAATTTGGTACAAAAATATAATAAGAATATGGGAGGGGTGGATAAAAACAATTTTTTGGTTGCTCTATACAGAACAGCATCAAAAAGCCATAGATGGTACCTACCACTTTTCCACTACTCGATCGAAATTTGTATCGTCAATGCGTGGCTTTTCAAATGTGAAAATTACACTTTAAAACAGTTCCGACGACTGGTAGCCAAAGGTCTCTTACATTTTGAAAGAACTAAGCGCGGACGTCCCCCGGTAAATGCTCCACCACCAAAGAAGTCACGGCAAGCGTCGACTTCTGCACCCTCCGATCTACTGCGCTTCGATAATGTTGGCCATTGGCTCGTGTTCAGCGCTGACAGACAGCGCTGTAAACTTTGCCCTTCTGGTCGCATTCAATCAAAGTGCTATAAGTGCAATGTTCACTTATGCTCGAGCGCGAAAAGAAATTGTTTTGTACATTACCATTGTAAAAATTAAGATTTTCTACTTCGTTATATATTCTATAAAAAAAAAAGTATGTATTCTTCTTTTTATTTGTACACTATAATTAGTAAACATGCATTTAAAACACAAATTTTGTATTTTAAATATTGAGCCACATTTTACTCCGTATACGCCCAGTGTGGCGTGTACGTCACATCTAGAAAATAATATTTCGAGTGGCTTTTTTGGGAAAACAACGATGAAGTGCAAGTATTGAGACCATTTTTCAGTTAACTAATCGCAAGAAATAATTTTTTCCACCGGGAAAGGTGTCTGGGCCTTAAAGGGTTAATATTCATATTATAATTAATGACAAAATGAAATTACAAGTTTTTCATAAAGGTAATGAAATTTCATTCAACGATTTGAAGTGGGTATTGCCTCTTGACATGATATTGTCTAGGTGGTCCCAACTTCAAAATTTATTGGCCCGATATAGATTCGCGCTACTTGATGTACCTGTTAATGATACTAATGTTATTGAAAAACATCTTGACAAATCTTTGGATGAACTCAATAAGGCATATCTTATTGCAGAATCCATTGAATTTTTAAATGTTAAAAATCTTGAAATAGTAATAGATCAAATAAAATAAATTAGAAACAAAAAAAAAATAGATTCAGTTCATGAACTATTATTATGGCTTTTATGTTATATTCACAATCATCGGTTGCATATAAATTATTACAAAGTTTTATTATTTTACCACATAAGAGGCACCTGCAACATCTCTCTTCAAATATGGATATTTCTCCTGAAAATAATGTTAAAAATAAGCATTACCTTCACAATATTTCTTCAACTTTAACCTCTAGAGAAAAAATAGTAATTTTATTAATCGTTGAAATTTATGTAACAGCAAAATTAGATTATAGAACAAAAAGGGTCGCGGGTTATGCTTTGAATTCCGATGAATTAGCAAAAACCATTTTAGCGTTCATGATATGTTCTGCTTTTGGAAATTTTTCAGAAATTGTCAAATTATTACCAGTTTACAATATTACGGGTGAGCAAATGGTACCAATCACCCATAAAGTCATTGATTTTATTAAAAAATGTGGTTTTGAGTTATTATGCATCGTCACTGATAATCATAGAATCAATAGGAACATGTTTAGTAAATTAGCTAGTAATGGTATAAGTTTTCCTAATCCCTCTCAATCTGACAAAACTATTTTTCTATCTTTTGATACTGTTCATATAATGAAAAATATAAGAAATAACTAGTTAAATTTAAAAAATTTGGATAAAGCTTTTATTTTTCCTGATTTTTCACGAATGAAGTAAGAATAGCTAAATTTAATGATTTACGTACTGTGTATGATTCTGAAAAACATTTGGTTGTCAAAAAAGCTTATAAACTAAATTACAAATCATTATATCCCAGCAATCTCGAACGACAGAAGGTTTACCTTGTCGACAATATTTTTCATCATTCGACAATAGCATCTATGAAAGATTTTAATTACAGGGACATTGCACATTTTTTAGAAATAATTCGGAATTGGTGGGATATTGTGAATAACACAAGTAGTTTCAAAGGTAATATTAAAAGAAATGAATTCTGTAAGCCAATTTCTAGTTTTAATGATTTTAGATGTGAATTTTTAAAGAAATTTTTAATTTGGTTGAATTGTTGGCAAAATTTAGAAACAAATGGTCATTTAACGTCAGATACTTTCAAAGCTCTTCATCAAAGTATAGTATTTAAAAAATCAGGAAACTCATTTTCTTTTGCTGACATTCAAAATAAATTTCAGAATTGTAACAACAACAATGATTGTCATGATTTTTCGGTTGATGTAACTCGATTTTTAGAAGTATTTAATAATGAATATTTATCTGAATCTGTTTTAGACGATTCAATTAAAATTTATATATCCGGTTATGGATCTCATTCTGTTTCCAAAAAATTAAATTGTAACATCTGTAAATTATTGATTGTAGAGGGTAAAGGAAACACTGTAGGAAATGTATATTTTGATCATTTACAAAGAGGAGGCCTTTCTATTCCCACTGAGGAAGTAACAACCTTATTGATTCATATGTATGCAATAATGGAAGCCATAATAAATGATAATAATTTGGAATCTCAAGTTTCGCGGTCTGAGAATCACAAAAATATTTTATGTAAATTAACATATATTAGTATCAGATCAGATTCGGATTACTTGCCATTTTCTGAAACGTGTATTTGTGGAAAAGATTACCGCGATATTTTGTTTAAATTATTATCTGTTTTTTCAAATATTTTATTGAATGACTATGTCAAAAATAAAAACAATAATCAGTTAGATATAAATAGAAATGTTGCTTCTAATAAACGAAAATTGAAGACTTTTAGTTAGATTAGTAACAAGTTTAACTTATAAATGTGTATTTTCTTTAATATGTATGTATATATGTAGTTTGTTTTATTTGATTAGTACCCTATTTCAAGATTTAACATTCTATTTAATTTATTTCAAAGATTAGTTCTGTTTTCTTTCAGGCAGATTATATCATTGTTATTTCTTTTAATGTTTTCTTTCAGGTAGATAAAATTATTGTTATTTTTTGTTTTCAGTTTTGATCACATTATTATTTTTGTTACGTTTTTATTTTATTTTATTATGTGGGATGATAGGGCTATTGGCGACCACCCACTTTATGATTCAAACGGTAACGCGCCATGGTAATACCCCTGAGGTGGTGAGGAAATTTACCGAACCACAAAAAATTGTAGTATTTATATATTATTTGGTATGTAATTATTAAAAAATGTCGTATATTTGTATCAATTTTTCTAAAAAAAGCGTTAATCAACGTCTATCAACAAAGTTCGCCGCAACACGTGCCAGACTCCCAAGATTCAAGAGTCGGACTCGGTCGGACTCCCGATTCTTACATGAGCGGTGTTGCCACGTTGTTCAGCACGGCTAGTATTAAAGACGGCTGTGACACAGCATTTTAGCTGTGTATCTGTAGTTGTGTGTTGGGAGTTTTAAATATAACTCTGCTCAAGTTGGCAACATGCGTCTTTATTGTTGTGGTAGGAGAAGCTCATCCTCTTACATCTGGTTGAGCAGAACTGACTGTACAAGTAAAAAGTACTCCGCGTTGAGCTTATTTAAAAAGAAAAGTAATAAGTTTATTTCTACGTATACTGTATAGATATATACATTTATCTGTTATGTGCCAGTTTAAGTTGAATATATTATATATATCATATACTTATAATATCTAAGAATATTTATTTCCACGAACCACGAGGTTTCCAACATTGTGTCATCTTAAGCGCAGTTGGAAGACACCTTTATGTACTTGCAGCTCATTTTGATTTCACATCTTTTTTTATTTTGTACATATTAGTATCTTCTATTTTTTTTGTGATTTATTTGATTTCATGTACTTGGCGTAATTATTTTACTTTTTTAAAGTTTTTTATGGGGATCTCACATCTTTTTACAAAGATAATTTGCATAGGGAATGACTTCAGATAATTTTTAATATTATATTTATTATTATCTTCTATTTTTTGTGATTTATTTTATAAATACTCTTCTCCGTCCTCGACTTTTTCATGTATCTACTGTTGCGTGGTCCTGCGGCCCGGCGATGGTCCTATGAGCTGGGTTTGATGCCCGTGGAGCGCAGAACCACTCTGCTCGGAGTTGCGCCTTCGAGGAAGTAGAGATTCGACTCAATTTCAATGAAAGATCGTGTTCTGATCGTGGTTGGCTATTTATTTATAATTAACTTATAAGCGGTGACAATAAATATAATGAAATGTAACGAAATATAACGGAATATAACGGTGCTCGAAAATAAACGTGTTAGCTTTTCTACGTTCCGAAACAGAGAGACCGGCGTCGTTATTTCTGTTCCTACGGCAATAAAAACAAAAGGTTTTTATCCAGTGGCTACGTACATGCGGGGCAAAAAGTCGAAAGTCAAATCATGTTATTGGCTTCGCTGTTGCCGAACGAGTGTTTAACGCCTTAGCTATGATTAAATGTTTAAATATACGACGCGTACAAATATTTTTAATGACGATATAATAAACCTAACATAAGATGAACACAATTACAATGTCTTTTCTACTTTCGTATGTACAATTTGTATTCCTATTAGGAAAAAAGTCGAGTTTGAACTCTTTGGCTATTTATCACGGCAGACAACCTTCTAACAGTAACCCCAAATCTTTCATATAGTGGAAAACGCATTGTTACCAATATGAGGTTGCGCGGTACTGTAGGGATCGGCGGTTCCCCCTCTCCGTACATGTTAAGGAGTGGGGACAGCCCGACATCGGCGAGCGTTGGCAGGCGGCACGCAGAACGCTACACCACGTAAGACTGAGAGATTCTCTCTAGGTCCTTCCATTTACCGAGTTCGGTACACGTGGTCTATATATATTATAGTTGTTCCTTAACCAGATATTGTCTGGTTACCCTGTCATCATTATCCACACCTGTGGAGATGGGGATACTTTATTAAAGACACTTATACCATCAACTGTCTAACCAGTTATTTAACCAGTCAAGTACAGGAGAACACAGCGGCAGTAGGGCCGCCAGGGAGAACGTACATCATACATTCTTACACCACCCTGTAATCCCTACATTGGTGACCCCGACAACAAGTTGTTGTACTTACCACGTGGAAGCTAAAGTCGACTATTCAAGTCCAGTCCACGAGGGTCCTTTACGGCTGGTTTAAAACGTGGGTAGTCTACCACACCAGGAGAAGTCAGCAGACGTTCCAGCCCGTTCCCATTTGTGTGCGGGTGCCACAACCTGCTGGTAGTTCGCTGTTTCGTCCAGAACGAGAGGATGTTCCTGTCCTGTTCAGGGATTCTTGTTTCCTGCCACCTTGAAGTCTGATGCTGGGAATCCAGAGCCCATTTTGCTGCATGACGAGACGACTTTGATGTCAGCCGAGTCGTCCTAAAGCACAGGTGTCTTCACTCTTCATCACGGCTGACAAGGTGTACTCTCGAGTCCCGTTCTCTATCAGCACTGATGTCTTCATACCTCATCGATGCTGTCAAGGCGTACTTCCGTGTTGAGGGGTCTTCTGGGAATTGCGGTAAGCGAGTTTGGCAATAAATCTATCAAGCATTGTGTATTGTGGTGGTTATGTACCCATATTAGTCTATATAACCTTCGGGTTATTTGAAATCACGCGCGTCTACGTCGGGCATAAAAGATTCCGACGTTGCCGGATCCGCCGAAATTTCGTAGAATCGCGCACGGTCGGGTGAGAATTTTTCGACTGTGAGGCGCTGGCAACAGCGCATTCTGCGAACCGTTGCACGTAGTTGCGGCGTTCGTCTGCGTCGAGTCTGAAGGGCAACTTTGTTGTGATTTTCACGGTAACCGAAAAGACTGATTTAAGATCATAAAATGTAAATATATTTATTCACGTATCTTTATAATTCGTTAATTCACATATAAAGTAAACGATTACATGATATTATTTCATATTATAATAATATTCATATTTATTTTCATTATTACAAACATTTGTATTATAGTAATTTTATTAACATATTGCAATATGCCGAATAACGATGATAATTCAAGCTCATCAGGAGATAACGTCTCAGTTGAGCAGCCGCGGGTGGATCATTATCGCGTTCCAAAAATTCCTCAATTTTTTCGTGCGGATCCTGCTCTTTGGTTCGTCCAAGTGGAAGCGTCATTGCGCAGCGCACAGATTTCTGCTGAAAATACAAAAGCAGATATTGTAATTGCTGCATTGGATTTTGAGATTGTATAAGTTATTAAGGATTTAATAATCCAATCACCTCGCCCGCCGGATATTTTCGAATTAATAAAAAAACGTATCATTGTTACTTTTGCGGCATCCGAGGAATCTAACCTCAGGAAATTATTAAAAGGTCAAGTGATTACCGAAGGAAAACCTTCGCTAATATTAAACCGATTGCGTGCGTCAAATGACGGAAAATGCGACAATGCAATAATAAAATCAATCTTCCTCGATCACTTACCTGCGAATATGCGTGCCATATTATCGGCAAGCGGTATTAAATTGCAGAGAGTTCTGCAAGTCCAGATTCTGTAATAGTATCTTCCGCTGGTTCGTCAGAACCCTCTAGCTCAACGTTGTTAGAAATTCGCAACGATATAAAGCATTTAGCGGAAGGTTTAAAAGCGCTGAATAGTAAAATGCAGCGTTTAGAACATGGATGCAATTCGCGTAATTCGCGTAAATCGCGTTCTCAATCGCGATCAGATCGGAAGCGTACGCCTTCTCGTGAGAGAAAATCGGGAAAATTGTGCTTCTGGCATTCTAAGTACCCGAACAATCCCACTTCATGTAAGCAGTGGTGCGAGAAATATGAAATTTGGAAGTCGGGAAAATAATCCGACCCTCCGTACAGGAGACGGGAATAGAGGGTCGTAATGTATCGAAACGTCTCCATGTCCGCGACCGGGTGTCAGGATTAACTTTCCTAATTGATACCGGTGCAGATATTTCGTTGATACCGGTTTGTAAAACAAACTGCGGCGCACCTAGTTCGTTCAAGTTATTCGCCGCGAATAATACTTTAATAAACACTTTTGGCGAATCACTTAAGTCATTAGATATAGGCCTCAGACGTTCCTTTAAATGGAATTTTACAATTGCCTCTGTTCCGTTCGCCATTTTAGGCGCGGATTTTCTCACGCACTACGGGATATTGGTCGACCTGCGTAGTCGTTGCCTTGTCGATACTCTGACGGGTTTAGCGGTTAACACAACAATGAAGAGCGTAGACTTTGTGTCAACATACGCGATAGATCACTCTTCGACCTATGCAAAATTATTGTCGGAGTTTCCTGAGATAATTGGTAGTTCTCGTGTTGGAGACTGAGTGAGGAGAGGGGCCGTCGACGTCACGAGCAAAGCGATGCGCGGTGTGAGATCTCGGTCGCGGGCCCATACAAATCGGCGAATGCCTACAAGGAACTGAGTGAGCCATCTCTGGGTGTTTACCACTAATTACGATGGCTCACTCGGTTTCTAATTACGTCACCTACGCACACGTGACTTCCCTGAATCCTGGCGAGGATTCCGGGAGTCGAGATTTCCGGCTCCTTCTCGCTTCGACTTCCGAACAGCAAGCACGTTTCGCGATCGCGCGGAGTACATTAAAAATTTGAACAATTTCAAGCACGAGTGGCCAGAGCGCTGGCGCGTTGCGCAACGTTTCAATTCAAATCCAGTGAACTCTTTTGTAAATAGTTGTAAATAATGTGAAGTGGTTTATTAAATGCTACATGGTTCCTGCTAAATTTCCGAGAACAGTTATTGTGCGCTTCTGTACATTATCTTTAACATAATTCGTAACATCTCGTATAGATCCGCCTTGCGGAACAGATGTTTATCACCATATGGTAACTTCGGGTCCTCCTATTTCCGAACGTCCGAGACGATTAAACCCGGAAAAATTAAAAGCTGCAAAAGCCGAAATGAAGGCTCTCGTAGAGTCGGGCATTTGTCGTCCGTCGTCTAGTCCGTGGTCAAGCCCTATTCATTTGATCCTAAAGGCGGACGGTACATGGAGAATTGCAGGGGATTTTAGGCGTGTAAATGCGGTGACGATCCCGGATCGTTATCCGACGCCCCATTTGCACGATTGTACGACAAATCTTGCGGGCAGGACGATATTCTCGTCATTAGATCTTCACCGAGCATACAATCAGATCCCTATGGCTCCTGAGGACATTCCGAAGACGGCAGTCATTACCCCGTTTGGACTTTTTGAGTTCGTATATATGACTTATGGATTACGAAATGCGAATCAAACTTTTCAAAGATATGTAGATCGGGTGCTTGGAGATTCAGATTTCGTGTTTGTCTATATAGACGACATTTTAATTGCTTCTAATTCTGCAGAAGAGCATGCCAAGCATTTAAAGACTGTTTTTGAAAGACTTAAAAATGCCAATCTTAGATTGAATTTAAGTAAATGTGTCCTTGGTATACCGGAGATTGAATTTCTCGGGTACATTATAAATTCTAAAGGTATTCGTCCTACCGCTAAAAAAGTGGAGGCGATTATTTGTTTCCCCAAACCGACTACGGTTATGGAATTAAGACGTTTTTTGGGAATGACAAATTTCTACCGCTTGAATATTCCGCAAGCAGCTAAGATCCAAGCACCTCTGAATGCATTCTTGAAGGATTCAAAAAAGAATGATAAAAGGCTAATCGCATGAGTCGGATTCGGCATTCATCAGAGTTAAGGAAACACTGGCCAATGCAACATTGTTGGTGCATCCTCGTTCCGGCGCGGAGACGCGTATTGTCACGGACGCTTCGGACGTCGCCATGGGCGCAGTCCTTGAGCAAGAATCTGTGTCAGGAGTTTGGGAACCATTGGCTTTCTACTCTCAAAAGCTGTCCCCCGCGCAGAGGAATTGTAGTGCGTACGATCGCGAATTGACAGCAATTTTCGAGGCAGTAAAGCACTTTCGATATTATGTAGGAGGAAGAAATTTTAAAATTCTTACAGACCATAAACCACTTGTTTATGCGTTTATTCAACGTTCTGACAAGGCTTCTCCGCGTCAAATGCGTCAATTATCCTTTATTGCACAATTCACTACATCAATCGAGCATGTACCGGGTACTAGCAACGTAGTTGCAGACCCATTATCTCGTGTAGAATCATTAAGATTTCCATTGGAAATAAATTTAAAGGATTTGGCATCAGAGCAGGACAAAGACGAAGAATTAGTACAGCTTTGCAAAGCTCCTAATCCGCAATTGAAATTAATTAAACTGCAGTGGGGTCCTGCCCACACCGCAGTATTTTGCGAAATGTCTGGAGAGGCGATTCGACCGTACATTCCTGCGTCCCTTCGGGGAACAGTTTTTGAGATGTTCCATAAGCCGGCACACCCAAGCGCGAAGATTACGGATCGTACAATTCGTTAACGTTATGTCTGGCCGGACATGAGCAAAGTCATAGCGCGTTTGTGCAAGCAGTGCCTGGTTTGTCAGCAATCGAAGGTTTCGCGCCATGTTAAACGTATGCCGGAACATTTCGTTGCACCTGACGGTCGTTTCGATCAGGTGCACATAGACATTATAGGTCCATTGCCGGCCAGCAACGGATTCAAGTATTGTTTAACGATGATAGATCGATTTTCGGCTGGGTGGAGGCTGTGCCTTTGGTGGAGACTTCGGCTCAGACGATAGCCAGAGCATTTTTCGACAATTGGATTTCTCGATACGGGGCGCCGAAAGTAATAACGACAGATCAAGGCGCGCAATTTGAATCGCGTTTACTTAATGCATTGCTTAATTTAATTGGTTCTGAGCGCATTCGGACGACTCCGTATCATCCAGCATCCAATGGGATGATTGAAAGGTGGCATCGTGTGCTTAAAGCAGCGATAATGTGCCACACTAGTCAGAATTGGACTCAAGTGTTGTCTACGGTGCTCTTGGGGCTGCGCTCACATGTCCGTGTGGACGTTGGAGCATCTCCAGCAGAATTTATGTTTGGTACTGCTATTCGTTTACCAGGGGAGTTTTTCCTGCCTGATGATTTGTCGCCAAATCCTAATATCTTCATTGAAGAATTTCGCGAATTTATGCGTATGGTGCGACCGGTACCCGTAGCACATAAATACAAGAAAAGAGCGTTCTTTTTCAAGGAACTAAAAACATGCTCGCATGTGTTTATGCGAAATGTAGCCAAGAAGGCTTTAGAGCGTCCTTACTCTGGCCCTTATAAAATAGAAAGGCGCGTTTCGGATGCGGTTTATGAGCTAGTTGTAAATGGTAATTTACGTAGTATATCCACTGATCTGCTCAAACCGGCATTTTTCTTAATAGAAGATGCTCCCGAAACGTCGTCGCCTATCGCTGGTCCGTCTTCGGATCCACCAGCGAGTCCAAATCTTTCGTTGCGTCCACCGTTGAAAACGTACGCACGTAAGAAGGTAGTTTTAGCGCCGGGTACATAATCACCACATTTAAATGCAATATTTATGCCATCCTCGCTTTGTGCGGTGCAACCTTGCACAATGTAAATAATGTACATATCAACATATTATATATTATATATTATATATTATATTTTATTTATTTAATTATAAGTTTCGTGCTTGTGAGCATTAGCACTCGGAGGGGAGTGTGTAGGGATCGGCGGTTCCCCCTCTCCGTACATGTTAGGAGTGGGGACAGACCGACATCGGCGAGCGTTGCCAGGCGGCACGCAGAACGTTACACCACGTGAGACTGAGAGATTCTCTCTAGGTCCTTCCATTTACCGAGTTCGGTACACGTGGTCTATATATATTATAGTTGTTGCTTAACCAGATATTGTCTGGTTACCCTGTCATCATTATCCACACCTGTGGAGATAGGGATACTTTATTAACCCGCCGGCAGGCGCGCGTGTGTACTCAGTACACGGAGGTCAGTTTTTGGCTGAAAAAACCGTTTTACCGTGATGTATTGTACCCAGCACCCCTATGTATTCTTCAAGTGAACATTTCTGCATAATTCTACGTACTAGTCAGGTTCAAATTCGGATTGAAAGTGTCTCTAATTGAATGAAAACGAAAGTATTGCCGCGTATCCTACCGGCGTGCGCGCCCGTCTACTCACAAGTTTCCCAGGTGTACGCCTCCGATTGTTCTGGTTTTTGGATATGTTTTAGAGGACCGAAAAATAAGATACACGTGTTTTTTTATTTTGACGCGTTTGCATGTTTAGGGGGTGAAACCACCCCTCAATGGTATTTAGGTGTTCGTCTCCGATTGTTCTGGTTTTTGAATATGTTTTAGAGGACCGAAAAATAAGATACACGTGTTTTTTTATTTTGACGCGTTTGCATGTTTAGGGGGTGAAACCACCCCTCAATGGTATTCAGGTGTTCGTCTCCGATTGTTCTGGTTTTTGGATATGTTTTAGAGGACCGAAAAATAAGATATACGTGTCTTTTTATAGCGGCTCATTTTCATATTTAGGGGGTGGAACCACCCCTCAAGTTTATAAGATTTTCAGGTGTTCGTTCCCGATTGCTTTGGTTTTTGGATATGTTTTTGAGGACCGAAAAATAAGAAATGCCTGTCTTTCTATTTTGGCCCATTTGCATGTTTAGGGGGTGAAACATACGCTCATAGTTCATTTAGAGGTACAAAGTTGTGTTGAATAAAACGTTATATGAATTTGATTTTGCGTCATAACTTGCTTTATGGATGAGGTTCTTGTCGCCAGTGACCGTTATTAGGGGGTAAACTACCCAGGAGGTGGTTCAACCCTCATTGTAAGTAGCGATGGGAAGCCATAAAACCACTAATGTGTCATCCTGAAATAAACTATGTCTAAGGCTTTTTTTAAGAATTTTATGAATTTTTTTTACTTTTTTCAAGTCTCTAAAATGCGCAGTTAACCGATTACGGCTAGTTTAGGGGTAGTTTCATCCCCTAAACATGCAAATGGGCCAAAATAGAAAGACAGGCATTTCTTATTTTTCGGTCTTCTAAAACATATCCAAAAACCAAAGTAATCGGAGACGAACACCTGAAAATCTTGTAAAATTGAGGGGTGGTTTCACCCCCTAAGTATGAAAATAGGCTGCTATAAAAAAACACGTATATCTTATTCTTCTGTCCCCTAAAACATATCCAAAAACCAGAACTATCGGAGACGAACACCTGAAAACCTTTGAGAGGTGGTTTCACCCCCTAAAGATGCAAACAGGCCGAAATAAAGAAATACGCATTTCTTATTTTTCTGTCCCCTAAAACATATCCAAAAACCAAAATAATCGGAGACGAACATCTGAAAACAGTTGAAGGGTGGTTTCACCCCCTAAACCTGCGAACGGGTGAAAATAAAAAAACACTTATATCTTATTTTTCGGTCCTCTAAAACATATCCAAAAACCAGAACAATCGGAGACGAACACCTGAAAACCTTTGAGGGGTGGTTTCACCCCCTAAAGATGCAAACAGGCCGAAATAAAAATACACGTACATCTTATTTTTCTGTCCCCTAAAACATATCCAAAAACCAGAACAATCGGAGGCGTACACCTGGGAAACTTGAGTACACGGGCGCGCTCACCGACAGGATACGCGGCATACTTTCGTTTTCATTCAAGCAGAGACACTTTCAAACCGAATTTGAACCTGACAAGTCCTACGTAGAATTATGCAGAAATGTCCGCTGGAAGAAAACATAGGGGTGCTGAGTACAATACATCAGGGTAAAACGGTTTTTCAGCCAAAACAAACCCCCGTGTACGGAGTACACGACGCGCCCGCTCGTGTAAAACTTTTAGGCGCGCCCGCCGGCGGGTTAAAGACACTTATACCATCTACTGTCTAACCAGTTATTTAACCAGTCAAGTACGAGGAGAACACAGCGGCAGTAGGGCCGCCAGGGAGAACGTACATCATACATTCTTACACCACCCTGTAATCCCTACAGTACGCATGTTACGACTTCCGTCTAGCGGCGTGAAGTATAAGCTTTAGAAGCGCGAAATTCAAAACGGACCACACATATGTAATAGGGAAGGGAAGCAAGGTGAAGTTCGCACAAGCCCGAGGGGTTTGAAAATAGTTAGAGATTCTTTTAATGAGAGGACTTCAAGATTAGAATTAATCAATACCCGCTTGGAAACGGGTGTTTGAATAAATGAACTCCGCTTTGATCCCTTCTCCTAAGTGTGTAAAATCAGCGCAATGTTGTTAAACACTTGTTTCTAAAAATCGATATCCGAAAGGAAATGGATTGACCAATAAGACATTTTTGTAATTAACAAAAGATGTGAAAGCGTTTGCCTTTGCAAAAGCACTCTTGTCCTGAAACCGATAGTGAACGGACGCGTTTTCTCCATTATCGAATTGTATTTCCTTGTGTATATTAAAGTTGGTGTTATGAATTAAATTCAATTCATTTATTTCTTTGCGTAATTAATTATAAATTTAACGTTCAACGGCCAGAGTGCCTTAGTACTCCACGGGCGTTGATCCTCGCACGAATTCCCTACGAATATTCCAGAATACCCAAACGTCCACGCAACACTCTAAACCAGAGTTGGACATTACCCATACAGCACACTTCGTGGCGGCATCGTTGCACGATGGTTGCAGTAACCTTGCACTGTTGCATGGTTGCAGTGCAATGTCGATGTAACGTTGCTGCAACGTTGCCGTGCAACATTGCATGGGGCGGATATAGAATTATTACGGCAACGTTTGGCAACGTTTCCACAATGTTGCTGCAAGGTTGCGCCACTATTGCGGCAACGTTCCTGCAATGTTGCGGCAACGTTCCTGTAATGTTGCCGCAACGTTGCTGCAACTACCATTTAAACCTAAAATATTTCCGTTGTTTTTAATGATACGAGAAAATGTCAAAGGAAAAAAATGTTTGCCTCAGAGAGACAATTATTCTGACGGAGACGATTTTGTTCTCAAAGTTATATTTTCCGAAATTTCAAGATCAGCGATTGTTTTTTTAATGGGATGACGTATTACTATAACGTTATAGCCAATAAAAATACAAATTCAACCATGTATAATATGTTGTCCTTTTTGTCTAGCAATCATTTTTTCCCCGAAATATTTTCTCGTATCATTAAAAACAACGGAGATATTTTAAGTTTAAATGTTAGGTGTCTCACCCTGTATATTTTAATGTATAGAATGACACAGGGTGGAAGTTGTAGTACATAACCCTAATGGAGTTTGTCAAAATGTGCCTTCGGTTTTGAATAATTTGAGTTTAAAGTTTTGCACGGTCTTATCAGCAGTCTTATCAATCAATAGTTGTAGCTGCGGCGGTAAAGTGTTCTCCTGACTTCCGGTTTAGCTGCCGACGCAGATAGGTCGGTGCAGTCTTCGCTGCTTGGATTTTGTGAATTTCTGGACATATACAGTTCATCAAATTGTGTGCAGCAGTGGTGTATGAATAGTGTGTGGTCCGATTTCAGTGGGATTTATCAGGTTTGTAACCCGGATGCGGGTAGAATCTCTTCTACACTCGTGTCGGGGGCCAGGATGGCGGGGCCGAGTGGGCAAGGCGAGAAGAAGCGTCGTTTTTCGTCTTCAGACGAAAACAAAGAAAATGAGGGAGAGAATCCGATTACTAGACGTAAATCTCAAAAATCGCTCTCGATCCTCTCGCGAAAGATCCTCTCGATCCCGTTAGAATGCACACGGATTTCTTAAGAGAATTCGGCTCCCCCCAGAAATCTAAGGTTATACCTAACCTCAACCTAGCACGGAGAGACAACGTCGGGACGCCAGAAGTGGACAGCCCAGGAAGCTCAGGCGCCTCTAAACTCCAAAAATCGCTGACAGATGGATGGGAGCTCCCTAAGAAGACCAACAGACCTGCCGCGTCTCAAGAAAAAACACAATCGGAAGATTTTGGAACGAACCGCTTTCTACCGCTTTCTGGAGAAAACGATATGGATCTTGATGGGGAAGAAAAAGATACCTCCCGTCCGGATACATCCCTGAAAAAGAAGAGACTGACACCTCCGCCTATAAATATCCTAATGTCCACAGTGAACGAGATTGTCACAATCATAACCTCACTGAACATCCCTAAATCGGCCTTCCTAATCAAGGAATCTGATATTGGGGCTCATACTGTATACATAAATAGTATAGAGCATTATACAACCATATGTACCAGACTCACTGAGCTAAAATCTATTTTACTTAAGGGTATTAGAGGTTCGTTTGAAGTAGACGAAGTCAAACAAGAGATATCGGATTTAAATATTCCTGGTGTTGAAATCATCAATCTCACAAAATTCATATTTGATAAATCACAACCGAATAAGCATCACTTTCTTCTACAACTTTCGAGTAAGAGGAAAACAGCAGACTTATTTAAAATAAAGACAATCGCCTATCAAAGAGTCAGATGGGAACATCTACGAAAACCGGATCTCTTCCAATGCAAAAATTGCCAACGTATAGGACATGCTAGTAAGGACTGCCATTTACCATTCAGGTGTGTTAAATGTATTGCAATATTAGGGCTCGATTCCTGATTGGCTCGTGTCGTCGGGTTGGTTGCACTGGGGTTCGGCGTTTTTCTTCTGCCCGTACCTAGCTTTAAGAGACCACTCTTACTTTGTACCTGAGGAGATGCTCATCTCTGTTCATATCAGTTGATAATACATTCTTTAATCACCAGTATTCCTGTTTAAGTTAATATCCTAGATATATCCTAACTCTGTGTATTACTTCTAATAATTAACCACAACAGGTTATGGGCCCAGAATCGCGGTCCAAGCGCGAGGGAAGTTTTAGCACGTGTCGATTTTGAAGGTTATCCTTTGTTCTATCCCATCGAGGTCGGCTTCTCGGGACGTTGAGTCGCACATTTTCTTTTCTTTTTTCAAAGATAGAAAGGATTGAGAAAGCCGTAGTTCAGGATGGATAGGCTGAAGAGTTTCAACATCCAGAAATTCGACGGAAGCAACTTCCAACTTTGGAAATATCAGATGGATATAATTTTTAAGGCAGAAAAGTTGTCAGAGGTCGTCAATGGAACGCTGAGGCGACCAGAGCGGGTAGATACATTGCAGAGTCAATGGGATGATAGAAGTGCAAAAGCGATGTTGTTCATCTCAACAGCGATGGAATTTGACCAGCTGCAAACGGTCATGTCCTGTGAAACAGCTCCCAGTATGTGGGCTCGGCTCAAGTGTATTCATGAGCAGCGTTCTGCAATAAATAAGGTAACGCTAAAACAGCAGTTCTTCAATTATAAAATGTCAGAGTCGGACTCTATTGCGTTGCATCTAAGCAAAATTGAATCGCTGACACAAGCACTGGCAGACGTTGGGGAGCCAGTGGGAGATATTGACAAGATTGCAAAGGTGTTGGGTAGTTTACCAGCAAAATTCAATCCCTTCGTCACAGCATGGGATTCGTATGACGAGAACAAACAAACGTTTGACAATCTGACGATACGTTTGCTTAAGGAGGAGCAGAGAATGAATCTAACGGACGAAATGACGTCTGCGTTTGCAGCTGTCAAGGTCAACAAATGGAAGACCAAGAATTCAAGCGAGTCAACGGATCAGGGCAAGAGCAAGAAAACCAACAAGAAAAACCTTGAATGCTATTTCTGTCACAAAAAGGGCCATTTCAAATCAGAGTGCAGGAAACGGTTGGCAAAACCTAAGGAGGATCCAGGCCCAGAGTTACAGGCCATGAGTGCAGAGGTTAAAAACCTTTCAGCTCTCGGATGTGGTGACATATGGCTTGCAGATAGTGCTGCATCAAGGCACATGACCTCGCACAGGGAGTGGTTTTCAACTTTCAAAGTGTTACCGAGGCAGGCTGTGTCCATCCAGATCGGTGATAATTCCTTCATCAATGCTGAGGGCGTTGGCACCATTGCTGTGACATCAGTGGTGGATGGCGTGTCAGAGAAGTGTGTGTTGGAAGACGCACTGTATGTGCCTGATCTGGGAAAGAATCTGTTTTCAGTGGGAGCCGCCACTAGTAGAGGCCTGAGGGTCATGTTTGACTCCAAGGGTATCAAAATCTTTAATAAAACAAAGCTTGTTGCAGCCGGAGCTAAGCTCCAGAACCAGTGTTACCGGATGTTCTTCAGACCGAGTAGGACAGAGCAGGCCAATTATGTATCCACAAATTCAGCGTTGCTGTGGCACGAGAGGCTGGGTCATGCAGGGTTTGACACGTTGAAGAGCATGGCTGACAAAGGGTTAATTCCGAACCTAAAATTGACGAGCTCTGATCGGTTCTTCTGCGAGTCTTGCCAGTTTGGAAAGGGCCATCGAGGATCGTATACTCAGAACCTACAGCCACGTAGCGCTGAGCCAGGTGAAGTAATTCACACTGATTTGTGTGGAAGGATGCCACAGTCATCGCTTGGAGGATCCAGTTATTTTATCTTGTTCAAGGACGAATGCACTTCGTATTGCTTTGTGTACTTCCTGAGGAACAAGAGTGATGTCGCCTCCATTTTTCCAGAGGTCAATAGTTTAATTGAGAGGCAGACCGGCAACAGGATTAAAGTTCTTCGAAGTGACAACGGAACAGAATATGTGAACGAGCAACTGCGAAGGTACTTAAAAGAAAAGGGAATCATTCATGAAACAAGTTCTCCGTATACCCCGGAACAAAACGGAAGGGCGGAACGCGAGATTCGGTCCATTGTGGAAAGCGCACGTACAATGCTTGTCGACAGTGAGTTGCCAGAAACCTTGTGGGCGGAGGCTGTGTGTACGGCGGTCTATGCATTGAACAGAAGACCAAGAAAGTCAGACACGGAGAGGACACCGTATGAAGGATGGTTCAACAGGAGGGCTTCAGTTAAGCACATGAGGAAATTTGGTTCCATTGCATATGCCCACGTACCCAAACAATTCCGTACAAAATTCAAGCCAAAGTCACGGAGGCTTGTAATGGTGGGATACGAAGGCTATAGTCAAAACTACAGGTTGTTTGATCCAGTCAGCAGGAAGATTACCGTTGCAAAAGACGTAGTCTTTAATGAGAAGGACAAACAAACGACGGAGAAACCTAAGAAGGTGCATGAGTGGACCACGGTTGAGGTAAGTCAGGAAGGGAGTGAGCTGCCGCAGGATGCCTTTGAACATGCAGAGGAGATTTTTGAGGATGCTGAGGACCAACCCACGGTAGAAGACGTTGCATTGGGCGGCGCGGGGGAACGCGATGTCCCTGGTCGTTTGCTTCGGAATCGCGAGTCTATTCAAAGACCCTCTCGATTCAGGGACCCTGAGTTTGAGGCGTGTTCAGCAACAATTGAGGAACCAAAAACATACGAAGAGGCGAAGTCGTCAACGGAGTCGAGTTTTTGGACTCAAGCAATGAACGAAGAGATGTCTGCACTGACCACGAAGAATACTTGGGACCTGGTGGAACTGCCTTCTGATCGTCGAGCCATAGGATGCAAATGGGTCTACAGGGTGAAGCGGAGGCCTGACGGAAGCATCAATCGATTTAGGGCCAGACTATGTGCCAAGGGATACTCCCAGAAAGCGGGAGTCGACTATGGAGAAACGTATTCTCCAGTTGTAAGATACGAATCGATACGTGTTCTCTTGGCCTTGGCAGCTAAGAATGATCTAGAAATTAGGCAGTTTGACGTGAAGAGTGCTTTCCTGAACGGCGACCTAGATGAGGAGATTTTCATGGTCCAACCTCAGGGCTTTGCTGCGGACAAACCCGGTTTAGTTTGTAAATTGAAGAAAAGTCTATACGGCTTAAAACAGTCACCGCGCAGCTGGAATCAGAAGTTCGTTCGCCTTCTGAAAGCTTTTGATTTCAAAGAGCTTGAGGCCGACAAATGCGTGTTTCACGCGTACTATGGGAACGAGGACGTATTTCTGGCTATTTATGTTGACGATGGCCTTGTACTTTGCAGATCCACAGCTGTAATCAACGAAATATTAGCGGAACTTAGGACTCACTTTGATATAACTGTGGATGATTCGAGCTGCTTTGTTGGGATGGAGATCAGTCGGGACCGGAACCGGAGGGAAATCTTCGTCGGTCAAAGGGGCTACGTGGACCGTCTTCTGACACGATTCAGAATGGATGACTGCAAACCGTGCTTGATTCCATGTGATCCGAATGTGCAACTGCACGCTGGACAGTCTCCAACCGGTGGTGAGGGGATTGCTGACATGAGAAGCATCCCGTACAGGGAGGTCGTCGGTTCACTGATGTTTTTGGCCACTGTGTCGCGCCCGGACATCATGTACTCTGTGAGTCGAGTGAGTCAATTCCTGAGCAACCCCGGCCCAGAACATTGGACGGCGGTCAAGCGCATTCTGAGGTACCTCCAGGGCACGAGAGGTGGGGGAATCAGATACGGGGCGGGCGACATCAGGCCGTCCGTGTACTCGGACGCTGATTTTGCGGGTGATCTGGACACGCGCAGGTCAACCACGGGGTATGTCAGCGTGATGGCAGGAGGTCCTGTCACCTGGTCCTCGCACAAACAGAAATGTGTAAGCAGATCGACTACCGAGGCGGAGTACGTTGCTGCAGCGGATGCAACGGTGGAAATCATTTGGCTTCGAAAGTTTCTACGGGAGCTGGGTATCGCTATGGACAATCCGACGGACCTGTACGTGGACAACCAGGGTGCGATCCAGCTGGCCGGGAGCACAGAACACCACAGGAAGACGAAGCATATCGACGTGAAGTATCATTTTGTTCGGGAAAAATTGCAAGACCGCACAATAGCTGTATTATATGTCCCATCTGAGAATCAACTAGCCGACATGTTCACGAAGGCTCTCCCTAGAGACAAATTTAAAAGAAATTGTAATTCGCTTTCGATTGCTTCAGTGCAATCAGTAAACGAGAGTGGGAGTATTGCAATATTAGAGCTCGATTCCTGATTGGCTCGTGTCGTCGGGTTGGTTGCACTGGGGTTCGGCGTTTTTCTTCTGCCCGTACCTAGCTTTAAGAGACCACTCTTACTTTGTACCTGAGGAGATGCTCATCTCTGTTCATATCAGTTGATAATACATTCTTTAATCACCAGTATTCCTGTTTAAGTTAATATCCTAGATATATCCTAACTCTGTGTATTACTTCTAATAATTAACCACAACAAAATGTGCTCAAACACACCCCGGGAGCATGCAGCATCAACTCACAAGAGAACAGACCAGCCCTCAAGTGTGTGAACTGCAATCAAACAGGACACCCGGCCTCTTACAAAGTATGCCCTTTCTTGAAATATGCTTCGGCCAAGAAGAAAGAGTTCAAAGCCTCAAAATTCAACAATAATTTAAAAAAAATTCACAAGATCTCAAATTCAGTCAGGGAAAACTTGTCTTTCGCCCAGGCTGTATCCAACGTTAAATCACACTCACAACCCTACAAAGCACCAACTTCTATACCATCATTGCCCAGAAGAGCCACCTTCCACTCCAACTCAGCGGGAAATTTCCCTCAGCAAGATGCTAACGTCGATTCCCCCCAGATGGGTCTCCAGCCTGAAGGAAGAGATAGCAGCTATGGTGACGAATCAGTTTCAAACCCTCGCCTCCCAAATCGCTGCGAACACAGCCCAAATAGAATTCATTCTAAATTCAATGTTCTCCAAAGATAATGTCTAACACAGGTATTGTTAATAATCAAGTAAGAGTTGCAGCTATTGTTGTGAGATTCGTTGGGCGGAGATTCTCTCTTCGAATCTGGCTGCACACCGCGGTTGTCCTCAAAACGGATTGTTCCTCGGGCTCCGATTGCTCGGGTGAATATGCCGGGAACGGGATTCTCGGGTCGAGCCGAGAGGTAGTGGATCGTGCCGGTTAGAGAGTAAGAACACACCGTAGGTTTTAGCGAAAGGTTTATTGCACTGACAGACGGGCGATCACGGGCGTGACCGCGTAACTGATCTTTTTCCAATTCCCCTTGATTGTTCTGTCGTGAGTTTATATACAATAATTGAGGTCGCGGTTTGGTGATCGCGGGAGGAGGCCTAATGGTCTCCGCCCGGGGATCTGCGGCCTTGCAGCGTGTGCGGTTTTTTAGCTTGCGCATCTTGCTGAGGTTGCTGGCGTTCGTTACGCCAGGTGTTATGGGTTACGTTTCGTTACATAACACTATTAATGCTAATTCATTAATAGCTAACTATCGAAGATTGGAACTTCTCCAATTCCTTCATGATCATAATCACGACGTTATCTTTATCTCAGAAACGAAGTTAAATCATACTCATAATTTAACAATTAAAGACTTAAAGACCTTATTAGAAATGATAGGCCGAACTCGATCGAAGGTGGGGGTACAGCCATCTTAATAAGAAAATGTATTCAGTATGAGGAATGCTGCCTCCCGTCCGTTATTAGGAACGAAATATTAGAAGTTTCCATTATTAAAATTCCAATTAGTGGTAGCAATACTTTATATCTGATAAGTGCGTACGCCAGAAACGATAATAGGCGATTATTCATAGAAGAGCTAGATAGATTATTTACGAACCTTAGATTATACTGCTGTAATATTTTCTACATTATAGCCGGAGACCTGAACGCCAGAAGGAAAGTATGGGGGGATAGGGCTAACAACCCCAGAGGTCGGTACCTTGGCCAATGGGAATCCCTGATTGACTGTGATTATAAATTAAACTTAATTACCCCAGCGGTGCCTACCTTTAAGCCTGCGCTGTCTTTTCTAGACATTTGCCTCGCTGACGCAAGACTGAATTTACTAAATGGGGTGGGGGGCAAGGCCCACACATTGCCCTACGACAGCGACCACCTCGCTTTATCTTTAACATTTGAGCTATATGACGGCGTTGTCCCGCGAGTAGGGGCTGAGACGGAAGTCCACCGCTTTGACTTCCGGAATGCTAAATGGGGAGACTTCTCGAAAGGGGTTGAAAGAGAGTTTTGTGGGAACATTCCCACTAATCGGAATCTGACTATCGCAGAGATCGATGAAGGACTTCTTCATATCAATGAGGCGATTAATGATTCGATGTCCAGATCCATTCCGAAATTTAAACCACACAGTAACACTTTGAGATATCTTAATCATAAAATCCGAAAGCTCCTAGACAAAAAACCGTTGTTTCACTGCTGCATAGGCTACACGTCCTAGACCCCCTGCCCCACTGGAATATCACCAAAAACGCCAAAAAAGCACATAAGGCCCTAGTTTTGGCGTTAAAAGCCGAATTCAAAAGTGCAACGGAAAAATACTGGAATAATGTTATCAAGAACATTGACTATCGTAACTCAGACACCTTCTTTCCTAAAATTAATTCCATTTTTCGCCCGAAACAACGGATGGGTATTAACGAACTACTAGTACGTAGTGATGACGAACAAATCTTGGCCAACAGTGGCTGTGACTTAGAAGATGCATGTTCAGATGGCGACAATTATATTTTTTCTAAGCCCAGTGACAAACTTAACATTTTGGGAGCCTATTACGAATGAATAAATTCTCCCCGATATCTCAATTCTGAGACTCGCCTCAAAGAGATAGTAGATAATTCGATTGCTCCCCTTAGACAGAACTTCAATGACTTTAGGTCTAACAAGGAATCCGTGGTAACATTTAATGAGAATAATTACGCTCTCTGGCCAAATCTGGATGACGACGTCCTCCATCCTTTTTGTAGTCCCCCTGATGTGACGTTAATACTACTTAAACTCCCAAACAAGATTTCCAGTGGGTTAGGCGGCATTCCCCCCCCCCCCCCCATCTGCCTCAAGCATCTCCCTGCATGCGCAATTATCGCCATAACGATTTTGTTTAATAATGCGATTAACCTTTGCTATTTCCCCACTGCGTGGAAAAAAGCGAAGGTTTTTCCCATTCTCAAAAAAGGGAAAGACCCGAAGGACCCCTCTAGCTATCGGCCCATCAGTCTAACAGCAAGCATCAGCAAGGTCTTCGAGGCAATCATAAATAATGGGATTATGTCCTTCTGTGATGAGAAGGAAATAATCCCGTCCCACCAATTTGGTGTTAGACACCAACATTCTGCTACGCATGCAATTCATAAGCTCATGTAAAATTTAAACAGAACGGTGGAAAAAATCCACCTGGTCGCAGCCGCATTTCTAGATATTGAGAAGGCCTTCGATTCTGTATAGCTTGATGGGCTGATTCACAAACTGCATAAGAAGGGGTTCCCTTTATTGTTTGTATACCTAATTTGGGACATGATCATCAGTAAGTCTTTCCAAACCTCGAACGGTTTAGGCCTATCCTCTGTGGAGTTCTGGATCCGAGAGGGGCTACAGCAGGGCACGGTGAATTCACCGGTCCTATTCAATATTTTCCTAAGCGATCTGCCGGAGGTTTTCGGATTCAACGAGAGAGGTGCCGGTTTTCTGGCTTATGCGGGCGATGTGGTGATCTACGTCTCAGGGAATAGGGTGGATCAGGTACAAAATAGCCTGGACTCAGCGGTTGATAGAGTCAACCGTTACTATATGAGCTGGAATCTGCGTTTAAACCCGCAAAAAATGCGAGACAATACTATTTAAGAAACCAGTAAATAGCTTAACCTCTAAAACCAAAGCGCGCAGCCCGCATTTTCAAATATCAGCCACAATTCCGGGCACTGCCAATAAAATACTAATCCCACACAAAAAGGTGGTGAAGTATCTTGGGGTACATATAGAAGCTTGGGGTACGTTGAAAGCTTATATATTTATTATTGCTAAATAGTGTGTTTTAGTTTGTTAAATTGACCGAACCTGTGCGCCGAAATCACATATATAGATTATCTACTACGGGGTAACAAACATTTGGATACGCAGCTTCAAAAAGCGAATCGGGCCTTTGTCTCCAACAGTAGACTATTCTAGAACAAATACTTATCCAAAAAGGTAAAATTAATACTGTACATGCTGCTGGTCCGGCCCATAATCACATATGCGGCCCCAATAATATGGAACTATAACCATACTTCCATGGAGAGAGCTAGGGCTCTCGAACGAAAATGTCTGAGAGCCTGCCTCCGACTATATTGGACACCGGAGTCGGACTGGTAGCATTATGTAAAAAACCAAGTTCTTTATGACACGGCTAAAATCACCAGAATTGATTCATTCATAATTATGCTTACCAGGGATTACTTCAGCAAATTACCGGACATAAAAAACACAATTATCCAATCGCTAGCGTTCCAAGATACTTCGATCACGATTAAAGAACTTACCACTGGATACTTAACACCACAGGCTTTCCCGCTCTGCGATAGATTGGGAATTATACAAGACGCCGACAACTTTAAAAAAAAATTTAAATACTCAACAGCCATCCCCAAAGTCGATCGCAACGACTTCCATAAACTAAACCATGTCGTCATTATTACAGACTGTCTCTTACTTAGCTTGATGCTTTATTGCAACTAAAGGGTGTTTCCCGTTAAATAAATAAACAAATAAATAAACTGTAAGTTTTTCTACCTGATTTCAATATCCAGGGTACTCAGGTGCCCATCTGTAAAAATATGAGTTGTACCTGCAGTTGTTGAATAAATTATAATTGATAAATTGTTAATATGCCTACAGGAATGATTTAATAAATAAAACCGACTGTTTACATATTTAAAATTGTATGAAAATTATTACACCAGGTAACAACCAAACCAATTACACATTACCTGTAAATAATTTACGCATTTACACAGTATTTGCTGAAAAAACACAGCCCCTTCGTTATATTCCGCACTAAATTTCACGAATAACTTACTTAACACGAAATAATTATTAATCCAAAAATCGCTCTAACGACTACCTCATCGCATCATGCTCTCCTGCTTACCGCTACAGAGTGCGAAAAAGTATCATCTATCTCTATCCTTCTCGCACACGCTCCCGCTCTCTCTCGCTCTCTACTCCCAGAGCTATTTGCGCTTCAAATAATTTTTGTCAAATATAAATGAATGGAAAGACGACAAAATTATTTGAAGATTAAAATGAATTCCGTCAAACGAGAAAAATATTTGTGGCCGTCGGATAACTTCACGTCAAACGAGAAAATTATTTGTGGCCAACGGATATATTCACGTCGAACAAAATAAATTATTTGTGACGTTTCAAATGAAAGTAACTCTCACTTATTTTTATTTGAAATAAAAATCACTCTGGGTTATTTTTATTTTGTGAGTCTCGAATAAAATTTTTGTCTTTTATTCGAAATCAATTTTTTATTTGAAATAATTTTTTGCCCATCTCTGTCTTGAAGTAATGAGAAGAAACATATTCTGTAATGTAATGTAATGTAATTTTTATAATTTCGCATTATATACTATTTCAATTTTCAAATTTTTATATTTCCTAATTTCCAATTTGCATTTAACAATACGTATCCTTGCGTTACAGGTATATCTTTCTTCTATCATACGCCGCTTTTATGAAATATTGATTTTTTTTTTTGCTAATTGTTTCTATTAATTTTTGTAGAGAAAAGCAGAGGAACTACTTTTATTATATGGTAAGTTTTATATTAACTTATAGAAAAGTTAAATGATAAAAATTTATATACACGTATTCAAATTTATATTTTTCCAGATTCAGAGGATGACAATATGTCCATAGAGCCATACCAACTGCAGCCACCGCCACCACCACCATCGCTACCACCACCACCACCATCGCTACCACCACCACCATCGCTACCACCACCACCACCAGCGCTACCGCCACCACGTAGAGAGAGGCCGGCCACGGTAAACGGTAAATGGTAAATACATACACATTTTAAGGAGTTGCATACTTTTAAAATGCTTGAAAATAGGTCTAAATGAACAATTTTTTTATTATGGATAACATTAGATAGTATATATATCTTGTGCCGCAGTGTTTTAACAAAATTTCCTGACATTTTCACGAGAATAGATATTAATTCTGATCTTTGTTATCTTTAAGCACTGTAAAAATTGTTCACTTTAGCCTATATCTAAACGTTCGAAAGGTCTTTCAATTAAAAAACATTTTACTCATAAATTTATTTTTTTATTAATTACAGGAGAGTACGTGGCCCGCCATCAATGGAGCGGCAGAAGGGGAAGGGCTCAGCAGCAGCAATGGGCCATCCTGCGCGCTGTTCGCACTCAAGCGAACAGCCTACAGGCCCAGGCCCTTACCCATCAGGCCTTGATCACATCGCAGTCGTGGCCGTGGCCGTGCCACAAACGGTGGGCAGAGAGAAGGTGGGCATTGGGGAGGGGATATTGCCGTGAAGAGGGCCTCTTCAAGAGAGCAGCCGTTTGTGAGGGATGCAAATCCCATTGGTTCTAATACAATCTGCTCCCTATGGTTGAAATTTAGTCTAGCAACTTTCACACCTCCTAACCTAACCAATCGAACTTGCATCCCTCCCAAAAGAACCGGCCATCCGAGCATAGAAGCAAGTGCGAAATAAAAGTAACGGTGCGCTTCTCGATACCGCAGATGTACCTACCAAAGTAGCATTTCTGACGGAAAAGTATTGTCCAACCTTTGGGCTGGCGTAGACCTTTGGCAGGTATCTGTTACAACAGGCAATGCCACCCATGGCGCCAGCAAGTCCGTCCCCGGTCCTTGCTATTCCAGAGGGTTTTCTTCAAGTGAAAATCAGTAAATTTGCAAGCGCAATATCTAAAAAAATAGTGAAAATAAAGTGTATACATTAAAGCTTATTGAATTCGTCTTGGAACGCACTATCAACTGATCTCTTCAGAAAAAATAGTTCCATTTAAAAAACCGAACTTGACCATCGTATCTATTAAAATAATAATCGAAAAATAAATCCGTCTCGGCCAATAAATTGGCCCTCTCGAACCATTAAATTACTTTTTTTTTTTATCTCCAATACTTTAGGAGATATTCAGCTGTCCAGTCTTCCCGCGGACAGCCTGTATACTCAACACGTTTACAGGAAATGCAATATCCGGCCTGGTTGCCTGCGATATGAATAGTAGGGAGTCTATGGCTTCTCTATATGGTCCTTTAAATATGAGCCTTGTTTCATCATCTAAATAGGTCCTGGTATTGCGTCCTCCTTGCAATCTTGCATACTGAATCTTTCCAGCATCTTGTTGATATATTCTTCTTGCTTCAAGTGTATCTCACCCGTTGGTTTTCTCTCTATCTCCATCCCTAGATAGTTTTTAATTTTTCTTCGGTTGTTTCCGCCGAAGGGCAGGAAAGAAAAATGCCGGCTCTGGAGTGGGTCGATGGGAAGGGACAATCAGCAACGACCAGTCGTCGGACACTGACACAGTTTATTTCGCGTGGTCACACACCGACCACGGACGTCACAATCACGAATATACAAAGTACGGCACACAAAACGCGTGGGCGTTGGCGAAGAAGGTTCGCGCGCAGATCAAAACTCTGCTGTATCCGTAGCGCAATGGGCGCAAAAGGCGAAGCGTTCAAAGCGTGCTAGGACGTGCGATGCTGTCAACCGACTAACGGTTGCCGGGCGAGCGCTCCCAAACGATCGGTGTCGTAATTCAAAACAATGCCAACGGCCACAGCTGACTCGTCAGCTGTTGAGGATGAGTCAGCGGGCACTCGTTTGAACCGGTGATTTGACGCGCTTCTTACGGCCGCAACATCGGTTATTTCAATTTTGCTTTTTAAATGCTTTAGCAATTTTTGGATTTTTCCGTTGTCTTCAGCAGCTATCAGTCCACCGTTCACATAGATTACTACTAATAGTTTCTTTTTAGCATCCGTGAACATACATGGGTCTGTTTCAAGTTGTTTCAAGTTGAATTCCTTTAATACTGATACCAACATTTGATTCCAGTTCCTAGGAGCTTGTTTCAGACCGTATATCCCTTTTTGAGACGACAAACCCTTTTGGTTCCATCTTCGTACCCAGGTGGTTGAGATATGTAGATTTCTTCTTTGAAATCTCCATTTAGGAATGCTGTCTTGACGTCAAATTGACTCAGTTTTAGTTTGTTTGCTGCTGCGAGTCCCAGTAGCAGTCTAATCGACCTGAACTGCACTACAGGGCTAAAGGTCTCTCCGTAGTCTGTGCCGTACTTTTGGTTGCAACCTTTTGCCACTAGTCGTGCTTTGTGTCTGTTTCCACTTTTTATCCGATATACCCATTTACAAGGTATTACTTTTTTGTCGGATGGTGGATTTGTCAAGTTCCATGTCTGGTTCTTTTTTAGTGCCACGAGCTCTTCATCCATTGATTGTCTCCAGTTTTCATTTTCCATTGCTTCTTCTTGTGTCAGTTCTTCGTCACATGCTGCGAGGCGTAGAAAGAAGTCGTCCCTTAAGGGGGTAGACACGGGTAAAACAGCGCTCTGTAATCGATACAAATTGGCCCGAAATATGGGTTTTATAGAATTCGTTGTTTGTCCTCATATGAGCATATTTGGGGCTGGGTGAGGTTTCATTCGAGAGAGGAAGGTTCAGTGCAGCGCGCTCTGGTCATGGTTCGACGAGATTGTGTTAATATCTAATAATATGAGTGTAGAAAGTAGAGTAAACGTTGAAAAAAGAAAAAAGTGTTTTGTGACTCAAACGATGACCAGAGCGCGCTGTATCGAGTCTTCCTCTTTCGAATGAGACCTCACCCAGCCCAAAATGTGCTCATATAAGGACAAACAACGTATCCGCGTGACTGCATTCCCAAATACGAGTTCCGCCATATTGGCGATAAGCAGAGCAAGTCACGTGACAAATTTAGTTCAGCTAGTGCATACGAGATGGCGCCTACTCAGGAGGACTGCCAGCGTGGAATAATAGCAAAACTGAAGCGTTAGCTGGATACATGTGCCACAGTAAAAGCGTGATGCAGTCAATGTATACATTTTCGTACGATTAGAGATTAGGTTATATGCATTTTAGGCATACATTTACTAGGAACTGCTGGGAACTTTATACATTTACTAAATTAACGCTTTTACTGTGACACATACATATGTTTCGGTAAAAGTACATAGTTAGGTAAATGTATACATATACCAGCTTGGTTGACTGGTAAATGTGTACATATACCGGAAAATGTGTACATCTACCGATTTAATACTTTTACCGTAACACATACATCACTTGAAATCGCTGTCGAATTTCTGTTATAGTAATTCAGGCAGTGAGAGCACCAACGGACTAAGCCATCTTAAAAAAAAAATTTCCCTATTATATATGATTAGTAGATGATATTAGAATACGTTATTGCTACTAATTCAATTTAAAAAAAAATGTGAGATAGTCCGTCGTTGCTCTCACTGCCTCAATTATACAGGGTGTCCCAAAAATGTCGCGTTTCCTTGAAAGGGGTGACTCAGGGGGTGATTTGAAACAACTTTTTCCTTAGCGAAAATATTGTCCGAAGCTTCGTTAAGGAGATATTAAGCAAAAACCCCGACCAATCAGAGCGCGCGCCTTCCGCCTGAGTTCCCGCGGTAGCGTTGGCTACGCGGTAGGCGACCGCGCTTGTGCTACGAACGAAGGAACAAGCAAGTCGGCATGCATCGAAGGAAACCGCGTTACACGTTTTTTTTTAAAGCAGAATCTTAAATAAGAATAATTTGAAGTGAGAGGACAAGAAGTACGTAAATTTCGTTTTTAAATAAGGCATAAACGAAAAGCTAATGTAACAGAAAATGTACGACAAGTGATCGTAATTCGTTATTGAGGTAAAAATCCGTAGTTTAAGAACGGCCAACACAACTAAATTTAAAAAATAATATTAGGTGTATGAATAACTTCTTTCCGACTGGAATTTCTATCGCGGTGGTATTCAGAAGCTGCCAGAAAAATGGCAAAAGGTAATAAACAATAATGGAAATTATTGCGATGATCGAGTTGTTTTCATATTTTTTAAATCGAACTGTTATTGTACCCTAAAATCGGAAAGAATTTATTTTCACACCTAATAATCACCAATAAATTAAAGAAAACTCACCCTTTCGGACATTCCTTTCCTTGCTTTCCTTCCCTTTTCGGAAACCTGTGTCACTAGGCCACTGTACCAATCCTGGTCATCGGCGTCCAGTGCTCAGCTGATCGCAGGGTCAATGTACCGAATATTCACTTCATTGCACGGCTACTAACACTGATCACTGAATTTATTTTTCACGGAACGTGTTGTTCCTACGTTATAAAAATTGGTGGCCGCGAAAGGGGCCGATTACTGTTAATTACTGGGACGAGATTACTACTACAGTAATTCGTCGTTAGTGTGACGTTTTTACCACGCGTTATAATCACGCTCACTATCCCCACCATTTCTTTGAATCCTTCAGTCGAGAGTGAGAGAATCCGAGAACGTGCGAGAGAACAAAACAGTCGACACGAAGTTGTCGTCGGCTACGAATGGTGTCCGCATCGCGTTAGTATCACGCTGCCAGCCCCGATCGTCGTGATTCTAACGAGGCATTACTGTATTACCCGGCGAAAAGAAAACTCGTGGCAGACTGTCTCGGGCTGTGCAGTCCGCTGCTGTGCAGCGATCAGATACGGATCCGACCGACGATCGTCAAAACAAAAGCGTAGGCTACGCTTGGTCAAATCGCTCTATCCCACTCGACCTCGTGTTTCGTTCGATCTCTTCGTCGCGCGGTGTGACAATGTATGTGGCAACTTCAGCCAATAACCAAAATACGTGTGCCCCGTCTTTAAAAGTGTGCCCAAATAGGTGACTCGACCAATCGTCACAGCAGCGGACTGCACAGCCCGAGACAGTCTGCCACGCAATTTCTTTTCGCCGGGTAATAGTAGTAATCTCGTCCCAGTAATTAACAGTAATCGGCCCCTTTCGCAGCCACCAATTTTTATAACGTAGGAACAACACGTCCCGTGAAAAATAAATTCAGTGATCAGTGTTAGTAGCCGTGCAGTGAAGTGAATATTCGGTACATTAACCCGGACGCAGTGTGATCAGCTGAGCACTGGGCGCTACCCAACCATAAATCTTTTCGTCCACCGATAACCAGGATCGGTACAGTGACCCAGTGACACAGGTTTCCGGAAAGGGAAGGAAAGCAAGGAAAGGAATGTCCGAAAGGGTGAGTTTTCTTTAATTTATTGGTGATTATTAGGTATGAAAATAAATTCTTTCCGATTTTAGGGTACAATAACAGTTCGATTTAAAAAATATGAAAACAACTCGATCATCGCAATAATTTCCATTATTGTTTATTACCTTTTGCCATTTTTCTGGCAGCTTCTGAATACCACCGCGATAGAAATTCCAGTCGGAAAGAATTTATTCATACACCTAATATTATTTTTTAAATTTAGTTGTGTTGGCCGTTCTTAAACTACGGATTTTTACCTCAATAACGAATTACGATCACTTGTCGTACATTTTCTGTTACATTAGCTTTTCGTTTATGCCTTATTTAAAAACGAAATTTACGTACTTCTTGTCCTCTCACTTCAAATTATTCTTATTTAAGATTCTGCTTTAAAAAAAAAACGTGTAACGCGGTTTCCTTCGATGCATGCCGACTTGCTTGTTCCTTCGTTCGTAGCACAAGCGCGGTCGCCTACCGCGTAGCCAACGCTACCGCGGGAACTCAGGCGGAAGGCGCGCGCTCTGATTGGTCGGGGTTTTTGCTTAATATCTCCTTAACGAAGCTTCGGACAATATTTTCGCTAAGGAAAAAGTTGTTTCAAATCACCCCCTGAGTCACCCCTTTCAAGGAAACGCGACATTTTTGGGACACCCTGTATGGCAAAATACCAGAGATGGGCATTATGGGTATTTATTCGTACTTTCTCGACTGAATATATGATTTTCGACTAAAGCCCGAATAAATACGAGAAAATTATTCATGGTCGAGGGATGAAAGGCCTTGGAATACAAAAATTATTGAATACATACAAGATTTTAGACTATACATTTATTAGGTATATATTGATATATTATAATTTACATCAATTAAAATAAAAATAATTTTTGATTCCTCCTCTTCCTCCTCTTCCTCCTCTACCACCTCTACCACCTCTACCACCTTTTCCTCCTCTTCCTCCTCCAAACACCCTTTCCCGCATCTCTCGTTTTAGATCGCTGTACTGTAATATGAAAAATAAACATAAATCTTATGTTAATTAATGCAATAATGGCTAGACGTTTTCACACTTTCATGAGAATTTAAGAAATGTTTTCGAGAGATCGCCTACGTATCTACATACCTGCTTCCTATATTGGAGAGCTTTCTCGATCCACTTAGAGGAGGATGGTCGCGAGGACGGAGTCTGCTCCCTGCTGGGACGCCGTCTTTGCGACGGAGTCCGCCTGCTGCTGGGACTCCGTCTTCGCGACGGAGCCCGGATACTAATTCGACTCCGTCTTGAGGACGGAGGCTGGCCGCTGTTTGGACTCCGTCCCCCAGACGGAGTCACTTCCCTTGCTGCTTCCAGATTGATGATCTCTTCTTTGCCAGTCATCTAAAAACGAGTCGAAGAAACATTGAATCTATTGAACGTAAGTTGATTTGAAAGTGCAATAGAAGAGTCGGAGTTGGGCAAAATGTAATCTAATTACAAATTGATTGCACATTATTTTCTGCAATCGTTAATTTAGGTAGTTGACAAAATTGTGGCCAACTACCTAAATTAACGATTGCAGAAATTAATGTGTAATCAATTTGTAATTAGATTACATTTTGCCCAACTCCGACTCTTCTCTACTGCACTTTCAAAACTATAATTTATTTATTTATTTATTTATTTATTTGATTCCACGGGTAAAGACCCTTTTGTTTATAATAAACAATTCATAACGTTAACAAATACTTACAACGTACTTACATAAACAAACAATAGTTCATGTAAAATTAACTAATACAATCACATTTAGAATAAGAATTAACGGGCGTGTACATAGACGTTCGAGCGAGCCAAAGCCCGTAAACGATATTTAAAGGTGTCCAACGTACCGCTGAAAAAATCGATATGTGTACTATACAGATTCGCTAATTTACATATTCTATTAATGGAGTTGTTCATCCCATACGAAGTGTTGTGTGGCGATATGTAAAAAAGAGAAGGTGACCTAATAGAAACAATAGGCGCATAAAAGTTGACGAGAGCTAAAATGTCCGCAGAGTCGGTGTAGCCATTAATAATACCAAAAAGGCAAGTAAGATCGGATAGACAACGACGATGTTCCAATGTAAGAAGACCGCTGGCCTCCAGAATAGAACTATATTCGTGGCATAGTCGAGACATCGGAGTGCCGAGTTTAAAAGCCAGCAGTCGCAAGAATTTATGCTGAACGCGTTCAAATAACCTAATATATTTATCCGGATAGGGGTTCCAAACAGGAGACGCATACAGCAAGTGAGGGACGACTAATGCATTGTACAGGGTGATTAAGGTACCAGGATTAACGAAATCTGCCGATGCACGCGTGATGAACCCAAGCATTCTAGCCGCTTGATTTCTTACATTATAGTAGTGCTGGGAAAAAGACAACGAAGAACCGAAAGTAACTCCAAGGTCACGAATACTAGCGATAGAGTCAACTAAGGCACCATTAAGTGTATACTCAGTTTGTTGCAAACATTTTTTACGAGAAAAATGTAAAACGTGACACTTGGAGACATTCAGTGCCATTTCATTATCCCTACACCAGTCACACAGCCTATTAAGATAATATAACTTTCTTATTCTACGTGGGAATGAATGCACGAATCTCTGAGCGTGAAGTTGCGTATCGACATTGCGAGGTTGCCTCGCGGAGTGGAGAGTGATAATGTTCACTTTGTGAGGCAGGTTCGCTCGTGCGGCAGTCTCACGGTACCTCCAGCATGATATTTGCGTCGCCCGAGTCATGCGATTTTTGCTCTAGGAGCCGCGAGGCACCTTTGTCACGTCGAAAAACCGACGGCTGATGGCTCGGGCGATGCAAATATCGTTTTCGAGGTAGCGCGAGCCTGCGTCGTAAAGTAATCATGGTCGAGGTAGTCTCCACACTCTCCACTCCGCGAGGTGTGCCACGCGAGGTAGCCTCGCAATGTCGATACGCAGCTTGGGAAACACCCGTACACTCAAACAATCACAGTTCACTGGATAGATTTTGCACAAAAAATTACAACAATACTACATATGACGGTAATGTAACTTCACCCGGAATATATCTAAATACAGTGTTGGGTTGAAAGTAAAATGTAGAAGCGTGTCAGTTATTATAAAAGTGGCGTCAGTCGATATTAAAAAAAAAGAAATTGAACTTTACGTTTATTATGTATCATGTTGATATAATACGTAAAAAAAGAAGTGAAATGTAACAAACGAAAAATTTGGACTTAGACCACTTTTATAATAACCGACACATATACTTAGTGAAAAAGACAGGGGTAGTAGGCGTGAAAGTACTTACGATGTTTCCTGCTCGACAGTCGCTTTTTTTCTGACGATCCAGCCTTTGCTACCCTCAAGGGTGGACAGGGCCCAAACTGCCTTTCTCGCTCCCTCAATATTTTGTATTTCACTTGCACCAACCACCGAGCGGCACGTCATCGGCCCGCGTAAAAGTTCGAATGCGCAAAGGTTTGAAAACGCGGGGCGTGCCCGCGCATACTTGCGGGGTGTTCCTTCACCGCCAGGCAAATGGGAAAGGATAATATTGTAGGACGAAATATGAATTCTTCACTAATAAAGTCGGTGATACGTCAAAAGTATATGCACAGGATAATCAAAAATTCTTTCCTCTACACAATTCTGTACGCCAAAAAGTATTCCCGGAAGTACATACTCTACGCAAATGTATACCACCAATCCTAATGAGAAAGAGAGGAACAGGACGCATATATCCGTCCCTTTCCCACTATCTTCGGTTCTGCCTCTCAGCATCTGTAACCGATGCAGTGACAACACTAGCTGATCAGTTTCTTGTCGTTTGCACTACGGTGAAGACGCAGAAAGCAATCGGGTTTTTATTTAATGAGCGCATATCGATACATATGGAATATTCATAATTTGTGAATTGTTCCATTCCTGCGTGGTTCATACTGTAGTGCTGATAAGCGTGTGTGTGTGTGTGTGTGTGTTTTTGATCATTTCATTGCCATGGAATCAAAAAAGGAAGGTGCGGATGCAAGAAACAAACGCTATTTTGAGGGTGGTACAAAAAGGAAGCAGCCTAAGTTATTTAGAAAGCGTTTGTCAAAAAATAAAAAACGTCGAGAAATGTAAGTTGTGTTTTATGGTACAGATTTGTATGCAGTTACAGTTTGTGATGTAGTAGTAGCAGCACGGTATTTTGTCGTATATAATACAGTATTATTCATATTCTTCAAATACGTATATGAACAGCTATCTTTGACACTATACGTACACATATTCTATGCTACGCGTACAGCAACACGTGTCATTACTTTACCCCTCTTGCCCCATTCATTCTTTTCGCATTCGTATGTTCATCATTATTTAATTAATTAATAATCCGATTTATACCGTGTTTGGACTCATTTTCATGTGGAAACTGTCAGCAGTACGGTTCTGCAACTTTCGAGCCGATGAGACGGAATGTAGAAATTTTACATTTCGTTACATACGATATACAACATTTCTGTACGCTTCTTTTCCTTTTCTTCTTTACATATGTTCAGAAAATACAAATGCAGCATTTTGTTCTCATTTCAAAAGCGGTAGAAAATTGATTTCCAACTATATGCGTTTTATTAGTATAAAACGTTGAAACAATACGCGTTTCCTTTATAATGCAGTTGCGATTATTTCAATCGTTGTACGTATTTTTGAATGGATAAAACATGTAATTTAGATTTTATTTATGTGATGCAGAAGATAATGTTTAAAATTAGCAACAGTCATCGATGATTTGCGATTCGATGTTCAGCATATGTAGTTACTTGTTGAATACGAAATCCACATTGCTTTTTCTTTTGTGGAATTTTGTTCGCAATACGTGTGTACGTTCAGCGAAATTGTTTCATTGAAAAACGCAGTCTTCGAAACATTCTCCAGACCTCACTGGCAACCTTTGTCCCAGCCCGGGCAATGTTTATGATATCTAAAGTACCCTCCAGTTGTGGACACTACTCCTACGCGAGAAGCGATTTCTATTCTGTAGCAAGATATTTTCACACAGACTTTCTCGTACACGTTACACGATGTAATATCGGATTCCCTCAAATATGGTCGACATTGTATCATGATTGCTCTCATTATAATCGGGGAAAATGTTATCAATATTTGAAAAAAATGTTTATGCAGAAAAAACTAAAAGTAAAACGGTTGAGCCGTTATTGTTATTGAAAAATTGTTTTGTTAATCTGCAGGGTTGCCAGCAACATCATGCAGGACCACTTATTTAACGGAGAGGAACACCTACAGGAACGTGTGCGTGATGACGTCGCCGACGCACATATTACCGCTACTCCTGTAGGTGTTCCCCTTCCGCTAAATAAGTGGTCCTGCATAATGTTGCTTGGCAACGCTGTGTATCTGTGTATTAGTAGACCGAGGCGCTGGCTTTATTTCTCGGCTGCTACGACCCCCCGTCTATCCTTCTCTTTTACGACCCATTGACGGCGACAAAGTAACCGCGAGCATCGGAGAATACTGTTTGCTGAATATACCTACATATACCTAGAGCGACGATGCGACAGAATTTACTGAATACGTGTAACACTGTCCCCTTTTTAATCCTTTATTACTTACGAATTACTCCAATAAGTGAAAATTGTTTAATATATTCCTGTTTAGTATCAGTTCCATCGGACATAATGGTACAAACTTTTCTTTTTATGAATGAGGTACTGGAATCGATGTTAGTTTTTTTGTGTAATAGAACGGTATATTCTTTTATTGAGGTGTCACAGGATAGTATTTCGATTTCTCGCTATGTATCTATTTGAGGATTTCGTCCGGGTAATAGGTAATCGGTATCCCCACCGATGTGTAGGGTTGACTTTATCTAAAATAAACAAACGTAACCGAGATCTTGATCACAGTGAATGGGAAAAGCAGAACGTCTACGTCCCCGTAGTACGTTCGGTCCCGTTTCCTGGCAATATCGATCGTGACATTTTTCATGCATTCCTGAGTACCACCAACATAAAATCTCAAGCTAAAATCCAACTGACCCCAAGGACCCTTCAGGCAAAAAGTCCGCCCATCTGTGCTACAGGCAGGCAGCCCTTGCCGAAAAACCGAAAACAACGCTTCGCGCCCCCATCGACTCGAGGTCGAGGTCAGTCCCACGCTTTCGAAATGCTATCTAAAGAGACAGGGTGATGTGCTGGAAAGCGTGCTCGTTGACGAGAACCAGACGGATCTCCAACACCGGCGCGGTCAAGTAGGGTTTACTTCGCGAAAGGCAAACGACACGTGTTTCTTGACCCTTCGTTTCTTCGTTATTTTACAATGTTCCATAAAACGAAATACCACCCTGCAGCCCCTCGTTGAATTTTAAGAGATACAACGTTAAAAATATGATAATGATTTGGATTGCCGGTCTATCCTTTTTCTGCGTCGTATTGTCTGAATGTGCAAAAGGACAAAATATTTGTTTGGCAATATATTTATTCCTTCGGCTTATAATTTATTAGAAATGTGGTCCTGTTTGTCGCATACAATGTTGTACCATTTCAATTATATTATTACCAAGTCTCTCTCTCTGTACAGTATTCTAGACTTTCAAGGAGGGTCATTCCACGCGAAATCGGACACTTTTTGGAGTAACATTTGGGATTTTTGTGGAATTTGGATGTGTGTAGTATTTCAAAGGATTTTTCAAAATTTTCAAAATTGTGGAAATTGACTTTTTTTTATTAAATTATAACTGTTGAACTAAGAGACAGATAAGAATGAGCTTTTGGGTGCTTACACTGATGAAGTAAGAGTACCCCCAAAAAAATTATGTCACTTAAAAAAAACAATTGTTTTAAACAAATGCAATACTATACTAGCAGGGCACTATTTAAACATTTGGAAAAATGAGGATATTGTCCTATTTGTCCTCTTTACGGACCCATTTTCAGAAATACGGACACTTTGAAATTAGCCAAATGAAAATTAATTGAATGTGACGCTGCGTGGCCCAGCACCGGCCCGACCGGGCGAGCCGTGCGGTACTAGCAGCGGCCAAGCGGTTATACCTGATATTCTTATACGGGGTTCTCGCAAATGGTAAGTATTTGAAAAAAACTGAAGGAGGAAAACTTTTACTGTTTTTTAAACCCAACATAATACGGTACGTCAACTTTTGATGTTCGCGATATTTTCCGTGAACCGAAGGTGACCTTCAATTTTTTAAATCGAATGCTACATATTTGATTACCCGATGTGAAAGTGACTGTCCAGACAAATTCAACCATATGGTATACTATGACTTTCAAGATCACGCAAGATTAGGAATGAAAGAAATATATAGTTCAATATTGTAGCACGCACGGCTCAGCCAGTCGAGCCGGTGCTGGGCCACGCAGCGTCACATTCAATTAATTTTCATTTGGCTAATTTTAAAGTGTCCGTATTTCTGAAAATGGGTCCGTAAAGAGGACAAATAGGACAATATCCTCATTTTTCCAAATGTTTAAATAGTGCCCTGCTAGTATAGTATTGCATTTGTTTAAAACAATTTTTTTTTTAAGTGGCATCATTTTTTTTTTGGGTACTCTTACTTCATCAGTGTAAGCACCTAAAAGCTCATTCGTATCTGTCTCTTAGTTCAACAGTTATAATTTAATAAAAAAAAGTCAATTTCCACAATTTTGAAAAATTTGAAAAATCGTTTGAAATACTACACATATCCAAATTCCACAAAAATCCCAAATGTTACTCCGAATAGTATCCGAGTTCGCGTGGAATGACCCAGAATTGAAATGCGAAAAGTATTCTTTTCACACGCGGTCAAGTGCACGCGTGCCTGTATACTCACACAGCCGCGTATCGCAACGCAGACATGTCTGCTTGTGGCTGCCTTCGCTTGCGAGTAGCGGATACGGTTGTGCAGATGTGTGCGTGTGAAAAGAAAACGGACCAAATGTGCATTTCCTTCGGTTTGCGTAACGAGGGAATCACGTTGTCTAAGAGGAACATTTGTATCACGTAACGTCCCTCTTCGTATCACCAAGTATATTAGAATGATGTTCACACTAATGCAATAATAATAATATTTTCATAAATAAAGCATCGTAACATTTGTGATGTTTCCGTAATGATTAATTACACCAAACACGGTATAATTTGGATAATACATATTTAGTGGTAATAAGTTTCGGCCGTAGAGAAGGATAGCGAATGAAAAAGGTGGAGTCAATCGGCAGTCCTTTTTTCCACTCGCTCTCTTCTCCTACGTTCGAGTCTGTCGACAAACTTCTAAAAATGTATGATCTACAGTAACATCTCGATTAGAGTTCAAAATTGTGACCAGGCACATTAGTGTTAATTTCTATCACCCCTAGTTGTGCTGGTCCCCCTTGGAACCAGTGAAGCGTGTAATACGGCTAGTACGCCGATCGTGTAACCCGTTCCGAAATAGAAAATCGGTTAGAGACTACACCGATCAAACGAGGTTCACAATTAAAAGTATTTTATTTTTGGTTCTTTTTTATAAATTTTTTACCACCATATTTGTGAGGATTTTCTGATTAAAATGGCACCAAACACGATGTGGTTTGGACAATTGTATAAATATAAACGATTCGTATCTACGATAAGTAAAAGTTGTCCGATTAATGTCGTATTTGGTATCATTTTAATCAGGAGATTCTAACAAGCATGTTGGTAAAAGTTTCATGAAAATGGAACCAAAAATACAAAAGTTTTAATCTTAAATTTTGATTGCGTTAGTATTGTCTCACACGTACACGGGTATTTAAACTTGTTTCGTTCCGAGGCTTTCGCTTACATCGAGACTTTACTGTATATCTTCATTTACTATGCTTGCTTTTCTTTTCTCCTGTATGTTTTTCTTATTTCTATGTATGTACCACGTGCTACTCATTATTTACTCTTTATGTACAGACAACGATTGAAGAACGCAGCGTGCCTCACGGTAATTCAGGGTACCGTGGCGGAAGCAGGTATGTTTGCAAGACAACGGAAAGCGCTCGTCGCAGGAACGGGAACTCGCGAGAGGATAGTCTGATTTAAGAGCACTGAATTTTCGTCACTAATTTTAATCTTAAGTCTACTCTAGGCACAACTATTTACAGTTTATAATAAAGGTCCGCTATGTACATTTACTACGACTAGTTTACAGTGCAATCGCTTAACGACACTAATTCCTACGCGTTAGGCGATTTAGATAAGCGGCAGCAAAGCACGTGAGTTCGGCCCGAATCACGTAAAGCGAAGCGATTTAAGCGTTAGCAGTTTGAAGGCGGTTTTAAGCGAAGCGATTAAGCGTTTTAAGCGGAGTTTTAGCGTGTTACCTGGTGGACGGCTCGTCGACTAGTAGATCGAGGAATTCTCTCTCGATTTCCTCGAATCCACTTGCTCTCCCCCTTCCATCGATCGGTGATCGATGGAAGGGAGCGCAGGATCGATGATCCACATGGACAAGGGGGGATAGAACTATGCGTCACCACGCTTGAGTCAACTCGGTCTCGGGAGATGGCGCAATAAGTACGATTTCTCGAACATTTCCCGCCCGCCATTCATCGTTCGATGAATAAATACTATAAGCGTAACGTGGATTGGTTATGGCGCTATGGCGTGATAGCTCGCGGCTCGCGGCACCGCCACCCGGTCCATGCGGAATTCGCGCAACGATCTAGCTTCGGTTGTGAACTAACGCGGTGTAGTGGAAGTGAAACCCGTCGAGTCGTCAGCCTGAGTATGAGGTAGGTAGATTAACTTGACAATTGGTCTGGTAAATTCCGATCGCGCGGTCTTTACATGGGCAACACGTGTTAAGCCGTCCGGTCCGGGCATCAATCGCGTGATTCGCGCAAGTGGCCACTTGTTGGGTGGCAGGAGCTCGTTTTTAAGAATACAAAGATCCCCAACCCGTGGTTGGGGATGAGGTCGCGTCCACTTATTACGGGCCTGGAGAGACTGTAGATATTCGCGTGACCAGCTACGCCAAAACTGCAGCCTCATTTGCTGCAGTAGATGCCATCGAGATAAGCGTGACCTTGGGACGTCTTCTACTGGTGGATCGGGAACGGCTAGCAGCGCATCACCGATCAAGAAATGTCCGGGTGTGAGGGCTGTGACGTCTCCCGGGTCGTCGCTCAGGGGTTGTAGCGGGCGTGAATTCAAGCACGCCTCCACTTGAGTGAGTAGCGTCGTCATCTCTTCAAAGGTGATATTTTGATCACCCACGACCCTTCGCAGATGATGTTTGGTGGATTTGACGGCCGCCTCCCAGATTCCCCCGAAGTGCGGGGCAGCAGGTGGGTTGAACCGCCAGGTGATGCCGTCGTTAAGCAAGTGGGCCTGCATAACCTCACTTTTGCTGCTGAGGTGTTCCAGGCTCCGGAGCTCCCGGGCTGCGCCCACAAAGTTCGTGCCTCGGTCGCTGTGGATGGTAACGCAGAGACCCCGCCTCGAGGTAAAGCGCCGCAGTGCCGCGAGGAAAGTTTCCGTGCTATAATCAGAAACAGCTTCTAAATGAACAGCACGAGTAGTTAAGCAAACGAATACCGCTATATAGCCCTTGTGTGTCCTCTGGCCCCTGCCTCGAGACGCCAACAGGGTGAAGGGCCCAGCATAATCTAGGCCCACTTGCAGGAAGGGCCGGGCTGGCGTAACCCTATAAGCCGGTAGATTCCCCATCAGCTGCTGGCCAGGCGCAGCCCTCCAGCGAAGACAGGTTATGCAGTGGTGGATATGGGCCTTGACTCGTTGCCGACCTCCCAATATCCAATACCTTTGACGCAAAGCCGCCAAGGTAAGCTGAGTTCCTCCATGTAGCGTTCTCTGATGAGCTTCATCGACTAGCAGTGATGTAAAGTGTCCCTTGCCCGGTAGGATGACTGGATATTTCTCCCAGTCCGGCAGCGCAGCATGCTTCAACCTTCCTCCGACCCGCAGTAGCCCTTGGGGATCTAAGAAGGGTGTGAGTCGTAAGAGCTTATTGCGACTTGCGAGCGGGGCTCCCAATTGTAGTAGCTGACGTTCCTCCTGGAACTCCTGGCCCTGGATGACTCGGATCCAGTGCTTTCGGGCTGCCTCGATCTCTGCTGGGGCCAAGCATGGGCCCCTTACATCTCGTGTTGACCGCTGTGGTGACCAGCGTAGACACCAGGCCGTTATCCTCAACAAGTGCTGGATGGAAGAATAATTGTTTAGCAAGAGGGTAGGTACCGCGTCATTACCACTGGTGACCAGGTTAGACACGACTCTGGCCTCCAGATTTGTACCCTCCTCCGTGTCTGCAGTGTCGTTCAACCAGTGCGGTGATCCTGTGAGCCAGGCCGGACCCTTCCACCATAACTCGTGGCCTGGCAGTCGATCGGGCGGCAAGCCCCTGGAAGCGCAGTCCGCCGGGTTGTCGCTCCCGGCCACGTGATGCCAACGGGCATCAGGAAGTTCACGCTGGATATCCGCCACGCGATTAGCGACGTAAGTCTTCCATCGTGATGGGTGTCCTCGAATCCAATCCAGCACTATTCTGGAGTCGCTCCACAGATGCACCTGGACGCCGTCTAGGTCCAAAGTCCTCTTCGTAGTGGTCACCAGGCGGCTTAGTAATGCTGCAGCACACAATTCCAGGCGGGGCAGCGTGACTCTGTGTAGTGGAGCCACCTTAGTTTTGGCCGTGATCCACTGCGCTTGCGCGCAGTCGTCGTGGTCCACGACCCGCAGGTATACCACGGCGGCGAAGGCTCTCTCTGAGGCGTCAGCAAACCCGTGGAGCTCCAGTTGTTGGACCCTGGGCTGCAGTCCTAACCAGCGTGGCACGCGGACATCTGCCAGGCTCGGCAGCTCCGACAAAAACTGGGTCCACTCTCGTACGACGGTGGGTGGCAGCGTGGCGTCCCAACCTGTTTTCAGCAACCAAAGCGACTGCAACAAAATTTTGGCTGTTACAGTGACCGGAGCCAGTATTCCCAATGGGTCGAAGATTCGAGCGACGTGAGAGAGGATCGCACGACGGGTGACCGCCTGGTTAGTGTGATTCGCCGGTACTCGAACTCGGAACGCATCCTCTCGCACGCTCCATTGGACGCCCAGGGCCGTGTGGAGGCAGTTCTCCTCCCAGTTGACGGCCGATATGGCCTCTTCGCCTGAGAGGTCGTCCAGTAAGGTGGGTATGTTTAATACCCACTTCCGAAGATTAAACCCGCCCGCCTTGCAGAGCAAGCGCAATTCCCGTTGAAGGCTGCGAGCCTCCGTCTCAGAATCAGCTCCCGTTAACACGTCGTCCATGTAGACGTCTCGCTCCAAGATCCTTGCAGCTCGTGGGAAGTTGGAACGCTCATCCTGCGCCAATTGTCGCAGCGTGCGAATGGCCAGGTAGGGGGCGCAGGCCAAGCCGTAAGTGACTGTGTTTAGCTCGTAGTCGCTCACGACTTCCTCCTCGCGACTCCGCCAGAGCAGCCGTTGGAAACGTCGATCCTCCGGATGCACGACTATCTGACGAAACATTTTTTCTACGTCAGCCGTCAAGCAGATGCGATGAACACGCCACCGCAGCAGCACCTGATGCAGACCCGGCAGCAAGTTGGGGCCCACCATCAGGAGGTCGTTCAGTGACTTCCCGGAGCTGGTAACATGGGAGCCGTTGAAAACCACCCGTAGCTTTGTGGTAGTGCTGCTCTCCTTAAGTACTCCGTGGTGAGGCAGGTAGTAGCAGTCGCCTACTGTATAAGTTTTGCTGGTTTTAGTCATATGCACTAATTGTTCATACTCACGTAGGAACGACTGATAGGCTTCTTTGAAGTTGAGGTCCCGACTGCATTTGAACTCCATCCGTTGGAGCATACGGACGGCCCCGGCTCGGGACTCGCCCAGTCCTTGCGTCTCCTTGAACGGGAGGCGCACCATGTAACGCCCGGAGGGAAGTCGCTGGTGAGTGCTCGCGAAATAATCTTCGCACTCCTGGTCCTCCGCCTTGAGGGTGGTTGCCACCTTCACCTCTTCTTGCTCCCAGAACCTCTGGACCATCGGCACGAGGTCGTCCTCCATGGTGCACTGTAGCGTGACGAGTCCACTCGTAGTACGTGGGTCGTCGCGGTTTGGAGTTGCAGCCAAGCCTGATACGATCCAACCCAGAGACGTCCTTTGGGCGATGGGCTCACCCTCTCGCCCCTTTCGAAGGCCGTCTTCCAAAATCAGGGCATAAACGTCGGCACCTAACAGGACATCAATTTGGGTACCGTCCGTGAAGTCCGGATCTGCCAGTGGGAGACCTTGGAGGTGAGGCCAAACACTCGTAGGCTGCTTGACGTGTGGAGTGTAGGCCGTGATCCGCGGCAGCACCAACGCCGTGGTCGTCTGCCGTAAACCGTCACCTCCATGTGACGTGAACTCCAGTTGGATACCTCCCCGCACTCGCTCCTTCCGCTGGTTGCCGATGCCGATCAGGTGCACATTCGACGGTCGTCTTGGTAGTCGCAGCAGTTGCACCAAGGCTTCAGTAGCAAGAGAGACTTCGCTGCCCTGATCAATGAGAGCTCTCACTAATCTTGGTTCGCCGTCTTGAGAGCGCACTACGATCCGGGCAGTGGCTAGCAGGACAGGTGGTAAGTACGCCGCAGCACGAGGTAGGCTCTCCCTCGTCTCGGCCCTCCCCAAATTTACCGCGACTTCCGAACTCTCAGCGGCAGCAGGCGTGGAGGTCGCCTCGTGAATCGAGGTATGGTGTCTCTGCTGGCACTCCTGACACCGCTTGGCGCACTTGCAGTCGGCGACGCGATGTTTGCCCAAACAATTAAAACAGAGACGTTTAGCTAGCAGGACCTCTTTGCGCTCTTTCGGGCCCTTAGCCTTGTAGTCCGCGCAGAACAGAATAAAATGGCCCGCGCCACAGAGACTGCATTGGTCAGAAGAGCTCTTCGATTCGCTCACCTGATGAACCTTGACGTTTCTTTGGGTTACAGGTGGCTTGGAAGTTCTTCCTGCTGGCCCTCGCCGTTGCTCCTCCAAGGCCTCCACGGTGTTGACTCTTCCCTCTACAAATTCCTTTAGCTCGTCGAAGGTCGAGGGCAGTTTGGACTTGCCGTGGAGCGTCTCCCACTCACGCCGTGATTGTGGATCCAGCTTCTCGCTTATGACGTGCACGAGCCAGTCGCCGCTGGCGTCGTAGGGCCTTTTCAGGGCCGCGAGGGCCTCCACAGCATCGCACATGGTATAATAGAAATCCTTGAGTTCCGGCCCGGACTCCTTTGTAAGACTGGGTAAATTAAAGATGGCCGCCATTAGATTCTTGACCGCCAACCGCTGGTTGGAATAACGGTCCTCCAGCACTTTCCATGCTGCTTTAAAGTTTTCTTCCCGCACAGGCATATTGCGCAGGAGTCGTGCGGGCGTCCCCGCTAATGGCGCCGCGCAAGTAATGTAGCCGCTCAGCATCGGTCAAGGTCGCGTCCCGGACCACGAGGGACTCGAACAGGCCTTGAAAGGATGGCCAGTCCTTGTGCAACCCGGTGAAATTAGGCAATGGAATCCGCGGTAACGAGGCCTTCGATCGTCCTACTGCCGCCGTATCCGTTGTAGTCGAATCCTCCCGAGCGGCGCGCTCTACGGCACGCTTCGCGGCCTGCTCCAGGTTGGTGATCTCCTCCAACTTTGCTACAAACAAGGCCTCCTGTTCTAGGAAAATCTCCTCCATCGCCGATGGCTGACCTTCCTTGAAGTACGGGTCGCCTACTAGATCAGGATCGGCGGACATCGCGATCAACTTATCGTGTTGCGCCTCGAATTTAGCCCAATTCTTGCGCAGGGCCCCCAAGCGGGTAGATACGGTCGCCTTGGTGAAATTATTAGCACCTAATTTCTTTAAATTGTCGTATGCACGTGCGATACGACCGTAGAGGTCACGTTGTCCCGCTATGAGATGGCTCATTGTTCTAGAGGTCACGCACGACGGTTACGCCCAACACGCGCGAGGAATCCCGAACGTTCTAGAAACAAATCCAAACGGCGCTGATCCGGCTCGAAGGACCAAAAATGTTTGCAAGACAACGGAAAGCGCTCGTCGCAGGAACGGGAACTCGCGAGAGGATAGTCTGATTTAAGAGCACTGAATTTTCGTCACTAATTTTAATCTTAAGTCTACTCTAGGCACAACTATTTACAGTTTATAATAAAGGTCCGCTATGTACATTTACTACGACTAGTTTACAGTGCAATCGCTTAACGACACTAATTCCTACGCGGTAGGCGATTTAGATAAGCGGCAGCAAAGCACGTGAGTTCGGCCCGAATCACGTAAAGCGAAGCGATTTAAGCGTTAGCAGTTTGAAGGCGGTTTTAAGCGAAACGATTAAGCGTTTTAAGCGGAGTTTTAGCGTGTTACCTGGTGGACGGCTCGTCGACTAGTAGATCGAGGAATTCTCTCTCGATTTCCTCGAATCCACTTGCTCTCCCCCTTCCATCGATCGGTGATCGATGGAAGGGAGCGCAGGATCGATGATCCACATGGACAAGGGGGGATAGAACTATGCGTCACCACGCTTGAGTCAACTCGGTCTCGGGAGATGGCGCAATAAGTACGATTTCTCGAACAAGGTACCTCTTACCAAACACATCCAAGCACATTTGCTGCGGATGATTTTCCTACGGACGGAATACACGAAGAAGACGTAGGAAATTTGGAATATTTTCCAATTATCGAAGGAATTGTAGAAAAAATACATTTCGACACGGACGCAGAACATATTATAGAAGAAGTAAATTTGGACACGGACGCAGAACATATTATAGAAGAAATACATTGCAATGCGGACGAAGAGGAAATTGGAGAAGAAGTGCATTCGAGTCGAACGAATAAGAAATTTTAAGGAAGACTTGATAAATGCACCGAGTCACGTTTTCGGTGAACACAAGGAGTGTCAAAAGTTAGCATACTTCTGTAACAAATACTCTGATCCCAACAGAGTAAACTACGTTCCACAACTGCAAGAAGCTGGTATTTATCAATGTATCGAAGAAGCGATGCAGCCACTTTTCCCTAAAGCTGACAGTTTGCTGCACGGTCTCAATAATAATGCTGTTGAAAGTTTTAATAATATCATAGCTAAATTCATCGGAGGCAAAAGGATCAACTTTGGACGAGGGGGCTCGTATCAGGGTAGAGTCTCCGCTGCAGTCGTCCAATATAACACGAAAGAGGCGTTTAGCAGATTGAGTACGGCAATGAATAAAGAGCCGTCAACCATGATAAGAAAGATGGAAGGACGTCGGAAGCGTGCAGCAGAAAAAGCAATGGAATATAAGAAAGAAGCAAAGGCATCTTCCTTTCGAAATAAAAAACAATCGTGCGACCAGGATTACGGCCCCAGCGCAGAAAAACCAGATATGGAAGAGACAGTATACTCTTCCGAGCGTGAAAGGCACGCGACTACACTCCATGAGTGGCACAAGATACGAGACAAGATCGAAGAGGAAACTCGCGATCAGGCGAATAGCGAAAAGTGGATTGGTTATAGGAAGAAATTATTAACTGCATCCAATTTCGGCAAGGTATGCCGATTACGAGAGACTACACCACGGTCAAATACTGTGAAGAGTATAATGTACCCGCAACTCCAAAAGTTATGTTCTCTCGAATACGGAAGGAAAAATGAGGCAAACGCCTTGAGGCAAATGGAAGAAGAATTAGAAATCAATATTCTATCGTGTGGCCTCTTCATCGATGACACTGTGCCTCACTTAGGTGCAACTCCTGTCGGCCTCGTGGGCCATGATACCATCGTCGAAGTAAAATGTCCTGAATCGGCGAAGGATTTATCGCCTGCTGAAGCAATAAAGCAACTTGTGACCGTCTTCGGTTTGTGAGACGGTCGCCGGTGGGACGGAGAAGGAGTTTGTTGCCGACTCAGTCGGTAAGGCCGGGTTCGTCAAATAAGCAAAGGCGTGTTAAACACTAACAAGGTTTATTCAAGCTGTAATTATGTTTACATTATCTTCCGCGTGACGGTTGCGGGGCGGAGACTCGACTTGGTAAATCGCGACGGCGTGGTTCTCGCGGCGGCGGCGCTGGCGACGAGCTGGGGGATCGAGGATTTGGAGTTTTGTGGAACGTTCTACTCGGAAGGGCCTTAGCAGGCACGATCGTACGAGAGTCGTATAGTGGCGTTCCCGTGTGCAATAGGGCTCTGGCCGATAGCGGCGCGGAGACACCTTACAGGCGAGGTAAAGCACAAGATTTCTCTCGGCCTATTTAGGAAGAGAGGCTGGTTAATGGCACAGCGTGACGATAGGCCAACGCGTGCACACCTCACGGAGTCCAAAAATATGAGCTTCTTGACGGACGGTACGGCGGTGTTACGGCTAATCCGGGCGGAACAAGAGCTATCAGTTTCGCTCCCCGCGGTCCTTATATTGCGAGCCCGTACATCTTCACCCGCGAGACAGCTCGCGGCCGCGCGGCCGCCTAGCGGCCGCGGCGCGCACTCGGCTTATCGGCGCGGCGCCGTACGCCTGCGCGGCGCGTGACGTGACTTCGTCACACCCCCTTCCTACTTCGGGGACGGAAAGCGATCAACGCTTTAGATCGGTTTATTGGGTCCGCTGACCCCTTAAAACTAACGAGTACCAACTTAAAACTACGGGTTGCAACCCCAGGAACCGGGAACTTACTTACTACCCACCACCACTTAACGCTAACTTATCTAGGTTCGCGGGACTTCCGCGGGGGCCGTCGGCCGACGGCTTCGGGTTGCAATTCCGATGCTGCCGTCGCGGTACCGACGGCCCATCACGACGGTGGTCGCGGTGGTTACCGCGTACACCCGCCGTGGGTGCATGGCGGCCGGGTGAAAGACCACCACACCGGGGTGGTCGGCGTCCCATGACCACGGTCGGGTGCGGGCGGCCTCTGGAACGACGGTCCTCTGCTGTGGTGCGGCCGCTGTGGGGCCCCGGCGGCCGGGCGGTACCAGCGGCCCAGCTTCGGGTGCTGTCGCGGGGGGGCCCCTTTGGCCTAGCTGTACCCGCGACAGTGCTGCGGCGATGCCGACCGGTGGTGGCGTGGCCGCTGGTGGGCCCTGGAGGCCTGGCTGAGCCAGCGGCGTGGCGATGGCAGCATCTACCGGCGGTGGTGTGGCCGCTGGGGGGCCCTGAAGGCCTGGCTGAACCAGCGGCGCGGCGATGGCAGCATCTACCGGCGGTGGTGTGGCCGCTGGGGGGCCCTGAAGGCCTGGCTGAACCAGCGGCGGTGTCACTGGTGGCCCGGATGGCTTCCTTCTTCGGGCCGACAGTCTTGGTGCCCGTAGAGTATCGGGGTTCGACGGACTAGCCCGAGTTGCTGTTGCCGATGGTTGGGGCGTTTTCTGCCTGAGGTCCAGCGGCTGTTGGGCCTTGTGAGCGATCCGTCGGCGGCGGGTTATGGCGCCGGCGGGGTCCACGTCCACGGGGTCCCCGGCGGGTTGGGTGACCGTGTCCAACACCGCCACCTCCACGATGGGCTTGCGCCGCGGTGCCAGTATGCGCGGTGATGGGCCCCGGTGCGGCGAGGGTTGCGGGGTGACCCGTACTCGGGCTGGCCATGGCCGGTCCTCGACCACCCTGGCTCGCCGGGGTAGGTGTTCCGGCGGTCCTACCGCTACGGTGCCTAATGGCACGGCTGTGCTGCAACCGGAGCTCTCCGGTCGTGTGGTCTGATTGCGTGGCATCGTGATTGCCAATTGTCTAACCGGGCCGACTTCCTCGGCTTTTATAGCTGCCAGCGTGGCGCTGTTGGTGCCGGTTTCTGGTACTTGTTGTTTGTACGGTTTCAGATCGCTGATGTGCGCACGCGTGGTCTTGCCGCGCGCACCTTTCAGCACTACAACGTTCGGTCCCGTGAATTTGGCAACGGTGTACGGGCCGGCGAATTTCGGAGCTAGCTTTGCATTGAACTGTTTTGCGGCTGCGCTGAGGTGGTGCTCGCGTTTCATCACCTGGTCGCCGATCGTGGGGCGCCACTCTCGGCGCCGCAAGTCGTAGTAATGCTTCTGGTTTTGGTGTGCTTTCGCCAGATTCCACCGCGCTAGTTCAATGCTATCTTTGATACCCGCGAGCCGTTGTTGCCATCCTTGGGCGTCTTCTCGGGTTGGTTCCTCCATTGGGTCTCCGGTGGCCAAGCGTGGGTCGCCGGGAGCCGCGAGCTCTCGGCCAAAGTTTAACGCGGCCGGCGTGCTCCCTGTGGCCTCGTGTCGCGCCGTATTGTAGGCAAACGCGATCTCCGGGAGCCAATTATCCCACGTCGTATGATCCCCGTCGGTAAACTGGGCGATCATTGTTTTGACGACTCGGTTCGCCCTTTCCACTGGATTACATTGCGGAGTGTACGGTGGTGTCTTCCGGTGATCAATGCCATATTCCCGTAGCAGGCCGGTAAATTCACGGCTTTCGAACTGTTTGCCGTTGTCGGTGATGACCCGGCGTGGGCACCCGAAGCGCATGACCACTCGTTCACGAAATGCTTTGGTGACGGCCGGAGCTGTGGCTTGTCGAAGAGGCTGCAGCTCGATCCATTTTGTGAATTTATCTTGCATTACCACGACCACTGTATGGCCTTTCTTCGACCGTGGGAGTGGCCCGACCAAATCGGCCGATACCACGTCCCATGGGTAGGCGGCTGGCGTGGTATGCATAAGTCCGGCTGGTGCTTGCTGCGAGACTTTGTACTCTTGGCATTTCGTACATTGCCTTACGTAGCGGGCCGCATCGCGGAACATTCCTGGCCAGTAGTATTTTCGGGCCAAGCGGGCCGTAGTTTTATTGATGCCTAGATGGCCGGCCGTGGGGGCGTCATGATTGGCCCGTAGTATTTCATCGCGTCGTGCTTGCGGTACACATTGTTTCCATTCATCCTCGGGGTGTCCGCCGGTTGTGTCTGGAAAGTGGCGGTATAGTTCGTCGCCACGAATCTGGTATTCCGGGTGGAGGAGCGGTGTCTCCTCGACGGCTCGTTTCTTGGCTTCATACCATTCTTTGGGTCCCTCTGTGTCTACCGGGGCGATCTCGCCTTGGCGGGAGAGGGCGTCCGCGACGATGTTATTCTCGCCCTTCCGGTATTCGATGTTGAAATCGTACTGCTGGAGCTCCAGGCTCCAGCGTGCCAATCGCCCCGAGGGGCTATCGATGGATTGGAGCCACTTTAATGCTTGGTGGTCGGTGAGGACGGTGAAGGCATATCCTTCCAGGTACGGGCGCATCTTTCTGATGCCCCAGACCACCGCCAAGCATTCTTTCTCCGTGACTGAGTAGTTCCTTTCTGCCGCATTTAGCGTACGGCTTGCATAGGCTACTACTCGTTCTTCGCCATCGTGGTCCTGGGTTAATACGGCACCGAGGCCGCTTTGGCTGGCATCGGTCTGGAGTACGAATGGCCGGTCGAAATCGGGACAGGTCAGTACTGGTGCGGTGGCCAATTGGTGGCGGAGCGTTTCAAACGCGGCTTGGGCTTCTTCGGTCCATGCCCAACGGTTACGTTTCTGGAGAAGCTGGTTCAACGGTGCGGCGGTATCGGAGAACTGCGGGATGTATCTCCTGTACCAGGAGACCATCCCCAGGAAGCGCCTTAATTCGCGCAGGTTCTGCGGTGGAGGCGTGTTGCGGATTGCCTCAACCTTGTCGGGGTCGGTTTTAACTCCGCGGTCTGATACGACGTGTCCGAGGTATTGGAGCTCTGTCTGGCAGAACCGGCATTTTTCCTCGTTTAGGCGGAGTCCCGCTTGCTGTAGTCTGCGCAGTACTTCTCGGAGGTTCTCCAAGTGCTCTTCAAACGTTCGGCCCAGGACAATAATGTCGTCCAAGTATGCAAAGGCCCTTGGCTCTAGGCTGGGTCCAATGATACTATCGAGGAGCCTTTGGAACGTAGCGGGGGCTGAGTGGAGGCCGAACGGCATGACGCGGAACTGGTACAATCCGCGTCCTGGAACGGTAAAGGCCGTTATCGGGCGGCTCTCCTCGGCCAATGGCACTTGCCAGTATCCGTTTGCGAGGTCTAGCGTCGAGATATAGCGCGCCTCGCGTAGTTTATCCAGGGTAGCCTGCACCTGTGGCAGCGGGTAGGCGTCCTTTTCGGAAACTGCATTGACTCGGCGGAAGTCGATGCAGAAGCGTTTCTTCTTCTTGCTGCCTTTCTTGGCGACCATTACAACGGGGGAGCTCCACGGGCTGCTGGAAGGCTCGATTACCCCGTCGGCTAGCATTTGGTCTACCGCCTCGTTAATTAATGCCTGCGTGGCCGGATTTCTGGGCGAATAGCGCTGTTTAATCGGTTCAGTATTCACCCGTAGTCGTATACGGTGCTCGGTAAGGCGAGTTGTCCCTCGCAACTCTCGGAATGGCGGTAACTCTTCAGCTAAGAGTTGTTGCAGAGCGGTTTCCTGGGCCGGCGTGCATCGGCGAATGCCGGGGGCTTCCACTACCGCGGTTTCGGCGTGGCGAGTCCATCTGTGTTCGCCGATCTGTACTTCCAGGCCCAGTTTAGTGAGGACGTCTATGCCTAGTAAGGCGGCATGTGACAATCCAGGCAGGACAGCGTACGTATGTTCAATTCCTTGCCCGTTGATGTGGGCGGGGAGCGTCATTTCGCCCTGCAGCGGTACTTCGGCGCCATCGGCTACGCTGGCCGTGAACGTGGCAGGTCCGAGAACGTATCCTTGTCGTCGGCAGGCGGTGGCGACATCTGGTCGTATAAACGATCTGGTGGCTCCGGTGTCGACCAATGCCCACCATCGCACCCTACCGACTTGGAAGGCGAGGTACAGTCGGGAATCGCTGTCTAGTTGGTTGGCTGAGGCCTTGGCGTCGGGGCGGTTGTGCGGTTGCCTCGTTGGCCGCGCCCTGCCTCGTTTCCCGAGATCGGGTTGCAATCGCACTCTCTCGTGGTGCGTCCGGCGGTGCCGCAGTACGAGCAAAATAATTTGCTTGCTCGTCGGCACTCCTGTCGGCGATGACCGCGTTGTCCGCATCTCCAGCAGCAGGTGTCCCGATCGTAATCGGATTGTACCTCTGCGAGGCTGTGGGTTCGTGGCTGGACCGGACGTTTCTCTGGTCGTCGCTCCGACTTGGAGGCTTCTTTCTCCTCGGCCGTGACTTTGTCTTGGTCTGCGGCTAATTTCATCAATTCGGGCAGTGTTTTGAAATCAGTCCGTTTAATGACCCGCCTGTACTCCGGCCGGAGGTTTCGATAGGCTCGGTGGACCTGCTGCTCCAGCGTATATTTGCCATACTGTTGCATTAACGGGAGCAGGTCTAGTATAAAGTCGGTTGCCGTCTCTTGCGGCCGTTGGACGCGCCTGGTAATCGTTTCCTCGAGCTCGTCTTCATCTTCGGCAGCGAGGAAGAAGGCTCGGAAGTCGGTGACAAAATCGTCCCCCGACTGCCATTCCGTGCGGCGGAGGCGATACCAGCCGAGTGCTCTCCCTTTCAAAATCTCGGAGAGGCACTGTACAATTTGGGTGGGGGTGACCATGTAGCTGTGTTGGAGGTCACCCAGCCGTTGTAAGAATTCGGCCGCTCCTGGGCCACCGTCGTAGCGGGTCCCCCACCTTCGGATTCGTTCCATGGGCGTAGCCTCCGGGGCAATCATGCTGATGCCAGGGCTGTGCGTCAGCAGATTGTGCCCGGTGCCGGTTGCCGTTTCTGGCATGCTGGTGCCTTCGCTGGTTTCACCAGTGGGTTTGGGCGGTGCCATATTATTCGCTCGGCAGTGCGCAGTGACTCTCTGTCTCAGCTCGTCAAGCGTGCCAGTGGCGTCGAGTCCGTAGTCTTCCGCAGCTTTTACTAGGTCTGTCTTTCTTAGTTCGTAGACCCAGCTCACGCCTTGACTCATTCGACCTTCTCCTTTTCGAGTCCCTGTTTGGGCGCCAATTTGTGACCGTCTTCGGTTTGTGAGACGGTCGCCGGTGGGACGGAGAAGGAGTTTGTTGCCGACTCAGTCGGTAAGGCCGGGTTCGTCAAATAAGCAAAGGCGTGTTAAACACTAACAAGGTTTATTCAAGCTGTAATTATGTTTACATTATCTTCCGCGTGACGGTTGCGGGGCGGAGACTCGACTTGGTAAATCGCGACGGCGTGGTTCTCGCGGCGGCGGCGCTGGCGACGAGCTGGGGGATCGAGGATTTGGAGTTTTGTGGAACGTTCTACTCGGAAGGGCCTTAGCAGGCACGATCGTACGAGAGTCGTATAGTGGCGTTCCCGTGTGCAATAGGGCTCTGGCCGATAGCGGCGCGGAGACACCTTACAGGCGAGGTAAAGCACAAGATTTCTCTCGGCCTATTTAGGAAGAGAGGCTGGTTAATGGCACAGCGTGACGATAGGCCAACGCGTGCACACCTCACGGAGTCCAAAAATATGAGCTTCTTGACGGACGGTACGGCGGTGTTACGGCTAATCCGGGCGGAACAAGAGCTATCAGTTTCGCTCGCCGCGGTCCTTATATTGCGAGCCCGTACATCTTCACCCGCGAGACAGCTCGCGGCCGCGCGGCCGCCTAGCGGCCGCGGCGCGCACTCGGCTTATCGGCGCGGCGCCGTACGCCTGCGCGGCGCGTGACGTGACTTCGTCACACCCCCTTCCTACTTCGGGGACGGAAAGCGATCAACGCTTTAGATCGGTTTATTGGGTCCGCTGACCCCTTAAAACTAACGAGTACCAACTTAAAACTACGGGTTGCAACCCCAGGAACCGGGAACTTACTTACTACCCACCACCACTTAACGCTAACTTATCTAGGTTCGCGGGACTTCCGCGGGGGCCGTCGGCCGACGGCTTCGGGTTGCAATTCCGATGCTGCCGTCGCGGTACCGACGGCCCATCACGACGGTGGTCGCGGTGGTTACCGCGTACACCCGCCGTGGGTGCATGGCGGCCGGGTGAAAGACCACCACACCGGGGTGGTCGGCGTCCCATGACCACGGTCGGGTGCGGGCGGCCTCTGGAACGACGGTCCTCTGCTGTGGTGCGGCCGCTGTGGGGCCCCGTCGGCCGGGCGGTACCAGCGGCCCAGCTTCGGGTGCTGTCGCGGGGGGGCCCCTTTGGCCTAGCTGTACCCGCGACAGTGCTGCGGCGATGCCGACCGGTGGTGGCGTGGCCGCTGGTGGGCCCTGGAGGCCTGGCTGAGCCAGCGGCGTGGCGATGGCAGCATCTACCGGCGGTGGTGTGGCCGCTGGGGGGCCCTGAAGGCCTGGCTGAACCAGCGGCGCGGCGATGGCAGCATCTACCGGCGGTGGTGTGGCCGCTGGGGGGCCCTGAAGGCCTGGCTGAACCAGCGGCGGTGTCACTGGTGGCCCGGATGGCTTCCTTCTTCGGGCCGACAGTCTTGGTGCCCGTAGAGTATCGGGGTTCGACGGACTAGCCCGGGTTGCTGTTGCCGATGGTTGGGGCGTTTTCTGCCTGAGGTCCAGCGGCTGTTGGGCCTTGTGAGCGATCCGTCGGCGGCGGGTTATGGCGCCGGCGGGGTCCACGTCCACGGGGTCCCCGGCGGGTTGGGTGACCGTGTCCAACACCGCCACCTCCACGATGGGCTTGCGCCGCGGTGCCAGTATGCGCGGTGGTGGGCCCCGGTGCGGCGAGGGTTGCGGGGTGACCCGTACTCGGGCTGGCCATGGCCGGTCCTCGACCACCCTGGCTCGCCGGGGTAGGTGTTCCGGCGGTCCTACCGCTACGGTGCCTAATGGCACGGCTGTGCTGCAACCGGAGCTCTCCGGTCGTGTGGTCTGATTGCGTGGCATCGTGATTGCCAATTGTCTAACCGGGCCGACTTCCTCGGCTTTTATAGCTGCCAGCGTGGCGCTGTTGGTGCCGGTTTCTGGTACTTGTTGTTTGTACGGTTTCAGATCGCTGATGTGCGCACGCGTGGTCTTGCCGCGCGCACCTTTCAGCACTACAACGTTCGGTCCCGTGAATTTGGCAACGGTGTACGGGCCGGCGAATTTCGGAGCTAGCTTTGCATTGAACTGTTTTGCGGCTGCGCTGAGGTGGTGCTCGCGTTTCATCACCTGGTCGCCGATCGTGGGGCGCCACTCTCGGCGCCGCAAGTCGTAGTAATGCTTCTGGTTTTGGTGTGCTTTCGCCAGATTCCACCGCGCTAGTTCAATGCTATCTTTGATACCCGCGAGCCGTTGTTGCCATCCTTGGGCGTCTTCTCGGGTTGGTTCCTCCATTGGGTCTCCGGTGGCCAAGCGTGGGTCGCCGGGAGCCGCGAGCTCTCGGCCAAAGTTTAACGCGGCCGGCGTGCTCCCTGTGGCCTCGTGTCGCGCCGTATTGTAGGCAAACGCGATCTCCGGGAGCCAATTATCCCACGTCGTATGATCCCCGTCGGTAAACTGGGCGATCATTGTTTTGACGACTCGGTTCGCCCTTTCCACTGGATTACATTGCGGAGTGTACGGTGGTGTCTTCCGGTGATCAATGCCATATTCCCGTAGCAGGCCGGTAAATTCACGGCTTTCGAACTGTTTGCCGTTGTCGGTGATGACCCGGCGTGGGCACCCGAAGCGCATGACCACTCGTTCACGAAATGCTTTGGTGACGGCCGGAGCTGTGGCTTGTCGAAGAGGCTGCAGCTCGATCCATTTTGTGAATTTATCTTGCATTACCACGACCACTGTATGGCCTTTCTTCGACCGTGGGAGTGGCCCGACCAAATCGGCCGATACCACGTCCCATGGGTAGGCGGCTGGCGTGGTATGCATAAGTCCGGCTGGTGCTTGCTGCGAGACTTTGTACTCTTGGCATTTCGTACATTGCCTTACGTAGCGGGCCGCATCGCGGAACATTCCTGGCCAGTAGTATTTTCGGGCCAAGCGGGCCGTAGTTTTATTGATGCCTAGATGGCCGGCCGTGGGGGCGTCATGATTGGCCCGTAGTATTTCATCGCGTCGTGCTTGCGGTACACATTGTTTCCATTCATCCTCGGGGTGTCCGCCGGTTGTGTCTGGAAAGTGGCGGTATAGTTCGTCGCCACGAATCTGGTATTCCGGGTGGAGGAGCGGTGTCTCCTCGACGGCTCGTTTCTTGGCTTCATACCATTCTTTGGGTCCCTCTGTGTCTACCGGGGCGATCTCGCCTTGGCGGGAGAGGGCGTCCGCGACGATGTTATTCTCGCCCTTCCGGTATTCGATGTTGAAATCGTACTGCTGGAGCTCCAGGCTCCAGCGTGCCAATCGCCCCGAGGGGCTATCGATGGATTGGAGCCACTTTAATGCTTGGTGGTCGGTGAGGACGGTGAAGGCATATCCTTCCAGGTACGGGCGCATCTTTCTGATGCCCCAGACCACCGCCAAGCATTCTTTCTCCGTGACTGAGTAGTTCCTTTCTGCCGCATTTAGCGTACGGCTTGCATAGGCTACTACTCGTTCTTCGCCATCGTGGTCCTGGGTTAATACGGCACCGAGGCCGCTTTGGCTGGCATCGGTCTGGAGTACGAATGGCCGGTCGAAATCGGGACAGGTCAGTACTGGTGCGGTGGCCAATTGGTGGCGGAGCGTTTCAAACGCGGCTTGGGCTTCTTCGGTCCATGCCCAACGGTTACGTTTCTGGAGAAGCTGGTTCAACGGTGCGGCGGTATCGGAGAACTGCGGGATGTATCTCCTGTACCAGGAGACCATCCCCAGGAAGCGCCTTAATTCGCGCAGGTTCTGCGGTGGAGGCGTGTTGCGGATTGCCTCAACCTTGTCGGGGTCGGTTTTAACTCCGCGGTCTGATACGACGTGTCCGAGGTATTGGAGCTCTGTCTGGCAGAACCGGCATTTTTCCTCGTTTAGGCGGAGTCCCGCTTGCTGTAGTCTGCGCAGTACTTCTCGGAGGTTCTCCAAGTGCTCTTCAAACGTTCGGCCCAGGACAATAATGTCGTCCAAGTATGCAAAGGCCCTTGGCTCTAGGCTGGGTCCAATGATACTATCGAGGAGCCTTTGGAACGTAGCGGGGGCTGAGTGGAGGCCGAACGGCATGACGCGGAACTGGTACAATCCGCGTCCTGGAACGGTAAAGGCCGTTATCGGGCGGCTCTCCTCGGCCAATGGCACTTGCCAGTATCCGTTTGCGAGGTCTAGCGTCGAGATATAGCGCGCCTCGCGTAGTTTATCCAGGGTAGCCTGCACCTGTGGCAGCGGGTAGGCGTCCTTTTCGGAAACTGCATTGACTCGGCGGAAGTCGATGCAGAAGCGTTTCTTCTTCTTGCTGCCTTTCTTGGCGACCATTACAACGGGGGAGCTCCACGGGCTGCTGGAAGGCTCGATTACCCCGTCGGCTAGCATTTGGTCTACCGCCTCGTTAATTAATGCCTGCGTGGCCGGATTTCTGGGCGAATAGCGCTGTTTAATCGGTTCAGTATTCACCCGTAGTCGTATACGGTGCTCGGTAAGGCGAGTTGTCCCTCGCAACTCTCGGAATGGCGGTAACTCTTCAGCTAAGAGTTGTTGCAGAGCGGTTTCCTGGGCCGGCGTGCATCGGCGAATGCCGGGGGCTTCCACTACCGCGGTTTCGGCGTGGCGAGTCCATCTGTGTTCGCCGATCTGTACTTCCAGGCCCAGTTTAGTGAGGACGTCTATGCCTAGTAAGGCGGCATGTGACAATCCAGGCAGGACAGCGTACGTATGTTCAATTCCTTGCCCGTTGATGTGGGCGGGGAGCGTCATTTCGCCCTGCAGCGGTACTTCGGCGCCATCGGCTACGCTGGCCGTGAACGTGGCAGGTCCGAGAACGTATCCTTGTCGTCGGCAGGCGGTGGCGACATCTGGTCGTATAAACGATCTGGTGGCTCCGGTGTCGACCAATGCCCACCATCGCACCCTACCGACTTGGAAGGCGAGGTACAGTCGGGAATCGCTGTCTAGTTGGTTGTGCGGTTGCCTCGTTGGCCGCGCCCTGCCTCGTTTCCCGAGATCGGGTTGCAATCGCACTCTCTCGTGGTGCGTCCGGCGGTGCCGCAGTACGAGCAAAATAATTTGCTTGCTCGTCGGCACTCCTGTCGGCGATGACCGCGTTGTCCGCATCTCCAGCAGCAGGTGTCCCGATCGTAATCGGATTGTACCTCTGCGAGGCTGTGGGTTCGTGGCTGGACCGGACGTTTCTCTGGTCGTCGCTCCGACTTGGAGGCTTCTTTCTCCTCGGCCGTGACTTTGTCTTGGTCTGCGGCTAATTTCATCAATTCGGGCAGTGTTTTGAAATCAGTCCGTTTAATGACCCGCCTGTACTCCGGCCGGAGGTTTCGATAGGCTCGGTGGACCTGCTGCTCCAGCGTATATTTGCCATACTGTTGCATTAACGGGAGCAGGTCTAGTATAAAGTCGGTTGCCGTCTCTTGCGGCCGTTGGACGCGCCTGGTAATCGTTTCCTCGAGCTCGTCTTCATCTTCGGCAGCGAGGAAGAAGGCTCGGAAGTCGGTGACAAAATCGTCCCACGACTGCCATTCCGTGCGGCGGAGGCGATACCAGCCGAGTGCTCTCCCTTTCAAAATCTCGGAGAGGCACTGTACAATTTGGGTGGGGGTGACCATGTAGCTGTGTTGGAGGTCACCCAGCCGTTGTAAGAATTCGGCCGCTCCTGGGCCACCGTCGTAGCGGGTCCCCCACCTTCGGATTCGTTCCATGGGCGTAGCCTCCGGGGCAATCATGCTGATGCCAGGGCTGTGCGTCAGCAGATTGTGCCCGGTGCCGGTTGCCGTTTCTGGCATGCTGGTGCCTTCGCTGGTTTCACCAGTGGGTTTGGGCGGTGCCATATTATTCGCTCGGCAGTGCGCAGTGACTCTCTGTCTCAGCTCGTCAAGCGTGCCAGTGGCGTCGAGTCCGTAGTCTTCCGCAGCTTTTACTAGGTCTGTCTTTCTTAGTTCGTAGACCCAGCTCACGCCTTGACTCATTCGACCTTCTCCTTTTCGAGTCCCTGTTTGGGCGCCAATTTGTGACCGTCTTCGGTTTGTGAGACGGTCGCCGGTGGGACGGAGAAGGAGTTTGTTGCCGACTCAGTCGGTAAGGCCGGGTTCGTCAAATAAGCAAAGGCGTGTTAAACACTAACAAGGTTTATTCAAGCTGTAATTATGTTTACATTATCTTCCGCGTGACGGTTGCGGGGCGGAGACTCGACTTGGTAAATCGCGACGGCGTGGTTCTCGCGGCGGCGGCGCTGGCGACGAGCTGGGGGATCGAGGATTTGGAGTTTTGTGGAACGTTCTACTCGGAAGGGCCTTAGCAGGCACGATCGTACGAGAGTCGTATAGTGGCGTTCCCGTGTGCAATAGGGCTCTGGCCGATAGCGGCGCGGAGACACCTTACAGGCGAGGTAAAGCACAAGATTTCTCTCGGCCTATTTAGGAAGAGAGGCTGGTTAATGGCACAGCGTGACGATAGGCCAACGCGTGCACACCTCACGGAGTCCAAAAATATGAGCTTCTTGACGGACGGTACGGCGGTGTTACGGCTAATCCGGGCGGAACAAGAGCTATCAGTTTCGCTCCCCGCGGTCCTTATATTGCGAGCCCGTACATCTTCACCCGCGAGACAGCTCGCGGCCGCGCGGCCGCCTAGCGGCCGCGGCGCGCACTCGGCTTATCGGCGCGGCGCCGTACGCCTGCGCGGCGCGTGACGTGACTTCGTCACACCCCCTTCCTACTTCGGGGACGGAAAGCGATCAACGCTTTAGATCGGTTTATTGGGTCCGCTGACCCCTTAAAACTAACGAGTACCAACTTAAAACTACGGGTTGCAACCCCAGGAACCGGGAACTTACTTACTACCCACCACCACTTAACGCTAACTTATCTAGGTTCGCGGGACTTCCGCGGGGGCCGTCGGCCGACGGCTTCGGGTTGCAATTCCGATGCTGCCGTCGCGGTACCGACGGCCCATCACGACGGTGGTCGCGGTGGTTACCGCGTACACCCGCCGTGGGTGCATGGCGGCCGGGTGAAAGACCACCACACCGGGGTGGTCGGCGTCCCATGACCACGGTCGGGTGCGGGCGGCCTCTGGAACGACGGTCCTCTGCTGTGGTGCGGCCGCTGTGGGGCCCCGTCGGCCGGGCGGTACCAGCGGCCCAGCTTCGGGTGCTGTCGCGGGGGGGCCCCTTTGGCCTAGCTGTACCCGCGACAGTGCTGCGGCGATGCCGACCGGTGGTGGCGTGGCCGCTGGTGGGCCCTGGAGGCCTGGCTGAGCCAGCGGCGTGGCGATGGCAGCATCTACCGGCGGTGGTGTGGCCGCTGGGGGGCCCTGAAGGCCTGGCTGAACCAGCGGCGCGGCGATGGCAGCATCTACCGGCGGTGGTGTGGCCGCTGGGGGGCCCTGAAGGCCTGGCTGAACCAGCGGCGGTGTCACTGGTGGCCCGGATGGCTTCCTTCTTCGGGCCGACAGTCTTGGTGCCCGTAGAGTATCGGGGTTCGACGGACTAGCCCGGGTTGCTGTTGCCGATGGTTGGGGCGTTTTCTGCCTGAGGTCCAGCGGCTGTTGGGCCTTGTGAGCGATCCGTCGGCGGCGGGTTATGGCGCCGGCGGGGTCCACGTCCACGGGGTCCCCGGCGGGTTGGGTGACCGTGTCCAACACCGCCACCTCCACGATGGGCTTGCGCCGCGGTGCCAGTATGCGCGGTGGTGGGCCCCGGTGCGGCGAGGGTTGCGGGGTGACCCGTACTCGGGCTGGCCATGGCCGGTCCTCGACCACCCTGGCTCGCCGGGGTAGGTGTTCCGGCGGTCCTACCGCTACGGTGCCTAATGGCACGGCTGTGCTGCAACCGGAGCTCTCCGGTCGTGTGGTCTGATTGCGTGGCATCGTGATTGCCAATTGTCTAACCGGGCCGACTTCCTCGGCTTTTATAGCTGCCAGCGTGGCGCTGTTGGTGCCGGTTTCTGGTACTTGTTGTTTGTACGGTTTCAGATCGCTGATGTGCGCACGCGTGGTCTTGCCGCGCGCACCTTTCAGCACTACAACGTTCGGTCCCGTGAATTTGGCAACGGTGTACGGGCCGGCGAATTTCGGAGCTAGCTTTGCATTGAACTGTTTTGCGGCTGCGCTGAGGTGGTGCTCGCGTTTCATCACCTGGTCGCCGATCGTGGGGCGCCACTCTCGGCGCCGCAAGTCGTAGTAATGCTTCTGGTTTTGGTGTGCTTTCGCCAGATTCCACCGCGCTAGTTCAATGCTATCTTTGATACCCGCGAGCCGTTGTTGCCATCCTTGGGCGTCTTCTCGGGTTGGTTCCTCCATTGGGTCTCCGGTGGCCAAGCGTGGGTCGCCGGGAGCCGCGAGCTCTCGGCCAAAGTTTAACGCGGCCGGCGTGCTCCCTGTGGCCTCGTGTCGCGCCGTATTGTAGGCAAACGCGATCTCCGGGAGCCAATTATCCCACGTCGTATGATCCCCGTCGGTAAACTGGGCGATCATTGTTTTGACGACTCGGTTCGCCCTTTCCACTGGATTACATTGCGGAGTGTACGGTGGTGTCTTCCGGTGATCAATGCCATATTCCCGTAGCAGGCCGGTAAATTCACGGCTTTCGAACTGTTTGCCGTTGTCGGTGATGACCCGGCGTGGGCACCCGAAGCGCATGACCACTCGTTCACGAAATGCTTTGGTGACGGCCGGAGCTGTGGCTTGTCGAAGAGGCTGCAGCTCGATCCATTTTGTGAATTTATCTTGCATTACCACGACCACTGTATGGCCTTTCTTCGACCGTGGGAGTGGCCCGACCAAATCGGCCGATACCACGTCCCATGGGTAGGCGGCTGGCGTGGTATGCATAAGTCCGGCTGGTGCTTGCTGCGAGACTTTGTACTCTTGGCATTTCGTACATTGCCTTACGTAGCGGGCCGCATCGCGGAACATTCCTGGCCAGTAGTATTTTCGGGCCAAGCGGGCCGTAGTTTTATTGATGCCTAGATGGCCGGCCGTGGGGGCGTCATGATTGGCCCGTAGTATTTCATCGCGTCGTGCTTGCGGTACACATTGTTTCCATTCATCCTCGGGGTGTCCGCCGGTTGTGTCTGGAAAGTGGCGGTATAGTTCGTCGCCACGAATCTGGTATTCCGGGTGGAGGAGCGGTGTCTCCTCGACGGCTCGTTTCTTGGCTTCATACCATTCTTTGGGTCCCTCTGTGTCTACCGGGGCGATCTCGCCTTGGCGGGAGAGGGCGTCCGCGACGATGTTATTCTCGCCCTTCCGGTATTCGATGTTGAAATCGTACTGCTGGAGCTCCAGGCTCCAGCGTGCCAATCGCCCCGAGGGGCTATCGATGGATTGGAGCCACTTTAATGCTTGGTGGTCGGTGAGGACGGTGAAGGCATATCCTTCCAGGTACGGGCGCATCTTTCTGATGCCCCAGACCACCGCCAAGCATTCTTTCTCCGTGACTGAGTAGTTCCTTTCTGCCGCATTTAGCGTACGGCTTGCATAGGCTACTACTCGTTCTTCGCCATCGTGGTCCTGGGTTAATACGGCACCGAGGCCGCTTTGGCTGGCATCGGTCTGGAGTACGAATGGCCGGTCGAAATCGGGACAGGTCAGTACTGGTGCGGTGGCCAATTGGTGGCGGAGCGTTTCAAACGCGGCTTGGGCTTCTTCGGTCCATGCCCAACGGTTACGTTTCTGGAGAAGCTGGTTCAACGGTGCGGCGGTATCGGAGAACTGCGGGATGTATCTCCTGTACCAGGAGACCATCCCCAGGAAGCGCCTTAATTCGCGCAGGTTCTGCGGTGGAGGCGTGTTGCGGATTGCCTCAACCTTGTCGGGGTCGGTTTTAACTCCGCGGTCTGATACGACGTGTCCGAGGTATTGGAGCTCTGTCTGGCAGAACCGGCATTTTTCCTCGTTTAGGCGGAGTCCCGCTTGCTGTAGTCTGCGCAGTACTTCTCGGAGGTTCTCCAAGTGCTCTTCAAACGTTCGGCCCAGGACAATAATGTCGTCCAAGTATGCAAAGGCCCTTGGCTCTAGGCTGGGTCCAATGATACTATCGAGGAGCCTTTGGAACGTAGCGGGGGCTGAGTGGAGGCCGAACGGCATGACGCGGAACTGGTACAATCCGCGTCCTGGAACGGTAAAGGCCGTTATCGGGCGGCTCTCCTCGGCCAATGGCACTTGCCAGTATCCGTTTGCGAGGTCTAGCGTCGAGATATAGCGCGCCTCGCGTAGTTTATCCAGGGTAGCCTGCACCTGTGGCAGCGGGTAGGCGTCCTTTTCGGAAACTGCATTGACTCGGCGGAAGTCGATGCAGAAGCGTTTCTTCTTCTTGCTGCCTTTCTTGGCGACCATTACAACGGGGGAGCTCCACGGGCTGCTGGAAGGCTCGATTACCCCGTCGGCTAGCATTTGGTCTACCGCCTCGTTAATTAATGCCTGCGTGGCCGGATTTCTGGGCGAATAGCGCTGTTTAATCGGTTCAGTATTCACCCGTAGTCGTATACGGTGCTCGGTAAGGCGAGTTGTCCCTCGCAACTCTCGGAATGGCGGTAACTCTTCAGCTAAGAGTTGTTGCAGAGCGGTTTCCTGGGCCGGCGTGCATCGGCGAATGCCGGGGGCTTCCACTACCGCGGTTTCGGCGTGGCGAGTCCATCTGTGTTCGCCGATCTGTACTTCCAGGCCCAGTTTAGTGAGGACGTCTATGCCTAGTAAGGCGGCATGTGACAATCCAGGCAGGACAGCGTACGTATGTTCAATTCCTTGCCCGTTGATGTGGGCGGGGAGCGTCATTTCGCCCTGCAGCGGTACTTCGGCGCCATCGGCTACGCTGGCCGTGAACGTGGCAGGTCCGAGAACGTATCCTTGTCGTCGGCAGGCGGTGGCGACATCTGGTCGTATAAACGATCTGGTGGCTCCGGTGTCGACCAATGCCCACCATCGCACCCTACCGACTTGGAAGGCGAGGTACAGTCGGGAATCGCTGTCTAGTTGGTTGTGCGGTTGCCTCGTTGGCCGCGCCCTGCCTCGTTTCCCGAGATCGGGTTGCAATCGCACTCTCTCGTGGTGCGTCCGGCGGTGCCGCAGTACGAGCAAAATAATTTGCTTGCTCGTCGGCACTCCTGTCGGCGATGACCGCGTTGTCCGCATCTCCAGCAGCAGGTGTCCCGATCGTAATCGGATTGTACCTCTGCGAGGCTGTGGGTTCGTGGCTGGACCGGACGTTTCTCTGGTCGTCGCTCCGACTTGGAGGCTTCTTTCTCCTCGGCCGTGACTTTGTCTTGGTCTGCGGCTAATTTCATCAATTCGGGCAGTGTTTTGAAATCAGTCCGTTTAATGACCCGCCTGTACTCCGGCCGGAGGTTTCGATAGGCTCGGTGGACCTGCTGCTCCAGCGTATATTTGCCATACTGTTGCATTAACGGGAGCAGGTCTAGTATAAAGTCGGTTGCCGTCTCTTGCGGCCGTTGGACGCGCCTGGTAATCGTTTCCTCGAGCTCGTCTTCATCTTCGGCAGCGAGGAAGAAGGCTCGGAAGTCGGTGACAAAATCGTCCCACGACTGCCATTCCGTGCGGCGGAGGCGATACCAGCCGAGTGCTCTCCCTTTCAAAATCTCGGAGAGGCACTGTACAATTTGGGTGGGGGTGACCATGTAGCTGTGTTGGAGGTCACCCAGCCGTTGTAAGAATTCGGCCGCTCCTGGGCCACCGTCGTAGCGGGTCCCCCACCTTCGGATTCGTTCCATGGGCGTAGCCTCCGGGGCAATCATGCTGATGCCAGGGCTGTGCGTCAGCAGATTGTGCCCGGTGCCGGTTGCCGTTTCTGGCATGCTGGTGCCTTCGCTGGTTTCACCAGTGGGTTTGGGCGGTGCCATATTATTCGCTCGGCAGTGCGCAGTGACTCTCTGTCTCAGCTCGTCAAGCGTGCCAGTGGCGTCGAGTCCGTAGTCTTCCGCAGCTTTTACTAGGTCTGTCTTTCTTAGTTCGTAGACCCAGCTCACGCCTTGACTCATTCGACCTTCTCCTTTTCGAGTCCCTGTTTGGGCGCCAATTTGTGACCGTCTTCGGTTTGTGAGACGGTCGCCGGTGGGACGGAGAAGGAGTTTGTTGCCGACTCAGTCGGTAAGGCCGGGTTCGTCAAATAAGCAAAGGCGTGTTAAACACTAACAAGGTTTATTCAAGCTGTAATTATGTTTACATTATCTTCCGCGTGACGGTTGCGGGGCGGAGACTCGACTTGGTAAATCGCGACGGCGTGGTTCTCGCGGCGGCGGCGCTGGCGACGAGCTGGGGGATCGAGGATTTGGAGTTTTGTGGAACGTTCTACTCGGAAGGGCCTTAGCAGGCACGATCGTACGAGAGTCGTATAGTGGCGTTCCCGTGTGCAATAGGGCTCTGGCCGATAGCGGCGCGGAGACACCTTACAGGCGAGGTAAAGCACAAGATTTCTCTCGGCCTATTTAGGAAGAGAGGCTGGTTAATGGCACAGCGTGACGATAGGCCAACGCGTGCACACCTCACGGAGTCCAAAAATATGAGCTTCTTGACGGACGGTACGGCGGTGTTACGGCTAATCCGGGCGGAACAAGAGCTATCAGTTTCGCTCGCCGCGGTCCTTATATTGCGAGCCCGTACATCTTCACCCGCGAGACAGCTCGCGGCCGCGCGGCCGCCTAGCGGCCGCGGCGCGCACTCGGCTTATCGGCGCGGCGCCGTACGCCTGCGCGGCGCGTGACGTGACTTCGTCACAAACTTCCTGCAATAAGGCGTATTTTCCGTGGTGATGAAATGAATAAAATTCATCACTACTATTATCAAGTGCAAGGACAATTGCACATAACGAAAAGGCAACGGGCTTTATTCTGTTTATGGACGCCGAAAGGAATAAAGGTTACAACAGTATCACGAGATGATCGATTCTGGGCAACAGAGATGGAGGAAAAACTGAGAAAGTTCTATGAGGACTGCATGTTGCCAGAAATTGTAGATAGTAGATACAATCGACAACAGCCGATTAGAGAACCTCCGTACATAAAAATTGGAAGAGCAGGTACAAGTACACAAGAAAGTACAGAAAACGATGGATGACAACATCGCAATAGCACCGGCGAGTGCAATCAGCGCATATGAAGAGCTGTCGAATAATCAATTGCTATTCAAGGTCACTATTGCACCGGCGAGTGCAATCAGCGCATATGAAGAGCTGTCGAATAATCAATTGCAATCCAAAGTGACTATTGCACCGGCGAGTGCAATCAGCGCATATGAAGAGCTGTCGAATAATCAATTGCAATCCAAAGTGACTATTGCACCGGCGAGTGCAATCAGCGCATATGAAGAGCTGTCGAATAAGCAATGTTCCAAAATGTAAGTATAAGCATGTAGTTTACAAAGTATGTAGAAGATACATACGGAGAGTGAAGAGGACCGTCTATGACGGGGGTGGTGGTGGGTCTCTTCACACTCTCCTAATAATAAATACCTGTAGCTATTCTTTCATATCAAGTGGAAATGACATGTATAAAAGCGTAAGTATGACACATACTTTTGTTATGCAAATAATTGGATTAATTAGAAATTATCATGAATGTTTATTTCATATATGAATTTGCTTTAGATATTTCCACCAACCAGTATCAAAGGTGAAAATCATGCTCTATGAAGCGAGGAAAGGAAGACAGTCTTCTCCGCAAGCATAAAGATAAGTAAATAACATACATACATTTAGATTTTTATTGCATTCAGATCGATTACACCTCGTTATAACTTTTTATCACAGGTTCTATGACAACTAACTGTAATCGAAAGAAGTCGGTACCATTCAAAGAAAATATTTATGAGAAATAGGAAACAATAATAATGGATTCTTCAGAAAGTGTAAGTATCAGTTTTTACATTCAAGTGGTATAAACACAAAAGTAATTTTTATTAAATTCATTTATTTTTACAGATCAAACCAGGGTGTACATATGTACACTGGGTTCAGAAATATCGTTGCAAGTGCCAAAAATGCAGGGTGGAGCAAGTACCCCTTCCATGACAGAAAATATAACCTATGTATCTGTTATATGACAATAAATGTTTATTATCTATTTCGTCCTTTTACGCTACATTTGTGAACTTTTTATCATCCTTCCTAAACATTATTATTACGCCGCAACAGTATCTTTAGGAAATCGGGTCTAGCGTATAGGTTATATTTTCTGTCAGTTCAAGGACAGAAAATCTGCTCCTCAAAGTGACAGAAAATATAACCTATACGCTAGACCCGATTTCCTAAAGATACTATTGCGGCGTAATAATAATATTTCGGAAGGATGATAAAAAGTTCACAAATGTAGCGCAAAAGAACGAAATTGCCGCTAAACATGTATTGTCACATAACAGATACATAGCTTATATTTTCTGTCACTTTGAGGAGGGGACCACATAATAATCACGCGCATCCATCCTGCGCATTTTCATTAGCCCCAATTCAACATCCAACACAATTTTATACTATAATGTTTGTTCATAACTGCTTTCTGCATAAGACGTTTAATTATCTTGTAATAAGCGTATTTCATGTTCTGTTTCAGTGTTTTGCTAATAAAAAAATGTCTAACCTAACATATTTCATTTTCTGGGGATATCCCCTCATCTATTTTTCCTTTTCACTTATACCCCCCCCCCCCCCCCCCCATAAACATGACTCATGTATGAAAGAAGCTAATTGTCTTTAATTCACGAAAAAAGTTCACATGCAAAGATTGTGAAATTAACTTTGCTAGTTCCAATTGTATTCTCGTTCTGCGCTCGAACACTGATTTCTCTGTTTCACGAAAAAAATTAAAGAAGTTCACATGCAAAGATTGTGAAATCAACTTTGCTAATTCCAATTGTATTCTCGTTCTCCGCTCGAACACTGATTCCTCTGTCACTTTTTATACTTGACATTCCTTTATTGGCCACAAATCAATTCAGTGCTCAGATTTTCAACTTCGGTTTTAAGGAATTAGCGGGCGTTGTATAAGAAAAAGCTATGAAGTAGGAGAGGCCTGCAATTGACACAAAAACTTTTATAAGAGGGACATCTTCTGTTAAAAATGTCGTATGAAGATAATAAAAACTTGGTAGAGACTAATTTAAACGAATCAAAGTCGGTAATAGATTAATAATAGCACATTCGGCAACCTGCACTAGTGCGCACTGAATGCGAACTTTTTCGCTTCCAATTGGTGAAAATTCGCACCCAGTGCGCACCATTGCGACCGTCCGAATACGCTGTAAGAGAGATGCGGAGAATATGAAACATTTTTTTTTCAGTCGACTTCATAGCTTTTTCTTATACAACGCCCGCTAATTCCTTAAAACCGGAGCTGAAAATCTGAGCACTGAATTGATTTGTGGCCAATAAAGGAATGTCAAGTATAAAAAGTGACAGAGGAATCAGTGTTCGAGCGGAGAACGAGAATACAATTGGAATTAGCAAAGTTGATTTCACAATCTTTGCATGAGAACTTCTTTAATTTTTTTCGTGAAACAGAGAACTCAGTGTTCGAGCGCAGAACGAGAATACAATTGGAACTAGCAAAGTTAATTTCACAATCTTTGCATGTGAACTTTTTTCGTGAATTAAAGAGAATTAGCTTCTTTCATACATGAGTCATGTTTATGGGGGGGGGGGGGGGGGAGGATTTCATCACTTTTTTCATATAAATTACTAAGTGCTCATACATACAGCTAAATCTAACGTAGAAGTACAAATAATACTGTTTTTTGTCCTCGACTTTTTCATGTATTTGAGGGGGGTAGGGCAGAGGAGGGACATTATAAGATTTCTGGAAAAGGTTGACGGAAAGAACCCCGTGGTGGTGAAAATTGTACCCAATCAGCAATAATCAATAAAAATATTACCCATTACCACAAATCCAAACGACTTGAAATCAGTCACTCGCGGTTTTACGAATATTAACTACCCTGATAACCAGATGACTGCAATCTGACGTCAGATTGGCAGCAGGGTCTGCCGTGAGAGCGCAGAGCCTGACGTCAGATCCGTAGTCATCTGTGACCGCATTCGGCTGCGTCCTGAGGTACAGGGCCTGACATCAGGACCTGACGTCAGATGGGCAGCAGATCCGCAGCAGATTCTGTCGTTCGCCTGACACGTATAATAGCGCCATCTGAGATTCAGAATTGGCAAACAATTCCCTACGCGTGACGTCACATGCACGTGGCTACGCACCAACACATACGATTGCTATAGGTGTATCCCCCCACCCATTCTACTGCGCGCAGGGAATTAGTAATCAGCAGTTTTGGAGCTGATTATATTCACATAACCTACGAGGTTTATTAAATAATAAGTTTTCAATTTATATGTAGATATTTATTTTCAAAAACCAGTGGCACATATACATAATTAACCCTGAAAACAAATACAATATTAGTGTAAAATTGGAATGATACTGGGAATGTACCAATCCATGAGTATTTTATTAAACGGGCGCTGAAAAGTGCCGATTGATGTTCATTGTGAACGTCGAGAGTGTTCGCGTTTTAATAAATTAAAATAGGCACTGAAAAGTACCGTTTGGTTTCTTCGCCACTGTAAAAGGAGACACGTCTCGACTTTTAATGGGCACATCCTTCCTTCACACGTCAGCTTCTTCGGGCTGCTGGTCGTCCGTCCACAAATGGCGGCGCATTCGAGATGCAGTCGAGGCTGCCGTCGCGCGTGGACCATTCCTCCTGCTCCGAACCCTCTCCTTGGCGGCTCGAAGCGCCTGCTGCATCAGCCGCTGAAAGTCCGATCGGAGCGGCTTGATGTAATGAGGGTTCTCCGACACTGCTTCTGAAAAAATAATGCACGCAAAGTACGTTAGCATACTTATGCATAAAAACATGGAAATGCTTATTGCTTCGTACCGTAGATCGCCATCATGATCCGGGTGTTATATAACGGCCTTTGGCCTGTTCGGCCGAACCACGTGAACGACCGTGTCACGTCGTCGACCAGCACTTCCTTCAGGCAAAGGCCGACCGCTTCCTTCAGGCAGTACCCACCCACGTATTTTAAATATTGAATCTAAACAAAGTAAGTAAAGATTGATGTAAGTATGTATCATATAAAATTAAATAAGAGCATAATTTCATTTTCGCTTACAACGTTGGAATAACTGTCGTCATCGATGTTCTCGAAACAGTCCACCTCCTCCGGTGACGATAGCGGAATGACAGCTGGTTTCTGTGGTGGACCGTTATGGGTGGGCTGCACGTGTCGGAGAATACTTCCCAACAGAGTATTCATTCTTCTGCAAACAGAACGGATGGAGACGTAACGTATTAATAAACACGATGCATCCGATACTTACTTTAGCTCCGCCTCGACACGCGCCGTTCGATCTTCCAGGCTCCTGCGAACATGAACATTTATAATAGAAAACTACACACTATTAATATTTTTATAACAAAAAAAAAGAAACATGTAAATTTACCCATTAGCAGAAGGTTGGATCCGCAGTGTATGGTGCTGCAACGACTCATTTTGGATGACTGTGGCGCGTGCAGATGTTGTCCCTGGATCGTGATGATCCATGAATGCTGCGGGGGCAGTGAAGTGTTCAAGTGAACTGGCAGCAGAAGTGTTCTGAAACATAAAAACGTTACTTGGGTTAGTCGTAGAAAAACCCTTTGACGTTGTTGGAACGTTTTCTTCCTGCAGGATCATCCTCAAATCGTGGATGTCCTGCTCGACTCCCTGTTCCGGTGCGGATGACGTCTTTTTCTTTCTCGGAGCTTCCTCCTCCGAAGAAGTCGTCTGATATCTCGCTGGTTTGGAGACCACACGCTTCTCTCGCTGCGACATGTCAACCTGTGAGCAAAAGTACATATTACAATACTTAGCAAAGGCGTGTTAGCTGTTTTTCCTTTTTTACATGCATACATGCAATATTAACCTAACCCAAACCTCAAGACGAACCCAGGTAATGTATTACTCAATAATCCAAGTGTAACTCAACAAAGGTTATAACAGTATAAAACGTGAAAAAATGACCTATGAAGAAATATTCGAACCAAACGATAAAATAACTCATCACCAGAGATTAACAAGGATACGTGTAAATATAATATTACTTATGAAGAGCAATACAAAAGGAAACTACAGTACAAAAGAAGAAAATGTAAATATTATAGAGCATGCCACTCACCAGAAAAATAATCGTAACTTACCAAAAACAAGAGACGAGACTAGAAAGGGAAGAGATAATTTTTTTTTTTTTTTTTTTTTTACATGGTGGAAATCCCTAACGGATACCCCACCCCCCACGGCAGGGGTGAGATTATGTGGGGCTTGCACCCACTAAAACCACCATGGTGACCGCCCGACGCGAGAAGCTACACAAGGTAGGGGGACTGGCAGCGAGATACATCTAGCGAAAATAAAGGTGGAACAATTTAAATACTATGGATCTTACGGCTTCTCGCTGTGCGTAATAACAGCAACGATATACCTACGGGGTTCTGAGGGGTTTGTGTCAGTGGACATACTACAGCGAAAAGGCATTCTGTAACATTTTCCACGAACCTGATCGGGGGAGATATATAAAATTTCAGGGCTCAATGTGGTGCATTTATATATGCCAAGAGCCGAAGACTCTATGCCGACATCATAAAAATTATCGACTTCTAAAAATTTTTTAATACCCAAACGATACGAGTCTTTGTCCATGTCAATATTGAAAATTATGCAGATCGAGCCAGCGTCTGAGATGCAACAATTATCGCGTACATTTGTGCCTAGACATATGTTATTGAATTCTATCTTACGGTACTGAGAACAATTGGTGTCGTTAGTAAGGGGCCTAGATACGTGAATAGAAAAATCGACATTACGATGAATGTTTGTGCCATGAGATTGTATCTCCCTCATCCTGTTGGAAAATTGTTGGAGAGGAAGAGAGGGCTTATTAAGAAATTTTTTAAAAATGGACATGTTGTTTTCATAGGGAAAAGCAGAACATGAATCTAAATTACCAAAACGTCTGACGTCGTTGGCTAAGTGAAGAAGACCATGGACGTTATAACTGTTAAAAGTCGGGCCGTATAGTGGTTCGTTACGAAGAACAAATTTCTCCAAAGCTGACTCCGCGAATCTCAAGTGTGGACTCGATGGAGATTCTGAAACCAAAATCCTTATGGCCGCATGTAAAATTAAGAAGTGCTTGTATATTTCATCGTTAAGTACACCATACAGTACAACTGGCCCTGTATATAGAAGAAACTGACGAAACTCGGTCGCCTTATATTTACAATATTCCTCAATAACTCTGGGACGTCTGGCAAAGTCCAAGGGACAATATCTTGCGAGACTGTTGAGTCTCGTAGATATCACAGAAATGTTCAGTGCGGGCAATTTTGAGAGAAATGTAAAGCTTCCAGATACCCATGCGGACAAAAGTTTCTTCATTACGCCCAAGCATACAAGATGCATATACTCGAACGGAACTTGTGAAACCATTCCCATCGGTAGCGATGCCAATGGGCTTGGACCTTGTTTGTGGTGGTTCTGGTGTAATGACTGTCACCTCAGAATGAACGAGAATTTGAAACAAACGCGATCTAGGAAGTAGAGTCCCGACCAATCACGAATTTCCGCCAGGCGGTGCAGCCAATCCGAGCGTTCGATTTCAAAGCACAAAGGATACCACGTCGGACAAAGGGTACCACGAGGTAATATTTTGGCGGTACAGTGGGCTACGCTCGGATTGGCTGCACCGCCTGGCGGAAATTCGTGATTGGTCGGGACTCTACTTCCTAGATCGCGTTTGTTTCAAATTCTCGTTCATTCTGAGGTGACAGTCATCGACGACAGAACCGAAGAATTTCCAGTGCTTTACGAAAATCTATACCAAGCATCCAGAAGCCGTAAGTAATTATGAAATTTAATAATTTCAAATTGTCAACGTCGCGGAAACCCGGACACGCACTATCGGCGAGGCAAAAACGTAGGGTTATGCGCGAAATACGTAATCTACGCGAGCGATACCGTTCTGAACGTAACACCGTCAGTAAAGAAGCGGGGAATACCTCTAACGTGCAAGATGCTCCCAGCACATCTGAGTTGTAATTCGTCCGTTCCTGTTCATTTAATCCCCGACAGATTCAGTGCTAGGCGCGATATAAATGTAGAAGACGCCGGTTCTTCTACTTCCACGTCACGCGTTTCTACTACCCACGATCGAGTTTCATTGTCGTGTGCTACCTCCTCCGAGTCATCTTTTCGCCAAAGATTAGCGTCTTGTTTCGTAGACAGCAATTTAACACACGTTCAAGGAAATAATATATTATCTCTCCTTCGAACGCATTCCTGTTTTTCCCAGTTGCCTCAGGATGTTAGAACACTTCTCGATACGCCGCGTAATCCTGCTGTTACATTCGTTGTGGAACCAGGAGAATATATTCATTTCGATCTGGAAACAGAAATTGTTAGAAGTCTCCCAAATACTTTGTCCGTATCTTTTGTTAGAGAGTTAGAATTAGATTTTCATACCGACGGATGTCGTGTGGACAAAGGTTCCATTCAGTTCTGGCCCATCCAATGTAGGGTTTCAAATATTCCCCGTATGAAACCGATAGTTGTAGGAATCTATAAAGGACGTCATAAACCACGCAACCCCAATATTTTCTTAGAGAAATTTATTGCAGACGTCGAAGCGATCATGTCCAATGGAGGTATAAATTTTCATGCCAGTAAGTTGCCCATACGTCTGAGATGTTTCATAGCTGACGCACCAGCTCGAGCATTTGTGTTGAATCATTTTGGACATATGTCTCAATATCCCTGTTCCAAATGTATGGTTTTCGGTACCCTGAACGGTAAACATTATGCCTTCGATGGTATAGGTCATTCTCCTCGTACCGATGAGGAATACCCTAAACGGTGTTACGTGCCGACGAAAAATTTAAAAATTTTGAAACTCAATCTAAGACATTGACAATTGATCCAACCACCTAGGTGTGTTACGGGATATCCCTCGAGCAATTGTCAATGATTTATTAACCAGAGCTTTTTATAGTAATAATTTAATCCGATTCAAAGCCTGTCACGCCACGGTATATTCTCATGGAAGATTATTGTCAGCGATCTTCCAACGCTGTCGACGTTCTTAGAATGCGTGGTGATAAGCCCTTCGAAGCATTGTAGTAGACCATTTTATATTTTTCTTCCCTGTTAAATTTTATCACACCATCATTGACATCTGATCCTACCATTGAGTGTTGCGGGAGTTTCCCTCGATCGATTATCAATGATTTATAAACCGTATTATAATAATAATTTTATACGAGCCGTTACGCCACTGCGTTCTTCCATACTTCCAACACCGTCAACGTTCTTAGAACGCCGTGCGCGATAACAACTTGGATGCTGGGAACGTTCCGAGCGACGACGGTTGGGCCCGTGTGCATGAGGTGCAGAGTCAGTAATTTTGGCGCTCTTTGTGCAAAGGCCCGAGTGCTCGGGCCTACCCTGCAAACGCTCGGGGCAGTCGGCCGTTAAGTCGCTTAGTGCGTAGTCGCTCTGTCCGAGGGACATCGCTATTTTTATTAATAAGCGCTTGAGCCAGAGTTCCAGTGCGTCCTAGTGATCGTGGAAAGACTCAGTTCCCTCGTAGTTAATATATAATTACTTATCATTTTATTCAAAATTTACTATTTAGGGCAGTCGGCCGTTAAGTCGCTTAGTGCGTAGTCGCTCTGTCCGAGGGACATCACTGTTAATAAAATAGTCTTTGAGCCGGAGTTTCAGTGCATCTTAGTGATCGTGAAAGGACTCAGTCCCCCGTAGAGACTGTCTGTTCAAACTTTAATCAGTTCAACCGTTTACATTTTCATTAAATCACTTATATTCCCAACATTTAAAAATTTAAATATTCAAACACTGTGAACATTATAATGTCAGTGAACTGCTCGGTGTGATTTGATTTCAACGCCTGTGCTGCGCATCAACCTCTTGCCGCAGCGCCCCAGGACAAAGACAGAGAGAGAGAGAGACCGTAAATACAGCATTCAAAAACATTTAATAAGCTTTGCGCCGAATCGGTAAGTCCTCAAAATTATATTATTGTACGGGATAAACCAATGATCCAACCTCTTTAGAGTGTTGTGGGTTTTCCCTCAATCATTGTTATATTCCCCTTTTGAGGGCGTGTACTGCGTTGTTGCTAAACTTTGTTTTCTTGTAAAATTATATTGCGATATTTTCCTAAATCGTTCGTATGGAAAGACTAGATCTACGTAATTATTGATCCAACTCACATAGTGAGTTGCGGGGATTCCCCTCGATCAATGCTCGTTCTCTAAGACACTTACGCTAAATTACTCTATTCCAAAACCATGTAAATTCCCGTTTTTGTACCACCTTTTAAACATTTCCTAATTTTTCATTATTTTGTAATACATGGTAATATTTGCTTAAATATCGGCTCATTTTATTCGAACCTGTCTACGAAAATACCACTTCCCCAACGGGTCAACCTGTATTGGTTGCAGCAAATACGAATCCCAAAACAATCCTGAATTTTTATTGAAATCTATCTAAATTTTGTTAAGCGTTACGTTAAAGAATTGACGAATCCGCTCGGTCATAATTAAAATCATCGCCCGCACGTAACAACGGTTACACGAGAACCACCACAAACAAGGTCCAAGCCCATTGGCATCGCTACCGATGGGAATGGTTTCACAAGTTCCGTTCGAGTATATGCATCTTGTATGCTTGGGCGTAATGAAGAAACTTTTGTCCGCATGGGTATCTGGAAGCTTTACATTTCTCTCAAAATTGCCCGCACTGAACATTTCTGTGATATCTACGAGACTCAACAGTCTCGCAAGATATTGTCCCTTGGACTTTGCCAGACGTCCCAGAGTTATTGAGGAATATTGTAAATATAAGGCGACCGAGTTTCGTCAGTTTCTTCTATATACAGGGCCAGTTGTACTGTATGGTGTACTTAACGATGAAATATACAAGCACTTCTTAATTTTACATGCAGCCATAAGGATTTTGGTTTCAGAATCTCCATCGAGTCCACACTTGAGATTCGCGGAGTCAGCTTTGGAGAAATTTGTTCTTCGTAACGAACCACTATACGGCCCGACTTTTAACAGTTATAACGTCCATGGTCTTCTTCACTTAGCCAACGACGTCAGACGTTTTGGTAATTTAGATTCATGTTCTGCTTTTCCCTATGAAAACAACATGTCCATTTTTAAAAAATTTCTTAATAAGCCCTCTCTTCCTCTCCAACAATTTTCCAACAGGATGAGGGAGATACAATCTCATGGCACAAACATTCATCGTAATGTCGATTTTTCTATTCACGTATCTAGGCCCCTTACTAACGACACCAATTGTTCTCAGTACCGTAAGATAGAATTCAATAACATATGTCTAGGCACAAATGTACGCGATAATTGTTGCATCTCAGACGCTGGCTCGATCTGCATAATTTTCAATATTGACATGGACAAAGACTCGTATCGTTTGGGTATTAAAAAATTTTTAGAAGTCGATAATTTTTATGATGTCGGCATAGAGTCTTCGGCTCTTGGCATATATAAATGCACCACATTGAGCCCTGAAATTTTATATATCTCCCCCGATCAGGTTCCTGGAAAATGTTACAGAATGCCTTTTCGCTGTAGTATGTCCACTGACACAAACCCCTCAGAACCCCGTAGGTATATCGTTGCTGTTATTACGCACAGCGAGAAGCCGTAAGATCCATAGTATTTAAATTGTTCCACCTTTATTTTCGCTAGATGTATCTCGCTGCCAGTCCCCCTACCTTGTGTAGCTTCTCGCGTCGGGCGGTCACCATGGTGGTTTTAGTGGGTGCAAGCCCCACATAATCTCACCCCTGCCGTGGGGGGTGGGGTATCCGTTAGGGATTTCCACCATGTAAAAAAAAAAAAAAAAAAAAAAATTATCTCTTCCCTTTCTAGTCTCGTCTCTTGTTTTTGGTAAGTTACGATTATTTTTCTGGTGAGTGGCATGCTCTATAATATTTACATTTTCTTCTTTTGTACTGTAGTTTCCTTTTGTATTGCTCTTCATAAGTAATATTATATTTACACGTATCCTTGTTAATCTCTGGTGATGAGTTATTTTATCGTTTGGTTCGAATATTTCTTCATAGGTCATTTTTTCACGTTTTATACTGTTATAACCTTTGTTGAGTTACACTTGGATTATTGAGTAATACATTACCTGGGTTCGTCTTGAGGTTTGGGTTAGGTTAATATTGCATGTATGCATGTAAAAAAGGAAAAACAGCTAACACGCCTTTGCTAAGTATTGTAATATGTACTTTTGCTCACAGGTTGACATGTCGCAGCGAGAGAAGCGTGTGGTCTCCAAACCAGCGAGATATCAGACGACTTCTTCGGAGGAGGAAGCTCCGAGAAAGAAAAAGACGTCATCCGCACCGGAACAGGGAGTCGAGCAGGACATCCACGATTTGAGGATGATCCTGCAGGAAGAAAACGTTCCAACAACGTCAAAGGGTTTTTCTACGACTAACCCAAGTAACGTTTTTATGTTTCAGAACACTTCTGCTGCCAGTTCACTTGAACACTTCACTGCCCCCGCAGCATTCATGGATCATCACGATCCAGGGACAACATCTGCACGCGCCACAGTCATCCAAAATGAGTCGTTGCAGCACCATACACTGCGGATCCAACCTTCTGCTAATGGGTAAATTTACATGTTTCTTTTTTTTTGTTATAAAAATATTAATAGTGTGTAGTTTTCTATTATAAATGTTCATGTTCGCAGGAGCCTGGAAGATCGAACGGCGCGTGTCGAGGCGGAGCTAAAGTAAGTATCGGATGCATCGTGTTTATTAATACGTTACGTCTCCATCCGTTCTGTTTGCAGAAGAATGAATACTCTGTTGGGAAGTATTCTCCGACACGTGCAGCCCACCCATAACGGTCCACCACAGAAACCAGCTGTCATTCCGCTATCGTCACCGGAGGAGGTGGACTGTTTCGAGAACATCGATGACGACAGTTATTCCAACGTTGTAAGCGAAAATGAAATTATGCTCTTATTTAATTTTATATGATACATACTTACATCAATCTTTACTTACTTTGTTTAGATTCAATATTTAAAATACGTGGGTGGGTACTGCCTGAAGGAAGCGGTCGGCCTTTGCCTGAAGGAAGTGCTGGTCGACGACGTGACACGGTCGTTCACGTGGTTCGGCCGAACAGGCCAAAGGCCGTTATATAACACCCGGATCATGATGGCGATCTACGGTACGAAGCAATAAGCATTTCCATGTTTTTATGCATAAGTATGCTAACGTACTTTGCGTGCATTATTTTTTCAGAAGCAGTGTCGGAGAACCCTCATTACATCAAGCCGCTCCGATCGGACTTTCAGCGGCTGATGCAGCAGGCGCTTCGAGCCGCCAAGGAGAGGGTTCGGAGCAGGAGGAATGGTCCACGCGCGACGGCAGCCTCGACTGCATCTCGAATGCGCCGTCATTTGTGGACGGACGACCAGCAGCCCGAAGAAGCTGACGTGTGAAGGAAGGATGTGCCCATTAAAAGTCGAGACGTGTCTCCTTTTACAGTGGCGAAGAAACCAAACGGTACTTTTCAGTGCCTATTTTAATTTATTAAAACGCGAACACTCTCGACGTTCACAATGAACATCAATCGGCACTTTTCAGCGCCCGTTTAATAAAATACTCATGGATTGGTACATTCCCAGTATCATTCCAATTTTACACTAATATTGTATTTGTTTTCAGGGTTAATTATGTATATGTGCCACTGGTTTTTGAAAATAAATATCTACATATAAATTGAAAACTTATTATTTAATAAACCTCGTAGGTTATGTGAATATAATCAGCTCCAAAACTGCTGATTACTAATTCCCTGCGCGCAGTAGAATGGGTGGGGGGATACACCTATAGCAATCGTATGTGTTGGTGCGTAGCCACGTGCATGTGACGTCACGCGTAGGGAATTGTTTGCAAATTCTGAATCTCAGATGGCGCTATTATACGTGTCAGGCGAACGACAGAATCTGCTGCGGATCTGCTGCCCATCTGACGTCAGGTCCTGATGTCAGGCCCTGTACCTCAGAACGCAGCCGAATGCGGTCACAGATGACTACGGATCTGACGTCAGGCTCTGCGTCCCAGATCTGGTTATCAGGGTACCCTTAAACTTTATTAAAAGTTTTTATATTCGAGACTTGGCGCACAGCAGCCTATCGAATGATGTTATAAGATAAGGCGCGTATGCAGCATGTATAAAGTTTACTCGGAATAGCGCACAGTAGCTGACCGAGTGTACTTTATTTAATTTGGAAATATTCCAACCTGCAAAAAACAAAAAATTTGTAATAAACACTAGTATAAATAAAATGATTCCGAATTTCGACCGAAGTAATGTTTAATTTTAAAAATAAATGTTATCGGCGCGTAGGCTCGGTCAATTACATAAAAGTTATGAGATTATAAGTCTAAAAATTCTAATGTTGTTTATTCCATTCCTTGTATGGGCTGTAATCAGACCTACATCGGGCAGACATCCAGACTTTTAGAAAGGCGTATTTATGAACACAAAAGGAACATTTTTCTACCCTCCTTTCAACACACTGCCTTAACGAAACATTCGCTAGAATTTGACCACAGATTTGACTTCGACAGTGTCAAGGTGGTTGATAGAGAGACCAAAGTGAATCAGAGGATTCTACTAGAGACATTGCACATGATTAAACAACCTAGCGTAAACCTTAGGTACGAAACACCTAAAATACAAGATTATTACGCAACTTTACTGAAAAAGTAAGGTATAATGATGCTATCTCTCTATTAGAGTTTCTTTTGTTTCCCCTGTTTTATGATTTGGACAATATTACATATTTATATGTAATATGTATTTTTGGTTTTTGACATTTGTTTTTAGGACAAGAATCTGTGTTTTGGCATTTTGTTGAGAGGTGGTTTAGTTTTTGTTTTTCAATTTGTCATAACAACTAACGGTTCTCACTATATGTCGCCGTGTAGACCATACTTGGTTTTACCCTCTGGTGTTCATGCCTGCTGTTGGCTGTTTATCTCAGTCACCCGCCAACCGACTCATGTTTCGCACGTCGAATACGTTGCGGAGTTTATAAAAGTGAACGCAGTTTTCGTTTTAAATTATTATTTCCTTGATAATGGTCTCAATTATGACCGAAACGTTGGAAATTTGAACTTAAAATTGCAAAATAACTTTTATGTAATTGACCGAGCCTACGCGCCGATAACATTTATTTTTAAAATTAAACACTAGTATATATCATACGTATTATTATTCATAAATGTAAAGGTCACTTACCAAATATAATATTTGTACTTTTATTTCTCCTACTGAGACGAATAGAATGACTTGATACTAAAAAGATATACATTTGAATAGAGAAACAGGTTAGTCAAATTCTGCGCAGACTATTATTTGACTGCAAATAAATCTGTATACATGTCTAATGAAACAATAACCCATTCATTGAAAATATGTTCGTTTCATTATGCATAGAGCTTAATTAAAATAATAATGAAGCACACTTACATGTAAGAAAATAATGAAGATTTTTCGAATGCCAGGACATGTGTCTCTGTCGATACGAAAAAGAATAGAGCTCCAGTCACCCGCTTCGTTTTGTGTTTCGCGCGAACCTAGGCTCACATGCCCGTCGGTAAGAGCGAGCCCTCTACGTACCAAACAAACCGATCACGTCCCGCCGCTATCGCGCGAGATCTTCTTTACCATCGTGACATTTCTAAAATGTTAACAACTAGCAGGTTATGATTGAATGACAGCCAAATGACATTTATAAATTATGCTTTCGAGGCGACACCTACTGGCGTCAAGTGGAGGAGAACAACGTGACGTCACGAAACGTCTTAATGAAAAAAGTATCATTTTGATAACTATTAATTCAGAATAAATCTTATATCTTTTAGACAAATAGCTTGATACATTAAGTAAACCGACATATGGGTTCGAAAAAAATAAATGATTCGCTTAATCATGTAAAAACACCGGGACTATGTCATAAAATAAGATAATAAGGCTAAAATAGCTCCGACGACCTGTCAATTTCGCTATCTTTCGTGTATAGAGACATGGTCGCTCAGTGTGCCTATGGGTAGAGGGGGAAGGGGAATTAGCTTCCAGACGCGACCGCGTCTGTTGATAATTCCTTACTGCCAACGTAGCATTGTGTAGCATAAACACATTTTAAGTAATTAAAATGTATGTACAATGAATTTTCTACGTTTGCTCTATCAGCAGACATTCCATTTAAATATTTACATGTACAACGCAACAGCAAGGAATTTATTTCCTTATTCAGAATAGAATACGGAAATAGCAAACAGCTCCCTCTCGCGTGCACCAACAGCCGCGTATCTATGGGTATTACCATGTCTGTGCAGAAAAATCTGCTGTAATACCGACCTGCCGAATCGGCCAGGTCACGTGACGTGTCTACCCCCTTAACCTTGCAGGTGGTCTTATTTTACTTCTCTCTCAGGTTTCTACCTGGCTCTTGTGAATGAGTTTCTTCTTGTTCCTCTGTTTCTTGTACGTTTTCATCTTCTTCTTCTTGTATTATTGATTCAAATGAATCTTCACTTTTATTTTCTTCCTCTTCTTCTTCAGATTCTTGAGCCTGTTCATCGTTGTCTTCGACTAGTTGTGTCAGCGAGCGTAGGATCTTCTTTGCTGACACGGGTCCATTTTTTAGTTGTAGTGTCAGTCTTGATTATCACATCTCTGTATATTTCAATGTTTTCTTCTTGTGGTATATAGATTCTGTAACCCTTTGTTTCTTCTGAATAGCCCATGAAGAGTCATTTTTGCTCTTTATATCCCATTTCTTCCTTGTTTCTTTTGGTATATGAACATAGACTTCACTTCCAAACACCTGGAAATGACTAATTTTTGGTTTCTTTTTGAAGTATAGTTCATACGGGCTTTCTCCATCGATAGAACTCGTTCCTGTCCTGTTTAAAACATGGTTAGCAGTGTTCACGGCCTCTGCCCAGAACAGTTTTTTCAGACCATTTTCAAAGAGCAAAGCTCTTCCTGCCTTCACCAGCGTTCTCATTTCCCTTTCAGCTGCTCCATTCTGTTGTGGTGAGTAGGGAACTGTAAATTGTTGTTTTATGCCAAACTTGGTTAGCATTTGAGCTACCCCTTGGTTCTTAAATTCTAGTCCATTATCGGACCGGATTATTTTTATCTTATTACCTGTTTCATTTCTAAATCATGGAATGAACTCGTTTAGTTTACCCTTGACTTCGTTTTTCCTTTTCAGGATGTATACTTTTCGGTAATGAGTATAGTCATTTTTAAATAACAAAAAATACCTTGAGCCTCCCAACGATTGGTTTTCCATTGGTCCACAGATGTCTGCATGCACCACTTGTCCTGGTTTTTCTGTTTTAGTGGTGGAGGGTGGAAAGGGGTGTTTGTGCTGCTTTGCACAGATGCATGTTTCACACTGGAGCCAGTCTTCATTTTGCACTTTTATGTTGTGGCTTTTTAGTACCCTGTTGCAGTGCTTCAGATTCTGATGAGCTAGCATTTTGTGCCAGGTTTGGAGGTCATTACTTTCTTTGGTTTGACTGTAATTTAGTTTCTTCACTGCTTCTATCCTTGTCTTTAGTTTAAACAAGTGACCTTCTCGGAAAGCTGTCAGAACGGTCTCTTTTCCCGTTTTAACCATGCATTTCCTTTGGGTTGTAAGTATTGTTTAGCCTCTGTCAGTGATCTTGGTTTCTGATAGCAGATTGCATGTCAGCCTAGGTACATAGAGTACATCTTCAAAGTAGTTTGTGTTCCATTCATGTAGGAAACGGAAAAAGGAAGCCTCGGACGCGGGACTCGAACCCGCGATCTCCCGATTCGTAGCGCACTGATCAGCCGCCTTAAGGCCGAGTTTCCTAGCCGCGATCGGCGGCTGCGGCCGGCGGCGGTCCCACTAGCGCAACGGAGACATAGATGCATACCTCTCCATTGCACTAGTGGGACCGCCGCCAGCCGCCGCCGCCGATCGCGGCTAGGAAACTCGGCCTTTAGCCTACTCGGCTACTGCCGACTTCCCGTTCTTGGGTAATCCGTGTCCTCCTCTTATGTTATGGGGGTTCCTGATCCCACATTCATTTAATTCACTTTTAGTTTGTACTTCTATCTTGCATTTTCCTAGAGCTTCCAGTTTTCTTTCATCTCCTAGGCTGATGTATTGTTTTTCTGGTAGATCCTTATACGTCATGAACCATTCCCTTTGGCTCGTCATATGTTCACTTGCGCCGCTGTCAATAAGCCACTCCTTGTCCTTACTTGCTGTGTTCATGGCGTTAGTGTGAGCTACAAAGGCATTAGGTTTATTTCTTCTGCTATCATTCTTCATCTGACCGTTCTTTCCATTCTTGAACCAGCAATCATTCTCCCAGTGGCCCCTTTTTTGCAATATCGGCATGCATCCTTATCAAGTTCTGTTTTTTGTTGATTTGATTTTGCTTGTGTCCAAGTGTTCCTTGCTACAAATGCTTGTATGGCTCCGGTATCACCAGCGTCCCTGTCCTTCAGCCTTTGTTCTTCCGCTAGCAATCTTCTCGTTAGAGCGTTGAACGCCTTGTCATTTGAGCTGTTCCATGTTGAGTGAAAATGTTTGAACCTATCTGGTAGAGTGGGTAGAATTTTGTTGACCAGCATGTTCAACTTATTTCCTCTCCACACAATTTTAAATCATGTCTGAGGTTTTCAAGGTCAGTTATGTGTTTTGCCATGCCTTCATTTTTGAAGGTGTATGCATAGAATTGCTGTTGCAGCGAATGTAGATTTGAAGCTACTGACTTTCCGTACACTGTATTTATTCGCAGCCACATCTCGTTCGCGCAAGAGCATCCTAATAAGTGGGTTATTACTTTTTCATTTACAGTGGTGATGATTACCTTCTGAGCCTTGAGGTCCTGTTCATCCTAGGTTTTAGTATTGCCTGGTGCTTCTGGTCTTTTGTCCGTTCCGTCCACGACCCCGTACACACCAGCGTTTTTTTTAGCAAAATTGTAGTTTAAAATTTCCATACTGGATGGTTACTTCCGTCTCCGTCTAAGGACACTACTTTTCTTAAATCCGTTATATCGGACATACTTGTTTTCCTTTCCGACGTATTTTAACAACCATGTTCCACGTGTTTTTGTCGGTTAACCTCACTTTACTAATTTGTTTCTCAACCCGCTAATACTGGGCCCATAACCTGATGTGATAATATGAAATAACTACTTCTGAGTTTAGTTTAATAAAGCAATATAAAAATATAATTATTCAACTGAACTTAGATTTACACTTTTGATTTCTTTGGATACGCTTACATAGCACGCTTGCTTGCAACTACTACAGACTTGTAGGGCTTATGCGTATTTCCGGTTATGCTATTGGTAGGCATACCGGTTATGTTGGCATAAAACTTCGTTCTTATTATTAAAGTCCCTATTCCTAACACTATGTGTATTTATTGTCTATCAATATTAGTTTTTATATTAAAACAAGCAATGACATGTGAATGTGTTAACTGCAATTTCATTTGCCATCGCATTGCCGGGGAAACATGTGGACATTTTTGAATGCACCTTTGTAAAATTTTACTGTCGTTATAACTGAGTTATAAACCATTTCCATAGTTTTTAACACCTTCAGGGTAACCAAATGTAGCTTCGTAAAAACAGATGTTTCAGTGTGCCCTACAGTAACAGCATTTATGATATCCTCTATAAGTCAGGTATATCGAGGAATTCGTATACTTTTCGCGAACGTAGGTATATCGCGATCGTGTCTTGCCGATCGTTTCGCAGATCGATAATATACATGGAACAGGTAGTACACAATACAAGACTGCGCTGGATCGTGGGAAAAGCATGTGGAGTCGACGTAGAAATGGGAGCCCGAACTGGCTGTCTCTAAGTAGTGACGGGTACATCCTTCTCGCGTGCACGAAGGAGCGCGCCCCTTCCTTCGCTCCGGCGTTCACGCATTTTTGCGTGACGCGCCGGCGTGTGGCGCGCAAGAGTGCACGCAAGAACGTCCGTGTAAAGGACCCAATTCCGTTTTCCCTTGATTCTTGTCGTGATACTAGCCAAAGTTTAAGTGCATAGGGATAAGGGCAAGAGCGATCGCAGTCGCGGAACTCGCGTGCTTCGTGGTTCTTTGCGCGATTAAATTAAGGCGGGGGTCCCACTTGAAAGGGTCTAATTCATGAGGCCGCGCGCACGAAATGGGCCGACGCTCTGCCAGGCGCGCACGCGGATGCTTGGCGCGCACGTCGAATACAGTGGAAATACTAGCCTCCTTTTGTACATCTTGCTTTCTTTATCTAAATAAAGCTAGCGCCGGCGGTTGGGTCAGTAGCCGAAACAACGCCTTCACACTTCATACTACTTGAGATGTTTGAAGAGGTTTACTCGTCACGGTTACCGATTGCCGGAAACTGTGTTTCAAATGGAATGAAGAAGTTCTCTGTCGTGGCTTCCCTCCCACAGTTCCGCCATCACTTTCAATAGTTTCAATGTCGCTCAGTCATTCGCTATCTCAGCGTCCTGTTTGTTTTTTTTCTTCACAGGATATGAGATTGAGGGTAGGTTAGTTACCATTACGACCAATAGTGAAAATACGAACGCCCTCTGATTAGATAGTGTGAAAAAAGGTGGGTCATAGGGAGGAAATTATATCATGCCCAATTGAACCAGCATTCCTCCCAGAGGCCAACTTTCTACCCCTGCACAGGAAATACACGTGTATCATTTATTGAATTTCATTGTTATTGAATTTGTCTTAAAACGCACTACCTAGTGATCTCTAAAAGAATATATAGTTCCATTTCAAAAACCGAACTTGATCATCGTATCTTTTAAAATAATAATCTGAGAAAAAATCGGCTGGGCTAATAAATTTGTTCCCTCGAACCGTGCAATTCCATATAAACATTTTTTTTCTATCCCAAATACGTTAGGAAATATTCAGCTGCTTACTGTTCCCGCGGACACTCTGTATAGTGTATTACAATTATGCAATATCTAGAAACAAGTATACCTATCGTAGCAGTATAAGTGTTGCTATTTACAACAGTAATTATCATGTTATTGCTTGCTTTAATATATAAACCAATAATAATACGCCATAAATACACACATACAAGTGATATGTAAAAGTAAAGAGTACATTTGCGTTGGAAAACACACATTTTTTTCAGTCTCTTGGACGATGCGCGGCATCATTCGCGTGCGCGTGTGGCAGAGAAATCTCGGCATAGCGCGCACACGATCGCTTTCGACGCGCGCGTCGTCGTAAAAGTCGACCCTTTCAAGTGCTCCAAACTGCTTGAAAATCCGAGAAACTCGTAAATCTGACCCGTGCGCGGCGCGCAGTTGTATTAGTGGGAACGTCTTTCTGCAACAAATCGACCCTGCGCGTCGAAACAAACGTGCGCGGCGTGCCGTTGCACTAGTGGGACCCTGCATTTAGACGTTCGACCTAATCTCTATTTCATGTGATTCCAGCTACGAGCTCGCGGACATTCCGGGCCAGGAGACACTACGTCTATCCGGACGTGCCAGTTAACGTGCTTTGGGTGGGTTGGAGAGTTCGCGATTCTTCCCAGTTCGCCGAGTCTATTCGCGGTGTTTATCTGATTTTCCGTCTCGCCTTCTGATATATGCGTTTCTGTTTCCAGTTGCTGCGAGAGAGTCATCGGCAGCTTTAGTTAGATGCCAGGACTATCCATGGAGGACGCAGCCCCGCTGCAGTGCTACACCGTTTAGTTTTCCTTCCCTTAGTGAAGGTTTTCTCTTGTCGTTACTCCTAATGTGCTTTAACGTGAGTGCTACTTTCCCCAGTGTTCCTTATGGACTTTTATATTCACCCCTCTAAGGTCGGTATCAGATATATTGGCCGGTGAGTTCGTTTTCGCGAGCAGCGATCGAGGAGCAATCAGCCACCACCATCTGACGATCGTAGATTTATCAGTTGGAGTTGCGGGGCCCTCGCAGGGTATGGTGGTGTAACGGGAACGCTGCTCGGCTCCGCCTTAACCTAGCGGTTTGGCTGTTATTTATTCTTAACGTAATAGTTGTGTGCGTTACGAAACTATGCGTAGACCAATACGAGATGAAGCTATCGAGAAAGAATCAATGTTCTGACCAATAAAGCTCCTGAATTTTTTCGGAGTTAACGCACACCTATTCTGATGTGTGTATTTCTACGCTGACAGCTCGGTTTGGCCTACACACCAGAAGCTTGACACTATGCCCACCACTTCTGGCTCACTTTTGTTCTGCGAAGGCGAGAGCGAGTCAGAAAACATTGAGAAAAGGAGCACCGAGGCAGGCAAACGGTGTGGTGGGAGAATACCCCTCACGAAACTCACCGGCCAATATATCTGATACCGACTTTAGTAGATATCTAAGGGGAGTCCTAGATCAAGTGGTGGCGTGGGGAGAAACGGGGCGGGGGGTACCGCACCGAGGGAGAGGGACGATGCGGTGGAGGGGGAACATGACTCGTAGTCGTGGTGAGGGGGTATCGCCGATGACTCATAACGCGTTCTTGGGGCGCGAAGGTTCAAAGCGACCTGCAACACTCTGTGGCGGTCTCACCATCGCGCCGCCAGAGTGCGCCGCCTGTTCCCCAGCTGTGGGGATCGGCGGTTCCCCCTCTCCGTAGATGTAAGGAGTGGGGACAGCCCGCACATCGGCGAGCGTTGCCATGCCGCACAGCAGAACGTTACACCACGTGAGACTGGGAGATTCTCTCTCGGTCCTTCCACTTTACCTAGTTGGTACACGTGGTCTCTATATATATTATAGTTGTGCGTAAACCAGACATTGTCTGGTACACCTATTACCATTATCCACCACTGTGGAAATGGTGATCTTTTATTAAAGACATTTATACCATTGTTACGATCTCATGTAGTAACACATGAGTATAGTCTAACGTTAGATGGCTCTGCATGTTCAAATTTAGATGCGCCAAATTTAAATGTTAAACGAAGTAACTGAAATCATGAACAAAGCATTCCAAGGAATACTACGTAGAGACGCTCGTTAATGGTATTGATTAAATATTGGTTTCGGTTGCTTCGTTACTAAATCTCGGATATCATGTAAAAACGCTCGTTCGTAATGAATGAAGAACCAATCAAACGATTCGTCAGACAATTAATTAAGAAACTGTCATTTTAATTGGATAACAAAAACATGTGCACTTTTCAATCCTGAACGACGGCATCTTTGTTGATTCATTCGTTGATCAACGGCCAAAGCTATTAGACGTATCCAAAAAAAAAAAAATACAACAAAACTAAGTTACAACACGAATAAGTCTGAGTCAATTTATTCAACTTAATTAACACTGGAAGAAGTTGGAGGGTACTACGAGAGGCGAACGTGAGCAGAGCGCATTAGCGCTCCACGGGCAGCGAACTCATCCCCATCCGCATCCCCATCCGCATCCGCATCCACATCCTAACTTCAAAATCCCTGCTATAAGACGTAACAATTTTGGTGACAGCGGTGGGATTGTCCAAAAATTGCCGGCTCACAGGCGCAAAAGTTGAAGAATCATCGGCCAGTTAGTGCATCCCTCTTTCCTGGGTTTTTGGGCACGGTTTCCCCGAGGAACAAGGGTAAATACCAGAGGAGAGTGGTTTCGGACGTCCGTGCTAGTTTCCCCGGAATCACACGCACTTAGCCAAAGAATCCTTTTTGACGAAGCTGTTCGAAACAACAGAGCCGCCATTCAACGTCCATCTGTTGCTGTTTGGAGCTTCATCGAGCAACGGGGACATCACAACTTCATACGCAGAACGGAGAATCCACGAGGGAACCAGCATCCAAGAGATCTTTCAACGGAGCCAAGAGCAGCTGAAACAACGCAGTCGTCGTTGGACGCGTCAGCAGATCTTCAGAGCGTGGAAGTCGAGCGAACCTGCAGTCAGTCGAGCGAATCGAATTTAGTTCACTAATTTACGTCATTGTATCTGTGAGTTCTCAACGAATTTATATATTAATATCGCCGTTAAAACCGTTACATTTGTTAGTTTAAAATGCCGCCGTTCGCACGAAAATTTGTAAAAACCCGCAAGAACCGTCTGAGTAGTGATAATTGCTTTGTAGTGGAAGATGTAGTGGCAGTATCTAACTTAGGTGCCTCCGGCTCCATTGCCACATCTCTAGATGTAGTGCCGTTTCAAAGTTCCACTCCTTTGGGAAGTAACATATCCGATTCAAGTAAAGATACCGGGTCCATTGACAATAATGCATCGGACTTTTCGCGTGGGCCGTCGGACGGAGCTTCACGTATGCCACTCAAAATGGTCGCTGATTTTATTCCTTACTTCGACGGGAAACCGGGATCTGTAAGCAAGTTTATAAATCAGTGTAGACTAGCCGACTCTCTCGTAAAAAGGGAAGACAAATATTATTTACTGGCAATCATGCGCAACAAGATGCAAATTCGCGATTATAATAGAATCGTTGGAGACGCGATGCTGAACACGGTGGAGGAATTAATTAACCTAATGAAGGTTGCGTATAAGGACAGCTTTAACGTCAAGGCCGCGTTGGATGATTTGAGAAACATTGAGCGTAAGAACGGGGAAAGCATAGAGGAGTTCGGTGCTAGAGTGCATGAAATTCTTGATAATGGGATAGAGATAGCTCAGGAAAAGTCAAACCCAGAACAGGTTAAGGGTGTCAAATCAGTATTGGAGGAAGAAGCAGTATCGGGATTTTTGGGAGGTTTACGTGACGACGCGATGATGATGTCTATCATTAACCAGGATGTGGAAGGATTAACAGATGCTATTCGTTTAGCCACTAGGTGTACTAGACAGAAGAAAAATGTGAATAATAGCGTGAGCCATAGATTGTCTGCAAATAGGTCTGCGGTGTTCGCGGTAAATTCGAATGAAAATATTAGATGTTTTAATTGTAATCAATTTGGCCACTATCGGTCAAATTGCCCGCTGGTAAGCAATGACAAGTATGCCCCCTCAACTAGTAATTTCAAAAGGTGCAATTTCTGCAGGAAGACAGGTCACCTTGAAGCCCAATGTTATAAACGAGGTTCTCAACCTTCACAAAACTCGGTTGCATTCGCGACTCCCGAGGATCAGCGTAACTCAAATCACGGTAGAGAACGGCGGAACTTTAATTTTAAAAGGAATCGGCGCTATTCACCTAATAGGGATGACCGGAGAAATTTTAATTCGGGACAAAATCAACGCGATTCTTCCTCCCGGGCGGACCAGTGTGACCCAACGTCTTTAAAGGCTCACCAAAATTTAAACTCGAAGGGGAGTCAGCAAAAAGGCGCGGTGCCGACCAAACCCCTCATTGCACGCGCCGAGTCTATCGTGTCTGCCACACACTTGGTATAATCGATGCTGCTCGACCACCGGTTGTCTCCCTCAAGAACGATCGTTTTTCTCAGGGCTCCGCTAAATTTCTGGTGGACACCGGTTCACAATTGAATCTAATAAAACGCGCAGGATTAGCCTCAGATTTACAAATTAATAGCGAAAGGGTCTACGAACTTACGGGAATTGGTGCAGGGATGATCAAAACGCAGGGCGAGGTAGTTATCGTAATCCATAATACTCCCATTTATTTCCAAATAGTAAGCGATGATTTCTCCCTTAAATGTGACGGGCTCCTAGGAATCTCATTTCTGCAAAAACAAGAGGCAACTTTTGAATTTAAAGAAAATTTATCTAGTGTGTTAAAATTTGGTAAAAGAGAACCCTCATCCGGTATTAATTTCCCACTCAATTTACCCCCTCGAACTAGGACCTTAATTACAGTACCTGTCAAAGGTGATAACCCTTCAGGTTATGTACGGGGATTAGACGCCGGACCCGGTGTTTTTATAGGCGAATGTTTAGCTAGTCAACGAAATGGCTCAGTAAAACTATACGCTATAAATACTACATGTGACCATATCGTCCTGACGGTATCTCCCATTGAGTTAGAAGAATTCGATTCTAAGCCCTTTCCTGGTTCATCACAAACAATCAATTCCGACTCCGATGCTGACAAATCCAAGGATCGCGCTCAAAGATTAGCTCAGTTGATTAAGCTGCTCGAACTAGACCATTTAAACGAGATTGAAAAGAGTAGTATTTTAAAAGTTATAAACAGATTCGTATACCAGTTTTATCTTCCGATGGACAATTTAGGATCAACAAACGTTACGCAGCACACCATAATTACTACCGCCGAAGTCCCGATTAAAACCAAACAGTACAGATACCCTTTAGTCCATAAAGATGAGATAAATAAACAGGTAGATTCTTTACTAAGCAGCAAAATAATACAGCCCTCATGTTCACCGTATAATTCACCGGTATGGATAGTTCCAAAAAAATCTGACTCGTCGGGAAAACCTAAGTGGCGAATGGTCATTGATTATCGTAAGTTGAATGAAGTAACCGTGTCCGACGCCTACCCATTACCCAATATTACCGAGATTTTAGATCAATTGGGGGGGGGGGGGGGCTAAGTATTTTAGCACCTTAGATTTAGCCTCTGGGTTCCACCAGATACCCATTGATCCGTTATCTAAACCGAAAACTGCCTTTTCAAACCCACACGGTCATTTTGAGTTCAATAGGATGCCGTTCGGTTTAAAGAATGCGCCCGCAACTTTTCAAAGGGTAATGGATTTGATATTAACCGGGTTACAAGGTATCGAACTTTTCGTCTATATGGACGACATTGTTATCTACGCGGATTCAGTTGAGGAACATAATCGGAAATTAAAAGTACTTTTAGCGCGACTACAAAATTCTGGGTTAACTTTACAGTCACAAAAATGTCGATTTTTACAAAAGGAGATAGTTTACCTGGGTCATGTAATTTCGAGCGCGGGGGTGAAACCGGATCCCAGAAAAATCTCAGCCGTTAAACAATTTCCCATACCTAAAACAAAGAAAAATGTGAAACAATTCTTGGGGCTCGTGGGCTATTATAGGAGATTCATCCCCAACATGGCTAAAATTGCCAAACCCTTGACTAGCTTACTAAAGAAAGATATTCCTTTTCGTTGGACGACAGTAGTTCAAAGGTCTTTTGAACAGTTGAGGGATATAATTTGTTTTGAGCCACTGCTACAGTACCCCGATTTCACAAAGCCTTTCATAGTAACTACGGATGCTTCGGACTTTGCTGTAGGTGCTGTGTTGAGTCAGGGTAGAGTAGGTAGTGATCTTCCGATTTCTTATGCTTCGCGAACTCTGAACGCCGCTGAAATGAATTATTCCACCATTGAAAAGGAGTTATTGGCTGTGTTATTTGGAGTAGAACATTTCCGGCCTTACCTGTACGGCCAACAATTTACCTTGATTACTGATCATCGTCCTCTAGTGTGGCTGCATAACGCTAAAGATCCCACATCGAAATTAATGAGATGGCGAATTCGTCTAAATGAGTACGATTATAGTATAGTTTACGAACCGGGAAAAGCCAATTCTAATGCGGATGCACTCTCACGAAATCCTGTTGATCCTTGCCAGAGCATCGTCCCTCGATCACCAAACGCACTGCCTGACGATACGATCCATTCTGATTCTGTAGATCTGGAGAGGGTGCTTGTCTGTGCAGCCATGACACCGTTTCCAGATTCTATGGCAGAAGAAACAGACGATGAGAATACTAGTAATGAAATAGAAGTAATGGTAGCATCTGTCATCTTGGCGCGCGAGAAGATAGAAGCTGATAATTCTGAGGCACTGAATTTGGAAACTGATATATTAGAACCACTTACATGTGAAAAGGAAGTTGAGAATTTTAGAGGGTTTTCCCAGTCGGACATGGTGTCGCCGTTTCGACCCTCCTGTCGGCTAACGTTGACTCCAAGCCTCTGGATCGCGCTTCAGGAGACTAGGGCGGCGGCCTGTGTTCGATATGAGCCCGGGGCTCGCAGTGCTCAGAGGAGACCTTGTGACTCGTCGACCTTTGCGGTGACTTGCATGGGGCTCCAGAGTGTTGATCGTCAAGGTAGAGGGGCACCTTGTTGTTGTTGTTGTTGTTCGAGGAGAAAAGAGTTACAAGAAGAAATTGTTATGCCCGTAAGTGGAAATCCAGAGGCTGAAATGCCCGAAGTTGACATACCGAATTGTTCTGCGATCAAAGCTGCACGGGAATCCCTCGTTAGAAAGATCTCAGTAGATTCTGAAATAAATGAGCCACGTAATGTGGAGATTAGTGAAGTTATGGCTAATAATGCAAACATAAATAGACAAACAATTCACCTTTCCTTACTGCCAACCATTCTGTATGTAAAGGATCATTTATATATGCGGAGGGGCAATATTGCTCATTTCTTACCACTTAATGGTAATATTACTTCCAAGGTTACGATTGATTTGTTAAAAAGAAATAGATTTACCTTACAACAGATGCGACAATATCGGCTTGAGGTTGGCGATGCTATGGCACTTCCTGGTGATCAATCTTCCATTTTCCTCTTATTTTTCAAGGACAACTCTGCGGAAAGTCTAAATTTTGGCTATATTGAATCTTCTCTAAGGGCACTTAAAAACCTTTTAAATTCACTAGATACATGGACTTTTAGTATTTCAAAGGATCCTGATAGTTTTAATAATTTCGAATGGAATCAAGTAGAAGATTTATTTAAACAAGTTTTCACTGATGCTAAATTTGAAATCACTGTATGCACGAGCGAAATAATAATCCCAATTAAGTCTAATCGTCTAAGAATAATCAAGAAATCTCACGAGTCTTCAATTGGAGGTCACAGAGGTATCGGGAAACTCCAAAAGTGCATGAGGGAGCATTATTATTGGCCAGGGATGATGAAAGAAATTTCAGAATTTGTTCGTTCTTGTCCCACCTGTCAGAGAGATAAGATTCATTCTATGAAAGTTAAGCAACCCATGTGCATCACTGACACACCAAGGCGAGCATTTGAAAAAGTCCAAATGGACATTGTAGGGCCTTTACCTTTAACTAAAAACGGAAATAAATATTTACTTACCCTGCAAGATAACCTGACTAAATACTCTGATGCCATTCCGTTAGCTAACATAGAGGCAACAACTGTAGCAGTGGCCCTGGCCGAACAATTTATAAGTAGGTTTGGTTGTCCGAGGGTCATACACACTGATCAGGGAAGAAATTTTGTCGGTCAGGTGATGAAAAGATTCTGTCAAATATTCCGGATACAAAGGATAACCTCCACCGCGTTCCACCCTCAGTCCTTAGGTTCCCTTGAAAGAGCACATAGGGTCTTCGTTGATTATTTGAGGCATTATTGTACTAAAGGTGATTGGGACGAGTGGATTCGATTTGGTATGTTTTCATACAATACTTCAGTTCATGAAGCCACGGGGTTTACACCACACGAATTGGTTTTTGGGGTGAGAGCAGTTATTCCATCTGAGTTTGCCAAAGAGAGGGTACCGCGTACCTTCGTCCAGTACCTCGATGATCTTTTTGTTAAAATCACCACTACCCAGACACTTGCTGCCGAAAACTTGCAACGCGCTAAAGAGAGAAGTAAAAGATATTACGACCGTGAGGCAAACCCTCGTAAATTTAACGTAGGCGACGATGTATATTTACTAAAAGAACCACGAACCAAATTAGACTGTCATTGGCTAGGTCCCTACAAGATCAGTAGAGCAATCAACGATTTAACTGTTGAAATAATATTGGATGTTAACAAATTTAAAATTGTACATACAAATAAATTAAAATTAGCATATATTAGACCAGATACATCAACCGATGATATATAATTCTAAATTCATAAATTATAAATGTTTTAAGCGAGTTTTGAAGTTTAAATTAAATTTAAATTATATTCGTTCTTATTATTATGTTATGTTCAGATTACGAAAAGAGTGTTTTGATCTTGGAAAAGGCGATTGTAAGTATACTACGAACTAAAGAAGTATAGATTTAGAAAAGTTGTTTCATGGAAACACCTTTTCTCCGTAAGGGTGAAGGAATGTTACGATCTCATGTGGTAACACATGAGTATAGTCTAACGTTAGATGGCTCTGCATATTCAAATTTAGATGCGCCAAATTTAAATGTTAAACGAAGTAACTGAAATCATGAACAAAGCATTCCAAGGAATATTACGTAGAGACGCTCGTTAATGGTATTGATTAAATATTGGTTTCGGTTGCTTCGTTACTAAATCTCGGATATCATGTAAAAACGCTCGTTCGTAATGAATGAAGAACCAATCAAACGATTCGTCAGACAATTAATTAAGAAACTGTCATTTTAATTGGATAACAAAAACATGTGCACTTTTCAATCCTGAACGACGGCATCTTTGTTGATTCATTCGTTGATCAACGGCCAAATCTATTAGACGTATCAAAAAAAAAAAAAATACAACAAAACTAAGTTACAACACGAATAAGTCTGAGTCAATTTATTCAACTTAATTAACACTGGAAGAAGTTGGAGGGTACTACGAGAGGCGAACGTGAGCAGAGCGCATTAGCGCTCCACGGGCAGCGAACTCATCCCCATCCGCATCCCCATCCGCATCCCCATCCGCATCCGCATCCACATCCTAACTTCAAAATCCCTGCTACAAGACGTAACACCATTAATTGTATAACCAGTTATTTAACCAGTCAAGTGCGAGGTGAACACAGCGGTAGTAGCTGTGTGGCTGTTGTTTATTCTTAGCGTAATAGCTGTGTGCGTTACGAAGCTATGCATAGACCAATACGAGATGAAGTTATCGAGAAAGAATCAATGTTCTGACCAATAAAACTCTGAATTTTTTCGGGCCGAACCCAAACCTATTCTGACGTACGTGGCATTATAATAGGCCTTTTTATTTTCTTTCTACCGTCGCTCATGTTCTTCATTATCATCTCACTTTTATACTTTTACTTTCTCGCATTTTTTTTACACACTTTTTTGTTGTAAATACATTGTTTCTCTCCTCCGCACGCACTCTTTCGCTTCTATACTGTCGATCAGAGATGGGCATTATTTAAATAAAAAAGTATTAAAATAACTATCAAATAAAAGAGATTTTATCTTTATTTGTATCGAATAAAAATAACCCGAATCAATTTTAATTTGTAGCGTCACGGGTGAATCAGTTTATTCGACGGGAATTCATCCAACGGCCACAAATAATTGTTTTATTTGTAGCGTCACGGATAAATCAGTTTATTCGACGGGAATTCATCCAATGGCCACCATTCAGTTTTTTATTAGAACGCCTTACATCCGGAGCTGCAAATAATGTTCTCATATTTATTTGTATCTTTATTCGAGAACTATTTGAAGCTCGGGCTAAAAGGCGTTCAAATAAAAAAATTATTTTTAGCCGTCGTGTTGTGGAAGGCGCCTGGGTTCGAGATTCTCCCTGAGAATCTCGCGGTGTTCCTTGGTCCGGTCCTCCTTCGATGTTGTCGTCCGACTACTCGACTATTCGATGAAATGTTTTAATCTATTCACGTGCGTAAGTAGGGTTTTCTTTCCCTTCTGGATAGTATAATTAACTCGCGAGTTTCGTTGGAGTACGGCGCAAGGGCCTATCCATTTGCTCTCTAGTTTCCTTTATCTTCCTCGACGTACGGATTCGTCGTATAATAGGACTTTGTCTCCGGGTTTGAATTCTACCTCTCGAGTTTTTTTATCGTAGCCTTTCTTCGATTTCTCTTTCGCGCTTTGTAACTTTTCTCGCGCGACTTCATGTGCCGATCTTAGTCTTTCTCGGCTTTCTTGTGCGTAATCGTCGTAATTATGTGTCGGTCTGGGGGATACTCTTAACATGGTGGGTAGTTCCGCGGTTTTACCGAATATTAGTTCATAGGGCGTATAGCCGGTCGCCATATGGGGCGTTGTATTACACGTAAACATCGCGTATGGTAGCCACTCGTCCCAGTCCGTCTGGTCGTGGTCTGTATAGTGACGTAGGTACTCTACGAGGGTTCGATGCGATCTTTCTAGCGCGCCGTTTGACTCGGGGTGATACGCGGTCGTTTGTATTCTGCTAATCCGTAGCAATTTGCAAACGTTCTTAAACATATCGCTTAGGAAATTTGTTCCTTGATCCATGAGTATTTTCTCGGGTATCCCGTACTCACACACTATCCGAGTGACGAATGCTTTCGTGACTGTTCTTGCTTCCTGGTTAGGAAGGGGGATCGCCTTACTGAATTTGGTAAGGTGGTCCTGGAACGTTAATATGCATGTATTTCCCTGTTCCGTTTCAGGTAGGGGTCCTACGATGTCCAGTGCTGCTTTTTCGAAGGGTTCTCGAGGCGTGTCCGTGATTTCCATGGGCGCTTTAGTTTTTCTGCTTGATTTATTTTTTTGACATAGGCTGCATTTCTGTATGAACTCTTTGATGTCTTTGTCCATCCCTTGCCATCGGTAATTCTTTTTAATTCGCTGCGTAGTACGCTGTATGCCTTGGTGCCCTCCTAGAGGTGCTAAATGGTATTCATATAATATTTGTTGCTTATCCTTCTGCTCAGTCACCTTGATCGGTGCGTCGTCCGTCGAATGGTTTGTCAGGTATCGCTCCGTGGCGGATTGCAGTGCATGCACATTCCTGCTGAGCGCGTCTGCGTTTGTGTTGCTCTTTCCTGCTTTATGTATGATTTGATAATCGTATTCGGCTAGCTGTATTCTCCATCTAGTTAGTTTGGATCCTGGGTCCTGTACTTTGAATAACCATACTAGGGCTTTATGGTCTGTTACCACTTTGAATGTCGTGCCGTATACATAGGGCCGGAAATGTCTTACTGCCCACACTATGGCTAGTAACTCCTTCTCGGTCGTACTATAGTTTCTTTCGGCTTTGTGTAATACTCTGCTTGCATAAGCTATTGGCTTGTCTTCGCTTATTTTTCCTTGTGATTATATCGCGCCTATGGCTACGTCTGAGGCGTCGGTGGTCACGATGAATTCTTTTGTAAAATCTGGGTAGATTAGGAGAGTTCCTGTCGTCAGGGACTCCTTTAGAGTCTCGAATGCATTTTGCTGTTCGGCTGACCACTTGAATTCCACCTTATTGCTCGTGATGCTTGACAGTGGTTTAGCTATTTTGGAGTACTTCGGAATAAATCTACGATAGTATCCTGCTAGTCCTAGGAATGCTTGTAATTTCTTTAGCTTGGTTGGAACGGGAAACTCTCTTACAGATTCCGTCTTTTCGGGATTCGGTTCGATTCCGTCTGGCGTAATTATATGACCAAAAAATCCTACTTCCTTTCGCAGGAATGCGCATTTCCCCGGTTGCAATTTCAGATTGTACCGGCGCAAGGTTGTCTAGAACCTTCCGTAATCGCGTATTATGTTCCCTTATGCTTGCCCCATGAATGACAATGTCGACGAGATAGACGAAGCAATCTATTCCTTGCAACCCTACTAGCACGGTGTTCATGGCTCGCTGAAACGTCGCGGGTGCGTTCTTCAGTCCGAAGGGCATACGATTGAATTCGTAGTGGCCCTGTGGCGTCGAGAAGGCAGTCTTGCCCTTATCCTGCTCGTCCATCAGTATCTGGTGATATCCTGAGGCCAGGTCAAGGGTTGTGAAGTATTGTGCTTTCCCCAATTGATCAAGGATATCCGTGATATTGGGTAGCGGGAATGAGTCGCCTATGGTGACTTCGTTGATTTTGCGGTAGTTCACTACTACGCGGTATTTGATATTTCCCGCAGCGTCGGGTTTTTTGGGCACTACTAATAATGGTGCATTCCATGGGCTAGAGCTGTGTTGTATTATTCCGTCCTCTAACATTTGAACCTGTGTGAAGTTAGCCCCCCATTTTTTGAAAACTTAAAATTTCTTGGTTGTACTAGTTTGTACTAGGTTTGTACCGCGTTGTACCGTTGAGAGCTTTCAAAAATTCCCAACTGTAAAATATTAGGTTAGGTGCGCACGAGGAGGCTGGTAGGGTTAGGATCGGCGATGAGCCACCAAAGCACTGTTTTGCACAAAAGAATGTGAAGTCTTTATTGTAAAAGCGTGTGCCACCGAATCGTCGTTGTGCGCACGTGAAAATAGAGGGTTGAGCCCCCGTACACACTCTTGTACACCAATTCACGCGTTTCAAGCACGCGGACACGTGAACGCGCACAGGTGCGAATACGCTAACGATTATTGAAACGTACACGCCGGCTGTGTCGCGAACTCCGCGTTGAGTCTATTTGTGATAAACAATGATTAACTAGCTACTTATGGTTGATGAGCAAGACCTTGATCGATACAAGTAAAGAGCGTGTGTTACGTTGCGCACAGTTGTGGACAGAATGAAAAGGAAGATGGATGCGCATTTCCGCCTCGGCGTCATCTCGAACATTCTAGAGCGTCGATCGACAAGACGGACGCTGATTGGTTGTTCGATCGCGGATCGACCGCGACTTCCGCTGCCCAGGAGGTGCTGCGGTGATCGAGAGTGCGGCGGCGCAGAGAACTATTCATTCCCAAACATGCTCCCGCCATCAACAGCTGATTGAAGATGTTGATGATGAATCTGAAACAGGCAAAATTGCCAATTTTGCAATTGGCCTGATTAGTGTTGTAGTGGGAGTCTTGAGCGTCACGACTCGGGTGAGTCCATCCTTCCCTGGATGCAAGGTGATGACCCTCGCAAGTGGCCACTTGCTTGGTGGAAATCGCTCATCTGTGATGAGCACCAGGGATCCGATCTTCAAGTCGTGGGTTGGATGATGCCATTTGGTGATGGATAGTTGTCTCTGCAAATAGTGGGATGACCACTGAGTCCAGAATTGTTGCATCTTCTTTTGAATGAATTGCCACCTGGCTGCTGGCAAAATTGATGAATTCTCCACTGACGGTTCCGGAAGAGCTGAGAGTGGTTGTCCAACAAGAAAGTGCGCTGGTGTAAGTGCTGTGATGTCATCTGGGTCGTCACTGAGGGGCTCAAGCGGTCGTGAGTTGAGCATCGCTTCTATTTGTGTGAGAAGTGTGCTGAACTCCTCATATGTGAGCACCGTCTCACTGACTGTGCGCCGGAGGTGGTGTTTGACAGACTTCACGATCGCCTCCCACTTGCCTCCCATGTGTGGTGCGGCTGGTGGGTTGAAATGAACATTCTCTTGAGGACGGTGTCAGCTCCGATGTAGTTGGTTCCGCAATCAGAGTGAAGAGTGAGAGGAATCCCTCTCCTGGAGACAAATCTCCTGTAGGTGGCGATGAACCCTTCTGTTGTATAATCTGTCACCAGTTCTAGGTGAACAGCTGATGTGGTGAGGCACACAAAGACACAGATCCAGCCCTTTTGTGTCTTGGCACCTCTTCCTCTCCACGTCTTCAGTGTGATAGGACCCGCATAATCGGTGCCAGTATTGTTGAACGGTCGTGAGGGTGTAACTCTCGAAAGAGGTAGTTGGCCCATCAGTTGATGGGCACGGATCCCCCTTTGTCGAGCACACACAACACACCGCAGGATGTGCGATTTTACTGGCGCTCGCCCTCCAATGATCCAGTAGTTTTGTCGAATCTGGGCGAGGGTGAGCTGGGTCCCTCCATGGAGAGTTTGTCGATGCGCATGGTCTATAATCAATTTAGACAAATGTGAATGACGAGGTAAAATTGCAGGGTGCTTAATTTCGTAGCTTGTGCAAACATTGTTGAGTCTGCCTCCAACTCTAATGACTCCACTCTCATCGATGAATGCGGTGAGTCGATTGAAGACATGAGCAGCTGGCAATGTTGAGCCTGAGCTGAGCATCTTCATCTCGCTGGAGAAATAAAGCGCCTGCGTTGCTTTGATCCAGAAGATCCTGGCCCATTCTATGTCAATGGGCGATAAGGTGAAGAGCGGCAGCGTGACTGGAGCCTTCTTCAACCTTGAAACAAATCTGAAACAAACTGATGTGATGCGAATAAGTTTGTTAAGGGATGAATATTTATAGATGAGGTCCCAGTGATATTCAATCTTTTGAATATTGAGCAGCTTTGAAATGCCTGGACGAGCCTCTAGTGCACTCAAGTCATCGTCCAGCATTGGTTGTGATGGCCATTTTTCACTGGGTTGCGCAAGCCATGGTGGTCCCGTCCACCAGAGCTTATGATGTTCAAGCTGCGATGTTGATAAGCCTCTTGATGCGCAATCCGCTGGGTTTGAAGTCCCTGGAACGTGTCTCTAATGTGCGCCTTGGGTGATCTCTTGAATTTGGGACACGCGATTCCTTACGTAGTCCTTCCAGCGTGATGCGTGTGTTTTGATCCAGGTTAGTGTCACTTGTGAGTCCGTCCACAGATAGGTTGTAGCAATGTTGAGCTGGAGCGTTGCTTGAACATATTTTGTGAGCTTCGCCAGCATCAATGCTGCAGTAAGCTCGAGTCTCGGGATTGTGAGCTTCTTTAGTGGTGCTACCTTAGTTTTGGAGCACACCAATGTCGCGACCTTGTGAGTTGTGGACGGTGATGATACGGTAATGTAAATTACCGCTGCCATGGCGAGTTGTGAGGCATCAGAAAAGCCGTGTATTTCCACTGTAGAGTTGCTGAAGGTGTTGAACCACCTTGGACATGATAGCTTGCGCAAGCTTGTTAAATCTTCTCTGATGATGAGCCATTGTGACGTTACTTGGGAAGGCAGTGGATCATCCCAGTTGAGCTTGTGTAGCCACAACTCTTGCAATAGTGTTTTTGCTCGAATTATGACCGGCGCTAGAAAACCTAATGGATCAAATATTTGTGCTACTTCTGATAAGATGAGGCGTTTGGTGAGCATTGAATTTGAACTTGGTTTTGAAGTGAAAGAAAATTCGTCGTTGATCACATTCCATTGTAGTCCGAGAATTTTGGTATTGCAGTCGTCTAGTGATATAATTGAGCCTTGGGCTCGTTTGGTTGGAGAAAATGCATCAAGCAACGGAGGAAAGGTTGAATGCCATTTTGCTAGTGGAAACCCTCCCGCGTTGCACAGATCTTTTAATTGGTGAGCAATTGTAATGAGCATCTCACCTGTGTCTGCACCTCCAAAGATGCCATCAACGTATCTGGCATGCTTGATTGATGGCACCGCCAAAGGAAAGCGATGCCCTTCGTCTTCCGCCAATTGGAGTATAGCTCTGACCGCCAGAAATGGAGCAGCCTTGGTCCCATATGTGACCGTTGTGAGCTTGTAGGGCACCTCCTTTGAATCGTCATCGATCCACAGTATCCGTTGAAGATCTTGATCGTCCTCGTGAATCTTGACTTGACGATACATTTTCGTCACGTCTGTGGCAAAAATGTACTTGTGCTGGCGTATCCACAGCAACACGTCCGTGATGTTAAGGAGTAGATTTGCACCCGTATGCATCAAATCGTTGACAGAATACCCAGTTGAAGTAGGGCTAGATCCATTGAAGACGACTCTCAATTTTGTCGTCTGGCTGTCAGGCTTCAATACTCCATGATGTGGAAGATAAAACACAGAGTGAGTATTAGGTGAAAGGGATGGTGCTCTTACCATGTGACGGAGCTCCTCGTACTCTTGCATGAAGCCTTGATAGAGGTTGCGATACTCGTTGTTCCTGTTGAGCTTGACGAGCGTACGCTTCAAGCAAGCGTGAGCTGCTTGATAAGAATTACCCAGCAGCTTTGGAGTCTCCTTCAGAGGGATGCGCACAGTGTATCGTCCTGTAGAATCACGAGTGTGTGTCGTTCGAAAGTGATCCTCACATTCTTGTTCTTCAGGTGTGAGCTTCATGGGTGCATCTGTTGGGAGCTCTTCTTGAATCCAAAATCGTGTCAACATGTCTTGTAAGGAATTGTCGACATGCTGCACGACTGCAGAGTGGTGTGCTGTGACCGTACGCCGGTCCACTGTAACTGGTCCAAGAATGAGCCACCCAAAAATGGACAGCTGTCCAATCGGCATTGAGGAGTCGCCCTTCTTAAGGGTGGGCTTGATCACTTGTCCATACACGTCTGCGCCCATCACGATATGTATCGGTCTTGATTTAAGAAAGTCCGGATCGGCCAGCGGAAGGCCTGTCAAATGTGGCCATTCTTGATGTGGCGGTTCCACCGATGGTAAACTTGACGTCAGTGCTCGCAGAACATGTGCTTGAAAGTGCACTGTTGACATATCGTAGTTGGAACGCAGAGTTAGTAATGCGACTCCTCTGGTTTGAATTGATGAGTTACCCCCAATGCCAGTGATCGTGATGGATGCATGGATGCGTTGAATCCTAAGCCGGTTGATGAGCTCTTCGGTGACAAATGTCAGTTCCGAGCCCGAATCAATCAACAATCTGACTGGTGTAGATGACACTGAAGTGATCAGCTGGGCGTTGGCTGTTGCCAACAGGGTAACTGAACAATATGGGGTGAGCACTGGCGATGTCTGGTTGAGCCTCCTTCATTCGGTTGCGCATGCTGTGTGAGTCTGCGTTGTGCGCGGTTGTGTGAGTGATATTGATGGGACAACTGCACCGACACTTCAGTGGGTTGAGCTGTTGGATGATGCTCCCGCCGCTGCGTGAGATTTTGCAAGGGCCGCGGTGTGAGCGGTCGGCTTGGTAAGGTGCAGCATCGTGTGGTGGTTGGCTGAGCACATTTTGCACCGACGCGTGGAGTTACAGTCCTCGGTGCGATGCCTTCCACAACAATTCCGGCACAACTTGTTGGTGGTGATAATTTTGCGCCTGTCCTCCACCGACAGCTCCCTGAACCTTGGACACATGACAACATAGTGGTCCTCCTTACAATAGTCACAGGGGTAGCTGTACGGCGAGGGCGATTGCTGCACCTTCCTTGGCTGACTCGACGCTGCGTGCACAGCGTTCCTGCTGGTAAGTGATCGGCTTGGTGGAGCAGCCGAAGATTGAGCCTTCTTACCTTTCTGTAAAGCCGCCGCCTCCAGCCGTTCCAAGGCCACCACCTTGGCAGCAATGAAGGACTCGAGCTGCTGCAGCGGGGGGTAGTTTTTTAATGAGCCTACTGACGTCTCCCACGCTTCTCTGGTGGACTTGTCCATCCAGCTGGTCGCCTGGTGAACGCGCAATATGTTGAGCATGTCCTCTGCAGCTCCTAAGGTGGTCAGCGTCTTGTGCACCTTATTGATGGTGGACACAATTTCGCTAAGCGATTTTGCACTGCGCGTTGCGATCGGCGAGACGTTGAGCAGCTTGTCCAGCTGCTCTTCGATAAGCACACGCTTGTTTGTGTACTTTTTGCTCAGTTCCTCCCAGCAGGACTGGAACGATGAGCCTGTGAGCGGGTATGCGTTCACCAGCTCTGATGGCTCACCTTGGAGACTGGACCGCAGGTAGTGGAGCCGGTCTATTTCCATGAGCTGCTGGTCCTGGATGATCAAGGACGTGAATAGCTCATTGTAGGCTGGCCACTCGATGTATGCACCAGAGAATGTGGGTAGGGCGATCTCCGGCAGCTTCGAGGCCCTCGACGGTACTGCGCTCGTTGCAGCCGGTGGACGCTGCTGTATCGCCTTCACGTCCTCTCGGAGGCGGTTGAGCTTGATTTTCGTGGTCAAGTACACTTGAGCCTCCTGCACAGCCATGTTTGCCTCGAAATATGAGTGGTTGATGAACTTGACCGGCCACGTCTCCTCAAAATGCGCGTGTTCGCGAGTGAACGCTAGGTGAAGCTCCTCTACATGGGCTGCAAGTAGCTCGACCTCGTCGACGGACGTAGTGTGAGCTTGAGTGGGCATGTGCGCCTGCAATGCCTGAAGGGAGTCGTAGCGGCCTATCTGAGTTTTGGCTTTGAAAACCAGCTGCGAGGGCAACGTTGATGGTGATGTTGCCCTCGGTGGTTTTTTATCCCCACTCGTCCCCAGAGCCTCGGTGGGGATGGTGAGCACAATCGGTGCTGGGGAAGGCGCCCTTGATGAGCCCGCCGACTTTGTGCCTTTTTGATCATCTTGATCAGCCATCGCGAAGCACAGGAGTTGAGCTTGTGAGCCCTCTACACTGAACTACAGCACTGTGGTGCACAATCACCGATCCGGCTCGAAGGACCAAAAACTGTAAAATATTAGGTTAGGTGCGCACGAGGAGGCTGGTAGGGTTAGGATCGGCGATGAGCCACCAAAGCACTGTTTTGCACAAAAGAATGTGAAGTCTTTATTGTACACCAATTCACGCGTTTCAAGCACGCGGACACGTGAACGCGCACAGGTGCGAATACGCTAACGATTATTGAAACGTACACGCCGGCTGTGTCGCGAACTCCGCGTTGAGTCTATTTGTGATGAACAATGATTAACTAGCTACTTATGGTTGATGAGCAAGACCTTGATCGATACAAGTAAAGAGCGTGTGTTACGTTGCGCACAGTTGTGGACAGAATGAAAAGGAAGATGGATGCGCATTTCCGCCTCGGCGTCATCTCGAACATTCTAGAGCGTCGATCGACAAGACGGACGCTGATTGGTTGTTCGATCGCGGATCGACCGCGACTTCCGCTGCCCAGGAGGTGCTGCGGTGATCGAGAGTGCGGCGGCGCAGAGAACTATTCATTCCCAAACACCAACCGTTTTCGAGAAAAATTGAAAAAATCAATTTTCAGGCTGGCCCCCCATTTTTGGAAAACATAGATTTTCGCGATTGTACTACATTGTACTAGTTGTACCGAACATTGTACCGTTGAGAGCTTTCAAAAATTCGAAACCGTTTTCGAGAAAATTATAAAAGTAAAAAAGGGGCTAGCCCCGCATTTTTTTAAAACATCGTTTTTCGCGATTGTACTACATTGTACTACTTGTACCGAACATTGTACCGTTGAGAGCTTTCAAAAATTCGAAACCGTTTTCGAGAAAATTAGAAAAGTAAAAAAGGGGCTAGCCCCACATTTTTTGAAAACATCGTTTTTCGCGATTGTACTACATTGTACTAGTTGTACCGAACATTGTACCGTTGAGAGCTTTCAAAAATTCGAAACCGTTTTCGAGAAAATAAGAAAAGTAAAAAAGAGGCTAGCCCCGCATTTTTTTAAAACATCGTTTTTCGCGATTGTACTGCATTGTACTAGTTGTACCGAACATTGTACCGTTCGAAAAAATTGTTTAACTCTTTTGGTTTCCGAGAAAAATCTGAATATCCAAAGTGTCGATTCGTACTACTGAAAAAAATATTCTGAAAAATTAAAAACTCTTGGTTGTTCTAGTTTGTACTAGGTTTGTACCGCGTTGTACCGTTGAGAGCGATCAAAAATTCTGAACCGGTTTCGAGAAAAATCGGAATATCCAAATTGTCGATTCGTACTACTGAAAAAAAATATTCTGAAAAATTAAAAACTCTTGGTTGTACTAGTTTGTACTAGGTTTGTACCGCGTTGTACCGTTGAGAGCGTTCAAAAATTCTGAACCGTTTTCGAGAAAAATCGGAATATCCAAAGTGTCGATTCGTACTAGAGAAAAAAAATATTCTGAAGAATTAATAACTCTTGGTTGTACTAGTTTGTACTAGGTTTGTACCGCGTTGTACCGTTGAGAGCGTTCAAAAATTCTGAACCGTTTTCGAGAAAAATCGGAATATCCAAAGTGTCGATTCGTACTACTGAAAAAAAATATTCTGAAAAATTAAAAACTCTTGGTTGTACTAGTTTGTACTAGGTTTGTACCGCGTTGTACCGTTGAGAGCGTTCAAAAATTCTGAACCGTTTTCGACAAAAATCGGAATATCCAAAGTGCCAATTCGTACTACTGAAAAAAAAATATTCTGAAAAATTAAAAACTCTTGGTTGTACTAGTTTGTACTAGGTTTGTACCGCGTTGTACCGTTGAGAGCGTTCAAAAATTCTGAACCGTTTTCGAGAAAAATCGGAATATCCAAAGTGTCGATTCGTACTACTGAAAAAAAATATTCTGAAAAATTAAAAACTCTTGGTTGTACTGTCACGTCCCGGGTGAAGGTCTTTGGGGAAGATGACATATGGGGTTTTATTCGTAGGGAATGCAGGCGCGAATGCAAGATTCGTGGCGCTGCGGAGAGTAGGATGCAGGCGCGAATGCCAGATTCGTGGCGCTGCGGAGAGTTGGATTCAGGCGCGAATACGTGATTCGTGGCACTGAATGTTCGAAGAGATGCAGGCGCGAATGCCAGATTCGTGGCACTGCGGAGAGTAGGATGCAGGCGCGAATGCCAGATTCGTGGCGCTGCGGAGAGTAGGATTCAGGCGCGAATACGTGGTTCGTGGCACTGAATGTTCGAAAGGATGCAGGCGCGAATGCCAGATTCGTGGCGCTGCGGAGAGTAGGATGCAGGCGCGAATGTCAGATTCGTGGCACTGCGGAGAGTAGGATGCAGGCGCGAATGCCAGATTCGTGGCGCTGCGGAGAGTAGGATTCAGACGCGAATACGTGATTCGTGGCACTGAATGTTCGAAAGGATGCAGGCGCGAATGCCAGATTCGTGGCGCTGCGGAGAGTAGGATGCAGGCGCGAATGCCAGATTCGTGGCACTGCGGAGAGTAGGAATTCAGGCGTGAATGCCAGATTCGTGGCGCTGAATGTTCGGAGGGATGCAGGCGCGAATGCCAGATTCGTGGCGCTGCGGAGATTAGGAATTTTAGGCGCGAATACGTGATTCGTGGCACTATGGTGTGTAGGATTCAGGCGCGAATGCCAGATTCGTAGCACTGAACGACCAGGGAAGGTTTAGATAGTTATGGTCCCTGTGGTGACACCCGTTAGAGCACTTTGTTTTGGTTTTACTAATTGGATTTACCGTTGCATAGGCGAAAGAAGTTATACGTAATAATTCCGAGAAACTCGTCTAAACGTGCGGCTATACACAGGCCATGCAAAAGTATGTTAGTAAACACGGCAAGCGCTCTCGCGTTCGCGAACTAGAATCAGCTGTTTCGTTACCTTGTTCGTTTGGATTTTTAGATCTCTCGTAACCAATGGGTAAATACAAATAATTTGAGGCGTGATTGAAACAAAGCGGTTTATTGGCTTTGCTGGAGCGTTAATTATAATAGTGCGTGGGAGTTTGACCATTGACACAGTACATTTATATAAAACAGTATAAGGTATGAAATATATGTATGGACATGAATAACAGGTATATAAACCGGAGAAAGAAGTACGTTTAGCAATGAACGTTAATAATACACAAAAATGCGATAAGCGTTAGAGAAATAATATAGAATACAATAAAGGTTCGTTGTACAAAGTATATATATATATGTATGCAGTAAGCAATAATGAACGATGAAATATGAACGCAGTAAGCGTGAATAAGAACAATACACAAAAATGCAATAAGCGTTTAGTAATTAATAAGAATTTCGATACTGTTTGAAGTACACGATATCGATACAAGTCCGCAATAAGCGTTATTAACAAAGAAATAATTAATGGTATGGAAATGATATAAGACTAATAATAAGAAATAGTAATGGCTTACGGTATTTGCTGTAGAGCACTGAACACAGTAAGCTAACACAGTATAGATAGCAAAATTGCGTAAAGAGACACTTCGCGGGAGTGGTTTCCGTAGAAGAGCCAGAAGCTAGAAGCTGATGTCTAGAAGCTGATGTCTAGAAGCTGATGTCTAGAAGCTAACTGGCCGTTTTGGGCCTTGTATTTATACTATGGTCGGGATTGTTAGGGGTGAAGAGTGTGCGCAGTATGCACCTTGACTGATCTTTGAAGATGCGTCGCAATTACTTATTAATAGAGTCGGTGTTTAGGGGTTTTATGTGGCCTTGTCTTGTACTGGTAATGGGTGAAGGGTATGTGCGGTGTGTTCCTATGGCACGTAGGCCAAATCTGCGTCGCGGTAACGATCACGTGTTGATCACGTTCGTAAAGTTGCGTCGCAGTAACATTTCTGGGGTTTTTGCTTGGGGCTTTGAAGCTGAATACTCAATCCATTTGGTGGAGTTTAGGAGGTCGTATCGGATAGGGGTAAACGGGGTACTGACTTCTTTGGTCATAGAGAGGGCATGAGACTTAGTCTCGATTTAAGAGAGGGTTTTAAAGACGAGGGATTTGTTTGAAGTAGATTTGGAGGGAAGTGGTCATGCCACGTAAGTCGAAGAGGGGATTTGGAGGTCGTCGCTGACCATCCTGAGATGGGGACCGCTAAGGTACATCGTCAAGGCGATCAGCGATTATGGATTGACCGTTTCGAGATGGGGACCGCTAAGGTGCATCGTCCAAACGGTCAGGAATCTGGATTGACCGTTTAGAGATAGGGACCACTAAGGTATATCGTCTAAACGATCGGTTGGGTTTGAAAGAGGGGGTAAGGCTTGGGTATGAGGGTTTTTGATGGAGTTGTGGATTGATTTGTGAAGAAGTGGTGTTAAAATACCGCGCGAAAAATAGTGGGACGTCACAGTACTAGTTTGTACTAGGTTTGTACCGCGTTGTACCGTTGAGAGCGATCAAAAATTCTGAACCGTTTTCGAGAAAAATCGGAATATCCAAAGTGTCGATTCGTACTACTGAAAAAAATATTCTGAAAAATTAAAAACTCTTGGTTGTACTAGTTTGTACTAGGTTTGTACCGCGTTGTACCGTTGAGAGCGTTCAAAAATTCTGAACCGTTTTCGAGAAAAATCGGAATATCCAAAGTGCCAATTCGTACTACTGAAAAAAAAATATTCTGAAAAATTATAAACTCTTGGTTGTACTAGTTTGTACTAGGTTTGTACCGCGTTGTACCGTTGAGAGCGTTCAAAAATTCTGAACCGTTTTCGAGAAAAATCGGAATATCCAAAGGGTCGATTCGTACTACTGAAAAAAATATTCTGAAAAATTAGAAACTCTTGGTTGTACTAGTTTGTACTAGGTTTGTACCGCGTTGTACCGTTGAGAGCGTTAAAAAATTCTGAACCGTTTTCGAGAAAAATCGGGATATCCGAAGTGTCGATTCGTACTACTGAAAAAAATATATTCTGAAAAATTAAAAGATAATGAGTTTGTCAAGTCGCCAGGGCCGCTTTTATACTTTTGAGGGCCCCAGGCGCATCATTATGTGGCGGCACAAATTTTTCAGCTGCCTCTAATTTTTATATTATGAATTTAATAGGTAAAAAGATGTATTTTTTTTGCAACTATAACTGGGCTGTTTTTTATAATGCTGTTTGTGAGGAGTAACGTATTAAAATGTGTCCCCATAGAGCAGGCCTGCACAGCGAGCCTTTTTCAGCGCCTAGCGGCAAGCAACCAGCCGTACGCCGTTACTAAGGGTAGAATCGGTGAGGCGAACTGCAGTAGTGTAGGTGCGGGCTTGTAGCCGCGTAGCGTAAGTATAGTTCGCCTCACCGATTCTACCCTTAGTAACGGCATACGGCTGGTTGCTTGCCGCTAGGCGCTGAAAAAGGCTCGCTGTGCAGGCCTGCTCTATGGGGACACATTTTAAAACCTTACTCCTCACAAACAGCATTATAAAAAACAGCCCAGTTATAGTTGCAAAAAAATACATCTTTTTAACTATTAAATTCATAATATAAAAATTAGAGGCAGCTGAAAAATTTGTGCCGCCACATAATGATGCGCCTGGGGCCCTCAAAAGTATAAAAGCGGCCCTGGCGACTTGACAAACTCATTATCTTTTAATTTTTCAGAATTTTTTTTTCAGTAGTACGAATCGACACTTTGGATATTCCGATTTTTCTCGGAAACCAAAAGAGTTAAACAATTTCTTCGAACGGTACAACGCGGTACAAGTCTAGTACAAACTAATACAACCAAGAGTTTTTAATTTTTCAGAATATTTTTTTTCAGTAGTACGAATCGACACTTTGGATATTCCGATTTTTCTCGAAAACGGTTCAGAATTTTTTATCGCTCTCAACGGTACAACGCGGTACAAACCTAGTACAAACTAGTACAACCAAGAGTTTTTAATTTTTCAGAATTTTTTTTTTCAGTAGTACGAATCGACACTGTGGATATTCCGATTTTTCTCGGAAACCAAAAGAGTTAAACAATTTTTTCGAACGGTACAATGTTCGGTACAACTAGTACAATGTAGTACAATCGCGAAAAACGATGTTTTCAAAAAATTCGGGGCTAGCCCCTTTTTTACTTTTCTAATTTTCTCGAAAACGGTTTCGAATTTTTGAATGCTCTCAACTGTACAATGTTCGGTACAACTAGTATGTTGTAGTACAATCGCGAAAAACGATGTTTTCAAAAAATGCGGGGCTAGCCCCTTTTTTACTTTTCTAAAATTCTCGAAAACGGTTTCGAATTTTTTAAAGCTCTCAACGGTACAATGTTCCGTATAACTAGTACAATGTAGTACAATCGTGAAAATCGATGTTTTCCAAAAATGGGGGGCCAGCCTGAAAATTGGTTTTTTCAATTTTTCTCGAAAACGGTTGGGAATTTTTGAAAGCTCTCAACGGTACAACGCGGTACAAACCTAGTACAAACTAGTACAACCAAGAAATGTTAAGTTTTCAAAAAAAGGGGGCTAACTTCACACAGGTAACATTTGATCTACTTGTTTCTTGACTTCTCGCTTATGCGTTTCGGGTAACCTGTATGGTTAAACATTGTAGGGTAAGGTATCTCCTTTTATCTGGATCCTATGTGTAGTTACTGTAGCCGTGGTTAGTTTGTCACCTGGTAAGTGGAACATATCGTGATATTCCCTACAGATTTCGTTTATAGATTCTCTTTCTTCGGAATTCAGGTGTTCGTAGTTCACCTGTTCCATGACTCGATTAAAACGCATGGTCAGCGACTCGTGCGCGGTCAACGCTCGGAAGGCCGCGGCGTTATCGTTGGCTTGTGGGATATCGCGACTCGGCACGTCGGTTAACGTGGCTCGTGGAATGACTACTCCCTTTTCTTCGTCTGTTGTATTCATGATTCAGGCTATACATCGTCCCTTTTCTGGTTTGGTTAAACCTTCTCCTAAATATACTGCTTCTATTAGCTGCCGTTTTTCTATAATTCCTTCTCGCAGGCTATTTGTTAGTATTAGACATATTTTCTGGGAGCGTGCGGGTATGGTTACTTCCGCGGCCCGGGTTAACGCTTGCCAGGGTTCTCCTTTTACTAGCACTTCCTGAGTGTCGTAGTTTATTGCGATCCTAGTGGTCTTGAGGAAATCTAGCCCTAGGAGTCCGTCTGCTTCTTCTAGAGTGTCGGTTTCTACTACGTGTAATGGGTGCCTTATTTCCTTTTCGTTTATGTAGAAAGTGGCGTCTATTTTCCCTAATGTGTACGCCCTGTCCCCTGTAAACGAAGTGAGTAGCACTTCGCTGGGCTCCATGATTATATTGGTCGGTAGGGCTTTCCTGGCGATCAATGATACTTCTGCCCCGTTATCTATTATCATGGTTGTTTTTCTCCGTTTGGTTTCCTTTATTTCATCTTTTACCCTGTCCGATATGAATCTCTTGGTTGTGAGCGAGCCTATTCTAATCATTCGAATTTTTCGCGTTTGGCGCGCTCGTAGTTGACTCGAGCTGCTGAATGCGTTCGATCAGCGTTTTCATATCGCGTCGACGGCCTAGTCTCGGAGGTCGGTCGGCGACCCTCCGCTTCTCGGCGGGGCGGTGCCCATCTAGTATCGTTGGCCGTTATGGGTTGTATTCTCCGATTATTTTCGGGTGCAGGAAAGCTTCTTCGCGGGTTATTTCTAGGCTGGTCCTTCCAGCAGTCCCTAGTATAATGCCCTGATCGTTTGCAATTGTTGCAATATTTACTCGTCGTGGTACTCGAGGTCGCCGTGCTATTTGCGGCACGTGCCCCAGAGGAGGTGACGGCTCGTTTTCGGGTGGTCCGTTCTTCTTCTACTGCTATAGCAATTGCTTCGGGGAGATCGGCGGCCCTTCGCGATTTGACTAAAACCTTTAATTCGTTGTGAAGCCCTTCTTGAAAAACATGGTCTCCGCCTGCGGTGGTTACTGCCACTTGTTCGTTGACTAAAGTGGCTACACGGTTTCCGTATGTGTGTGCGTCCTCATGAGTCCCTTGCCTACATTGGAGCAATTCTGACAGGATAGTCGTGCCTGTCCTCGCCGGTTTGTACAACGCGGTTAGCACGTCTTCTAATTCCTGGACCCATGAATCGCGTTAAGGTGATACCGCGTAGTATGGCAGGTTCGTCCTCGGCTTCGCCGTATGATGTCATCGCGTAATGGCAATGATTGAGGAAGGAGGTTAATTCGTCGGGCTTGGTTCCGTCGGAACGCCCTTTAGGGCTCTTTCGGAGGCTGCAGTCGCCTTCGGTGGCGGAGCGCGTCGATTAGGGTCTCTGTCCGACACAGGGGGTACGAACAGGCTCGAACGTCTAAGTACGGCATCGTCCCTAAATCGGACCGCGGTCCTAGTTGCTGCTGGAGGGTCAGGGGCGGGGGACGAAGTCGCTGCCGCTTGCCCTTGGTTTACGTCATGATTCAATGTATCGTGGTGCGGTTCTAATGCTGCTTCTACCGTTTCTTACAGACTTTCTAGTTTGGCGTCTGTCGACGTTGCTCTCCCGTCAAAGGAGGCCATTGTCGCTGTTAGTCGGGCGAGGGACCGATCCATTGCCGCTATCTTTTCGGTCAGGACCGCGACGCTTGCTGCGACCGTATCGCGTGCGGGTACCGCCGCGGTTACGGACATGTCTACGTCTAGTTGATCGGTCTGGTCTAATAGGGTGCTTTCCCTTGGGTTACCCGGGCTTCCTAGATCTGTTAGTTGATTTTCGGTTGTTGGTTCAGCACGCAGAGTAAGCTAAAATCTAGTTCGTTGAACGGAAATTGTCGCTCGGACACAACGGGTCCTGTATTAGCTAATACGGACTGGATCGCTTCCAGAGGGAAATGGTCGCTGTTAGATTTCTGCTCGAGAGCTAGTCGCGCACGGGCTCCGGATTTACGGAGGGTTTCGAGGGCGAAAAGGAGAGGATCGTCTTCTGACTTTTGCGGACGCGGTCGTCGAAATCTACACGGGTTGCTCCGGCTTTGTGCGCTAGGTGAGGGAAGCTCTATCCGTTCGGTTAAATCTAGATTTCTGTCGATATTCGCGTCTACGGACTTTGCTCGGCGCATGAGAACGGCGGTGCTCGGCTCGCGTTTTTGCTGAATGTGGTATTTCGCACTTACAGTTCGTAGAGCAGGCGATGCATGGTCGTCTCGATGTCGGCCGTGGAATTTCCTGCAGGCGTCCTCTGTAGACGGATGTCAGCAGTGCGGAGTACGTTGCCCTACTTTTAGGTGGGGCGTTGTCTCCTCTATTGTCCTGGTGTCCCAGTCGGTCAGGCTTGTTCCCTACGTAGGCTGGATCCCACCGCTGCCACCAATTTTGTTGTGGAAGGCGCCTTCGCTGTTGTCGTCCGACGGGCTCCGAATACTCGGGTGAGGGTGCCGGGACGGATATACTCGGTTGAAAACCGAGGGTAGTAGGACCCTTGGCCGGTTAAAGAGTTGAAACTCGCGGTAGGGTTAAACAAGATTTATTCTGTCCCGATCTGGGTTACAAGGTGACTGTGACAATCACGCGTGAGTCTCGTATAGAGTCTGGTAGAAGGCCTATAACAAGTTTGAGCTCGCATTGCTCGTACATGGTTCTTATACTCTAATCGGGGTGACGCGGGGGCCATCGGGGTCTCCGTGTTTGGCGCGCTTTTGGGTGTTTCATCATAAGCTGACGGTTCTGGGTATGCTTCCGAAATCCCTTACGCGGTTGTGCCGGATTTCGGCTGTTCGATTGTAGCAATCGGAATGTGTCGCGGTGTCGTTACGCTGGGTGTCGGTTGGGTTACAACAGTCGGATAAATTCCCGTCGAATAAACTGATTCATCTGTGGCGCTACAAATAAAAATTGAATCGGGTTATTTTTATTCGAGACAAATAAAGATAAGGTCTCTTTTATTTGACATGTATTTTTAGTGTATTGGTCTTTATTGGCTCCCCTAGGGGTTACAATCTCCTTATACCTAAGCCTCTCACACCCTCTTCTTCCCTTATATCTACCTTATACAGGGTGTCCCAAAAATGTCGCGTTTCCTTGAAAGGGGTGACTCAGGGGGTGATTTGAAACAACTTTTTCCTTAGCGAAAATATTGTCCGAAGCTTTGTTAAGGAGATATTAAGCAAAAACCCCGACCAATCAGAGCGCGCGCCTTCCGCCTGAGTTCCCGCGGTAGCGTTGGATACGAGGTAGGCGACCGCGCTTGTGCTACGAACGTACGAACAAGCAAGTCGGCATGCATCGAAGGAAACCGCGTTACACATTTTTTTTTTAAAGCAGAATCTTAAATAAGAATAATTTGAAGTGAGAGGACAAGAAGTACGTAAATTTCGTTTTTAAATAAGGCATAAACGAAAAGCTAACGTAACAGAAAATGTACGACAAGTGATCGTAATTCGTTATTGAGGTAAATATCCGTAGTTTAAGAACGGCCAACACAACTAAATTTAAAAAATAATATTAGGTGTATGAATAAATTCTTTCCGACTGGAATTTCTATCGCGGTGGTATTCAGAAGCTGCCAGAAAAATGGCAAAAGGTAATGAACAATAATGGAAATTATTGCGATGATCGAGTTGTTTTCATATTTTTTAAATCGAACTGTTATTGTACCCTAAAATCGGAAAGAATTTATTTTCACACCTAATAATCACCAATAAATTAAAGAAAACTCACCCTTTCGGACATTCCTTTCCTTGCTTTCCTTCCCTTTCCGGAAACCTGTGTCACTGGGTCACTGTACCGATCCTGGTTATCGGTGGACGAAAAGATTTATGGTTGGGTAGCGCCCAGTGCTCAGCTGATCACACTGCGTCCGGGTTAATGTACCGAATATTCACTTCACTGCACGGCTACTAACACTGATCACTGAATTTATTTTTCACGGAACGTGTTGTTCCTACGTTATAAAAATTGGTGGCTGCGAAAGGGGCCGATTACTGTTAATTACTGGGACGAGATTACTACTATTACCCGGCGAAAAGAAAACTCGTGGCAGACTGTCTCGGGCTGTGCAGTCCGCTGCTGTGACGATTGGTCGAGTCACCTATTTGGGCACACTTTTAAAGACGGGGCACAGTATTTTGGTTATTGGCTGAAGTTGCCACATACATTGTCACACCGCGCGACGAAGAGATCGAACGAAACACGAGATCGAGTGGGATAGAGCGATTTGACCAAGCGTAGCCTACGCTTTTGTTTTGACGATCGTCGGTCGGATCCGTATCTGATCGCTGCACAGCAGCGGACTGCACAGCCCGAGACAGTCTGCCACGAGTTTTCTTTTCGCCGGGTAATAGTAGTAATCTCGTCCCAGTAATTAACAGTAATCGGCCCCTTTCGCGGCCACCAATTTTTATATCGTAGGAACAACACGTTCCGTGAAAAATAAATTCAGTGATCAGTGTTAGTAGCCGTGCAGTGAAGTGAATATTCCGTACATTGACCCTGCGATCAGCTGAGCACTGGACGCCGATGACCAGGATCGGTACAGTGGCCTAGTGACACAGGTTTTCGAAAAGGGAAGGAAAGCAAGGAAAGGAATGTCCGAAAGGGTGAGTTTTCTTTAATTTATTGGTGATTATTAGGTGTGAAAATAAATTCTTTCCGAATTTAGGGAACAATAACAGTTCGATTTAAAAAATATGAAAACAACTCGATCATCGCAATAATTTCCATTATTGTTCATTACCTTTTGCCATTTTTCTGGCAGCTTCTGAATACCACCGCGATAGAAATTCCAGTCGGAAAGAATTTATTCATACACCTAATATTATTTTTTAAATTTAGTTGTGTTGGCCGTTCTTAAACTACGGATTTTTACCTCAATAACGAATTACGATCACTTGTCGTACATTTTCTGTTACGTTAGCTTTTCGTGTATGCCTTATTTAAAAACGAAATTTACGCACTTCTTGTCCTCTCACTTCAAATTATTCTTATTTAAGATTCTGCTTTAAAAAAAAAATGTGTAACGCGGTTTCCTTCGATGCATGCCGACCTGCTTGTTCGTACGTTCGTAGCACAAGCGCGGTCGCCTACCTCGTAGCCAACGCTACCGCGGGAACTCAGGCGGAAGGCGCGCGCTCTGATTGGTCGGGGTTTTTGCTTAATATCTCCTTAACGAAGCTTCGGACAATATTTTCGCTAAGGAAAAAGTTGTTTCAAATCACCCCCTGAGTCACCCCTTTCAAGGAAACGCGACATTTTTGGGACACCCTGTATCTACCTTAACCTATCTTAACCTATCTTAGCCTATCTTAACCTACTTCCTCCTTCCGCATCTCCCCCCTCTCCGCTCGCCCGCCCTTTACCCTCCTCCCCGCCGCTCGCACACGCAAAACCCCCAAAAAACGCTTCCCCCTCTCTCCCGGACCTCCGCTTCCGCTCGGCTCCCCTTCCACTCTCATCTCCTCATCCATGCTCCATTCCCTCTCTCCTCTCCTCAATTCTTCTCATCCACACCTCCCCCTCCCCCCCATCATCTAGAACCTCCCCTGCCACCCCCTCTCTTCTCCCACCCCATACAAAACTCCCATATGTGTTCCCACGTCTCTTCCCCCCCTCTACACACTCTGCATATCCTTTTTTCCTCCTCCTCCCAGTACCTCCCCCCCTCATTTCATTGCCCAACCTATACCTCGCGACCCTTCTCCATCTACTTTCCCCCCACCCCTTCTTCAAATACCCAGGCAACCCTTCCCCCTTCACCCTACCATACCAAACTTCCGTTTCCTGTCGCGTGTTTGATAGCTGGGCGTAAGAGTGAGTGGAGTTTGTGGCTGGAGCGAAAGGCGAGTGAGGTGGTGAGGGAGGGTGGAAAGTGGAGTGAAAGGTAGAGGGGGGTTGAGGAAGGGACGGGGGATAAAGGGAAAGGGACGGTGTTAGTGGGTGGCAGAAGTGCGGAAAGGATACGGGAGGCTTTGGAGGTTAGGTGGTAGAGATAGGCGAAGAAAGGCGGGAAGGAACGTGGAGTGTGACAGGTAGTGACGCAGGTGGGAGAAGAGTGAAACAGGAGAGAAGAGTTGGTGGGAAGGCGGGAAGTTTGAAAAAGAGAGAAGGCAAAAAGAGTAAGGAAGGACGAGGAGAAAGTTAAGGATAAAAGGAGCAGGAGAAAAACGATAAGAGGGTAGGATAAAAGGGTAACAGGGCAAGGAAAGTGGGAAAGGGGAAGAAAGGGGAAAGGGGATAGAGAGGAAAGAAGAGATGGAGGCGGAAAAAGGGTGAGAAAAAGAAGTGGGAAAGAAGGCAAACGAAGGTAGGATTAGAAAGGACAGTGAGAACAGCATGGGGAGTAGCGCGGGAAGTTTAGACAGTTTGTGGGGAAAGAAGAGAGAAAGAGAAAAGAACGCTGGGGCAATGGGGCAGGATAAAGCAGGAGGGTTCAAAAGATGCTCGAAGACGTGGAGGTCTCCAGAAAAGGGAGGTAAAGGGGGGAGGAAGGAGGGAGGGTCGATGGAGGGAATGATAAGGGAAATGATGTTGGAGATGAGGAGGATGAGGGAAGAAATGAGAAGGGATAGGGAAGAGAGAAGGATGTTGGAGGAGGAGATGAAAAAGGAAAGGGAGGACAGAAGACGAAGTGAGGAGGAGTGGAGAGAGGAAAGGAGGAGATGGGAGGAGGAGATGAGAGAAGAGAGGGTGAGGAGAGGAGAGCTAGTAAAGAAGCTAGGAAAGATAGAAGAATGGGATAGGAGGATGGAGGAGGTGATGGAGAAGGTAGGGAGGTGGGAAAAGGAAAAAATAGGGAGTGTGGGGGAGGACTAGAGGAGGAATGGAGGATGAGAATTAGAAGGTTAGAAGTCACGCAGGACAAGAAAGAAAGGGAGGTAAGAAGAAATAATGTGGTGGTGAGGGGTTGGGGCTGGAAGGAAATGAGGTGAAGGAGGAGGTGGGGAGGTTATGGGAAAGGATGGGGTTGGGGATGAAGGGAATTAAGGAGGTGGTGAGAATAGGAAGAATAGGAAAGGAGGGGAGTGGAATGGTGCTGGTGAGGTTGGAGGGAAGGAAGGAGAAGAGGAAGGTAATGGAGGCGAAGAAAAAACTGAGGGGAAGAAGGGAAAGGGTAGAGGACGACCTCACCGAGGAGGAACGGAGGGTGAAATGGAAGATAGAGGGAGAGAGGAAGGAAAGTGCAGGTGGGGTATCTGAAAATGTGGGTGGACGGGAAGGTAAGAAGGTGGGACGAGTTAAGGGAGAAATGGTTTGAGGGGCAGGGAAACGAATGAAGTGGGAAGGGGGAAAGAGGAGGGAGGGGGGGAAGGAAGGGGGGATTTGGAGGGTGGCGTTCTGGAATGTAGCGGGGGTAAAAAGGAAGGATGAAGGATTTTGGAGGGGGCTGGAGGAATGGGATGTGATGGTACTGAGTGAGACGTGGGTGGAGGAGAAAGATTGGGGGTATGTCGAAAGGAGATTACCTAGAGGGTATATATGGGAAAAGCAGTGGGCCAGAAGGGAAAATCAGAAGGGAAGAGCGATAGGAGGAATGATGTTGGGGGTGAGAAAGGAGTTGGAAGTGGGAGTTGGGGGAGGGGGAGGGAAGGAGGGGGAGGGAAGGAGGGGGAGGGAAGGAGGGGGAGGGAAGGAGGGGGAGGGAAGGAGGGGGAGGGAAGGAGGGGGAGGGAAGGAGGGGGAGGGAAGGAGGGGGAGGGAAGGAGGGGGAGGGAAGGAGGGGGAGGGAAGGAGGGGGAGGGAAGGAGGGGGAGGGAAGGAGGGGGAGGGAAGGAGGGGGAGGGAAGGAGGGGGAGGGAAGGAGGGGGAGGGAAGGAGGGGGAGGGAAGGAGGGGGAGGGAAGGAGGGGATAATGGCTAAGAAAGTGAAAATTGGGGGGGATGGTGGAAAATAGTTGGGGTGTATGTGAATAGGGACTTGAAAGAGAAGCTAGAAGATTTAGGGGAGTGGGTGGAAGAGGTGGGAATAAGAGTAGTGATAGCGGGTGATTTTAATGCGCGCACGGGGGAGGAAGGAGGGGTGATAAGGGGGGAAGAGGAGGATGAAGGAAGAGGGGGAGGGAGAAGGAGATCCAAGGATAAGGAGGAGAATGGGGAAGGGAGGAGGCTGTGTGGGTGGTTAGAGGATAGGGGGTGGGGTATATTGAATGGGAATACAGAGGGGGACGAGGAGGGAGAGTGGACTTTCACAGGGGGAAGGGGGAATACGGTAATAGATTACGTGGTAGGGAACGAGGATACTAGGGAGAAAGTGGAAAGGTTGGAGGTGGGGGAGAGGGTGGAATCAGATCACCATCCGGTGGTGGTGTGGTTAAGAGGGGAGGGGAGGGAGGAAGGGGAAAGTGGGGGGAAAGGAGGGGCGAGGGGAGGGGGTAGAGGAGACTGGACGGAAGAGGGAAGGCGGGAATTTATGAGGAAGTTTGGGAAAAGGGGGGACGGGGAGAGGGGAGTAGAGGAGGAATGGTGTGAGATGCGGGAAAGGATTAAGGGCGCGATGGGTAAGATGGGGAGAGGGGGGGGGAGACGGCAAAGAACGGAGGATGGTGGGATAAAGAGTGTAGAGAGGAGAAGAGTAAGGTAAGGGGAGAGTTGAGAAAATGGAGGAGGGAAGGAGGGGATGGGAGAGAATATAAGGAGAGGAAGAGGGAGTATGCCAGGTTGTGTGAAGAAAAAAGGAAGGAGGTGGAGAGGTGGGTGAGGGAAGTGGAAGGAGTAAGAACGGAGGGGCAAGTATGGAAGGTGGTGAATAGGGGAAGGAAAAGGAGGGGGAGGGTTAACGAAGGAATATCAATGGGGGAATGGGACGGGTATTTCAGGGTGTTGCTGGGGGGGGGGGGGGTAGAATGGAGGGTGAGAAGGGGTGGGGAGACGAGAAGAAGGAAGGATGGAGAAGCGGATATAGGGAGGGAGGAAATAGGAAATGTGATAAGGAAGTTAAAGGATGAGAAGGCGGGAGGGGGGGATGGGATTCCGAACGAAGTGTGGAAGTATGGAGGCGCGGAATTGGAGAATTGGCTATGGGGGCTGTGTAACAGGGTGTGGAGGGGGGAAGGCTGGCCAGAAGGGTGGAGAGAGGGGGTGGTGGTGCCAGTAGTGAAGAAGGGGTTGGGGAAGAAGGTAGAAGAGTATAGGGGGATAACCCTAACACAGACGGCGTACAAGGTGTACGCGTCTGTGTTAGCGGAGAGATTAAGAGTGGAGGTGGAGGGGAAGGGACTGCTGCCACCGGGTCAAACGGGCTTTAGGAGGGGGGTGGGGTGTATAGATAATGTGTACGTGCTGAATTATTTAATGAATAGGCAAGTGGGAAGAAAGAAGGGGAAAATGGTGGGGCTATTCATAGATATGAAAGCGGCGTTTGACTCGGTGGATCGGGAGATATTGGTTAGGGCAATGAGGCGAATAGGGGTGAGGGAGGAGTTGGTGGGGAGGTGCGAGGAGATCCTTAGAGAAACATCTTGTAGGGTGCGGGTGGGGGATGAGGAGGGGGAGAGGTTTTGGACGGCGAGAGGGGTGAGGCAGGGGTGCCCGCTGAGTCCGAGCCTCTTCACCCTGCTCATAGCGGATATGGAAGAGGAGTTGGAAAAGGGAGGATGGGGGGGGGGGGGGGGAGTGAAGCTAGGAGGGGGAAAGGTCTACGCGTTGGCATACGCCGACGATGTGGCGGTGTTGGCGGAGGATCAGGAGGGGATGAAGGGGCTGATAGGGAAATTGGAGAAATATGTGGATGGGAAAAGACTGCAGATCAATGTGGAAAAAACGAAGGTCATGAGGTGTAGGAGGGGAGGGGGGAGATGGAAGAAGGTAACATGGAGATGGAAGGGGAAGGAGATTGAGGAGGTGAGAAGCTTCAGATAACTGGGGTACACGGTGATGGGGAACGGGGGGCAGGAGGAGCATGTGGGGGAAAGGGTGAAAAAAGGGGCGGCGGTGATGGGGAAGGTATGGGGTATTGGGAAAAGGATGTTTGGAAATGATTGGGAAAGGAGACTATGGCTCTTTGATAAGTTGGTGTGGCCGGTGGTGGGGTACGGAGCGGAGGTGTGGGGGTGGAGGGAAAGGGACAAGGTGGAACGCCTACATGACAGGTTTTTGAAGTGGGTGCTGGGGGTGGAAAGAGATACGCCGAGTTATATGGTGAGGGAGGAGGTGCAAAGGGAAATGATGAAGGGAAGGGTAGGGATGAGGGCGTGGGGGTTTGAAAGGAAGCTGGAGTTGTTGGGAAGAAATGAAGGGGAGGTGCAAGAGGGGAAAGGCTTTGGAGGGGTGGGAAGAAGAAAGGAAAGTGTTTTACGAGGAAAGGGGTTGGACCTTATATAAGAGGAGAGGAGTTAGTGAGCAGGGAAAGGAAACTGCAGGAAGAGGAGAGGTGGAGAAGGATAGGGGAATCAAGATATAACGTTTTTTTTTATTTGACATGTAATTTCCATAATTTTTTATTTAAATAATGCCGATCTGTGATAGTTGCTCTTACATTCTTGCCAAAAAATTATTGCTTTTTATATTTTTTATCTTACTATTCTTCGAATAGTCCTTAGCATAATATAGCAAACAATCATATAAAATGTCAACATATATATCGCCGAGTGTACATATTGTAGTAAAATATAATTGCTGTATTATAATATAATAGCTGGTACAAAAATGCTTTAAGGAGCATCGATCGCAGGATTAGTCGTCCGTTCGGTCGAACTGTCGTCTACCGAATGCCCCGGTCCTTTTCCTCCTCTTCCCTCGTGCCGTCTCCAACCATGCAACAATGTATCGCAACGACAAATTATCAACGCGAGCCGCGAGCCGACCTGGAGTCCCGGCGGCAGGCGACGATCGTAGTAAAAATTCGCTCTCAATATGTATTGACAGATTCGAGAGTAATTTGTTGAAAAATATAAAAACCCCAGTGTTAAAGGGCGGGCGGGCTCCGTAATGGTTTGGGTAGACATGACCATAAACGGCCCTGGGTCAATTTGCCGTGTAAACGGAATTATTCACAAACATATATATGTTAATGTGTGAAATGATTGTTTGCTATCTTATTCTAAACACAATTTATCCCAATATTGGATCTTTCAAGCGAATGATAATCCAGAACTCACTTCCCGTATAAATATAATTTTTCTAAACGCGCATAACGTTACCATTATGACATGGTCGGCTTAATCTCCAGATTTAAACCCCATCGAAGCACTATGGAATGATATGGAAAAATATATGAAACAAAGAAAACCATAAAATTTAAAAAAAAATGTAGGAAATTATAGAAGAAACATGAAAGGAAATATGTACAGAACGGTGCATCAAGCTATTTAATAGATTCTATGCCACACGCATATGATGACTGATGAAACCACAAATCTCGAAATTATGCAAATCATTTTTTATGTAATTTCCTTAATTAGGGTCCGAATTGTGTCGTTTTTGGGGCTATTTTCATCGGGAAACATAAGGAATTGATTGACGCCACTTTCGCAAAGATCTGATGAGAAATGCAAAACACGATATTCGTCACGTCTGAGTGCGCAACATTGTATGGCCCTTCTGGTCTTGAACGTCAAAGGCAACGAAACTCAGCGAGGCGCGGCCTTGTCGGCGGCATCGCCTTTGAGGACTCTAACGAGCAAAGCACACTGTACCTTTGTGACGTCCCACTATGTTTCGCGCGGTATTAATTAGCATCTTCCCTAACAATCACACCATAACTCCGCCAAAATCACTAAACCTCAACTCTTACCCCTTTTACCAAACAGCGGTCCCCATCTCGAGATGGTCAACTGTAAAATCCCCTTCCCCTCTTCGCCCTACGAGGCACAATCTCCTTCCCACACATTTAATTATATACAAGTCCCTCGTCCCAAAAAACCCTCTTACCTAGAGACCTCGTCTCAAACCCCCTCTACTACCCACCAAATCAACGCTACCCTTGCCCTCCAATCAAACCACGTAAAACCCATCCAATAGGTTGAGTATCCCCTTTTCAAACGCCCAAATAAAAACCCCGGAAGTACTATTGCGACGCATATTTCGCGCATTAGTCATAAATACAATCTAATTATTGACCGCATATTTCGCACCTTAGTCATGGTGCATACCGCGTATACCCCGCAGTCCTAAACATTGTATAAATACAAGGGCCCCAGAGGCCGTAGCTCTCTTCTACGGAAACAATACCGCGGAACAGTTGTTATTATAAAATTTCTCTCTTCTACGGAAATAATACCGCGGAACAGTCGTTATTTCTCTCTTCTACGGAAACATTTCCATGAAGGACTATTGCAACTATCAGTCGCGCATGTTTAAACAAAGTGTGTTAGATTCAGTTCAATTTATCTACGACATAAATCGTAAGCAGTTATAATTACTTATTTCATTAGTGCGTATCACCATCATTCATATTATTCAATTATTGCTTTTGCCATATATATATAATTTCTCTATTGCTTATTGCATCTCTATTTCATCATTGCTTATGCTTATTGTATTTTATATTATCGTCTATCGCTAGACGCTTATTGTATGTCATATCATCATCTACTAATCATTATTCCATACTTCACGTCCATACATACATACATTGCTATGGATAAACTGTTTATATACGTGTTATGTGCAAATGCTTAATGTCCAACGCATTCTTTTGTTACCCAAACCGCTATCGCATAAATAGTGCATGGCGTATTTTCGTGCTTCTAAATAAATAACGTTCTTATTTTAAATCACGCTTCGAATTATTGTGTTGCTTCTTCGGTTACGAGAATAGAAATCCTAACAGGCTGCTGCCACAGCTGATCGCGGCTCGCGACCACTAGGTTTCTTATAGTGTTTACACGGCGTACTTTCGTGTAGGTCTTGTACGACCATACGGTCTAGACGAATTCCGCGTAAATACGGGCGGCTTCTTATAATAATGCAGCGGTAAATCCAATTACCAAGCCTAAATATAACTCACGGGTGTTCCAAAAAGTATTGCCCAAGTGCGAGATTCTGTTTAACCCTTCCCTGGTCGTTCAGTGCTACGAATCTGGTATTCGCGCCTAAATCCAATTCACCACAGAGCTACGAATCTAGTATTCGCGCCTAAATCCTATTCACCACAGAGCTACGAATCTGACATTCGCGCCCGAATCCAACTCTCATTCAGTGCTATGAATCTGGCATTCGCGCCTGAATCCAACTCTCCTTCAGTGCTACGAATCTGGCATTCGCGCCTGAATCCAACTCCCCTTCAGTGCTACGAATCTGGCATTCGCGCCTGAATCCTACTCACCTCAGTGCTACGAATCTAGCATTCGCGCCTGAAATTCCCTCTAACCCTCAGTGCTACGAATCTAGCATTCGCGCCTGAGATCCCGAAAACCCCCTATGTCATTGTCCTAAAAGACCTCCACCCGGGACGTGACAACCTTATCCTTTGGATTTATTTTACGGTAACGATCTTGTCGATCTTTTCTCATACTATGTATTTATTCATTCTGTAATTGTTGTGATTTGTCAGGAACTGCGTGAAAGTACCTATGATACCGAACAAATTAATTTTTTGGCGTACCGGGCAATCGACCGCTTCGCCGTATCGTCTTGCCAGCGCGATGCCTTGTCGCGGGACGTTTCGCAGGATTTCACCTGTTTTCTTGCTTTTTCGGCAAGCAATCAATGCCTATACGCTCGGTAACAATCGGTTTTCTCCTTTATGACTTCAATTATTTTTTGAAAGCCTTGGATACGTTGATCAGTGTACTCAGTGATGTCGGACAATACAGTCGTCCAACGACAAAACTATTTATTCGTTTCCACTATAATAATAATTTATTTTTTATGTATAATTCAATTCGTGTTTAATAAGTTTAATAATGTCTCGAAAATCAGGAGACACGCAAAAGCAATCAAAGCAAATCATATACAAAGTGTACTCCTTTTTTTATAGCCATGTGTGGAAGACACAGTGAAGTATTAAAAAGTGTTATGAATACGGCACAGCTAGCGACGGCCGAAGCATGTGGTGTTTCGGAAAGAACTGTTCGTCGAATTTGTGCAGAAGGAAAATTACCAAGACCCGTCAACGAGGATGGCCCCAACACGTCATTTTCGTCGCCGAAAAAGAGGCATAGAAGTCCTACAACGACCAATATTGATGATGAAAAGAAGAAATTAATTCGTCGCACCGTTTCGGAATTCTACGACAGAAAAGAATTCCCAACGAGACAGAAAGTCCTGATCAAGTTACGCGAGTCCGGCGATTTTGAGGGATCATATGTTCGCTAGGCCGCGTTTTGAAGAATTTGGGATTCGGCTACAAAAAAAGGGAACGCAAAGACTGTTATATACTTGGATGAAACCTGGGTTAATAAGAACCATACGGGACAACATATATGGATAGACTTCACGACAAACAGTGGAGGTTTAAACGTCCCAACAGGAAAAGGAGGAATGGAATCGTAGGAAAACTTTGCATAGAATTGATGTCATAAGTGCAAAAATATCTTTCCGACATGAAAACTAACGAAATCTATGTATGTGCCGCCCTTTTAGATCCATGATTTCGTGATTTACCATTCACCAGCGACATCAATTCTTCAAATGTCCCGCCAACAAGAGAAATAGGAAATTTGGAAACATCAATGTCACCACTGACAGAGGATGAATCTAATTTTTGGGCTTCATTTGATAATTATATCGAAGGCAGAAATAGAAGCTCATTAGATGGTAATGATGTACAATTACAGTTAGATAACTTTTTTAAAGAAAGTTGTGTACCCATAAAAAATCGTCTTATTTATTGGGAGCAAAATGCAACAAAATATTTCATTCTAGAATAATGTATATGTACATAATTTATTAATTAAAATTCAATTATATACGTAGTTCATGATACTGATTCCAACTCCTACTTCATTAGTTATATTATCAAATCATGATTGGTAATAAATACTATTTTCGTGAATTAGTAAATTGCAAATCGAAACCGATACTTTCGTATCAAATAGATATCAGAACAGGTTTGCCATCTGATCACAGAATTATCAAATAAAAAACGATAATTTCGTACAGTATCAGACAAGTATCGATAATTTCGTAAGTATCAAATAAGTATCGATAATATCGTAAAGTATCAAACCGGTTTTGATTCGGTATAGTATTGATATGGTATCGGTTGAAGAAGAATTGGTATCGATGATTGATACCAAGTACATAACATTTCGATGCGTATCGATATTTCCTATTGAGTACTTTGGTATCGAATTGATTGAATATCATCAATAGTATTGGTATCAGTCCCATCACTAATTGTCAGTAGAACCCCATTGAGTTGATTTGGGCGCAAGTGAAGGGGTACACAGCCGAACACAACAAGTCATTCAACATGAGAACAGCAACAACATTAGTGGATGACGGGATAAACAAGATTACTATAGAAGATTGGAGAAAATGTGTGGAACACGCCGAAAAAATGCAAGATTTTCTAAAAGAAGTAAGAGGAGACGAAGACTCTGACGAATTTCTACCATTCGTCGAAGGGAGCTCAAGCGAGTCAGATTCTTCTACGAAGAGTTCCGTAAGTACACTTACTGTAATACTGCATTCGTATGTACCTACAAAATGATAATTATTTATACTGATATCAGCATTTTAATACTTTTACAGTAGATATCCTGAATAATGGGGAGCACTCGGACTTCAAAACGCATCAACTACTGTAATTCCTCCATTTCCTTCACGAGAAGAAGACGAAATTGAAGAACCAAGAGCGCATTCGTCAAACACTGCGTTTCTTGTTATATTTTTACAAAATCTTTCTCTTGCACTATTTCGGCGTCTACCACACGTTTTTTCGGATCTTCTATTGTTAGAATGTAATATTGTATTAGGCGTCATGCGGTGGAAATGTTGAAGCAGGTGCTGCCATAAGGCTGGGCGAGCGTGAGCTCAGTTATAAAACAAAGGAACAGAGAGTTGGTTAAGACTTGTGAAGACTGACTAGAGTAATGACGGCTAAAGAAGTCATTTTATTATTGTACTTTAGATTTTTCTATATTGTTTATTAAACAGTTGCTATTTATGTTTATTTCTCGATGTCTAATAAATACGTTTAGTTAAAACTGTGGTCTACTGCGTTTCTACGTTACTAATAGATAATAAAAGTAACAACATCTATAATAATTCCATTTAACCCGTCATGCACTAATCCTGCTACTGTTGTCATGGTGAATGACTTGTGTTCGGCTATGTACCCCCTCACTTGCGCCCAAATCAACTCAATGGGGTTGTACTGATAATGATAAGGTGGAAGTCTAATAACTTTATGTACCATTTCAAAAGCCATTTCATCCAGTACGTATTGTTGTGCAAATTTATGCTGCTTGACTATGGTCAACAGACCTGATTTAGTCAATGATTCGTCAAAATTTACTTCCTTTCCGCGCAGCCAATCGATTATTTCATTTTTTTTTTTTTTTTGGCGCTTGTTGATGCCTTATCTTTGGCGACAGAATGATACGGTGAATTATCCATCACAATAATGCAGGCTTGCTCCAGACCTTCCAATAACTGGATAAACCAACTTGTGAAAAGTTCGGTATTCATCTCCTTATGGTTATCATCATGGATTTTACCAGATTGGAAAACTAATATCGTGTGTGCGAAGTATCCGTGTTGCGCTGATACTGCGTGGCAAATGATTAAGCGTCCTCCTTTTCCTGTTGGGACGTTTAAACCTCCAGTGTTTGTCCTAAACTCTATCCATATAGGTTGTCTCGTATGGTTCTTATTAACCCAGGTTTCATCCAAGTATATAACAGGACGAGGGTCTTTCCATGTCCGGATTCTGCTAATTTTTCGCAAAAATGGTAATCTTGCGGCTACAATATCCAAACGTTCCCTCAAAAATGTTCTGCCGTCGTGCTTTTTTTTGTACCGTGTCACGTCCCGCGACGTGGAGGCTATTATTAATTAACCTTTTAAAGCATACTATATTTACTATTTCGTACTCTGAGGTATTATAGCCACCTCGTATGAAAAACATATACAAAACATTATACAACGTATCGCCGATAAGACATTATCATTATAAACTACGATAAGAAGAGATCGAGCGAAGAAAATACAGACTGCAACAGCGAACAGGAGAGCCAGCATCAAGGAGGTAGCGGCCAGCCAGCCGCACACCAGCTAGCCAGCCGCACACCAGCTAGCCAGCCGCACTCACACCAAGGACACCAGTGGACATCAGCTGATGGGTCAGAGGCCCCATCCGCCAGTGGAGTCGACACCTTCGTAAAGCTGTGCCCCTGGTCCTCGCTAGAAGATTGCCCTCTCGTCATTTCCCGCAAATCGATCGCAGATACCAATACAACATACTTAATTTCTACCCTTAGTACATAAGCTGTACGAAACCAATCGTACATAGCATATTGTAAGCAATAGCGTAAAAGCATAAAATGTAAATTAAAAATAAGAATCTTGCTATCGTCGCTGCTGGGAGTTGAATAGAATAACGCGTATTAGTCGCGAGGAAAGACACCTAAAGGGTGCAAAAGGAACGTGACTAAGTAGTAAACAGATTCGCAGATAAGAGCGATGGGAAGATTCTTCCTGGAAGATCCCAGGCAGAGGCTGTGGGATGGGGTCCCCACCTATGATTTGTCATGTGTCAAATCCTAGAGAAGGAGTGACCGATTGCCCTATAAAAAGGGACTGACCACCCGCGGAGCTCATTATTATATTCTTTCTATTACTAAGTCAAGTTAATTCCTATTCAGACAAATATATTAATTATCAACTTTGCTACTACTTTGAAAGTACAGAACAATTATAAGAAATGCCGTGTAATTGCAAAGGAGAAAATAAAGGTGATTGTTTTTTTTTTAAATCAGAGAGTGAAGTGTTTCCACCCCTAATTACCCATCCTCCAAATCGAGCGTTCGTCTTTTGGAAAAGTGAATTAAATTACGAAAAATGCCCATTGACAGGTCACGGGTCGCGCTGATTAATGGTATTACCTATGAGCAGAACGTTGCCCTCGGTTTTACCAGAGATCAGGCGTAGCGCATGATCTACGGACAGATTTTAATGAAAGTGAAAAATCACCCTTGCCTCCGTCCCACGATGCCGCTGAAGAACAGAACGTTGCCCGCGGTAGCGCCTGGTTCGAAGGATAGAGACTGAGTAACGATCAATAACTGAAAGTTATTTTAATTTCTAAAAGACGAATGCCTCGAAACCATCGCGCGGGGCGACGTGGTCAGCTCCGGAAATTGTATAAACAATACCAAGAAACCCCGGCGACTAATAAAGACATTCTGGGAGTCATCAACCACCCAACAATCAGAGAAGAACAGATAACACCGAACTTCGGTCATACCCTGTTCCCTGGAGATTGGGTAGCCCCGAAGATAAACAACGCGCCCGAAATCAACAGGATTCCATCAGGTCCCATCGAGTGGAGGTTGATTCCTGTGGACCTACCCTCACCACAGGTGAATTAAGGTACTTACGGAAATAAAAATAAATTATAATTTACCCTCAATCGCTCTCAACTATCCCAGAGCGTAAAGCCCCTGGACTAGCTCGAAAGCGGAACATAAAATATAAACTCCCTAAATCACGGGCCCCCAAATAAGAAGTAGGGACGTAACAACCGGAATCCCAAATTCTTTAAAACGCGGCTTAGCGAACATATTGAGCCCTAAAAATCGCCGGACTCGCGTAACTTGGTCAGGACTTTCTGTCTCGTTGGGAAATATTTTCTGTCGTACAATTCCAAAACGGGGCGTCGAATTAATTCCTTCTTTTCATCCTCAATATTGGTCGTTGCACTACGTCGATGCCTGGGACAAAAATGATGTGCTTGGTATATCCTCATCGACGGCTCTTGGTAATTTTCCTTCTGCACAAATTCGACGAACAGTTCTCGAATTCTTTCCGGACGAAAGAGTGTGTGTGTGAAGCACGATAGATTCCACAGTGCATATAATTCCAAATTTTCTGAACCTTTTCAGTGCGCACACACAACCGCTACCGTTGTGGAAAGCGTATCGCACAGTCTTCGCTGCAGGCATTGATTTCAGGTTAGGAACGACTGTGTCAAGCACGATTCCGCAATAATCATCATCAACGTCGGAGCCGTCGTCGTCCTCTTCGGTGTCGTCGTAGTCATCGTCGTTGTTGTCGTTCTTGTAACGTCCTCAAACGAGACTGTGCCGTGAGCTACAGGTGATTCCACGAATAGAGCGGTTTACTCGTGGAATTGTGGGATTGGTTCGTGTGGCGTGCGTTAAAGAAATGAATTTCACGAAACGAGAGTCCTTCTTTTAACAGTAAATAACAAAAATCGTTTATTCAAGTAAAGGTTTTTGACGCTAGGTCGAAATGATAGATAGAATTTGACACGGAGTCAATAGTTAACAGAACGGTAGATAATTATATAACGACGTGTCGGTCGGTAATAAAATATATCGTTTAGGTTTCGACGCTAAGTCGGTATTACAGAACGTGTAGTTGTGTAACGAAAATTATGCTTAATCTTTGGTTGAACATAGAAGCGCGACGCTAAGTCGGTATAATAGTGCTTAAAACGTTAATTAATACTAAAGATATAAAGGTACGATACTAAATCGTAAGTCACGACGCTAAGTCGGTGTGTAATATAAGAATGACGCTAGGTCGGTATTGAATGTTTAGTTGAATATCGAAAGAGTTCCTTCTCTCAGATTTGGCTTCCTGTTGCCTATCAGCTGGCCCACGCTTTCTAGGATGGAAGTAGAATTTAGACAATATCTTCTGGTGCCTATTAGCTGGCCCACGCTTTCTAGGTTTTAGGATGGAAATTTGAGGGGCTAATTAAAGCGACCTCGGAATGGAAGGTTTGAGGGGCTAATTAAAGCGGCCTCGGAATGGAAGGTTTGAGGGGCTAATTAAAGCGGCCTCGGAATGGAAGGTTTGAGGGGCTAATTAAAGCGGCCTCGGAATGGAAGTTTGAGGGGCTAATTAAAGCGGCCTCGGAATGGAAGGTTTGAGGGGCTAATTAAAGCGGCCTCGGAATGGAAGTTTGAGGGGCTAATTAAAGCGGCCTCGGAATGGAAGTTTGAGGGGCTAATTAAAGCGGCCTCGGAATGGAAGTTTGAGGGGCTAATTAAAGCGGCCTCGGGATGGAAGGTTTAGTTTGGTGTCAGGAATGAGTCTTAGATAAACTTGCGTTTAAACTGAGGGGCTAACTAAAGCGGCCTCAGTTCTTGGTTCGGTGGCAGAACCAAGTCTGCTCTCTGCTGCAGGCAGGCCCGTATTTGTAGTGTTTGGCGATACCTTGGTCTCGCCAATCGCTAGTCGCCCGGTCTCGCGTACCAATTATAATTAACATCCGGTTCCCGCCGGTTCGCGCTCTGCACTCAGTTTATTCCGCGTCCGGTTTATCGCGCGGTCTGCGCACGCGCGCTTGAGTCGTTCGCGGCACTGAATTCGCGGTTAGTTAGGCATGTTTCACACACCACGGCACGGCACGGCACGGCACCGTTTCTACGGCACCGTTTCTACGGCACAAACAGACTTTTGGCACAATTCACGGTTTTCCAAGTCAGTTGGGCTTCAACATGGAGCGTGAACGCGTTATAGCGATGTTGTTTCTATATAGACGATTAAAAAAAAGGAGGAGGAATAGAATTCAGTGGGTTCACCCAATAAATATGAGTAGGAAAGAGTTTGGGGCATTTTATATACTCTTTACCGACTTGAGAAACAACGCCGAAAAATTTTTTAATTATTTTCGAATGAGAATATTAACTTTTGATCAGCTGCACCTACGACTGAAAGATGCTCTTCAGCTCAAAGATACAGTTATGCGAGAATGCATCCAGCCTATCGAAATGTTGGCCGTTACAATCAGGTTAGTAAAACAAGGCTACGTTTAACAAATAGAATGTTCAATTTTTCAAAATGAAAACCACACACAAAAAATATTAATATAAATTAATAAGAAACATTAGATAATAATAAAAGTGTATCACTATTATATACATATTTATTTAACGGTAGTTTTAATAGTTACTATACAATTAATAGTTTTACATCAGTTACTGCCGCCTGAGCGACAGCGAAGAAATATGCGTTCTCCACGCACAGGAAGCAGTCAACTAGGGATACCACCAAGTGGTGGAAGCCAACACTACCACAACACGTATCCACCAATGTGCAGTACTCCAAAAACAGTACTAACGCGTTTTATATCGAAAAGTCGAATGTGTCGTCGAATGTGTCGTCGAATGAAACGTCAGAAATTTCTAATGGGCTGTACAGAACATCGGATGTATTCGCGTTTGGTGTACTGCACATTGGCGGACACATGTTGTGGTAGTGTTGGCTTTCACTTGGTGGTGTCTCTTGTTGACTGCTTCCTATGTGTGTTGAACTCATATTTCTCCGCTGTTTGATGGATGTTATGGTGCTTAACACCCCCATTTGGAACTCTATTATTTCGTCTTCATCAAATGAGGCTAATGAGGGGATTATTCCTTTAAAAAAAGACAAATGCCGATCCGGTTTTTCTCTTAAAGCATTAATCATTTCAATTTCGACCTGGTCTAACTTTCGTTTCCGGGGCCCTTGTTTCGTATCTTTCGTGGTATTAGGAATGTTTTGCAGCGAATTTTCTAATGTGTCGACATTTGATGGTCCTGCTTCAGCAATTCTCTGTGGTAAGGAATCTTGGGTCTGGCGTTCCTTACATATTTTCAAAAGAAATTGCAGTTGTTTATTGTAAATATAAGATTTTCCACTTGGCGCTCCCGCTCCAGATTTTGTAGCTTCTCTGTGTTTCTTCCACGATTTTTTAAATGAATCCCTCACATTAACCCATTTCTTTACCACGGCCTGGCCTGTACAAAATCAAATTAAGAAAATAATTAAATACCCCATAATATTCTTAATTATTTCAGATATCTGGCGAGCGGTTGCACTTTCACAGAATTACACTACAGTTACCGACTTGGTATTTCTACAATAAGCAAAATTGTAAGAAAAGTATGTTGTGCCATTTGGAGTGTTATGCGTTCGGAATGTTTTCCCGTACTCTGTAAAGAGAGTTGGGAAACAATCGCATCAAATTTCGAAAGAAGGGCGAATTTCCCCCACTGTTTAGGAGCTGTTGACGGGAAACATATCAGAATAGTGAACCCACTTGGCTCAATGTATTTTAATTACAAAGGCTACTCTTCTGTAGTATTGATGGCGGTAGCAGACTCGGAATACCGTTTTGTTTACGTTGATATCGGAAGCTATGGGAAAGATTGTGATTCTAACATATTTAAGAAATCCTCGCTCTGGACGGCAATAAAAAATAAAGAATTAGAAATTCCTGAAGAAAGATGTCTTCCAGGGTCGTTGAGTCCTAAAGTACCTTATTTTTTGGTGGGAGATGAAGCATTCGGCCTGGACAAACACCTAATTCGACCATATGGTGGGCACAGCTTGACGGTGAAAAAAAGAATTTTCAATTACCGTCTCTGTAGAGCTCGGAGATATGTAGAATGCTCATTTGGAATATTAACTAATAAATGGAGGATTTTTCATCGGCCTATAAACTTGGAGCCTAATATTGCTGTTGATATTGTCAAGGCTTGTGTTGTTTTGCACAACTTTGTTCGGGATAGAGATGGCTACGAAGTAGAGGATACAATGACGATAACAGGACTTTCTGATATGCCTCGACAAACAGTAGCGCGTGGGGGAATTTTGCCAAATGATGTGAGAAAAATCTTATCAGATTACTTCTTAACAGATGTTGGATCTGTAACATGGCAGCTTTCAAAAATTTAGTTTTATTACTGTTTAGAATATAGTATATGTATATAACTGATCCTGTATATTCATCATTAAGAAAAAGAAAATAAACATACATATAAAAGAACGAGACTACTACAAAAATTCGTATTCATTGTGTGCTTGTAGTAATAATTTTTTAATTGTGAATACTACTTTGACGTTTTAATTATTTAAGCCTGTATATTTGATTACAAAATACAGAATGAAACTAACCGAAATCGTTCTTTTCTTTGGCATTACACTCCTCAAAGTCACCTCTAAGTTGATTAAAAATTTGTTTCCACGCTTTTGCAGTTTCATTTTTCTGTTTGTACACAGTCAAGGTCTTGTCCCATATGACTGGTCTTTGTTCGATAAGCGATATCAAAAGGTCAATATTTACGTCTGCCATTTTCTGTAAAGAAACTATAATATAACACGGGGAAAGTACCCATGGCACGTGTGAAAGCGACAAAACAAGTGACTAACCTATGCAATGTTTAGAAGTTTTGGAAATTCTTCAATATGTCTTCGCTGTGAAGTCTGGATATTGAATGTCGTTTATCAAAATTTCTGTTACTAACAACATCAATAACTGCTTTTGTTCAACACGAGTGCTTTACATATTATCAATGACAAAAAATTATTAACCGGTTAACTGGCACGGTCCAATTCACTATTCGGGCCCAAACTGGTACCATCGAATAATTAAGTGAATCACACAAAATTTGGTATACAGGGGTTTTTTGAGTCGCTGAACCGATTTGGCCAGATTTTTGTTTGATCATATATGATACATTGCCAGTTAACCGGTTAATACTACAAGTACACAATGAATACGAATTTTTGTAATGTGGATTTTAATAAAATTTTAGGGGATGAATCTGGAGGTCACCTCGATTACCCTCTGCTAAATATTTTATGCCAATGAGCATTATTTATAAACAATCGACTTGTTTCAACTCGGCATGCTTGGGCATATATATGTGCGTATTTACGTGTATACAGGGTGTCCCAAAAATGTCGGACTTCCTTGAAAGGGGTTACTCAGGGGGTGATTTGAAACAACTTTTTCCTTAGCGAAAATATTGTCCGAAGCTTCGTTAAGGAGATATTAACCAAAAACCCCGACCAATCAGAGCGCGCGCCTTCCGCCTGAGTTCCCGCGGTAGCGTTGGCTACGAGGTAGGCGACCGCGTTTGTGCTACGAACGTACGAACAAGCAAGTCGGCATGCATCGAAGGAAACCGCGTTACACATTTTTTTTTTAAAGCAGAATTTTAAATAAGAATAATTTGAAGTGAGAGGACAAGAAGTACGTAAATTTCGTTTTTAAATAAGGCATAAACGAAAAGGTAATGTAACAGAAAATGTACGACAAGTGATCGTAATTCGGTATTGAGGTAAAAATCCGTAGTTTAACAACGGCCAACACAACTAAATTTAAAAAATAATATTAGGTGTATGAATAAATTCTTTCCGACTGGAATTTCTATCGCGGTGGTATTCAGAAGCTGCCAGAAAAATGGCAAAAGGTAATTAACAATAATGGAAATTATTTCGATGATCGAGTTGTTTTCATATTTTTTAAATCGAACCGTTATTGTACCCTAAAATCGGAAAGAATTTATTTTCACACCTAATAATCACCAATAAATTAAATAAAACTCACCCTTTCGGACATTCCTTTCCTTGCTTTCCTTCCCTTTTCGGAAACCTGTGTCACTGGGTCACTGTACCGATCCTGGTTATCGGTGGACGAAAAGATTTATGGTTGGGTAGCGCCCAGTGCTCAGCTGATCACACTGCGTCCGGGTTAATGTACCGAATATTCACTTCACTGCACGGCTACTAACACTGATCACTGAATTTATTTTTCACGGAACGTGTTGTTCCTACGTTATAAAAATTGGTGGCTGCGAAAGGGGCCGATTACTGTTAATTACTGGGACGAGATTACTACTATTACCCGGCGAAAAGAAATTGCGTGGCAGACTGTCTCGGGCTGTGCAGTCCGCTGCTGTGACGATTGGTCGAGTCACCTATTTGGGCACACTTTTAAAGACGGGACACACGTATTTTGGTTATTGGCTGAAGTTGCCACATACATTGTCGCACCGCGCGACGAAGAGATCGAACGAAACACGAGATCGAGTGGGATAGAGCGATTTGACCAAGCGTAGCCTACGCTTTTGTTTTGACGATCGTCGGTCGGATCCGTACCTGATCGCTGCACAGCAGCGGACTGCACAGCCCGAGACAGTCTGCCACGAGTTTTCTTTTCGCCGGGTAATAGTAGTAATCTCGTCCCAGTAATTAACAGTAATCGGCCCCTTTCGCGGCCACCAATTTTTATAACGTAGGAACAACACGTTCCGTGAAAAATAAATTCAGTGATCAGTGTTAGTAGCCGTGCAGTGAAGTGAATATTCGGTACATTGACCCTGCGATCAGCTGAGCACTGGACGCCGATGACCAGGATCGGTACAGTGCCCTACTGACACAGGTTTCCGAAAAGGGAAGGAAAGCAAGGAAAGGAATGTCCGAAAGGGTGAGTTTTATTTAATTTATTGGTGATTATTAGGTGTGAAAATAAATTCTTTCCGATTTTAGGGTACAATAACGGTTCGATTTAAAAAATATGAAAACAACTCGATCATCGAAATAATTTCCATTATTGTTAATTACCTTTTGCCATTTTTCTGGCAGCTTCTGAATACCACCGCGATAGAAATTCCAGTCGGAAAGAATTTATTCATACACCTAATATTATTTTTTAAATTTAGTTGTGTTGGCCGTTGTTAAACTACGGATTTTTACCTCAATAACGAATTACGATCACTTGTCGTACATTTTCTGTTACGTTACCTTTTCGTTTATGCCTTATTTAAAAACGAAATTTACGTACTTCTTGTCCTCTCACTTCAAATTATTCTTATTTAAGATTCTGCTTTAAAAAAAAAATGTGTAACGCGGTTTCCTTCGATGCATGCCGACTTGCTTGTTCGTACGTTCGTAGCACAAACGCGGTTGCCTACCTCGTAGCCAACGCTACCGCGGGAACTCAGGCGGAAGGCGCGCGCTCTGATTGGTCGGGGTTTTTGGTTAATATCTCCTTAACGAAGCTTCGGACAATATTTTCGCTAAGGAAAAAGTTGTTTCAAATCACCCCCTGAGTAACCCCTTTCAAGGAAGTCCGACATTTTTGGGACACCCTGTATATATCGATATATAATAGGATGGGTAGATAGATAAATAGTTGTAAAGTTACATAGATGTGCATGTACGTATTGTAAAGAAAAATTTCATATTAAATATATAATTTACAGTGTCTTTATAGTACAAGTTGAAACAAGTCGTTATGTACCAGTTATGTTTGTACGTGTATAAAAAATTATGTATTTTTACCATGTTTATATATAAAATTTATGTTATAAAATTACAATATTTATGACACAAAGCAGTATAAAAATTAATTATTCAAAATAAGGGTTGAAGGAAAGGAAAAAAATTTTGGATGACCGGGATTTGAACCCGTGTTGTTTTGGTGGGAAGTAAGCGCTGTACGCACTCACCCAACTCACTTTCTTGAAATTTGCTTGAAGTGAATTGCTTTTAAGACTCACATAACGATTGTTTATAAATAATGCTCATTGGCATAAAATATTTAGCAGAGGGTAATCGAGGTGACCTCCAGATTCATACCCTAAATTTTTATTAAGTCCCCTTGTAAGTTCCCATGTAGGATTCTTAGTATGCTTATATATATATATAGTTTAACAAAGCTAACAAAATTACGACACAGGAAAAAATACGAGAATGCAGCGAAGTGTCGTTATCGGCGATACATTCGCGAATGCCCCAAGGCAACGCAGTCGCTTCGAGCTTCTGACTCTTTAGGCCCCAACAAAGTCCCCGGAAAAACCCGGTTTCTGACACCCCCAAGCGCGAGGCGCTCCTTGACGACAGCTAAATGACCGCTTGGCTACGAATAATATTAACCGCTCTGTCACTGTGTGCGTGAGCGTTCTGAAACCGTGGGACAAAAATGAGACAGGCTCAGGATACGGAGGGTTAAAGAAAGTGGAGCTGAAGGGGCGGAAGAGACGAAAGTTGGAGGCAATTGAAGCCGAAATGTGCAACAAGTTTTTTTCGAAGCTTCTCTAAAAAAGGCATGCGAAGTACACGAATAACAAGCCTAAACTACTAACATTAACCATCCAAATAAAATTATTCAAGAAATACTATTTCTTTCGGCTTTTTTGCGCCACCCCCCCCCCCCCCCCCCCGGAATTGGCGCCCAGGGCGCGAGCCCTACTTGCCCCATCCTAGATACGCCTCGTTTGCACCTTTAAAATGCCCTATTTGTATATTTGAAAGTTCCTCCAGAGTAACACACTCAAGTGGCGATTCCCGAAACTCCATAATTTCCTACGTTACCATATGAGCATGTAACAGGCGGTCACGGTTGCCGTGCATTGTATTGGGGAGGCACGGTACATCACGGCGGCCGTTCGCCGTCTATTTGGCGACGGCACGTGTGAAAGGTCTCTATATGATCTTCGTTCCTTTTGCCGTAGAAACGGTGCCGTGCCGTGCCGTGCCGCGAATGTGTGAAACGAGCAGGCCGACATCGCGGCGGCCGTTCGCCGTCTATTTGGCGACGGCACGTGTGAAAGGTCTCTATATGATCTTCGTTCCTTTTGCCGTAGAAACGGTGCCGTGCCGTGCCGTGCCGTGAGTGTGTGAAACAGGCCTTAGGCGGTCATGCGCATGCGCCGCGCGTCGCTTCATTCGCTGATTCCCGCCATATTGTGTGTCGCTCGCATATATCCTTAATACTAATAGTTTATAGTTTGTCAATAATAACTGATATAGAGAAATATAAAGGAAAAAATGTATATCGGTATCAGCGGTACGTTACATCTCGCCGCTAGGTTTTTCTCTCGTCTCGAGGGATGTAGATTCTGGATTTTCCACTGCTTGGACCACTGGTTCGCGTGAAGAAGTCTGGTTCTCCACCTCCTCCTCTATTTCCTGGAAGGTCCTCACGTCCTTGCTTGCTTTGACCATCGTTCCAGTTGTTGGGGGTGGTGCGTTCCTCGTGCCGAACAGAAATATATATTTCCACGCCCGGCGTCGTGGATCGGAATAGGTGAGATATTTGTAGTGCTGCCAATCTACTTCGGGTACCTCAATTTCGTGTATTTTCCACGATTCTGATTTTACCGGTGTTAATCGCGGAGGTTTTAATTTCTTAACCTTTTTCCCCGCGGGGTTAGGCATTTTACTAGATGCTGTTGTTTAACGTATAGACTTAGACTTTGTGTATCGAACTCTCGATGTCGAATGATCCTTGTTACAATGTCTTTAGAGAGTGGTGATTCTCCTTACGCTTTGTTATTCTTCGAGTCTATCCCCATTATTGGCTACACGTTCCCCTAAAATCTCTTGTCTTTCTTTATTTACTACGCGACTCTGTTAGACTATTGTTCAGGAATGCGCGGTTTGTTTATGTTGCGGTTCCCTTGACCTCGGTATATACCTATCCTTCTTTTGCTTACTCATAAAAGGTTTCAACGTAATACTAACGTTTTCATTCGTTTGGTGAGGATATGAAGGTAAAGGTTGAAATAATTGTGTTAGAATTGGAATGTGTGGAAAACAAAGAATAGAATTTTATTCTGGCCGTGGTTGGCTCCGTTCGTGGGCCTCTAATACGTTCAAAGAAAGACCCAATTCAAGGGCTTCATTGTTGCCCTGACTGATGTGGGTGAATGCCTCGACACATTCGGCACATTGTGCCGCCACTCCTACATTGTGGATCTGCCTAGTGCAGATCATGCAGTATTTAAAATTAATTAAATTTTTCCGCAGTGTTAGGAGATGTCGGCTCGCGGGGGTGTAGTAGCGGGTGTCTTTTGCGTCGAGATTCTTGTAGCAGGGGTAGCAGATTTTCCTGCGGTACAAATCGCTGCGGTCCGTTCTAAACCCTGGCCATTTAGCCTTCAGGCAGACCATCCCCAAAAGTCTCAGATAGTGGTCCTCACTTGCCTCCTCGTCGCGAGGGCGGTGAACCCACTTCTCCTCAGGCGATTTCATCGACATTTTTCCTTTAGCGTGACTCTAATTATCCGGAATTTATTCAATTATAATTTATCCTTTTAATCACTATATGCCTTAATGTTCCTACCTTAAGTTTCTTCACGGCCTGCCTTGATTCTTCTTTTCCTTTTATTTTTATTTCTTTAGAAAATTTTTCTGCACGTCCTTTCGCAGGATAAGACTTTTCAGAATGAATCCGCGAGTACGTTCCCCTACCACTTTTGGAATTTGCAGTTCTGCTTGATTGATAGTATTTTACCGAAACATCCCTAGGACCACCATCTTGTATTGGCGTATAGGCCTTTTTAATCCTATCCTGATGGACAACCTTAGTTTGCCGGGGCCCTATGGCTATCTTTACATTGTTGTTATTTAGGATTTCAACGATTGTATACGGCCCGCTGTATTCATCGCTGAATTTGTTTCTTTTTTTGATTTAAAAGCATTATCTTCTCGCCCTTGCGATAATTAATGGACGATATTTTCCGGTCATAGTAATATTTTTGTCGGTGTTTTGAATTTGTTAAATTATGTCTTCCTATTTCACGGATATTGAGTAACTTCGTAACTAATCTATCCACGAAGTCCGGATATGTGCCTAATGAGTCGTTTGGTTTTATGCTTGATGGTTGTCTGGCCTTTTTACCGTATACTAATTCGTAAGGAGTGTATTTAGTGCCTTCGTGTATGCTTGTGTTATAGGAGAACATGGCTTGTGGTAACCACTGGTCCCATTGTTTCTCCTTAGTTATATAGTGCTTCAAATATTCAACCAAGACGTGATGGCTTCTTTCTAGGGAACCGTTTGACTGTGGATGGAATGCTGTGGTTTTATACTGCTTAATGTTAAGAGTCCTCGCAAACTTCCGCATGAGAGAACTGATGAATGAGGATCCCTGATCCGTGAGAATGGCTTTCGGGCATCCGTACTGACATATGAAGTGTGTGGTGAATGCCTGGGCTATCTCTTCGCTTGTGTACGAGACTAATGGTATGGCTAACGAAAATTTTGTTAGATTGTCTTGTATGGTGAGTATGTATGTTTTTCCCGATTTTGTGAGTGGCAGTGGTCCCACAATATCCATGGATATCTTGTCAAAGGCGTCTAACGGCGTATCTGTTATTATCATTGGTTCTTTCGTTTTTACTCGCACTAGTTTTTTCCTTTGACAACTTATGCATGTTTTAATGAATTGTCTCACTTCCTTTTTCATGTTCGGCCAATGGTACAGATTCCTGATTCTGTTGTAGGTTTTCGTTACCCCTTTGTGTCCTCCTACTGGTGACTCATGGTTTTCCTTAATTATTGTTAAACGGTCCTGTTCCGATGGCAGCTGTACAGTGCCATTACAAATTGTGATGCTAATGTTGGTTTGTAATAATCTTAAATTAATCATATGTTTTACTTTTTCCCATGATATATTAGTTTCTGCTCTAGGCAGTGAAATTTTATTAATATTCTTCTGTATTAATTTATCATACAGGTTCCTTATTATGGTATAGTAGGCCTCTTCATTTGGAGGATCAGGCATCACCATCCCTAAGATGGTCCGTGTTGGTTGGAGAATTTCTAATATACTTCCTGCCTGTAGTGGCAGTGGTAAGGTAATTTTAATTTGTTCTTTTGTTACAAACTCCGCGCTTTCCTTGCCCACTGGTTCACCGTGTCTGGTAATAAATATCCCTGCAGTTTCTCGTCTCATCCATAATTGGTCTGCAATTTCCTTGACCCTACTTTGAATAATTTCTTGATTGGTTACTCTTGGTAATTCTTGCTGTCGTGGCGGCATTTGTTGCCGTGGTAGCCCTTGTCGTCGCGATGATACTTGCTGTCGTGGCGGCCCAGTGAATGCCTTGAAATTATTATTTGGATCTCTTCTTATTATTATTGGGGATAATGGCCCAGTCAATGTTCCACTAGAATCTCTGGTGCAGTATTTTTTTCCTCTTATTGGTGGCCTATTATTTTTGCTGCTGCTACTACTGTTACTGGACCTTATTTTGGGAGGCTCCCTATAAGCATGACTCTTCGGGACTACTATGTTCTCACTAATTTCCATGATCTGATCCCAATCTTTTTGCATTATTTCAACCTCCATTCGTTGCGGAGCATGAGGTCGGTTGGGAGCGGTTGATTTAGAGGTCGACGGTGGATGATTGATTTGTCCAGGTGAGGGATGGACCTCAACTGAGACCTGAATATCCTTAGTTACTTCGAAACTATCGGTAGACACCTCCATTTCTGCTGTTCCCAATTTCGTAGTTACTCCCCTCTTTTTCTCCACTGGTCGGTTCGATGATGTAGTTGTTGTGGTCTTATGTTTTCTTTTTAATTTCCTCTTCACTGGTATTTGGATGGGATCGAATTCGGATGATGATGATGATCCATCTCCTTTTGGTTGTTTCGTCGGGTTTTGATTTGGAGATCCTGAAGTCGGGCTCTGCGAATGAGCTCGTTTTCCCTTCACTTGTAGAGGAAGTGTAATGACTGGATTTCGTGAGAGGGCATCTGCGTTTGTGTTGTACCTCCCAGGCTTGTATATGATTTTATATTCGTATTCTGCCAACTTTATCTTCCAACGCATGAGCCTTGAGGTTGGGTTAGATAGTGTGTGTAACCATTCCAGTGGTTTGTGATCCATTATTAGATTGAATTTTTTTCCATATACATATGGTCGAAAGTGTCCTACAGCATATATTAATGCTAATAATTCACGTTCTGTTGGAGCATAGCGCGTTTCTGCGTCGTTTAGTATTCTTGAAGCGTATGCTACTGGAAGATCCTTTCCTATTTCTCCCTGACTTAGGACTGCTCCGATGGTGTAACCGGAAGCGTCCGTTGTAATATTGAAGGGTTCGTTGAAGTTTGGGTATTGCAGTATTGGTTCTTTACATAATGCATCTCGTAGTGTCGCAAATGCATTCTGTTGTTTAGTCGTCCACATAAACTGGTAGTCTTTCCTTGTCAGGTCAGATAGGGGTTTAGCTATTTTCGAGAAATATTTTATAAACCTGCGATAGTATCCGGCCAATCCTAGGAATTGTCTTACATTCTTCGGTGTTCTTGGTTGTGGAAATTCTCTAACCGCTTCTAACTTCTTGGGATCAGGTCTAACCCCTTCTTCACTAATGATGTGCCCCAAATAAGCAACTTCTTTCTTCAAGAACTCGCACTTGTCTGGTTGTAAGCACAGATTTGCTTCCTCTAAACGTTTCATTAATCTCTCGAATTTAATTGCGTGCTCCGCAAGTGAACTGGCATAAATCACAATGTCGTCAAGATATACGAACAGCTCTATCCCTTGCAGTCCGGTGAGGACTTGGTCCATTAACCTTTGGAATGTTGCAGGGGCATTTTTTAATCCGAAAGGCATTCGGTTGAATTCATAATGGCCATAGGGCGTAGAGAATGCTGTCTTGTGTTTGTCTTCGGGGTGCATTTGGATTTGGTGGAATCCTGAGGCTAGATCGAATATTGAGAAATATTTGGCACTGCCAAGTTGATCGAGTATATCAACTATATTCGGTAGGGGGTACGCGTCTCCGATTCTTTTGTCGTTTAGCTGGCGGAAATCGATTACTATCCTCCACCTTGGATTTCCCTCGGAATCCTCTTTTTTCGGGACTATCCATATTGGAGAATTATAGGGGGAAGATGAGTGCGTTACAATATCGTCTTCTAGGAGCTCGTTAATTTGACGATTTATTTCCTCTTTATGCACCTGGGGGTATCTGTATTGCTTGACATTTACTGGCGCCTCGTTTTCTGTAATTATCCTGTGGAATACTGCATTTGTTGCCCCTAAATCAGTCCCGGGTAGATGAAATCTGTGAGCATATTCCTTTATCAGATGTTCTATACTGCCCTTTTCTTCAGAATTTAAGTGATCAGTACGGAGCGATTCTAACACGCGATTTATATGGTCCGGAGAGCCGGGGCCTCCTTGAATGGTAATTTCTTCATAAGGTTCTATCTCTACTGCAGGTATTCCTATTTTTATTTTCCTGGAAGATGTATTGATAGCAAATAGGTATCCTATCCCGTCTCGATTAGTGATTACTGCGTCTCCGATCAGAATATCTGGGTGTATGTTTAATTTTGGAACGTATCCGGTTTTAAGAGTTGGATTTAGAATTCTAACTGGTACTTGGTATCTGGATCGCTCTGGTATTATGATTTCTCCCTCCTTAAATGGTAATTTTCCGTTTCCTATTACTACGGCTAATCTTGAATAATCGATCGTTGCTCCATTTTTCCTGAAAAAATCTGTCCCTAATATTCCGTCTTGTGTGAGGGGTAGCGTTTTAACCACGTGGATTTCTACTACTGCATCTAATATTCTGACTTTAATGTAGCCTATGGTGGGTAAGTGACCTTCTGTTATCCCCTTTAGGTCGTAAACGGCGTCTGTATAGATCTGGGTTCCAGGGAAAACGGCCTCTTCTTTAATTACGCTTAGATCAGCGCCCGTATCGATCATCATCAGGACTTTGTTCTGATGGAATTCTGGTCCCGACAGTGATATACTAGGTGCTTTCCCGATTTCTACTGTTTGCGAGTTAATCACGGCTTGTCGTCGTACTGGGTTTTGGGAAGGATTTGGTGTTTCTTGCCTGGGATTTCGAGAACCTGTGGTATTCTGTCGATTATTGTACATCCTCTTACGACATTCCTCGATAGTGTGACCTCGATTTTTGCAATATTTACATTCTACTACTACTGGTTGTGATTGGCGCGACGCGGAATTTCGCGGCGCTGTCCCATTCCCGGTATTGTATGACGACGGCCTTGACCCAGAGTTGTACGGTGTTGATCGCGGCGCGGAGTTTATCTTCCGGCATTCCTGAACTGTGTGCCCTACTTTACGACAATGGTCACAATATTTTGATTGCCAACTAATCTGTGTTATTTGCCCTGCCGGAAATTTACTACTACAATCACTAGCTGTATGCCCGTATCCGAAACAATTCGTGCACTGTGTGGAGTGCGATAATCCTTCGGCAAATTTATTTCTCATTATATTTTCCTGCCATTCTGCCTCAGCTTTGATAGCGGTGCTAATGGCAGTGTCTAGGTCGGCGAATTCGACAGTTCGCATCCGTGCGTAAATTTCTGGTTTTAACCCTGTTAGAAATGCTTTGATTGAATTTGTTTCCGCGGATTGATTGTACTGCGCGACGTGTAAGGGAACCTCTGTCTCATTACAATGTTTCAGTTGTAAAAGAATCCCCGAGACTCGACTACTGTAATCTACCGTGGCTTCATTTGACATCTGTGCGATTTTTGACATCTCTCCATATAACTGGATCGAAGAATACAGTGGTGCGAAACGGGAGCTGAGGACTTTAACTACCTCTTCTATAGTATTGTTGCGAGCACCCTATAGAGAGGATCCATGGCCCGCTGGTGCTCGCGACGAAGACAAGAGACAGCGAGAAGAAGGCGATCGGACTGATCGTCTGTCAAGCTGTCATTCGAAAGTCAGCCACCATTACTAGCAGACGTCTCGATATTACATTGCATAACAGATTGTATTCGTTACCGCTTCCTGTATAGTTCTGTATTACTCTTGTTAACCCCTTATTACATGTTCTACTATCGTTGTCGTTCAGTTAACGTGTATTATGCCGAACCAAATTCGTAACAATGGTGTCAGAAGTGGGATGCCCACTCGAAGTGGGATGCCCACTCGAAGTGGGATGCCCACTCGAAGTGGGATGCCCACTCGAAGTGGGATGCCCACTCGTGCATCCGCGGCCTCCGCGAACCCTTCTCCTGCAGCGACGGGTGATGCCTCTCTACAGGAGCTGTTCACCTCTCTTCAACTAAGCATCGTGGGACAGATGCGGGAGCAGAGGAAGGACGACGAAGCCCGCTGGCAGAGAGAGGATCGCCGCAGAGAAGAGAAGGACACAGAGGACCGGCGAACACAGGCGGCCTTCGAGGCGCGCCTGTCGAATATGGAGGAACGAATTCAGGTCGTAACCGCTTCGTTACAAAATGGACAGAACTCGGTTGGTAGTGGCGCGAACCCGCGGGGTGGGGAGAACGTCCCTGTAAATAGTGTTGTAAATAGTGTTCCGCCGACAGATATCCCCACACCCGTTAGTGCCCCCGCCGCTACCCCCTTGTCGGAACCGCGCGGACTCAGCTTAGGATACGCGGTTAAACCGACAATCTTTTACGGAAAGAACTCGTGGGAAGAGTACAGGGTGCAATTCGATACCATCGCACGCGCAAATGGTTGGAATGACCAAAAAAAGGCTACAGCCTTGATTGCTTCCCTCGGAGGCGTAGCGAGGAGCGTCCTTACGACGCTCTCCGCCGCCCAATGTGAAAGTTTCGCGGAATTGGTTTCCGCGCTGGAATTCCGCTACGGGGCGAAGAATCTGTCAAATCTAAACTATGTACTCTTCCAGAGCCATCGGCAGCGGAGAGATGAGAGCATCTCCTCGCTTGCCACCAAGATCGAGCGCTTAGCGCAATCTGCTTTCGCCGAGTGCCCGGCAGAAACACGCGACAAGCTTGCCGCGTCGCAATTCGTTACGGCATTGTCAAGCTCGGTTATGCAGCGGGAACTGCGACTCGGCGGTTTTACGTCTTTAAGGGCCGCCGTGACCAGAGCCCTCGAGATCGAGGCCGTCGAGAGAATGTCTCGCCGTCCCGCGTCCGAATCGCGAGAACGATACGCAGAAAAACGAAAGGCTAAACCGTTTAACAACTTTGAAAGGTTTCCGGCGAAACAGTCAAGATTTGGCAGACCCGAGGAACGAACGGACGACGGACTAAGAAAACCAAAGTGCTGGCTTTGTGGAAAAACGGGACATATGCAGAAGGATTGTTTCCAGGCCAAAAACGACCAGACAAGAATGACCACTAAGAAACCTGAGGGAAACGGGAAGAGGACGGCGTAAGGGGGAGACGCCGGACCGTAGGGAGCAGTCCCCCGGTCGTCAAAAGTGTGGCGATGCAGGAGGCGACTGCGCGGAATCCAACTGGAGAAATCTACGTATGTGGAACAATAAATGGAAACCCTTGTCCGATTATTTTAGACACAGGTTCTCCGATCAACCTTCTGGAGAAGGAGTTTTGCCCCATCAGGAACCTCGTTAGGACGAAGGTCGGCATTCGCTCCACTACTGGAGAGAAAATCCAAGTGTTTGGGAAGAAGAGATTGGAACTCAGCGTGGGAGAACTCTCGAGCATAGAAGACTTCTACGTAGTCGACATGGTGGAAAAGTGCATCTTAGGAGCGGCGTTCTTGAAGAAACACCGCTGCAGCATCGACTTAGCTCGGAGTGTGCTGAGCCTACCCGGCAAATCGGATATCCACTTTGGAGAGCCAACCCCCGAGAAGAAGAAAGCAGAGGAAGAAGGGGAAACGGTCGTCCCACAGCATTTGGAAGAGCTGTATACACGCTGTTCGTCAGGTTTGGCAGAAAGACAAAAGAAACTTTTCGCTGAATTATTCCGTGAATTTCAGGACGTTTTCGCCAAGGATTCGACTCAAATCGGAAATTGCGAACGGGTGAAGCATGTCGTCGACACTGGAGATAGCCACCCCATCAAGCAAGCACCGCGGAGGCTGCCTTTACACCGACGAACAGAAGTGGAGGAACTACTCAGGAAGATGTTGGCACAGGGCGTCATCGAGGAATCACACAGCCCGTGGTCTTCTCCGATCGTCCTTGTCAAGAAGAAGGACGGCACCATAAGGTTCTGCGTGGATTTTCGACGCCTGAACGAGATAACGAAGAAGGATTCGTACCCTCTGCCCCGTATCGAGGACACCCTGGACGCTCTCACCGGATCTTCGTGGTTTTCCACCGTGGATTTGCAGAGTGGATACTGGCAAATCTCTATGGATAATAAGGACAGAGAAAAGACGGCCTTTTCCGTGGGAACAGGACTTTGGCAGTTCAAGGTGATGCCCTTCGGACTTTGCAACGCCCCTGCAACTTTCGAACGCTTGATGGAAGACGTACTGCGAGGCCTGACCTGGAAGACCTGCTTAGTTTACTTGGACGACATCATCATCTACGGGAAGGATTTTGAACAGGAGCTCGAACGCCTTCGAACAGTGTTTTCGCGTCTACGTCAAGCCGGACTATTGATGAGCCCCAAGAAATGTTCCTTCTTCTGCCGGGAAGTGAAGTACCTGGGTCACATCGTCAACGAGAGCGGAGTCAAGACGGACCCGGAGAAGGTCAAAGCGATTTCGGAATGGCCACAGCCGAAGAACATTGCGGAACTGAGAAGTTTCTTAGGATTGTGCACATACTACAGGAAATTTGTGAAGGATTTCTCCAGGATCGCCAAACCCCTGCATCGCCTCACCGAGGCCAAACAAAACTTCCATTGGACCGAAGAATGTCAAGAAGTTTTTCAAGAATTAAAGAAGAGACTAACCGGAACGCCGGTGCTGGCCTACCCGGTGATGGACAAGGATTTCATCCTGGATACGGATGCCTCCGACCTCGCCATAGGCGGGGTCCTCTCGCAGGAACACGAAGGACAAGAACGGGTTGTAGCTTACTTCTCCAAAACCTTAGGTAAAGCCGAAAGGAACTACTGCGTGACTCGGAGGGAGTTACTAGCAGTGGTAAAGTCTATCGAACATTTCCACCACTACCTCTATGGACGGAGATTTCTCGTAAGGACTGACCATGCAGCGCTCCGTTGGCTGCTGACCTTCAAGAACCCCGAAGGACAAGTTGCCCGTTGGATTGAACGTTTACAAGAATACGACTTCGAAATCCGACACAGAGAAGGAAGAGCACACGGAAACGCCGATGGACTCTCTAGAAGACCTTGCATCGAAGAAGATTGTAACAAATGTGACCGACTGGATAAAAAGGAAGCAGAAGAGGAAGTGCATAACACGAAGAAAATTCACAGGGTATTCTGCGAAGAAAAGAAGAGTGAATGGAAACGAAGTCAAGAAGAAGATGAAGAGATTGGCTTCATCTTGAAAAAGAAGGGGGAAGGAGAGAAGTCCGTCTGGCAAGACGTTGCTCGTTTCTCCCCCCAACTGAAGTACTACTGGTCAATCTGGGACTCACTGGAAACTCATGAAGATTTGCTTTTCAGGAAATGGGAGTCCCACGATGGTGCAGCGACACCATCATGGCTGTTGGTAGTGCCGCGCGAAAGGGTCGCAGAGGTGCTGAGAGAATTCCACGATACGCCAGCAGCTGGACACTTCGGAGAAAATAAGACCTTGGCAAAGATCTGCCAACAGTTCTTCTGGTCCACGTGTCGACAGGACGTTCGAGAGTGGTGCCGGCGGTGTGACACCTGTGCGGCGAAGAAGGGACCACGACAAAAGGGAGCAGGGAACCTGAGAATATACAACGTGGGTGCTCCGTTCGAGAGGCTTGCCCTGGACGTTGTGGGTCCGCTCCCGAGGTCTCAGGCCGGCAACAGGTTTATGCTGGTTGTGGCGGACTACTTTACCCGGTGGCCGGAAGTAATCGCGATGCCAGACCAGCGAGCTGTCACAGTGGCAAGAGCTCTTCTGCACAACGTGGTTTGTCGTCATGGTGTACCGTTGGAGATACACACGGACCAAGGAAGGAACTTCGAATCCTCCGTGTTCAAGGAACTGATGAAGCTGTTAGGAGTCCGAAAAAACGCGAACAACTCCCCTGCATCCTCAATCCGACGGGATGGTAGAACGGTTGAATAGAACATTGCTCCAATATCTCGCAATGTTCGTTTCGGAGCACCAACGAGATTGGGACGAGTGGATCCCCATGTTCCTCCTCGCGTATAGATCAGCGCGACATGAAGCTACCCAAATCACACCAGCGATGACCCTGTATGGTCAAGAACTTCGTTTACCCGCACAACTTTGGAGAGGGCTACCGCCGGAAGTGGAACAAGACGAGGACGTCGAGCAGGGATACTCGGAATGGATCCGAGGAAAAATGAAGAGGATTCACGACTTTGTTCGACGCCGTCTAGATGTCTACAGCTCGAAGATGAAGTCATGGTACGATAGCCACGTAAAACCAGTGGAGTTCCAGCCCGGAGAACGAGTATGGCTATTCCAACCACGAAGAGTGAAGGGGAAGTGCCCAAAACTACAGTCCGACTGGGAAGGACCCTACACACTAGTGAACAAGATCAATGACGTCGTCTACAGGATCCAACGTTCGCCTAGGAAGAAGTGTAAGGTGGTCCACGTGCGACGCCTTCCGAAATACGAGGGACAAGTACAAGAGGAATGAAGATTTTCGAGGAAAACAACATGCAGAGAAGACTCAAGAAAGAAGATTAGATTAAACTAATCAGTGGACTGGGCTGCGGAGCTTGCCTTCGTAGCCCGGCCCCCGCTCTTGAGTCTGTTACAGGGAACACGATACCCCACGACGAGGGACAAGGTGTCGGGGGACTGCTACCGCGGCTTGGATGCGGCCCCGAATTCCCCGAATGTGCTACGACAGAGTAGCAGCCCGCAGGGGAGCGCGGACATACGTGGAACCGCTCCTCTAGCCCTGTTGACTTGGTTCTGGGCGGCTCCCCGGTACATGCGTACCAACAGGCCCAACTCGACAGGGTGGACAGCAGACGGGAAATGGTGTCCCCAACCACCGGACGGACGTGCGAAGCACGGATCGGTCGGGGGGGACATCGCGGAGACGGGGCCGTTGACGAGCTACAACGAGACGGTCCCCTGGAGCAGCACCAGAGGCCACGAAGAGGAAAGGGGCCATCAGGAGGTCAAGGATGGGAAAACTGGAGGCGAAGAAGAATGAAGAAAGAAGACATCTAGGGTCGACGAGTCCGGCGGCGGGACTGGGGGCTGGGCCGCTTGCATGCTCGTGGCTAGTTGCGACCCTCTGCTTGCGTACCCGGCCATCCTTTCTGGCTGCTGGTTCGTGCGGCCCGATTGGACGACCTACAGGAACGCCAATACTAATAGCAGAAATGTTTATTCACTAAGGGGACCCAGAACGCGACACCACATGAGCAACCCAGGAATTGACTCCAGAACGACGAAGGATGAGGACTTCGAGCAACGGCCGAACAACGAGGAAGGTGCAGCAACGCCGTGGGACGCCGGGGGACGCTCGAGGAGATACAACCGAACAACGAGGGACGTTCCGGAAGCCTCCGGTGAAGAACCCGAAAATGCCAGAGGAACCGACACCGAGGGAGAAAGGAACCAAGGGAGCCGTCACGAGAACATTAACTCGGACCCAGACAGCTGTAAAGTCGAAGAGCCACAACAAGAAGACGACCTCCTCACTTGCCTCTGCCCAAGAAGAAGAGGCCCCGTCGAAGAAGAGGAAAAGCACACAAGAAAGAAGTTCACAAGAACGAAGACACAAGGGGAGGGCAGAAACGCGGGACCCACGTACCCACGCCTTGCCCAGGGTTTTTGGGGTGGTTTTTCCCCTGGGCGTGAAGGTGAATGCCGAGGCGAAGGACGGAAGAGGCCACGTAGAACTCTTCCCACTCTTCCGAGCCAGGGTACCGCCGCAGTCGCTGGAGAAACTGCAGCGGTCGGGACGACCGCTTCTCGAGGAGGGAGAGCAGTGTTGCGAGCACCCTATAGAGAGGATCCATGGCCCGCTGGTGCTCGCGACGAAGACAAGAGACAGCGAGAAGAAGGCGATCGGACTGATCGCCTGTCAAGCTGTCATTCGAAAGTCAGCCACCATTACTAGCAGACGTCTCGATATTACATTGCATAACAGATTGTATTCGTTACCGCTTCCTGTATAGTTCTGTATTACTCTTGTTAACCCCTTATTACATGTTCTACTATCGTTGTCGTTCAGTTAACGTGTATTATGCCGAACCAAATTCGTAACAGTATTATAATCGCCGTTAAGTATGACTCGAGAAGCTTGCCCGAATAATTTGCATTTGATCAACTGCACTAAACCGTATTCGGCGTTAGGCGCGATCATAACCTTCGCGTTCCTACAACATTTCGCGAATTGGTGTATAGTAATATTTCGCCCGTCGAATGCCGGAACCGTGTCCGCGACATCGCGAATTCTGGTATGCGTTTGACGTGCATTTTCCTGACTTATTTGTAAGCGTTGCAATTCCTCTACAACTGCATCTACGTTAGTTGAGGTACCCGTGGTAGTCCCGTCGTTAGGCATCTTGATTATTTTAACACGCCTGATTTAAGAAAGAAGGAGTCTTGTTATTCGCTAGGAGAATGTATCTCCCTTGCCACACGTTTGCGGTTTAAAGCTATAAGTATCCCACCGCTGTCACCAAAATTTTATACCTGTAACGTTCTCAAACGAGACTGTGCCGTGAGCTACAGGTGATTCCACGAATAGAGCGGTTTTCCCGTGTAATTGTGGGATTGGTTCGGGTGGCGTGCGTTAAAGAAATGAATTTCACGAAACGAGAGTCCTCTTTTAACAGTAAATAACAAAAATCGTTTATTCAAGTAAAGGTTTTTGACGCTAGGTCGAAATGATAGATAGAATTTGACACGGAGTCAATAGTTAACAGAACGGTAGATAATTATATAACGACGTGTCGGTCGGTAATAAAATATATCGTTTAGGTTTCGACGCTAAGTCGGTATTACAGAACGTATAGTTGTGTAACGAAAATTATGCTTAATCTTTGGTTGAACATAGAAGCGCGACGCTAAGTCGGTATAATAGTGCTTAAAACGTTAATTAATACTAAAGATATAAAGGTACGATACTAAATCGTAAGTCACGACGCTAAGTCGGTGTGTAATATAAGAATGACGCTAGGTCGGTATTGAATGTTTAGTTGAATATCGAGAGAGTTCCTTCTCTCAGATTTGGCTTCCTGTTGCCTATCAGCTGGCCCACGCTTTCTAGGATGGAAGTAGAATTTAGACAATATCTTCTGGTGCCTATTAGCTGGCCCACGCTTTCTAGGTTTTAGGATGGAAATTTGAGGGGCTAATTAAAGCGACCTCGGAATGGAAGGTTTGAGGGGCTAATTAAAGCGGCCTCGGAATGGAAGCTTGAGGGGCTAATTAAAGCGGCCTCGGAATGGAAGGTTTAGTTTGGTGTCAGGAATGAGTCTTAGATAAACTTGCGTTTAAACTGAGGGGCTAACTAAAGCGGCCTCAGTTCTTGGTTCGGTGGCAGAACCAAGTCTGCTCTCTGCTGCAGGCAGGCCCGTATTTATAGTGTTTGGCGATACCTTGGTCTCGCCAATCGCTAGTCGCCCGGTCTCGCGTACCAATTATAATTAACATCCGGTTCCCGCCGGTTCGCGCTCTGCACTCAGTTTATTCCGCGTCCGGTTTATCGCGCGGTCTGCGCACGCGCGCTTGAGTCGTTCGCGGCACTGAATTCGCGGTTAGTTAGGCGGTCATGCGCATGCGCCGCGCGTCGCTTCATTCGCTGATTCCCGCCATATTGTGTGTCACTCGCATATATCCTTAATACTAATAGTTTTATTAGTATAGAAATTGAACGCCGCGCTATTAAAAATGTATTTGTCGTTCATCAGTGCTTTGCTCCTGTCGACGGACAACGACGCGTAATGTTTCAGCGTGGTGGTGATTCCCGGATTTCTGGAACGATCGATCTCCACTCCGCACAGTGGGGTATTTGGCCTCAAAAGCTGGCCAAAATTCTAGATACTTTAGAATTTGTTCAAACTTGGTATATAAGGGTTTTTGGGATCGCTGAATTTGAATCTGATGTCAAAACTTCAAAATTCAAAATGACAGCTCCAGTAGTAAGGCTAGGAGAGTTCCAACTCAGGTCCTCTGAGGGGAGCGCGGGGGCGGGGGGAAGTGAGGGCGCGCGGGGGACTGCGGTGGAGGGAAACATCGGCGCGGGGGGAGCGGGGAGTGGAAGACCGATTGCGCGCGCACGAGCCGCGGAGTGGGGGAAGCCGCAATCATGGAGGGGATCAGTCCCGGCCGAACCGCCGCGGAGGCCTCTCCAGACCTGGCCCACCCCCGAAAATTTGTTTTTAGAGGGGGAATGACCCCCGAGGAAGCGGACGACCCCCAATTAATTTTTAGACCTGGCCGAGGAAGCGGACGACCCCCAAATATTTTTTTCAAACCATTATAAAGCTGAAATTGTTTAATACATTATCGGATGACGTCGGACAATGTCTGGGAAGATCGGCTTTTTACAAACCACGTATTCGGAGGAGGGAAAGAGAGAGCATTACATTAAAATCTAAATTCGGAGGAAGGAAAGAGAGAGCACTCGCGCAATCGCGTGTAACTCGAAACCTCTGGAGCAGCCGTGCAGGGTGATGTCATTTGATCATTTCGCTATACCATACCACTCTGAACGTAAATCGAACGTGAATCGTACCACTCTGAACGAGTATCAAACGTGCATGGTATCACTCTGAACATAAATCGAAAGGGTATTGAACGACTTTGATCGGGTATCGAACAGGTATTGAACGGCTTTGATCGGGTATTGAACGGCTATCTTTTCCATAATGTTTTTCAATCCTAACGATGCAAGGATAAAAGTCTTGGCACGTGTTGAATGTAATATAATACTTTTGAAAGCGTCGAATCTTAGAATTAGGTGTCAGCAGAAACTGCGTCGTATGATTTTGCGCGCTAGTTCGTCATAAGCGTGAATCATAGAATCTTCATTTTTTTTTTGCATACAATGCATTCGAAGGAGAGGGTACACCGAAAGAGTTAGACAGAGATATCGAATCGTGGTACTAGTTATAAATGCGCGCTCCAAACTGCACAAAGTCTCAAATTGTTGCAACGTGTTGCGCGGAAAAGATATCACATTTACATTCCATTTACGATCATGGAAGAATTCGCGCAAGCAGAACGCTAATTGTTGGATCAATCCGAACGATTGATTACGCGAGAAGAATACCTCGCGTGGGAAGAACGGTGCAACGAGTGTATCGAATCGTTGGAAGAACACAGCCGAGTGAAACGTCCGCGATTACCGATTGGGGTTCGACAATCATTGGTTGCCCGATGTCTGCACATTTACATATGTATATGTATATCTTTGTATTTATTGAACCATGTATTATTATTATTATTTTACAATACATTATTTTTATTTATCCATGAATTGTGTGATTTATCAAACCCCAGCCACTTGACGTATACCTTATCCCCCTTCCTACGCAACACTTTTTCCACTAAATATACATCAGGATCGGGGACGCGTTGCAGCTCATGTTCATAGAATCCTCCGGCAACTGGTTTTCCACAGGAATCGACGAGCAGATACGTCGCAGGATTAGTTGCCTGTACTTTGTCTATCTTGAACACCTCCGTTGTCCAATTCGGCGTATAGCCTTTATCGAAGATGGTTTTAAATTTGCTCACGCGCACAAACTCGCCCAATTTGAATCTTGCTGGAGCAGCGATCTTTATGTTGCTGTATATGGTGGCTAGCAGCTTATCGGCGATCGCAGGAGTAACATCGCGAGGACACATTTTGATGGTTCTATGTTTTCGTGCGTTATACTCTGCAAGTAGACGCGGTAGCGCATCGGTCCATTTATAGGTTCCATTGAGCGTAAACATTTTCCACATATTGTTCTTCAAAGTTCGATTGAAACGTTCCACGACGGAGGCCTTCATCACCGAATATGTCGAATAATGATTAATGTCGTGTTTTGTCAAGAGTTTCTGCACATCGGCGTTGTAAAATTCTTTTCCTTGATCGGTTTGCAAATTTTTCGGATATCGATCTCTAAATTACTTTGCAAACGCTTTAGTCACCTCAGCGCCACTTTTAGTCTTGAGCGGTAACGCCCATGCATACTTGCTCAGCACATCGATGACTGTGAGTATGTAGTGGTGACCTTGGTTGAATCGCGAGTACGGACGCATTTCTACAACGTCAGCTTGCCACAGATCATCGTATCCTTGCACTATGACGCGTCTCCGTGGGAAATGTCTTCGAGCTGGAGCATGCAATTACTCAACAAGTTGTTGCTTCTTGTGGCTGTGGTTTTCTTCTTTACTCATGGATTTCGATAATGACAATATGTTTGATCGCAGAGGTGTCTTTGACACGAATGATGCGATAATTATCGTGTACATGCATTATGTGCTTCCCGTTGGTCCGAGGAAATTCTGAACAAGTTCGACCGTCTCGCATGATTCTCCTTCGCAGCGCTGCTGTGGAATAGAATTCGACGCCAGTGATATCTTTTGAACGCTGTTTTGCAACGTCAGCATATCTTTCTGAAACATGATCAGCTTCCTCTCTAATTCTTCCAGCTGCTCTCTCAAAAGTTTAATGCTCTTTTCCACGTATAGTTTATTGACGGCATCGGTGTCGACCGCCGGCTGAGCTACGCGTCGTATCTTGCGTGATTTTGCATCAAAGTCAGCACCAACCACGCAAAGAGCGTTATCTCGCATGTAATTTCGAAGCACACCGTTCCATTTGTAATAGTCCATTCTAGCTGCTCCACTCTTCTCGAGCGATACCCCAAATTTGTTGATCGGCATCTCGACGTATACAGTGCAAATCATCGGTGCGCAATTTAATTTATAATGAGGCCTACCTCGCGGAGTTCCTCGATAATCGATAGAATTTCGGAATCATGAGAGTTGTTACCCGCCTGACGCGACGCTTCCAGCAAACGCAATCGGTCCACCAGTTCGTTGGGATCGTCCCAGTGCACGTAATCTATCTTATTACCGTTTACCACCATGACTCGCGGTGCAGTTAGACCTTTCCCTGCTTTATTGGTTGATGCGCGAGGGAGTAGCGGTGCAATTACATGTTTGTACTTGTATCCCTTGTTGCTCAATATGGGCTTTTTAGCGATATGATCGCGTCTGTGGGCATTCGTCGCCAGCAGTATACTTTTGTATTTTTGTTTATCGGCATCGGTGTATGTGGTATCGTCGGGAATTCTCTTGAAAATCAGTTCGTAAAGACCGGGTGTTCCTCCATATCTTACACCATCTATGATTATATTGTCATCCTTGTCTATATCGAAAGCCTTATCCTCAAGCATCGTTCCGCTATTGCCGAAGTATACACCATACACATAGTCCATTGACGTATCCTTATCACTACTTAGGATTGCGCTCATGTATTTTTGCCCCAGCGGACCGAAATGGTTGTGTAACGTTTCTTGTCCCTCGGATGTTTGGAGTTGTTGTCTAACAGATGTTGCCAACGACTCATTGGGACTAGTTTCGAAAACGTCATCACCAATGGTTGAGAGCGATTGTACAAGAGGAAATGTATTTATTGGTGTAGAAGAAACCGAGGAATCGTTTGACGTGACATTCTGTCGTTTCCGCTTCGATTGAACTGGTGTGGAGGTTACGAGTGAATATTCCGATGACGTGTGTGGTTTCCTCTTTGCCTTGCATGGTGTGTTCCTATTCGGATGAGTTTTTGTTTTAGGCGTTAATGTTTCATTCTCTTCGATGTTTGTGCTCATCAGCGACGATTTGTCAACTTCTGCCGCTGCGATATTTTCCATAATATGTTTTAAGGGTTCGACAACAGGTTTAAAGTATCTCTCCAACGCGATATCTTCCTCCATCTTGCCAGTCTTCAAAGCCAGATATTTCTTGCGAATGGATTCGCTGGTTTTTGCAATTTCCTTCACTATTCTCTCGCGATCCTTAATCTCCAGACTATCGATATCAATCATCGTTGTATCGCAGATGTTGCTTTCCCACCGACGTGTCGACGACAATTGACAATCTCATGGAATTGCAAACTCGTTAAATCCCTTTCTATAACGTCCATTGGACATCGTGCTATCCTTGTCTATTACCACGAAACCATACTCCCGTTGCCAACAATTACGACACAATGCGCAGAAATCCTCGTAGGACATATCAGTGTTTACATGATCGTTGTACACATGTTTCAAGTTGGTACCATCCTGCTTAAACAGAATCAATAGATTCGCATTGTCGCGTATAAGATGTTTGGGAATCTTTGCATACGTTTGACAGAGATAGAAACAATCAACGTTCGAGTGACGCCCCATTGCAAAGTATTCTCGTATCGTATCTTGCTTGTCGCATGCCACGTCATCAAAGATAAAAATAGAATTCGGAAGCGATTCGCTCGGTGAGATGACATCACCGTTATTCGAAAACGTAAAGTAGCCAATTTCATCTATCGGAGTCAATAAATTCTCCAAATACTGATATTTCGGCTGTTGCAACGACTTGGAATACACATACATGTTTTTGAAGCGGACGCCGTGTGGACTTTCCAACAAGCTCACCAGCACGTTGGTCTTTCCACAATTTGATGGACCGCAAATCAGGCCTTGTTTTCGAACACATCACTCGTGATTTATCGTCAAAATTTGTCACGCGTATAGTCACAGGTTGTCGCACGAATCGCATCCTCTCCGCGAACTGTGAAGAATGATTTTGCTACATCTAAGCGGCGATGCGCCCTATTTATAGGTCCGCGCCGAAGCAAAACAGCTCAGTATTCAAAATGCTTCTGATCCTGTCGGATAATTGCGATATTCGAGACCTAACCTCTGAGCAGTTTAAATATATACCAAAGATTATTCTACTGCGAGAGTTTGGCAGACACATTCATCAGTTGTGGGACAGACTCCCCGAGCATATAAAAGCCGATTCTGAGGTTCAGCAGTATCGTCGGTGTCTGGAACATTATAATCGCCCTTGGCAGCAAACGCATATCGACGGTCAAGCACCATTGATTAAAAACTGTGACGAATGTCGCCAACGAGAGTAAAGAAAGGTCGTGGTTTGTTAAATCGGGCGATAAACGCGCTACCTATCGAATTACATATCCCAGGATACCAGTTTTGCGGTCCAGGAACTCATCTGGCAAAACGATTGGCTAGAGGGGATCAAGGCATCAATCCGTTGGACGCAGCGTGTCGCGAACACGATATTGCATATTCGCGTAGCAACGACCTCGGTGAAAGGCACGCCGCAGATAACGTTCTCGCTGACAAAGCGCGAAAACGCATCGTTTCGCGAGACTCGACTCTGGGTGAAAGAGGTGCGGCTACAGCTGTTTGGGCAGCTATGAAGGCCAAGACGAAAATCGGAATGGGAATGAAAACAAAAACTCGCAAAAGGACTCCAAAGAGAGCATCACAAAAGCGGATTCTTCCGATAGCAAAACGGGGTGGTATATTACCACTTCTCCCGCTGCTAGGTGTTCTCGGATCATTAGCTGGTGGAGCGGCGGGGATCGCCAAGGCGGTAAACGATAATAAGGCGGCGCAACATCAGCTGCAGGAAATGCAACGCCATAATCGCTCCGTGGAAGGTCCTGGACTTTATCTCACACCGTACAAGCGCGGACAGGGAATATCAAAACGAAAAAAAAAAACGCCGAAAAGAAAATAAAAATACCTGTCGGCGTAACTACCGATGCGCAATTAGAGGAGTTGGCAAATCGTATGCGTATTCCATTCTTTAGAGGTGTTTTCATGCGCAATGCACTACCTGTCGGAGGAGTACATCGAAACGAGAGCGGTATCATAAATTTAGACAATGTCGAGGGGTAGGGGACTCATTGGGTGGCGTATGCGAAGAGAGGGTGTCGAGCTATATATTTTGACAGCTTCGGGAATCTTCGACCGCCTAGAGAATTGGTACAATATCTGGATAAAGATGCTGTGAAAATTGAATACAATCGAACGTCTTATCAGAAGTACAATCAGAGCAATTGTGGACAACTATGTCTACGCTTTCTACAAACGATTGACACTAAATTTAAGGATTGACTTCCACCACTCTGATTCAGTACTAGTGGAGCAGTTTCAGCGGAATATGTCGTTAACATTCACTCTAACCGGCAAGAGTAGCACTCTCGCGGTGAGCTACTTTCCACCCATAGATTTGTGCGGTGATGATTACGAGCTTGGTCTAACAACCTTTGAAACTTATCATACAATACCGAACATCGACTCGAGCAATGATAAATTCTACTACATCGTAAACTATGACATCCACAGCAGCGACGACGCCACTCATGAATACATTATGATTCCCCACGGCTCCTACGAACTAGACGCCATTGCCAAGTATTTGAAGCAGCGATTACTCGAACGATATCCTCAAAATCTCAGTGGCACTGATGACAACAACGATGGCGGTGATGTGTATCCTATAGTCTTGCGTCCCAACAACAACACCATGAAAAGCGAGCTGTACAGCTCGTTTGCCGTAGACTTTACAAAGTCCAATAACATTGGATCGTTATTGGGATTCTCAACGAATCGGGTATTAGAGCCTGGACGATGGCACGAATCGGACGATCCAATTAATATCATGAGCGTGAACATTATTCGCATAGAATGTAGCGTGACCGCTGGCGCGTACAACAATGGGAAGCGTGTACATACGATACATGAATGTTCTCCGAGAGTCCCACCAGGATATAAGATATCGGAAACAGCCGCACAGATCATTTACCTTCCGATCACCGCACAGGTCATTACCGATCTAACGATACGCGTCGTGCATCAAGACGGACGGTTGCTTGATTTTCGAGGTGAAGAGATTACCATCAGACTGCACGTACGACGGCGACGACGATAATACGCGTGGTGCGAATGAAAGAGATGCTTGTGTTGAACGGCTCCAGAAACACGTTTCTTCCAAGTGAAATTGTTTGCAACAACAACAACAACACCAGCAACAGCTCTGATTACGCTAAAAAGAAGAGGCTCAGTGCTGCGAACATTGCATTTTTGAAATCATTGGGATTCATTGTACGCATATAAGTTGAAAAAAATGGTCGTCATTCTAAGCATTGGAGGGAAGCCGACGTTTGATGATCGCATCCTCAAGCTCGAGACTCACACATACAACCCATACGTCAACACGACGTTTGGATACAGCGATGAGATAACAATACCTATACAGCAGCAGGATTTATACACATTACCGTGTGAAAGTTTCCTCTATGTGGAGGGAAAATTGAAGATAAATAAGCCAAACGATGCATTAAGGGGAGAGGTCACTGAAAAAATCGTGATTTTCGACCATTTTTAAGATTTTTTTTTTTTTGCATTTTTGACAAGTTTGAACCCTTGTTCAACCGTACACAACATGGTTTGAAATTCAGTGTTGCCTTTCTACTAGAAAAACCTATTTTTCCGAAACCTTGCAAAAGAGCCGAAAATTAAAACCTTCGTTTTTCGGTATATCTCTCTATTATTTAGCTCTTTGAGTATGTTCAACCGCTCGCTAGAGTTTTGGGAAATCCAAATTAACTGCGAGGCCTTGAAATTGTTTATTTTCACTAATGGCCAAAATGCGTTTCACGATTCTAAAATGCACGCGTGCTCTGTAACAGAATCCATTTGACTGCGCCTACTAAACTACGAACGCTTTTTTACAAAGTACTGTATGTGACTGAGTTCGTGGTCAGGCTGCGTATCCCTCGGCTATCGGTAACGCGGCCATGTACAGTAGGTAACTCTCTAAGCGGGCCCAAAAGGGTCAGTGGCTGCCGACAGAGGTCAGTCTCTCCGGGCGCTAGACACCATATTTTTTGAAATCTTTCAAAACTCTGGTTTACGAGAGAATATAGAGTGAGATTTTACGGTGAAGTGAAATTAGCTTGCATAAAACGAGCGAAATGGATCTCATTAGCCGAAAATATCGCAAGAGTAAGAGGAGAGTGAAGCGTGATGTTCGTTTAGCAAAACAAGCGGCGATAGTTGCTAAATTGGAGAGAAATAAACCTGCAATAGATGATTCATCTAGTGCTCATTTCGATAATGGCAAAGAGAAGGCGACCAGTACTAAGAAACTGGAATACTTCAGAAATAATGAAGAAAAACCTGTTTCTGAAATGCAGGATGAATTTTATATAGTGCACAGATCTACAATTCAAGAGTTGATCAAAGACTGGACTTGCAGTGTTTGCCATTCAAAAATGGTTATTCTGGATAGTGACGTACAGGTAAAGTGACCATCCTCCTCAAACATATCGGAATAATCCCAAATTTTCACTCTTTTCATCATTTTCATTTTGTCCCGTTTTGTTCCGAATTATAAACATTTTTTTCCATTTATTATTACAAAGTTACTCTGCCTTGATTAGTTTTCTGACTATAGAAAATTCCTTACACATATTTTTGTGTTTATAAAAAGTTCTTTATCCCTCCTTGTCCAATCATCCTGAATTCTGTATTTGGAAATCTGATCTCTTTACATATAGGGATTCACAAGAAAATTGACTGCAAGATGCACCAGTTGTGAGAATATTATGGGACAAACTTACACCAGCCCCAGGATAAGCACCGATGAAACCACAAAACGACCACCGTTCCTGATAAATAGGAAAATGGTAGATGCTTTTGTCTCTGTGGGAGCTGGTTATGCTGCAATGGAACGGTTTGGAATGGAAACCGGTATCAATGTGCTTTCACCAACAGCATGGAAAGCACACCTTGAAAAAATTCAAGCAAGAAATAAAGAATTCAAGGAAAGTATTCTTAGGAAGTCGTGTCAAGTTGTGAGAAACATGCACACTGCTGATGAAGGTGAAGTGCTCGATACACAAATATCATTCGATGGATCATGGCACAAGAGAGGACATACTTCCCTTCATGGCATCGCCTTTGTCATAGACATAATGACAGGACTCGTTGTGGATTATGAAGTGATGTCAAAGTATTGCCACATGTGTGCGCTACGAGCAACTGAATTCGAAGCAGATTCACCAGAATTTATCAAATGGAAGAAAGTGCATGTGGAAATAGGAGAATGTCAGGTAAGTTTTGTATATGAATATAATTTTGATATATCCATAAACCAGAAAAATATGTATTTGCATGTATATATGTATATGCACGCATTTATTCTTTTAGATAAATTTTGAAGGATCCTCCGGAAGGATGGAGATCGCAGCTGCTGAAGCAATGTGGAAAAGATCCATCGAACATTGTAACATGCGATACACCACAATGTTATCAGATGGTGATGCAAAGACCCACACTTATCTTCAAAGTTTGCAAGTGTACGGTCCTGACATTGACATCCGGAAAGAAGAATGTGTAAACCACATTGCGAAGCGCATGGGTACTGGCCTTAGAAATGTTGTCAAAGAGTGGCGAGCCAAAAATGTGACACTTGGTGGCAAGGGTGAAGGCACACTCAAGGAATCTACCATTGACAAATTGACAGCATATTACAGGTTATAAAGCGATTGCAGAAAATATATATTTTATCAATTTGATATTTTCTGTCGAATTACAAAATTTACTTCTAATGTTACAGAAATGCCATAGTAAAAAATATGCCAAATGTAAAGGACATGGAAAATGCCGTGATGGCTACTTTAGATCACTGTAGCTCTACAGACAGTAAACCTAACCATGCCAGATGTCCTAAGGGCAAGCAATCGTGGTGCTTTTACAATCGAGCAAAAAGTACTAGACAAAAACCAATGAGCCACACACACATGTCACTCAAGCTGTCTGAAGATGTCGCCACCAAAGTGAAACCCCTATATGAAAGACTGTCAAATGAAAATTTGATGGCACGGTGCTGTAAGGGAGGCACTCAAAATGCTAATGAATCTCTCCATGCAAAAGTATGGAGATTCTGCCCGAAGACAATATTTGTGTCGAAAGCAAGACTTGAAGTAGCTGTGGCACGTGCTGTCTCAGAATTTAATATGGGTTGCATAAGCTCATTGACAGTGAGGAAACAAACAGCTGGGGAAATTATAACTGAAACAGCTAAAAGCATAGCTAAAGGCAGAGACACCAGAAGAGAAACCTGCAGTGCACAACAGGAGGCCACTACAAGAAAGCGCTTTAAGAGGAAACACAACGCAAGGAAAATTGCTGCTGAGAGGAAGAGACGCAAGATTGATGAGGATGTGTATCAACCAGGTGGATTTTAAAGTATACACAAATGAAAAATGGTCTGGAATTTACTCTTTAGATTTCAAATGCATTTATCTCAGAACTTACTTTTTTAATATATTTAATGTTCCTTGCGCAAAACTGTTGGTCTGATTCTCTTGCAGCTTGGCATACTTGAAGAGCAACATGAGACCAAGAAAATTGTGTATCGGCATGAAGAAATCTGCAAAACTCTTTGCGGTATGCTTGTTTTTCCTCAAAATTTTAATCAAATATTGCATTTTTTACATTTAATAAATTCAATAATTTTTAGCTCAAAAAGTATGAGACGTAGGAACTTCTCGATACACAACTTTTTACTCTACCATGGACCCTTCTTCGCTGCAAAACCTGGAGGCTGTGGCATCACACACTTTGCGCAAGAAGATTTTTGAAGTTATGCTTGATTTTTGCAATGTATTGTAAATTGTATGAAAAGTAATAATTAAAACTGAGTCTACCCTGGCAGCAAGGACTTTATTTCGAACCTACTTCCTTCCCTTAAAAGGAATTTCGCATGTTTCAAATATTTTCGGATTTCAAAGTTTCAGTGACCTCTTCCCTTAACAGTGATGTTGGGAAATAATTGCGTGGCGTTCTTATTTGACGAGATTCGATACGAGCTGAATGGTGTGGAGATCGATCGTAACAAAAACGTTGGAATAACTAGCACGCTTAAAAACTATGTATCGCTGACATCTGATTAAGACACAAATATGGAGAATGCCGGATGGGGCTTGAAACGACGCGATGGACTAATAGTGAAAAATCATTTCAATTTTTGCATCCCGCTCAAATATTTGCTGGAATTTTGCGAGGACTACAAACCCATGATTATTAATGCGCGTCACGAATTGATTTTAATACGATCGCGCAACGATAACAATTCTCTAATAGGATCATCGACGTTAGAACCAGAAATTGAATTACTTAAAGTGCAATGGCGGATGCCTCATGTGACGCTGAACGATGTTAATAAGCTATCGTTGTTACATGCTTTGGATAGTGGACAAAACCTGAGCATTAGTTTTCGCTCGTGGGATCTGTACGAGTATCCTCTCTTACAGAACACAACCAAGCATTCGTGGGCCGTGAAGGCAGCTGCACAGCTGGAGAAGCCGCGATACGTTATCTTTGCTCTACAGACTGCTCGAAAGAATGTGATGACTGAAGATGTTACTAAGTTTAACAATTGCAAATTGACAATGTAAAACTTTTTCTCAACTCGGATTTTTATCCATATGATGACTTGAACTTGGACTTTGACAAGAATAAGCATGCCATCTTGTTTCACATGTATACACATTTCCGTAAATCGTATTATGGACATAGTTGCAACGAGGCATTATTCACTGTGGCTGAATTTTTACAATTTAGTCCTCTCGTGGTGATTGATTGCTCGCGACAAAATGAGTCGATTAAAAATGGTACCGTGGACGTGCGCATAGAATTTGAGTGTAAAGAGAATGTACCTGCAAATACTACGGCCTACTGTCTGATTCTGCACGATCGGGTGGTTGAATACAATCCGCTAACAAACGTGGTGCGCAAAATAAATTAAATTGCCATACTACTTGCCCGCCCTCTCCTGTATCAAATTGGTACAAAAATTTCATCGTAAAAATCGAGATGCTTTACGAGAATGACTGCATTCTCTCATCTGTCTTGAAAGCGAGCAGACCTCTAAAATTGTATCGACAATGGTTGTACCAACATTTGTTGACCTGCAAGGGTTCATCGTCGACGGAAGATTTGTTGTCAAGGAAGTGGCTGTCCTACGAGAGGGAACAATTCTCTCGCACTATATTTTTGGGAGTTCGACGCCGCAATATCTTCTTACAAAATCCGACAAATCAAGCATTCGATGGTTGGTTGCAAAACATCATAGACTACGATGGGACGATGGAGACGTTCCGTACAGTATGGCTAAACAGCTAATTTCGAAAGCTGTAGCTGATGCAATCGATGAAGAAGATGACGCATCCCATATCGTATACGTTAAAGGGTTGCAGAACGCGACTGGCTTGCGGATTTCCTCGATGAAAATACAAGACCGGACGTGATCATCGAGACGCTGGACATTGACTACGAGGATGTTAAATCTCTAAATAAGCTAAATGTAGTTAATACTCTGCGATGTGGCAGACACGCGAAGCATTGTGCCATGCAAAATGTATTTAAAATATTCAACTGGTGGTCTAAACACCAAACAGAAATTCATAAATAAAATATGATCAATTTTTAATGCATAAATGTTTTTTTTTCACCCTCCCCAACCTCCTATATGCGGTGTACGCTAGATTAAGACGATAGTTATAATTATGTAGAAGTAGTACGATTCACGTTGTTGTGCCCAGGAAACGCCCAAGCACACGCGCCGCCAGACATATTATACATATCATATTACATTTCGCTATGTTCGAGAAGTTTCCCAGCTGAGCCGCTAAGCGACCAAATCTATCAAATCAGCAATATGTAAGCGCACCGCCGCGACCGGGCTTAGTAACGCGTACCACGCCCAGCAGGCTATAAAGACCTACCTAACACAGGTAACGGGCATTCTGGTTTTGATACTCAACGTGCTAACGCGGCTTAACACTTGTAATTCCCAGTCTAGTTAAGTTAAGGTTATAATAAAGAGTAATATCTGAATATAACCGAGTAGTGCACCCCGTAGATTCCCATCTTTGATTCACTCCGTACCTACGACATCACCAAATCCCGTACCAGCCTTGCGAGCCACCACGCAGGGCACAACAACGTTCAGAGTTGTACGATTTACGTTCAATACCCGTTCAAAGCCGTTCAAAGCCGTTCAATACCCGTTCAAAGCTGTTCAATATCCGTTCGATTCACGTTCAATACCTGTTCGATACCCGATCAAAGTCGTTCAATACCCTTTCGATTTATGTTCAGAGTGATACCATGCACGTTTGATACTCGTTCAGACTGGTACGATTCACGTTCGATTTACGTTCAGAGTGGTATGGTATAGCGAAATGATCAAATGACATCACCCTGCACGGCTGCTCCAGAGGATTCGAGTTACACGCGATCGCGCGAGTGCTCTCTCTTTCCTTCCTCCGAATTTAGATTTTAATGTAATGCTCTCTCTTTCCCTCCTCCGAATACGTGGTTTGTAAAAAGCCGATCTTCCCCGACATTGTCCGACGTCATCCGATAATGTATTAAACAATTTCAGCTTTATAATGGTTTGAAAAAATATTTGGGGGTCGTCCGCTTCCTCGGCCAGGTCTAAAAATTAATTGGGGGTCGTCCGCTTCCTCGGGGGTCATTCCCCCTCTAAAAACAAATTTTCGGGCGTGGGCCAGGTCTGGAGAGGCCTCCGCGGCGGTTCGGCCGGGACTGATCCCCTCCATGATTGCGGCTTCCCCCACTCCGCGGCTCGTGCGCGCGCAATCGGTCTTCCACTCCCCGCTCCCCCCGCGCCCATGTTTCCCTCCACCACAGTCCCCCGCGCGCCCTCACTTCCCCCCGCCCCCGCGCTCCCCTCAGAGGACCTGAGTTGGAACTCTCCTAGCCTTACTACTAGCTCCAATATAGCGTCAATAATTGCAGAAAATTGGCCAAAATTATTTTTTGTTGTTCAATGAAAAACAGAAATACTTTATTGATCTCAAAAAATATAGTTGTGTTACAATAAAATAATTCGAGATCAATCAGATGATGATGTCCACGGCTCCACGTCGGAAGACACCTCAGCTACGTCCTCTTCATCATGGGAACATGAATCTTGCGTGTCCAAGGGCCTGTCCGAGTCACCAAGAAGCATTTCTATGGTTTCTTTGAGGAAGGGATTACTTTTTTTTCGTGGTATGGGTCTCATACCTGTTAACACGGGATCTGAGCTAAGCAGTAATCTATTGAGTACGTCGAAATTACAAGATTTCCTCGAAAACTTCCTCGCGTAATTTTGTCTGAATAAACGGAAGTGTTTATTACGCGCTTCAGCAGCCTCCTCAGACAGTTGGCCGATTGGTAGTAAGGCCTTTTCAATAACTGTTGGACCGTGAATGAGTATCTTGTGAACAGTAGGAGTCATTGGATACCAGGGATATAATTGAATGTATAGTTTTGCGGTATCCATGGTATATGAACTAAAATTTTCTATATTAATTTCGAAACCACTAGATATTGTCTCCAAAATTACTCTGAAGCGGTAAATTAGTTCCGAGTCAACACCTGTGATTTCCGCTGCTAACTCCGAATCTATGAAGAATTTTCTGCTAGAATTTCCATCGTTTGTGTTCCCAAACCCAGGTTTAGGAACATCGACAATTAATCCCATTCTTTCTCTAAAGGCTTTTTGTATATTGAGTTTTCGTTCTTTGGCAATTGCTTTGTGACTCTCAGATTTCAGTTGCCATTTTTTGACGGGCAACTTGTACGAAAGATGTAACAAAGTTTCAAATAGTCTTATTCTCGCATGTAACACTGATAAGCCAAATTTTAATGTTTCTGGGTTAATTTCCTTCGTTTTAGACAAGTCATTAAAATTCTTAGACGTTGCTCCACAGATGTAGCATTTCATGGTAGACGTTGTCTCTGTAGCAGCATTACAAATTTTGCCATCGATCATTGTAAATAACATCACATGCTTAACAGTAAGGTTTTTACCTGCTACAGAAACTCTATTTTTTTGCAATGATCTAATTTTATCTTCAATGTATTGTATTTCTTTTGTGATCAGGTCAGTGGATTCTTTAATAAATTGAATGCGAATAGGTCTGCAGTATCGCGGCGATGAAGGTGTTGGATTCTGCCAAAGAAGTTTTTTATTATCTGAACCATAAGTCAGTTGTACTGGCACACACGAGCTTTGAAATATGTTTGCGTCAGAGTCCGAGACATGTTCAAATCTTTGTTTGAACTGTGCCTGTTGCGACCCATCGCATCCCCATTTATACACGAGTGTTAATGTACTCATATCTTCTTCACAATCAGTAAGCATTTCAACAACTTCTCGGAGATGTAATAAAAGTCTAGATGCGGTATGGTCTAGTAAATCCTGCAAATTGATTTCTGCAGAACTTGCTGTTACACTATATGCATCGGAATTCGGATAGCAATTTGTTTTTTCCTTTTGCAAGACAGTATAGCAAGGATAAAACTTTTTGTTGCCATTTCGTATGATTTCATACTGTCTTCTAGATAATCCAGCTTCAACAAACATAGACAAAGCTTGTACAGGTGTCATTTGTACTGGTATTTCTTCTAGGTTACTAGAATATGCCTTCTTGTATTTTGTTGCTCGTTTAGGAGATTTAATAATATCTTTTATAATACGTGAAGCATCTGTTTTTCCTTCAGCTCGCAACTTCATCTGTGTAACAAAGGTTAACTCTTCTGTATCTATAGTCCTACGAAGTTCTTCAGTCTTGCGTCTTTTGCTTCGTTCACTTGAATCCTCGAATGTTTTAATTGGCCGACCGCGACCTAATGGCGTTATTACTGTAGGTAATATTTCAAATGTACCTTCTAGCCAAGTACCATTATTTTTCAAAAATATATTTTCTTTATAATGTGATTTTATCCACCTCTGCTTGATCTCAGTTTTTATGTGAGATATTTTATGCTTTAAGTTTTTTTTATCTTCTTCCGAATAATTATCGCAATTCAGTAGACAATTTTCAGCATAATCCATTTTTTGCTTAAAATCATTCTCATCACATCGTTGCATGATGTTATAAAATTGCCGTCTATTCATAATTTTAACTCCTGATGACCCTATAAGAAGGAAAAAAACCACTTATGAATATTATAAACGAAACTCCTAAACAATTTTTATAAAATATCATTTTATTCCGAAAATTATTGTACTGTTGCATACCACAATCCCTCCCGTATACCGTCATAAAAAAAATAGAACTCGGACATTCCCGGAAATATAACAAAATCGGTCTTATTACGTGGAAATTGAAAGAAAAATCAAGTAGATTTCGAACGAATAATTGGAAACTATTAATATACAGGGTGTAAACGGTATACGTAGCAATATTTTAGGGGGTGGTAGGGGAGGTCCAATGGAACATAAAAGTCCTATGACATAATGTCCGATCGGTCTCCATTTTACAGTAATAATGCCTCAAAGTTAACATGTCTATATGCTAAACTAATAGTCGCAGGATTCCATAATTTTGCACATACATTGGAGATCACCAGTAGGGTAAAATTGTCTGAATACATTTTGTTGTATCTCGTATAGTTTAGCTGTTATAAACGTTTAAACATCGGAGATGTTTGTGGAAAAGATCGTCGCTACACGCACACAGATGAGCCATAGCACAAAGACCGCCCGTTGTGAGCTGTTCAAGATGACCCAGTAACCAAGTCACTACGGGCCCCTTACAGTAGCGGTCCCATTGAGGATCTGTTTGGAGTAGCGGAGGCACTTAGGTTCGTCAGCTAGAAAATAAGAAACAAGTGAACGAAAACTCTACACGTGTTCTTAGGCCAGGCGCGCAGTGGTGGCAATTTGTTGCGTGACAGTTTTGATGCTCACGAAAAATGCATTGATTTACATGGAAGTAAACTCCTTTGACGACGTGACTGCAAAACGTGTTGTTTTTTTTTCAGGAAGTGATAAAACTGTTTCTTTCCAAGAAAAGTGGGTTAGTAAAATTCTCCTGCAATTCTGTCGATCTGTTTTTTGACCTCACTGAAGAAATGTGGGGTGGTAGCGGTACGGTCAGCTGACTGTAATCTCGCGCGGTTGCTTTACCTGAGACGGGGCGCACCATTGCCTTTAACAGCTTACTGCGACGTTAATATCAGCTGCATTACTCTAGAAATAAGCTTAATTTACAGAAAACATATCAGCGAATGTGGTAGTACTTTTTCTGATTTTTACAATCGCGATCTCGACGTGATACGGTAAAGGACATTTCGATGTCTTCTGGCATCAGGATAATACATGTCCCGGATTGTCCCCCAATTCAGGGACAATACGCGTTGACGTATTCCGTGCGAGAGAAGGCGGGCTTGAAGTTCGATTGGTCCTGAACTAACCATTTGGGCCTACTTATCGCTCGTGTCTAAACACGCGCTCGAATTTCCAAACAAAAGCAGGCGTCGACGTATTCCGTGCGAGAGAAGGCGGGCTTGCAGTTCGATTGGTCCTGAACTCACCATTTGGGCCTACTTATCTCTCGTGTCTAAACACGCGCTCGAATTTCCAAACAAAAGCAGGCGTCGACGTATTCCGTGCGAGAGAAGGCGGGCTTGCAGTTCGATTGGTCCTGAACTCACCATTTAGGCCTACTTATCTCTCGTGTCTAAACACGCGCTCGAATTTTCAAACAAAGGCACGCGTCGACGTATTCCGTGCGAGAGAAGGTGGGCCTTGGGGAGGAGATATTGCTGTGAAGAGGGCCTCTTTAGGACAGTGGCCGTTTGGGAGGGATGCAGGGCAGATTGGTTAAATTAGGGCCAATCGGACTTCAAGCCCACCTTCTCTCGCACGGAATACGTCGACGCGTGCTTTTGTTTTGAAATTCGAGCGCGTGTTAACACTCGAGAGATAAGGGATCCGTCTTTAATTTGAAGGGAGGACGAAGCAAGCGGCACCACCAATCAATCACGGCAAGAACGCTAGCTTCTTTCCGGAAGATATGAACATTAATACTGTCGACAATCAAGAACGTGGCGCGGTCTTTAAGAATTTTAGACATTCCTCGGCCTGAGTAAATCGGTATATTGCTGTATCGATGGGTAGTACATGCGATGACTTCGGACCCGCATGTACCGTTGTCGTTCGCCGACTCGTGGGGTAATACGGTTATAAACCGTGACCCTGACGAACCGCTTTAGCCGGTCAGCTTAATTATTTTTCGAAACACCAATTTATCAATAAAAAAGTATTATTCACCATCAATACCTACGCCTCGCGTTCGGACACAGGAAAAAATGGGTTATTATCGCCGGAAATAAGTCATAGCCTGCGTTAAATTTAAATACTAATAATCACCAATAAACTAACTAAAACTCACCCTTTCAGAAATTCACCTGCAGCTTGAAAACCTGCGTCACTAGATCACTGAACTCATCCTGGTCAGCAACGGATGCGTCCAGTGCACAGCTGGTCCCAGGTATGCGACACCACCCAAAGTAAAAGGGTCGCAAGTCGCAACATTAAGTGCGGTCGGGTTAATGTAGATACGGAATATTCACTTCACTGCACGGTTACTAACACTGATCACCTAATTTATTGTCGCACCAGGACAAGATGTTTTAGGTAAAAAGAAGCCAGCACATTTTCGAGACACACGTGCTTTGCAGAAGTGCAACGAACGAACCATCCTACACTTTCACAAAAGCCCGCGCTCCCTTCTTTTACTGCCAATGTACCCATTGCTTCGAGGTAGGCAGCAGACACCACGTGTTTCGGTTCGAAAGGGTCCGAAGAGAAGAGAAACTGAAACTCTTCGAGTTGCTATAAAGAAAAAAATCCTGTTTCCTGTTTCCCTTTTCCGATATCCCGAGTTCACGTCTGCTACGAGGCGGAGCCAACTATGTCGTAAATTACCGTAAACTGTAGGAAATCGTTCTCTACCGCCGACTCGTGGGACAATACGATCATAAACCGCGACCCTGGCGAAATGCTCTGGCCCATCAGGCTGATTAATTTTTGGGAACTAGCAATTAAAAAGTATTATTCAACATCAATACGGCTCGCGAAGAGACACAGGAAGAAGGAGACCATGTAGTTCGCTGACTGCGCGTAGTCCCGCCTGCTTCGTCCTACCCTCGAATTAAAGACGGATCCCTTATCTCTCGAGTATAAACACGCGCTCGAATTTCAAAACACAAGCACGCGTCGACGTATTCGGTGCGAGAGACTGTGGGCTTGAAGTCCCATTGGCCCCAAACTAACCAATCTGCCCTGCATCCCTCCCAAATGGCCACTGTCCTGAAGAGGCCCTCTTCACAGCAATATCTCCTCCCCAAGGCCCACCTCCTCTGGCATGAAATACGTCGACGCGTGCTTGTGTTTTGAAATTCAAGCGCGTGTTTATACTCGAGAGATAAGGGATCCGTCTTTAATTTGAGGGTAGGACGAAGCAGGCGGGACTACGCGCAGTCAGCGGACTACCCTTCTTTTCCTGTGTCTCTCCGCGAGACGTATTGATGCTGGATAATACTCTGTAATTTCTAGTTCTCCAAAATTAATCAGGCTGATCAGCCAGAGCATTTCGCCAGGGTCGCGGTTTATGACCGTATTGTCCCACAAGTCAGCGGTAGGGAACGGTTTCCTCCGGTTCGGATAATTTATGACTTTGTGACGAAGTCACCATCCGAACGCGCGGTGCCGAAAACAAAGACCTTAGTTCGCGCCGCGACCGCTAGGCGGCCACGGCCCCGCGGTGTCTCTCGCGAGCGAAGATTCGCGGCCTGCGCTTATAAGGCCCGCGACGAGCGAGATTGACAGCTCTCGTCCCGCACGCATTAGTGGTCCACACCGCCGTACCGTACGTTCGAGAGGCTCTATTTTTGTGGATTTTCCTGAGGTGTGCACGCGCCGACCTATCGTCACGCGGTGCCATTACCAGCCTCGTACCGAAATAGGCCGAGAGCAATCTTGCGCCCTACCCTATCGAAGAGGTATCTCTGCGCCCCATAGGCTGGAGGCCTATTGCACTTCGAACCTCCGCTATACGACTCTCGTACGGACGCGCCTCTTAAGGCCGTCAAGAGCAGAACGTTCTCCATACCGCATTCCCACTTCTACGAACCGCCGCAAACTCGCCGCCGTCGCGAAACGACGCGCCGTACCGCCGTAGCTCTTCCGTCCTGCTCGGAATTCATGTACAAAAGCAATTTACAGAATACATCCTAGTGAATAAACGTTATTATTTATTTTAACCACAGTTGTGCTCATTCGCCGAACCCGGCCTTACCGACTGAGTCGGCAACCTATCCCTTCTCCGTCCCACCGGTAATCGTTCCGCAACCAAACACGATTACAACTTAATTGGTTCCGCCTCGTAGCAGACGTGAATTTTCTTCTTTATAGCAACTCGAAGACTTTCTGCTTCTCTTCCCTTCGGACCCTTTCGAACCGATACACGTGGTGTCTGTTTTCTATCTCGAAGCAATGGGTACATTGGCAGTAGAAGGACGGAGCGCGGGCTTTTGTGAAAGTGTAGGATGGTTCGTTCCTTGCACTTCTGCAAAACACGTGTGTCTCGAAAATGTGCTGGCTTCTTTTTATCTAAAGCATCTTGTCCTGGTGGGAGTTAACTCATAATGGAACGAGAGAAACTACTTGGTCTCCATACCGGTGGTATATACTTACCTGAAAAGCTTCCATAATGGAAGAATTCACACACTTTCCTTACAACATGTAAAAATCACTAATAAGCTAACGATGTTTCAGAGGATGGTTAAGAAAGAAATGCGTGCTCTAAAATCTCCTAACTTTCGATGAAGCCCGTTGCTTCATGAGTGCACAAATGAAAAAAACAATATTGCTACTTTGTTCCTCACATATTCAACTGCCACGAGCAGCAAAAATTTTACGACTTACGCGAAATTTTTTAAATCGACTTTTGGCCAGCTTTTGTGGCCAAATACCCCACTGTGCTCCGTCCAGTTCGTATCGAACATCATCGAACATGGAAGCGACGCTGTTGTTGTCCAGAAAAACTCTCGCAGCGGCTTTCACGTCCGCGGCAGTCGTCGGAGCGGTCATCATAGAGACGCGTCCTTCGACGTAGAGATAACTTTCGCACGGGAGCGTGTACAGATCTTGTTGCTAAATGGGTGTTCTTATCTCATGGTTATTGTCGAACGTCGTAACCGATAATTGTAGGCTTCCAAGATAATTTTAAACGCACACGTCGATTTATACAAAAATTTTACCTATTTATTTATTTATTTAGCAACGCATCTAGTCATTTTATGAATTAGGAATAAGTTGGTGGATGCTCGCCCCCGCGAAGGGGGGTGAAAAGGATGGGGGATCGCAGAAATGCAACGCAGTAGGAGGGGCCGTAAATTCAATATGGAATGGGGAGTGGAGTAGAGGGCACAGTCGCCAGAAGGACCCTGTGGGGACAAGCGGATTACCGCGTTCGAGGTTCTCCCCTGGTATATCCCTCAAGAGCTTTGGGAGCAAGGGTGTGGTGGTTTTTAGTGAGTAGAAGTATCACACTACCCCGTCCCCAAACAGGTGGACGGGGTGTCCATGAGGATTTTCCACCATACCAAAAAGAAAGGTCATGAAGAAAGAATTATCCAAATCGGTCAAGTAGTTTTGAAGTTACACCAAAAAATAAGAAATCTGTTTCATTATAATACGTTGTATGCACGGGCAGGCAAAGGACGGAGTATCATGCGTCCGAAATACAGAGCGAGACAAAACATCAACGCGTCGCCTGTCTCGTACCATTTCTCGTTCGCTTTCAGTCCCTCTGATTCGCTCTCGGTCCATCTCGCTCTCGCCATCAGCAAGGAAGGAGCGAAAACGATCGCTCGGAATCGTGTCCCCTCTACGTTATAATATTATATTATATTTATTATATTATAATACTTACTGCATTTAGTTTAGTTTCAATCAACTTAGTTCATGGAGAAAGAAGTATCAAAATCGGTTAAGTAGTTTTGAAGTTATTATTATTACTATTATCTTAAAAAATGTAGTTATATAACTCACATAACTAAAAAGTAAAAAATAAAAAACTTTAAAAAAATGAAAATCGACTTAAAAAAATATAGAAGGAAATAAAAAGTAAAAAATAATTTTCTCCCTTATTTAATCTACGACTCTCAATTATTTGATGTCGGCGCCTCATCATTTGCACTGTGTAACTCTGGCGCCGACATAAAAAAAGTTGAGAGTCGTAGATTAAATTAAGGAGCAGATTCTTTTTTACTTTTTATTTCCTTTTATATTTTTTTGAAGTCGGTATTCAGTTTTTTATTTTGATTCGCAGTCATCGTTTCCTTCAGTTCGTCAGATCCGTCCAGCAGTCCGTAGAGATTTTCAGACTTCATTATTATTACCACGTAGAATTTCCACATATCGAAGTCTTCGGCTTTCGCCAGTTTTTCGATAGTTTTTATATCGTCGTTTAACGACTGAGCCATTTCTTTTTGGTATAATTATTAATTACTTCAAGTTATCTCCCTTTCCGTGCCCCTTGTTTAAATCCTTGAATTTGCGTTTATACTTTTACGTTCGCATGTATAGCTCTCTAACCTCACTTTTAGAAAACCGGAACACGTAGCTTCTTACCCTGGGATGACACTCTCTCTTGAAGAAACTGTTCCCACGAGATTTGTTTTACCCCAGCCCGTATGGCGGCGCTGTACTCAATTTAGTGAGAGAATTGTACGCCAGATGGTGTTGCTCGCGCAAAATGTGGGGACCCGCCACGAGAGGCGCTCCCGGCGCCTCCTTAGAGCGTGTTGTAGCGGAAAGGAGAAAGCGGCCATTGTGTCCCGTCCTCTCCAGCGTGTATACGCGAACGAGATGGGCATTATCTAAATAAAAAATTATTAAAATACGTTTTAGATAAAAGTCACTGTATCTTTTGTTCGTTATTCGAAGACGGATGTAACGCGTGAATTTATCTGTAACTTTCACCCGCCAGAGCTTGGTTTAGAGGGTTTATTCGTTCTATCTATTCGAGAGGTTTCTCCTTATCTTCAACTGTTATTCCACTGTCGAATACAGCGCCACCATTTATCCGACGCCCGTATCTGTCGGAATTTGGTCGCATAGTTTCCGTCAGATTTTAATGGAAGGAGTTCATTCGTAACCTTGTGGGTTATCGACCGTCCAGATGTCGCGCAAGATTTATCCGTTATCCTTTATCCGTTATTTGAAGCTCGATGTAGCGATATGATTTATGCGACGCTTTCATTCGTAACGAGATTTTCAGAAGGGATAAAATCACATGTTATCTTTATTCGTTATTTTTATCCCTTGCCTTCGAATAACTAGACATTGTGATCCGACGTTGCCAGGTCATAATACATATGTATAAATGAACAGTTTAAAAGCTATGAAGCTGGAGAATGTTGTAGCAATTGTAGCTGCTCGGAAGGACAATGGTAGAAACTGGCAATTTTTGGATCTGTCTGGCAACGAAATATTTTTACAGTATGGGTACGGATCACGCGATATAACTTTGCCTCCGAGAGGTCACTGAGTAGGCCGTGAGTCAGCCGTGCGTGCGAGAGAGTCCAACCCTCGGCGTTCTTTTAATTCGATTCGAAAAACATACGATCGCGCACGCATGAGTATCACGCTAACCTCGTACTTTGTATGATACTCGTCCGTGTGCGATCGCACGGTTTTCGAAACGAATTAAAAGAACGCCGACGGTCAGACTCTCTTGCATGCACGGCCTACTCAGTGGCCGCTCGGAGGCAAAGTTATATTGCGCGATCTGTATGTTTCTATAGGTCTTAGGAAATCCGAAATGTATAATTCTTTAACTCGCAGGGTTTTGTTTCTCGTCAACACAACTTCTTTTGCGTTAATCTCTTACGGGAAAATATGACCCTCCAGTCAGATACACGACGATTTTCATGCAAATTTGCTCGATTGTTTGTTGGACCAACCTATGCACTTTGCCGTATTCGATTCGTGCTACTTTCGCCCTTCAAGTAGAGCTCTTACTACCCGACCCGCCGGGTACTCGAGTACCCGCCGGGTACCCGTGAGATACCCGACTACCCGGGTAAACAAAAATTACCCGGGTAACCATGAGATACCCGAGTAAATTAGATGTGATGAGATAGTTGAGAATTTCGATTTGACAGCCGATCGTCTTTCGACTTTCGATCATTTTCGGCTAACATCAGTAATGAACGGAATAAACTTCAAGCAATTAAACATTTTATCATAATATTCATAATCTTAACGTGCACACACACATTCAATTGCTTGACGTTTATTCCGTTCATTACTGAGGTTAGCCGAAAATGATCGGAAGTCGAAAGACGATCGGCTGTCAAATCGATGATCATTTACCCGGGTATCGCACGGGTACTCGGGTAGTCGGGTATTCTACGGGTATCCGGGTAATTTTTGTCTACCCGGGGTCTCACCGGGTACCCGGGTACCCGGATACCCGGGCCAAAAGAATAGCTCTACCTTCAAGAGAGAAATCACCCCCTTTATCCGAGTCGCCTCTTTTACTTATGCGCTTATAACTCGTAAATTACGAAAGATATAAAAAAAAAAACATGCAAATAAATGTTATACTGTTTCTGAAGGTGTATATGTGTTGTCGGAAACAATTTTCGAAAAAATATTTTTTTTCAGTTTCGCAAATCAGCGTGTCACTCACCGATCTTCCCTTGTGAGTGCCTTAGAGTCCAGCGTTTGTTATCATAAGATAGCATCTATATATATTTATACTTACAAGGGGACACTAAGGTCGACGGGAAACGGATTTTCCTGAACCTTGCAGTATTTGAAGATGTCGCCTCCGAAGTTAATTTGGCAAAGCAGTAGGGCGCGCTTCTCAAGATTTTCCGAGAAAATTACATTTGAAAATCGTTTATAGTGTGTGCTAGGTGTCGCAAAAATTATTGTTTTCCATGCTTTTATGATGAATATCACCCTGGCTCGTGTCATACTAGCATGTAAGTAAAAAAGGGAAAGTAAAAAAAAAATAAACTGAAACTTGAAGAAAGCTAATTGCGAAAATAATTCGATTTTCAAATGCAATTTTCTCGGAAAATCTTGAGAAGCGCGCCCTACTGCTTTGCCAAATTAACTTCGGAGGCAACATTTTCAAATACTGCAAGCTTCAGGAAAATCCGTTTCCCGTCGAGCTTAGTGTCCCCTTGTTAGTTAAATGCATCTATGCTATGAGGTACAATTAAACATTGACTATTTCTTATGTAACCGTGGCAAATAAGCGATAAGGTAAGAACAATTAAAATCTAATTTTAATTTTTATGAATAATTAACAATAATGTAAGTCACACGATAGCTTACTGTTTGGGAATGAGTAGTTCTTTGCGCCGCCGCACTCTCGATCACCGCAGCACCTCCTGGGCAGCGGAAGTCGCGGTCGATCCGCGATCGATCAACCAATCAGCGTCCGTCTTGTCGATCGACTCTCGAGAATGTTCGAGAAGACGCGGCGGCGGAAATGCGCATCCATCTTGTAACTCACTCTGTTCACAACTGTGCGCAACGCAACACGCCTTTGTTCATTGTAAAATAGTCTTGCTCATCAAACCAATTCAGTGCTCAAATCATATTCGTATTCTCAACTGTCGACTCAACGCGGTGTTCACGACACAATTCGGGTGTAGTTTCGCTAGATTGTGTATTCGAGATTGTGCGTGCTCTCGCGTCCACGCGGTTAACCGGTGGTTTTTGTACAATAAAGTGTACGGGGGCTCAACCCTCTAATTTCAAGTGCGCACAACGGCTCACCCGTTGGCACACTCTTTATAAATAAAGACCTCACATTCTTTTGTGCAACTCAGTGTCTGTGTGGCTCAACACCGATCCTAACCCTACCAGCCTCCTCGTGCTCATCCTAACCTAAGAATTTTACAGTTTGGTCCTTCGAGCCGGATCGGTGATTGTGCACCACAGTGCTGTGTAGTTCAGTTAGAAGGCTCACAACCTCGACTCCTGTGCGTGATGGCGGATCAAGACGAACAAAAGGTCGTCAAGTCGGCGGGCTCATCAAGGGCGCCCTCCCCAACACCGATTGTGCTCACCATCCCCACCGAAGCTCTGGGGTCGAGTGGGGATAAAAAACCACCGAGGGCGACATCACCAGCAACGTTGCCCTCACCGCTGGTGATCAAGGCGAAAACCCAAGTAGGCCGCTTTGAGTCTCTCCAGGCCTTGCAAATGCACATGCCATCCCAAGCTCACGCTACGTCCATCGACGAGGTGGAGCTAATTGCCGCCCACGCAGAGGAGCTGCATCTCGCGTTTTGTCGCGAGCACGCGCACTTCGAAGAGACCTGGCCAATCAAATGTCTCAATCATCCATACTTCGAATCCAACTATACAGTACAGGAGTCTCAACTGTACCTGAACACCAAACTCAAGCTCAACCGACTTCGAGGAGATGTGTTGGCGTTGCAGCAGCGTGCACCAGCTGCATCGAGCACCACGTCAAGGGCCTCGAAGCTGCCAGAGATCGCCCTACCCGCATTCTCTGGTGCATATACTGATTGGCCAGCTTACAGTGAGTTGTTCACCTCACTGATCATCCAGGACCAGCAGCTGATGGCGATTGATCGGCTCCATTACCTGCGGTCCAGCCTCCAAGGTGAGCCATCAGAGCTGGTGAACGCTTACCCGCTCACAGGCTCATCGTTTCAATCTTGCTGGGAGGAACTCAGCAAGAAATACACAAATAAGCGTGTGCTCATCGAAGAGCAGCTAGACAAGCTGCTCAATGTCTCACCGATCACAACGCGCAGTGCAAAGTCGCTCAATGAAATCGTCTCAACAATCAATAAAGTGCACAAGACGCTCACCACCTTAGGCGCAGCCGATGACATGTGCAACATTCTGCTCGTGCACCAGGCGACCAGCTGGATGGACAAGTCCACCAGGGAAGCCTGGGAGACGTCGGTGGGCTCAACAAAGGACTACCCTCGGCTGACGCAGCTAGAGACCATTATTGCTGCCAAGGTGGTGGCCTTGGAACGGCTGGAGTCGGCGGCTCTGCTGAAGGTCGCGAAGAAGGCTCAAACTCCTGCTGCACCACCAAGCAGGTATTACCCCAGCAAAGGCGCTGCTCACACAGCATCCAAGCCGAGGCCGAAGGCTCAACCACCTGTGTCGCCCTACAGCTACCCGTGCGACTATTGCAAGGAGGACCATTACGTTGTAATGTGTCCCAGATTTAGGGAGCTGTCGGTGGAAGACAGGCGGAAAGTAATCACCGTCAACAAACTGTGCAGGAATTGTTGCGGTAGGCACCGCACCGAGGACTGTAACTCCACACGTCGGTGCAAAACGTGCTCAGCCAACCATCATACGATGCTGCACCTCACAAAGCCGTCTGCTCACACCACTGCCTTTGCAAAACCTCAAGCAGTAGAGGAACCTTCAACAAGTGGCGCAACCCATTGAAGTCTCGGTGCAGTCGTCAATCCACCATCAATCACACAACAGCGCACAACGCAGACTCACACAGCATGCTCAACCGAACGAAGGAGGCTCAACCAATCATCGCCAGTGCTCACACCCTACTGTTCAGTCACCTTGTTGGCAACAGCCAACGCCCAGCTGATCACTTCAGTGTCATCTTCGCCGGTAAGGTTATTGATAGATTCAGGCTCGGAACTGACATTTATTACAGAAGAGCTCATCAACCGGCTTAGGATTCAACGCATCCACGCATCCATCACGATCACTGGCATTGGGGGCAACTCATCTATTCAAACCAAGGGAGTCGCACTAATAACTCTGCGCTCCAACTACGATATGTCAACAGTGCACGTTCAAGCACATGTTCTGCGAGCACTGACATCAAGTTTACCATCGGTGGAACCGCCACGCCAAGAATGGCCACATTTGAATGGCCTTCCGCTGGCCGATCCAGACTTTCTTACATCAAGACCAATAGACATCGTGATTGGCGCAGACGTGTATGGACAAGTGATCAAGCCCACCCTCAAGAAGGGCGACTCTTCAATGCCGATTGGACAGCTGTCCATTTTTGGGTGGCTCATTCTTGGACCAGTTACAGTGGACCGGCGCACGGTCACAGCACACCATTCTGCAGTCGTGCAGCATGTCGACAACTCCTTACAAGACATGCTGACACGATTTTGGATTCAAGAAGAGCTCCCAACAGATACACCCATGAAGCTCACACCTGAAGAACAAGAATGTGAGGATCACTTTCGAGCGACACACACTCGTGATTCTACAGGACGATACACAGTGCGCATCCCTCTGAAGGAGACTCCGAAGCTGCTGGGTAATTCTTATCAAGCAGCTCACGCTTGCTTGAAGCGTATGCTCGTCAAACTCAATAGGAACGACGAGTATCGCAACCTCTATCAAGGCTTCATGCAAGAGTACGAGGAGCTCCGTCACATGGTAAGAGCACCATCCCTTTCACCTAATACTCACTCTGTGTTTTATCTTCCACATCATGGAGTATTGAAGCCTGACAGCCAGACGACAAAATTGAGAGTCGTCTTCAATGGATCAAGCCCTACTTCAACTGGGTATTCTGTCAACGATTTGATGCATACGGGTGCAAATCTACTCCTTAACATCACCGACGTGCTGCTGTGGATACGCCAGCACAAGTACATTTTTGCCACACACGTGACAAAAATGTATCGTCAAGTCAAGATTCACGAGGATGATCAAGATCTTCAAAGGATACTGTGGATCGATGACGATTCAAAGGAGGTGCCCTACAAGCTCACAACGGTCACCTATGGGACCAAGGCTGCTCCATTTTTGGCGGTCAGAGCTTTACTCCAATTGGTGGAAGACGAAGGTCATCGCTTTCCTCTGGCGGTGCCATCAATCACGCATGCCAGATACGTTGATGACATCTTTGGAGGTGCAGACACAGGTGAGATGCTCATTACAATTGCTCACCAATTAAAAGATCTGTGCAACGCGGGAGGGTTTCCACTAGCCAAATGGCATTCAACTTTTCCTCCGTTGCTTGATGCAATTTCTCAAACCCAACGAGCCCAAGGCTCAATTATATCACTCGACGACTGCAATACCAAAATTCTCGGACTTCAATGGAATGTGATCAACGATGAATTTTCTTTCACTTCAAAACCAAGCTCAAATTCACTGCTCACCAAACGCCTCATCTTATCAGAAGTAGCACAAATATTTGATCCATTAGGTTTTCTAGCGCCAGTCATAATTCGAGCAAAAACACTATTGCAAGAGTTGTGGCTACACAAGCTCAACTGGGATGATCCACTGCCTTCCCAAGTAACGTCACAATGGCTCATCATCAGAGAAGATTTAACAAGCTTGCGCAAGCTATCATGTCCAAGGTGGTTCAACACCTACAGCAACTCTACAGTGGAACTACACGGCTTTTCTGATGCCTCACAACTCGCCATGGCAGCGGTAGTTTACATTACCGTATCATCACCGTCCACAAATCACAAAGTGTCGACACTAGTGTGCTCCAAGACTAAGGTAGCACCACTAAAGAAGCTCACAATCCCGAGACTCGAGCTTACTGCAGCATTGATGCTGGCGAAGCTCACCAAATATGTTCAAGCAACGCTCAAGCTCAACATTGCTACAACCTATCTGTGGACGGACTCACAAGTGACACTAACCTGGATCAAAACACACGCATCACGCTGGAAGGAATACGTAAGGAATCGTGTGTCTCAAATTCAAGAGATCACCCAAGGCGCACATTGGAGACACGTTCCAGGGACTTCAAACCCAGCGGATTGCGCATCAAGAGGCTTATCAACATCGCAGCTTGAACATCATAAGCTTTGGTGGACGGGACCACCATGGCTTGCGCAACCCAGTGAAACATGGCCATCACAACCAATGCTAGACGAAGACTTGAGTGCACTAGAGGCTCGTCCAGGCATTTCAAAGCTGCTCAATATTCAAAAGATTGAATATCACTGGGACCTCATCTACAAATATTCATCTCTTAACAAACTCATTCGCATCACATCAGTTTGTTTCAGATTTGTTTCAAGGTTGAAGAAGGCTCCAGTCACGCTGCCGCTCTTCACCTTATCGCCCATTGACATAGAATGGGCCAGGAGCTTCTGGATCAAGGCAACGCAGGCGCTTTATTTCTCCAGCGAGATGAAGATGCTCAGCTCAGGCTCAACCCTATCAGCTGCTCATGTCTTCAATCGACTCACCGCATTCATCGATGAGAATGGAGTCATTAGAGTTGGAGGCAGACTCAACAATGTTTGCACGAGCTACGAAAGTAAGCATCCTGCAATCTTACCTCGTCACTCACATTTGTCTAAATTGATTATAGACCATGCGCATCGACAAACTCTTCATGGAGGGACCCAGCTCACACTTGCCCAGATTCGACAAAACTACTGGATCATTGGAGGGCGAGCGCCAGTAAAATCTCACATCCTGCGGTGTGTTGTGTGTGCTCGACAAAGGGGGATCCGTGCCCATCAGCTGATGGGCCAACTACCTCTTTCGAGAGTTACACCCTCACGACCGTTCAACAATACTGGCACCGATTATGCGGGTCCAATCACACTGAAGACGTGGAGAGGAAGAGGTGCCAAGACACAAAAGGGCTGGATCTGTGTCTTTGTGTGCCTCACGACATCAGCTGTTCACCTAGAACTGGTGACAGACTACACAACCGAAGGGTTCATCGCCACCTACAGGAGATTCATCTCCAGGAGAGGGATTCCCCTCACTCTTCACTCCGATTGCGGAACCAACTACGTTGGAGCTGACACCGTCCTCAAGAAAATGTTCACCCAGGGGACTGAGGCGCATCAACGCCTGAATCAGCTGTTCGTCAATGACAAGACAGAATGGCATTTCAACCCACCAGCCGCACCACACATGGGAGGCAAGTGGGAAGCGGTCGTGAAGTCAGTCAAACACCATCTCCGGCGCACAGTCAGTGAGACGGTGCTCACATACGAGGAGTTCAGCACACTTCTCACACAAATAGAAGCAATGCTCAACTCACGACCGCTCGAGCCCCTCAGTGATGACCCAGATGACATCACAGCACTCACACCAGCACACTTTCTTGTTGGACAACCACTCTCAGCTCTTCCGGAACCGTCTGTGGAGAATTCATCAGTCTTGCCATCAGCTAGATGGCAATTCATTCAAAAGAAGATGCAACAATTCTGGACACAGTGGTCATCCCACTATCTGCAGAGACAACTATCCATCACCAAATGGTATCATCCAACCAACGACTTGAAGGTCGGATCCCTGGTGCTCATCACAGATGAGCGATTTCCACCAAGCAAGTGGCCACTTGCGAGGGTTATCACCTTACATCCAGGGAAGGATGGACTCACCCGAGTCGTGACGCTCAAGACCGCCACTACAACATTAATCAGGCCAATTGCAAAATTGGCAATTTTGCCTGTTTCAGATTCAACATCAACATCTTCAATCAGCTGTTGATGGCGGGAGCATGTTTGGGAATGAGTAGTTCTTTGCGCCGCCGCACTCTCGATCACCGCAGCACCTCCTGGGCAGCGGAAGTCGCGGTCGATCCGCGATCGATCAACCAATCAGCGTCCGTCTTGTCGATCGACTCTCGAGAATGTTCGAGAAGACGCGGCGGCGGAAATGCGCATCCATCTTGTAACTCACTCTGTTCACAACTGTGCGCAACGCAACACGCCTTTGTTCATTGTAAAATAGTCTTGCTCATCAAACCAATTCAGTGCTCAAATCATATTCGTATTCTCAACTGTCGACTCAACGCGGTGTTCACGACACAATTCGGGTGTAGTTTCGCTAGATTGTGTATTCGAGATTGTGCGTGCTCTCGCGTCCACGCGGTTAACCGGTGGTTTTTGTACAATAAAGTGTACGGGGGCTCAACCCTCTAATTTCAAGTGCGCACAACGGCTCACCCGTTGGCACACTCTTTATAAATAAAGACCTCACATTCTTTTGTGCAACTCAGTGTCTGTGTGGCTCAACACCGATCCTAACCCTACCAGCCTCCTCGTGCTCATCCTAACCTAAGAATTTTACACTTACTTATCTGTGTTTAGAATTGTATTGACATTTAAACGCAGCAGATATGAAACTTCCGAATTCTGATATTTTTAAATGGCTGATATTTTTAATATTTTCGATTTTAACATGTTAAACAAACACCAATTTACAAATTCTTGGACAGGGAATTTTTTACATTGTCATATTCTTCATATTTTTATATAACTTACATTTTGCGTTTCAATTGTCGATTTATTTATCGAATTTATCCTACGACCAAAATTTGGAGACTTTTATAATTCAGAAAATGTTTCACTTCAAATTTTCCTGTTTTTTTTTTTTAAATTTTCACATTTCTTATTTTCGAATGCTGCGTTTTATTTTCAAAGGTCCCATTTTGTTACATTTTAAATAAATTTGTTTAACTTCCGAAAATCAGAAATTTCTAGAAGCCAAAACATTCTCGAGCTTCATAGTTTTTAAACTGTTCATTTGTAGGTACATATTACTACCTGGCAACGTCGGATCAACATGTCACAGTTATTCGAAGCCACGAAATAAAAATAACGAATAAAGATAACATGTGATTTTATCCCTTCGGAATAACTCGTTACGAATAAAAGCTTCGAATACACCTTCTTGCTACATCGAGCTTCCAATAACCTATAAGGGTTAAGAAGGAACTCGTTCAATTGAAATCTCACAGATAAACTTCCGTAGCCAAATTCTGACGGATACAACCGTAAGATAATGATGGCGCTGCCTTCGACTGTCGAATAATGGTTAAAGATAAACTGAACCCTCTCGGCTACACTGTCACGGATAATGCCTCTCGAATAACTTCTCGCCGCTATAGAGGCGTCGAATACGGATACGCGTTACATCGAGCTTCGAATAAACTACTCGAACACTGATTCCTCTGTCACTTTTTATACTTGGCATTCCTTTATTGGCCACAAATCAATTCAGTGCTCAGATTTTCAGCTTCGGTTTTAAGTAATTAGCGGGCCGTTGTATAAGAAAAAAAATATGACGTCGACTTAAAACAAAATGTTTCAATTATCCGCATCTCTCTTAATCTATTACCGACTTTGATTCGTTTAAATTAGCTTCGGTCTTAAGGAATTAGCGGGCCGTTGTATGCGCGTCACTAATTAGATGACGAGGCATTTGGCTATTATACGATTTATTCGTAAAAATCATTATCCATGATTCTGCATGGAGACGGTTACATGTGAAACGATGAATGATGGAAACGTTAGCAAAAGTGCCAAGAGAATAAAGAAAGAAATAGAAAAAAAAAGATATGTAAATGCATCACTAAGGATACCGCAACAGATCGAAGAACATAAGTCGCAAAGGGAAAGAAAGAAAAACAATACAAAGAAGAAATGAAAAGATAAGGAAAAAAAAAGAAAAGTTAGGGTCAGTTGGCACATACATTTTGAGGTTCAAGTAATTATTTTTCTTAGCCGCGTGGTAGCAACATTCACGGTCGAGAGCGTTGCTATTAGGGGAGGATGCACTTACAGTATCACAGACTTATATCTAAACATTTTTCTTTACAAACAAAAGAAGACTAGATACATAGGCCTTAGGAAGGCTAATGATAGGCGTTCATTGCGCATGTGGCTTCGGCTCATGTTTGCCATATATATCTATTTTGCGACTAGGCACTTATGTGCTAATAACATTGTCAACTCATTATCGAAATTTCTTAATTACTTTACAATATCCATTTCTATTTATAAATGGCAATATGTACCTATTTCTGACCGAAGACGCTTGGCTGAACCTTCTGAAGTTCATATATGAGCCATGAATTACCCTAGTTGTAACGGATCTCATTTCATTCCTGGGCATGCCCCTTGAGGACATCGCATTGGCAGAGGGAAGCGCCCATATACCCTTCGAGGAAATGGTAAGCGTGTAAAAATCGATATTTTGACGTAAGATATTATAGTTATCAACTATATGGTTGGCGATACACGGGTTTTCTGCATAATACGACTTCTAATGCCTGTGGGCATCCACGAGATCAGAGTACCCGGACACAATTTGCACATCGATTATACGTGCGATGCCTTCACGTACCGCAAGCAAGTCTGGTTTGCGCAGAACAACTGTTGTTCTAATACTTGGCTCTAGCGTGACACTCCAGTTATTCTTACCCATCACATTACCGATATATTTTACAATGGCGTCGTGCCTTAGCACACGACCGCCATGCGTGCGGAAGCATTCTTGGACAGTGTGCGCAGTAGTTTCCGGTATATTACAGCCCCTCCCCCTCGTCCTCCACATTCCCTCCACACGCCCAGCACATATTTTCCTCCTTCTTTAATCAATACCTCCCCCCTCTCATTTCATTTCCCAGCCTGAATTTCGCCACCGTTCTCCATCTCTCATCTTTCCACCCTGCCTCCAGGTATTCGGGTACCTCATCCACCCTTATTATTACCCGGTACCATCTGTTGTACTCCGATTGTACTATCCTTTCCCATTTTTCTCTTGTTTGTATCCTTCTCACCTCTCTCTCCATCCTTTCCAACCTCTTTTGCATTTACGCCTTTCCCCTCCAAGTACCCCTTTCTTTCTCTCTCCCACCCTGAGTTCCCCGCTCCCCTGCGTGCTCTGTCATCAATTTCTTTCAGACATCAGTCTGCCCACACCCCCCCCCCCTTTCCCGCTCCTAACCCTTTCCTCATACTTCCATGCCCTCCTACCCGTTCTTAGCCTCATCATCTCCCTCTTTAACTCCTCTCTCACCATGTACCCCGGTGTCCTTGCATCCAGCCCCATCACCTACCTAAAAAAACGTTCATGCAGTCTGTCTACCCTTTCTCCCTCTCTCCTTCCACCCCCATATCTCCGCCCCGTACCTTGCCACTGTCCACACCAGGGTATCGTACAGCCAGACCCTCCTCCTCCAGTTACCCCCGAAAAACCAATTCCCCAGGCCCCATACTTTCCGCATTGCCCCCGCTGCTTTCATTTCCCTTTCTCTCACCTGCGCCTCCTGCTTTCCATTCTTCTGAAACTTGTACCCCTGGTACACGTATTCCCTCGTCTCTTCTATTTCCCTGTCCCCAATTTCCACTTCCTTTCCTTTCTCTGCCCTCCTCCCTTCCCGAAGCCCATCACTTTAGGCTTCCCCACGTTCAGGACGAAATCCTTCTCCCTTAGGTACTCCCTAAGTCCCCCCCCCCCCCCCCCCGATAAGCCTCAGGCCTCCTCTAAACTATACATTTTTCCACATTCATAATAAAATTCGATTTTGTACATACATATTTCTTAAAATTCTAAAATAAAATTATAAATGAAAATGTGCTTATTGCATTTGTTCGTGCAGCAGGCTTTCTCTTCCTCTTCTCTTTCTCTTCTGCTTTGATTATCTGTAAATATATAAAAGCCACATTTTAGTTACAACTTATCGAAGAACTTATAGAAAAAGAGTGGCCTTTTGCTATAGTAAGTGTAGAGACTACATAATGTGTCCAAAGGAGGTGACAGCGTATGGCAGAAGGTCTTGTTGCAGGAAATTTAAATGCTAATGGTATTCTAGCGAAAATGAACGAAAAGATCCAATATATTTTTAACGCACAATGGCTATAATAAAATTAATTTAGTATGGTCATTGGCGTATTAAAATAAATATATTGTTAATGGGAAACTAATAAAATTAATGACTAGCGTGGCAACTACTGTGGATTTTAAAGCATTCCGAATGTCTTTCACAAAAGATTGGAAAGTATCAAGGGAGATGTGTTTTTAGCGTACTTTCTTCACTAATGTGACTTGCTCTACAATGCAAGCAATCCGCTATAATTTTCTTATTTCTTAATGCTATGTCTTTTGACAAATATTGTCGATTTACCTTATTTGACAAGTTTCCAGAAACTTGCGCGTAAGAAGATGCTCCTCTGTCGAAACTTCTCCGGACAAGTTCCAAGTCTGTGCGCCCCCTTCGTTTCTATAAGCTCTACATAAAAAGTCTATTAAAAAAATTTGGCGACTTACCTTGTTAATTGAGACAATAATTCAGTGTCCTATATGGTGTAAAAACTCTTGACATTTCAAAACATTTGACAACTTGCCTGATTTGACACTTGGCAGGTTATGATGGATTGACACTAGCTAGGTGACATTTACTAGCGACCCGAACGCAGCGGCTTTTTGTCTTTTTCATTAACTACGCAACCGCATTTTCATGTTACGCTTTGATGTGGTAACACATGAAGCAATCGAAATTAAGAATAACAGCTTTGCAACGGCTACTACGTAGAAACACTCGTTTAATAAATGTTGATTTCGGTTGCTTTGCAATTTAAACAACGCTATCCTGTAAAACGCTCGATCTTAATTAGCTGATAACCAATTAGGAAATTCGTTGCATTAGGAATTACGATTGGATAATTTTATTAACAAAAACATGTTACGTTTTATCTTGAAGAACGACGTCGTTATACCAGTCACTTTATCGCTAGCATCCAACGAATTCAGTCGTGAACTTTATTACTCTCAATTTATAATTGAAGTAAAAGCCATTCTAACAAAGTTAGTTTTCCTTTCCTTTATTTTCAAGCTATAACAAATACGTAGGAACCGGAAGCAAATTCCTTGGGCGACCGTGAGCAGGGCGGATTTTCGCTCCAGGGGCAGCGAACCCATCCACCTAGAATTCAAGATCCCCGTTACATCACGTAACAGTTTTGGTGACAGCGGTGGGATCTTCAAAATTTTGCCGGCTCGCGGGCGCAAGATTGAACAGTCATTGGCCAGTTGGTGCAGCCCTCTTTCCTGGGGTTTGGGCACGGTTTCCCCAGGAACATGAGTAAATGCCGGAGGTGTGTGGCGTCGGACGTCCGTGCCAGTCCTCCCGAAGCCACATGCACCCAGCCACAGGATCTCCTCATCGAGGCTAATTGAGGCAACGGAGCCGTCGATGGACATCCATCCGTAGCCGCTTGGAGCTTCCACGGGACCAGTAGCAGCCGAAGCAACGCAGTCGTCGCTGGACGTGCCAGCCGATTTTCGGAACGAGGAAGTCGAGCGAACTAGCAGTTAATCGAGCGAGTCAAATTTAATCCGCTAATTTACGTCATTGTAGGGAAAAGCGGGGTAATTCCGGCCAGCGGGTAATTCCGGCCACTTCTATTTCGTTAAATAAAAACGGCGTAACTTGACTCTGTATGGTACTGCTACCTGTTAATGATGCGGCGAGTTAAGATTCATGGTTTCCATGACGATAGCAGTCTTTTATTTCAAACAAATCCGGGTGTCTTCATTTCGCACAGTAATATTATAACAGTGGTGGATTGTTAAGCAAGGTAAGTTAGTACATGGAATAGATATGAATTATTAATATTAATCTCATTAAATAGAGGAATGTTTCTACTTTCAAACTCACATTTAGTTTTTGGTGATATGTAAATTCAATTTAGGGTATTACTTCAAATATCTGAACATGAGGTGTGGGGTAATACCGGCCAAAAGTGAGGAGTAATTCCAGCCAGCTTTTAACATTTTTTTTCTGGCGTAGATGCCACGTACATATAAAAGAATTTTGTGACGAAAAAGTAGAGCATGATCTGTGCTCCTTTTGCAAAGAATTCGGAAAAGGTGATGAAATGTGGTTCCGGTGCACAGTATGTGGTCAATGGGCACATGAAGAATGTTCAGGATGGGATACCCCTGAAGAATACACTTGTGATATATGTACTAATTAATTTTAAAATAAAAAATAATACAATTGTTTATAAATATAAAAGTTTCCCTATCTCTTTTATAAAGAAAAACAATTACCGGAATTACCCCACTAGTGTAATGACTATTTTTGTATTATTGCTTATTATTTTAAATTTATGCTTTCTCGTTTATATTAATACAAACTAGACACTTCAAACTATCAATTAATATAAAAAAACTAACAAATGTGTAACTTGTTCAAATTTTATAGCATTTACTGCTTATGTGGCCGGAATTACCCCGCTTTCCCCTACCTGTAAGTTCATATCAAATCTTATATTTATATTTATAATATCGCCTATCAGAATCGTTATATTTTCTTAGTTTAAAATGCCGTCGCACAGTGGGCCGGATTTAAAATTTCCCGCCTTTCGGGTCTTCTTCTTAAGATATCGGAATGAAATTTACGCCTAAAAATAGGAAAAAATTATTCCTTTCTAATGATGTATAATTTAATATCTTTTACATTTATTTATTTATTTATTTTTTAATTTTTTTAACTTATTTGTGTTAAAAAAAAAATTTAATTCTGTTTATTTGGTACCTTATTTAAAGCCCTTTACAGTGGTTTAAGCAAAATGTTTCGTGAAACTTTTCGTTTCCAAGTTATAAGGAAAATTCGAATAATAAAGAAAAGTAGCAACAAATCGGTTTGTTTAAATTAAAGACCAGACTTTTGCGATAAATATTTTCTTTTATTAGTAACTAATAAAAACAACCCATTAAAAAATATTTTTATATGCATCAACGAAAATAGCGACATTTTTCAATTTTGATTAGGAATATCTTCCAAACGCCAAAAAGTTCCACTTTCGGACCAATTGCAATATTTTCACCACACTCTCCTCTAAATAATGACGTAACGATCATTTCCCCCCTCGTCCCACTGCTCAAATTATTAGCGTTTAAAGTTATCAACGTACGGTCAGTCCGTAGGATAAAGGTGGGATAGTTAAGCAGAAGGGATACATGGTCACAGAGGTGTTATTATTAATATATTTGCAATATGCCCCTATTGTCGGGTTGTTATTTTAGCGTGTGCAATATTAATTCCTCAGCTTCAAGGTATAAACTCTGAATTTTTTTGGTACATGATCTCATTCGCAGAAAACAACGCAAAGAAAGTAACAAAGACTTTCATATTATACTTCAGGTAATTTTCTTCTCAACAAATAGATGTAGAAAATTTATAACTACTTATATGACATGTTTTATACGTACTTGTTCTCGGTATCAAGTACATTTTGAAAAGCCGGGTTTATTGTAATATTAATCAAAAGCTCCTATTCCTAATTACAGGTAATTTCTTCCCCCTATGCAATTAACATTGAAAAATTTCGGCAATATACTCAAGCAACAGCAAAGCATTACGTACAATATTACGACTGGTACTATATGCCGGCGTCTGTGCATAAATTATTAATACATGGGGCAGAAATAGTACAATATGCATTGCTTCCAATTGGGCAGCTTTCTGAGGAAGCTAAGGAAACCCGTCATAAAGATTTTAAAAGAATCAGATGTGAAAATACCCGAAAATGTTCCCGATTAGCAACAAACGAAGACATACTATATAAATTACTTTTAACGTCCGATCCTTATATATCTAGTATGCGAATGAAATCATGTACCAAAAAAATTCAGAGTTTAGACCTTGAAGCTGAGGAATTAATATTGCACACGCTAAAATAACAACCCGACAATAGCGGCATATTGCAAATATATTAATAATAATACCTCTGTGACCATGTATCCCTTCTGTTTAACTATCCCACCTTTACCCTACGGACTGACCGAACGTTGAGAACTTTAAACGCTAATAATTTGAGCAGTGGGACGAGGGGGGAAATGATCGTTACGTCATTATTTAGAGGAGAGTGTGGTGAAAATATTGCAATTGGTCCGAAAGTGGAACTTTTTGGCGTTTGGAAGATATTTCTAATCAAATTTGAAAAATGTCGCTATTTTAGTTGATGCATATAAAAATATTTTTTAATGGGTTGTTTTTATTAGTTACTAATAAAAGAAAATATTTATCGCAAAAGTCCGGTCTTTAATTTAAACAAACCGATTTGTTGCTACTTTTCTTTATTATTCGAATTTTTCTTATAACTTGGAAACGAAAAGTTTCACGAAACATTTTGCTTAAACCACTGTAAAGGGCTTTAAATAAGGTACCAAATAAGCAGAATTAAAATTTTTTTAATACAAATAAGTTAAAAAAATTAAAAAATAAATAAATAAATAAATGTAAATGATATTAAATTATACATCATTAGAAAGGAATAATTTTTTCCTATTTTTAGGCGTAAATTTCATTCCGATATCTTAAGAAGAAGACCCGAAAGGCGGGAAATTTTAAATCCGGCCCACTGTGCGCCGTTCGCACGAAAATTCGTAAAAACCCGCAAGAACCATCTAAGTAGTTGTTTCGTAGTGGAGGATGTGGTAGCAATACCTAATTTAAATGTCGCTTCTATTTCCACATCTCTAGACGTAGTACCGTTTCAGAATTCCACTCCCCTGGAGTGTAGTATATCCGATTCGGGAAATGGTTCTGGCTTTCTTAATATAAATGCAACAGATCCATCGGGTGGGCCGTCGGAAGGGGCGTCGCGTATGCCTCTTAAGATGGTTGCCGATTTTATTCCTCACTTTGACGGGAAGCCAGGATCTGTATGCAAATTTATTAATCAATGTGGACTTGCTAATTCTCTAGTAAAGAAAGAGGATAAATACTATTTATTAGCTATTATTCGCAACAAAATGCTCATTCGCGATTATAATAGAATTACTGGGGGTACGATGCCAAACACGGTGGAGAAATTAGTTAACCAAGTGAAAATCGCATATGAGGATAGCTTTAATGTCAAGGTCGCTTTGGATGAGTTAAGAAATTTAGAACGGAAAGAAGGGGAAACTATAGAAGTGTTTGGTGCTAGAGTGCATGATATTCTGGATAATGGGTGTTGAGGACACGTGTTGGGAATGCGCTGCGATCGCAGTGAACAATGCCGCTTTTGAGGAGAGTCATTAAAGAACCTATTATGATTGTATATTTATGAGAAGAATCTGGCCTCGCTGGAATTTGATACCCGAATTAAGTGGTGACATTTTCCAGTCATGCCATTCTCAGCGGCAATTGACGTATCGTATGCCCTCACGATAGCGTTGGCTAAACATCCGCTGGTCGGCTTGCTAAGACAAGGGACCCGTTGCGCGATATTATTGCCGGGCCTACGTGTGGAATTTTGAGTAGGCTCGGGGGTGTTGCGGGGTTCGGTAAGCCGACCGACGGATATGATTGGTCGGTCCTATGCCCACGGAGAGGGCAGGATTCCCTGACTCGAGTAGGAGGTAAACTGCCCGACAACGGACCACTTGTAAAAACCGGGTCAGCGGGACAACCCGCGTACTTGTGCTACGACCACCAGAACAATTATAGTTTTATAATTTCAATAAAGTACGAATAAGTTTGTAAGCATATGGACTTTGCCAAATAACACAAACGCCACGAACTTTGTATGGCGTTAACAATGGGAATGAGATAGCTCAGGAAAAGTCAAACCCGGAACAGGTTAAGGGTGTCAAATCCGTACTCGAGGAAGAAGCGGTATTGGGATCTCTGGGAGGTTTACGTGATGACGCGATGATAATGTCAATTATTAATCAGGAGGTGGAAGGATTAACGGATGCTATTCGTTTAGCCACCAGGTGTGCTAGACCAGGCATCGGAATTAAGTGATCTTTTCGGCCGAGTTTCAGAGGCGACGCCTCCTTTCTCCCGCCGCGCGTCTTGGCCCCCGCGGCGGCCCAGAAGCCTCGAGCGCCTCAGGCCCGTGCCGTATGAACCGCGCGTGGCGCATTGGGGCGACACCCGTATCAATAGGTTTCCACATCACCCATGGGGTACTATAATCGATGCGTTTTTTTTTGTCAGTGGTATCCCCTGTAGGCCTATTCCACTGTGCCGCGTGATAAAAAATAGAGTGGAAAAGCGCGTTTTATTATCAAAATTTTAAACATGTTTGGGAAAACTAGATTTTCGCGCACGTTTCGACAATTTAGATTTAGATTTACCCAGCACGTCGAAACGTGCGCGAAAATCTAGTTTTCCCAAACATGTTTAAAATTTTGATAATAAAACGCGCTTTTCCACTCTATTTTTTATCACGCGGCACAGTGGGATAGGCCTACAGGGGATACCACTGACAAAAAAAAACGCATCGATAATAGTACCCCATGGGTGATGTGGAAACCTATTGATATGGGTGTCGCCCCAATGCGCCACGCGCGGTTCATACGGCACGGGCCTGAGGCGCTCGAGGCTTCTGGGCCGCCGCGGGGGCCAAGACGCGCGGCGGGAGAAAGGAGGCGTCGCCTCTGAAAGGAGGCCGAAAAGATCACTTAATTCCGATGCCTGTGCTAGACAAAAGAAAATTGTGAGCAATAGCGTGAGTCATAGATTGACCGCAAATAAGTCTACCGTGTTCGCAGTTAATCCAAATGATAATATCAGATGTTTTAATTGCAACCAATTAGGTCATTTTCGGTCAGATTGTCAGTTGACAAACAATAACGCGTATGCTCCATCAAATCGTAATTTTAAAACATGTAACTTTTGTAAGAAATCAGATCATTTGGAGGCACAATGTTACAAACGAAACTTTCAATCTCCGCGGAATTCATTTTCATATCCGACATTCGAGGATCGCCGTTATTTAAATCATAGTAGGGGACGGCGTGGTTTTAATTTTAAAGGGAACCGGGAACCGGGAACCATCCATATAGTAAAGATGAACAGAGAGATTCCAATCACGAATGTAATCAGCGTGACTCTAATTCTGAGCAGATTTGTATTCTTCGGTGTGATTCGAATTCTTCTAAACCACAACAAAATTTCAACTCGAAAGGGAATCGGCAGGAGGGCGCGGTGCCGACCAAACCCTTGATTGCTGGCGCCGTATCTACCGTGTCTGCCACAGGTTCGACGTAATCGATACTGCTCGACCTCCTGTTATTTCGCTTGCAAGCGATCGCTTTTCTCAGGGTTCCGCTGAATTTTTAGTAGATACAGGTTCCCAATTAAATTTAATAAAACGTGCAGGATTAAATCCTGATTTACTAGTCAATAGTGAAAAGGTTTTTGAGCTCATGGGTATTGGAGCAGGGATGATTCGAACACAAGGCGAATTTGTTATTACAATCTTTGATAAACAATAAGTGGTTTCGGCGCACTGGTTCGGTCAGTTCTAACTTATTCTAAAAATACGGTCGATAACTCAAATACTTTATTTACAATCTTTGATGTTCCCATTCATTTTCAAATTGTGAAAGATGATTTTCCCCTTAAGTCTACCAGGCTTTTAGGAATCTCGTTTTTGCAAAAACAGGAGGCAACTTTGGAATTTAAGGAGAATTTATCCGGTATATTGCAGTTTGGTAAAAGGGAATCCTCTCTTCGCGCTAATGTTCCATATAATTTACCCCCACGAACTAAAATCTTAATAACAGTACCCGCGAAAAATATTAATCCCCCGGGTTATGTACGGCGATTAGACGCGGGACCTGGTGTTTTCATAGGAGAGTGTCTGGTAACCCAACGAAACGGCTCTGTAAAATGATATGCAATTAATACTACCTTTGATCATATTGTACTTATGATACCCCCTATTGAGTTGGAAGAATTTGATTCTAAACCCCCTTCCCCTCGTTCATCGCAAAAGAAGAATTATGATTCTGAAATTGATAAATCTAAGGATCACGCTCGGAGATTGGCTGAATTGATCTAAGTACTGGATTTAGATTATCTGAACGAAATTGAGAAGAGTGGTATGTTAGAAGTCATAAACGAATTCTTGTATCAGTTCTACCTTCCTATGGACAATTTAGGTGCCACTGACGTAACACAGCACAACATAATAACTACCGATGAAATTCCCATAAGAACTAAACAATATAGATACCCTCTTGTTCACAAAGATGAGATAAACAAGCAAGTAGATTCCTTATTAAACAGTAAGATTATTCAACCTTCATCTTTACCATATAATTCCCCAGTGTGAATAGTCCCAAAAAAATTTGACTCCTCAGGAAAACCTGGCGAATGGTTATCGATTATCGTAAATTGAATGAGGTAACGGTTTCCGACGCCTATCCATTACCCAATATTATTGAAATATTAGACCAGTTGGGAGGGGCTAAATATTTCAGCACCTTGGATTTAGCCTCTGGGTTTTATCAAATACCCATGGATCCGAAATCTAAACCTAAGACCGCTTTCTCAACTCCGCAGGGCCATTACGAGTTTAATAGAATGCCGTTCGGGCTACAGAACGCCCCTGCAACCTTTCAAAGGGTCATGGATATGGTATTAACTGGGTTACAGAACATCGAACTTTTCGTCTACATGGACGACATTGTTATTTACGCGGATTCACGCGAAGAACATAACCGTAAATTAAAAGTACCATTGGCGCGATTGCAAAATTCAGGATTAACATTACAGCCTCAAAAATGTCGATTCTTACAAAAAGAGATAATTTACCTATAGCCGAATTAACGAAAGAAGGCGCCTGGGCGGCCCGTAGGCCGGCGCGCGTGGCTCGGGAGAGACCCAATGCCTGCTCCGTACTTCGTGCGACGTTGCCACGTTGTGTAGCAGATCGGACGTTTCTTTCTATCTTCAAGCGCAACTGTGTCTCTCTCACTCGCTCGATAAAACAGATTCCTTTAGCTACAAGTCACTCCACGCCAAATCGATCACATTTCTAGAAACTTTGATCAGAATGCAATATGTATTTTGTGAACCACGTGAAATTATGGAAAGGTTCGAGTCATTGTTTATCAGGTTTTGAACTTGGTGACAAAATATAGGACTTTTGAATTGTGGAATTTCTGCCTATTTTCGTGAAAAGATGCTGTACTTACGAATTTCTATCTCGAAAACTATCAACAGCATTGCGTTAATTTTCTTTTATTTTAATCGAGAAGAATTAATCTTTCAGAATAAAGTTGTGAAATTGTAAAACTATTTTTCATTTCATTTCCGACAGGAATTCGATCCTTTCAACATGGCTTAAAAGTAATTCGTTCCTTTAAAGATGGCTTAACAGTATTACTCTAGGATAACACCATTAAAAAAAACGTGAAATTTGCAGAATAAAACTTTGGTTATAATTTTCAAAATTACAAAATTAATTTTTCAATATAAAAAAGAGTATTAGAATAGTCTTTCTAGATTAAAATGAAAAAATAATGAATTCAATACGGGAAAGAGTTTCCGAATAAAAATTCACAAGTACAGCACGGTTTCATGAAAATAGGCAAAAATTGAACAAATTTAAAACCAGAAAAGTGATGACTGAAATCCCTTCCTATATAATATTTCAGTTTGAACAAAATCCCTGGCATCGAGTGCAAAAAGTGATCTATTTGCCGTGGAATGACGCTAAATAGAATAAGAATCCTATGAGCCTGTATTCCTCGACTTCTCCGCCATTCATTCTGCACTGCGCGTGCCGCAATAGCCAATAAGATTCGACACTCTGTCAAATCTCTATGGGAAGGACTGTTGGGTTCGCCCTCTGGAAGAGGATAGCAATATACACCCGACAAGGACAACGATTACTCTAGGCCCACAGCTAAGTAGTCGAAAGTCATTGGTCAAGGCGTAGGGAGCCGCGTAGGGGAAGGCCCAATCGAGAGCCTGGAGTAGCGGCAGCGTCGCAAATTCTGATCCCGGTCCCAAGGCGCCTTCTTTCGTTAATTCGACTATAGGTCATGTAATTTCCAGCGCAGGGGTAAAACCGGATCCAGGAAAGGTCCTAGCCGTAAAGCGGTTTCCTATACCTAAAACACGGAAAAACGTTAAACAATTTTTAGGACTCGTGGACTATTATAAGAGATTCATTCCCAATATGGCCAAAATAGCCAAACCCTTGACCAAGTTACAGAAGAAAGATATTCCCTTTCGTTGGACATCGGAAGTCCAAAGTTCTTTTGAACAGCTGAGACATATAATTTGTTCGGAACCCTTGCTGCAATACCCTGATTTCTCAAAGCATTTTCTCGTAACCACCGATGCTTCAGACTATGCTGCAGGGGCCGTGTTGAGTCAGGGACAAGTCGGCAGTGATCTTCCTATTTCTTATGCTTCTCGAACTTTGAACGCCGCTGAAATTAATTATTCTACAATCGAAAAGGAGCTACTAGCCGTGTTATTTGGGGTAGAACATTTCCGACCTTACCTGTATGGTCAACAATTTACTTTGATCACTGATCATCGGCCTCTAATGTGGCTGCATAATGCTAAAAATCCCACGTCTAAGTTAATGAGGTGGCGAATTCGTTTGAACGAATATGATTATAATATAGTTTACAAACCTGGTAAAGCCAATTCCAATGCAGACGCATTTTCGCGGAATCCCGTAGACTCTTGCCAAATACCGATCTTCATTTACAAAATCCGCCAAGTGACGATACATCTCATTCTGACTCTGGGGATCCGGAGAGGGTGGTTGTTTGTTCAGACATGACACCGTTTCCAGATTCTGAGGTGGACGAAACAGATAACAGAATTACATACAACGAAATTGAGTTAATGGTGGCATCTGTCTTCTTGGCGCGCCAGAAGGCAGAGGCCGAAATTTCTGAGGCACTAAATTCACAAATGGATGTACCAGAACCACTTATAGTTGAAGGCAAAGTTAATAACTTTAGAGGGTTTTCCCAGTCGGACACGGTGCTGCCATTTCGACCCTCCTGTCGGCACACGTTGACTCCGAGCCTCTGGATTGCGCTTCAGGAGACTAGGGCGGCAGTCTGTGTTCGATATGAGCCCGGAGCTCGCAGTGCTCAGAGGAGACCTTGTGACTCGTCGACCCCTGTGGTGACTTGCATGGGGCTCCAGAGTGTTGATCTTCAAGGTAAATGGGCACCTTGTTATTGTTGTTGTTGTTGTTCTATGAAAGATGAGATACAAGAAGAAATTGTTACGCCTGGAAGTGGAAATCCAGAGGCTGAAATGTCAGAGGTTGACATACCGAATTGTTTTGCGATCAAAACTGGACGAGAGGCCATCAGTAAAAAGACCTCAGTAGAGTCCGAGATAGACGAGTCATCCTGTTCGAGAAGTATGGAATTTAAAAAGCACCAAGTTATGACTAATAACGTAAACGGGAATAGACAGACAATTCACCTTTTTCTTCTTCCCAATATTCGTTACGTAAAAGATCACTTATATATGCGGAGGGGCAATCTTGCACATTTCTTGCCATTAAATGGTAATATTACTTCCGGGGTTACAATTGATCTGCTGAGAAGGAATAGATTTTCCTTACAACAGATACAACAATATCAGCTTGAGGTCGGCGATGCCATGGCTCTTCCTGGCGATCAATCTTCCATTTTCCTTTTAATTTTCAAGGATAACTCTGCAGAAAGTTTAAATTTTGGTTATATCGAATCCTCTCTAAGGGCACTTAAAAACCTTTTGAATTCATTAGATACATGGACTTTTAATATTTCAAAAGATCCAGATAGTTTTAATGATTCCGAATGGAATCAAGGAGAAGATTTATGTAAACAAGTTTTCACTGATTCCAAATTTGAAATTACCGTATGCACCGGTGAAATAATAATCCCAATTAAGCCTAGTCGTCTAAAGATAATCAAGGAATCTCACGAGTCTTCAACTGGAGGCCATAGAGGCATCGGGAAACTCCAAAAGTACAAGAGAGAGCATTATTATTGGCTTGGAATGATGAAGGAAATTTCAGAGTTTGTCTGTTCTTGTCCCACTTGCCAGAGAAATAAAATCCACTCTCCAAAGGTAAAACAACCTATGTATATTACAGACACACCAAGGCGAGGCTTTGAAAAGGTTCAAATGGATATTGTAGCGCGCCTGCCTCCGACCAAGAAGGGAAATAAATATTTACTCACCTTGCAAGATAACCTGACCAAATACTCGGACGCCATTCCATTAGCTAATATGGAAGCGACAACTGTAGCAGTTGATCTGGCTGAGCAGTTCATTAAAGTCGTGTTCAGATATGATTGGCCGGTGTATTCGTTTTCGCAGGCAGCGCTCGAGGAGAAATGAGCCACCACCATCTGACGATCGTGGATTTGTCAGTTGAGTTGCAGGGCTCCGGAAGGTATGGTGGGGTAACGAGAACGCTGCTCGGCTCCGCCTGAACGTAGCCGTGTGGCTGTTGTTTATTCTTAATATAATAGTTGTGTGCGTTACGTATCTATACGTGGACCAATACGAAATGAAGCTATCGAGAAGGAATCAATGTTCTGACCAATAAAACTATTGAATTTTTTCGGACCTAACGCACACCTATTCTGATGTATGTATTTCTACGCTAAGAACTCGGTTTGGCCTAAACGTCGGGAGCTTGGCGTTATCCCCCCCACTTCTGGCTCACTCTTGTTCTGCGAAGGCGAGAGTGAGATGGAACGAGAGCGAGTCGGAGGGACTGAAAGCAAGCGAGGAACAGTACGAGACAGATGACACATTGATACATATTTGTCTCCCTTCGTTTTTCGTACGCCTGATACTCCGTCCTTTGCGTGCGCGACGGGCATGAACGATTAGACCCGCTTTCATTCCATCTCGCTCTCGCTTTCGGCAAGAAAGAAGCTAGAAAGTGGTGGGGTGCTTCGCTGCGAGTTTACGTACCTCACGGCCACCAATCCCCATCGCACGACGACCAGTCGTAGTCCGAGAGAGAGTGAGAACGTTGAGAAAAGGAGCACCGAGGCAGGCAAGCGGTGTGGTGGGAGAATACCCCTCACGAATCTCACCGGCCAATATATCTGAACACGACTTTAGTAGGTTTGGCTGTCCGAGGGTTATACATACCGATCAAGGAAGGAATTTTGTTGGTCAGGTTATGAAAAGGTTTTGCCAAGTATTTAAAATACACAGAACAACCTCCGCGGCGTTTCAGCTCCAGTCCTTAGGTTCCCTTGAGAGAGCACACAGAGTCTTTGTTGATTATTTAAGACATTATTGCACTAAAAGTGATTGGGATGAATGGATAAGATTCGGCATGTTTTCCTATAACACTTCAGTACAGGAAGCTACTGGATTTACACCTCATGAACTAGTTTTTGGAGTGAGGGCGCTGATCCCCTCTGAATTTGCTAAAGAAAAGGTATCGCGTATCTTTGTTCAATATCTAGATGATCTTTTTGTTAAAGTCACCACTACTCAGACACTTGCTGCGGAAAACTTAAAACGAGCTAAAGAAAAAAGTAAAAAATATTATGACCGAGATGCGAACCCTCGTAAATTTAATGTCGGTGAAGATGTGTACATATTAAAAGAACCGAGAACCAAACTTGATTGTAATTGGCTAGGTCCTTATAAAATTAACAGAAAGATTAATGATTTAACCGTTGAAATAATGTTAGATTCTAATAAATTTAAAATTGTGCACACGAATAAACTCAAGTTAGCATGTATCGGACCGGGTACGTCAACCGAAGTTATATAGTTCTAAGATTTATATGTTATAAACGTTCTTTGTGACCTTTGAAGTTTAAATTGAATTTAAATTATATTCATTCTTGTTATTATGTTATGTTCAAATCTCATATTTTTATTAAATTGGAAAACGCATTTGTAAGCGTACCTACTATGATTCAAGGAATTATGGATTTAGAAAAGGTGTTTCATGGAAACCTTCACCTTTTCTCCGTAAGGGTGAAGGAGTGTTACGATCTCATGTGGTAACACATGAATATAGCCTCATGTTAGACGACAAGTCGCGCCAAATTTGAAATGTCGAGTGAAGCAATCGAGATTAAGAATAAAAGCTTTGCAACGGCTACTACGTAGAAACACTCGTTTAATAAAGGTTGATTTCGGTTGCTTTGCAATTTAAACAACGCTATCCTGTAAAGCGCTCGATCTTAATTAGCTGATAACCAATTAGGAAATTCGTTGCATTAGGAACTAAGGAACAATTTGTACGATTGGATAATTTTATTAACAAAAACATGTTACGTTTTGTCTTGAAGAACGACGTCGTCCAGTGACCAGTCACTTTATCGCTAGCATCCAACGAATTCAGTCGTGAACTTTATAACTCTCAATTTATAATTGAAGTAAAAGCCATTCTAACAAAGTTAGTTTTCCTTCCCTTTATTTTCAAGCTATAACAAATACGGAGGAACCGGAAGCAAATTACTTGGGCGACCGTGAGCAGAGCGGATTTTCGCTCCACGGGCAGCGAACCCATCCACCTAGAATTCAAGATCCCCGTTACATCACGTAACATTCAAAACCATTCCTGATTGGATAAATACTGCTTTCGAATGGCGACATCTACTGGCGTCAAGTGTAGAAGGAAAACGTGACGTCACGAAAACTCTGACTGTCTGAACTCGTAAAAAAAGTATGATTTTGATAACTATTAATTGAGAATAATTATTTTATCTTTTAGAAAAACAGCTTGATACATTAAGTAAAACAACAAATGGGTTAAAAAAAAATGATTCGCTGGATCATGTTAAAACACCGGAACAATGTCTAAGATAAGATAATAAGGCCAAAATAGCTGCGGGGTCGTACCCATTTTGCTAGCATTCCTGTATATGTAGAGACCATGAAGTAAGAGTAAGGAGACTTATCTCTATATCCCAGACAGAAAAAAGTTGGTCACGAAAAATGTTCATCGCGAGGTTCGCCAAATGGAATAACTTGGACTTTGTCGTCGCCATCTTCAATATTCGTCTCACAATACATGTTGTGCAGTGCGTTCTGTTCAGTTCTGATACAAATTGTACAAGAAGTGTTTAATGGTTTGGTTGTAGTTTATATAATAAATTTTAAAGTGAGTATAGTTTGGTTACAATATTATTTCTAATCATACGATACTGAAAATTTGGTTAACAGTATGCAACAACGTTTAGAAGCTGTGATAAGTGCTCGCGGTGGTCCGACAAAATATTACAACACTACTGTGACGTCCCACTATTTTTCGCGCGGTCATAACTAGAATCTATCCCATAAATCACTCCACAACTCCACCAAAATTCCTAAAACTCAACTCTTAACCCTTTTCCCAACCATCGCATCATCTAGACGATGTACATTAGCGGTCCCCATCTCTATGTGGTCAACTACGAAATCCCGTTCCCCTCTTCGCCCCATAAGGCACGATCACCTCTCTCGCATTTAAATCTAAACAAGTCCCTCGTCCCAAAAACCCTCTTAATTCAAAACCACTATCACCCCTTTCCAATTAAAACACCCAAAATCCATCCAATGGGTTGAGTACCCCTTTTCGGAAGCCCCAAATAAGAACCCCTAATATTCTATTGCGACGCATATTTCGCGCATGAATCATCAGTACATCCCAATTATGTAACGCATAGTTTGTACATGAGTCATGGTGCATACCGCGCATACCCCTCATACCTGACATTCCGGCGAATCACATAAATACAAGGGTCCCAGAGGCCGAAGCTCTCTTCTACGGAAACCACAAAGAGTACGCGGAAGATAACAACCATTTTATAAAGTGTTTAATTCAGTGCTCCACGGATCATTAATCTACACCAGGCCTGCACAGCGAGCCTTTTTCAGCGCCTAGCGGCAAGCAACCAGCCGTACGCCGTTACTAAGGGTAGAATCGGTGAGGCGAATTGCAGTAGTGTAGATGCGGGCTCGTAGCCGCGTAGCGTAAGTATAGTTCGCCTCACCGATTCTACCCATAGTAACGGCGTACGGCTGGTTGCTTGCCGCTAGGCTCTGAAAAAGGCTCGCTGTGCAGGCCTGATCTACACCATCGACTGTAAGCGATTATAATTAACACAGACGAGGTATAGAATAGACCTATCACCTTATGGGACTTGGTGTCACCACCCAAACTGTGTTACCGACCCATAACTCGAGGACTGAATCTGGCGGCCTCTGTTCATGAATAGCGTCCAACTCCGGAACTACTCTGAAATGTGTTGAAATGCTGAAAGGTGTGTGCGTGCTTGTATACGTGTGACTTGTTCAGAGTGACTGTTCGACATAGAGGGCAGGCTTTCGTTACGCTACGCTTTGGCTCGGCTTGTCAACGACTCACGTGGATTCACGTGGATTTTTCTCCGAAAATCTATTTCTGTGATCTGAAGACTATATGGCGCCGAAATATGGCTCTTCTTAAAAGCTTATACAAACTATAAATTGCAAGATGACATTGATTGTTAGTAATTTACGTGTTGTGGAACACTTAACTAACATTTTCGCGTGTCGTACGTCGAAAAATATTAAAAATTGACGCTGTTACTGACATTCCCGCAAATCTCCGCACTCCGCGCATGTCTAAATAGACGGTGCCCATCCTACGACACGTATACATTATTGAGAACAAGGAATCCAAACGTTTTTGTAAAATTTTGTATTCGTAGTTTTCGGGACCCGAGGATATTTTGCAATAGTGTATTTATTACTTGGGAACGGTGGATTAGTACTTAAAACTCTATGTTTCGTTACAAATTGATTGGCCGTTTCCCCTTATTAACTATTTTATGGATTTAAAAATTGTAAATAGTACTCGAGCGTATCGCTTGCGTTAAGGTCTGTTTTGATTATTCCTAGATATGTACATATGAGAACACAGCTATTGTACTTTCTAAAGCACAAGTGAAAAAAAGGTTCTGGATTTACGGACGTCGCGACTCGCGAATGAGATGAAATGGGAGGGAATAAGAGAGAATGAAAGCAAGTGAGAAACGGCACGAAGGGCTTTTACGCGACAAACGATCATTCTGGCAGCGGCAACAAAGTATGATACATTGTCTTCTTGCGTTCTCCGTGCGCCTGATTTTCGCATGTCGATGTCGGTCCACGGACGAGCTATGCCTAAACGCCCGTATTGAAGCAGATTTCACTTTCTTCTATAAATTCTGCAAATGCAGTAATCAGTAGCTAAATGCGGAAAACATGTATGTACAGTGTGCACATGCTAAGGTAATTGTTAGATGAAATTTTTACATTCCCTGTTTCGTCTTTATTCGAGCATTTATGGAAAATTAGTGACATTTTTTTAATAAAAGGAAAATCAAACACGACGTCATTGGGACAAGTAGGTATGTACATATGAGTTGGTGCTGAAAGAAACGAACTGTTTTTTATATGAAATATGCCCTTTTTATTTATTTATTAAAATCTAATGAACACTGCTTTCGGGGATGAATCTACACTTCTGGTTCGGTGGACATTTGTAAAAAGAATTGCCTCAGAATTGGCAGAAATATAGCTGGGCTTCGAAATGAGTGTAAGTTCTAAAAAAAAAATTCTAACTTCGTTTTCCTGGGGTGCGAGTTCAAGTTCATGTTGCACGGTTTAATTTTTTCATTAGTTTTACTGTTTAAAATAATTTTTTAGGGTTTAATTGTTTTTTTCAATGTACCTATATCAACAAAAAACATGCAATCAAAGCAGAAATGTATTCTTCAGATACCGTTCTTACTAGTCTCCAAATATACTTTAAATTCTAATTGTAAGTTATTTAAATAAATTTTTACATTATCACTTAATGGAAGAAAGAGGAGGAGGAAGCATAAGTAACGGATTCATGCGCAATCGGGGTAATTGTAGGAAGGGCGTCGTGTTTGGCTTTCCTTTCATCTGGAAAATTTGATACAATATGTTACAAATACTGTGATGAAAATAAAATAGAAAATATAAAAATTTCATTTTTCAATAGTATAGATGATTTTGTCTAACACGCGTTCCCGCTTTTGGCTACTGGTCGCTACCTGGCCGCGCGAGCGAGCTGCGGCACGAATAATTTTTTTCGTATAAATAAGCGATCAGGTCCGCCGCGCACGTGAACGATGCAGTATCAGACGCCCGAAAGACGAGAGCGAGACAATGTATCCAACGCATCGTCTGTCTCACGTCTGTCAGCACTCAACCGATGCACCAAACTCATAATTACTTAGGACATACATACATACAGATGTACATACTTAAGAATGTTAGAGACGGTGCAATTTTAATTGTTAACATCCTGTCAAGTTCTAGCCATCTGCTTGCAAAAAGTGTTATTGGCATATTTGACTTGACAAATGCTACGAACTGGAAAAGATTCGTTAAGAGCAAGCGCCTGATTTAGCGAGCTCTGCTTGCAAGACATTTCAAGTCGTATCGATTTTTACCTTCGGGTGCATCGCGTTTCTGGGAACGGCATTTGTTTTAAAAAGAAAGACGAACTTTTCGGGGGCCCGGACCTCAACAATCGATGAGAAAAATGCCGCATTTCGACTGAACGTTCGCTATCGTATTATTTGTTGGGCTTTAAAAAAATGTTATTATATTACTTCTTTCTGTACCAATTTTTTGCCGTACCTTCCTCATACCAAACTGCATTGTAATTGGTTTCATTTTAGTAGATAAACCTGACATACAATACAGATGTTTGCATAATGATGAAAAAATTTAAAAAAAATATTTTTTTATTACAGGATAGTGCATATTAATGCCCCTGTATTCCTTCCAAGCGCCGACCAACATGTTGTCATAAAGAGTCGGTAGCTTCTGAACAATTTTAGAAACCTGTGTAAACCTGATTCAAAAAGTAAACAAATTACGCCAAGTACATGAAACAAATAAATCACAAAAAATAAAAGATAATAATATAAATCACAAAAAAAATAGAAGGAAATATATATCACAAAAAATAGAAGATAATAATATAAATCCCCCCCAAAAATAGAAGAAAATATACAATATAAAAAAAGATGTGAAATCAAAATGAGCTGCAAGTACATAAAGGTGCTTTCCAACTGCCCTTAAGATGACACAACTACATAGACACAGCTAAAATGCTGTGTTCATACATTCCATTACTCATATCGCGGACATTTTAATTATCCCATCAAAAAGAATCCCAATTAAAAACATTGTCGTAAATTAATTAATAGCTTTACAAAATTAATATACAAAATTGCGCCAATTATAACAATGGCTATTTATAAAAAGAAAAAATGTATTAAATAATATTAAGCAGATATATTTTTATAGAAATAATAAATATTTCAATACCAATAAATATTTTATTCAAAATACTTGGCGCTGCGAAACCGAAAAAATGTTAATTGTCTTATTAATAGTAAATTAATAATTTACAATAACTCCCTTACAATCTAAAATACATAAATATATACATATTAGAAACGCAGTCAGATTTATTCTACATATATTTAATTCTAATATCATACGTAGCATATGCACACGCACTTATACACACATTCGCGAATGCACGCACAAGAATGAAAGAAAAAGATTAATGCAATTTATACATATGTATTCAGTTTAGCAACACCAATGCGGTGAGCAGCGCCAAGTATTTTGAATAAAATATTTATTGGTATTGAAATATTTATTATTTCTATAAAAATATATCTGCTTAATAATATTTAATACATTTTTTCTTTTTATAAATAGCCATTGTTATAATTGGCGCAATTTTGTATATTAATTTTGTAAAGCTATTAATTAATTTACGACAATGTTTTTAATTGGGATTCTTTTTGATGGGATAATTAAAATGTCCGCGATATGTGTAATGGAATGTATGAACACAGCATTTTAGCTGTGTCTATGTAGTTGTGTCATCTTAAGGGCAGTTGGAAAGCACCTTTATGTACTTGCAGCTCATTTTGATTTCACATCTTTTTTTATATTGTATATTTTCTTCTATTTTTTGGGGGGATTTATATTATTATCTTCTATTTTTTGTGATATATATTTCCTTCTATTTTTTTTGTGATTTATATTATTAACTTTTATTTTTTGTGATTTATTTGTTTCATGTACTTGGCGTAATTTTTTTACTTTTTGAAAGTTTTTTTATGGGGATCTCACTTCTTTTTACAAAGATAATATTTTCTCTGTTGCTTCTTTTACTGATGAGAAGAATTGGATTTCCTTCCAAGGGACTTGATACTAAAAAGATACACATTTCAATAAAGAAATAGATTAGCAAAAAATAGGTTATAGAATATTATTTTACGCGTGTAATGAAATTTTACACGTGTAATGAAACAATAACCTATTCGTTGAAAATATGTTCGTTTCATTACGCGTACACCTTAATTAATATAATAATAAAGCACACTTACATGCAAGGAAATCAGCAAGAATTTTCGGTCGCCGTGACATGCGTGCAGTGATGGGCACGTAAAATACGCAACGTATAATACGTACGTATTACACACGTAAATTACTGTAATTTACGTGCGCTAGTGACAGAATTAGCGGATTGGTTGGAGTATTCACCGCGCTGGGGGACCGAAGACCCGCGAACCAATCAGCGGGGAGAACCGCGATACCACGCTGGTGTCGCGCGAGATTTATGCTTAAGGAATTGGTAGCGTTTAAGATTCCAAACTTCCCTTTATTATATAAAGAGATTTATGTTGTTACCTACCTCGTGTGCTTCCTTTGTGGACCTGCCCCGGCAATATAGAGCCTAGTAGGAAGTACCCCATACATTTTTCAAGATTTATTTATTATATAACTTTGGTTATGTCATCTATGTAATTTACGTGTAATTTACACGTAACGTAAATACGCAAATTTAAAGTTTAATTAAAAATGCATTTATAACAACGTATTATTCTAATCATCTCTTTCACCGGTGTTTTCATATTCTTGTACTGCGAAAATATTTCATTTCGAAACTTTCGACGCCTGCAATTGTCGTGTAGGTAAAGTGGGATAGCCGTTAAAATAGCCGTATTTTTAACATTAAAATTTGCGTAGAGAAATAAATAATAATGTATGTAACGTACTACAGGGTGTCCCAAAAATGTCGGACTTCCTTGAAAGGGGTTACTCAGGGGGTGATTTGAAACAACTTTTTCCTTAGCGAAAATATTGTCCGAAGCTTCGTTAAGGAGATATTAACCAAAAACCCCGACCAATCAGAGCGCGCGCCTTCCGCCTGAGTTCCCGCGGTAGCGTTGGCTACGAGGTAGGCGACCGCGCTTGTGCTATGAACGTACGAACAAGCAAGTCGGCATGCATCGAAGGAAACCGCGTTACACATTTTTTTTTTTAAAGCAGAATCTTAAATAAGAATAATTTGAAGTGAGAGGACAAGAAGTACGTAAATTTCGTTTTTAAATAAGGCATAAACGAAAAGCTAACGTAACAGAAAATGTACGACAAGTGATCGTAATTCGTTATTGAGGTAAAAATCCGTAGTTTAACAACGGCCAACACAACTAAATTTAAAAAATAATATTAAGTGTATGAATAAATTCTTTCCGACTGGAATTTCTATCGCGGTGGTATTCAGAAGCTGCCAGAAAAATGGCAAAAGGTAATTAACAATAATGGAAATTATTTCGATGATCGATTTGTTTTCATATTTTTTAAATCGAACCGTTATTGTACCCTAAAATCGGAAAGAATTTATTTTCACACCTAATAATCACCAATAAATTAAATAAAACTCACCCTTTCGGACATTCCTTTCCTTGCTTTCCTTCCCTTTTCGGAAACCTGTGTCACTGGGTCACTGTACCGATCCTTTGTTATCGGTGGACGAAAAGATTTATGGTTGGGTAGCGCCCAGTGCTCAGCTGATCACACTGCGTCCGGGTTAATGTACCGAATATTCACTTCACTGCACGGCTACTAACACTGATCACTGAATTTATTTTTCACGGAACGTGTTGTTCCTACGTTATAAAAATTGGTGGCTGCGAAAGGGGCCGATTACTGTTAATTACTGGGACGAGATTACTACTATTACCCGGCGAAAAGAAATTGCGTGGCAGACTGTCTCGGGCTGTGCAGTCCGCTGCTGTGACGATTGGTCGAGTCACCTATTTGGGCACACTTTTAAAGACGGGACACACGTATTTTGGTTATTGGCTGAAGTTGCCACATACATTGTCGCACCGCGCGACGAAGAGATCGAACGAAACACGAGATCGAGTGGGATAGAGCGATTTGACCAAGCGTAGCCTACGCTTTTGTTTTGACGATCGTCGGTCGGATCCGTATCTGATCGCTGCACAGCAGCGGACTGCACAGCCCGAGACAGTCTGCCACGAGTTTTCTTTTCGCCGGGTAATAGTAGTAATCTCGTCCCAGTAATTAACAGTAATCGGCCCCTTTCGCAGCCACCAATTTTTATAACGTAGGAACAACACGTTCCGTGAAAAATAAATTCAGTGATCAGTGTTAGTAGCCGTGCAGTGAAGTGAATATTCGGTACATTAACCCGGACGCAGTGTGATCAGCTGAGCACTGGGCGCTACCCAACCATAAATCTTTTCGTCCACCGATAACCAGGATCGGTACAGTGACCCAGTGACACAGGTTTCCGAAAAGGGAAGGAAAGCAAGGAAAGGAATGTCCGAAAGGGTGAGTTTTATTTAATTTATTGGTGATTATTAGGTGTGAAAATAAATTCTTTCCGATTTTAGGGTACAATAACGGTTCGATTTAAAAAATATGAAAACAACTCGATCATCGAAATAATTTCCATTATTGTTAATTACCTTTTGCCATTTTTCTGGCAGCTTCTGAATACCACCGCGATAGAAATTCCAGTCGGAAAGAATTTATTCATACACTTAATATTATTTTTTAAATTTAATTGTGTTGGCCGTTGTTAAACTACGGATTTTTACCTCAATAACGAATTACGATCACTTGTCGTACATTTTCTGTTACGTTAGCTTTTCGTTTATGCCTTATTTAAAAACGAAATTTACGTACTTCTTGTCCTCTCACTTCAAATTATTCTTATTTAAGATTCTGCTTTAAAAAAAAAATGTGTAACGCGGTTTCCTTCGATGCATGCCGACTTGCTTGTTCGTACGTTCATAGCACAAGCGCGGTCGCCTACCTCGTAGCCAACGCTACCGCGGGAACTCAGGCGGAAGGCGCGCGCTCTGATTGGTCGGGGTTTTTGGTTAATATCTCCTTAACGAAGCTTCGGACAATATTTTCGCTAAGGAAAAAGTTGTTTCAAATCACCCCCTGAGTAACCCCTTTCAAGGAAGTCCGACATTTTTGGGACACCCTGTATACATATAATACGTAATATCCACAAAATATATTTCCACGGGAAAAATTGTTAACCCATTCGACAAAAAGCCGAAATGATATTTTTTCAAACTACATGAATACTACAACCCCCATATGTACTATTGTTCCAAAAGCGATTTCCACATTCGTGGCGTCCCCTTGTTAGCTTCCCGGCTTAAAAATCAACAATTCAAAGAGCCCGCGGCAGAATGTGTCCGTATCTATGCCAAAAGCGGGCTCCTTAAAAAACAAAAGAGCAGCGGAGGAGCTCGCCTCATCGTTGCACGTGGCGGGGAAGCCCATTCTCAATTGTGGCTGAGTGCGAAGCACTCGACTCGATCGACAATGTCTAATAATGTAAGTAATAAAAAAATACTATTTATATATTCGTAGCTATCGTTATTCATATTATGCTCTAGCCCGGTTTTATGTGTATTCGCTAATTTTATTCGTGAAATATATTTGTTTTTATTCGTTAGTTTTATACGTGATTCGCGAGATTGTTTTTATTCGTTAGTTTTATACGTGATTCGCGAGATCTTTGTTAGGCTTTGCCTACGTTAACTATCAATAGGCATCTGTATAGCAAGTAATATATACAACAAGAACATATTGGATACATAGAAGCATATTTTAACTCGGATGTGTTTCAGACTTCTAATCGCTGGCGTTACAAGTTACAATATGCTTCAACGTGTGCAATATCTACTTTATATACTAATATGTACTTTACATGTTCGTTTACGTTCAACTCAGATATGTTTGGTAATATTTCTAATCGTTGGCGTTATAAGTTATAGTAGAATATGCTTCAACGTGTGCAATATCTTCTTGTTTTACTACTAGTTACAACTGCGAATCGTTCAAACATATCTGAGTTGAACGTAAACGAACATGTAAAGTACAACATTTTGAAAGTTCTTGGTAGGCACTTTGCCTACGTTAACCAGCAGTGGAAGTAGACCGTAACTGTATAGCAAGTAATACAACAAACAAGAAGATAGACACGTTGAAGCATATTCTAACTTGTAACGCCAGCGATTAGAAGTATGAAACACATCCGAGTTAAAATATGCTTCTATGTATCCAATATGTTCTTGTTGTATTACTTGCTATAGATACAGATACGGTCTACGCCCACTGACACTTAACGTAGGCAAAGTACCTACCAAAGACTTACACAATGTTGTACTTTGCATGTTCGTTTACGTTCAACTCAGATATGTTTGATATATTTCTAATCGTTGGCGTTATAAGTTATACATATATATAGAATATGCTTTAACGTGTGCAATATCTTCTTCTTTTACTACTAGTTACCAATGCAAATCATTCACAAAATAATGTTATAATACGTTACAGTTTTTTGTATTGAATAAAATATAATAATAATGGAAAGGCTAGTGAAGTAATGAGAAAAAAGAAACATATTTTGTAATGTAATGTAATGTAATTTTTATAATTTCACATCATACATCTCAGTTTTCATATTTTTATATTTCCTAATTCCTAATTTCCAATTTGCAATGGAATAATACGTACTCTTGCGCTACATGTGTGACTTTCTTCTATCATACGCAGCTTTCATGAACTTTTGATCTTTTTTTACTAATTAATTGTTTATTCATTTTTTTTAGGAAAATGTAATGGACGACGCCCTGTTGGACGGTAAATAATATATACCTACATTTAATCTAAAAATTTATTTTTCCAGTCATTTAATTATGAAATTAATTTATTTTTATTTAGACATTGATGCCGAACTGGCAGAATTAAATATGGCGGAGCCATCACTGCCCATGGCTCCGCCACTGCCCATGGCTTCGCCACCACCACCACCACCACCACCACACCACCACCAGCGAGCCCGGCCACGGCCGATAGTAGTAAGTACATACACATTTTAACCCTCGGTTGTCACACTGGGTCAAATTGACCCTGCAATTTTTTAAGCAAAACACTTTTTGTCGGAAATCTTATTGCTTCAAAATTTTTTTTTAAGCATGATAACACTTTAAATGTCAACTTTTAACGATGGGCATATATTCTACAATGTTCAAACTTTATCTCAGAATTTTTTAGACTTAATTAAACAAATAGTTTTTAAATAACAACTGATTGAAAATTGGCAGGGTCAAATTGACCCAGTGTGACAACGACGTTCGAAAAAGTAGGTGTGACAACCGAGGGTTAAGAAGTTATATGTTTTTAGAATACTTTTTTAAATACTAAATTTAAATAAATACTAATAAATTTATTGTTGTTTATTACTACTAATTACAGGACCGTACGTGGCTCGGCACCAAAAAGGCGGTTGGAGGGTGAGGGCACAAAAAGATCGATCGGCGGCGATCGAAATGATGAGGAACCAAGCCCTCACCCTCCGCACGCTCATTACTGAGCAATATGGCCGTGGCCGGGGCCGTGGCTGGGAGCGCGGCCGCGGTATGGAGCGGGGCCGCGGTATGGAGCGGGGTCGAGGCCGTGGCGGCGGCCAATGATATAAACAAAAAATTTCTAAATTTGTATTTTATTAAAAAAAATATTATTTTATAGATAAAATGTGGTTATTTTATTTGCTCATGTAACAGGATTACTTGCTCTTTCAGCTGTTGAAATAATTCTCTTCGTCTGCATCGTTCACTGAAAAATAGGACACATTTATTAATTATTTATAAATTATCACATGCTCATATGTTAAGATCATTGAATATGCAAAACCCTACCTGAAAATTTGTGCGTATATAGTCTGACATAGATCACTCTGCATCATCTTCTGCTTCGATTATCTGTAAATATATATAAAGTCACATTTTAGTTATACAACTTAACGTAGAACTTACTTATGTAGAAATAGAGTGGCCTTCTGCTACAGTGAGTGTAGAGACTACATAATGTGTCCGAAGGAGGTGAGAGTGTATGGCAGAAAGTCTTGTTGCAGGAAATTTAAATGCTAATGGTAAGAATTCAGCGAAAATGAACGAACAGATCCAAAATTTTTAACGCACAATTTATTAGTGTTGCAATAAAATTAATAATTTAGTATGTTTATTGGTGAATTGAAATATTGTTAATGGGAATCTAAAAAATTAATGAATTAATGAGTAGCGTGGCAACTACTGTGGATTTTAAAGTATTACGAATGTCTTTCACAAAAGATTGAATAGCATCAAGGGAGATGTGTTTTCAGCGTACTTTCTTCACTAATGTGACTTTCTCTACATTGCAAGCAGTCCACCATAATCTATTTTCTTAATAATTCTTAATGCTACGTCGTTTGACAAATTTTGTAGATTTTTATCTTATTTGAGAAATTTCCAGAAACTTGTGCGAAACAAGATGCTCTGTCTATCTATCTAATCGTCTCCGGACAACCTCCAAGCCTGTGCGCCCCCTTCATTTTTATCCAAGTCATGTGCGTCCCCTTTATTTCTATAATATATATAATATATAAGCTTTACATAAAAACTCTAAATTGCTGGTATACAAATAAATATCTGTCAATTTAAATGCAAGATGCAATGCAATTTTTTGTTACTACAATATTTATTTTGTACATGCATGGTACAAATTTCCAGAAATTTATGCGAAACAAGATGCTTCTCTGTGGAACCTTCTCCGGACAACTTCCAAGTCTGCGAGTCTACATAAAAAATCTATTAAAAAAATTTTGGTGACCCACCTTGTTAATTGAGACAATCATTCAGTCTCCTATGTAGTGTAAAAACTCGTGACATTTCAAATTTGGACAACTTACCTTATTTGACACTTGGCAGGTTATCACGGATTGACACTTGGTATAGGTTATATATATAAAGCGATGACACTTGGTAGGTTATAAACATAGGTATATGTACAATGGCGGACGCCGATCATACATACCCTAGTTTCTTTTGGCTGAAGGTGTGCGTGTAACGCGTATACGTATTATGTTGACGAAAATTTGGCCTGGAGAAGGATAAGGAAAAGAAGAAAATCTTACCGTTTCTGACAGATTCATGAGACGATATTATGATATCTCTGTCATGCGTGGACAGATTTTATTGAAATTTGGTCTTATTCGAAAGCTTATATGCGGTTTACATAAGAAAAATGCCTTTAAATTTAGAAAATATTGCAGGCGTCATGAGATATTAATGAAATAAGTTTCAGGTTAGGTTGGAATAGCCCGGCGACGAGTAAATGATAGCGGTAGCGACAGTCGACATATACAGGGTGTCTTTCCTGTACTTGGCGTCGAGACGCTGCCGCGTCTCTAGATACCTGTTTCCATATTTAGAAGAGTGATAGGAACTAGAGGAAATACTGTATTGAGTTGTCTCAAGCGTAAATGTTGTAAAACGTTTATATGTAAGACCGACTCGAAAAATCCGATCTTACCATATTTTATGGCAGGAAGAAAGTCAGAAAAGCATGTATTTAGACGCGTAATATAACATTTTTAATAGTTTTCGTAACAGGTTAGTCAATTGAATGTCAGGGGGGCTTAAACTAATTATTTAAAATTTTAAAGGCTGTTCTTCGAGATATAAAATAATTAATTATGGCTATAATCCCTAGTAATAATCGCACTAAATATAAACAATTTAATGAAATAACTTTTCTCCCGCTTGGGACCACAAGTCAATTTTCCGCGGAAGAGAAAATGCGCAGGCTGGATGCGCGTGATTATTATGTGGTCCTCTCCTCGAAATAACAGAAAATATAACCTATATGCTATAACCGACTTCATAAATATACCGTTGCGGCGTAACAATAATATTTTGGAAGGATGTTAAGCCATAAAAAGTTCACAAATGTAGCGTAAAATAACGAAATAGCCAATAAACATTTATTGTTATGTAGCATATAGGTTACATTTTCTGTCACTTCGAAGATCCGAAAATCATCTCCTCGAAGTGACAGAAAATATAACCTATGTATATGCTATATGACAATAAATGTTTATTGGCTATTTCGTTCTTTTACGCCACATTTGTGAACATTTTATCATTCTTCCTAAACATTATTATTACGCCGCAACTTTAGGAAATCGGGTATAGTATATAGGTTACATTTTCTGTCATTTCGAGGACAGAAAATTCGCTCATCGAAGTGACAGAAAATATAACCTAACTAAGAGACTGTACAAATGCTTATTACGCATTGTATTTATATAATATTTCTGATCGAAATTTATAGAAATACGTGCAAATTATGCTTCTATCAAAATTTATTAGTAAACGGAATTATACAACATGTTTCTTGAAATTAGTCGTAACATTCAGGCCGTTTTAGATTTTAAATGTTCCCGATAAGATTTAGTTTTAATTCCTATCACGCGTAGCATTACAATCTGTTTCAAGACTTCACCGGTAACGTTGCATGCGACACTAAAATGGTAAGGGGGTCCTAGGACCCCCCAAACCGGTGACACAAAAATACATTGGTTGATAGGTCTATTCTATACCTCGTCTGTGTAATTAATTATCGTACCAGTGCATATTGTGACGTCCCACTAATTTTCGCCCGGTTCTATTCCAATAATCCATTAATAAACCTCACAATCACTCCACCAAAGTCCGTCAAACTCAACTCTTACCCCATCTCCCCAATCGCCGATCACCTTGATGTTGTACCCTAGCGGTCCCCAACACAAAATGACCTATACAAAACGCCACCTCGATGATGTATCTTAGAGATCCCCATCACGAGATGATCGTTACAAACTCCTTCGCCTATTCGCCATATGAGGCACGAATCCCTTTAAAACGAGTTCAAACAAGTCCCTCGTTACAAAAACCCTCTTAAATCGAGACCACGTCTCAATCCCCTCTTTACCACTCACAGAGTCCAAGTCACTCTAACCCTTTTCCTATAAAACACCCAAAAACCCATTCGGCGAGTTGAGTATCTCCTTCCGCAGCCATAAGAACCCCAGAAATGTTACTGCGACGCAAATGTACAAACGTGATCAACACGTGATTGTAATTACGACGCATTTGGCGTACGTGACATAAACACATCTATTAATAGCCATACCGTTTACAAAAACCCCAAAATCTACTGCGTCTTGTTCCCGAAAACTGTCAAGGTCTTTACCGCGCGTACCCCCGCAGTACTCCTGTAAGGTCTTATAAATACGAAGGATCGAGAGGCCAGGCCTTTTTCATTGCTGATCTTTTGTCAATAGACAATCCTCTTTGACCAAAGTATATTTAAAACAGTGTTAAAAGATTCAAATCTGTGAAATACGACGATTATTGTAAGTCTTTTATCTAACATTATTACTGTGCATATCACCACCATACCATTTATTATTATTTTGTTTATCAAAGCTTATTGCGAATATTCATTATTACTAACGTTTATTACTAACTTATATATAATCTCATTAATTCTTTCTTTGTATATATTTTGCATTACTATTCTTATTATATTTCATATTATATTACTTTCTAGAGCTTATTACGATCATTTATGTTTTGTATTAGCAACGCTTATTGCTTTTATAATAATTTAATTTGCTTATATCTATTTACATCATATCCATATTTTCATATTGTAATTACTTGTCATGTGCCAATGTTCCAAATACTAAGCATTACTAATAAACCGCTTAGTTTTGAATCACGCTTCGAATTATTGTGTGCATCCTTTGGTTACAAAGATCCCAAATAAACAAGCTGCCGCAACAGCTGATTTCTGTTCGTGAACGCGAGAGCGCTTCCAGTATTTATAAACATACGGTTGCATGAACCGTGCAAATTCCCGGAAATACTAAGCGTAGTTTCTTATATACGAACGCAACGGTAAATCCTATCACCAAAATCAAAACAAATACAAGGTACTCTAACGGGTGTTCTCCGGGTATATATATATATATTCGCCTTTTTAAAACCTTCCCTGGTCGATTAGAGTGCTGGATGCAAGATTCGCGCCTAATCACCTCCAGAAATTCTAAGTGTGACGGATTTAATATTCGCGCCTGGTCTCCCTCAAAATCCCCAGAGTGACGGATTTAATATTCGCGCCTGGTCTCCCTCAAAATCCCCAGAGTGACGGATTTAATATTCGCGCCTGAGTCTCCCTCAAAATCCCCAGAGTGACGGATTTAATATTCGCGCCTGAGTCTCCCTCAAAATCCCCAGAGTGACGGATTTAATATTCGCGCCTGAGTCTCCCTCAAAATCCCCAGAGTGACGGATTTAATATTCGCGCCTGAATCTCCCTCAAAATCCCCAGAGTGACGGATTTAATATTCGCGCCTGAATCTCCCTCAAAATCCCCAGAGTGACGGATTTAATATTCGCGCCTGAATCTCCCTCAAAATCCCCAGAGTGACGGATTTAATATTCGCGCCTGAATCTCCCTCAAAATCCCCAGAGTGACGGATTTAATATTCGCGCCTGAATCTCCCTCAAAATCCCCAGAGTGACGGATTTAATATTCGCGCCTGTCCTTTTTCCTTCCTCACAGTCAGCGTTCCAAAAGACCTCACCCGGGACGTGACATATTTTTGGTGACAGCGGTGGGATAATGTCTACCGTTAATAGAAATAAATTCTCTTTTCATACGGTACCCACAAAGTCTCACGATTTAATATGTATATTGAACACCCCAATCGGGGCGCCCTATCTTATCGAAGTCGCATGTTACAAGGCGTAATACAACCTGCATTTGTGTCGACGTGGGTTTGTGTTATTGGAAATTTAGCGACTACCTACGAAGACGAGGAAATTTGTTTGAATTGCTCTCAGAGAAATCCAGTAAATACAGAAATAATATATCAAATACATTATTGTCAGTCGCCCTATACATTCCCCAATTGTGAATGGTGTAATAACATTATATATCGCACTCGCCCCATTAACAGGTGCGCCGCGTGCACAGAACATTTCTTCCTCTTACATGAAAGCCGCGATTAAAATCAATAACCGAGCATAAAAGAATTCAAATCCTAGACAAGAAACAAAACATAATAATTTTGGTCACTTAAGGTAGGCCACGAGAAATAGGTCCTTTATACAAAAGGTACCCACAAATCCCAAAATAAAGTATGCCTAATAGATTTCAACGACAGCATCTATCAAACTTGTGCCACGAATTTCTGAACCAATTGGCATATACTAATGAACTGACCTGTGTTTCGGGCGGCGTATCAACGACCACGGAAGGCTATGATATTTGTCTACACTGCTTCGACTTGAATCCAATTGAAGTGAAAGAAATATATCAGGAACACTATTATACTTTGAATAATCTATTCCCTAAATGCCCTCGTTGTAAAAACCCCTTATTCCAAACGCGCCCGTTGAGTAGCTGCGTTGAGTGCACGGAACATTTCCTCCTTTCAAATAGAAATCATTACGGGTTAATAATTTTTGGTTCCCGGGATAGAACAACCTGAATTTAAATAACGGCTGACTAAACATGTCTGTGTACGGCGAAACCGACGATATCGCCGTAAGCGACCAAGACGCGGGACCTACCAATAGCGCTATAGAAATCGCGACCGTCGAAATAATGGAACGATTACAAGTATTACGCGAAAAACAAGCCGAGATTGAAAACTTGCACGCGAAATTTGTAACAAACCCAGAAACCAAAACGCATTCGGACGTAGGCACCGCATCGTCCGACCCCACGTTTAAAGGTCTTTCCGATAAGATACGAAATATTGAGGTAATGATGGAAAAACTTCTTGCACCCCCGCCAATTACAAACAATTTTTCCACGCCGGGTTCCTCCCGTTTCGATAGAAAACCGGTGCTAAATTTCAATAAAACTCCTGAGGTGAAAAATCGTAATAATATTCCGGAAGTACCGAACCATAACCAAACGCCGGACCAGGGTCCATCGCCCCAGATAAAATTAAAGGACGCAATAGAGACAGTCCCAAATTTTAACGGGCATAACATACCCATAGAGCAATTCGCGAGAGCTTGCAATAGGGCTAAGGCTCTGGTTCCCTCGCAAGCCGAACCCCAGCTGGCGAGGTTGTTACGAAACAAGCTGCAAGACCATGCATGCTTGGCCGTTGAGGATAGGGTCCTTGACTCCGTAAACGACCTAATTAAACAACTCAAACGCATCTTTTCTCCTGCCAAAACATCTGACCACTACCGTGGAGAACTTGCCAACATTATCAAAGGAACAAACGAACATGTATTAGAATACATTTCCCGCGTTAAAGATCTCCGATTCGCAATCTTGGAAGAGGATAGAGACTACAATCGCGACTTCGCACGGAATCACCCCGAAGACTTAGATCGCCTGACCTTAGATTCATTCGTCGATGGTCTTCCACCCCACATAAGGACAAGGCTACTCCAACATCCTTTCGAAACGATCGACCAAGCTTTCGATTTGGCTGTACTCGTGGACAAGAAGATTGACAGAGACCGTCAAAGATTTTCTGAACAAAAGGCCCCGAAATTGATGTGCCAACTCTGCAATAAAACAGGACACGATGCTCGAACCTGCCGAAGTAATCAAAATACCGCTACACAACCCTTCGAGAAGTATTCTCCAAATCGTATTGCAGGATATGGTAGCCAGACACCTAATCCTTTGCTCCCTTATTGGGACAAAAATCGACCCCCTCCCTCAAGACCTACAGAACTGCGTATCTGTGCGTATTGCAAAAAGCCCGGACATTTAATCTCAGAATGTAGAAAACGGATGTTCAACCACAATGAGAGAAACCCTGGAACCTTCCAGGAACGAGACTCGGGAAACGCTCTGCCCCTACGGTCGACAGCGGACGCGTACCGTGGAACGGGCCAACCAGGAGCGCGTCCAATAATAATACAAGCGGAAGCGGGAATAACAAAACTAGAATCGCTACCGCATGGTTAAATGCCGTCGATGAAGCACCGTCCGTAATTATTCAATCCCCGAATTTATTAATGACTCCAGAATTAATGATTGATACCGGTTCTGAAGTGAATCTATTAAAAATTCATACAATAAAACAACCTCGAGACATTGATATCAATAAACAGGTGCAATTAAGAGGCATCGCTAAAGACCTCGTCTCCACCCTTGGAACAGTAACCATAACTTTATTGGGCAATGATGTCGCGTTTCATGTAGTCGAAAATGACTTCCCAATCAAACCACAAGGAATACTAGGAACCGAATTCTTTATAAAACAAAGTGCTTCAATACACTATTCAAGGAAACAGTTAGAGTTCAAGGGAAACTCCATTCCGTTTGTAAATAAAGGTCAATTCGTGTTACCCGCTAGATCAAAAACGGTTTGCTTTGTAAATATATCAAATTCAGACATAAGAGAAGGATATTTACCCAGATTAGATTTAGGCACTGGAATTCATGCAGGTAATGCCCTTGTCCGTAATCAGGATGGCAAAGCGTACTTACAAATAATAAATTCTAATGAAATGGACACAACAATCACTGTACCCACTGTTGAATTGGAAGAGTTTGAAATTGTGATTCCAGAACCCAAACAAAGACGACCGAAAGAGACTAAGACGTCTAAACGCGTCACTCCTATCCCTACCCTAACAAAAATCAAGCCCCTCTTTCCCCAAGATCCATCGATCCATCATTCAGAGGTATCCGCGAAGGTACACTCGCTCTCATCCCCCGGGCATTATGCCGAAACAACCCTTCCCCTAGAATTCCAGGAGTCTCTTGCTATGGCGTCGGGTGAGGAAGTATCAATGATTTCCGAAAAAACCGCAACAAGAATGGAACAAGTGCTCAAATTAATTTCTACGGAACATATGAATCCGGAGGAAAAACTCCATGTCCAAAGAATTTTATATAAATACAACGATCTCTTCCATCTACCAGATGAGAAGTTGGGCCATACAAACGCTATCCAGCATGGGATCCAGACAAAGGACCCAATGCCTGTAAATACCAAACAATATCGCTTCCCTCCTATACATAAGAAAGAAATTGATAAACAGGTAAAGAATTTACTAGAAAACGACATTATAAAGCCATCATTATCACCCTACAATTCACCCATTTGGATCGTCTCCAAAAAACCAGGACCCAATGGGGAACTCTTGTGGAGAATGGTAATTGACTTCAGGGATCTAAACGAAAAAACCGTTCCCGACGCATACCCACTTCCGAATATCAACGAGATATTGGATCAGTTAGGAGGAGCAAAATACTTCTCCGTATTCGACCTTGCTTCTGGATTCCATCAAATCCCTATGAAACCAGAAGACGCACCTAAAACGGCTTTCTCTACACCACATGGCCACTATGAGTTTGTCAGAATGCCGTTTGGGCTTTGTAATGCACCAGCGACTTTCCAACGCCTAATGGATCACACTCTTACGGGACTCCAGGGCACGGAAATGTTTGTTTACTTGGACGATATCGTCCTTTATGCGAGTTCTCTCACAGAACACTTGATTAAATTTAAAAAACTTGCTCAACGCCTAAGAGAAGCAAACCTTAAACTTCAGCCTTCCAAATGTAAATTCTTGCACAAAGAAGTCGCATATTTGGGACACGTAATCACTGAGCAAGGGGTAAAACCTGATCTGGGAAAAATTGAAGCCGTCCGAAACTACCCGGCACCAAGTACATCAAAAGGAATTAAACAATTCCTTGGATTAACCGGATATTATAGGAGGTTTATCCCGGACTTTTCCAAAATAGCTCGCCCGTTAACCCAATTATTAAAGAAAGACACAATATTCGAGTGGGGACCGTCCCAGAAAACGGCTTTTGACCACTTAAGATTAGCATTGCAGAAAGAACCTATCCTGCAATACCCGAATTTTGACCTGGAATTCCATGTTACCACCGACGCTTCTGAATTTGCTATAGGAGGAATATTGAGTCAAGATATCACAGGAAAAGAGTTACCCATCGCTTATGCTTCTCGCCTCCTGAACAAAGCAGAAATAAACTATGCAACCATCGAAAAAGAACTTTTAGCCATTGTTTATTGTGTTAGGTACTTCCGACCTTATTTATATGGAAAGAAATTTATCTTATATACTGACCACCAACCCCTAATCTGGTTGCATAGAGTAAAAGATCCAACGTCACGCCTCGTTAGGTGGCGCTTAAAGTTAGCAGAATACGACTACGAAATTCGCTATCTACCAGGGAAAAGCAATAAACTTGCCGATGCATTATCTCGCAATCCTCCCATAGTGGAGACATATCCAGTACGACCACGAGAGGAAGCTGATGACGACTGGGAAGATCAACCCCCGGCTAAACGAGGTCCCGGGAGACCCCGACTCACCAAACCATCGACCTCTGCAACTAGACCTATGTATAAAACTCGCCCAAGAACAAAGCCTACCAGGATACAGCCGCCCAGAAAGGTGCGTCAAAGGTTGACCAGTGCAGTAAACCCACCAAATCCCCTCTCTGAAAACCCGCCGGAACTGATGAATAGCGAAGAGGAAGAAATAAATCAGGAAGAAGACGAGGAATTAACGGACGCCCCAAATATTTCGCCTCCACAATCGCCAACGCCGCAAGAAGAGAACGACCTTGATTCTGAAGTGGAATCCAACGCGTCGGATGAATCAATAACCGATTCAGAATTATCGATAATTGAGCCAGACGATTCCCGTGATGCAGCGTACGAAGCAGACCCTGATAGGGACATCAGGACGACGCCATCAATTAGTCGCGATCCATTGTCCCTACGTAAGGAAACGCTCGTTTTCTTTCTTAGTGCCGATGGGAAACCTTGTGACGATGGAGCTAAACAATTACAAGAAGCTGGAGAACTAATAATAACAAGCAAACTTACATTGGGCAGGGCACATGTATCATATAATAAGGGACAAATCCTCATTGGATTAGTCATTAAAGAAACACAAAATACTCCACTAACCACAACAACTTGGGGCGAAGCCCTATCTTCCCTTAAAAACGTGATAAGAGAACTTGTAATATACTCATTCAGTATAGCAAAAACGGCAAGTATCGATCAATTAAGCTGGCAGGAAATCATTACAGACGTTCTTGAAACCGTCGACGAAGAAGACATCGATGTCACAATATGTTTACAAATAGTCCGAATCCCAGAAGAATCTGAACGCCAAAATATTATTACGGAAAACCATGCATCCGCTCTAGCCGGACACAAAGGGGTAACAAAAACTTATAATCGAATTCGCCATAAATATCTTTGGAAAGGCATGAAAAAAGCTGTGGAGGATTACATTCGAAACTGCGCGGACTGTCGACGGAAGAAACTCGTTCGTGTTAAAACCAGGCAACCAATGATCCTCACCGACACGCCTGGACGCGCCTTCGATAAAATCGCATTAGATATAGTAGGACCACTACCCACTACGAGAGCAGGAAATACCTACATCCTAACTATGCAAGATTTGTTAACGAAGTACTTTGTGTGTGAACCCCTTAAACAATCTACGTCGATGAAAATAGCCGACGCGTTTATAAAACGATTTATTTGTCAATTCGGAGCTCCTAGAGCCATCCTCACTGACCAAGGAGCAAATTTCACTGGTAAATTCATGAAGGCTATCGCGCAAAAATTTAAAATCGAACAATTTCGAACCACAGCCTTCCACCCACAGACAAACGGCTCTTTAGAGCGATCGCATCTCGTTTTAACAGAGTATTTAAAGATGTTTATCAGTAATTATAGCGACTGGGACGAATGGACTGATTTGGCCGCGTTCTCTTATAATACCAGCGTCCACGAGGGCACTGGTTACACCCCATACGAGTTAGTATTTGGGAAAATAGCCCGGGTACCCAGCCGAAAAAAGGTGCCCGAAGATTTCGAAAACGAAACGTACAATCACTACCTCTCAAAATTGAGTACGAGGGTGCAAGAACTGCAAACCGCCGCTGCAGAAAAATTAAATCAATCTAAACTCCGTTATAAGAAATATTATGATCGGCACATAAATGAAGAGACCTTTAAACCGGGCGACCCAATCTTCGTTTTAATTGAACCGCGGAAAGGAAAGTTCGGAGATCAGTACTCTGGTCCTCATACGATATTGGAAGTAATCCCTTCACAGAATTTAAAAATAACTTGGAAAGGCAAAACTAAAATAATACATGCTAATAAAGCGCGTCTTGGTCGGTTACGCGAAGATACGGGTTGACCCTAATTCCAAAGTAGAAAACATGTATTAATTCACTCATTTCCTAAGGAAAATAATGCCACACAAAAGAGCCCCCAAGGCAAACAACCCAAAGAACCATGGGGGTGGCCTCAAAAGGAGGCTGGCCCACATAAAGTGGATGCGCAACGAGGCCCGCAAAGAAGGAGGAAGTCTGTCCCCACTCCTTCCCAAGGTGACCTCCACAATCATCGTCAGGGAGGCAACACCAGCGGTGGAGATCATCACCATAGATGACTCCCCCCTACCAACACCAACGGATCAAGAAACCGTCACCCTACAACCCCCATATTGCCCACCAACAGGCAGCAGAGAGGTACTCTCCCGCCCTACCCTTCCCCCGTTATACTCTCCCCCTCCTCAAACCTCCACCTCCCTAACCACCTCCTCAATCCCTCCTTTCCCAGATGGTGTGGAAATCCTGGACACGGGGTCAGCCATCCGAATTCCGGATATTACGGAACTGACACCCGGGTTTCTAAGGTGGTTCAATGACCATTATCAAGATGGCTATAACCTCACATTCATCCTGGACGATCCCTCCTACCAATTCATGGAATATTCCTTTCCCCCTTATTAATCCCTCCAAAATCCCCTTCCTTCCCAAAATCCTATCCTTACTTTGTATATAATCCCTTGTAAATAGTTCCCTGTATATAAACCTTTCTCCACCACTTACCTTTATTTTTCCTCGCCAAATAGGCTTTATCTTTTATTTTTTTTTTTTTTTTTTTTTCCTTTTCGCCAAAATAGGCTACATGTTTTGTTTTATTTGCCAAATAGGCTATGTATATTTTATTTTATTTATATCCTCATTTCAAGACACCCGAGCCTTATGATAAGAAATTACACATTTCTTCATATAAAGGGGGAGGTGTGTTGCCCCACTATTTTCCGTTTAAATTTTTTTCTCTCACTTCAAACCACACCTACCTTGTTTTAAGAAATTACACATTTCTTCATATAAGGGGGGAGGTGTGACGTCCCACTAATTTTCGCCCGGTTCTATTCCAATAATCCATTAATAAACCTCACAATCACTCCACCAAAGTCCGTCAAACTCAACTCTTACCCCATCTCCCCAATCGCCGATCACCTTGATGTTGTACCCTAGCGGTCCCCAACACAAAATGACCTATACAAAACGCCACCTCGATGATGTATCTTAGAGATCCCCATCACGAGATGATCGTTACAAACTCCTTCGCCTATTCGCCATATGAGGCACGAATCCCTTTAAAACGAGTTCAAACAAGTCCCTCGTTACAAAAACCCTCTTAAATCGAGACCACGTCTCAATCCCCTCTTTACCACTCACAGAGTCCAAGTCACTCTAACCCTTTTCCTATAAAACACCCAAAAACCCATTCGGCGAGTTGAGTATCTCCTTCCGCAGCCATAAGAACCCCAGAAATGTTACTGCGACGCAAATGTACAAACGTGATCAACACGTGATTGTAATTACGACGCATTTGGCGTACGTGACATAAACACATCTATTAATAGCCATACCGTTTACAAAAACCCCAAAATCTACTGCGTCTTGTTCCCGAAAACTGTCAAGGTCTTTACCGCGCGTACCCCCGCAGTACTCCTGTAAGGTCTTATAAATACGAAGGATCGAGAGGCCAGGCCTTTTTCATTGCTGATCTTTTGTCAATAGACAATCCTCTTTGACCAAAGTATATTTAAAACAGTGTTAAAAGATTCAAATCTGTGAAATACGACGATTATTGTAAGTCTTTTATCTAACATTATTACTGTGCATATCACCACCATACCATTTATTATTATTTTGTTTATCAAAGCTTATTGCGAATATTCATTATTACTAACGTTTATTACTAACTTATATATAATCTCATTAATTCTTTCTTTGTATATATTTTGCATTACTATTCTTATTATATTTCATATTATATTACTTTCTAGAGCTTATTACGATCATTTATGTTTTGTATTAGCAACGCTTATTGCTTTTATAATAATTTAATTTGCTTATATCTATTTACATCATATCCATATTTTCATATTGTAATTACTTGTCATGTGCCAATGTTCCAAATACTAAGCATTACTAATAAACCGCTTAGTTTTGAATCACGCTTCGAATTATTGTGTGCATCCTTTGGTTACAAAGATCCCAAATAAACAAGCTGCCGCAACAGCTGATTTCTGTTCGTGAACGCGAGAGCGCTTCCAGTATTTATAAACATACGGTTGCATGAACCGTGCAAATTCCCGGAAATACTAAGCGTAGTTTCTTATATACGAACGCAACGGTAAATCCTATCACCAAAATCAAAACAAATACAAGGTACTCTAACGGGTGTTCTCCGGGTATATATATATATATTCGCCTTTTTAAAACCTTCCCTGGTCGATTAGAGTGCTGGATGCAAGATTCGCGCCTAATCACCTCCAGAAATTCTAAGTGTGACGGATTTAATATTCGCGCCTGGTCTCCCTCAAAATCCCCAGAGTGACGGATTTAATATTCGCGCCTGGTCTCCCTCAAAATCCCCAGAGTGACGGATTTAATATTCGCGCCTGAGTCTCCCTCAAAATCCCCAGAGTGACGGATTTAATATTCGCGCCTGAGTCTCCCTCAAAATCCCCAGAGTGACGGATTTAATATTCGCGCCTGAGTCTCCCTCAAAATCCCCAGAGTGACGGATTTAATATTCGCGCCTGAATCTCCCTCAAAATCCCCAGAGTGACGGATTTAATATTCGCGCCTGAATCTCCCTCAAAATCCCCAGAGTGACGGATTTAATATTCGCGCCTGAATCTCCCTCAAAATCCCCAGAGTGACGGATTTAATATTCGCGCCTGAATCTCCCTCAAAATCCCCAGAGTGACGGATTTAATATTCGCGCCTGTCCTTTTTCCTTCCTCACAGTCAGCGTTCCAAAAGACCTCACCCGGGACGTGACAATATCATCTTCATTTATATTATTTCGTATTGCTTACGCTTCTCATATTTCAAATTATTGCTCATTGATTTATATTATTATATTTGCTAATGCTTATTGATTTATATTGTTATCATTGCTAATTCTTATTGCTTTTCATACTATTATCTGTTTCTTATACTCATGTATTTCATGCTCATATACATATATTACTATCGATTACCATTTATATAAATGTTTATGTGCTAATGTTTAATGTCCAACGCATTAGTATATTAACCAACCGCTATCGCATTAAGGGGGCAGTCTCAGCGGGCCTTGAATGTGTGCGTACGCTCACACAAGCTAGGAAAAGCGTGTACGTATACGCGAAACCTTTTCAACCGTTATTCGTCCTGGAATCGGCAAGAATTAAGTTTCTGCGGGGATAGTTGCCTCCAGTAGACATCAGTGCAGGGTGGAACGGTGCGTTTGAATGCTAATAAGCATCGCACGTTGAAATAATAATGAATTTATGACTCGAAAACTGACAGAATGAGGCTTCAAGGCTTCTCCGTTGGTGGCGCCACTGGTATAGTCGAGCCACGTAGCACCAGCGTGACGTGTACGCAGGGCCGACGCGAGGTTAGCTGACGCCTGTATGCAAGAAAATATTTGGCGCCCCCAAATTTTTGCACCTGTTTGCACGGGATGCAATAAAAAAAGAAATATATTTACATTTTGTTTATGTGGGAGTTGGATTCCTTTATTATAAGCGTGTGATATAGTTTTTTAGCACCACTTTCGGCTGACGCCCTAATGCGGCATATAATTTGCACAGTGGTTTTGCCGACCCTGCGTATACGCGATGTAGTAAACAAACCTTTTCAACCGTTATTCGTCCTGGAATCGGCAAGAAGAAAGTTTTTGCGGGTATAGTTGCCTCCAGTAGACTTCAGTGCAGGGTGGAACGGTGCGTTTGAATGCTAATAAGCATCGCACGTTGAAATAATAATGAATTTATGACTCGTGTACTCAGGACAGCCCGAAAAATGACAGAATGAAGCTTCAAGGTTCCTCCGTCACCGGCGCTGATGGTATATGCGTGTCATGTACCACCAGAACCGGTGGAAGTCCAAGCTAGCCGATAAATGTAGGAAAGACATAGTTGCCGATACGTAGCGAGAGTCGGATCGCGCTGTTGCCGCATTTCCCCTATTACTATTTTGTCGTCACGGAGGCTTGAATGAATCACGACGAAGCGACTGAAGAACAGAGATGAGCAAAGATAATATCTGGATAAACTCAAATAAAAGATACTTTATGTTTATCCGTTATGAACCAAAGTGAATTCATTCGACGACGAAAGATAATTTTTTTATTCAAAGAAGAATAATTTGTTTATTCGATTTTTAACCGTAGTTTATTCGACTTTTATTTGAAGGCTTCAAACAACTTTCGGCAGCGTGTTTACCCGAACCGGCGCGATCTCTCTTTGAGCCTGAAGACTTGGGCTGTTCGGCGGCAGCTTCTGATTTCGGTTCGAGAGGCATACAGTGTTGCTTGCGGTGGATTATGTATTAATAAATTGTAAAACGTGACGTTTTCACTATTTATTAACATACTGCTGAGATTGTCCAGATTAAAATGAGTTCAAGCACGGTATAAATCGGATTATTTCTAGAACTGTACTTGGTAATTAAATATACGGTAACTGTACTCTTTGTTGACAGTGTACCAATAGTTGACACTTTTATTTTCAGTCACAAATAATAAGCTTTTTATTAAAAAAATGTTTTTGACCAATACGCTGTTTGTACAGCGTGATTCTCTTGCTAGAGTTCTAAAGACAATGCCGTGAATATGCCGCGCCTCGCTGAGTTTCGTGGAAGTGACGAATTTCACGTTCTACATTTCGCATCAGATATTTGCGAAAATGGCTTCAACCGATTCCGTCGTCCCGATGAAAGTGGCCCCAAGCTAACATCGTTAAAAATAGTCCGATTTACATGACATTTGACACGATTTTAATCGGGAGAACGCCAGGAATTTACATTGTATCCCTTACACATCCTACTGGACCTCGCCTTCCAAGAAGGCAAGCAGTGTCCTTACAGAAATGCGAAGTTCAGAAAGGATATTGATACGCAAATTAGTATTGTTTCATAAATTATTGAAATAAACTATCAAATTAAAGAGACTTTATCTTTATTTGTCGTCGAGTAAAAATAACCCAGAATTAGTTTTATTTGAAACGCCACGGATGAATCAGTTTATTCGACGGGAATTCATCCGTCGGCCACAAATAATTTTTTTAATCGAAGGCCTTCATTCTTGAGGTCCCCCGAAGCTCGAGCCGAGCGACATTGTATCGCTCACCCGTCTAAAGGTGGCCGTTCCAATGGGCGGCTGCAGCCGCCAGCGACCGCGGCTGGCGGCTACAGCCGCAAGCGACTGCGACTGGCGTCGTCGGAAATGGTATTTTCTATACCTAAGCGTCAACGCCATGGCCCCACCAGTGCAACGACGCGCCGCACAGGACCTTTTCGAGCACTTGAAAAAAGGGTCTATTGTCGTATCAGGTCTCGAGGACCGTCGAAGACAGTGAAAGACTAGCCTTTTTTATATGTACATCGTGCTCTGTTTATCTGCCGGATTGAAGAAGTCAATGACAATTGGGTGTTTCTTTTAAGATATCGGAATGAAATTTGTGGCAAAAAATAGGATAAACCTATTCCTTTCTAGTGATGTATAATTTAATATTTTTTACATCTATTAATTTGTTTTTTCTATTTTTTAACTCAATCGTGATAAAAAATTGAAAACTGTTTTTTTGGTACTTTATTAGTGTTTTAAGTCGCACGTTGGAGAAACATTCGGTTTTCAAGTTATAAGGAAAAGTCGAATAGTAAGGGAAGTAGCCGAATATCGTTTTGTTTAAATTAGGTGCCAGAAAAGTGACAAAAAAATATAAATATTGAAGAAAAATGTTTTCCTTTCAAGGCTGGCGTTTCAATGTGCGGCCGGCGACTACGGCCGGCGACGGTTCCACTTGTGCAAGGGAGAAGTATGCATCTGTTTCTCCCTTGCACTAGTGGGACCGTCGCCGGTCGCAGTCGCCCGGCCGCACATTGGAACGCCAGCCTTGAAAAGCATGAAATATATTTATATTTGTAATAAACACTTTCTATCAATAAAGCGAACGAACGTATGCACCGACCTAATAATGTCTATTTTATATGATTAGTAGAGCCTATTGGAATACGCTATTGGTACTAACTCAATTTCGAAAAGAATGTGGTCTAGTCCGTTGTTTGCTCTCTGCCTCAATTAATTAATTCGCATGGACTGAAAGCCCGTTTCGTTAAAAGTAGTGGGATTTAAATATTTTTTTGTCAATTTAATCGGGAGAATGCAAGGAATCTATTGGTATCATTTTCATATTGATACGATGAAAAATAAAGAAACTTCGTTTCTGTATACATAAAATGAGATTATATTGCAATGAGAATATTTAGAGCTTACAATTCTTCATATATTTATTAAAATCTTTATTTCTGGCTTCTTGGGTCGCTTCACCCAATTAGCCGATTGGAAGGTTACCCAAATATTGTATAATTTCGTAAGAATGTATTAACACTTTGTGAACAGTACCTATCTATTACATTGGTACCAGAATAACATGGATACAGGTTTGCAGATATTTCTGCACTTTCCATAGTATGTATATTTATCAATTTTTTTTAGTTTTATTGAAATTGTTGACGTTATTTTTTTAAATAACGGCAAACTTTGTTATGAGTTGTATATTAACACTTTTTTTATGAACTTGCTCAATAATATTCAGCATTTTCAACGCGAAAAATGGAATGTTGCATTTTTCCCCTATTTCTTGGGATTCAGGCCCACTGTACGATATAGAATACAGGTGATTACTCCATTATTGGAAAATATTGTCAAATCTTGTTTTCGCAGTTGCAAGAACAAATATATGTTGATTACACAAGTTCGCGGAAGGTAACTAAAAAGCCGACAATTACTGATATTTTATCAATGGGTTTCTTATGGAAAAATAACTGTATACATATAACGAATTATTTGCTATTACTTTGCAGGATCGATACTAATCATTTCTGACCCCTTTAACTTTACTTTAACAAACTTTAAAAGACACGATTTAAAATTCTGCACAAAACAAAAAATTTGACATGTGTTTACACGCAGATCAGATGTAGCCGTCATGATATTTTTACCTTTTTTTATAAGAGCTCATATTATTAGTTTACAAGAAATATGTATATAAAAAAACATAATTCCATAAGTTATGAATTCTGATTTCTTTCCTTATTTCTGGATAATCTGTCCAAATGTGACGATGAATCGCAGCAGAGCGGCTAGAGTCGCAGAGCGGCTAGAGTCGCTAGACTGCTTCTGGAGGAGTAGAGCGGCAGCCGCTGTGCGACTAGGAGATTCTGCCGTTACGGCGGAAAACAGACACTCGTAGCATTGTGTTGTGTCTCGAGTAGCCTAGGCTGCTCATGAACCAGACGCGCATAGGCTATAGCAATCCTGGCGCGGCCGCAGCAGTCGCAGCCGCCCATAGGAGTTGAGATTAATGCTTTCCATTGTACCAGTGTACGCGGCTACAGCCGCAGTCGCCAGCCGCGGTCGCTGGCGGCTGCAGCCGCCCATTGGAACGGCCACCTTAACCTGTCGCCTGGAGTTGCTCGGCGATGTATCATCCATTATGCAGAAACAGAATTTCTTTATTTTTCATCGTATCAATATGAAAGTGATTCTGCCGATTAAATTAACAGAAAATAATTTAAATCGGACTACTTTGAACGAAATGGGCTTTCAATTCTGCAAATAAATTTTATGTGTAATCTGATAGTTCAAATTGTGTCAAGTTTGGTATATTTCCATCATTCCTTCTTACACTCCCGGACCTCTCTATCTTTCATTATTGCTACGTTCAGCGAGGTTCTGACGCTGGACGTAGCTCTCGTGCCGTATTGCTTCAAGACTTCTCGATAGAAAGAGAGAACTCTGTGGCAACAGCGCGGCAGAGACAAAGAGAACAGACGATGTGGCAACTATGCGTCAAAAGTTCGTCTACCCAGAGTACCTGGAGATGTCATCTCTGGACAAGTTCTTTTTATCGACCGCAGTAGTTTCATTAGGATCCGTTTGTTTACTGGGGACGCTTCAATCGATTCGGACCATAACAAAAATGAGACGGCCCCCTTAAGGCTGCCGTCTCCTTTTTGTTATGGTCCGAATCGATCGAAGCGTCCCCAGTAAACAGACGGACCCTAATGAAACTAATGCGGCCGGTAAAAAGAACTTCTACAGAGGTGACATCTTCAAGTACTCTGTGTAGACGAATTTTTTACGCATAGTTGCCGTATCTCCTGTTCTCTCTGTCTCTGCCGCGCTGTTGCCACAGAGATCTCTCTGTCTATCGAGAAGTCTTGAAGGAATACGGCACGAGAGCTGCGTCTAGCGTCAGAGCCTCGCCGAACGTAAAAGAGGATAGCAATAATGAAAGATAGAGAGGTTGGGTAGTGAAGTTAGGAAACATGCCAATGAAATAATACTAATTTGCGCATCAATATTTTTCATTTATACGTAGAGAGATGTAATATTTTGTATAATCAATGTATGATTTCAAAGCATACAATTTGAATAAGGTACATCACCGAAGTGTAACACACCGATCGTAATGAAGTTTATGAATGCTATACCTAATTCTTCGAAAAACATGACACTTTCTTTTTTATCTAGCTATACATCAAATTATCTATTTTATCAACAAGAATTGTCTGTTGTTTAAATACAAATTTAATAACGTAATCATTATTCAGCTTCGATCCTCTGTTTGTTTGTTTGTATGTTTGTATGGTTCAAATCTGGCAACTCAAATCTAACCCACTTCCAACTATCCAATTGTCTTGAAACTTTGCAGGCGTGCATAGATTGAATGACAATACAATATTTAAAAAAAAAAATAACCCCGAAGGGGTGAGAAAATAACCTAATCATCAATAAATATAACCCATAACCACAAATCCTAACGACTTGAAATCAGCCACTCGCGTTCTTTACGAAAACGACAAAAAGCAGCTGCGTTCGGGAGACTATAGTGGCATCGCGATTACCGAAAATACACAATTTATCGAGAAATCGACGTGCATTACGAAAAGTAGCACATTTCATTTGTCTTACGAAGACAAGCACTCTGCTCATTCTGATCACGAAAAACAGAATGTTTCGATTCTGTTCTCGAAAAGTAGTATGTTTTCATTCATCGCCACGAAGAATAGCATCTTATGCTCTTTCGCGACGAAAGGTAGTACATTTCGGTACTTTGCTGCGAAAAATAGCACGGTTTGCCTTTAGCCGCGAAACATATCACGTTTCGACGCGCGTTACGAAGAGTAGCACGTTTCATTTTTTCTTACTGACAACTGCATGTAGAAAAAATGAAACGTGGTACTTTTCGTAAAGGCCGAGTTTCCTAGCCGCGATCGGCGGCTGCGGCCAGCGGCGGTCCCACTAGCGCAACGGAGACACAGATGCATACCTCTCCATTGCACTAGTGGGACCGCCGCCAGCCGCCGCCGCCGATCGCAGCTAGGAAACTCGGCCTTAACGCAGGTCGGTTTCATAGATTGCCTATGACTGAAATATGCTACTCTTCGGAAAACAAATAAAACGTGCTACTTTTCGCTGCAGCGTTTGAAATGTGCTACTGCTCGTGGCGATATGTAAATCGTGCTTGTTCTCGTAGTATATTCGAAACATGCTTGTTATCGGCAGAAACATTGAAACATGCTTCTTCTCGTGATAGATTGAAATGTGCTGCTCTTTCTAAGACAAATGAAATGTGCTACTTTTCGTAACGCACGCCGAAATAATCCGTCACCTATGTACGAATAGTAAAACTAAAACTTTGCAGGCGTTCGTACTATATCACCATCGCAATTGCAGTACAAGAAAATAATTATTTTTTAGTGACTTTAGCACTATAGCGTTTAAGCAAACTGTTAAACTGTATACAGCAATAAAAGATATTTCTAAAAAAGTTTGAGCTGTGAAATGTAAATCCACAAACACAAAAAACTAGAAAATAAAAAAATATATAAAAAAAATTTATTAAAAATGCACTAAAAACTAACAAATAATTATTTTCTTGTACATACTACAATTTTGATGGTGTTAATATCACTTTAAATAATTCACTTTAAATAAAATCGTGGGGCCCCATGTGCAACCAGAAGTTGAAGTATTAAAGTGATTCATATCGTGTTATGAAATATCGTGCCCTATGATTTTATGTGAATTATGTGATATTAACACCATAAATTTTTTTTTTATATATATTTTCTAAATAAAACACATGGCAAATTCGAAGTGAATTTGTTGTGAGATATCATGCTCCACGATTTTATTTAAAGTGAAAAAACACCATCGAAATTGTAGTACAAGAAAATAATTATTTTTTAGTTTTTAGTGTAATTTTAATAATTTTTTTTTATATATTTTTTTATTTTCTAGTTTTTAGTGTTTGTGGATTTACATTTCACAGCTCAAACTTTTTTAGAAATATCTTTTATTGCTGTATACAGTTTAACAGTTTGCTTAAACGCTATAGTGCTAAAGTCACTAAAAAATAATTATTTTCTTGTACTACAATTTCGATGGTGTTTTTTCACTTGAAATAAAATCGTGGAGCATGATATCTCACAACAATTCACTTTTAGTTTTACTATTCGTACATAGGTGACGGATTATTTCTCGATAAATTGTGTATTTTAGGTAATTGCGATGCCACTATAGTGTCCGGAACGCAGCTGCTTTTTATCGTTTTCGTAAAGAACGCGATAGTTGGAAGTGGGTTAGGATCCATTTCGGTTGGAATGGACAATGTCGTATATACGGTTCATTCCATGCCAAGCGGATCACTTTGAACACGCAATGTCTGAGATTTTATTCAAATTGAAGCACGTTATAGGGCATGTGAAAATAAGAGGGGTTCAAGTTGTCACACTTTGCCACATTCAAAATTATTTTATACATACAGACCCTCAAAGTACACAACCTTCATCGATTTTTTGAAAATTCCCTTTCGAATTTGGCAAAATGATTATTTAAATCCTCCTTATTTTCACATGGACTGTAACATAATTCAATTTGAACAAAATCTCCAGGACGACGTGGAGGAAATAAGCGTGGGGGAACAATATTTATATTTACTCATAAAAAATATATTAAAATGATTGTTTACGTTGTTTGTTTTGATAGAATGTAAAACATCCACATTCGCTATCGTATCGGCATGAACGTTTCAATAACATACTCCTGAGACTTTCCAGTTGAAAATAAATTTAAACACAGTATAAATCGGATTATTTTTAGCATTATCAGGTTAGCAATGTTACATTTATAGTCAATTATCTAGTACAGTTCTAGAAATAAACTGATTTATACCGTGTTTCAACTCATTTTAATCTGGAAAATCTCAGCAGTATGTTACCAGAAACATTACGTTTTACATTTTATCAATACATAATCCACCGCAGCAACACTCTATGCCTCTCGAACCGAACTTTTATTCTAATTTATCCAGATATTATCTTTGCCCATCTCTGTTCTCTAGCCGCTTCGCCGTGATTCATTCAAGCCTTCCTGACGACAAAATAGTAATAGGGGAAATGCGGCAACAGCGCGATTCGACTCTCGATACGTCTCGGCAACTATGTATTTCCTACATTTATCGGCTAGTTTGAACTTTCACCGGTTTTGATGGTACAAGGCACGAATATACCATTAGCGCCGGTGACGGAGAAGCCTTGAAGCTTCATTCTGTCATTTTTCGGGCTGTCCTGAGTACACGATTCATAAATTCATTATTATTTCAACATACGGTGCTTATTAGCGTTTAAACGCACCAGACCACCCTGCACGAATGTCTACTGAAGGCAACTAAACCCGCAAACACTTCCTTCTTGCCGATTCGAGGACGAAAGTTGTAATTTACGGTTTGTTTACTACATCGCGTTTACGCAGGGCCGGCGGAACCATGCACCGCATAAGGGCGCCAGCCGAATGGGACGCTAAAAAACCACATCGTACGCTTAATAATAAAGGAATCTAACACCCCACATAAACGAAATATAAATGTAATTCTTTTAAACATATTAAATAGAAAACAAGTGCAAAAATTTGGGGGCACCAAAAATTTTCTTGCATACAGGCGCCAGCTAACCTCGCGTCGGCCCTGCGTACACGTCACGCTGGTGCTACGTGGCTCGACTATACCAGTGGCGCCACCAACGGAGAAGCCTTGAAGCCTCATTCTGTCAGTTTTCGAGTCATAAATTCATTATTATTTCAACGTACGGTGGTTATTAGCGTTCAAACGAACCAGACCACCCTGCACGAATGTCTACTGAAGGCAACTATACCCGCAAAAACTTCCTTCTTGCCGATTCCAGGACGAAAGTTGTAATTTACGGTTTGTTTACTATACGCGTATACGTACACGCTTTTCCTAGCTTGTGTGAGCGTACGCACACATTCAACGCCCGCTGAGACGGCAGCCTTAACATTTAAATTGATTAAACGCTCTTATTTTAAATAAAGCTTCGAATTATTGTCTTCCTCCTTCGGTTACGGGAATAGAAATCATAACAGGCTACTGCAACAGCTGATCTCGGTTCGCGAACGCCGGGATTTCTTATAGTGTTTACAAGGCTGTAACGTTCCACGGGGACTCAAACCGGTAAAAACCGACAGTCGATAAAGTAGAACCGACCCGCATTACCACGCAAACCACCTTCTGTTACCGCGCAAATATACTGAGAAGACTTTTGTATATAATTTATAATTTAAGCAAATATTAGAGAAATAGATATTATTGAAGTGTTAAGTATAGTTAATTATAGATACTAACAAAAGCGTGAAACAAAATAATATGTAATAAGCGAATAAACACGAAATAACAAATAGCAATTCACTGCGCATGCGGCAGCCCGCCAATTCTCGAGTATAAAAGGAGGCGCGCGCAGCACAGAGCGCGCTCATTTGAACACGTTCTTGCGACCAACGAATGCTAGTGCCTGGAGGCAGCTTAAGTACTACCCAGCAGAATTTCAGCACGCTCCAGAAACGGCAGCGACTGGTTCTCAGTGTAAAAGGTACTGGTGCTCCTCTTTGGACCTATCATTTGAAGGTTGAGAACTTTGTCTTCACGGAGGTTTCAAGCGTTGCTCCTACTAGTAGGTAGCAGCTTAATCGCTTAGCGAAGGCAAGGTCTATAGAACCCTAGAATACGAACTCTGCCAAGAGACACAGGAACTGCTCCGGAAACGGCAGCGGCCGCTCTCACAGCAGAAGTATAGAATATAGAACTCTGCCAAGAGTATCGGGAACTGCTCCGGAAACGGCAGCGGCCGAACTTACTGCAGAAGCACATATATATATATATATATATATATATATATATATATATATATATACATTACATAGCTACATAAAATAAATTAGCGTTAATATAAAAAACATAAAAACACAAAAAGACATATATATATATATATATATATATATATATATATATTCATAGTTGTAGGTAATATTAAAATTGTTGTTATTAGACTAAGTGTTATTAAATAAATAGGCATTATTAAGTTTAAAGCCGTGGATTTTAATCCTTTACCGTAGCATAGAACCCCACCTATCCTACACTCGAGGGGACGCCGCTCTCCTCTCGGGGACCTGTTCGACGCTCAGTTGTTCCCGGACAGTTGAACGTTACAACGCTTACTTCCGTATAGGTCTTGTACGACCATATGGCTGGACATATTTCGCGGAATATTACGGTCTGCTTCTTATATTAATGCAGCGGTAAATCCAATTACCAAGCCTTTAAATACAACCCACCGGTGCTCTAACGGGTGTCACCCCAGTGCTCGTTACTGCTTAACCTTCCCTGGTTGCCAAGTGCTACGAAGCTCGCCTTCGCGCCTGAACCCCTACGTACCCTCAGTGCTACGAAGCTGGCCTTCGCGCCTGAATTCCTACTTACCCTCAGTGCTACGAAGCTGGCATTCGCGCCTGAATTTCATCTCCCAAAGAGCTACGAAGCCCGCCTTCGTGCCCAACGTTCCATTACGACCCCACATTGTCATTGTCCTGGACATCGCCACCCGGGACGTGACAGTATTGTATATAACAATCACTGTATTGTAGTTATTGAAATAAAAAATATACAAAATTTATTATGCATCATCTGCTATTATTCATAATTTTTATGTGTTGGTAGGTACCCAAACAACATTATTGAAAGATTTAGGTGTTATAAAATCAGGGGATTTAACACCTAAAGCGAAACGCATGTATGTGATAGCTCGAAACAAACTGTGACACTGAAGTACAGGTTAAAGGCAGCTAAAAACATGCTTGTTGCTTCGCACACCGATTCGGGACACAATGTCTATAAATTCTATATGCAGCAACTATTAAAAAAGACGGGTAAACCACAGGGAAAAAGGTATAATGCGGAAGAGAAGTTAATGTGTCTGGCATTGTAAAAAGCATCGGGGTCTGCATACCGTATGGTATCAAAATGGTTCGACCTCCCTTGCCCACGGACAATATCAATAATTCTCCAGAGAATACCAATGGAACCAGGAGTTAGTAACATTGTTTTCGAACAATTACAGAAAAGTGTCAATAAAATGACAACAAAAGAAAAAGTCTGTTTTTTAATGTTCGGCGATGTTTCATTAGTACCTCATGTTGAGTACCGAAAGCATGAAGATGAGATAGTAGGTTTAGAAAACAATAAAATTGTAGAGCATGCGCTAGTTTTCATGGTAAAAGGAATTTTATCAAATTGGAAGCAAGTAGTAGCATACACATTTTGTAAAGGTACAACACCAGCAGCAAATCTGGAAATATTGGTGAAGACTGTGTTCCAAAAATTGAATACAAGTGGTACGTAAAGCATAGAATTAATTTTGCATTCATTTTGACAAATTGAGTATTACAATATGTTTTACTTTACAGGGTTAAATGTTATCGCAACAGTTTGTGATCAAGGCGCAACGAGAGAGCAATTAAGAATTTCCTCCAAAATTTGCGGCGACATTATTTGCAAAACAATTGTGAACCAAAGCGCTGTAGTTTGATAAATAACCAGGAAATAACGCCATTATACGATGTGCTGCATTTGATAAAGGGCATACGAAATAATTTATTAAGAAAAAATTTAATATGGGAGGGAAAAAACAAAGGGTTTGGGGGATGGTGGGACGATATTACCACGGCTTATGAAATTGACCACGCCACCGGTGATGTGAGAAGTATTCCGGAAATAACAAAATACCACGTCAGGAGAGAAAAATAAAACAGATGAAGGTTTGCTATGCTACCCAGGTATTAAGGCTGCCGTCTCATTTTTGTTATGGTCCGAATCGATCGAAGCGTCCCCAGTAAACAAACGGACCCTAATGAAACTACTGCGGTCGATAAAAAGAACTTGTACAGAGATGACATCACCAGGTACTCTGGGTAGACGAACTTTTGACGCATAGTTGCCACATCGTCTGTTCTCTTTGTCTCTGCCGCGCTGTTGCCACAGAGTTATCTCTTTCTATCGAGAAGTCTTGAAGCAATACGGCACGAGAGCTACGTCCAGCGTCAGAACCTCGCTGAACGTAGCAATAATGAAAGATAGAGAGGTCCGGGAGTGTAAGAAGGAAAGATGGAAATATACCAAACTTGACACAATTTGAACTATCAGATTACACATAAAATTTATTTGCAGAATTGAAAGCCCGTTTCGTTCAAAGTAGTCCGATTTAAATTATTTTCTGTCAATTTAATCGGCAGAATCACTTTCATATTGATACGATGAAAAATAAAGAAATTCTGTTTCTGCATAATCGATGATACATCGCCGAGCAACTCCAGGCGACAGGTTAGACGGGTGAGCGATACAATGTCGCTCGGCTCGAGCTTCGGGGGACCTCAAGAATGAAGGCCTTCGATTAAAAAAATTATTTATGGCCGACGGATGAATTCCCGTCGAATAAACTGATTCATCCGTGGTGTTTCAAATAAAACTAACTCTGCGTTATTTTTACTCGACGACAAATAAAGATAAAGTCTCTTTAATTTAATAGTTTATTTCAATAATTTATGAAACAATACTAATTTGCGTATCAATATCCCTTCTGAACTTCGCATTTCTGTAAGGACACTGGGCATCGCTTGCCTTCTTGGAAGGCGAGGTCCAGTAGGATGCGTAAGGGATACAATGTAAATTCCTGGCGTTCTCCCGATTAAAATCGTGTCAAATGTCATGTAAATCGGACTATTTTTAACGATGTTAGCTTGGGGCCACTTTCATCGGGACGACGGAATCGGTTGAAGCCATTTTCGCAAAAATCTGATGGGAAATGTAGAACGTGAAATTCGTCACTTCCACGAAACTCAGCAAGGCGCGGCATATTCACGGCATTGTCTTTAGGACTCTAGCGAGAGAATCACGCTGTACAAACAGCGTATTTTAATAAAAAGCTTATTATTTGTGACTGAAAATAAAAGTGTCAACTATTGGTACACTGTCAACAACGAGTACAGTTACCGTATATTTAATTACCAAGTACAGTTCTAGAAGTAATCCGATTTATACCGTGCTTGAACTCATTTTAATCTGGACAATCTCAGCAGTATGTTAATAAATAGTGAAAACGTCAAGTTTTACAATTTATTAATACATAATCCACCGCAAGCAACACTGTATGCCTCTCGAACCGAAATCAGAAGCTGCCGCCGAACAGACCAAGTTTTCAGGCTCAAAGAGAGATCGCGCCGGTTCGGGTAAACACGCTGCCGAAAGTTGTTTGAAGCCTTCAAATAAAAGTCGAATAAACTACGGTTAAAGATCGAATAAACAAATTATTCTTCTTCCAATAAAAAAATTATCTTTCGTCGTCGAATGAATTCACTTTGGTTCATAACGGATAAACATAAAGTATCTTTTATTTGAGTTTATCCAGATATTATCTTTGCCCATCTCTGTTCTCCAGCCGCTTCGCCGTGGTTCATTCAAGCCTTCTTGACGACAAAATAGTAATAGGGGAAATGCGGCAACAGCGCGATCTGACTCTCGATACGTATCGGCAACTATGTCTTTCCTACATTTATCGGCTAGCTTGGCCTTCCACTGGTTCTGATGGTACATGGGGCGAATATACCATCAGCGCTGGTGACGGAGAATCCTTGAAGCATAATTCTGTCATTTCTCGAGTCTGTCTCAGTACACGAGTTATAAATTCATTATTATTTCAATGTACGGTGCTTATTAGCGTTCAAACGCACCAGACCCGTCTGCACGGATGTCTACTGGAGGCAACTATACCCGCAAAAGCTTCCGTCTTGCCGATTTCACGACGTAAGTTGGTTGAAACGGTTTGTTTACTACATCGCGTATACGTATAACGCTGATGCTACGTGGCTTGAATATACCACTAGCGCCGGTGACGGAGAAGCCTTGAAGCTTCATTCTGCCAGTTTTCGAGTCATAAATTCATTATTATTTCAACGTACGGTACTTATTAGCGTTCAAACGCACCAGACCCGTCTGCACGGATGTCTACTGGAGGCAACTATACCCGCAAAAGCTTCCTTCTTGCCGATTCCGTGACGTAAGTTGGTTGAAACGGTTTGTTTACTACATCGCGTATACGTACACGTTTTTCCTAGCTTGTGTGAGCGTACGCACACATTCAACGCCCGATGAGACGGCAGCCTTAAGGGGACTAGGCAGTCGTTTTTCATGAGAAAGAGACTCTGTCCTTTATTTATTTGTAAACAAATGAAAGCACATCCAGATATATGCTTTTACCCAATGTTTATTACTACCGTACAGTATGAAAAAACAATAATAAGAAATATATATGTGCTTTAAAAATGGCGCTGCCGCCGGGTAAACATTTTAACGTTTTTCTGTCGTTTTGCTTTAATATCGGTCTTAAAATGTGACGTAATCCGATGTCAAAGGTGAGATTCTTGTTTGTTGGATTCATAGTTTCCGCACAAACCTATAAAAACAACAATTAAATCAAAATCATGCGATTGGTGGCTAAAAAACGGCAATTTTTCCGAGAAAAATTCGTTCTTATTTGTGCGCTGCTAAAATCCGGTGACTCCTCAATTTTTTTATGAAAATCTCGAATTTTTACGGACCATATCAGAGGTTTGCGGCGAAATGGCACATGTTTTACACATTCTGTAATTTTTTTCAAGTCGATCTGAACCTCCATTCGTTCGCAATCAGGAAAAAAACCAAGAGAAAAAAAGATTCGAGAAAATCGCGTTTAAAGTTTCGGGGGTAAAGGTGACGCTATAAGTTACCGCTTGATCTTTTTAGCTGCCAAATCAACAATTTTGCGAATTTTAATATAACCCAAACGGCATTTTATTCAGAAAAGATAGTACTTTCGGAAAATGCAATAAACAAATCGATTTTTCGACTGCCTAGTCCCCTTAAGCCATTCCATGGGTGCGGCCATAAGCAGCAGGGCTCGAAATAGTAAGTATCGGGATGATATAATTGTAGAATTAAAATAATGTGATATGAAGTACAAGAAGATTGTGTTTTGTGTTTTACAGATGAAGCATATAAAACAGATCGATATAAAATGAATAAAAGTGCCGATGATACAGTTGAAATTATTATGTTTTATGACAAACTGTTTGATAGTTTAAATGGTGAAAGGGGTGGGAAAAAGATGTGCAAACCGTTGCGATCGGCTTTTAATAAAACCAGCAGCCACGTTAGATTTTGGAATGAAGCGATAAAATCATTGAAAAATATGTATTTCAGAGCAGAAGGTACAAACGAGCGTAAAAAACCGTCGTTAAACAATTTTATAACAACATTGCAAGGCTTCATTAGTATAACAGAGAAAATATTTTCAATGAAGTTTGAACAGTATTGCACACGGAAATTAAATCAAGACGCCGTAGAAAATTTCTTTTCGCAGATAAGGCAACACGGAGGGCGATTAATTAACCTCACCTGTGCCCAATTTAGGGAATCATACAAATCCCTGTTTTTTAGAAACATGGCTAGTAGCCATGGGAGAATGGCGAGTGGCGACCCATACAGCACACTTGGTTGCTGAAACGTTGCAGAAACCTTGCTGAAAAGTTGCGGTTACGTTTCGGTGTAATGTTGCACAGGGGCGGACATAGGAAGATTTCTGCAACATTTCAGCAATGTTGCGGTGCAATATTACCCTGCAACGTTTCTGAGATTTTACTGCAACGTTTCTGAGATTTTACAGCAACTTTTCTGCAACGTTTCTGAGATTTTACAGCAACTTTTCTGCAACGTTTCTGAGATTTTACACAGTGTATATTAGGTTACGCTTTGTGCACCCGTAACGTATCAGCGACAATCCTGCAACGAACCGTATTGAATACGGTCTTACATATTTTTACTCGACAATACGGAACTTTTTTATTATCTATAATCAATTAAATGGCAATAGTAGGCACAGTGGCAGTAATTGGCACATGTAACACTATTTTACAAATATCTTTTGTTGCTGTATATAGTTAATGAATTTGTTTAAACCCTATAGTGGTAACTAAGTAATTGTATTAATTACTTATATCACATATGTCGACAAACAGAATACAGTGTCACATTTCACAGGCAACCTCCGAGGGAATATATGTAAACACGGACAATATGTGATATAAGTAATTAATACAATTAGTTAATTAGCACTATAAGGTTTAAGGAAACTGTTAAACTGTATACAGCAATAAATGATATTTGCAAAGAAGTCTGAGCTGTGAAATGTAAATCCACAAACACTAAAGGCTAGAAAATAAAATAAATGATGTTAAACGATTGCATTAAAAATGCGCTAAAACTAAAAAAAAACATTATTTTCTTGTACTACGCAGGATATTTCATAACAGAATATGCATCAACTTAATATAACATCAAGCGTCGAAATTAATTTGTTGTGAAATATCCGACTCCACGATTAGGGAGACGTAATTGAGTTTGTCAAAACGAATCTCCGTTTTTGAATAATTTGAGTTTAAAGTGTTGCACGGTAGGAGTATAAGTTCGAATATGTAAGGAATCTTCTCAACCAACAGTTGTAGCTGCAACGGTAAAGTGTTCGTCTGCGGTGCTACAGGTCGCGGGTTCGAATCTCCCTGGGGTAAAATATTTTTCTAATTATTAAAGATACACGGACGTTATACTACTACTATGGTTCTGCACACATTCATGTCGTCGCCCCCCCTCGGAGACACGTCCGATATATAAATCCCCATAAAAAACTTTCAAAAAGTAAAAAATTACGCCAAGTACATGAAACAAATAAATCACAAAAAATAAAAGATAATAATATAAATCACAAAAAAATAGAAGAAAATATATATCACAAAAAATAGAAGATAATAATATAATTCCCCCAAAAAATAGAAGAAAATATACAATATTAAAAAAAATGTGAAATCAAAATGAGCTGCAAGTACATAAAGGTGCTTTCCAACTGCCCTTAAGATTACACAACTACATAGACACAGCTAAAATGCTGTGTTCATACATTCCATTACTCATATCGCGGACATTTTAATTATCCCATCAAAAAGAATCCCAATTAAAAACATTGTCGTAAATTAATTAATTAGTAGCTTTACAAAATTAATATACAAAATTGCGCCAATTATAACAATGGCTATTTATAAAAAGAAAAAATGTATTAAATAATAATAAGCAGATATATTTTTATAGAAATAAATATTTCAATACCAATAAATATTTTATTCAAAATACTTGGCGCTGCTCACCGCATTGGTGTTGCTAAACTGAATCCATATGTATAAATTGCATTAATCTTTTTCTTTCTTTCTTGTGCGTGCATTCGTGAATGTGTGTATGTGTGCGTGTGCATATGCTACGTATGATATTAGAATTAAATATATACTGCGTTTCTAATATGTATATGCTTATGTATTTTAGATTGTAAGTGAGTTATTGTAAATTATTAATTAATTTACTATTAATAAGACAAATAACATTTTTTCGGTTTCGCAGCGCCAAGTATTTTGAATAAAATATTTATTGGTATTGAAATATTTATTTCTATAAAAATATATCTGCTTATTATTATTTAATACATTTTTTCTTTTTATAAATAGCCATTGTTATAATTGGCGCAATTTTGTATATTAATTTTGTAAAGCTACTAATTAATTAATTTACGACAATGTTATTAATTGGGATTCTTTTTGATGGGATAATTAAAATGTCCGCGATATGAGTAATGGAATGTATGAACACAGCATTTTAGCTGTGTCTATGTAGTTGTGTAATCTTAAGGGCAGTTGGAAAGCACCTTTATGTACTTGCAGCTCATTTTGATTTCACATTTTTTTTTATATTGTATATTTTCTTCTATTTTTGGGGGGATTTATATTATTATCTTCTATTTTTTGTGATATATATTTTCTTCTATTTTTTTGTGATTTATATTATTATCTTTTATTTTTTGTGATTTATTTGTTTCATGTACTTGGCGTAATTTTTTTACTTTTTGAAAGTTTTTTATGGGGATCTCACTTCTTTTTACAAAGATAATTCATGTACTTGGCGTAATTTTTTTACTTTTTTAAAATAATACTCTTTTCCGTCTTCGACTTTTTCATATACTTAGCGTGATTTTTTTAATTACTTTTTTGAAGTTTTTTACGGGGATCTTACATACAGCTAAATCTAACGTAGAAGTACAAACAAGCGTTACTTTAAATTTACTTATTGTAAATTTAAACATGTAAAAATCCTTGTTATAACTTCGCTTTATATTTTTTATAAATGACAAGAAACCGTAATGTTACTTAACGCGAAACATAATGAATGAAGAATTTCGATAGTCGATATTTACTAAAACGTGCTCTTTGATCGTCGAATGTTTAGCTGGCCTCTTGGCCAGCTTCAGCTTCTTGTGGTTCTTCACAATCTTCCATTGCAACACATTGAAACGTATAAACGTACACGCGTCTCTAGATTTAATTAAATATAAATATGTGGCCGAAGCCCGGAAATGTAAGTAATAAAATACATTTATTATTATATTTCTTGGAATTCAAATGATTTTTTGAACATAAATGTAGCGCAAAGATACGTATTGTTCAATTTCAAATGGCAAATTGGAAATTCGGAAAGAAATATATACAGTTTTGAAATTCACACTTATAACTAGTAATACAACAATAAGATATGAGACACGTTGAAGCATATCCTATATCCTATAACTTGTAATGCCATATCTGAGTTAAACGTAAAAGAACATGTAAATGTAAATAAACTACAACATTATGAAAGTCTTTGATAGGCAGTTTGCCTACGTTAAGTATCAGTGGACATAGACCGTAACTGTATAATATAAAATAATAACAAGTAATACAACAAGAAGATATGGGACACGTTGAAGCATATTCACACTTTTAACGCCAACGATTAGAAATATGAAACACATCTGAGTTAAAACATGCTTCTATGTATCCAATATCTTGTTGTATTACTTGTTGTACAGTTATTACGGTCTACGTCCACTAATACTTAACATATGCTTACTGCCTATCAAAGACTTTCTTTATGTTGTAGTTTACATTTTCGTTTATGTTCAATTCAGATATGTTTGATATTTCTAATCGTTGGCGTTATAAGTTAGAATATGCTTCAACGTGTCTCATATCTTCTTGTTGTATTACTTGCTATACAGTTAAAGTCTATATACTTCCATTGATAGTGAACGTAGGTAAAGTGCCTCCCAAAGACTCAAAATGTTGTAGTTTACATGTTCGTTTACGTTCAACCCAGAAATGTTTGATATTTCTAATCGTTGGCGTTATATAAGTTAGAATATATGCTTAAACGTGTCCAACATATTCTTATTCTACTACTAGTTACAAGCGCGAATCGTTCACAAAATAAAGTTATAATACGTTACAGTTTTTTGTATGAATGAATAATTGAAAGGCTCGTGAAGTAACGAGAACAAAACATATTTTGTAATGTAATGTAAAGTAATTTTTAATTTCGCATCATACGCTATTTCAATTTTCAAATCTTTACATTTCCTAATTTCCAATTTGCCATTGATCAATACGTATCCTTGCGCTACACGTATGACTTTCTTCTATCATACGCCGTTTTTATTTGTGAACACTTGATCCTTTTTGCTAATGAATTGTTTATTTCATTTTTTTTGTAGAGCAAAGCAGACGATTCAATTTTAGACGGTAAATAAAAAAATTTATATACATTTATTTTCAAATTTATTTTTCCCCTAATTTGATAATGAAAAAATTATTAATTTTTTTAGAAATTGACGTAGAGTTACAAAACTTTACTATGATGGAGGCGGCGACGCCGCCGACGTCGCCGCCGCCACCGCGACCACAAACACCACCACCACCACAACCACCAGCGAGACCGGCCACGGCTGATGGTAAATACGTATACACATTTTAAGGAGTTATACAGTGGACGAAATTTCTATAAGAACACTACTATTTTTAATAAAAAATGTGAAGTAATGTGCTAATACAATATAATGATACTTTAATGTACAGAAAACAAACGAAATTTGCATAGGAACGGTGTATTAAAAACAAATCATTAATACTTTTTCTTATTTTGAAAAATAGTAGTGTTCTTATAGAAATTTCGTCCACTGTATGCTTTTAGAATGCTTGAAAATAGGTCTAATTTAAAAAAAACAAAATATTTTACTAATTTATTTTTTATTTTACTAATTACAGAACCGTACGTAGCGCGCCACAGGCGCAGCGGACGAAGAGTGAGGGCCCAGCAGGAGGACTGGGCCTTCCTCAAGGCCATAAAGGATCAGGCCTCCTCCCTCCGGGCCTGGGCTGTGGACCGGTACAGCCGTGGCCGTGGCCGTGGTGACCGTGGTCGTGGCTACCGTGGCCGTGGCGGTCGTGGCGAATAAAAAAAATAATTTTTAATTTATTATTAAATTTCTAATTTTTTATTAAATAAAAAAAATTTCTATACTATATTCGTTTATTTTATTTTAATTAATTAACTATTAACTCGAGAAGGGAAGGTCGTAACGAGTTGAAAATAATCACATTCATCTGGATAAAGGCGGGATCTCCTACCTGCGACTGGTCGCTGCCGGTCGCAGCGACCCCACTAGTGCAAGGAAGAAAGAGATGTCATACTTTTTGAAAGTTTTTTATGGGGATCTCACTTCTTTTTACAGAGATAATTCATGTACTTGGAGTAACTTTTTTTACTTTTTTAAATTGTATATAATTGTCATCCAAACTACGCACGCCTGCAAAGTTTCAAGACGATTGGATTGGTGGAATTGGTTTAAATTAGATTTTTCAGATATAAAACAAGCATACAAGAAGGAAACAGAGGATCGAAGCTGAATAAAATCGTTTAATTAATATAAAAAGCAAACATACAAGAAGGAAACACAGGATCGAAGTTGAATAAAATCGTTTAATTAATATAATAAAATCAATAGTATGTTCCAATAAAAAATAAATTTTTTTCTCTGATGTAGATCGCACTGCATCATCTTCTGCTTCGATTATCTGTAAATATATAAAATCCACATTTTAGTTATTTTAGTTACAACTTAACGTAGAACTTATAACTTAAAACACTTTAATAAATCTGTTTTCTCAAGTGTCATTATAATTTGACAAAGTCGGAGAACGATACATAATATTTTTAGCAAAATAAAATAAATAAAAATCTATTTACGTTTGATTTGATCGTATTATTTTATATTCTTAGGACTTAAGTATGCGTAATTAATGGAAAACTAGTAAAATTAATGAATAGCGTAGAAACTACTGTGGATTTAAAAAAATATATTAAAGTATTATGAATATCTTTCACAAAAGATTGGAAAGTATCAAGGGAGATGTATTTTCAACGTACTTTCTTGACTAATGTGACTGGCTCTACATTGCAAGCGGTACGCCATAATATTCTTAATCTTAATTCTTAACGCTACGCTAATTTGACAAGTTTTGTCGATTTACCTTATTTGACAATCCAAAAACTTGTGCAAAACAAGATGCTCTGTCTATCTATCTAATCTTCTCTGGACAACCTCCAAGCCTGTGCATTCTCTTCATTTCTATCCATCCAAGCCTGTGCGTCCCCTTCAATTCTACTATCCAAGCCTGTGCGTCCCCTTCATTTTTATCGAAGTCCTGTGCGTCCCCTTCATTTCTATAATATAATAAGCTTTACATAAAAACTCTAAATTGCTGGTATATACAAAAAATACAAGTATCTGGCAATTTAAATGCAATGCAATTTTTTGCTACAATATATTATTTTGTACATGCATGGTACAAATTTCCAGAAACTTATGCGAAAGAAGATTAATTCTTAACGCTAAGCTAATTTGACAAGTTTTGTCGGTTTACCTTATTTGACAAATTTCCAGAAACTTGTGCGAAACAAGATGCTCTGTCTATCTATCTAATCTTCTCCGGACAACCTCCAAGCCTGTGCATTCTCTTCATTTCTATCCATCCAAGCCTGTGCGTCCCCTTCAATTCTACTATCCAAGCCTGTGCGTCCCCTTCATTTTTATCGAAGTCCTGTGCGTCCCCTTCATTTCTATAATATAATAAGCTTTACATAAAAACTCTAAATTGCTGGTATATACAAAAAACACAAGTATCTGGCAATTTAAATGCAATGCAATTTTTTGCTACAATATATTATTTTGTACATGCATGGTACAAATTTACAGAAAATTATGCGAAAGAAGTACTTCTTTGTCGAACCTTCTCCGGACAACTTCCAAGTCTGCGAGTCTACGTAAAAAATCTATTAAACAATTTTGGTGACCCACCTTGTTAATTGAGACAATCATTCAGTCTCCCATGTAGTGTAAAAACTCGTGACATTTCAAATTTGGACAACTTACCTTATTTGACACTTGGCAGGTTACGACGGATTGACACTCGGTAGGTTATAAAATATAAAGTGATGACACTTGTAGGTTATATGTACAATGGTGGACGACGATCATACATACGCTAGTTCCTTTTGGCTGAAGGGGCGCGTGTAACGCGTAATATACGTATTATGTTGACGAAAATTTGGCCTGAAGAAGAAAAACATACACTAGTTTCTTTTGGCTGAAGGTGTGCGTGTAACGCATATAAAACGCATATAAACGAAACATACACTAGTTCTTTTGGCTGAAGGTGTGCGTGTAACGCATATACGTATTATGTTGACGAAATTTTGGCCTGGAGAAGAAAATCTTTCTTAATCCATCTGACAGATCCATGAGACGATATTATGATATCTCTGTTATGCGTGGACAGATTTTATTGAAATTTGGTCTTATTCGAAAGCTTATATGCGGTTTACATAAGAAAAATGCCTTTAAATTTAGAAAATATTGCAGGCGTCGTGAGATATTAATGAAATAAGTTTCAGGTTAGGTTGGAATAGCCCGGCGACGAGTAAATGATAGCGGTAGCGACAGTCGACATATACAGGGTGTCTTTCCTGTACTTGGCGTCGAGACGCTGCCGCGTCTCTAGATTAATAGAATAATATCGTTATTTTTATTTTTGGCCCTACTGCCCGAAACGTTGCGCGACCATTGCTGCAAAATCTCAGAAACGTTGCAGAAAAGTTGCTGTAAAATCTCAGAAACGTTGCAGAAAAGTTGCAGAAAAGTTGCTGTAAAATCTCAGAAAAGTTGCAGAAATATTTCATGCAATGTTGCACACGGGCGGACATAGGAACATTTCTGCAACATCTCAGAAATATTACCTGCAAGGTAATTGCAACGAAACTGCAACGTTTCTGCAACTTTTCAGCAACGTAATTTGCTGTAGGGGGAGTGGCGAAAAAACATTTGAAATGCCACCCCTACAATTTAAAAATGTAACCAATCTTAAGAATGATAAAAAAACCAACCAATTATCGAGGAACCTCGAGTTCATTTGAAATAAAGGGGCATATTAAACGAAACTGTTCAACCGAGAATCATAGAATATTTGGTGGAAAATTTAACACAAACGATCGATACAGAAATAAAATGCACTTTATGTCACTTACATATTTTTACCAGAAATTTAGGCACTGTATGACAAAACACACTTGTACATTACAAAACGTACTTTTTAGATTGTATCAAACAAACTTACAGCATTTGTACGAACATTTTAAACACTGAAAATGTAACAAACAATGTAGCAAAAACAATTACTTTATACGTTAAATGGTATGTGCAGTTCAGTTTTATTTGTCCGCATAAGGAATTAATGGCAAATCTTATAATACAAAAAATTGGACGCCGAATCGAATTTCAACTTCAGCGATTTTTAAAATACCGTCTTCCCGGTTGTGTCCCGGGGATGATTGAGAGGGCCGGGCGTAGGGTGTTTGCGACGATGGTCCTGGCTGTGACAGAGATGTACCGGGTCGGTAGCCGGTCGTGCCATTTCCCCGTATGTCCATTGCTCCCCATGTCTTCCCACTGTTTCCCCAATATGTCTTCCCCCTGTTTCCCATATGTAATCTAATCCCCACTGTTTTATTCTCACCCCTTTTTCCACTGGGTAATGTCTCTGTGAATGATTGACACGGTTTTGTATAACCAAAGATTGACGCTTTGACTTCTCCTGAGACGGGAAGAACAGTTTCCGTGGAGAAGCGTAAGTCGTCGAACGCCATCCAGATACAACACTCAACAATGCCGATTCGACTTGGAGCTGCAAGAAGAATCGAGGGGCTCATCCGACTCGAGGAATCGTCATCGCAAGAGGCCAAATTAGGACGCTATAGAGGGAGCGTTGGAGAGTTGGTGGTGGAGGGTGTGACTCCGACAGGGACGCAGGGACGTCCAGGAGTGCACGGACCACACCAAGGATTGGTGGAACGTCCGGCTCTGGGTGACAGTCAGGGATCCATGCAGTTGTGTTGCTGGCGAGCGGCGTCCCCAGGAACACGGGCACCACCGGAGCAACGTGGAGGCGCCGGTAGTGCGCGGAGTTGCTGTTAAACTGCGACGAAGGGAGTTCGAGGGCGAACATCGTCGCAGAAAGGCCGAGTGGCATATAAGTCACGACGGAGAGAGTTCGAGGGCGAATACCGTCGCGCGACCACTGAAGACCCACGAGAGAGAGAGAGAGAGCCCCAGGAGCTGAGTCGTTCCGTCGGGATGGATCGTTCGTCAACAGGAAGTCAAGGGAGACGACGCTGACAAGAGGAGCGTTTCTCACAGTCGGGGAGAAAGAAACAGAGCGTAGCCAGGAAGATTAGTTTTTAAACTAATGTGCCAGAGTGGGCTGCGGAGTCCCGAATTCCCCGAATGTGCCACAACAGCGCACAGTGGGACGAAACGCCGAAAACGTGAAAACAAATCCTTACGCTCACATTTCACCCTTTATCATCATGAAGATGGTCATTCCAGGGGTTTTTGGGGTCGCAGAATGTGATTCCGAGGTCAAAATTATTATTAAATTAAAACTAAGCCCTGTAGGAGGGGGGAAATGTTGATAAAATAATGTTATATTTTTTTGAACAGTACTGTCTGATTTGGTTACGTCATTTGAAGTTAATTACGGCATCAAATTTTGAAAAATTAATAGGGATAGCGTTTTTAACTTAGCAAAAGCTATTGAGCGCGCGGAAACTAAAAGGTCAATAACTTGTATAAATTCACACTTTAGATATTGAAAATGCTTTCATTTATTCATAAGATGAAATTGTGCATTCATTCGATGTTATTAAAATATATAAAAAGTTATAAATAACTGAAATACACGATGGTCGTTTTTAATCGCGTGTAACATTTTTCGGAATCGAGAGGCATCGTTGAAACTTACATTATTTAATAGTCCTCAGTTTAACGAATGTATGTGCAAAAGGAGAAGTTGCACTTTTTTGCGGTTTTCGAGTAATAACCAATTACGTTGGCAGCAATCAGGCCGCTTGCGTGGCACAAGTAAGTGTCTTCGTCCCGCCAACATGCTTCTACATATATTTCTGAAAATATAGAAGAAAACATATTCTATCCCTATTAATTTTTCAAAATTTGATGCCGTAATTAACTTCAAATGACGTAACCAAATCAGACAGTACTGTTCAAAAAAATATAACATTATTTTATCAACATTTCCCCCCTCCTACAGGGCTTAGTTTTAATTTAATAATAATTTTGACCTCGGAATCACATTCTGCGACCCCAAAAACCCCTGGAATGACCATCTTCATGATGATAAAGGGTGAAATGTGAGCGTAAGGATTTGTTTTCACGTCTTCGATGTTTCGTCCCACTGTGCAGCGTGGTGGTCCACAGCGGGGTGCGGACATACGTGGAACCACCCCGCTACCCTCCTGGTCGGGATCCTGGCCGGGTACATGACTATTGAGGGGTCCCCCCCTACGAGGTGGACAGCGGACGGGAAATGGTGTCCCCAACCACCGGGCGGACGTGCGACGGACGGATTCGGTCGGAGGGGGCATCGCGGAAACGGGGCCGCTGACGAGCTGCACCGAGACGGTCCCCTGGAACAGCACCAGATACCACGAAGAGGAATGGGGCCATCAGGAAGTCAAGGTCTGGAGGACAGACGAAGACTTGAAGAGAGAAGAGCGAAAATGGGCTGGGAGTTCTGGATGGATTGATCGGGGAACGGGCCGATGACATGCTCATAGCTAGTCGTGACCCCCTGTTGTCGTGCCCGTCTCGCCTGTCCGTCTTCCCGGTTCTGTCCGGCTCCACCGGAATATCGGGAAAGAAACAAGAGGTTAACCTTTCTTTGTCTCTTTTGCAAGGGAACTCCAGAGTCGCCAAAGGATTAGAGTTCGAGCAGGGTCACCGGACAGCAGGGACACCGAGGAAGGACCCCTGAGACTGTCGGTGACTATGGCTCGACAGGGAGCCGAATCCGAGAGGATGCGACGTCGGAGCAGTAACGTCGCCGTGGGACGTTCCGGAACAGAGGCCCGGAGACGCCTTGGGATCCACAGGAGAAAACAAGGGCACCGTTGGGGCTTCGTCGCTAGAGATAACGAGGGAACCCTCCGACGCGAAACGGTGGAATCGTCGTGGGACGTTCCGGAGCGGTTTCAGGGACGTCGCGGGACGAATGGAAGAAGACGAGGGCACCGCCACGGTTCCAGAGGACGCTCGACGAGGCCAGGATGCTTCGTCACTGGACTCCCACCGAGGGAATTCACGACGCAGCCGAATCGTCGTTGGAGGGCGGAATTCCAGGAACGTCGCGGGACCCACAGAAGAGTAGGAAAACACCGTTGGAGTTCCGAAGACGACACGAAGGAGGAACACGCCGGGACGAGCCGCGGTCCGTCGAAGATTACGTAGTCCATGTAGGGTAGGGTGGGGCTAATAGTCCCGTTTTTCGTATAAACCTATGTAAAATTTAGTACTAACAATCTAGAGATATCTGGTGTTGTTTTGTATAAACTATAACTATTATGGTTTACGTTAGCGAAGTTCGTTTGTTAATACTGTTATTTTCTGTTGAGTTATATCACAAAATGTTTGTCAATGCAAAATGGACTTCTTGCCCCACGCACGGGGCAAAAAGTCCATTGCATAGGATAGACAATCCCTAATGTCTTTTCGTGTAATATTAAACTAAATAAGTAAAAAACTCTTTTCAAATCAACAAATATTTATTAAACCAATTCATTTTGGTACACAATATTGAAAGAAAGCATGACTTCTTTAACAAAAAATAAAAATATAAGTCAGAGGCTTACTTTGAACTGAAAACTAAAAAAAATCGCTCAACTTGTAAGACAAAAACAGTATTTAAAGACTTTGGCATCATTTCTTTATACTTTGGCCATCATATTATGAAAACAAATAATATAATATATATAGTTTCAGTCTGAGGGACTTTTTGCCCCAACGGTACCTCTATAGTTTCTGCGATATATACGTTAGAAAATATTATCATTCAGCAATAAACAATATCATGCACACATTACTAATGGAACATACAATCTTATACGCCATAGCGTTCGGACGTACGTGTAATATAATCGGGTCACATAATTGTACCTCAAATATAGAAACCGGTCGTATAATGTGTGTGTCCGTGTCTTTATTCTACCCGTTGCGTCGGGGTGGCCTGTGGTAGAAGTGCCCCGACGCAACAATATGTATATTAAATTTCTGTAAAACTATTAATAATATTATTAAACAAAAAGTTAATGTACAATATCGGCCGGGAATGAGCAGCACATTAATGGGAGCTATTAATATCCATAATAAAAAATAGTGTAACTAAAGAAAATGTATATTGTTTAATTCCTTTCTGTTGAAAAACAAACGACTGAGATGCAACTTCTGCACGACTACACACTTTTAAATTGTATATAGGATGCATAAAATATGATTATGTGTAGTCATACAGAAATTGTATCTCAGTCGTTTCTGAAGTTCAATGAATTTAATAGCGAATTCTGGAGGCACGCACTGGCACTGCACTGGTGCCAGAAATTATCATACAGACTTTAATTGGTTGTTTCTGATAGATACGAAATTAGCTCTATAAGAATCAACCGATCAAAGTCACGCACGATAATTTCTGGCACCAGTGCAGTACAGCCTGCACGCATACTCTGGAAACCACATCGTACGATTTAATTATAATTGGCATTGGGAAGACAGGGCGGAGAATCTGCAGTAATATATTACCTGGACATCGGAGGAGTGAACGAGAGAGACTTAACCGGAGGAATTGCTGAGACACTGAAGTTGCTGCGACTGGAAGGAGAAGACCTGGAAGATACAGGAGCGTTTCGTCAGAATTACACAGCGTTATTGGTGAATAGATAGTTTTATTTGTTAATTTGCTTAGCGTTTTAAACATCAAGTTATAGCTCGCACGGATTAAGGTAAAGGCACCAGTAGTTGACCATGTATCTGTAGTTGACCACTTTTCAGAAAAACGTGAAAAATAAGGTTTTTAGAAGTCACAATCTTTTGAACAAAGTGCAGTTGACGTGCCAAGACCAGGGACTTCTACCGAAACTGAAAATACCGGTATGATACCGGTATTTTTCGGTTCCATCGTCAAAACCTTTATAGAAACCGAAATATTAGGCCGTCCCGAAAAAAATGAAAATGATTGTAGCGTTAGGCCTTAGTGCGGGAAAGTTGTATCTTGGGATCAATAACAACTGTGCAAAATTTCAGCCCTGTGAGTTAATATCTTCTGTCCCGGCAAGAGCCTTGAAATTTCAAAATTTGTGTAAAAAGTATAAAAATGGCCTTGCAGCCGTTTGCCCACCCTATGACAGCAGCGAGCCACCGGGGGTACCTCCGCCTTGCTGCCACGCTGAACGGCTCCCCTCCATACCGACCAGACTCTGACGATCGCAGTCAAAAAGAGAAGGAAAGAAGGAGGAATCGACTGCGATCGTCAGGATCTGGGAGGTATGGAGGGGGCCGTTCAGCGTGGCAGCAAGGAGGAGGTGCCCCCGGTGGCACGCGAACCACCAGTTAGTCAACCCTGACCTACATCAATGCCTTAATTCTCTTTCTAGTACAGGTGGTCAATTACTGACCAACATAGGGTCAACTACTATTATTTTCATTTTCAAGGATGGTCAAATTCTGAAGTAGTTACTGAACTTTGAAAAATGGTTTCAAAATTTTTATAGCATACCTTTTTTAAAAAATCGTTCTCATTACATAATTTGGAAAGTTTAAAGAGTATCTTTAGGCAGCGACTGTCACTATTTAATGACAGAGCAATTAGTTACTATTGTTTACGTGAAGGATTTCTCTTAACTGGTCAACTACTGGTGCAATTACCCAGGGATTGTAACCGTAACCCTAGGCCGGTTCGGTTCTCAGTACCGTAGACTAATTTACATAACCGGGTAACCCGAGGCATCTAGGCACAGAGTTCTCGGTTAACCCGCTCTCGGAGCGGGTTACCCTAATACGGTGGAGGGCGTAGTTTTTCCCTATTTTCGTGAAATCGAGCTGTACTTATGAATTTTTATTTTAGAAACTATATATCGCATTAGGTTCATTCCTTTTTAATTTTAATGCAGAAGATTTTGTCTATTTGAATAATATTTTTTTGAAATTGTAAAATTATGTAACGTCAAATTATAAACAAATTTTTATTTTGCAAATTTCTCCTCGAGGGTGACATGTTTCTAAATTTGAAAAATGACAGTATTCTTTGAAATTATACCTACAAACTAAGCTCCCTAGAATGGAGTCTTTAATATTAACGTCACAATGAGTTGTTAAAGACAATAGTACGCCCCGTTTCAGGTAAGCCATCCGCTACGCTCCGCTACTACGATCGGTTGACCATACATACCACTTGAATCCCCTATTACTTGATTCAGATGTAGAAAGATATCGACAGGTCTTGTACCTGTCTCAATGGTGTCCTTCATACCTGCAGAATGATTTGTTTAACCTTTTTAACATGAATTTAAACAAGAGTTATATTAAAAAAATTCCTATTGGGAAACCAAGTGGAGGCGTAGCTTAGATTTCAGCGCTGCGGTGGTAAGTTGGCAAACTATTGACAGTAGGCTGGATCCCACCAAACATTCCGAATAAGTATTTATTAATCGAATAAGTATAAATTTAGTGTTCCAAAAAATTTAAAAACACTTGTTTTTCAAAACATGTCTATATAAACACTGATAATCATATGGACTTCGACGGATTTCAGCCTACTCTGAGTAGTTCAATTTTTTGTCACTAGTTGGCGTATCGAAATTCTTGGTTTCCCAATACCATGTAATGTTGTGTTTAAACGTAAATGTACCTATTCATTTTATTGCTTTTTTTACTTAGAATCATTAAAATACGAGTAATAAGCAAAAGGTTCCGTAGGATTTCACACATTTTCCAGGTATTTTGGGCATATAATATCAGGGATCGAAATAAACAGTTATCTTTCGTTTTTAAAAAATTCTATTAGAACTTATATGTTGAGTTAATGAAAATATCTGTTCCTGGATAATTTTTATGGAAGGAACTGTTACCCGTAGTAACTTCTTTAAAACTTGACACTAAATTTGCAGCTGTCTACCATTTTAGAGTACCTATGACATATACCTGACCTGAAAAATTTTAGCTGAAAATGACGGTAAGCCTACCCGGCAGGGATCGTAAGGGTGTATACAGTTATTGCAGGTACTTTACTTTAGTTGTAAAACGTTCGCTGCTGCTGTCATAAATTCCTCGACTGAAGAATTAGTCAAATTCTCCCACTACTTTCGCTAAACTCCAAGCATAATAAAAGGAGAAAATTCTTGCTAACCAAGGATCAGTCTTCCTTCGCTCGTTTCCGACTCGGAAATTCCGAGTCCGTTTGCCAGTTCGCAGTTCGCCAGTTCACCCGTCAGTTTGTTTTCGGTTTGCGAATTCGGTGATAGGTATTCAGCGATTGGCAAGATCGATCAAACACATTTATCGGTTACTAACGGTGAAGTGATATTTTATTACGTCATTATATACGTAATGGAGTATCCTGTGCGGCAGTACTTCTCATTTGACGTTACTGATCAGAAGTCCACATGTCTTATCGAAGGATGCGGAATAAAATTAACAGTAAGTTATTTCTGTTGTGCATTTTTATGGATATTGACACAAGTACGCGTTCTCTTTCCCTCCCCCCTCTCTCACTCTCTCTCTCTCTCTCCCTCTCTCTCTCTCTCTCCCTCTCTCTCTCTCTCTCGCTGTCTCTTCCTCACTTGCATAAATATACTCTACATTTGTAACAGTTAAATTACTAATAGATCATTTTGCCAAATAATATAGTTAGAAATTCTTATTTTTAATTTTAAGGGAAAGCATGCGGCTGATCTAACGTGTCACATGCAGCACTCCCATCCCAACGAATTTACAGTCATTAGGCTGCAGAATGAGAATGGGAAGAAAAGAAGATTGGAGGAAGCTTCCTCCAGTTCCACCAAATCATTGGAAATATCGGAGAAAACCCTCATAAATGCTTCCGTCGAGCTAGTGACAAAAAATGGTCGACCACTAAGCATAGTCAGCGATTCAGGTTTTAGAAAAATTATAGACCCACTATTAAAATCTATACAATCCTGTACAGCGATAAATACTAGTAATATTCGTGAAGCCGTAAAAAATAAAGCGTTGGAAATTAAAAACCAAATTAGAGACGAAGTAAACAATCAGTTGATAAGTGTGAAAATTGATGGAGCCACACGGCAACTTAGATCGTTCTTAGGAATCAACATTCAGTATATTTTACATGGAAAAATTGTAGTTCGGACAATAGGCTTAAAAGAACTGTTTACAAGTCATACAAGCGTTAATTAAAAAAATGTTGTCCTGAATGTTTTAAACGAATATGGAGTTGATATTAGGAATATTTATACAATAACAACGGACAATGGTGCCAATATGTTAAAAATGATTCGGCTCGTGGAAGAAGAGCAGCAAAATTACTATGAAAATGAGGATGGCGAAATAGACGATGATATTCTCAATGATTACGACGACGAATTTTATTTGGAAGGGCAACAGTTATTTCATTCCGACGAAAACAATTTTCAAGTAGTAGGTGTACGATGCGTTGCACATACGCTACAACTACCCTGCTGGAACTGCCAGTTAGAACCGCATAAAAAATTTTTTAATCCGGATTGATGCGGTTTTCTTCCCGTAAAATCCAGATTGAACCAGATGAAATATTTTCTATCAGTTTCAAACCGGATATGCATGTAAAAATCTTTATGGTATCTATCTGTATTTCCTAGCACAATTTGTCATCGGTTCTGCTCGGATTTACACGAAGTAACTCGCATAGGTATTTACTACCAAACTTCTTGAGTAACTTTGTTCATTTTGTAAGCTGGTTGGAAATCCAGATCCAAACCAAAATGGAATCTATTGGTCTTTTAAAGTTATTTTGCTACCAGTTCTTACACAGATTTGCATATCGTAAATGCATGTTCAAACACACATATTTCAGGATGAAATCGACTCAAATTTTTAGTTGTTTCTAAGTAGAATCTAGAAGTGTAGATCAAAATTCAGATGAATCTCATCAGTTTTTTCAAGCCATTTTACTACCTGGTTTTATTTGTATTCGCGACACATTTATGGTCTCTCGACCGATTTACTCAGGTTATCAAGGAGTCATCGAATAACCGGTACCACTTACACCGTGAGTTGAGGTTTGATATAATTTTATTCTTAAACCTACTATATCAAGAGATTCTGCCGTATCAATCTTGCATCGAAGTCTTGATCACGAAGCAAGCTGCCTCGTTAGCTCGCGGCGCCGATTTTATGTCTCGCGGCGCACATCGCTGCCGCGAGAGGAGTTACCAGTATCGCGGCCACCTAGCGGTGTTCGAACCAAATCAATTATTACGAAGTATGAGTTTCGTAAAACCGGAAGGAACCGCATTAAGGCTGCCGTCTCAAGTTTGTTATGGTCCGAATCGATCGAAGCGTCCCTTGTAAACAGACGGACCCTAATGAAACTAATGCGGTCGATAAAAAGAAGTTGTACAGAGGTGACATCTCCAGATACTCTATGTAAACGAATCTTTGACGCATAGTTGCCGCATCTCCTGTTCTCTCTGTCTCTGCCGCGCTGTTGCCACAGAGATCTCTCTTTCTATCGGGAAGTCTTTGCAAGCTTGAAGGATCACGGCACGAGAGCTGCGTCTAGCGTCCGAACCTCGCTGAACGTAAAAGAGGATAGCAACAATGAAAGATAGAGAGGTTCGGGGGTGAGGTTAGGAACCATGTCAAAGAAACAATACTAATTTGCGTATCAATATCTTTTTATTAATACGTAGAAGGATGTGATATCCTGTATAATCAATGTGCAATTTCAAAGCATACATTATAAGGGACATCACCGAAACGTAGCATGCCGATCGCAATGACATTTATGAATAATATATAATTCTTCGAAAAATATATGACACTTTCTTTTTTATCTATAATCATCCACATCTAGGAGGTGAAAGCAGTGCCCAAAGTTAGGTGTGAAAAACCTATATTCCACGTTATTTAGAGAAATGTTTGATTTAGGAAAAAATGTTTCAACATGAATATGAAGGGTCGGATGCAATGAGGGGATTAGCGCTCGAAAATGAGAAAAATTATTGTCCAAATGCTAAAAAAGATTGGAAAATTAAATGTTGTTAAACTGTAGTTTAAAAAATTTAGTATTGTAAAGCTCGTCACGACAGAGATTTTATCTATTTACAGTTTGTTTATCCAATCATTACTAATCGAGCTAAAAATTATAAAGAAAAATTGTTCATCTTCAAAAGTCAATATTTCTTTAAACAGAAATTGCGATAACTTGATTAAATATTAACGAATCGTTCTGAGACTTAAAACATAACTTCAGAAAACTCTAGCGAAGCCGTAAAGTGTATGCAGGAAACCCTTGTGTTAAAAAATGTAACAATATACATACAGGGTGTCCGCGGGAAGACTGGACAGCTGAATATCTCCTAAAGTATTGGAGATAAAAAATTAAAAAAATATGTAAATTAATGGTACGATGGGGCTGCTAGATTAGCCGTGACGGATTTTTTTTCCGATTATTATTTTAAAAGATACGATGGTCAAGTTCGGTTCTTCAAATGGCACTAACTTTTCTGAAGTCCTGAGTTGATAGTGCGTTCCAAGACGAATTCAATAAGCTTTAATGTATACACTTGATTTCCACTGGGTTTTTAGATATTGCGCTTGCAAATTTGCTGATTTTCACTTGAAAAAAACCTCTGGAATAGCAAGGACCGGGGTCGGTTTTGCTGACGCCACGGGTGGCAGTGCCTGTTGAAATAGATACCTACCTGCCAAAGGTCTACGCAGGCCCCAAGGCTGGACAATTCTTTTTCGTCAGAAATGCTACTTAGGCGGTATCGAGAAGCGCACCGTTAGGCCCGATCCACACTATCGGTCCGGTCACGGTTCGGTCTCGATCAAATTCACATCCCTGAGCGTCCACACTCGCCCGGATTGATAGTGCGGACGCTCACGGATGTGATTTTGATCGAGACCGGACCGATAGTGTGGATCTGGCCTTACTTTTATTTCGCACTTGCTTCTACGCTCGGATGGCCGGTATTTTGGGAGGGATGCAAGTTCGATTGGTTAGGTTAGGGGGTGTGAAAGTTGCTAGACTAAATTTCAACCATAGGGAGCAGATTGTATTAGAACCAATCGGATTTGCATCCCTAAGAAACGGCTGCTCTCTTGAAGAGGCCCTCTTCACGGCAATATCCCCTCCCGAATGCCCACCTTCTCTCGCGCGGAATACGTCAACGCATGCTTTAGGTTTTGATATTGAAACTCGTGTTTATACTCGAGAGGACCACGCGTCGACAGCGGGCTACCCCCTTTCTTCCTGTGTCTCCCCACGAGGAGTATTGCCGGTGGATTGTAGGAGCGTAGATGTCTGGATGCCAGTTATTCAATTCAGGAGACGATAGAAACACTTTATTACAAAACACACATGTACTATAATTAAAGTAAATCGTATTCCTCTCGGGCAGGAGTACTGATAATGATCGAACTTGCGCCCCACTTCGCGCAGACCGATTACGCGGAGGGTAGTCGGGTGTCACACACTGCACAATTGATACAGGGTAACAATTCTGGAGCAACGCCCGTCAAGGAGATGCGGCCTGGTACCCCGTGACGAGGACAGCCCTTCGCAGTGCCTCGCCCGATTTTTATGGCTTTTTTCGGAAAAAGGTACGAATCCTGGGCCGAACGTAACGAATTTGGGGTCCAGCCCCCGCAGTCGAGGGTGAAATATCCATTACAGCGTATTAAGAAATTCGTTTCTTCATCGTGTCGAAAGGGAAGTGACGCCAATGGATTCCTTATGCCAGGCATCGGAATTAAGTGATCTTTTCGGCCGAGTTTCAGAGGCGACGCCTCCTTTCTCCCGCCGCGCGTCTTGGCCCCCGCGGCGGCTCAGAAGCCTCGAGCGCCTCAGGCCCGTGCCGTATGAACCGCGCGTGGCGCATTGGGGCGACACCCGTATCAATAAGTTTCCACATCACCCATGGGGTACTATTATCGATGCGTTTTATTTTGTCCGTGGTATCCCCTGTAGGCCTATTCCACTGTGCCGCGTGATAAAAAATAGAGTGGAAAAGCGCGTTTTATAATCAAAATTTTAAACATGTTTGGGAAAACTAGATTTTCGCGCACGTTTCGACAATTTAGATTTAGATTTACCCAGCACGTCGAAACGTGCGCGAAAATCTAGTTTTCCCAAACATGTTTAAAATTTTGATAATAAAACGCGCTTTTCCACTCTATTTTTTATCACGCGGCACAGTGGAATAGGCCTACAGGGGATACCACTGACAAAAAAAAACGCATCGATAATAGTACTCCATGGGTGACGTGGAAACCTATTGATACGGGTGTCGCCCCAATGCGCCACGCGCGGTTCATACGGCACGGGCCTGAGGCGCTCGAGGCTTCTGGGCCGCCGCGGGGGCCAAGACGCGCGGCGGGAGAAAGGAGGCGTCGCCTCTGAAACTCGGCCGAAAAGATCACTTAATTCCGATGCCTGCCTTATGCTTTTCTGATGAAAATCATACCAAATATCACGCAAATCGGATTACTTTGACACAAGCTGTTTGTATTCCCTATGCAAAAGTTGTCCGATTTACACGACATTTGTAATGATTTTCATCGGAAAACTCCAAGGAATCCATCGGCGACACTCCCATAGCCATACGATAAAGAATAAAGAATTAGTTTATGTCTTAAACAGATAATTCTGGAGCTACGCCCGTCACCCCGTGGCGAGGACAACACCTCGCAGTGCCCATCGAATTTTATGGCTTTTTCCGGAAAAAGGTACGAATCCTGGGCCCAACGTAACGAATTGAAGGGTTTGGAATATCATTAAGAAGTGAAAAATGTACAGGATTTCAAATGTTTGCTTCTTTTCTTCATTGTATCGAGAAGGAAGTGACGCCAATGGATTCCTTATGTTTTTCCGATGAAACTGACATCAAGAACGACGTAATTCGGAAAATAATGAAGGAAATTTTGTTAATAATAGTCGGATTTACACGACATTTTGCATGATCTTCATCGGAAAACTCCAAGGAATCCATCGGCGACACTTCCATATCCATACGATAAAGAATAAAGAATTAGTTTATTTCCTAATCAGATAATTCTGGAGCTACGCCCGTCACCCCGTGGCGAGGACAACACCTCGCAGTGCCCATCGAATTTTATGGCTTTTTCCGGAAAAAGGTACGAATCCTGGGCCCAACGTAACGAATTGAGGTCGACCCACCGCAGTTGAGGGTGAAAATGTGAAATATTAATTTCAGCGTAGTAAGAAATGCTTCATTCTTTAATGCATCGATATGAAAGTGGCACCAATGGATTCCTTATGTTTTTCCGATGAAGATCGTACCAAATTTCACGCAAATCGGCTATTATTAACGAAATTAGCTTGAGGTTATGGAAATGGATTGTTCATTTCCTTCATTATTTTCCGAATTGCGTCGTTCTTGGTGTCAGTTTCATCAGAAAAACATAAGGAATCCATTCGCCTCGTTTTCGCAAAGATGTGATGAGAAATGCGCAAGTCGGAGATTTCTCACTTCTTAATAGGCACTCCAACCCCTTCGAGGGTCGAAAGCCTTAAGGTGGAATCAGACGGCGCGTGAATCGGCGAGCTTGCTCGGCTCGGCAAGTCGGTTTGGCGAGCCGAGCCATGACCGATCAGGCACCGCGTGGATCGGCGAGTCACGCGCAAAGATCGCCGATTCACGCGCCGTCTGATTCCACCTTTACGAATACAATAATGTATGCCCATGCATGAAACAATACCCCTCAAGAGTCAGATATAGCGATACCCTGAATTCAGAGAGTACAAGGTTTCCGTTTTTACCTATTTTATATTTTTCTCATTATTGTGTGAAGAATAGAAAATCTTTTTTTAACATAATTTTGAAACACACATTGGAAACACCGTTCCTCGAACAGGGTGGACCTTCCCTCTGTGAATTCGTCGGGGTAAGAGGACCCCCCTCCCTCCTGATGAAATAGAGGTGGAAAATGCCACATCTGGTTACCAAAAACTAACCGGACTGATCGGCCGGGTTGTCTCGTCAGGGCCACGGTTTATGGGAGGATTGTCCGCGCGTCGGCGGTAGGCAATGGTACATAGTACGGGTCCGAAGTCATCGTACCCACTACCCACCGACAGAGCAATATACGGATTAACTCAGACTGGACAATGTCGCCACGTTTTTTATTGGCCTTTAGAAATTTGGCAAACAGATGTTGTCGAAACATTCTTGGAGAAATAATAAATTATCGATCGTAAAGAGCGAATGAATTTTCGCCTGGCTCTGAGTCGGCTTTTCTCCCGACGCACGCGAGAAAGATGCCACAAATATAGGAATTAAAAAGTATTATCCACCGTCAACACGCTTCGTGGAGAGACACAGTAAGAAAAGGAGTACACCGTTGAGTGCGAGCGTGTATCGCGCCTCAAGCAAGAGACGCCGTCTCTTCCTCTCGTGACGCCTGCCCGAGCGGTCGTAGAACAAGTCTATCTTATATTACAATAAAGTATCAAGTTCGTACACAGTCGAAACAGTTTCACTTTGCGAACAACCATTTTCAATTCGTCGGCCCTTTCGTTAATTTGAAAGGCGACACCCTAAGAGCGACCGACGCTCTACAGTCGGTGTGGATAAGTCACAATTTTCCGCTATTGTGCGAACTGATGTTGTCGGGTTCGCATGGAACGCAACCACGTCTACTTGGTAGTTGCTTCAAAAAGCTTATTAACATTTTTTATGTAACAACATACCGATTTCATGTACCCGCATTTAATTGATACAAAAAAGGCAAAACTGGATATTTAACACTTTCATTGTTCAGCCCATGCGTCGTGCGTGCAAAGGTAAAAATAAGTACTGTGCAGAGGATGGTTATAACATGCAAATAAAAAACTATTATGACCAAAGAAAAAATTTATAACACCCACTATTTCCTAGCTGGAACCCAACCGGCCATCCGAGCATAGAAGGAAGTACGAAATAAAAGACTATTGAAGTTGAAAATTGAGTCATATTCTCCTACTTCCCCTTAGTACAGGTACAGGCTGATTCTGGTGCAACGCCCACCAAAGGATGCGGCCTGTTGCCCCGTGGCGAGGACAACCCCACGCAGTGCCGCACCGAATTTTTAAGGTGGAATCAGACGGCGCGTGAATCGGCGATCTTTGCGCGTGACTCGCCGATCCACGCGGCGCCTGATCGGTCATGGCTCGGCTCGCCAAACCGACTTGCCGAGCCGAGCAAGCTCGCCGATTCACGCGCCGTCTGATTCCACCTTAAGGCTTTCGACCCTCGAAGGGGTTGGAGTGCCTATTAAGAAGTGAGAAATCTCCGACTTGCGCATTTCTCATCACATCTTTGCGAAAACGAGGCGAATGGATTCCTTATGTTTTTCTGATGAAACTGACACCAAGAACGACGCAATTCGGAAAATAATGAAGGAAATGAACAATCCATTTCCATAACCTCAAGCTAATTTCGTTAATAATAGCCGATTTGCGTGAAATTTGGTACGATCTTCATCGGAAAAACATAAGGAATCCATTGGTGCCACTTTCATATCGATGCATTAAAGAATGAAGCATTTCATACTACGCTGAAATTAATATTTCACATTTTCACCCTCAACTGCGGTGGGTCGACCTCAATTCGTTACGTTGGGCCCAGGACTCGTACCTTCTTCCGGAAAAAGCCATAAAATTCGATGGGCACTGCGAGGTGTTGTCCTCGCCACGGGGTGACGGGCGTAGCTCCAGAATTATCTGATTAGGAAATAAACTAATTCTTTATTCTTTATCGTATGGATATGGAAGTGTCGCCGATGGATTCCTTGGAGTTTTCCGATGAAGATCATGCAAAATGTCGTGTAAATCCGACTATTATTAACAAAATTTCCTTCATTATTTTCCGAATTACGTCGTTCTTGATGTCAGTTTCATCGGAAAAACATAAGGAATCCATTGGCGTCACTTCCTTCTCGATACAATGAAGAAAAGAAGCAAACATTTGAAATCCTGTACATTTTTCACTTCTTAATGATATTCCAAACCCTTCAATTCGTTACGTTGGGCCCAGGATTCGTACCTTTTTCCGGAAAAAGCCATAAAATTCGATGGGCACTGCGAGGTGTTGTCCTCGCCACGGGGTGACGGGCGTAGCTCCAGAATTATCTGTTTAAGACATAAACTAATTCTTTATTCTTTATCGTATGGCTATGGGAGTGTCGCCGATGGATTCCTTGGAGTTTTCCGATGAAAATCATTACAAATGTCGTGTAAATCGGACAACTTTTGCATAGGGAATACAAACAGCTTGTGTCAAAGTAATCCGATTTGCGTGATATTTGGTATGATTTTCATCAGAAAAGCATAAGGAATCCATTGGCGTCACTTCCCTTTCGACACGATGAAGAAACGAATTTCTTAATACGCTGTAATGGATATTTCACCCTCGACTGCGGGGGCTGGACCCCAAATTCGTTACGTTCGGCCCAGGATTCGTACCTTTTTCCGAAAAAAGCCATAAAAATCGGGCGAGGCACTGCGAAGGGCTGTCCTCGTCACGGGGTACCAGGCCGCATCTCCTTGACGGGCGTTGCTCCAGAATTGTTACCCTGTATCAATTGTGCAGTGTGTGACACCCGACTACCCTCCGCGTAATCGGTCTGCGCGAAGTGGGGCGCAAGTTCGATCATTATCAGTACTCCTGCCCGAGAGGAATACGATTTACTTTAATTATAGTACATGTGTGTTTTGTAATAAAGTGTTTCTATCGTCTCCTGAATTGAATAACTGGCATCCAGACATCTACGCTCCTACAATCCACCGGCAATACTCCTCGTGGGGAGACACAGGAAGAAAGGGGGTAGCCCGCTGTCGACGCGTGGTCCTCTCGAGTATAAACACGAGTTTCAATATCAAAACCTAAAGCATGCGTTGACGTATTCCGCGCGAGAGTAGGTGGGCATTCGGGAGGGGATATTGCCGTGAAGAGGGCCTCTTCAAGAGAGCAGCCGTTTCTTAGGGATGCAAATCCGATTGGTTCTAATACAATCTGCTCCCAGTGGTTGAAATTTAGTCTAGCAACTTTCACACCCCCTAACCTAACCAATCGAACTTGCATCCCTCCCAAAATACCGGCCATCCGAGCGTAGAAGCAAGTACGAAATAAAAGTAAGGCCAGATCCACACTATCGGTCCGGTCTCGATCAAAATCACATCCGTGAGCGTCCGCACTATCAATCCGGGCGAGTGTGGACGCTCAGGGATGTGAATTTGATCGAGACCGAACCGTGACCGGACCGATAGTGTGGATCGGGCCTAACGGTGCGCTTCTCGATACCGCCTAAGTAGCATTTCTGACGAAAAAGAATTGTCCAGCCTTGGGGCCTGCGTAGACCTTTGGCAGGTAGGTATCTATTTCAACAGGCACTGCCACCCGTGGCGTCAGCAAAACCGACCCCGGTCCTTGCTATTCCAGAGGTTTTTTTCAAGTGAAAATCAGCAAATTTGCAAGCGCAATATCTAAAAAACCAGTGGAAATCAAGTGTATACATTAAAGCTTATTGAATTCGTCTTGGAACGCACTATCAACTCAGGACTTCAGAAAAGTTAGTGCCATTTGAAGAACCGAACTTGACCATCGTATCTTTTAAAATAATAATCGGAAAAAAAATCCGTCGCGGCTAATCTAGCAGCCACATCGTACCATTAATTTACATATTTTTTTAATTTTTTATCTCCAATACTTTAGGAGATATTCAGCTGTCCAGTCTTCCCGCGGACACCCTGTATAAATAAAAAGTAATACTGGGCCGAACCCATGGTTCAACGTTTACCGATAGAAAGTATCGAGGCAATTTTGAGGTACATGTAACTTGCAACGACAAAGTTTTTCCTTAACATACAAGGATGATTTTCACATTTTTTCAGTCTGATTAATAAATAATTGCAGAATATATGGCGTTATATACAGGATGTTCCTCTACCTATGGTCAATACTCTACGGGGTGATCATACATGCAAAAATAAGACGAAAATCAAGAGTGACGAAATTGCGGTAAAGGCTTCGTTTTCGAGAAAATTGACATTGAATTTCATCTAAATCCGCGTGCATCGTTGGCGCTTGAGGGGCACGCGGAGGTTAGCGGAACGCGTCAGCTGCTCGTAAGATGTTCCGCTCACCTCCCCGTGCCCCTCAAGCGCCTACGATGCACGCGGATTTAGGTGAAATTCAATGTTAATTTTCTCGAAAACGAAGCCTTTACCGCAATTTCGTCACTCTTGATTTTCGTCTTATTTTTGCCTGTATGATCACCCCGTAGAGTATTGACCATAGGTAGAGGAACACCCTGCATATGCAAATAATTTGCAACATAGATTCACATCTGCATCTTTTCTTCTATCATTCTTCTGTCTCCTGTCTGTCTGCTCCTGTGAACTCAGAAATGTGTCTAAAAAATAAAAGGGTGAATTAAGTTTATTATTTCCTTCGTCACATTTTTGGTAAAGTTACGCCGGCGTGAATCGACTCGCGTGATCGTATGATCCGCGAGTACAAGTGCCATTGCTGGCACTTGTGACCACTGACAGAGTCAGTGGTACCGCGCTTTGCAGTGCGGTGCGACGTCGGACCGATACAATAGTTTCACTATTTTCGGAGGGAGACCTCTTTCGCTTTTTTAAAATTTTCCCTTTTTCTTTCGCTCTTTCTGCTATTATAAATTGAGGCTCCCGAATAGGCATACACCTATTGTGCCGACTATCTATTAATTCGGGTAGCATGCATTCTAAATAAAATTGTACCAGTTTTGGCTCCATTTCTCTTTTCCAAAACGCATCATCTCTCTCTACTTTTATAGATTTCAGACCCTCCGGGGTCCAAATGCAAAATATACAGTACTTTCGGTCAGTAATATGTAACTGGCCTTGTACTTGATAAAAATAGTGATGCGTTTTGTTCATTGAAATACCTGTTTTACGTGTGAACATGCGTCGGACAGCGGGAATTTTTTCCATAGCTTCTTCCGGCGTAAAGTTCTCCGCTGATTTGGGGCATTTGATTTCCACAATACCCTCTTGACCGATGATTCCATCCGGTGAAGCTCCTAAGAAGGGGATGCTGCTGTCGATGAAAATTCCACATTCTTCAATATCTGTGTATTGCTTCTTCAATTCTTCGCGAGCAATTTTCTCGCATTCTTTCCCGTATTCCACCGCGGGTGCACTAATTATCCTCGGATACAGAAATGACTTCACTGCATTTGCGCAAAGCGTGTCAGGTCGGCGACGGCACACTTGTCCAAAATTGGATGCTGTCAACAATTTGGACCTATACTGCAACCATCTGCGGTTCTTCGCTTGTCCGATGGTTTCGTCTTCAATAGCATCTCTTTTGCCTTGCCACTCACTGAGCATTTGCATATGCTTCTCCCGCCCCAGTTCATACATTTCGGATGGCATGTCTGGTTTCTGTGCATTTTGCCCATAATCAGAATCTTTCTGCGAGGGCAATTGCTTGCGTAGATATCGCGCAGCCTTCATTTCCTTCTGTTTTGCAGCTCTCTTTTCCTTTTCTTTTTTCTTCTTTTCTTCCACTTGGCGCACAACCTCGGGTGTCTTCTTCTTCATTACTGCATTCAATCGCGAGTGCACTTCGTTAGTGTTGTACTCCACGACAGCAGCAGCACATCTCCCTGTATATGATCCTCTTTCGGCGAAATTTAATCTTTTTCCGCCAATGTACTTGGCAATTATTGCGTTTAAACTTTCCACAGCGTTATTATTCGTGTGATACAGTAAGCTCTCCGCATGAGCTAACAGTGGACGAAGTATTTCGTTTACGTCCTGGTACACTCCAATATTCATCAGTTCTGCAACGATGTTTCTTTCATTCTCTTTATTCTTTCCATTGCAGAAATATTCCAGTTGTGCGCACTCTTTGTGTTCACCAAACACGTGGCTCGGAATATTCTGTATGTCGCCATACAAATTCTTTGTTTTCTCGTCGATTGATACATTCTGATTGTATCTAAACTTTGCGGCTTTTACGATGTCCATGCGCATCCGGCGAATGCAACTTTCCACAGTTTGTCTCAATGGTCCAGGTGTGGTCTTCTTTACAATCGCTTTCATTTTTGTGCAAAAGTTTCGCAACAAATGATTCGTGCATTCAATCTTTTTTACACGAATCTGCCTCTTATATGGATCCGCATCAATAATCTTCTTATATACGCTACTGTCCCCATCAGCAATCAGAGTTGAATAAACGAGCCCACGTTTTTCTACGCTAGTGTTGAAACCTTCCACTATAGCATCGCTTTCCATAGCAGTCGATGCTCGACATGTACTCCAGTTTTTGAAGCATGCGTGCTTTTGGGGTTCTTTCTTGTTTTTCGCAGCAATCCGACAAATTCTGCAAACTTTGTTTCGAGCGCCGTAGAATAAAACTTTTTTGGTGTGATAGCCAACTATCACGCCGACTCCAGACGCAGAATCGTAACATCCACTGCGGTAGGATCTCTTCATCCAGCTTCCGTCGGCCACAACGGAGATGTGAGGGATCCCTGATCCGGGAAGAACGTCGCCTCTTTCAATCGCCAAACGTTTTTCTTCTTCAGCCGCTGCTAACATCTCTTCTTCTGCAGCGGCAATCGCAGACTTGACGAATTCATCTTGATTCTTCACAAAGTTTCTCTTCGACATACAACGTATGTTCACTCCTGCAAAAGTGTGTTCCAACTGGGCATAACTGCCTCCACATAAAATTGTTGCACTAACGGCGCCTTGATTACTATCCACTTCTTCGGCTTCGTCCGATTGATTGTGGATTTCAGCTTTGTAATGGCATAAAGTGCACATTACGCTGAAGACACTCTTGAAGTCACACCGTTTCACACCAGTTATTCGTAGGTGTTCAATGCTACAGTCTTCCCTATCTTTTGCATGCTTTTCTATTTTCTGCAATTGAGCAAGCACATTTGGGAAATTCATTATATCGTTGCCATTTAGGAGACGCGATTGCTCTTGCGGCTCGTTCTTCGCAACTTTTTCTATAACGAAGTTTTCTTCTGCGTTACTTTCTATATTAAAGTCTTCAAGCGCCTCATCAGTTTCTCCCGAACTGGCCGTATCAGTATCTTCATCAGATGGCAAGTACATTATCTGTTGATGCGTATGTTTTCGTCCATCGGATGTTGATGGTTCCTCTACTATACGCTGCTCGGCCACATCTTCTGGATGTTGTCCTACGGCAATGTCGTCTGCCGTTTTTGCGCTGTCTTGATTCTTCTGAAGGGCTAAACACCTTCTCTTTTGGCGATGTACTTTCCGTTTCGACAATCTCTTTGCGTACGAACGTAAATGTCGCGAGCGAAACTGAGAATTATTGTCTTCTGGCACGTCCCGCATAGTCACATTACGGGTGTCGCTCATTTTGCACTAAACCAACAAACACAAACACAAACACAATACAACACAACGTAACACAACTCAAAATCCTTGTGCCCGTTGCAAAAAAACGTAAACGCGAACCGTGAACGTAAATCGTGAATCCGAAGATTCGTCTGTGGTGCGCTCGGAAACAAATGACGGTCTACAAACCAGGCAACCGCGCAAACAGTCCGTTGCGTAGAGAGTCATTCCGTTGAAAGATCTTGCAGAAGGTGCACGTGAGAAAATGGACAACATGAATAACGTAAGTATTTTATTGTATACTGTTATACAGAGTGATTCTCTGGCTAGAGTCTTCGAAGGCGATGCCGCCACTAAGTCGCGTGTCGCTGAGTTTCGTGGATTTCGACGCTCGAGACGAGATTAACTACGGCATGTTAAAAAATTCTTAATTCTTCAACGAATCGATATGGCGGTGATACTAATGAATTCCTGGCGTTCTGCCGATTAAAATCATGCCAAATGTCATGTAAATCGAACTATTTTTAACGAAGTAAGCTTGGGGCCATTTTCATCGGCACGACATCGATTGACGCCATTTTCGCAAAGATCTGTTGAGAAATGCAGAACGTGGAATTCGGCACTTCCACGAAACTCAGCGAGGCGCGGCTTATTGGCGGCATTGTCTTTGAGGACTCTAGCGAGAGAATTACCCTACATGTTCATATCGACGCGCGTTACGAAAAGTAGCACGTTTCATGTTTTCTACATGCAGTTATCCGTAAGAAAAAAATGAAACGTGTTACTCTTCGCAACGCGCGTCGATATACTCTTACTATTTGTCATAAAAATAATACATTCTTTATTTCATTTCCAGATGAAAGAAGCACTAAACGAAGCGGGGCGAGGAGGGGATAGAAAAGAGGAACAGGAGGTGTCCCAGAAGGGAAAGGTGTCCCAGGAGGGCAAGGTGTCCCAGGGAAAGGGGGAAAGGGCGGAGGACCCGGCCAAGATGAGGGCGGAATTAAACAAAGTAATTATGTGGAATGTGGATTATGTGACCGTGAAAGCATATGTGTGATTCAGAGTTGGGCAAAATGTAATCTAATTACAATTAAAATGTAATTGCGTAATTGATTACACATTTTCTGTAATCGTTAATTTAGGTAGTGGACAAAATATTTTGTGGAATTGATTACACATTTTCTGTAATCGTTAATTTAGGTAGTTGACAAAATATTTTGTGTACTTGTGGAATTGATTACACATTTTCTGTAATCGTTAATTTATGTAGTTGACAAAATATTTTGTGTACTTGTGGAATTGATTACACATTTTCTGTAATCGTTAATTTAGGTAGTTGACAAAATATTTTGTGTACTTGTGGAATTGATTACACATTATTTTCAACACATAATATTTTGTCAACTACCTAAATTAACGATTACAGAAAATAATGTGTAATCAATTACCCAATTACATTTTAATCGTAATTTGTAATTTGTAATTTGTAATTAGATTACATTTTGCCCAACTCTGTTGTGAATATTATTTCGTTTGTGTCCGATATTTTTTATGTTATGTAATTTTATGAAAATGTAATTTTTATGTTATCTACTGTTCCAGATTAAAAAGGCACTGAAGCGCCTTACACATAAAATTGAAATATTTGGTGAATTTTAACAAAAAAAAATCGCTTTTTCGCAACTACTTTTTCAAATATCTACAAATTTCAACGTATTAAAATTTACATTTCTAGAAAAAGACTATTAGAGTATGATTGTATGAGTATTACGAATGTACAATTATCACTCAAAAGTTAAAAGATTAAAACATACGAAAATGTTAACTCAAAAATGACACTGGGGTGCAATGAACCCCATGTGTCCAATTAGTGATTACAAGAAGGTGTGACCACGGAGACTTAAAATATTGCACAATCTTACTGCCTTTTTTTTACCACGTGTTTGAAATCGTCAATTGTATCCAACCTTCTTTCTGACACATTGTACATTATGCGCAGCATAAGAAATGCTGTATCGCACAGTATCTAACAGATTTACAGCCATACTTATAATATTAGATGCATTGTCATGGACCATAGCCTTCACTCTACTGCTGACATTCCAATCTTTATTAATTACCTTAAACATGATGGCTAAATTCTCCACCGAATGACGATCTTCCATGAACTATGTGCAAAGTGTATAATTTTTTTCCCCCGATACCTGGAGTACGCGCCCTCGGAGAAGACAGGAATTGTATGTAAAACAATGAAATGAAATATTTGTAAATATGATTTGTAAGAATGAGTTTTGTTGATCAAACAAATGTACCGTTATGTCAGTGATGAGCAAACCGCGGCCCGCCAGCCGCTGGCCTGCGGCCCGCCTGAACATTTACGTATATCTTTTGAACTGTAAAGGATATCGGAATGAATTTTGCACTTTAGACCAAAGGTTGCTCACCACTGCGTTATATAATTCAAAGCATGTATTTAGAAATGAAACATAAAAAATTGAAATCCAACATTTCAAACAAATAAACGTGTTGTTTTACTTATTTCTGAAATAAATGTTTTCATCTTAAGTCTCATAAAAGTTGGCGTCCCCCTTCACGGGAAGCCGGTAAACAGATCCCCGACAAACTCCGATTAACGATGCGAACGAAAACCCAGAACGAGTGCATTTTCCTAGGATTTTCCGAGTTCTGCTTTGCATCGACTGACGGAGTTGGTTGGGATTAGATAAGACTGACTCCTCTACTCTTAAGCTAATAGGGGCAGGCACTGTAATAGGGCAAACTACCCCATTGTAAGTGCAAAGAACGTCGACAGTTCGCAATTTTCACATTCTGATCAAAAGACATTTTATGTATCATAGTCATAATTTCATAATCATAACGCGCAGACAATATCACATTTAATTGCTTGAAGTTTATTCCGTTCATTAGTGATGTTAGCCGAAAATGATCGATAGTCGAAAGAGTTTATAGGCTGTCAAATCGGAATTCTCAACTAACTCATTTACTCGAGTATCTCATGCATACCCGGGTAGCCGGGTAATTTCTGTCTACCCGAGTAGCCGGGTAATTTTTGTCTACCCGAGTATTTCACGGGTACCCGGGTACCCGCCGGGTAGTAACAGCTCTAATCAGTACTCTAAAAAACAAATTAGAAATATATTTACCATTTACTGATACAGCTAAACATCTAAAAAAATGTTTAATTGAACAATTTAAGAAACGTTTCGAAAACATTGAAAAAATAAGTCTCCTAGCTGTGGCAACGCTTCTGGATCCGAGATTTAAAAAAATTCATTTTCGTGATAGAATTGCGTGCAGTCGTGCTATTGATAAAATATCGAAACTTCTTTCAAATGAAGTTCTATTACAGAAAAAAATCGGCACCATATTTGGAAGTTGAAAAATCTATAGATAAAAATCAGAATTTTTTGACATATCACAATAATTTAGTTTTACAAAATAACTTATTGAAAGAGTCTCACAACGAAGGAGCTCTAGCTGATGACCTGGCGCATTTTTTAAACCAGCCAAATCTCAAAATGGATGAAAACCCAATTAAATATTGGAATACCAATTCACTTTCGTCTGTATCAAAGATAGCGAAATACTATTTATCAGTAGTTGCTACATCCGTCCCATCAGAGCGATTGTTTTCAAAAGCGGGAAGAATTATTACTCACGACAGAAGTCGCCTTAAAAGCGCACACCTACAACAACTTCTATTCTTATCTTCTCTACCAAAGGAAGATTGGCTATTTAATAATTGATATCAAATAGTCCTGTATTTATGTATAGTTTATATTTTATAATTAAAAAAAATGATTTTCTTACCGATTTTTTGTTTTTATTATCAATACCGTAGCGATACGCATTAATATCGATACTTTCTGTCCGATATATAGTATGTATAGATACTAAAGAAATCAATACGTATCGATACAAAGTATCGATACTTTTGACTGTGTCGGACATCCCTAATTAAATAGGTTTTCCGTTTTACCCTACGAAAAGTGTTCCGTTTTGCCCCACATGCAGTCATTTGGTAAACATTTAATATTTACACTTCAGCGTGAGGTAAAGTTATTGCAGGTATCGATATTCTCGTATAGGTATCAAGTAGGTATCGATATTTTTGTGTAGGTATCAAACTGGTATCGATACATTCTGATATGTAAGTATCAAAGAAGCATCGATTCCTTTTGATGCCTTTGACTTTGATATGTATCAATACCAGATTGAAATTAGTAGAAGGGTATCGATATGTATCGATACGGTATCAGTCCCATCACTAATGTTAATTAACCCGTTAACCCGAAAATATAAACGTCCGTTATCGGAAAGTGGTGGCACTCGAGAGTGACGGTACACAATTTGCCCGGCTCTCTTATAGGCATGACTGCTGTATTCCACCTGCGAGAAGCGCTCGGCCCGATTCGCCGCCTGGCGATCGCGGCGCGTAGTATCCATCGCAGCCGGCCAAGTCATGACTACTTTATGTACATAATAATAAATTACACAGATTAATTATATTTTACGTGATTAAACATAGCCTATGTCCGTGCTTGTTGTTCAAGGATGCTGTAGTTAAAATTTCGTGATGATTGGGTCAGTACTTTTTCAGATTTTTATGTACATACAAACAAACGCTGTAGCTTTATTATAATAGTAAGATAGTAAGATAGTAAGATAGTAAGAAAGTAAGATAAGATAGTAAGATAGTAAGATAGTAAGATAGTAAGATAGTAAGATAAGAGCGTTTATTCAATTTGAAGCACGAGAATATGCCATGCACCGTTAATGCGATAGCGGTTGGTTAACATTATAATGCGTTGGACATTAAGGGGGCCGTCTCATTTTTGTTATGGTCCGAATCGATCGAAGCGTCCCCAGTAAACAAACGGACCCTAATGAAACTACTGCGGTCGATAAAAAGAACTTGTACAGAGATGACATCACCAGGTACTCTGGGTAGACGAACTTTTGACGCATAGTTGACACATCGTCTGTTCTCTCTGTCTCTGCCGCGCTGTTGCCACAGAGTTCTCTCTTTCTATCGAGAAGTCTTGAAGCAATACGGCACGAGAGCTACGTCCAGCGTCAGAGCCTCGCTGAACGTAGCAATAATGAAAGATAGAGAGTTCCGGGAGTGTAAAAAGGAAAGATGGAAATATACCAAACCTGACACAATTTGAACTATCATTATTAACGATATTACACATAAAATTTATTTGCAGAATTGAAAGCCCGTTTCGTTCAAAGTAGTCCGATTTAAATTATTTTCTGTCAATTTAATCGGCAGAATCACTTTCATATTGATACGATGAAAAATAAATAAATCTTCTGTTCTCTCTTTCTATCGAGAAGTCTTGAAGGATCACGGCACGAGAGCTGCGTCTAGCGTCCGAGCCTCGCTGAACGTAAAAGTGGATAGCAATAATGAAAGATAGAGAGGTTCGGGAGCGAGGTTAGGAAACATGTCGATGAAACAATACTAATTTGCGTATCCATATCTTTTTATTTATACGTAGAATGCTTAGAGCATATATACATGCAGGTCTCATTGAAAGCTTGAAACTGTCGCCAACATGGTGCGAGAGAGAAAGCAGCGTGCGAACTGGTGCGAGAGAGTGAAGTATATATTCTTTCGCTCGCACGATGTCTTTCTCTCTCTCGCACGATGTTGGTCAGCAATTGGATCCACAGGAGACAACAGGCCATGAGACCTCCATGTATATGTATATGCTCTAAGGTAGAAGGATGTAATATCTTGTATAATCAATGTGCAATTTCAAAGCATACAATATGAAGACATCACCGAAGTGTAACACGCCGATCGTAATGAAATTTATGAATGTAATTCTTCGAAAAACATATGGTACTTTTTTTTTATAAAGCTATACATCAAATTATATTTTTTATCAATAAGAATTATCTGTTGTTTAAATACAAATTTAATAACGTAATCATTTTTTAATCGATTTTATTTAGCTTTGATCCTCTGTTCTTGTATGTTTGTTTGTCTGGTTCAAATCTGGCAACACAAATTTAACCCACTTCGAACTATCCAATTGTCTTGAAACTTTGCAGGCGTGCGTAGTTTGGATTTCAATACATTGGCGGTCTTCCTACAATTTCGCCAGATCGCTCATAATGAAATGTGGATGCAGTGTGGATCTGTAACACATTATGTAATGGAAATACTTAATTGTTGTTGTATAAGCGTACAAAATTTTACCGTAGAGATATAAAGTGTCAAACATTACCTGAAATATGGTACTTATTATTCCATTTAGCACTCCATTTGCCCTGGCATTACTGTCCCATGCACCATGTTCGCAGTAATTTTGTAAAATGTCCGCCTGTAAGAAATGATCGCATATATTTCGGTAAGTTTGGTATAAAAGTAAAAGTTTGTTTCAATAATTCGTCGAACATCATGCATACCTGCGACGCCCGTATGTATCAGCCTGGCGCACTTTGACCGAACAGGACTCGGCACCCTTTTACAGGGTGTTCCCCTACCTATGGTCAATACTCTAGGGTGTGATTATACAGGAAAAAATAAGACGAAAATCAAGAGTGACGAAATTGCGATAAACGCTTTGTTTTGGAGAAAATTGACTTTGAATTTCACCTAAATCCGCGTGCATCGTCGACGGTTGAGGGGCACGCGGAGGTGAGCGGAACATCCTACGAGCAGCTGACGCGTTCCGCACACCTCCGCGTGCCCCTCAAGCGCCAACGATGCACGCGGATTTAGGTGAAATTCAAAGCCATTTTTCTCGAAAACGAAGCCTTTACCGCAATTTCGTCACTCTTGATTTTCGTCTTATTTTTGCCTGTATAATCACCCCCTAGAGTATTGACCATAGGTAGAGAAACACCATAAAAAACTTTCAAAAAGTAAAAAAATTACGCCAAGTACATGAATTATCTTTGTAAAAAGAAGTGAGATCCCCATAAAAAACATTCAAAAAGTAAAAAAATTACGCCAAGTACATGAAACAAATAAATCACAAAAAATAAAAGATAATAATATAAATCACAAAAAAATAGAAGAAAATATATAATATCACAAAAATAGAAGATAATAATATAAATCCCCCCAAAAATAGAAGAAAATATACAATATAAAAAAAGATGTGAAATCAAAATGAGCTGCAAGTACATAAAGGTGCTTTCCAACTGCCCTCAAGATGACATAACTACATAGACACAGCTAAAATGCTGTGTGCATACCAGGGAACCGAACCCTAACCCGTACCCGGTTCGGTACGCCGTAGCGGCGACTAATCCGCCTAACCGGGTAACAGAATTCGTCTGTAACCCGAGTAACCGGGTTAACCGGGTTAATGCGGTTACAGTAATACGGTGAAAACTATAGTTGAGGCAGTGAGAGCAACAGTCCATACTAACCCACATTTTTTTCGAAATTGAGTTAGTAGCAATAACGTATTCCAATAGGCTCTACTAATCATCTAAAATAGGGGGAAATTTTTTTTTTAATGTGGGTTGGCCTGTTGCTCTCACTGCCTCAGTTGTAACCATGTTTCCAAATAGTAATGAATTTTATTTGAATATCGGACACTCCTTGGTAGGGTGATAAATGCACGTGAAAGTAATAAATATGCGAGACCAAGGATTAACTTGGCCGCGCCGAATTCGCGAGCGTCTGCGGACGGTGCGGGTTTACGACCCTGTTGTTCGGTGCTTTCGTACAGGGTGATTCTGAAGCTACGCCCGACAATGGATGCGGCCTGGTACCCCGTAGCGAGGACAAACCCCCGCAGTGCCTTACCGAATTTTCTGGCTTTCGACCCTCGAAGGGGTTGGAGTGCCTATTAAGAAGTGAGGCATCTTCGACTTCCGCATTTCTGATCAGATCTTTGCGAAAACGACGCCAATTGATTCCTTATGTTTCGCCGATTAAACTGACACCAAGAACGACGTAATTCGGAAAATAATTAAGGAAATTCCATGCAAAATTCATTCCCATAATCTGAAGCTAATTTCGTTAATAATAGACCGATTTACATGAAATTTGGTATGATTTTCATCGGAAAAGCATAAGGAATCCATCGGTATCACTTCCATATCGATACGATAAAGAATAAAGAATTTCTTACTACGCTGAAATGGATATTTCACATTTTCACTCCTTGCCTGCGGGGCGCCGACCTCAATTCGCTACGGTGGGCCGAGGATTCATATCCAATTCAGAAAAAAAAATTGTTTATTCTTTATCGTATCGATATGGAAGTGATGTCGATGGATTCCTTGTGTTTTCCCGATGATAATCATACCAAATGTCATGTAAATTGGACTATTATTAACGAAATTAGCTTCAGATTATGGAAATGAATTTTGCATGGAATTTCCTTAATTATTTTCCGAATTACGTCGTTCTTGGTGTCAGTTTCATCGGCGAAACATAAGGAATCATTTAGCGTCGTTTTCGCAAAGATCTGATCAGAAATGCGGAAGTCGAAGATTTCTCACTTCTTAATAGGCACTTCAACCCCTTCGAGGGTCGAAAGCCATAAAATTCGGCGAGGCACTGCGGGGGCTTGTCCTCGCTACGGGGTACCAGGCCGCATCCATTGTCGGGCGTAGCTTCAGAATCACCCTGCATTGCCTGTACATTCACATATCACTGACTTGCCTTAAGTGACTGTCTTATTTCACTAGTAACCGGCCCGTAGCGGGTTAACCCGGTTACTTCGGTTTCTTCTAGAATTTAAGAACCGTTCCCTCGCGGTTAGTATGGGTTACAGAAACCTTCCTTGGTTAACCAGGTAAGGGTAAGGGTTACTAGGTGGTTCGGATCCGTGGTGCATACATTCCATTACTCATATCGCGGACATTTTAATTAACCCATCAAAAAGAATCCCAATTAAAAACATTGTCGTAAATGAATTTGTTTGGGATTGGCCCAAACGGCCACAGGCCAAGTCGGCGCGGCTTCGCTTCCGAAGCCGCGCGCTCTTTAAAGCGACCAACGCGACCAGATCGCGGTACGCGCGATCGCAGTGATGAGATCGGTCGGGCCATCTGTTGACGCGCACCTCAGCTAATTAGGCAGCTGTCCCGCTTCATCGCGTAACAGGCTTTGTTGCGCCTGGGACGTCTTCGTCCAACTTGAGACGACCAGCTGTTGGGTGGGGTGCCGACGTCACAGAGTTCGGCGAAACGGCCGGTCCGTCACCGCGATCGCTCTCTTTCTTCTGCGAATCGTTCCCGCGACAAGTTACTAAGACTCTCGTACTCGAGTTCCGCTGGAACGTTCCAGTAAAATCTAGAACGACCTGTTCGGGCTAACCGCGGCTTTCGCGTACTCGTGTGCTATACTAAATAGGTACACTTTTCTGTGATTAGTTTCGTTAGAACAACGTGTAATATATTGTGTAACCGTCGTGTAAATATACAGTGCTTGTGACCTTTACGTTAAATCCTAACTACTTTACTTAAAGACTACCCTACACGCTAATCTACGTCTAAATCTAAATCTAATTCTCGAGCGTACGATCTTCAACGCGTCGAGTCCGCAACATTTGGTCCTTCGAGCCGGAGCCGGTAAAATCGCGAGAACGTTCGAGTGATCGGTTCCGGAATTTTCTACCGCGACCACGTGGTGACTGCGCTCGCTCTCGACCTACACGATGGCCGACAGGATCAACATCCCGAACCATCTCCCGCGTGTGGACTGTGCGAGGGTGCACACGACCTTCTCGTTCGTCTTGGCTGCCAGGAGAAGTCGCAAGAGGCGAGAAAGACGACGCTCCCGTCGCTGCAACGACGCCTATAAGGTTTAGACGGCACCCTGTGTGTCGGTGGGCGGCAGCAGCACTCGCTACTCTCCTTCAGCCGCTGCTCTGCTTCGATTCTCCAGTCATCCTGCAGGATGAATACCACTTCGCCACGCTCCAGGGTCAACGAGACGCGCCGACGAGGACTTTACGGAGGCGTCCAGATCCCGCGGTCCACGTTCCGCCAGCACTGCTGGACGCTGCGAGGGCTGACGATGGTGAAGGCTACCATCCACCGCTGTCCCACCTGCTTGCTTTGGAACAACAACTCGCTATCTCCATTCGTAGTTTATACTATCTTCGCGTGCTCGCGCCGACGCGTGTTGTGCTTGCAACTGTCAGTATCTTCTACGATCTTCGCGTGCTCGCGTCGATACACGTTGCACTTGCAACTACTTTCTCTACTACCTTCGCGTGCTCGCCCCGATACACGTTGCACTTGCAACTACTTTCTTTTACGTCTTCGCGTGCTCGCGGCGATACACGTTGCACTTGCAACTACTTTCTTTTACCGTCTTCGCGTGCTCGTGCCGATACACGTTGCACTTGCAACTACTTTCTCTACTACCTTCGTGTGCTCGCGCCGATACACGTTGCACTTGCAACTACTTTCTCTACTACCTTCGCGTGCTCGCGCCGATACACGTTGCACTTGCAACTACTTTCTCTACTACCTTCGCGTGCTCGCGCCGATACACGTTGCACTTACAACTACTTTCGCTACTATCTTCGCGTGCTCGCGCCGATACACGTTGCACTTGCAACTACTTTTGCTACTATCTTCGCGTGCTCGCGCCGATACACGTTGCACTTGCAACTAGCTTCTCTACTATCTTCGCGTGCTCGCGCCGATACACGTTGCACTTGCAACTACTTTCTTTTACGTCTTCGCGTGCTCGCGGCGATACACGTTGCACTTGCAACTACTTTCTTTTACCGTCTTCGCGTGCTCGCGCCGATACACGTTGCACTTGCAACTACTTTCTCTACCGTCTTCGCGTGCTCGCGCCGATACACGTTGCACTTGCAACTACTTTCTCTACTACCTTCGCGTGCTCGCGCCGATACACGTTGCACTTGCAACTACTTTCTCTACTACCTTCGCGTGCTCGCACCGATACACGTTGCACTTGCAACTACTTTCTTTTACGTCTTCGCGTGCTCGCGGCGATACACGTTGCACTTGCAACTACTTTCTTTTACCGTCTTCGCGTGCTCGCGCCGATACACGTTGCACTTGCAACTACTTTCTCTACTACCTTCGTGTGCTCGCGCCGATACACGTTGCACTTGCAACTACTTTCTCTACTACCTTCGCGTGCTCGCGCCGATACACGTTGCACTTGCAACTACTTTCTTTTACGTCTTCGCGTGCTCGCGGCGATACACGTTGCACTTGCAACTACTTTCTTTTACCGTCTTCGCGTGCTCGCGCCGATACACGTTGCACTTGCAACTACTTTCTCTACCGTCTTCGCGTGCTCGCGCCGATACACGTTGCACTTGCAACTACTTTCTCTACTACCTTCGCGTGCTCGCGCCGATACACGTTGCACTTGCAACTACTTTCTCTACTACCTTCGCGTGCTCGCGCCGATACACGTTGCAATTGCAACTACTTTCGCTACTATCTTCGCGTGCTCGCGCCGATACACGTTGCACTTGCAACTACTTTCGCTACTATCTTCGCGTGCTCGCGCCGATACACGTTGCACTTGCCTAGCTTCTCTACTATCTTCGCGAGCTCGCGCCGATACACGTTGCACTTGCAACTACTTTCTTTTACGTCTTCGCGTGCTCGCGGCGATACACGTTGCACTTGCAACTACTTTCTTTTACCGTCTTCGCGTGCTCGCGCCAATACACGTTGCACTTGCAACTACTTTCTCTACTACCTTCGCGTGCTCGCGCCGATACACGTTGCACTTGCTACTACTTTCGCTACTATCTTCGCGTGCTCGCGCCGATACACGTTGCACTTGCAACTAGCTTCTCTACTATCTTCGTGTGCTCGCGCCGATACACGTTGCACTTGCAACTACTTACTTTTACGTCTTCGTGTGCTCGCGCCGATACACGCTGCACTTGCAACTACTTTCTCTACTATCTTCGCGTGCTCGCGCCGACGCGTGTTGCACTCGCAACTGTCACTAACTTTCTACATTATGCACTGTACACTTTCCTGCGAAACTCGCAACTACGAGACGGAACAATCTCATCCATTCTCGACCGCCTCAATAACGTCATTCCGGCATCGTACAACGGTGAAGGACAAGATTCCGCCAATGGGCATATAACAATTTCGTCATACTGACGAAGGCGGGCGGAATGTTTGGGATTGGCCCAAACGGCCACAGGCCAAGTCGGCGCGGCTTCGCTTCCGAAGCCGCGGGCTCTTTAAAGCGATCAACGCGACCAGATCGCGGTACGCGCGATCGCGGTGATGAGATCGGTCGCGCCATCTGTTGACGCGCACCTCAGCTAATTAGGCAGCTGTCCCGCTTCATCGCGTAACAGGCCTTGTTGCGCCTGGGACGTCTTCGTCCAACTTGGGACGACCAGCTGTTGGGTGGGGTGCTGACGTCACAGAGTTCGGCGAAACGGCCGGTCCGTCACCGCGATCGCTCTCTTTCTTCTGCGAATCGTTCTCGCGACAAGTTACTAAGACTCTCGTACTCGAGTTCCGCTGGAACGTTCCAGTAAAATCTAGAACGACCTGTTCGGGCTAACCGCGGCTTTCGCGTACTCGTGTGCTATACTAAATAGGTACACTTTTCTGTGATTAGTTTCGTTAGAACAACATGTAATATATTGTGTAACCGTCGTGTAAATATACAGTGCTTGTGACCTTTACGTTAAATCCTAACTACTTTACTTAAAGACTACCCTATACACTAATCTACGTCTAAATCTAAATCTAATTCTCGAGCGTACGATCTTCAACGCGTCGAGTCCGCAACAAATTAATAGCTTTACAAAATTAATATACAAAATTGCGCCTATTATAACAATGGCTACTTATACAAAAAAATGTATTAAATAATATTAAGCAGATATATTTTAATACGAATAAATATTTTATTTTATTCAAAATACTTGGCGCTGCTCACCGAATTGGTGTTGCTAAACTGAATACATATGTATAAATTGCTTTAATCTTTTTCTTTCTTTCTTGTGCGTGCGTTCGTGAATGTGTGTATGTGTGCGTGTGCATATGCTACGTGATATTACAGTTAAATATATGTAGAATAAATCTGACTGCATTTGTAATATGTATATGTTTATGTATTTTAAATTGTAAGGGAGTTATTGTAAATTATTAATTAATACAAAGACAATTGATATTTTTTCGGTTTCGCAGCGCCAAGTATTTTGAATAAAAGAAAATATTTATTCGTATTAAAATATATCTGCTTAATATTATTTAATACATTTTTTTGTATAAGTAGCCATTGTTATAATAGGCGCAATTTTGTATATTAATTTTGTAAAGCTATTAATTAATTTACGACAATGTTTTTAATTGGGATTCTTTTTGATGGGTTAATTAAAATGTCCGCGATATGAGTAATGGAATGTATGCACACAGCATTTTAGCTGTGTCTATGTAGTTATGTCATCTTAAGGGCAGTTGGAAAGCACCTTTATGTACTTGCAGCTCATTTTGATTTCACATCTTTTTCTATATTGTATATTTTCTTCCATTTTTTGGGGGATTTATATTATTATCTTCTATTTTTTGTGATATTATATATTTTCTTCTATTTTTTTGTGATTTATGTGACGTCCCACTATTTTTCGCGCGGTTCTATTCCAATAATCCATTAATAAACCTCACAATCACTCCACCAAAGTCCATCAAACTCAACTCTTACCCCATCTCCTCAATCGCCAATCACCTTGATGTTGTACCTTAGCGGTCACCAACACAAGATGACCTATACAAAACTCCACCTCCATGATGTATCTTAGAGATCCCCATCACGAGATGATCGTTACAAAACTCCTTCGCCTATTCGCCAATGAGGCACCAATCCTTCCCTTTAAAATGAATTCAAACAAGTCCCTCATTATAAAAATCCTCTTAAATCGAGACCACGTCTCAATCCCCCCTTTACGACTCACAGAGTCTAAGCCACTCTAACCCTTTTCCTATAAAATACCCAAAACCACATTCGACGAGTTGAGTGTCTCCTTTCGCAGTCATAAGAACCCCAGAAATGTTACTGCGACGCAAATGTACAAACGTGATCAACACGTGATTATAATTACGACGCATTTGGCGTACGTGACATAAATACATCTATTAATAACCATACCGTTACAAAAACCCCCAAAATCTACTGCGTCTTGTTTCCGAAATCTGTCAAGGTCTTTACCGCGCGTACCCCCGCAGTACTCCTGAAAGATCCTATAAATACGAAGGATCGAGAGCCCAGAGCTCTCTTTTGTCAACAGACAGTTATCCTAGTTAGAAGTATCATTAAAACAAGTGTTAATAATTCTAATCAGTGAACCACGACAACCACTGTAAGTCCTCTTATTATATATCATTATTATAGTGCATATCACCCCATACCATTCATTATTATTATTTATCAACGCTTATAGCTTACTTATTACTATTCTTTCATTAATGCTTATTGCTTACTTACCAATATTCTTTCATTAATGCTTATTGCTTACTTATTACTATTTCTTTCATTTATGCTTATTATATATATATATATATATCGTCATTTATGTTCATAATTCATATTATAAATGTTGTGTGTGTGAATACAAAATCTCACCACGCTCAATAACCAAAAAACGAAGCAAATAAACCGCTTTGCTAAAATCTCGCTTTGAATTATTGTGTATGCCTCTCGAGTACGAAACTTCCTAGTCCAAACAGACGGCTGCAACAGCTGATCTCGCGTGGCGCTAACAGTGTTTATAAACGTACTTTTACATAGGCTGCGGATAGCCGTATGTCCAAGCGGATTTCGCGGAAACATTACGTATAACTTTTACGAGGATGCAACAGTAAATCCTATTATCGAACCAAATCAAAACAAGAGTGCTAACGGGTGTCCCTCAAGTACTAATTCGCTTTAAAACCTTCCCTGGTCGATTAGAGTGACGGATGATAGATTCGCGCCTGGTCTTTCCCTTTAAAACCCACAGTGTGCTGGATGACAGATTCACGCCTGATCTCCCTTACGAACCCACAGTGTGACGGATGATAGATTCGCGCCTGGCTCTCCCTTCCAAAAAACCTTCAGAGTGCTGGATGACAGATTCACGCCTGAACTCCCTTACGAACCCACAGTGTGACGGATGATAGATTCGCGCCTGGCTCTCCCTTTAAAACCTTCAGAGTGCTGGATGACAGATTCACGCCTGATCTCCCTTACGAACCCACAGTGTGACGGATGATAGATTCGCGCCTGGCTTTCCTTTAAAACCTTCAGAGTGCTGGATGACAGATTCACGCCTGATCTCCCTTACGAACCCACAGTGTGACGGATGATAGATTCGCACCTGGCTTTCCCTTCAAAACCTTCAGAGTGCTGGATGACAGATTCACGCCTGAACTCCCTTTCAAACCCACAGTGTGACGGATGATAGATTCGCGCCAGGCTCTCCCTTCAAAACCTTCAGAGTGCTGGATGACAGATTCACGCCTGAACTCCCTTACGAACCCGCAGTGTGACGGATGATAGATTCGCGCCTGATCTTTTCCTTCCCCATAGTCACAGTGCCAAAAACCTCACCCGGGACGTGACATAATTTTTGGTGACAGCGGTGGGATCCGTTAACTGGTTAAAGAAGTAAATTCTCAAACATACGGTGCCCACAATAGCCTGATAAATATATAAAGATGTGCATTAAACACCCGCTTCGTGGTACATTAAATTACCGGAGCCGCAGATTACAAATTTTAACGGCACATATGCGGTGGTTGATCTGTGTCTCCGGGAAAATATGTGACGACCACTCTGCGTGGGCGGCACGCGGGATCGGGAAGACTCGTTGAATAGCTCAGCCGAGTCGCAGGGTTCAGAGCGATCCGAGTCTTGATTAGCTTATAGTTGTTTATTTAATATGTACATTCCTTATCCCTAGGTGATTATTCTATGGTGCTATTACTAGGAGTGCGCGGCTATTGGCCGGAGAGTGTCGCGGGCTTGTTGCCGAAGGGTCGCTGTCGGTCGAGGCCCGGGGCAGCGTCCAGTCCCCTCGATCTCAGTACTGAAAGGTCGGAGGCGCCTTCAGAGAGCCCGGGCAATGTCCAGTCGCTCTCTGTCGGTGGTTCGGAGGTACGGAGGTACGGAAGTACGGTCGGTCGAGGTCCAGGCAGTATCCAGTCCCCTCGATCTCAGTACGGAAAGGTCGGAGGCGCCTTCAGAGAGCCCGGGCAATGTCCAGTCGCTCTCTGTCGGTGGTTCGGAGGTACGGAAGTACGGTCGGTCGAGGTCCGGGCAGTGTCCAGTCCCCTCGATCTCAGTACGGAAAGGTCGGAGGCGCCTTCAGAGAGCCCGGGCAATGTCCAGTCGCTCTCTGTCGGTGGTTCGGAGGTACGGAGGTACGGAAGTACGGTCGGTCGAGGTCCGGGCAGTATCCAGTCTCCTCGATCTCAGTACGGAAAGGTCGGAGGCGCCTTCAGAGAGCCCGGGCAATGTCCAGCCGCTCTCTGTCGGTGGTTCGGAGGTACGGAGGTACGGAGGTACGGAACAGTTTCGGGGAGCCCGGGCAACATCCAGTCGCTCCACCGAAGCGAGTTTGGTTACGGAGGAGTCACGCTACTAGCGTCCACACGGGTCGAATCCGGGCAATCTCCAGTCCTTCGTTGTGTGTGGTGAGGGGGCTCCTTAATCCCCACTCGGATGCCTCACCTCGGTTGCCGCGGGGCTTATGTCCTAATTCGTGGTAATTTCCACTTGCGAGAAGGACGGCGCGATCTATCGGTAATGTGCGTACTTGCTACCGGGGTCGTGGTGGGGGTGTCGCGGCGCGTTGCGGATCGGTTATGTTCGGTTGCGCTCGGGCGCCGCTCGGTTCGTGACGCTTCGTCACATCCCCCTCTTTCTTCGGGGAGGAGAGGGAGTCGCAGGGACGCGGGTCATTCGCAGTTTTCAACTTTTTATTAATTTCGCCTTACACGCACTGTTGATCTTATCCTATCCTTAGCCTAGACTTAGTGCACTAGCTTAAATCTAATGTCGCCTCCTCGGAGGCGCCGTAGCTGGATGCGATGGGTTCCCAGGCAGACCCGGAATCGCTGACCTTCCCGGAGCTGACTCCAGGGCACTACGGTCCAGTCGGCGGAGGGGGGCTGGTCCTCGGAGGTCCTGGTGGGCCAGGGGTCCGTGGCGGTTGGGGTCTGTGTGGCCACGGAGGATGTCCGCGGTCCGCGGTTACCTGTGGGCGGCTGGGGTCCTGGGACCGGCTTGGTTGTTGGCCGGGGTGTCGCCGGACTTCCGGACGAAGGCCCTGGTCCGGGGGTATCGACTGGGTGCGGTACGACGGTGGTCCTTGGCGGTGGTGCCTTCGGCTTGGTGGACGAAGGCCCGGGTCCGTGGCCGGAGTATGGCCGTTTGCTCGGCCTGCTGGACTCGGGGAATGCGTGTCGGCGCCTCCGTGCCGTGCCCGGCGACCGGGCCTGCCGCACTGGTGACGGGCTCGGGAATCCCTCGGGCGTCCGGGGCGGCGGTGTCCTCGTCTTGCCGGCTGTCCCCGCAGTTGTTGGCGGGGGCCCTGCCCAGGGGAGGATCTGGACCTTGGTAATCCGGGGCCTGGCCCTGGTCGGTCGGGGCGTTGGTGTCGCAGAGCCCCTCGTGGGTGGCGGCGTCGTCAGTCGGCGTGGCTCGGGTGGCGATGGTGTCTGCGTGGTGAGCTGGGAGCTGGGCAGCGTCAGATTTTTGCCCGGTGTCGGTGGTAGCGACGGGCTTTGGCTGCGTCGGAGCGGAGCGCGAATCTCCCGTTCGGGAGATTCTCCGAACAGCTCCAGGAAGCGGCGGCGTAGTCGCGGGCTCTCCAGCTCGGGTATATCGTCCACGTGTAGCACGTCCTCCATCCTGTGACGGTGTTTGCTCGACTGAAGTGCGTTCGTTATTGTCCTCGGGCTCGGTCGGTTGTCTGCTGTCTGATCGTGTATTGTTGTCTTCTTGCGCGTCCGGACACGGTTTTAAATCTTTAACGTGCGCTCGGGCCTCTTTCCGTTTGTTTTGCTTTAGCAGAACGATTGTTGGCCCCAGCACCTTCGTGACCCGGTACGGGCCTGAAAACTTCGGTGCGAGTTTGGCGTTGAATCCGTCGACCGCCCGTGACAGCGGGTGTTCGCGACGCATGACGAGCGTGTTGACGGCTGGTTGCCAGTTGCGGCGATGCTTATTGAAGTTTTTCCGCTGGTTCTCGGATGCACGCGCCTGGTTTCTTCGGGCCAAAGCGAGCGCATCCTGCAGCCGACCGATTTCCTGCTGTCGTTGCTGTAGGTCGGTGTCGCCCGTGGCGACCGGCGTCGGGGGTTGGTAGGTGGCTCCCGGAGGGGAAAGTTCGCGGCCAAAATTTAGATAGGCGGGGGAGTATCCCGTAGAGTCGTGTCGAGCTGTGTTATACGCAAATGCAACATCGGCTATCCACTGATCCCAGTGTCTGTGATTCTCCTCGGTGTATTGTGCGATCATTGTTTTAAGCACGCGATTTACGCGTTCCACCGGGTTGCATTGTGGCGAATACGGGGCCGTCTTAAGGTGTTCGACCCCCGATTCTCGTAGGAGACTGGCAAACTCCCGACTTTCAAATTGTCGTCCGTTGTCGGTGATTACGGCGCGGGGGCACCCGTGTCGTAGAAAGACGCGTTCTTTCAGGGCTTTGGTTACGGCTGGCGCGGTGGCTTGACGTAGTGGCTGGACCTCCACCCATTTCGTGAATTTGTCTTGTAGTACTACGAGGACCGTATGGCCCTTGCTGGACCGAGGTAGGGGTCCCACGAGATCGGCGGCTACCACTTCCCACGGTGTCGTGACCGGCATTGTGTGCATTAGCCCGGCCGGTGCCTGCTGCGATACTTTATATTTTAAACATTGATGACAACGGCGTACGTAGCTGGCTGCCTCTCGAAACATCCCGGGCCAGTAGTACCGCTGGGCGAGTCGGGCCGCGGTTTTCGTAATGCCTAGGTGGCCGGCAGTGGAGGCGTCGTGAGCTTCGTGTAGCACGGTCGGGCGGAGGTCTCTTGGGACGCACAACTTCCATTCCGTTTCGCCATCCTCCTGGAGGCCTGTTTGGTTTGGAAATCGCCGATATAAACGGTCTTCGTAGCTGCGGTATTCCGGATATTTGTCCGGTTCTTGCTCTATACGGCTCCGCAGGCTCGTTATCCATGGACATACGGTTGGGGCTTCCACAGCATCCAGGTCTTCCGGCTGTCGGGACAGTGCATCGGCGATGACGTTGGCGGAGCCTTTTCGATACTGGACGGTAAAGTCATATTGCTGGAGTTCCAGACTCCAGCGGGCGAGTCGGCCAGACGGGTTTTCCATCTTTTGTAACCACTTGAGAGACTGGTGATCGGTCAGCACGGTGAAATGGTATCCCTCTAGGTAGGGCCGCATTTTCCGGATGCCCCATACCACGGCGAGGCATTCTTTTTCCGTCGTGGAATAATTCCGTTCGGCTCGATTCAGTGTTCTACTGGCGTATGCAATTACTCGTTCCCCTTGGCCGGTTTCTTGCGTTAATACGGCCCCCAGGCCGTCCTGGCTAGCGTCGGTCTGCAGTGTAAAGGGCCTGTCGAAACCTGGACAGGTCAGCACGGGTGCTGCGGCCAGCTGTTGGCGTAACGCGTGGAACGCCTCGTTCGTGTCGTCTTCCCATGACCATCTCCGCTTCTTCTGTAGGAGTTGCGTGAGGGGGGCCGTCGTATCTGAGAAGTGTGGTATGAATCGGCGATACCATGAGACCATGCCCAGGAACCGGCGGAGTTCTCGGATGTTGGTGGGGGGTGGTATCCCCAAGATTGCTTTTACTTTATCGGGGTCTGTTTTCACTCCCCGGCTAGTCACTACATGGCCTAGGTACTTGAGTTCCGTGCGGCAGAATTCGCATTTTTCCCGGTTGATACGGAGGTCGGCGTCCCGTAGCCGTTGGAACACTTCCTGCAGATTTTGTAAATGTTCTTCAAAAGTATTACCCAGCACGATAATATCGTCGAGGTAAGCGAAGGCCCTGGGTTCTAGTTTGGGGCCGATTACCTCATCCAGTAGCCGCTGGAACGTAGCCGGTGCCGAGTGCAGGCCAAAGGGCATGACCCGGAATTGGTACAGTCCTCTTCCCGGGACGGTAAAGGCGGTGACGGGGCGGCTTTCGGGTGCAAGTGGTACTTGCCAGTAACCATTGGCTAGGTCGATTGTGGATATAAAACGGGCCCCGCGGAGTTTGCTCAAAGTGGCTTCGACTTGTGGCAAGGGATAGGCGTCTTTTTCCGTGACCTCGTTCACGCGGCGGAAGTCAATGCAGAAACGTCGTTTTCCATTTTTCTTCCGGACCAGAACTACGGGGGAACTCCACGGACTCTGCGACGGTTCGATGATTCCATCGGCCAGCATCTTATCTACTTCCTCGTTGATTATTTGCTGCATCGCGGGGTTCCGTGGGGTGTAGCGTTGTTTAATTGGGCGCTCGGTTTTGAGACGAATTCGGTGGCGGGTCATTCGCGTCGGCCCTTGGATGGCGTCGAACTTGGGCAGCTCTATGGCGAGGAGTTGTCGCAGACGCTCCTCTTGCGCGGCGTTGCATCCCGAGAGCAGCGTAGCAGGTTCGACGGCGGCGGTTTCCGTGGTCAGTGGCCGGTCGTTGATCAACACTTGGACGCCTAGTTTTTGCTGCGCATCTCGCCCGAGGATGATGGCCTGGGTTAGGGTGGGCAGAATTAAGTACGCTTGCCGTAGTGCTCGGTGGTTTACTTTGGCCGTGACGATGATCTCTCCGTCCAAGGTGACTTCGGTTCCATTGGCTACGCGTGCTCGTTGTTTGACGGGGGTGGCCGTGATGCCGTTTCGGCGGCAGCGCTCGGCCAAGTCGCCTCTCATGTACGAGCATACGGCTCCCGAGTCGATGAGCGCTTGGTACCGGCGGCCGAATAATACCACTGGTACGTATAGCCGGGTGTCTTGTTCTACGGTGTCGAAGGGGGCATAGTCTCGGTGTTCGGCCGGGGTGCACTCTTTGCCCCGGCCCCTGCATCGTTTCCCGACCCTTGTCGGCAAGTACAATTGCGAGTTAGGCGGTCCATCTTGCCGCAATACGAACAGAAGAGCTTCGCGGGTTGTCGGCAGTCATGTTGTCGGTGCCCCCTCTGTCCACACCGCCAGCAGCAGGTGTCGCGATTATAGGCGGGATTTACTTCGGCGAGGCTAGTACGCGGTGTTCGTTGTTGTGTAGCTGGATTTGCTGGTAGGCGTGGTTTTTCTTCCCTAACCATTGTTTCGTACTGCGTAGCTAATCGTAGCAAGGCTGGAATTGAGGTACATTCTGCGAAACGTATGTATTGTTTGTAATCCTGTTGTAGGTTCCGGTATATTCGTTCGAGCTGTCGGGCGGGCGAAAGATGGCCGTGTCGTCTGATTAGTGTCTGTATGGCCGTTAGGTATTCGGCGGCGTGTTCGCCTGTTTTCTGCTTTCTCTGGATGATTTCTTCTTCGAGGTCGCCTTCGCTGAGGTCCTGTAAATAGTACAGGCGAAAACAGTCCTCGAATTCCTTCCATTTTCCCCATCCGCTCCGGTTGTTGCGGTACCACAGCAGCGCTTGACCCTTTAATACTTCCGGCAGGCATCGAAGCATCTGGTCCTCGGACAGCCCATAGCTTTCTCGGAGTTCGTTGATTCGTTCTAGGAAGTTTAGTGCATCTCTCGACCCATCGAAGACGCAGCCCCACTTCCGGACGCGGTCCATGGCGGTCGTGATTGGAGGCGTAGCTTCCTCGTGGACGCTGGCCTGTGTAGCCTCGGTGTCCTTTGGCATGGTTGCTTTAAGTATGTGTCGGCGGAGGCGTGCTCGTAATTCGTCGAAGGTTCCGCTTGTGTCTTCGCCGGCTTGTTGCAGCGCCTGGGTGAGTGCTGTTTTATTTAATTGGTATAGCTGGCTTAACGGTGTGCTCATCTAGTCCTGCTCCCAAGCACCGGTCGGGTCCCTGTTCGGGCGCCAAATGTGACGACCACTCTGCGTGGGCGGCACGCGGGATCGGGAAGACTCGTTGAATAGCTCAGCCGAGTCGCAGGGTTCAGAGCGATCCGAGTCTTGATTAGCTTATAGTTGTTTATTTAATATGTACATTCCTTATCCCTAGGTGATTATTCTATGGTGCTATTACTAGGAGTGCGCGGCTATTGGCCGGAGAGTGTCGCGGGCTTGTTGCCGAAGGGTCGCTGTCGGTCGAGGCCCGGGGCAGCGTCCAGTCCCCTCGATCTCAGTACTGAAAGGTCGGAGGCGCCTTCAGAGAGCCCGGGCAATGTCCAGTCGCTCTCTGTCGGTGGTTCGGAGGTACGGAGGTACGGAAGTACGGTCGGTCGAGGTCCAGGCAGTATCCAGTCCCCTCGATCTCAGTACGGAAAGGTCGGAGGCGCCTTCAGAGAGCCCGGGCAATGTCCAGTCGCTCTCTGTCGGTGGTTCGGAGGTACGGAAGTACGGTCGGTCGAGGTCCGGGCAGTGTCCAGTCCCCTCGATCTCAGTACGGAAAGGTCGGAGGCGCCTTCAGAGAGCCCGGGCAATGTCCAGTCGCTCTCTGTCGGTGGTTCGGAGGTACGGAGGTACGGAAGTACGGTCGGTCGAGGTCCGGGCAGTATCCAGTCTCCTCGATCTCAGTACGGAAAGGTCGGAGGCGCCTTCAGAGAGCCCGGGCAATGTCCAGCCGCTCTCTGTCGGTGGTTCGGAGGTACGGAGGTACGGAGGTACGGAACAGTTTCGGGGAGCCCGGGCAACATCCAGTCGCTCCACCGAAGCGAGTTTGGTTACGGAGGAGTCACGCTACTAGCGTCCACACGGGTCGAATCCGGGCAATCTCCAGTCCATCGTTGTGTGTGGTGAGGGGGCTCCTTAATCCCCACTCGGATGCCTCACCTCGGTTGCCGCGGGGCTTATGTCCTAATTCGTGGTAATTTCCACTTGCGAGAAGGACGGCGCGATCTATCGGTAATATGCGTACTTGCTACCGGGGTCGTGGTGGGGGTGTCGCGGCGCGTTGCGGATCGGTTATGTTCGGTTGCGCTCGGGCGCCGCTCGGTTCGTGACGCTTCGTCACAAATAGCTACAACATATGAAGGAGACGACATTTGTTCGAGTTGCTATGAGATAGATCTAACAAATGTGGAAACTTTATATCAAGTCCATTATTATCAGACGCCGACAGTGTCTCCCAATTGCTCGTGGTGCAATTCCGCTCTGTTTCAAATCTGCCCCGTGAGCAGTTGTGTAGTGTGTTCGGATTGGTATCTCCTAGCTAGTGAGAGCCACCGAGAATTTGATAACCAAATGAACATAGAACATCCTGAATTTTAAATAACGGTTAATTATAACAATATAACTTCGTACCCTCAAGTGCAGGGATATTCAAATACCGTTAACAAAAATTTGATTCTCTGTATGCACGTTACCCTCTACGTCCCTATATCTAGTATGTGTAATAGATTTCAACTGCAACATCTATCAAACCTGTACCGCCAATTTGTGAACCAATTGGCATACCCTAATGAACTGACCTGTGTTTCGGGCGGTGTAGCAACGACCACGGGAGGCTATAAAATTTGCCTAGACTGCTTTGATCTGGATCCGATTGAAGTAAACGAAATCGATCAGGAACATTTTTATACATTAAACAATATATTCCCAAAGTGCCCTCGTTGCAAAAACCCTTTATTCCAAACGCGTCCTTTAAGTAGTTGCGCCGAATGCACAGAACATTTTCTCCTTTCAAATAGGAACCATTACGGATTAATAACTTTTGGTTCCCGGGATAGAGCACCCTGAATTCAAATAACGGCTAACGGGCGCCGAAAGTATTAAATACCCTAACCCCATTTAGGTAAAAACCAAACTAACTAAACATGTCTGTGTACGGCGAAACCGACGATATCAGCGTAAACGACCAAGGCGCGGGGACTTCTAATAACACTATAGAAATCGCGACCACCGAAATAATGGAACAACTACAAGTATTACGCGAAAAACAAGCCGAGATTGAAAGTTTGCATACGAAATTTGTAGTAAACCCGGAAACCAAAGCGCGTTCGAACGTAGCCACCGGATCAGTTGACCCCGCGTATAAAGGCCTCTCCGATGGGATACGAAATATCGAGTTGATGATGGAGAAACTTCTTGCACCCCCGCCAATAAAAAATAATTTTGACACGCCGGGCTCCTCCCGTTTCGATAGAAAGCCGGTGCTAAATTTCTATAAAACTCCTGAAGCAAAAAATCGTAATAAGAATCCGGAAATATTCAATAATAGCAGTACTCCGGACCAGGATCCATTCCCCCAGATTAAATTAAAGGACGCAATAGAAACCGTCCCGAAGTTCAACGGTCACAACATGTCCGTTTTACAATTCGCTAGAGCCTGCAATAGGGCCAGGGCTCTGATTCCCTCGCAAGCCGAACCCCAGCTGGCGAGGTTGTTACGAAACAAGCTACAGGACCATGCATACTTGGCCGTTGAGGATAGGGTCTTTGACTCCATACATGACTTAATTAACCAACTCAAGCGTACCTTCTCTCCTGCAAAAACGTCTGACCATTATCGTGGGGAACTCGCGAATGTTATCAAAGGCCCCAACGAACATATATTGGAATATATTTCGCGCGTTAAGGACCTCCGATTCGCTATTTTGGAAGAAGACAGAGAATACTACCGCGACTTCGCGCAAAATCGCCCTCAAGACTTAGACCATCTGACGTTAGATTCATTCGTCGACGGCCTTCCACCTCACATGAGGACAAGATTATTCCAACACTCTTTCGAAACGCTCGACGAAGCTTTCGATCTCGCTGTCCTGATAGACAAAAAAATCGATAGGGATCGCGTCAGATTTTCCGAACAAAGGGCCCCGAAGCCAACGTGCCAACTCTGTAATAGGACGGGACACGACGCACGATCTTGCCGAGGCAACCAGAATCTAGACTTCCGACCTTCCGAGGGATACCCTCCAAATCGTGCCGCGGGACACGAGTACCAAAACCCCAAACCTCTGCTCCCTTACTGGGACAAAACCAGACCTCCTCCATCAAGACCAACAGAACTACGTATCTGCGGATACTGCCAGAAACCCGGACACCTTATCTCAGAATGCAGAAAACGCATGTTCAATCGCAATGACAGGAACCCAGGAACTTTCCCGGAAAGGAATTCGGGAAACGTCCCGCCCCCACGGGCAACAATGGATGCGTACCGTGGAATGGGCCAAGCGGGAGCGCGTCCGAGAACAATATAAATAACACAGAGAATGCTAGAGACAAAATCGCCATCGTGCGGTTAGATCCAGTTACTGAAGCTCCTTCCGTGATAATTCACTCCCCGGATTTCGAGGACACGCCTGAATTAATGATAGACACCGGATCGGAGGCGAACTTGCTGAAAATTCAAGCGGTAAAACGAACCCAAGAAGTAGACACAACTCATCAACTATTACTTAAAGGCATCTCCCCGGACCCTGTCCCCACACTTGGAACGATCAGGATAAACCTTTTGGGTAAGGAAGCCACGTTCCATGTCGTTGAAAATGATTTCCCAATTAAACCGCATGGCATATTAGGGCAGAATTCCTAACAGAAAGGAATGCCACGATTAACTATCTAAAGAAACAGTTAAATTTCCACGGAAATTCCATCCCATTTGTAAATACAAATCAAATTGTACTACCCGCTAGATCGAAAACGCTTGCTTTCGTTCGCGTAACAAACCCTACAATAGAAGAAGGGTATTTGCCCCGACTGGACCTGGGCACAGGAATCCATGCAGGTAACGCACTTGTCCGTAACCAAAACGGCAAAGCGTACTTACAGATCATAAATTCCAATGAAACCGAGATAACCGTTACAGTACCCACCGTTGAATTGGAGGAATTCGACATAGTAATCCCGGAACCGTTACGACACAAGAAGACTACGATACCAATAGGTATCAAACCCATCCCTGACCTAAACACGAATAAATCCTTCTTAGCCCAGGATCCAACGATCCGTCACTTCGAGGCACCCACGAAAGTGCACTCATTCTCGTCCCCTACGCATCGCGCCAACCCAACCACTCCCCAATATTCCCCCAGGTCTCTTGTAGTTTCGTCAGAAGCGGAAATACCGGAAAATTTTGCAGAAACCCCTTCACGGGTGGAACAAGTACTAGAGTTAATCTCAACGGAACATATGAATCTGGAAGAAAAACGCCATGTCCAGGAAATAATAAACAAAAATCATGACCTTTTCTATTTACCGAATGAGAAATTAGGTCATACGAACGCCATACAACATGGGATACAGACGACGGACCCAACTCCGGTTAATACAAAGCAATATCGATTTCCACCAATACACAAAAAAGAAATCGACAAACAAGTACACAAACTATTAGAAAACGAAATCATAAAACCATCGTTATCACCTTATAACTCACCCATTTGGATTGTGTCCAAGAAACCAGGACCCGATGGAATGCCACTGTGGCGAATGGTAATTGATTTTAGGGATCTAAACAAAAAGACCGTTCCAGATGCATATCCACTCCCAAACATTAATGAGATATTGGACCAATTAGGAGGAGCTAAATACTTTTCCGTATTCGACCTCGCTTCGGGATTTCACCAAATACCCATGAAGCCAGAAGACGCACCAAAGACGGCATTCTCTACACCCCATGGACACTACGAATTTGTAAGAATGCCATTTGGGCTGTGTAATGCACCAGCCACTTTTCAAAGATTAATGGACCACACACTTACGGGGCTCCAGGGCACGGAAATGTTCGTCTACCTGGATGATATCGTCCTCTACGCAAGTTCCCTTACGAACTCACAGTGTGACGGATGATAGATTCGCGCCTGGTCTTTCCTCAAAACCCACAGTGTGACGGATGATAGATTCGCGCCTGGCTCTCCCTTTAAAACCTTCAGAGTGCTGGATGACAGATTCACGCCTGAACTCCCTTACGAACCCACAGTGTGACGGATGATAGATTCGCGCCTGATCTTTTCCTTCCCCATAGTCATAGTTCCAAAAACCTCACCCGGGACGTGACATTTATATAATTATCTTTTATTTTTTGTGATTTATATTATCTTTTATTTTTTGTGATTTATTTGTTTCATGTACTTGGCGTAATTGTTTTACTTTTTGAAAGTTTTTTATGGGGATCTCACTTCTTTTTACAAAGATAATTCATGTACTTGGCGTAATTTTTTTACTTTTTGAAAGTTTTTTATGGGGATCTCACTTTTTTTTACAAAGATAATTCATGTACTTGGCGTAATTTTTTTACTTTTTTGAAGTTGACTGCCACGTGTGCTAAAAATAAGGAAAAAGTAAGGAAATCCCAATAAATTATAAATTCTGATCTATCTTCGTCACACGTTTACGTGTTTATGGCGCCCTGCAGCCTATCTAGTGACGTTAGAGGATAAGGTATATACTTGGAATACTCGTAATAGCGCAAAGCAGCTCAGCGAGTGTACTTTATTTATTTTTTGATTAAGTATAAATTCTACGTAAGTTTAACAACTACGAAATGAAACCATGCGCACTGTATTGCTGATCTATATGTATTTTATATGTATAGTACTTTGTGTACAGTACATAATGCGCGAAGCAGCTTATGGCGCTGAACGTATTTAACATTGAACTGTTTTTATTCACTCTTTTTATTTACATTTATTTCATTTTCAGTAACTTTCCCTTTCAGCTGTTGAAATAATTCTCTTCGTCTGCATCGTTAACTGAAAAATAGGACACATTTAATAATTATTTATTTATAATTTATCACACATGCTCAAGATCATTGAATGAATAATTACGTATGCAAAACTCTACCTGCAAATTTGGGCGTACATAGTCTGGCGTAGATCACAGTGCATCACCTTCTGCTTCGATTTTCTGTAAATATATGAAAGCCACATTTTTTTTAATTATACGACTTAACATAGAATTTATATATAGAAATATAGAAATAGAGTGGCCTTTTGCTATAGTAATTGTAGAGACTGCATAATGTGTCTAAAGGAGGTGAGAGTGTATGATTAATTAGAGTTTTACGAATGTCTTTCACAAAATATTGAAAAGCATCAAGGGAGATGTGTTTTCAGCGTACTTTCTTCACTAATGTGACTTTCTCTACATTGCAAGCAGTCCACCATAATCTATTTTCTTAATAATTTTTAATGCTACGTCGTTTGACAAATTTTGTAGATTTACCTTATTTGACAAATTTCCAGAAACTTGTGCGAAACAAGATGCTCTGTCTATCTATCTAATATTCTCCGGACAACCTCCAAGTCTGTGCGTCCCCTTCAATTTTATATCCAAGTCCTGTGCGTCCCCTTGATTTCTATCCAAGCCTGTGCGTCCCCTTCATTTTTATCTAAGTCCTGTGCGTCCCCTTCATTTCTATAAGCTTTACATAAAAACTCTAAATTAAAAATAATTTGCTGGTATAATAAAAATATCTGTCAATTTAAATGCAATGCAATTTGTTATAATATATATTTTGTACATGCATGGTACAAATTTCCAGAAATTTATGCGAAACAAGATGCTTCTCTGTCGAACCTTCTCCGGACAACTTCCAAGTCTGCGAGTCTACATAAAAAATCTATTAAAAAATTTTGGTGACCCACCTTGTTAATTGAGACAATCATTCAGTCTCCCATGTAGTGTAAAAACTCGTGACATTTCAAATTTGGACAACTTACCTTATTTGACACTTGGCAGGTTTTGACGGATTGACACTTGGTATAGGTTATATAAAGCGATGACACTTGGTAGGTTATAAACATAGGTATATGTACAATGTCGGACGCCGATCATACATACACTAGTTTCTTTTGGCTGAAGGTGTGCGTGTAACGCGTATACGTATTATGTTGACGAAAATTTAGCCTGGAGAAGGATAAGGAGAAGGAGAAGAAAATCTTACCGTTTCTGACAGGTTCATGAGACGATATTATGATATCTCTGTCATGCGTGGACAGATTTTATTGAAATTTGGTCTTATTCGAAAGCTTATATGCGGTTTACATAAGAAAAATGCCTTTAACTTTAGAAAATATTGCAGGCGTCATGAGATATTAATGAAATAAGTTTCAGGTTAGGTTGGAATAGCCGTTTCTCGAGTAAATGATAGCGGTAGCGACAGTCGACATATACAGGGTGTCTTTCCTGTACTTGGCGTCGAGACGCTACCGCGTCTCTAGACCCTGTATATGCAAATAATTTGCAACGTAGATTCGCATCTGCATCTTTTCTTCTATCTTGCTTCTGCCTTCTGTCTGTCTGCTTCTGTGAACGTAGAAATGTATCTGAAAAAATTAAAGGGTGAATTAAATTTATTATTGCCTTTTTCACTTTCTTGGGAAAATGACGGCGGCGTCGCACAGTGGCGTGTTTATAGGGAAAAATTGTGAATAAATTATTTTATGCCCTATTCCTACGTATTTTGACCTGCTGATTTCAAATATATTGTTATTTTTGTTGTAAACTAAAAAGTGGTAAAAATGAAGGTTTTATTTGTTTTAAAAAAATCATTACTCATCAACTATTTATAGGTATGAAAAGAGGTTATCCAATGGTATTTCTGCATATATTTACAAAATACAAAAACTGAATTTTAAGGGTTGGTGGTGGGGGTAACTTGAAAGGTATGGATGTTTTGAAAATTAATTTTACACGGTTTTGTAGATATAAAAGAAAGATGCAACTTCTGTTTTAACTTCTTTTCGATATCTCTCACCATTCTCGAGATATTCCACGAAAATAAAATTCTGATTTTTTTCGAGGAGTAATTTCACCCCCTAAAACCGTACGATGGCATCAACAAAAAATATAGTTATGTTACGGGTGAATTACTGCACAATTACTACACTATTTGCACACCATGTTTCATAATTTTCTGAATTTCCGGGTTCCCTAACTTCTCTTGTTAATCAGCTATTGAGCATTCGGACGTTGAGCTCCAGGAAGAAGATATATCACTTTTTATGTGATTTCTGTAAATTGTTTATTGATATTAGTATTTTTCTAGTTTTAAAATTGAGTAAGTTCCTATTGTTAGTTTAAAGAATTTTTTTTTTTTATTATTATTGTTATTATTATTATTATTATTATTATTATCGACGTATAACATTATAACATTGTGTTGAATAGAACATGATATAAATTTCATTTGTGTCATAACTTGCTATGTGCATGATATTCTTGTACCTCTTCTTATAACTTTGAGGGGTGGTTTTACTCCCTAAATATGCAAACGGGGCAAAATAAAAAAAAACGTATTTGTTATTTTCCGGTCGTCTAAAACATATCCAAAATCCAAAGCAATCGGAGGGAACATCTCCTTTTAAATCATAAAAAAGGAGACGGTTTGCTGCCTAGTTACTTTTACTTTAGAATGGTTTTCGGCACCTAACACAAAAAGGTGCGCCTAGCAGCAGCTGATTCCTTTTCTATTCGATAGTATACACTTCTGCCTTCCTTATAAAACAACTTTCATCGTGTCACATTGTGTCACATTTTTTATATACGTAAAATTGCCGCAAATAAAATGTGCTTATCTAAGAACGTTACAGAAAACGTTTAAAAAATCGGAAAACGTTGATCTATGGATCATTTTGTTCGCCTTGAAATATACTATACTGTCAACTACATCACAGATTTGTTGCAATTTTAGATGCGCCAAACACAGAAGAAATAGAACGCCCCTAGAAGTGCCTCAAAAATTTTGTTCAACTTTAAACATTTATAGAGCAGTCGGTAATACTTTTAAAGAAAAAACCAACATTGACCATTATACTAGACATATTTAAGAACATTTTCATGTGTTTACATTTTCATTATCTGTCAAATCGGAAATTGAATTTATTCACAATTCCCTAGAAAACACGCCACTGTGCGTCGATCCACTCGCGTGATCGTAAGATCCGCGAGGAAAAGTGCCATTGCTGGCACTTGTGACCACTGACACATTCAGTGGTCCTGCACTTTACAGTGCGGTGCGACGCCGGATCGATACAATAGTTGTTTCACTATTTTCGGAGGGAGACCTCTTTCGTTTTTTCAAGCTTCTCGCTTTTTCTTTCGCTCTTTCTGCTAGTATAAATTGAGGCTCCCGAATAGGCATGCACCTATTGTGCCGACTATCTATTAATTCGGGTAGCATGCATTCTAAATAAAATTGTACCAGTTTTGGCTGCATTTCTCTTTTCCAAAACGCATCATCTCTCTCTACTTTTATAGATTTCAGACCCTTAGGGGTCCAAACGCAAAATATGGAGTACTTTCTCTCAGTAATATGTAACTGGCCTTGTACTTGATAAAAATAATGATCCGTTTTGTTCATTGAAATACCTGTTTTTCGTGTGAATATGCGCCGGACAGCGGGTACTTTTTCAATAGCTTCTTCCGCCGAAAAGTTCTCCGCTGATTTGGGGCACATGATTTCCACAATATCCTCTTGACCGATGATTCCATCCGGTGAAGCTCCTAAGAAGGGGATGCGGCTGTCGATGATCTTTATATTGTTTCTTCAATTCTTCGCGAGCAATTTTTTCGCATTCTTTCCCGTATTCCACCGCTGGTGCACTAATCAACTTTGGATACACAAATGATTTCACTGCATTTGCGCATAGCGTGTCAGGTCGGCGACGGCACACTTGTCCAAAATTGGATGCTGTCAACAATTTGGACCTATACTGCAACCATCTGCGGTTCTTCGCTTGTCCGATGGTTTCGTCTTCAATAGCATGTCTTATGCCTTGCCACTCACTGAGCATTTGTATATACTTTTCCCGCTCCAATTCATACATTTCGGATGGCATGTCTGGCTTCTGTGCATTTTGCCCATAATCAGAATCTTTCTGCGAGTGCAATTGCTTGCGTATATTTTTTTTTTTATTATTATTAGACGTCTTTATTACTCAAGGAGAATGAGAAAATAAAACTGAATATTACAAATGACATAGCCAATTAGAGTAAAGGCGAGGCTACAGTGGTGACACTGTTGTGAAGCCTAACCACGTATATATCGCGCAGCCTTCGTTTCCTTCTGTTTTGCAGCTTTCTTTTCCTTTTCTTTCTTCTTCTTTTCTTCCACTTGGCGCACAACCTCGGGTGTTTTCTTCTTCCGCATTCAATCGCGAGTGCACTTGGTTACTGTTGTACTCCACAACAGCAGCAGCACATCTTCCTGCATACGATCCTCTTTCGGCGAAATTTAATCTTTTTCCGCCAATGTACTTGGCAATTAATCTGTTCAAACTTTCCACAGCATTATTAGTAGTATTATAGAGTAAACTCTCCGCATGAGCTAACAGTGGACGAAGTATTTCTTTTATGTCCTGGTACACTCCAATTTTCATCAATTCTGGAACGATGTTTCTTTCATTTTCTTTATTGTTTCCATCGCAGAAATATTCTAGTCTTGCACACTCTGCGTGTCAACCAAACACGTGGCTTGGAACATTCTGTATGTCGCCATACAAATTCTTCGTTTTCTCGTCGATTGATACATTCTGATTGTATCTAAACTTTGCGGCTTTTACGATGTCCGTGCGTATCCGGCGAATGCTACTTTCCACAACTTGCCTCAATGGTCCAGGTGTAGTCTTCTTCACAATCGCTTTCATTTTTGTGCAGAAGTTTCACAACAAATGATTCGTGCATTCAATTTTTTTTACGCGACTCTGTCTCTTATATGGGTCAGCATCAATAATCTTTTTATACACGCTGCTGTCCCCATCAGCAATCAGAGTAGAATAAACGAGCCCACGTTTTTCTACGCTAGTATTGAATCCTTCTACTATAGCATCGCTTTCCATAGCAGTCGATGCTCGAGATGTGTTCCAGTTTTTGAAGCATATGTGCTTTCGGGGTTCTTTGTTGTTTTTCGCAGCAATCCGACAAATTCTGCAGACTTTATTTCGAACGCCGTAAAATAAAACTTTCTTCGTATGATAGCCAACTATCACGCCGACTCCAGACGCAGAATCGTAACATCCACTGCGGTACGATCTCTTCATCCAGCTTCCATCGGCCACAACGGAGATGTGAGGGATACCTGATCCGGGAAGAACGTCGCCTCTTTCAATCGCCAAACGTTTTTCTTCTTCAGCCACTGCTAACATCTCTTCTTCTGCAGCGACCATTGCAGACTTGACGAATTCATCTTGATTCTTCACAAAGTCTCTCTTCGACATGCAACGTATGTTCACTCCTGCAAAAGTGTGTTCCAACTGGGCATAACTGCCTCCACATAATATTGTTGCATTAACGGCTCCCTGATTGCAATTCACTTCTTCGGCTTCGTCAGATTGATTGCAGATTTCAGCTTTGTAATGGCATAAAGTGCACATTACGCTGAAGATGCTCTTGAAGCCACGCCGTTTCACACCAGTTATTTGTAGGTGTTCAATGCCGCAGTCTTCCCTATCTTTTGCATGCTTACCTATTTTTTGCAATTGAGCAAGCACATTTTGGAAATTCATTATATCGTTGCTATTTTGGAGACGCGATTGCTCTTGCGGCTGGTTCTTCGCAACTTTTTCTATAACGAAGTTTTCTTCTTCGTTACTTTGTATATCAAAGTCTTCAAGCGCATCTTCAGTTTCTCCGGAACTGGCTATATCAGTATCTTCATCAGATGGCAAGTACATTATCTTTTGATGCGTATGATTTCGTCCATCGGATGTTGCTGGTTCCTCTACTATACGTTCCTCGGCTACTTCTTCTGGATATTGTCCTACGGCAGTGTCGTCTACCATTTTTGCCCTTTCCTGTTTCTTCTGAAGGGTCAAAGGCCTTCTCTTTTCACGATATACTTTCCGTTTCGAAAATCTCCTTGCGGACGAAACGGAGAATTATTCTCCATATCTTCTTGCACATCCTGCATACTCACATTTAGAGTGTCACTCATTTCGTACTAAACCAACAAACACAACACAAACACAACACAACACAACACAACACAACACAACACAACACAACGCAACACAAATTCCTTCTGTCAATAAAACGTCAACGCGAACCGTGAACGTGACACGTGAATTCGATGACGCCTCTGTGGTGCGATTTGAAAAAAAAAACAAAAAAGCAAACCAGACAACGTCGCAAAGAGTCCGTTGCGCTCAGTTGTCAGTTCATTGAAAGAAACCCGTGGACGCAGACGTACCTAGATTGAAAGATTTACGCTATGGATATGAATAATGTAAGTGTGTATTATATTGTATACTATTATACAGAGTAATTCTCTGGCTAGAGTCTTCAAAGGCGATACGGCCAATAAGCCGCGCATCGCTGAGTTTCGCGGATTTTGACGATCGAGACGAGAATCACTACGGCATATTAAAAAAAAATTTATTCTTCATCGAATCGGTATGGCAGTGATACCAATGAATTCCTGGCGTTCTCCCGATTAAAATCGTGTCAAATGTCATGTAAATCGGACTATTTTTAACGAAGTTAGCTGGGGGCCATTTTCATTGGGACGACGGAATCGGTTGAAGCCATTTTCGCAAAAATCTGATGCGAAATGTAGCAAGGAGTCGAGACCGATAGAATTTCGGTTTCGGTCGCGGTCGCGGTCAGTGAGAGCGACCAATATGGCATTTACGGGTCTCTCGACCGAACTGGAGAGCGACGAGCGGTCAGGAGTTTTCTCTCGACCAAAACTGAGAGAGAATTTCTCTCTGACTTTCGGTCGACCAAAAGTCTTGACCGGTCGCAACCGGTCGAGTTAATTTATGGAGAGGTTTCTGTTCCTCGGATTTTTTAAAGCACATTGTTGCAATGATTTGTTACTCCAAGTGTGGATAAAAAACAGAAGATAGGAATGTAACAAAATGTAAATTATATTTAACAATAGCATAAATAACAAATTTTCACAGCAAACTTTATTACAATGTTTCAATTTTTATCTCGTGGGATAAGATGCGAAAATATTATTTTATATCTTTTAAATCAGTTGCTGTATAAGCGTTACTTCTTCAATTTTTATTACGAGATATATGTATAAGAAAGGCGAGTGGTACATCGGAAAATACAGTCATGTAGAGTGACCAAAAATATAAGGTACAATCTTTGCTTAAGGGGGTAGACACGGGTAAAACAGCGATCTGTATACCGACACAATCTGGCCCGAAACATGGGTTTGCGGGAATACGTTGTTTGTCCTTATATGAGCAGATTTTGAGTTGGGTGAGGTCTCACTCGAAAGAGGAACGTCCGATGCAGCCCGCTCTGGTCATGGTTCGACGAGATTGTGTTAATATCTAATAATATGAGTGTTGAAAGTAGAGCAAAAGTCGAAAAAAAAAGAGTTTTGTGACTCAAACGATGACCAGAGCGGGCTGTATCGAACCTTCCTCTTTCGAAGGAGACCTCACCCAGCCCAAAATGTGCTCATATAAGGACAAACAACGTATTCCCGTGACTGCATTCTCAAATACGAGTTCCGCCATATTGGCGATAAGCAGAGCAAGTCACGTGACAAATTTAGTTCAGCTAGTTGATACGAGATGGCGCCTACTCGGGAGGACTGCCAGCGTGGAATAATAGCAAAACTGAAGCGTTAGCTGGATACATGTGCCACAGTAAAAGCGTGATGCAGTCAATGTATGCATTTTCGTCCGATTAGAGGTTAGGTTATATGCATTTTAGGCATACATTTACTAGGAACTGCTGGGAACTGTATATATTTACTAAATTAACGCCTTTACCGTGACACATACATCACTTGAAATCGCTGTCGAATTTATGTTATAATTATATGGCCACATTATTTAAAGTAAAAAAAAGAGAGATTGGAACTTTTTTACTAATACTGGAAATATTAATTTACTGATATTATATTTTCAGAATGTGGAAGTTACAGCAATTATTTGCAATTATTGCTCTTATTATTATTCTTCCGACTATTGAATAAAACATATAACAAGGAAAAGTCTCCAAACCGGTCAACAGTTGACTCCCTGATTTTTTTGTAATTCTTTACGCTCCTATGCAGAGATGGGCATTATTTAAATAAAAGGATATACTTCCGAATGGCCCCAGTGGCTGATCGACACGAGGTTTGGGGGAGGGGTGTGTACCCTAAATCTAAAGTTCTATATACAGGGTGTCCCAAAAATGTCGCGTTTCCTTGAAAGGGGTGACTCAGGGGGTGATTTGAAACAACTTTTTCCTTAGCGAAAATATTGTCCGAAGCTTCGTTAAGGAGATATTAAGCAAAAACCCCGACCAATCGGAGCGCGCGCCTTCCGCCTGAGTTCCCGCGGTAGCGTTGGCTACGAGGTAGGCGACCGCGCTTGTGCTACGAACGTACGAACAAGCAAGTCGGCATGCATCGAAGGAAACCGCGTTACACATTTTTTTTTTAAAGCAGAATCTTAAATAAGAATAATTTGAAGTGAGAGGACAAGAAGTACGTAATTTCGTTTTTAAATAAGGCATAAACGAAAAGCTAACGTAACAGAAAATGTACGACAAGTGATCGTAATTCGTTATTGAGGTAAAAATCCGTAGTTTAAGAACGGCCAACACAACTAAATTTAAAAAATAATATTAGGTGTATGAATAAATTATTTCCGACTGGAATTTCTATCGCGGTGGTATTCAGAAGCTGCCAGAAAAATGGCAAAAGGTAATAAACAATAATGGAAATTATTGCGATGATCGAGTTGTTTTCATATTTTTTAAATCGAACTGTTATTGTACCCTAAAATCGGAAAGAATTTATTTTCACACCTAATAATCACCAATAAATTAAAGAAAACTCACCCTTTCGGACATTCCTTTCCTTGCTTTCCTTCCCTTTCCGGAAACCTGTGTCACTGGGTCACTGTACCGATCCTGGTTATCGGTGGACGAAAAGATTTATGGTTGGGTAGCGCCCAGTGCTCAGCTGATCACACTGCGTCCGGGTTAATGTACCGAATATTCACTTCACTGCACGGCTACTAACACTGATCACTGAATTTATTTTTCACGGGACGTGTTGTTCCTACGTTATAAAAATTGGTGGCTGCGAAAGGGGCCGATTACTGTTAATTACTGGGACGAGATTACTACTATTACCCGGCGAAAAGAAAACTCGTGGCAGACTGTCTCGGGCTGTGCAGTCCGCTGCTGTGACGATTGGTCGAGTCACCTATTTGGGCACACTTTTAAAGACGGGGCACACGTATTTTGGTTATTGGCTGAAGTTGCCACATACATTGTCACACCGCGCGACGAAGAGATCGAACGAAACACGAGGTCGAGTGGGATAGAGCGATTTGACCAAGCGTAGCCTACGCTTTTGTTTTGACGATCGTCGGTCGGATCCGTATCTGATCGCTGCACAGAAGCGGACTGCACAGCCCGAGACAGTCTGCCACGTGTTTTCTTTTCGCCGGGTAATACAGTAATGCCTTGTTAGAATCACGACGATCGGGGCTGGCAGCGTGATACTAACGCGATGCGGACACCATTCGTAGCCGACGACAACTTCGTGTCGACTCTTTTGTTCTCTCGCGCGTTCTCGGATTCTCTCACTCTCGACTGAAGGATTCAAAGAAATGGTGGGGATAGTGAGCTTGATTATAACGCATGGTAAAAACGTGACACTAACGACGAATTACTGTAGTTGTAATCTCGTCCCAGTAATTAACAGTAATCGGCCCCTTTCGCGGTCACCAATTTTTATAACGTAGGAACAACACGTTCCGTGAAAAATAAATTCAGTGATCAGTGTTAGTAGCCGTGCAGTGAAGTGAATATTCGGTACATTGACCCTGCGATCAGCTGAGCACTGGACGCCGATGACCAGGATCGGTACAGTGGCCTAGTGACACAGGTTTCCGAAAAGGGAAGGAAAGCAAGGAAAGGAATGTCCGAAAGGGTGAGTTTTCTTTAATTTATTGGTGATTATTAGGTGTGAAAATAAATTCTTTCCGATTTTAGGGTACAATAACAGTTCGATTTAAAAAATATGAAAACAACTCGATCATCGTAATAATTTCCATTATTGTTTATTACCTTTTGCCATTTTTCTGGCAGCTTCTGAATACCACCGCGATAGAAATTCCAGTCGGAAAGAATTTATTCATACACCTAATATTATTTTTTAAATTTAGTTGTGTTGGCCGTTCTTAAACTACGGATTTTTACCTCAATAACGAATTACGATCACTTGTCGTACATTTTCTGTTACGTTAGCTTTTCGTTTATGCCTTATTTAAAAACGAAATTTACGTACTTCTTGTCCTCTTACTTCAAATTATTCTTATTTAAGATTCTGCTTTAAAAAAAAAATGTGTAACGCGGTTTCCTTCGATGCATGCCGACTTGCTTGTTCGTACGTTCGTAGCACAAGCGCGGTCGCCTACCTCGTAGCCAACGCTACCGCGGGAACTCAGGCGGAAGGCGCGCGCTCTGATTGGTCGGGGTTTTTGCTTAATATCTCCTTAACGAAGCTTCGGACAATATTTTCGCTAAGGAAAAATTTGTTTCAAATCACCCCCTGAGTCACCCCTTTCAAGGAAACGCGACATTTTTGGGACACCCTGTAGGTTCGGGTATTTATTAGTTTCCATTGTTTATTCGAAGGCCTTTCATCTTGGGCTTCGAATAATTTTTCTTCTTTCATTATATCATTATCCTAAGATCGTATTCAGATATATTGGCCGGTCTGACGATCGTGGATTTGTCAGTTGGAGTTGCTGGGCCCCCGAAGGGTATGGCGGGGTAACGGGAATGCTGCTCGTGTGGCTGTTATTTATTCTTAGCGTAATAGTTGTGTGCGTTACGAACTTAGAGCATATTGTAGTAGGCTTGCGCCGAGGCAGACACGGCGTTGCCAGACGAGCATGCGAGGCACGCGTCAAGGAGACACAGCGTTGCCGGCGAGGCGTTGCTAGGCGGTGAGCCGGGAGAACTGCGCGGCTGAGGCAGTCTGCGTTGAGCCGAGCCAAGACGAATGGTTACCCACATTTTTTGTAACCGATGTTTATTAAAGTAATCTCTTATTCAACCCAACAATATATACTTGGAGGTCTCATCGAAAGCTTGAAACTGTCGCCAACATGGTGCGAGAGAGAAAGACATCGTGCGAACTGGTGCGAGAGAGTAAAGTATAGATTCTCTCGCTCGCACGATGTCTTTCTCTCTCGCACGATGTTGGTCGACAATTGGATCCACAGGAGACAAGAGGCGATGAGACCTCCATGTATACCTACTATATGCTCTAAGGTTACGAAGTTATGCGTAGACCAATATGAGGTGAAGCTATCGAGAAAGAATGAATGTTCTGACCATAAAACTTCTGAATTTTTCGGAGCTAACGCACACCTATTCTGATGTTTGTATTTCTACGCTCAGAACTCGGTTGGCCTGCACGTCAGGTGCTTGGCGCAATCTCTACCACTTCTGGCCCACTCTTGTTCTACGAAGGCGAGAGCGAGTCAGAAAATGTTGAGAAAAGGAGCACCGAGGCAGGACAGCGGTATGGTGGGAGAATACTCCTCACGAAATCACCGGCCAATATATTGTAGACGATCTTTATTTTCCCCTCGAAATTACTCGAACTACAATCGGTACAATCAAACTAATATGGACGCTCGGATACGACTTCTTTCAAACATCGTCCTTTTCTGTCTTCTCCCTGCTCGCGTCCGCCACGCGACCGCTCCTCCCCTCTCCTCCTCCTTCAACCGTCAACTGTTCGGCATTGTTGAGATTCGGATCCCTCGCCGGCGCTGCACCGATGCATATTTTTCGACAATATGTATCTGAATACGACCTTAGAAGCTCGAATGCCGACGAAAACCTTCGTGGCCCGAGCCGCGCGAGATCGCCGTTGCTCGGCGATGCGTCATCGATTATACAGAAGCAGAATTTATTTATTTTTCATCGCATCGATATGAAAGTGACACCACTGGATTTCTGGCATTCTCCCGGTTATATTGACAGAAAATAATTTAAATCGGACTATTTTTATCGAAACGGGCTTTCACTTCTATAAACAAATTTTTCACGTAATTTCCTTAATTATGGTCCGAATTATATCATTTTTGGGGCCAATTTGATCGAGAAAATATGATGAATCGATTGACGCCACTTTCGCAAAGATCTGATTAGAAATGCATAACTGCAGATTCGTCACTGCTTAGTGCGCAACATTGTATGGCCCCACTGGTTTCGAGCGCCGAAGCCCACGAAATTCAGCAAGTCGCATGATTGCCAGCGAGAAGGACAAGAGGGGACTTTCGATGGCGAAGGAAAATCAGCCTTCTACAGAACTCAAATCGAGAAAGACTTTGCTGACCGACTTTATTATATTCACGTCAAATAAATACTTTAATTGTAAAATTTAGACGATGAAGTATTGTTGAATTTCGCCAGTTCTTACATATGCCCCATTTGGTTCGGAATTCCTGATCTCAGAGTTTCATGCATGTACCTATTGAAATGTTATTTTTTCTTATGAATACATGATTAGGACACACTCTACGTTCACTAAAAATTGACCGAATTGCACCATATATGTTTGATATCATTTTCATCGGGAAATCCTAAAAAATCCATCGGTAATACTTTCATCAACACTTATTAAAAACATGAACATTTTATTTTTCTGTACTGGGTATTTTATCTAGCTCGTCGGTTTTATTGCTCTCGACTGTCAACGGGCGGTCTACTAGGGCCCGAAGGTCCTCGCTCGCAGCGTGAAAGCAAAACAGTGGGGTGGGTAGGTCTTTCCCGATAATCTGAGCCCACAGGCTTCTCAACAATTGGAAGACTGTACATATATGTACTTTCTGATGCTCTCGACGATACGCGCAACCATTTGCGTGCGTGGCTTCATGTTGCACGATAAAAAGTATTCTTTTAATTACAATTAGTAATTCAGTTTGTAAGTGCTATTAAATTAGGCGTCATTAAAATCATGCACAGTTCATTAATTTTAACTAATTTACCAATTCATTTATATTTTAATTCATTAATGCAGTACTCTGATTAAGAACATCGTAACGCGGAGCTAATATTATAGGCCCTAGAATCTACGGTATTGCCAATGTGCAATTGAAACGTGCCGCCACTTCACACTGTCGTTTCTTAGCATTTGTACATGGTGATTCTTTAGCCAGAGTCGTCAAACGCGATGCTCGCCAGCAATCATGTGTCTCGCTGAGTTTCATCGGCTTCGACGCTCGAAACCAGCGGGGCCATACAATGTTGCGCACTAAGCACTGATGAATCTGAATTTTTGCAATTTCTAATCCGATCTTTACGAAAGTGGCGTCAATCAATTCCTTATGCTTTCTCGATCAAATTGGCCCTAAAAATGATATAACTCGGATCATAATTAAGGAAATTACGTGAAATATTTGTTTGCAGAATTGAAAGCCTATTTCGTTAAAAATAGTCAGATTTAAATCATTTTCTGTCAATTTAATCGGGAGAATGCGAGGAATCCATTGATGTCACTTTCATATTGATGCGATGAAAAATAAACAAATTCTGTTTCTGTATAATCGATGACAACATCGCAATACCACCGGCGAGTGCATTAGCGCATATGAAAAACCATCGAATAAGCAATTGCAATCTAAAGTCACTATTGCACTCAATTTTATATATAATGTTTGTTCAATAACTGCTTTCTGCATGGGACGTTTAATTATCTTATAATAAGTGTATAACTTTCATGTTTTGCTTCAGCGTTTTGCTAATAAAAAATGTCTAACCTAACATAATAAACTTCGTTTTCTGGGGATATCCGCTCATCTATTTTTTCTTTTCACTTATAACTCCTTACGGCCAACGTAACATATTATATGTAGCATAAGTACATTTTAAGTAATTAAAATGTACAATGAATTGTCTAGGTTTGCTCTACCAGCAGACCTTTCGATTAAATATTTACAAGTACAACGCAACAGCATGGAATTTATTTCCTCATTCAGAATAGAATACGGAAATAGCAAACAGTTCCCTCTCGCGTTCACCGGGCAGTCGTCGATCTATCGGTATTACCATTTCTGTGCAGAAAAATCTGCTGTAATACCGACTTGCCGAATCGGCCAGGTCACGTGACGTGTCTACCCCCTTAACACAGAGTAGATATCTTCTGGGATGCGAGTAGCACATCTAACGTAAAACAAAAATGAGGACGTGATAAATTCCACCGTGGAATGATTCAAATAGAAAATATGTATCGGCTGTAAGGCTATTGTGCCGACATTTTTTGTTTATAAAATCCGAAAACAAAAGTTTTTTGATCTTCTTTATACATACATTATCATAAGAACATTATGTTACATTTTTAACAATGTTCATAAATTTCGTTAAAATCAGCACCAAAGTTATTCTACCATTTTGGGGAATCTAGAAGGTTTGACCTATTTGATTAATACTTTTTCAAACTGAAAACTCATTTTTGTAACATGGCAAATTACAAAACAAATTCTTATTTTACAAATTCTCCTCGAAGGATGGAAATCTAAAGCTTGAAAAAAGTATTACCAAATGGCTTGAAATTCTACCTACAAAATAAGCACCTTTTAAAGAGGGAGTTTTTTAAATTAGCGTCGTAATTAACCATCGAAGGCAGCCGTGCGCCCCGTTTCAGGTAAGCGAGCCGCGCGCTGCATTATTGCGGACGGTTTACAATACCACTCGCACCCCGTATTACTTCAATCAGGACGAAACATAAAATCGACTGGTCCCGTATCCGCCTTAATGGTGTCATTTATGCCAGCGAAAGAGTTTCTTTGACTGCTTTTGTTTGAATTTCAATAGGGATTATACCCAAAAGTTCCTGTTCCATATAATGTTATGGTTCAAGGCAAATACAGAGTGTTTTCTCCTCGCCTTAGAGAAACTTAAGCCTTGAAATGATCTACGGACAAAATCTCGCGATGCGTCCTTTTGTTAGCGAATGAGGGTCTATAGGTATAGCAATAAAATGCAGTTTACGAGTGGCTAAATCGCGACCATGAAGCCCTGAGTAAAATAGCAATTACTAAAAACAATTTGAAACCTTTAACAAGCTGGGACTACATTTTCCATGTTGAGAGTGGTGTGGTAAACTACGACGAGTTGCTTTTATTGTAGGATTGGGCGTTCTCGAAAACAGAGCTTTTCCTCCCTCTTACAGCTCAAGCGTTGGCGAATAAAAAGCGTTTTAAACATCTTTCATAAACGCACCGTGTACTCCCTTTAAAAAGCGAAATTGGTTCCTGAGTTACAGATAATTCCTAACTTGGACAGGGATTCTTTTCTAGGAGTAATTCCACTACAACTCGATTACTTTTTTCACTCGATGTCAGGGATTTTGTTTAAGGTGAAATATGATGCAGGCCACATGAAATCATGGGAGGGGGGTTAAGCACGAGAAGGTGGTGGGCTCCTTCCATCAGTCGAGAATAAAGATAGGGGTTATACCCAAAAGTCCCTGTTCCATATACTGTTATAGTTCAGTGCCAGTGATAGGTAGGTACTTATGCTGCTGCAAAGCGAGCCTCTAAGCTAGCAATAATGCTTTTTTACTCGCAACCCATAACCCCGTCACTCGAAAATTTCAAGTCGAAATGACCTTATCCATGCCATCCTACCTCACCCATCATTATTCTCGACTGATGGAAGGAGTAAACTGCACTTTATTGTTTTACCTATAGACCCTCATTCGCTAACGAAAGGACGCATCGCGAGATTTTGTCCATAGATCATTTCAAGGCTTAAGTTTCTCTAAGGCGAGGAGAAAACACCCTGTATTTGCTTTCAACCATAACATTATATGGAACAGGAACTTTTGGGTATAATCCCTATTGAATTTCAAACAAAAGCAGTCAAAGAAACTCTTTCGCTGGCATAAATGACACCATTAAGGCGGATACGGGACCAGTCGATTTTATGTTTCGTCCTGATTAAAGTAATACGGGGTGCGAGTGGTATTGTAAACCGTCCGCAATAATGCAGCGCGCGGCTCGCTTACCTGAAACGGGGCGCACGGCTGCCTTCGATGGCTGATTACGACGCCAATTTTAAAAACTCCCTCTTTAAAAGGTGCTTATTTTGTAGGTAGAATTTCAAGGCATTTGGTAATATTTCTTCCAAGTTTTAGATTCCCAACCTTCGAGAAGAATTTTGCAAAATAATAATTTGTTTTGTAATTTACTATGTTACAAAAATGTTTTTTTCAGTTTGAAAAAGTATTAATCAAATGCGCCAAACCTTCTAGATGACAATAAGAGAATAATGAACCCAATACGATAAATCAGTTTCGAAGAAAACAATTCTTAAGCACAGCTTGGTTTCACGCTGTAAAAATTGTAAACTTTGACGGCCCATATTCTTTAAATAAATTCGAAAACAGCAAAATGGTGAATTAATCCCGCCCTCCTCCCATGATTTCGTGTGGACTGCATCATACCTCACTTTAAGAGGTTACATACACGTAGGATGGTTGAAACAATCAATTTTTTCAATGAAGTAGTCGCAGAAACTGCAACATCAGAGGAAGGTCAATTATGTGTGTTTTGGAAAGCCTGCTGAGCAAGAAACTAAAAACACTGCTTGCGATAAAGACTCCAGTTTTTGGTTATCTCAACGCTCCATAAATTTGTTGTATATCGTCTACTTTTCTTTCGATTCCGACGGCAGCAAATTTTTCTCAATCGTCTTTGCAGCTTTTGCTATATCGCACAGTGGTCCGAGTCGTCGAAAACGTGATAAAAAATCGTAACGTTCACATTTCACCATTTATCATTATGAAAATGGTTATTCTTTTTTTGGGGGGGGGGGGGGGGGGGGGTCGCAGAATCTGATTCTGAAACCAAAATTTGTATTAGATAAAAGCTGAGCCCTGTAGGGGGGCTCATAAAAACGCTATCTCTGTTAATTTTCGAAATTTGATGCCGTAATTAACATCAAATAACGTAATCAAATCAAACAGTACTCTTAAACAAAACATAACATTATTTTATCGATATAACCCCCCCCCCCCCTACAGTGCTTATTTTTAATGTAATAACAATTTTTACCTCGGATTCAGAGTTTGCGACCACAAAACCCCCGGAATGACTCCCCCTTGGGAGTAAAGTAAAAAATACGAATACGCATGCGTGCAAAGACTATTTCCCTTGCGAGAAAAGTAGAAAATGCGAAACGTCTGAAATTGGTCATTTTGCTCCCGCTCGGCAGGCGTATAAAACACCCATTTTCATGTAGATACCTATTGAAAAAATGCTATTTTCTCGAAACTACGTTCTTCAAATCCGTGCCAATGATATCTCAAAAACTACTCAAGCGATTGGAATGAAAGTTGGCACAATTACTTCTCACATTAATATATAGTCCTTATCATACGGATTTTTTTGCAATAGCCACAGTTTGGTTTAATAATTGAAAAACTAATGAAATTGGTAAACTCGTAAAAAAATTCATAAAATGTCCCCTCTTCTCACGGCTCTCGGTGTATGTGATCCCTTAAACAAAATCCTTGACATCGAGTGCAAACAGTGATCGATTTGGCGTGGAATTCCCTCTACCAAAACTAGGGAAGAAAGTGCACTTTAGAATTAAAGTGAATTAATGTGAATTAAATTCACATTTCCCTCGCTATGGTTTTCCCTGTCGAAGTTCAAACGACGACCAGGTATATGATCCTAAGTGGAGCGTCTACCGGCGGGCTCATTAACCGCGGGCCATGGAGTCGTACATGTCATAAAACTATCGCCCACCTTACTTCCTTCTTCGAAAGGGTGGGATACCCTTACTTATCCTCCAGAACGTTTTCTATTGGTTATTGAAAAGTTCTGAGTTTAGCTATATATTGAGGAAATTCGAGCGGCAAGGGCAGAGTCACTTTGGCAACGATAAAGTGAACACCCAAAATCTCTTGGATACGATCCTGTCGTGTTTGAATATTACATCGGACTTTTTCAAGCCCAACTTAATTTTAGTTATTTTAGAGCTCCGAGTTTAGAGTAATTATATTTCGTTATATTTCGTAAGTTTCATAAGTTTTTTAATTGTGATTGCGATATGGCATTTCGTGGTAGAAAGCAATGTCATCCGGTTCGTGCGTATTTTTCGTATATCGAGGAAGATAATACATCGGAATGTATTATCAAAGTCGGTAGTCAAATTTGCGGTTACAAATGTAAGGGCGACCATGCCACAAACTTGGAGCGGCATATTTCATTGAAGCATCCAAATGAATACTGTGAAATAAGTAGTGTAAAAGTGTGTGAGAAAAGAAGAAGGTGCAACAGTGATACGGTGGACTACGGCGCAAAAAAAAATAAAAAACAAAGTGTGTGTGTGTAGTGCGGTTAAGTGATAGTGATGTGATGGACGCGTGTGTAGAATTAGTAACTGTCAACGCTCGTCCATTTACCTTAATGGAAGACAGTGGTTTTAGAAAATTATTAAATCCAATCATCGCAGGATTGGAAAATAAAATTGTTATAAACGCGGAGAACATTAGGTCGGAAATAACGGTGCGGGCACAGTGTATTCGGCGCGATATTCAGAACGAAATTATAGGCCGGTTAGTATGCTTAAAAGTTGACACCGCGTCGCGTCTGGGACGATCCTTCCTCGGATTAAATATGCAATACATTAAGGACGGTAAAGTAGTGTTGCGTACATTATGCGCGAAAGAGATACTCGGGTCTCACACAGCGGCAAATTTGAAAGTAGAAATTAAGCGTGTATTAACGATGTATGGACTGACTTTGCGTAGTGTGTATTCAGTAACAACAGACAATGCAAGTAATATGGTGAAGTGTGTGCAACTTATGGCCGAGGAAATTCAAGAGGAACAACCCAGTGAATTGGAAGAGGACGGCGACGAAGAGGATACCACGGAGAACTTGTCGTTATGGGATTCGGAAGACAATTTAGAAATTAAAGGTGTGAGATGCGCTGCGCACACTCTGCAACTCGCAGTGTGTGCTGTAATTAAGAAGGATCCATACATAGGGATTATCGAAAAGGTTAGGGAAATTTGTAAACAATTGCGCCTCCCCTCAATGTCGTTGACCCTAAAGACCCTGAGTATACTAAAACCGCCGATCGACTGCCCAACGCGTTGGAATTCGACTTACGACATGTGTAAGTCTGTGTACGATAAGCGAGATTTGTGCCGCGAAATTATTCCCCATTCCGAGGAATTCACCGAAGCGACCTGGCAGCAAATAGAAGAAATTGTAAACGCGTTAGAACCCGCGAAAATTGCGACGAAACAGTTGCAAGAGGAGCAACTTTTAATGGGCGATTTTTTCAGAGCATGGCTCATGTGCAAAATTAGTGTTAAGAAGCTCGGTACGGTCGCGTCAAAAGCATTGTTAGTGAGTATGGAAAACCGCGAGCGTGACTTATTTAAGAATGATGTGTTTCGTGCGGCGATCTTTATGGATCCACGATATAATGTATTATTGAGTGAGAGTGATAAAACAGCGGCGAAAAAACAATTAGTTTCATTATGGAAAAGATTGCATGATCTTACAGGAGAGAATAGCGAGAATGTGGCAGCGAGTAGGGTCGATGAGTGCGAGAATGAATGTGACGATATCGAGTAGTTGTTGTTAAAATCGGAAACAGAAATAAATTCATCCCCTTCCCAAACCGTAGTAAATATAAAAAATATTTTATGTTCGTATCTTTCGTGGAAGCGTGTTTCCAAAGATACCGATTTGTTGTTATATTGGGAATCAATGAAAACCGCGGAACCAGAACTATATAAATTAGCGTGTGTAGTTCAGAGTGCGCCTGCTACACAAGTCAGCGTGGAGAGATTATTTTCTGGTGTGAAGCATGTAGTGTCGAATCTCCGTTACAATTTACAAATGCATGTCATTGACGACATAATGGTTGTTAGATGTAATACATTATTTAAGTCGTGATATTATTAATTAGTCTAAGCGTGAGTAGCTGTGTAGTGCAGTGCAGTGCCGTGTAGTGTAGTGCAGTGTACTTTACTGTAGTGCAGTGCAGTGCATTATAGTGTAGTGTATATAACAACTGCAATCACAACAAGAAGGAACAACATCGTCATCGAGGGACTTCGACGGCGGGTATCAACTACGGACAACTGCAATCATCTCCCCATTGGATCGAAACGGAAGAGGAACAGCGACCTGACACGTGAAGGACTTCAAGCGACGACCGAGATATGGGCATTATGGCTTCTTCACCACTCATCGAAAGATAAGATCCATTTTTATTAAGCACAATTTACTTTCACCACTAATTGTTTTGCTCAGAAACCAATATTCATTCTTCTACAGGTACTAAAGAATGGCAACGTACAATCATGACGGGGCCATCTTTGTCTTACGTTAGATGTACTACTCGCATCCGCATCACAAGAGTATTTTCCGATGTACCACACTCCTTTCTTATACATGTATATCGTAATAAAAATTGAATATGTAACGCTTATACAACTGATTCATAAGATGTTAAATAATGTTTTCATATGTTATTCCGAGAGATAAAAATTGAAACATTGTAATAAATTTTGCTGTAAAATTTGTTATTTATGCTATTGTTAAATATATATTTACATTTTATTACATTCCTGTCTTCTGTTTTTTTTTTCGACACTTGGACATACTTTTAAAATATACATACGAAAAATTATAAATTCAATCATTTTCTTCTTATTTCTATATTAACAATAATTTATTTATATTAACTACTTCTGTTAAAATAATGCATAACTAGTGTTTGAAATACAATAATATCTCGGCAAATCGACATAGTTTGAAATGGACAGTGTTACAGTAACAAATAACTGCAAAAGTCTGCTATCAACAAACCCGTGACGAGAGTGACAAACAGTGTGAGCGACAGGAACAGCATCCATACCTTCCCGGCTTATTCAGCTAGGTTGAACCGATCCGAACAAAACCGAACCGCTCCGAACCGTTCCGACTCGTAATTTATGGAGAGGAACAGAAACCTCTCCATAAATTAACTCGACCGGTCAACCGACCACTCCGACCAGTCGCCAGAGCGGTCAGGCCTTCGGTCTGAGATTCCTGACCGAGAGGCAATCGGTCTGGAGTTTCGGTTTCTTTTCGCAACCTCTCACTGTTACGGTCGCAATATCGGTCCCTTTTCGCTTCGGTTACTGGTCGCTAGACCGGTCAAGACCGGTCAGAATTTCGGTTTCTGCTTCGGTCTCGACTCCCTGAAATGTAGAACGTGAAATTCGTCACTTCCACGAAACTCAGCGAGGCGCGGCATATTCACGGCATTGTCTTTAGGACTCTAGCGAGAGAATCACGCTGTACAATCTTACTATTTGCCATAAAATGATACATTCATTATTTCATTTCCAGTTCAAGGATGCACTGAAGACGGTGTACTGGCGTCAGCCAGAGGAAGAAAGAGAGAGAAAAGAGAAAGAGAGAGAAGAGAAAGAGAGAGAAAAGAACAAGAGGAAGGAGAAGGTGAAGAAAGAGAAAGAGGAGGAGGAGAAGAAGAAGGAGAAGGAGACTCGAAAACTCTAGAAAGAATTGGCGAAGGCAAGTTATTTTGAATGTGTGTGTGTGTTCGTCTGAAGTTTGTTTTTGGTATGAACGGCGACGGCGAAGCCCGGCAAAAACGTAACGACACCGCGTGGTCGAACGTGAAATGTAGGAGTAATAAAAAAAAAATTTCCTTATTTTATACGATTATATAATTTTTATGGTACTATTTCAGATGAGAAAGGAGCTGAGGCGGATGAAATATCAGCGAGGGGGCCGTGGGGGCAATCGAAGGGGCCGGGGAGGATGGCGCCCGCGCCGGGGAGGTTCCGGCGCAAGGCGGGGAGGAACCGGCGGAAACAATATTTATATTAATTATTAAATATAAAAATTAATAAAAAATTTATTCATTATCCATATAGCACATGAAATATTTCTGCAACGTTTCTGAAGGGTGGGATTCCACTGAGGCAACGCAAGGCAACGTGTCGCGTGCGATGATTGCGATAGTGATTGCACGTGTTGCATGCGAAAAAGAGATGCGACGATGTTGTCGGTTGCCAGTTGCCAAAAAGTTGCCTCAGTGGAATCCCACCTTGAGATTTTACAGCAATGATCACGCAACGTTTCGGGCAGAGTTGGGCAAAATGTAATCTAATTACAACTTACAAATTACGATTAAACTGTAATTGTGTAATTGATTACACATTATTTTCTGTAATCGATCATTTAGATAGTTGACAAAACCAAATGGTCAACTATATAAATTAACAATTACAGAAAATAATGTGTAATCAATTACACAATTACAGTTTAATCGTAATTTGTAATTTGTAATTAGATTACATTTTGCCCAACTCTGGTTTCGGGCAGTAGGCCAAAAATAAAAATAACGGTATTTTATTTTATATTTATATATATTGACGTGCTGCGAGGGGGGCCGACGACATGAATGTGTGCAACAGAATCATAGTAGTATAACTAGTGATGGGATCAAGTATATTGGAAGTAGGTTCAAATCTGACTGTATAGTTTCGAACAGTTCACGAGTACTTCGGAAAAAAAAACACTACTTTCAAGTAGACTCGAACCTTGACGGGAAAGGTTCGAACTCTCTATAAGTACTTTGAGAAACGTCAGCGGTACTTGCAAGTATAATCGAACCCTGATCATTTATAGATTCGGATCCTTTATGATTACCTACTTGAACCAGGAGTTTTCTATTCGGTGCGAGTGTGTGATTTGTTTTCGGTGAAAATTACCTATGCACAAGTATTCCACATTACATTTAGTTAACTTTATTATCATTAACAATTAATTTATTTGGCAAATACACAAAATATTCTTAACATTTGTAAGGATTGAGGAATAATATTTGATTGACAATTTATTATAGCTTCAACCTATTTCGTTTTTTACTATAACGACATTTCCTGCCTTCAAAAATATTCTTTCTGATGGGACGGAGATTCCCATGGTCCACAGGTAATCAGGAGCTAGTTTCGTTAAAATGAGGTACTGAATACTATTTACAGACCAATATAATAATAACCAATGTAGTAATAGCGGATGAACTAGACACGTTCTCGTTTACCTATATTGGCAACTTCGGTATCAAAGGATGACCACAATGAAATATGGGCGTCATTTTTCTCCGAATCATTTAAGTCTTAGGAAATATCCGTACTTGTTGATACATCGTCATTCAAAACGCACTTAGCTGCTTCTTCGATTAAAGCATCGCGTGCACAAGCAATGTTTTCATTTGTAGAAAAACTTGTAGTTTTGAAACGAGGATCTAATAAAGTAACTATTGCATAAAAATTATTATTTTCAACATCACTTAGATAATATTCCATATAATAAATCAACTTTTGACGCAAAATCTGATCTAAACCAATATCATCGGTACTATCGGTAGTAACGTATAAAAGAGTACTTAGTTGCTTTTTTAGTGGTATTATTTTGGATAAATTTATATTTTTTTCGCTACTAATTTCTTTTGTAACTAAAAAAAATATATGCAATATGGGCAGTATTAAACCCAGAGTATTCCATTCATGATCTGTTAATAATTCAAACTTATGTGTTAATGTGGCTAACGCTAACACTACAGCACGTTTTTGCTCTAATAATCTCTCAAACATTTCATATGTTGAATTCCAACGGGTTTCAACTTCAATTATTAATTTGTGATTTGGGATCTTAATCAGGTTTTGCGTTTCCGCTAATTTATCTTGTGCTAGGCTGCTGTGTTTAAAATACGTAATTACTCGACGACATTTCTCGCGAATACGGACAATATCCGGAATCTCCATCATAGATTTTTTTACTATGAGGTTCAAGGTATGTGCAAAACATAGTATGTTAGTCGTTGTAGGTCCTAGTTGTTTAATTGCTAATTTCATATTTGCTGCGTTGTCTGTAACAACGCTTATAACTTAGATTATATTTTGCGTCCACATATTTTAGCAATGTAGCAAAACCAGTAGATATCTTCTATAATGGATAATGGCTGTAGATCAGTGGTTATTAAAATCTATGATTAAAGAATCGATTGCTTCTTTTCTTATTATCGTCTGAATGAATCACTGTATCTTTACTATTGTAACAATTTCCATACAGCAAAGATTTAGAGTTCAGACGTGCCAAATTTAAATTATCAGGTGAAGCAGTTGAAACTTGAAACTACGAACAAAATCTTTCCAAGGACTTTTACTTACAATTAGATACGCACATTATATGTATATAGAATTCGGCTGCTTCGTTATTAAAACAATGCTAACACGTAAAACGCTCGTTCTGAATGAGCGAGGAACCAATCAAATCATTTGTTACATTATAAATGGAGAAACTATTTACATGATTGGATAGTTTTATTAACAAATACATGCTACATTAAATCCTGAATAACGGTTTCGTTGTACATCGTCAATCGTCACTCGTTCATTAGCGTCCAAACCAATCAATCATATGTCGTGTGATCTGTATAATTCTAATTTGTAACGATAATAATAATTTATAATCACTAATCACTATCAGTAACCCTCACGCATCGTCTATCGTCGTGTAGTGATCCACGTTGAACATGCCTAAACGTTCTTGGGTTTGGGATTATTATTCTAACCCAGAAAATGGTGTTGTGGTGTGTAGCACATGTAATAAAAAGCTGAAATATGACAAATGTACTACAAATTTAATTAAGCATGCGAAGATTCATAATATCTCCAAGAACACTGACAGTAATGACAATACTGTTTTAGAAAACGTATGCCCTTATGAAGGTATATTACATTATTCTAATTCATATTAATGTTTTAGATTTAATTTATGCATAAAGATTATTGCAATTGATTCTAAAAATACTGATTCTTTCAGAGAATAATACGAGAAAAAAAACAATCGATTCTTTAATAATCGATTTGATAACAACTGATCTGCAGCCATTATCCATAATAGAAGACAATGGTTTTGTTGCATTGTTAAAATTTTTGGACCCAAAATATCAACTACCCAGTCGGAAGGTATTAAAAAAATGGTTTGAAAAGAAATATGACGAAGCTGCATCGAATGTTAAAAATGAATTAGCCAATGTGCGAAAGGTCTGTATTACGACAGACACATGGACTAGCGTAAACATGGACAGTTTCTTAACTGTTACGTGTCATTTTATTAATGACATTTACCAACTAAAAACATATGTTTTGGAAACTGTAAAAATTGAAGGCAGTCATACCGGTGCCGCAATTGCAAATAATTTAAAAGGTATATTTAATAATTGGAAAATAGAAGATAAAGTTATAAGCGCTGTTACAGACAACGCAGCAAATATGAAATTAGCAATTAAACAACTAGGACCTACAACGACCAACATACTATGTTTTGCACATACCTTGAACCTCATAGTAAAAAAATCTATGATGGAGATTCCGGATATTGTCCGTATTCGCGAGAAATGTCGTCGAGTAATTACGTATTTTAAACACAGCAGCCTAGCACAAGATAAATTAGCGGAAACGCAAAACCTGATTAAGATCCCAAATCACAAATTAATAATTGAAGTTGAAACCCGTTGGAATTCAACATATGAAATGTTTGAGAGATTATTAGAGCAAAAACGTGCTGTAGTGTTAGCGTTAGCCACATTAACACATAATTTTGAATTATTAACAGATCATGAATGGAATACTCTGGGTTTAATACTGCCCATATTGCATATATTTTTTTTAGTTACAAAAGAAATTAGTAGCGAAAAAAATATAAATTTATCCAAAATAATACCACTAAAAAAGCAACTAAGTACTCTTTTATACGTTACTACCGATAGTACCGATGATATTGGTTTAGATCAGATTTTGCGTCAAAAGTTGATTTATTATATGGAATATTATCTAAGTGATGTTGAAAATAATAATTTTTATGCAATAGCTACTTTATTAGATCCTCGTTTCAAAACTGCAAGTTTTTCTTCAAATGAAAACATTGCTTGTGCACGCGATGCTTTAATCGAAGAAGCAGCCAAGTGCGTTTTGTATGACGATGTATCAACAAGTACGGATATTTCCCAAGATTTAAATGATTCGAATAAAAATGACGCCCATATTTCATTATGGTCATCCTTTGATACCGAAGTTGCCAATATAAACGAGCACGTGTCTAGTTCATCCGCTATTACTATAGAGATACACAATTATTTAAAATCACAGTACGTGAATCGGAAAGAAGATCCTTTATTATATTGGTCTGTAAATAGTATTCTGTACCCTATTTTAACGAAACTAGCTCGTGATTACTTATGCACCATGGGGACGTCCGTCCCATCAGAAAGATTATTTTCGAAGGCAGGAAATGTCCTTAGTAAAAAACGAAATAGATTGAAGCCAAAAATTGTCAATCAAATATTATTCCTTAATAGTTACAAATGTTAACAGTGTTTTGTGTATTTGTCAAGTAAATTAATTGTTATTCATAATACAGTTAAATAATTGTAATGTGGACTACTTGTATTTTTCATCAAAAACAAATCACACATTTGCACAGAATAGGAAACTTCTGGTACTCATAAAAGCTTCGAATGATAGTCAGTGTTACGAGCCGGGGCTGCGGCAACGCGAGAGGCCGGCGAGAGGGGTATTTCCCAAGGAATACGGTTTATGAATTTGTTAGTTAGAGGGCGGACGAACCTGATGCAAAATCAGGGAGCCGCAGGATTATCGGAAACGAGGACGAACCTGATGCGAAATCAGGGAGCCTCTAGGAATGGAGTCACTCACGGACGAACCTGATGCGAAATCAGGGAGCCGCAGGAGGGTGATTATTCGTGAACGAACCCGATGCGAAATCGGGGAGTCACTAGGATGATGTTCACAGACGAACTCGACGCGAAGTCGAGGAGCTGTTAGGAGGTTGGATTATTCACAGACGAACCTGGTGCGTAACCAGGGAGCTGTTCAGAAGGTGGTTGACTTACAGACGAACCTGATGCGAAATCAGGGAGCTGTAGGATACGGACGAACCTGATGCGAAATCAGGGAGCCGCAGGAGAGGTTAAACGTGGACGAACCCGATGCGAAATCGGGGAGCCACTAGGTTGGAGAAGATTCCTTTTTTGGTATTGGATGCGAAAGACCCTGATGTGAAATCAGGGAGTCGCGGGAAATGTTAGTATTGCCTCGTAATTCTTAATTAATATTTGATACAACTCGAGCGGTAAAGTTGTATCGGTGGGTATATGCTACTAATATTATAAGGATCGCTGGGTAAAAGATGGGTTTTAACGAATCTGACTCAATTTAGGCGTGAACACCATTCGTGTATTCAATAACTAATTATTGTACAAATGTAAGTGTCGCGATTAAATAGTGTAGTAAAAGTGTATGAATTACCACTAATTTGCGCGGTGTTGACGCACTGGCGATGCGGGGCGTACGAGTGGTTATTCAGAGAAGCCAAATAGAATATAAACCGAACTCGCGGATTCTATGAGGTTAACTATGATTCCGACGGAGACTTTAGCTCGATCTTACTAGATTTAACCAACTCTGTACGAGCGTGACACGACGTTACTCTACGCGTGACTGTACTGCTTTGAACCGAAGAGGGTAGAAACCAAAGGGTTTATATAGTCCCAAAAATGAGTGGGGATTAGTTGGAAATTTCCATATAAGGAAATTCTTCGGGGTCGTCGTCGTGTCACTCCCGTTCCCATGATCGTCAACCAGATGGTCGAGAACACTTCCCCCATTAGTGGTGTGTGATAAGCAAAAGGATTTTAGGGCGTTTTCCCTTCGCAGACGCGAGCTCGAAAAAACGGTTGAGAGCGGCGTATGGGAAAATTCCACATACGTAACATCAGCAATCAGCATAACAAAATAAATTATGAACCGATTCCAGAAACCTTGGTGATACTGATATTTTCTTTATAATTAAATTCACTATCGTATCAGCCTTCGATCATAAATTTTAGGTGTCATAGGTTTTCGTTATTAACATTTTTAGGTTTAAAATTACTCCTTTTTTTTAGCATGTTTATGTTCAAACGTGCACCAAACATCGTCATTTTACGTTCTGTACCTTCTAATAGGCTGATACGATAGCGATTGATATAACATATAAGAGTATCTTTGGTTCCTGTATTTGCCACAATCCTACGTAGAGTTATACGGCCTACCGTCGACGCTGCTTTTTATTGTAGCAGAGCAAGGAGCGCCACGTAGAAATCGAGCCACTACTGGAAAATTAAATTTTTTTCCTATCCTTGAACAACGAATAAGTAAAACCCATAAGGTTTTTTCACTGTAAGTTGTATACTTTTTTACAAAAAATCCTAAACATCACCTATTTTTTTAGCGATTTGTTGAGAATGTTCCCTTAAAAGTATTGTTTTTCTTTTTCAAAGCACTCGTGAATCGTGAACTGTTCGAAACTATCTGGTCATCAAACTATGTGGTCACATAAATCGTACCTCATCAATTTCTCAATAATTAGTGAGTAGAACCGACATGTAATGGTAAAAACATAAAGTAAATGCAAAATGGGAAACAAAAATAAAACCTTCAAGCTTACACCCTAGTTTATGCGTGCTATAAATATAAACATTTAAAAGAATCAAGTATGGTTGATGACATTTTACCAGTATATTTTAGCTGATAATAATCAAACAATGCAGTTTTAGCTTGCATTTTTCTATTTTTCTAAAAGCGGGTTTATTGTAGAATATTTCACACTCATTTTATGTACATATTACATTTATTATGAAGTTTAAATCGATATGTATAAATAAACTGATCAATCATGTTTCCTAAAATCGTACAACTGCAATCGTACCAGAACGATTTGAAAACTTAAGTTATATGTTATATGTACAGGTTATGTACAATTTTTTAACTAAAAACTATGCCTAAAACATCAAGCTTCAATATCCAATATTAATTTGCGTTCAATCTAGTACCAAATACAAAATACAACGAAAAATATCTTAAGTGGTACGATATTGGTAAATCTCAGCTATGTAGATTTTTATCTTTCAGGGTTCAAATACTACTTTTACGAGATTCGATTCTTTCAAACGTCGAAGTACTTAGAAGTACATTCTGAACTCTGCCGCTACTTTTTCTGAGGTTCGAAACCGGCTTCTATAACCCAAGTACTTTGGAAGTATGTAGAATGAAACGCCAGCTCTTATGAGTAGTATTCGAATCCCATGAAGTGAAACTTTTGTATTGGAATTGACTCGGATTCATCAGTACATATTGAACTTGATCCCATCCCTAAGTATAACGTCCGTGTATCTTTCATAAATAGAAAAATATTTTACCCCAGGGAGGATTCGGACCCGCGACCTGTAGCACCGTAGACGAACACTTTACCGCTGCAGCTACAACTGTTGATTGAGAAGGTTACTTACATATTCGAACTTATACTCCTACCGTGCAACACTTTAAACTCAAATTATTCAAAAACGAAGATTCGTTTTGACAAACTCAATTGAGGCATTTGATGGAAAAAGGGCACATAGGCTTATGTGCCCTTTTTTCGTAAATCGTTTAAAACGACTCAGGTATATGTTATATATATATAATATATCAAGGACATTTCTTCTCCCACGTTTAAATTAGCTAGATGCTATTTTGTTACGTAGCGTGATCGACATGCAGCTACATAGTCGCTGAGCGGTCGCACTACCGCGCTGTCTATTGTTGAGTCGTGCAATACGTTTTATTTTGTGTAAGCGAGAAACTATGGAAACTGAGGCGAGTATCGAATCCGCAAGGAAAGATGCGAATTTGGGGAAGAAGAAATTGATTTACAAGACAACTTGGTGTAAAGAATCGAATAAATTAAAACGTCTTGGGGCACACAGTTATATATCTCATTCGGGAAAAGAGGTGAAAGGAAAAACATTTCATTTTATCACGAAGTGCTGTACAAATGATTGCCACAAGAAATTTGATAGAGATTATCAAGAATCTATTTTTAACTCCTTCTGGAAATCCGATACAAAAACAATTCAGGACACATATCTTGCTGGCTGTATATCGAAAAAACCTAAAACAGATCATTCTCGTTATAAAATCAATCCGAAAAAAAATAGAATACATATTTGGCAGTACTCTCTTAAAAATGATGGAATAAGTTACCCGATATGTCTTAAGTTATTACTACATTTGTTACAACTATCAATGAAAAGAATGAGAATAGTCCAAGGAAAAGTTCAAAATGACGATACTTTTGAAGAAAGAAGAGGAAAGCACGAAACCAGGCCTCACAAAGTGGACGATGATGTTTGGGAATTAATGAAATCACACGTAAATTCTTTTCCTCATAAAAAATCACATTATTGTCAGCATAAATCTGCTTTAAACTATTTCAATAATCCTAACTTAAATGTGAAAAAACTTTATAACAGTTTCAAGATCTATTATGAACAAGAAACTGGAAAACCCCTTATTATAGGATACAACTGGTATTTCAAAGCTTTTCGCGAAAAATGTAACTTTACTTTTCGTCAACCTAAGACAGATGTGTGTGACTTTTGCACAATATGTACAAAGAAACTTAAAATAGACCCTCATGATCCCTGCAGCTCTGAGTTCGAAACGCACAAAACAAACTACAAACTCTACTTCGAAATGAAAAACAAATATATTAATGAAGCGAATAAAAGTGTTACTGTTCTTGTGTGTGAGTTCGATTACGCACAGAATTTCGCTGTACCAAAGCTGAATGTGACAGCCCAGTTCTACAAGCGACTCCTGTGGTTATATACATTCAACATACACATCTACAACGATGGGACATCTTTCTTGTACAACTTTATGGAACATGAAGCAAAGAAGAATGCGGATTCAGTAATTTCCTTCCTCAACAAGTGCCTCACAGAAAAATTGAAGGAAAATCCTCGCATTAAGAAGATAGTGCTATTGTCTGATTCAGCTGCAGGACAGAATAAAAATTCAGCAATGGTGTCTTTCTGTTCATGGTTCTCAAGAATATTTAATGTTGAAATAATCCATCTATTCCCTGTACGAGGACACTCGTTTGGGCAATGCGACAGAAATTTCGGGATAATTAGATCCTACCTCAAGAAAGAAGAGACCATTTCCACGGCAAAAAAGTACCTAGAAGCAATGGTTCTTTGTAGAGAAAACCCTTCCCCTTTCAATGTTATTATGGACCACACGATTATTGAAAACTGGACAGCAGCTTTGCCAGTTTTCTTCATGAAGCATCCAATAAGTAAGGGTAAAAAGTTCACTATCCGCAAATATGTGAAAATATCTTTCAAACCAAATGGTTTGCTTCATACTTACGAAAAGTACAATTCGAGCTTCGTACCTTTCAAGTTCTGGAATAAAACGTATAATAAAAAGCAATTAAAGACCATTCAATTGAAACAAGTTGAATCACCTGGCCTGAAAGTTAATAAAGAAAAGGACGTAAGAGATCTATTGCAATATTTGGACGAGGACAGCAGAATATGGATTGAAAACGTTCTTCAAGCAGCAAAGACTATACCGAGCGAATCTGATAAGGATGAATTCATGTCGACTGACGAGGAAGAGGTGTAATAGTTGGAAAAATTTAACAAAAATTACATATTTAACTTCTATAAAAATACTTACTTAAAACATTACATTTTTTGTTTATTTTGTGATTGACTTCGTATTTTTTATTTAAACAAAGTATAAAACACGTGTAACTAAGTAAGTAAACAAAATTATATTTAAATAAATAAACAAAGAAGCAATTTTCTACGAATTTACCACTTTTATGGAAAAAGGGCACATAAACCACTTGCATAAAACTATTAAATAAATACACATATCATTTTCAAATCATGACTTCTGTTTACGAAACGTTTCAAGGATATGCTACTACATCCTTAAAAAAATTTAGATTTAATTGCATTACTTTTCATTAAGTTATACTATAATGAAAACTTTGAAATCGATTTACTCGAAATGGCATTCTGGCGTATGTGCCCTTTTTCCATCAAATGCCTCAATTACATCTCCCTAATCGTGCAGTCGGATATTTCACAACAAATTAATTTCGACGCTTGATGTTGTATTAAGTTGATGCATATTCTGTTATGAAATATCCTGCGTTGTACAAGAAAATAATGTTTCTTTTTAGTTTTAGCGCATTTTTGATACAATCGTTTAACATCATTTATTTTATTTTCTAGTCTTTAGTGTTTGTGGATTTACATTTCACAGCTCAGACTTCTTTGCAAATATCATTTATTGCTGTATACAGTTTAACAGTTTGCACCTTATAGTGGTAATTAACTAATTGTATTAATTACTTATATCACATATATAAGTTCAATAACATATTCCTGAGATTTTCCAGGTGAAAATAAATTTAAACACAGTATAAATCGGATTATTTTTAGCATTTTTAGATTAGAATTTAGATTACATTTAGGGTAACTGTACTCGTAGTTGACCGTGTACCAATAGTTGACACTTTTATTTTCAGTCACGAATAATAAGCTTTCTATTAAAAAATGTTTTTGACTAATACTTTTTCAGACAGCGTATTAGTCAAAAACATTTTTTTAATAAAAAGCTTATTATTTGTGACTGAAAATAAAAGTGTCAACTATTGGTACACTGTCAACAACGAGTACAGTTACCCTATATTTAATTACCAACTACTGTTCTAGAAATAATCCGATTTATACCGTGCTTGAACTCATTTTAATCTGGACAATCTCAGCAGTATGTTAATAAATATTGAAAACGTCACGTTTTACAATTTATTAATACATAATCCACCGCAAGCAACACTGTATGCCTCTCGAACCGAAATCAGAAGCTGCCGCCGAACAGCCCAAGTCTTCAGGCTCAAAGAGAGATCGCGCCGGTTCGGATAAACAATAAAAGTCGAATAAACTAAGGTTAAAGATCGAATAAACAAATTATTCTTCTTCGAATAAAAAAATTATCTTTCGCCGTCGAATGAATTCTCTTTGGTTCAGAACGGATAAACATAAAGTATCTTTTATTGGAGTTTATCAAGATATTATCTTTGCCCATCTCTGTTCTCCAGCCGCTTCGCCGTGATTCATTCATGCCTCCGTGACGACAAAATAGTAATAGGGGAAATGCGGAAACAGCGCGATCCGACTCTCGATACGTATCGGCAACTATGTCTTTCCTACATTTATCGTCTAGCTTGGACTTCCACCGGTTCTGATGATACATGGCGCGAATATACCATCAACGCCGGTGACGGAGAATCCTTGAAGCCTCATTTTGTCATTTCTCGAATCTGTCACAGTATACGATTCATAAATTCATTATTATTTCAACCCACGGTTCTTATTAGTGCTCAAACGCACCCGTCTGCACGGATGTCTACTGGAGGCAACTATACCCGCAAAAACTTCCTTCTTGCCGATTCCAGGGCGTAAGTTGTAATTTACGGTTTGTTTACTACATCGCGTATACGTATACGCTGGTGCTACGGGGTTCGAATGTACCACCAGCGCTGGTGACGGAGAAGTCTTGAAGCTTTATTCTGTCAGTTTTCGAGTCATCAATTCATTATTATTTCAATGTACGGTGCTTATTAGTGCTTAAACGCACCAGACCCGTCTGCACGGATGTCTACTGGAGGCAACTATACCCGCAAAAACTTCCTTTTAACCGATTCCAGGACGAAAGTTGTAATATACGATTTGTTTACTACACGCGTGTACGTACACGCATAACTTAGCTTGTGTGAGCGTACGCACACATTCAAGGCCCGCTGAGACGGCCCCCTTAAGGGAATCAGAGGTTCTTTTGATGCCGATGAAGTTAAACAGGAGATTTTGGAACTTAATATCCCTGGGGTTGACATTATCAATCTGACTAAATTCATATTTGATAAAGCGCAACCGAACAAATATCATTTTCTGCTTCAACTCTCGAATGAGAGTAAAACCACAGAACTTTTTAAAATTAAGGCTGCCGTCTCAAGTTTGTTATGGTCCGAATCGATCGAAGCGTCCCTTGTAAACAGACGGACCCTAATGAAACTAATGCGGTCGATAAAAAGAAGTTGTACAGAGGTGACATCTCCAGATACTCTATGTAAACGAATCTTTGACGCATAGTTGCCGCATCTCCTGTTCTCTCTGTCTCTGCCGCGCTGTTGCCACAGAGATCTCTCTTTCTATCGGGAAGTCTTTGCAAGCTTGAAGGATCACGGCACGAGACCTGCGTCTAGCGTCCGAACCTCGCTGAACGTAAAAGAGGATAGCAATAATGAAAGATAGAGAGGTTCGGGAGTGAGGTTAGGAACCATGTCAAAGAAACAATACTAATTTGCGTATCAATATCTTTTTATTAATACGTAGAAGGATGTGATATCCTGTATAATCAATGTGCAATTTCAAAGCATACATTATAAGGGACATCACCGAAACGTAACATGCCGATCGCAATGACATTTATGAATAATATATAATTCTTCGAAAAATATATGACACTTTCTTTTTTATCTATAATCATCCACATCTAGGAAGTGAAAGCAGTGCCCAAAGTTAGGTGTGAAAAACCTATATTCCACGTTATTTAGAGAAATGTTCGATTTAGGAAAAAAATGTTTCAACATGAATATGAAGGGTCGGATGTAATGAGGGGATTAGCGCTCGAAAATGCGAAAAATTATTGTCCAAATGCTAAAAAAGCTTGGAAAATTAAATGTTGTTAAACTGTATTTTAAAAAATATTGCGTTGTAAAACTCGTCACGACAGAGATTTTTTATATTTACAGTTTGTTTATCCAATCATTACTATTCGAGCTAAAAATTATAAAGGAAAATTGTGGCTGCGAGGGCAATTGCGTACATATTACTCTTTTCCTTTTCTTTCTTCTACTTTTCTTCCACTTGGCGCACAACCTCGGGTGTCTTCTTCTTCATTACCGCATTCAATCGCGAGTGCACTTCGTTAGTGTTGTACTCCACGACAGCAGCAGCACATCTCCCTGTATATGATCCTCTTTCGGCGAAATTTAATCTTTTTCCGCCAATGTACTTGGCAATTATTGCGTTTAAACTTTCCACAGCGTTATTATTCGTGTGATAGAGTAAGCTCTCGGCATGAGCTAACAGTGGACGAAGTATTTCGTTTACGTCCTGGTACACTCCAATATTCATCAGTTCTGCAACGATGTTTCTTTCATTCTCTTTATTCTTTCCATTGCAGAAATATTCCAGTTGTGCGCACTCTTTGTGTTCACCAAACACGTGGCTCGGAATATTCTGTATGTCGCCATACAAATTCTTTGTTTTCTCGTCGATTGATACATTCTGATTGTATCTAAACTTTGCGGCTTTTACGATGTCCTTGCGCATCCGGCGAATGCTACTTTCCACAGTTTGTCTCAATGGTCCAGGTGTGGTCTTCTTTAGAATCGCTTTCATTTTTGTGCAAAAGTTTCGCAACAAATGATTCGTGCATTCAATCTTTTTTACACGAATCTGCCTCTTATATGGGTCCGCATCAATAATCTTCTTATACAGGGTGTCCCAAAAATGTCGCGTTTCCTTGACAGGGGTGACTCAGGGGGTGGTTTGAAACAACTTTTTCCTTAGCGAAAATATTGTCCGAAGCTTCGTTAAGGAGATATTAAGCAAAAACCCCGACCAATCAGAGCGCGCGCCTTCCGCCTGAGTTCCCGCGGTAGCGTTGGCTACGAGGTAGGCAACCGCGCTTGTGCTACGAACGTACGAACAAGCAAGTCGGCATGCATCGAAGGAAACCGCGTTACACATTTTTTTTTTAAAGCAGAATCTTAAATAAGAATAATTTGAAGTGAGAGGACAAGAAGTACGTAAATTTCGTTTTTAAATAAGGCATAAACGAAAAGCTAATGTAACAGAAAATGTACGACAAGTGATCGTAATTCGTTATTGAGGTAAAAATCCGTAGTTTAAGAACGGCCAACACAACTAAATTTAAAAAATAATATTAGGTGTATGAATAAATTCTTTCCGACTGGAATTTCTATCGCGGTGGTATTCAGAAGCTGCCAGAAAAATGGCAAAAGGTAATGAACAATAATGGAAATTATTGCGATGATCGAGTTGTTTTCATATTTTTTAAATCGAACTGTTATTGTACCCTAAAATCGGAAAGAATTTATTTTCACACCTAATAATCACCAATAAATTAAAGAAAACTCACCCTTTCGGACATTCCTTTCCTTGCTTTCCTTCCCTTTCCGGAAACCTGTGTCACTGGGTCACTGTACCGATCCTGGTTATCGGTGGACGAAAAGATTTATGGTTGGGTAGCGCCCAGTGCTCAGCTGATCACACTGCGTCCGGGTTAATGTACCGAATATTCACTTCACTGCACGGCTACTAACACTGATCACTGAATTTATTTTTCACGGAACGTGTTGTTCCTACGTTATAAAAATTGGTGGCTGCGAAAGGGGCCGATTACTGTTAATTACTGGGACGAGATTACTACTATTACCCGGCGAAAAGAAAACTCGTGGCAGACTGTCTCGGGCTGTGCAGTCCGCTGCTGTGACGATTGGACGAGTCACCTATTTGGGCACACTTTTAAAGACGGGGCACACATATTTTGGTTATTGGCTGAATTTGCCACATACATTGTCACACCGCGCGACGAAGAGATCAAACGAAACACGAGATCGAGTGGGATAGAGAGATTTGACCAAGCGTAGCCTACGCTTTTGTTTTGACGATCGTCGGTCGGATCCGTATCTGATCGCTGCACAGCAGCGGACTGCACAGCCCGAGACAGTCTGCCACGAGTTTTCTTTTCGCCGGGTAATAGTAGTAATCTCGTCCCAGTAATTAACAGTAATCGGCCCCTTTCGCGGCCACCAATTTTTATAACGTAGGAACAACACGTTCCGTGAAAAATAAATTCAGTGATCAGTGTTAGTAGCCGTGCAGTGAAGTGAATATTCGGTACATTGACCCTGCGATCGGCTGAGCACTGGACGCCGATGACCAGGATCGGTACAGTGGCCTAGCGACACAGGTTTCCGAAAAGGGAAGGAAAGCAAGGAAAGGAATGTCCGAAAGGGTGAGTTTTCTTTAATTTATTGGTGATTATTAGGTGTGAAAATAAATTCTTTCCGATTTTAGGGTACAATAACAGTTCGATTAAAAAAATATGAAAACAAGTCGATCATCGCAATAATTTCCATTATTGTTCATTACCTTTTGCCATTTTTCTGGCAGCTTCTGAATACCACCGCGATAGAAATTCCAGTCGGAAAGAATTTATTCATACACCTAATATTATTTTTTAAATTTAGTTGTGTTGGCCGTTCTTAAACTACGGATTTTTACCTCAATAACGAATTACGATCACTTGTCGTACATTTTCTGTTACGTTAGCTTTTCGTTTATGCCTTATTTAAAAACGAAATTTACGTACTTCTTGTCCTCTCACTTCAAATTATTCTTATTTAAGATACTGCTTAAAAAACAAAAATGTGTAACGCGGTTTCCTTCGATGCATGCCGACTTGCTTGTTAGTACGTTCGTAGCACAAGCGCGGTCGCCTACCTCGTAGCCAACGCTACCGCGGGAACTCAAGCGGAAGGCGCGCGCTCTGATTGGTCGGGGTTTTTGTTTAATATCTCCTTAACGAAGCTTCGGACAATATTTTCGCTAAGGAAAAAGTTGTTTCAAATCACCCCCTGAGTCACCCCTTTCAAGGAAACGCGACATTTTTGGGACACGCTGTATACGCTACTGTCCCCATCAGCAATCAGAGTTGAATAAACGAGCCCACGTTTTTCTACGCTAGTGTTGAATCCTTCCACTATAGCATCGCTTTCCATAGCAGTCGATGCTCGACATGTACTCCAGTTTTTGAAGCATGCGTGCTTTTGGGGTTCTTTCTTGCTTTTCGCAGCAATCCGACAAATTCTGCAAACTTTGTTTCGAGCGCCGTAGAATAAAACTTTTTTGGTGTGATAGCCAACTATCACGCCGACTCCAGACGCAGAATCGTAACATCCACTGCGGTAGGATCTCTTCATCCAGCTTCCGTCGGCCACAACGGAGATGTGAGGGATCCCTGATCCGGGAAGAACGTCGCCTCTTTCAATCGCCAAACGTTTTTCTTCTTCAGCCGCTGCTAACATCTCTTCTTCTGCAGCGGCAATCGCAGACTTGACGAATTCATCTTGATTCTTCACAAAGTTTCTCTTCGACATACAACGTATGTTCACTGCTGCAAAAGTGTGTTCCAACTGGGCATAACTGCCTCCACATAAAATTGTTGCAGTAACGGCGCACAGTGGGTTGAAATCCCAGAAACATGGTAAAAATATGAAGGTAATCTTTGATATTTACAAAAATGAGTATACTAAAGTTTTCGCGGTCGCTGATTATGAATCTGAACTCAAAATGGCAAAAAACAAAATGGCGGATCCAATATGGCGGACGCGTATACCCAAAACATATCAGATTTGGTCTAAACTTGGTATTCTAGAGTTTTCGAGGTTGCTGAGTACGAATCTCAAGTCAAAATGGCAAAAAAAAAATATCAGGGAATATCAAGATGGATCGATTTATGTATTAAAAAATATATGGTTCCATTTAAAAAAACCACCACTGCCGTCGTGGAAACATGTGTTAATTAAATATCTCGTTACAACAATAGTATTAGGATTCACATCTGAAAATAACAACAGATATAAATATTTCAATTAACAGTGTTTGCAAAAAGAAATTATTTTCATGGACTGGGAACCGTTTTGAATAAACTGAAATTTTAGGGATTGGAGCAAAAACGAGCAAAATCTGAAAGTTAATCTCAGTTCTGTAATAATCAAAGATGATAACTGTGCAAACAAAAATGCTTGATCGGACTTGGAAGTTAACTAAATGTTTAATTGTTTTTGTAGATCAGCTATGGTAATTAAGGTTATACGAGGCAATTTTGAATTAAACATTATGAAGGTATTATTGCTTGCCGCAAACGTATAACAACAAAAAGTAATTAAATAAACACCTGAAATTTACATCTTTATCGCGAAACAGAAGTTTAAAACATAGAAAACACAAAAAATAGCTACACAAAATCGTTTGATAAATCGCTTGGAATAAACGTGTAACGGAGTTCCTACAGCTAACTGTTTTTGACCGACTCGGGTAAGGAAGGAAGAGTTGTAGAAGGCTGTGGATATACGTTTTATTATGCGCACATATTTCAACTATACCAGGGATAAAAAATCAGATATTTAAACATTCTTTTTTATTTCGATTTTTCGCCACCTTTTGGGGTCTCCTACCCTACTGTGCGGCGCCTTGATTACTATCCACTTCTTCGGCTTCGTCCGATTGATTGCGGATTTCAGCTTTGTAATGGCATAAAGTGCATATTACGCTGAAGATACTCTTGAAGCCACACCGTTTCACACCAGATATTCGTAGGTGTTCAATGCCACAGTCTTCCCTATTTTTTGCATGCTTACCTATTTTCTGCAATTGAGCAAGCACATTTGGGAAATTCATTATATCGTTACCATTTAGGAGACGCGATTGCTCTTGCGGCTCGTTCTTCGCAACTTTTTCTATAACGAAGTTTTCTTCTTCGTTACTTTCTATATTAAAGTCTTCAAGCGCCTCATCAGTTTCTCCCGAACTGGCCGTATCAGTATCTTCATCAGATGGCAAGTACATTATCTGTTGATGCGTATGTTTTCGTCCATCGGATGTTGATGGTTCCTCTACTATACGCTCCTCGGCCACATCTTCTGGATGTTGTCCTACGGCAATGTCGTCTGCCGTTTTTGCGCTGTCTTGATTCTTCTGAAAGGCTAAAGACCTTCTCTTTTGGCGATGTACTTTCCGTTTCGACAATCTCTTTGCGTACGAACGTAAATGTCGCGAGCGAAACTGAGAATTATTGTCTTCTGGCACGTCCCGCATAGTCACATTACGGGTGTCACTCATTTTGCACTAAACCAACAAACACAAACACAAACACAAACACAATACAACACAACGTAACACAACTCAAAATCCTTGTGCCCGTTGCAAAAAAACGTAAACGCGAACCGTGAACGTAAATCGTGAATCCGAAGATTCGTCTGTGGTGCGCTCGGAAACAAATGACGGTCTACAAACCAGGCAACCGCGCAAACAGTCCGTTGCGTAGAGAGTCATTCCGTTGAAAGATCTTGCAGAAGGTGGACGTGAGAAAATGGACAACATGAATAACGTAAGTATTTTATTGTATACTGTTATACAGAGTGATTATCTGGCTAGAGTCTTCGAAGGCGATGCCGCCACTAAGTCGCGTCTCGCTGAGTTTCGTGGATTTCGACGCTCGAGACGAGATTAACTACGGCATGTTAAAAAATTCTTAATTCTTCAACGAATCGATATGGCGGTGATACTAATGAATTCCTGGCGTTCTGCCGATTAAAATCATGCCAAATGTCATGTAAATCGAACTATTTTCATCGGCACGACATCGATTGACGCCATTTTCGCAAAGATCTGTTGAGAAATGCAGAACGTGGAATTCGTCACTTCCACGAAACTCAGCGAGGCGCGGCTTATTGGCGGCATTGTCTTTGAGGACTCTAGCGAGAGAATTACCCTACATGTTCATATCGACGCGCGTTACGAAAAGTAGCATGTTTCATGTTTTCTACATGCAGTTATCCGTAAGAAAAAAATGAAACGTGTTACTCTTCGTAACGCGCGTCGGTATACTCTTACTATTTGTCATAAAAATAATACATTCATTATTTCATTTCCAGATGAAAGAAGCGCTAAACGAAGCGGGGCGAGGAGAGGAGACGAAAGAGGAAAAGGAGGGACAAGAGGAACAGTAGGGAAAGGGGGAAAGGGCGGAGGACCCGGCCAAGATGAGGGCGGAATTAAACAAAGTAATTATGTGGAATGTGGATTATGTGACCGTGAAAGCATATGTGTGATTCAGAGTTGGGCAAAATGTAATCTAATTACAAATTACAAATTACAATTAAAATGTAATTGCGTAATTGATTACACATTTTCTGTAATCGTTAATTTAGGTAGTGGACAAAATATTTTGTGTGCTTGTGGAATTGATTACACATTTTCTGTAATCGTTAATTTAGGTAGTTGACAAAATATTTTGTGTACTTGTAGAATTGATTACACATTTTCTGTAATCGTTAATTTAGGTAGTTGACAAAATATTTTGTGTACTTGTGGAATTGATTACACATTTTCTGTAATCGTTAATTTAGGTAGTTGACAAAATATTTTGTGTACTTGTGGAATTGATTACACATTATTTTCAACACATAATATTTTGTCAACTACCTAAATTAACGATTACAGAAAATAATGTGTAATCAATTACCCAATTACATTTTAATTGTAATTTGTAATTTGTAATTTGTAATTAGATTACATTTTGCCCAACTCTGTTGTGAATATTATTTCGTTTGTGTCCGATATTTTTTATGTTATGTAATTTTATGAAAATGTAATTTTTATGTTATCTACTGTTCCAGATTAAAAAGGCACTGAAGCGCCTTACATATCGGCGCGGAGGCGGCCGCGGAGAAAGGCGCGGAGGCGGTTGGCGTGGAAGGCGCGGCGGAGGCGGTTGGGGTGGAAGAAGGGGGGGACAAGGGGGGCAAATTTTTATTTACCAATAAAATATTTATTTACCAATATATCTTATAAATTATTAATAAAAAAATGTATTAAATTATTTAACGATTTTGTTTGTTTTAATAGAATGTGAAACGTTCACATTTTCTATCGTATCGGCATGAACGTTTCAGTAACATACTGCTGAGATTTTCCAGATGAAAATAAATTTAAACACGGTATAAATCGGATTATTTGTAGCATTATTAGATTAGAAATGTTACATGTATATTTAATTATATAGTACAATTCTAGAAATAATCTGATTTATACCGTGTTTAAACTCATTTCTGGAAAATCTCAGCAGTATGTTACTGAATACACTGATTCCTCCGTGGCGTTTCAAATAAAAATAACTGGGTTATTTTTATTCAACGACAAATAAAGATAAAGAGTCTTTGATAGATTACTTCAATAATTTATAATGCCCATCTCTGGATGAAACAATACTAATTTGCGTATCAATATCCTTTCTAAACTTCGCAATTCTTATTATCTTCTCTCATTCTGAGCAATATTTATATTTACTTGTGAAAAAATATAATGATATGATTGTTCAATGATTGTTTATATTCTTTGTTTTAATAGAATGTAAAACTCACATTTTCTCTCGTATCTGCATGGACGTTTTAGTAACGTACATACGTTCAGTACGTACTGTTGAGATTTTCCAGATGAAAGTAAACACGGTATAAATCGGATTATTTGTAGCATTATTAGATTAGAAATGTTACATTTATATTTAATTATCTAGTACAGTTCTAGAAATAATCCGATTTATACCGTGTTTGAACTCATTTTAATCTGGAAAATCTCAGCAGTATGTTACTGAAAACGTTACGTTTTACATTTTATTAATACGTAATCTACTACAAGCAACACTCTATGCCTTGCGAGCCAAGACTCGAACCGAGATCAGAAGCCGCCGCCGTACAGTTATTATCTTTGCCCATCTCTAATATCCAGCCGCTTCGCCGTGATTCATTCAAGCCTTCTTGACGACAAAATAGTAATAGGGGAAATGCGGCAACCGCGCGATACGACTCTCGATACGTATCGGCAACTATGTCTTTCCTACATTTATCGGCTAGCTTGGCTAGCTCCACTGGTTCTGATGGTACATGGGGCGAATATACCCTGAGCGCTGGTGACGGAGAATCCTTGAAGCATAATTCTGTCATTTCTCGAATCTGTCTCAGTACACGAGTTATAAATTCATTATTATTTCAATGTACGGTGCTTATTAGCGTTCAAACGCACCAGACCCGTCTGCACGGATGTCTACTGGAGGCAACTATACCCGCAAAAGCTTCCGTCTTGCCGATTTCACGACGTAAGTTGGTTGAAACGGTTGGTTTACTACATCGCGTATACGTACACGTTTTTCCTAGCTTGTGTGAGCGTACGCACACATTCAACGCCCGATGAGACGGCAGCCTTAAGCATTAGCACATAGACATTTATATAAATGGTAATCAATAGTAATATATAAGTATGAGTATGAGATAATATGGAATGCGATAAGCAATTAGCAATAATAACAATATCAAGCAATAAGCATTAGCAAAGATAATACTGTAAATCAATAAGCGTTAGCGAAGATAATAATATAAATCAATAAGCAATAATTTGAAATATAAAACGCGTAGGCAGTTAGAAATAATATAAATGAAGATGATATTCACTGGTACGATAATTAATTATAATCGCTTACAGGAGTTGCCGTAGGTTAATAATCCTTTGAGAGGAGTAGCACTGATATTAACGTTCACTTTTGTACACTGAGATTATCAGTTTAGGATACTTGTACTGCAAGTTGTTTTCGTAGAAGAGGGCTCCGGTCTCTGGGGCCCTTGTATTTATGTAATTCACCGGAATGTCAAGTATGAGGGGTATGCGCGGTATGCACCATGACTCATGTGCAAAATATGCGTTACATAATTGGGATTTGGTGATGACTCATGCGCGAAATATGCGTCGCAATATAATGTTAGGGGTTCTTATTTGGGGCTTCCGAAAAGGGGTACTCAACCCATTGGATGGATTTTGGGTGTTTTAATTGGAAAGAGGTGATAGGGGTTTTGAATTAAGAGGGTCTTTGGGACGAGGGACTTGTTTAGATTTAGATGCGAGGGAGGAGATCGTGCCTCTTAGGGCGAAGAGGGAAAGGGGGATTTCATAGTTGATCATCTCGAGATGGGGACCGCTAATGTACATCGTCTAGATGATGCGATGGTTGGGCAAAGGGTTAAGAGTTGAATTAAATAGATATTGACGGAGTTGTGGGGTGATTTATAGGGAGGATTCTAATTATAACCGCGCGAAAAATAGTGGGACGTCACAAAAGAACGAATCGACAACCTAGAAGAAGTAATTAATATTGCAAACAAATTAGAACAGGAACTAGTGAACGACCAAAACAATTTTGGGTACCCGCGATGCGCTTTTGCGCAAGTGCTGACGAACGTAGATGTTTCAAGTGCGACCAGATAGGTCATCTTAGTTACGACTGTCCACAAATTAAGCAGGGCCATAAGCATCTAAACATGTTAACTCGAGATAGGACCAGATGTAATTTTTGTAGGAAGACCGGACATATAGAATCCCGTTGTTTTAAGAAACAGAATCAGAATGATTTGCGGATGCAAAATAAGAATGTTCCCACTTTTAAAACTTCATCGAATTTAAACTCCAAAGCAACTTCACGAAAAGGCGCAACGTGGAGCTATTCCTTAATTGCAAGCGCCAATCCCGACAAGCCTGTTTCAAATTGAATTAAGGAAGTTGGCCGATTGCCTACTTTTACATTGGAACATGATGTTTTCCAAGGGGGGTCTGTTACATTTCTCATTGACACGTGTTCACAGTTAAATGTGTTGAAACCAGTAAATGTGATGTACCAGATGTGGTGAAGTTATCCTGCCAATTTATGGTCAGGTTATGAAATTCCAGGTCGTCGATGAGGCTTTCCCTATTAAAGAAATGGGTATTTTAGGAATTCCATTTTTGGAAAAACAGGAAGCAACATTAATATTTAAAAATACAGTACCAAATCGTCTTCAGGTTGGGGATAGGGATTTTATTGTTCAATCGTCTAAATCGTTCCACCTACCAGCGCGAATAAAAACTCTTATATCCATTCCTGTAAAGAGTGCTCGAATGAAAACGGGTTATTTGAGGAAGTTAGATACCAAACCAGGAGTGTACGTAGGTATTGCGTTGGTGAAGCAGGAAAATGGTTTTGCTAAGATTTTCGCCACAAACACTACTGCTGATTCTGTTACACTAGGGATAACTCCAGTTGAATTAGAGGAATTTCAAATAAAATCAGCTGCACCACGCTCAGCTCGAACAGGGGATTCAGGTGTAGGGCAATCAAAGGTGGAAGCTCGTAGACTCGTCCAATTGTTCAAGAATCTTGATTTAGGTGATCTCAATGACGCAGAACAAGCTAGCATATTAGAAATAATAAATGAATTTCCATGTCAGTTTTATCTCCCATCCGATACGCTAGATTCAACGAACACAATTCAACACACAATTTTAACTGTAGATAAAGCTCCCATTAACACCAAACAGTATCGTTTCCCTCCTATTCACAAAGTGGAAATTAGGAGTCAGGTAGATTCATTACTAAAAAACATTATAATTCAATCTTTAATGTCCCCCTATAATTCTCCTGTTTGGATAGTCCCTAAAAAGTCGGATCGCCCCGGAAAACCCCGTTTGCGGATGGTGATAGACTATCGCAGATTAAATGAAAAAACTATAAGTGATGCTTATCCGCTCTCGAATATAGCAGACGTTTTGGATCAACTTGGCGCAGCGAAATATTTTAGCACACTTGATTTGGCGTCGGGATTTCATCAAATTCCTATGGATCCCGAATAAAAAAGACTGCATTTTCAACTCCGAATGGGCATTACGAGTTCAATAGGATGCCCTTTGGATTAAAGAACGCTCCTGCATATTTCCAAAAATGCATGGATTTAGTTTTGTCAGGTTTGCAAGGTGTTGAATTGTTTCTTACAGGAATATATTAATTAGGGAATGACTTCAGATAATTTTTAATATTATAAATTACAAATTATCACGGGACAGAATTAAGGATAAATTCTACGTAAGTTTAACAACTACGAAAAGAAACCATGTGCACCGCATTGCCGATCTATATGTATTATATGTATAGTACTTTGTTTACAGTACATGATGCGCGAAGCAGCTTATGGCGCTGAACGTATTTAACATTGAACTGTAATAACAACCACAATTAACACCTTTCGAAGAAAAATATGTATGCATTTTTAGCAATTCGTGGCCAAGCTTGTTTTTCTACTCGTAAATCATCAACGGATACTCACGTTGCACAGTGGGGCAAACGCGGACAAAAATCAAAAATTTAATGTTCGTATCTGGAAAAAATTATTATTGTATTTTATCCGTAAATAGTCAAAGAATAAAAACCTCTTCCCTTTTTCCAAAAGCAAAATGTTTGAAGCTAAAATTATCAAAATTTTCCTTTGTAGCTATAATTTATTTTGTCCATAATTATTATTTAAAGCTTGTTACAGCCTATCTAGTTGGTCAATATTTTACAACCCGCACTTTTATACTATAAAAGTATCGTTTTGTAACAGTAGCCGCCGCATAAAGGTCATTAAATGACCAAAACCGTAAAAAAACTGAATAACTAACGCGTTATCTCGCTGTAAGTTACCGTTAATTGATTTAATACCGGGAAGTATCAGAGAATATATACCTAAAAATTTATTTGCACTGTGACGTAGCGTCCCAGCGCGAGGAATCGAGCGCGCGGCGGTACGACCGGGAGTGAGCGAGAGGCCGAGCGCACGCGGGCGACCGCGACCGAACCCGACCGAACTCGCCCGAAGCATGCCGGTCCCGCGACGCGTCAGCGCGATGACGCTCACTCCCCACTGCGCCGCTAGATCGCGTCGGTTTCTCGCTGCTGGGAATTTCCGAGAATCGGGACATATGCCGCGATGATTCCAAGCTAAGACAGTTCCAGTGGGGAGACGGACCCCCACCACCAGACCTGCCTGGATGTTGCCCGGTGCAAGCCTCGGTGAAAGACTCCGTGTATCCGCCGATCACCAGATCGCCTCCTATCCCGTTCCGACCACCTGTCCCGGTAAAGAGACGCAGGAAGTTGCCCGGTCTCTTTCCCGATCCTAAGTGTTGAACAGAGACGCCCGGATGCTGCCCGGTCTCGGCCGACACTCGTCCCGTTAAAGAGACTCAGGACGTTGCCCGGTCTCTCTCCCGCTCCTCGTGTTGAACAGAGACGCCCGGATGCTGCCCGGTCTCTACCGACACTTGTCCCGTTAAAGAGACGCAGGACGTTGCCCGGTCTCTCTCCCGCTCCTCGTGTTGAACAGAGACGCCCGGATGCTGCCCGGTCTCGGCCGACACTCGTCCCGTTAAAGAGACTCAGGACGTTGCCCGGTCTCTCTCCCGCTCCTCGTGTTGAACAGAGACGCCCGGATGCTGCCCGGTCTCTGCCGACACTTGTCACCGGGCAACGTCCTGCGTCTCTTTAACGGGACAATCCACACCACCGCCAGGCATTCCTTTTCTGTGGTGGAGTAGTTGCGTTCGGCGGGGTTTAGTGTGCGGCTGGCGTAGGCGATGACGTGCTCTCCGTCGTTCGTCTCCTGGGTGAGTACGACTCCAAGGCCTTCTTCGCTGGCATCGGTTTGTAGAGTGAACGGCTTGGTAAAATCCGGACAGGCCAGCACTGGTGCGGCGGCCAGTTGTTGTTGGAGGGCGTGGAAAGCCGTGTCCTCCTCGGGGCCCCATGTCCACTTCCTCTTCTTCTGGAGTAGCTTGGTTAGTGGTGCAGTGGTGTCGGCGAAATGTGTAATGAATCGTCGATACCACGACACCATCCCCAGAAATCGGCGGAGTTCGCGGAGGTTGGTGGGGGCCGGGATGCCCAGGATGGCCTGTACTTTATCGGGGTCGGTCTTGACCCCCTGTGCGGTTACCATGTGTCCGAGGTATTTTAGTTCGGTGCGGCAGAAGTCGCACTTCTCCGGGTTGATGCGGAGGTTGGCGTCTTGTAGCCGATGCAGGACCTCGCGTAAATTTTGTAAGTGCTCCTCGAACGTGCGACCCAGTACGATGATGTCGTCTAGGTACGCGAACGCTCGCGGCTCCAATTCTGGCCCGATGACTCTGTCAAGTAGGCGTTGGAAGGTGGCGGGTGCGGAATGCAGACCGAAGGGCATGACCCGGAACTGGTAGAGCCCTCGGCCCGGTACGGTGAAGGCGGTTATCGGTCTGCTTTCGGGGGCGAGGGGTACCTGCCAGTATCCGTTGGCCAAGTCGATGGTGGAAATGTATCGGGCCTCCCGTAGCTTGCTGAGGGTGGCCTCTACCTGTGGAAGTGGGTAGGCGTCCTTCTCGGTGACCTGGTTCACGCGTCGGAAATCGATGCAGAAGCGCCTCTTGCCGTTCTTCTTGCGGACCAGGACGACGGGCGAGCTCCATGGGCTTCGGGAGGGCTCGATGATGCCCTCGGCCAGCATTTTACTTGCTTCTTCGTCGATTATTTGTTGCATGGCCGGGTTCCGTGGCGTATAGAGCTGTTTAAGCGGCGCGGTCGGTTTGAGGTGAATCGTATGCTCCGCGAGCTGGGTGGTCCCTTGTAGGCCTTGAAATTTTGGGAGTTCCTGGTCGAGGAGTGCTTGGGTGCGTGGGTCTGTTCGATGGTGGCGGCGTCGGGAATTAGGATTCTTTGTCCGAGGGTCATACGGACCCTTAGTTTCTTCAGGGCGTCCATGCCGAGAATAACCGGGTGTGCGAGCGCTGGGAGGACGGCGTACTGGTGTGTTAACTTTTGCTGCTCCACTCGGGCCGGAGTTCGCAGGTCTCCGGCGAGGGACGCCACGGAGCCGTCCGATAAACGGGCTCGGCAACGCGTTGGGGTGAGGGTGCTGCCATGGCGGAGGCAATGATTTGCCACGTCCTGGAGTATGTATGACCCTGTGGCTCACGTGTCCAGGAGGGCTCGGTACCTTCGGCCGTGCAGGATGATGGTGGCAAACGGCCGCGTGGCTTGGTCCGGCAGATTTACTGGGGCCCGGAACTGGCCGGTGGTCGGGCGGTCCCCTGGGTTCCGGGCCCCGTGCCATTTCCCGACGGCGGTTGGCACGGGCAGTCGCGAGAGAGTCGGCCGCCCTGTCCGCAGCGTGAACAGAACAGGCGCGACGGTTGCCGGCAGTCCTGTCGACGGTGGCCCCGTTGTCCGCAACGCCAGCAGCAATTCTGGCGGCTGTAATTTGTCGCGACGGTCGAAAGTGCAGGTTGAACGGGCTGCTGTTTGGCCGGGGCGGACCCGGTGCTGGGGGCGTTAGTTTTCTTATCCCTCTCGATAGCCTCGAACTCGATGGCTGTCTCGAGGAGGGTTGTTATGTCCGTGCACTCCTTCCTAGGGATGTATTGCCGGTATTCAGGCAGCAGGTTTCGGTGTACCAGGTCGAGCTGCCGGTCCGGTGGGTAGCTGCCGTGCCGTCGCATCAGGGTCCTGATGCCGGTGATGTACTCACTAGCTCGCTCCCCTGGTTTTTGTTTGCGCTTCAGGATTTCTTCCTCCAATTCATATTGGCTGGTGGTCGGTATACAGGGTGTCCGCGGGAAGACTGGACAGCTGAATATCTCCTAAAGTATTGGAGATAAAAAATTAAAAAAAATATGTAAATTAATGGTTCGATGGGGCTGCTTAATTCGCCGCGACGGATTTGTTTTTCGATTATTATTTTAAAAGATACGATGGTCAAGTTCGGTTTTTCAAATGGCAATAACTTTTTTGAAGTGCTGAGTTGATAGTGCGTTCCAAGACGAATTCAATAAGCTTTAATGTATACACTTGATTTCCACTGGTTTTTGAGATATTGCGCCTGCAAATTTGCTGATTTTCACTTGAAAAAAACCTCTGGAATAGCAAGGACCGGGGTCGGTCTTGCTGGCCCCACGGGTGGCAGTGTCTGCTGAAATAGATACCTACCTGCCAAAGGTCTACGCAGACCCAGGCTGGACAATTCTTTTCCGTCAGAAATGCTACTTAGGTAGGTATATACATCTGCGGTATCGAGAAGCGCACCGTTACTTTTATTTCGCACTTGCTTCTACGCTCGGATGGCCGGTTATTTTGGGAGGGATGCAAGTTCGATTGGTTAGGTTAGGAGGTGTGAAAGTTGCTAGACTAAATTTCAACCATAGGGAGCAGATTGTATTAGAACCAATCGGATTTGCATCCCTCACAAACGGCTGCTCTCTTGAAGAGGCCCTCTTCACGGCAATGTCCCCTCCCCAATGCCCACCTTCTCTCGCGCGGAATACGTCAACGCATGCTTTAGGTTTTGATATTGAAGCTCGTGTTTATACTCGAGAGGACCACGCGTCGACAGCGGGCTACCCCTTTTCTTCCTGTGTCTCCCCACGAGGAGTATTGCCGATGGATTGTAGGAGCGTAGATCTCTGGATGCCAGTTATTGAATTCAGGAGACGATAGAAACACTTTATAACAAAACACACATGTACTATAATTAAAGCAAATCGTATTCCTCTCGGGCAGGAGTACTGATAATGATCGAACTTGCGCCCCATTTCGCGCACACCGATTACGCGGAGGGTAGTCGGGTGTCACACACTGCACAATTGATACAGGGTAACAATTCTGGAACAACGCCCGTCAAGGAGATGCGGCCTGGTACCCCGTGACGAGGATAGCCCTTCGCAGTGCCTCGCCCGATTTTTATGGCTTTTTTTTCGGAAAAAGGTACGAATCCTGGGCCGAACGTAACGAATTGAAGGGTTTCGACCCTCGAAGGGTTTGGAATATCATTAAGAAGTGAAAAATGTACAGGATTTCAAATGTTTGCTTCTATTCTTCATCGTATCGAGAAGGAAGTGACGCCAATGGATTCCTTATGCTTTTCCGATGAAACTGACACCAAGAACGACGTAATTCGGAAAATAATGAAGGAAATGAACAATTCATTTCCATAACCTCAAGCTAATTTCTAAAAATAAATTGATTAGAATTTCGACCGTATATATGAGATAATTCAAAATTCAATTAGTTTCGGCGCACTGGTTCGGTCAATTTAAAAAAGAAAATTAATATAAAGGCTGTTTTGCGATTTTTTTTTTTTAATATATTTCCGACGTTTCGGTCATTGATTGTGACCCTTATCAAGGAAAGAAGAATAGAAAAGAAAAATGCGTTTGCCTTTAGGTGAGAATTTTTCGCTTAGCCAAAGACGTGCGTCGAGCGCGTCAGCTAGAACACGACTGAGGTAAACAGCATAAACAAACCAGGAGACTCTAGAGGTTGAATATAATACGGTACCGACTAAATTCGAAAATTTTCTGAAAGAAACGGTATCTCAAACCTCACCAACACACAGTCAACACCAATGATGTAATAGAACAAAAACCAGCATTCACTCTTATTCGAAAACTAATAATTAATTACATAACTAACATATGTAATTCACGATCATTGTTAGAGAATTATCAGAAAATTCTACCAGAAAGGTCACATCATATCATATCCTTATTATTTCAATAAGGTTGCGTAGTATTCTTGCATCTTAGGTGTTTCATACCTAAGATTTACGCTATGTTGTTTAATCATATGTAACGTTTCTAATAGAATCCTCCTACTTAAGTTTGTTTCTCTATCTAAAATTTTTACGTTGTCGAAATCAAACTTGTGATCGAACTCAAGCGAGTGCTTTGTTAATGCAGTGTGCTGGAGGGGAGAAAGAAAAACATTTCTTCTGTGCTCATAAATCCGTCTTTCCAATAACCTAGAGGTCTGTCCAACATACACTTGGTTACAACCAAGACAAGGGATTGAATACACAACATTAGAATTCTTTAATAATGGTATTTTATCCTTAATTGGTGGAAAAATTTTTTTAGTATAACATGGCAATTTAAAAATGGTGTGCATGCCCACTTTTCTAAAAATTCTTCTAATGTCATTCGAGATATTGTCGCTAAAGGGCAAGACCACAGTATTTCTCCAACTTACTGGTCCGATCTTTTCGGTTTTTTCCACTTTACGCTTTTCCCTTAATACAGGATGATAGATTTCGAAAACACGGTCACGTATGATTGTTGAAACCATTTTTGTGGGGTAACCGTTACGTTTCAGTGTATCTTTAATTAGCAGTAAGTTATCTGGCCGAAATTCAGGGTCAGAAAGTAAGATGCCCCGATCTATTAATCCCTTTATCAATCCAACCTTATGTTGCATAGGATGTGCCGAGCAAAAATTTATATATCTTCCAGACCAGCTAGGCTTATGGTACCAGTTGGAAATGAATTTGTTGTTTGATCTAATAATAACTGTGTCAAGAAAACTCAAACAAGAATCCCTTTCAATCTCGTAAGTAAATTGAAGTCTGTTGTGAAAGCTGTTAAACGTGTCCATCAATATTGATAAATCATCTAATTTAATGCATGTGACGATGTCATCTACATATCTTTTATAAAAGTTTAGTTGAAAGGGTAATTTCGAGAGAGAAATCGTTTCTAATTCCTCCAACTCATTCCTTCCTCCTCTAATTCATTACCAACTGGTACCATAAGCCTAGCTGGTCTGGAAGATATATAAATTTTTGCTCGGCACACCCTATGCAACATAAGGTTGGATTGATAAAGGGATTAATAGATCGGGTTATCTTACTTTCTGACCCTGAATTTCGGCCAGATAACTTACTGCTAATTAAAGATACACTGAAACGTAACGGTTACCCCACAAAAATGGTTTCAACAATCATACGTGACCGTGTTTTCGAAATCTATCATCCTGTATTAAGGGAAAAGCGTAAAGTGGAAAAAACCGAAAAGATCGGACCAGTAAGTTGGAGAAATACTGTGGTCTTGCCCTTTAGCGACAATATCTCGAATGACATTAGAAGAATTTTTAGAAAAGTGGGCATGCACACCATTTTTAAATTGCCATGTTATACTAAAAAAAATTTTCCACCAATTAAGGATAAAATACCATTATTAAAGAATTCTAATGTTGTGTATTCAATCCCTTGTCTTGGTTGTAACCAAGTGTATGTTGGACAGACCTCTAGGTTATTGGAAAGACGGATTTATGAGCACAGAAGAAATGTTTTTCTTTCTCCCCTCCAGCACACTGCATTAACAAAGCACTCGCTTGAGTTCGATCACAAGTTTGATTTCGACAACGTAAAAATTTTAGATAGAGAAACAAACTTAAGTAGGAGGATTCTATTAGAAACGTTACATATGATTAAACAACATAGCGTAAATCTTAGGTATGAAACACCTAAGATGCAAGAATACTACGCAACCTTATTGAAATAATAAGGATATGATATGATGTGGCCTTTCTGGTAGAATTTTCTGATAATTCTCTAACAATGATCGTGAATTACATATGTTAGTTATGTAATTAATTATTAGTTTTCGAATAAGAGTGAATGCTGGTTTTTGTTCTATTACATCATTGGTGTTGACTGTGTGTTGGTGAGGTTTGAGATACCGTTTCTTTCAGAAAATTTTCGAATTTAGTCGGTACCGTATTATATTCAACCTCTAGAGTCTCCTGGTTTGTTTATGCTGTTTACCTCAGTCGTGTTCTAGCTGACGCGCTCGACGCACGTCTTTGGCTAAGCGAAAAATTCTCACCTAAAGGCAAACGCATTTTTCTTTTCTATTCTTCTTTTCTTGATAAGGGTCACAATCAATGACCGAAACGTCGGAAATATATTAAAAAAAAAAATCGCAAAACAGCCTTTATACAGGGTGTCCCAAAAATGCTGCGGTTCCTTAAAGGGGGTGATTGGGGGGGTGATTGCAAACAACTTTTTCCTTTGCGAAAATGCCCTCCGAGGTTTCGTTAACGAGATATTAATAAAAAGCACCGACCAATCAGAGCGCGAGCCTTCCGCTGGAGGTCCCGCGCTAGCGTGGCCGCGCGCCGGGCCGCGCTGCGACTACGAACAAGCAAGGCGGCATGCATCGAAGGAAATTGCGTAGAATGGCAAATAAAAAAGACGTAACAAAAAAATCGAACCTTTTGCCATGGTTTGTTTGCCATTTAAAGTGAATAATGAATAAAGGATAAATGGATGAAAATCACGTGTAACGTAAAAAGACGAATACACATTTTTTTTAGAAGATTCGAAAATAATAATTATTTGAAGTGGGAGGATAAGGAATACGTAAAATTCCTTGTGTTAATAACATATCCACGAAATGGTAATGTAACAGGAAATTAACGAAAAGTGATCGTAGTTCGTTATTGTGATAAAAATCCGTAACTCAATAACGGCCAGCACTGTTGCTGATAACGAATAAGTCTGTTTAAAAAGCCCGTATAAATATTTTCGTACGAGAATTTTGAGAATGAGCGCCGGAAATAAGCCATAGCTTGCGTTAAATTTAAAAATGAATGATCACCATTAAAGTAACTAAAACTCACCCTTGTAGAAAATTCACCTGCAACTTGAAAACTTGTGTCACTGGGTCACTGAACCGATCCTGGTCATCGATGGACGAGCCCAGTGCACAGCTGATTCCAGGTATACGACACTACCCAAAGTTAAGGGTCGCAATGTCAGGTGCGTCCAGGTCAACGTACCGAATATTCACTTCACTGCACGGCTACTAACACTGATCACTTAATTTACTTTTCATGGAACGTGTTGTTCCTACGTTATAAAAATTGGTGGAAATGAATTTTTACTTCGCGTTCGGAGCCGTGGGTAATTCCCGCGCAAATTCTCACGCTGCAGCACTTGCGTCCTCGTTGTTCGGGGGGTACACACAGAACATCGCGTAATACTCTCGAGCAGAGAACATTTGTCTGCGACGCGATTGCTGACTGCTGACTGACAAGATTTTTACCAAGCGACTTCTTCTACCCCCAAATAGTTTCTCTCGTTCCATTATGAGTTGACCCCCACCAGGCCAAGAGGCTTCAAGTAAAAAGAAGCCAGCACATGTTCGGAACACACGTGTTTTGCAGAAGTGCAACGAAAACTTTCACAAAAGCCCGCGCTCCGTCCTTCTACTGCCAATGTACCCATTGCTTCGAGATAGAAAACAGACACCACGTGTATCGGTTCGACAGGGTCCGAAGGGAAGAGACGCAGAAAGTCTTCGAGTTGCTATAAAGAAGAAAATGCATACCATTCCTGTTTCCCCTTTCTGACACCCTGAGTTCACGTCTGCTACGAGGCGGAACCAAGTAAGTCATAAATTATCCGAAACTGTAGGAAACCGTTCTCTACCGCCGACTTGCGGGACAATACGGTCATAAACGGCGACCCTGGCGAAATGCTCTGGCTGATCAGCCTGATTAATTTTGGAGAACTAGAAATTACAGAGTATTATCCAGCATCAATACGTCCCGCGGAGAGACACAGGAAAAGAAGGGATAGTCCGCTGACTGCGCGTAGTCCCGCCTGCTTCGTCCTACCCTCAAATTAAAGACGGATCCCTTATCTCTCGAGTATAAACATGTGCTCGAATTTCAAAACACAAGCATGCGTCGACGTATTCGGTGCGAGAGACTGTGGGCTTGAGGTCCGATTGGCCCCAAACTAACCAATCTGCCCTGCATCCCTCCCAAACGGCCACTGTCCTGAAGAGGCCCTCTTCACAGCGATATCTCCTCCACAAGGCCCACCTTCTCTCGCACGGAATACGTCGACGCATGCTTTTGTTTGGAAATTCGAGCGCGTGTTTAGACACGAGAGATAAGCAGGCCCGATTGGTTAGTTCAGGACCAATCTCCTCCCCAAGGCCCACCTTCTCTCGAACGGAATACGTCGATGCATGCTTTTGTTTTGAAATTCGAGCGCGTGTTTAGACACGAGAGATAAGTAGGCCCAAATGGTTAGTTCAGGACCAATCGAACTTCAAGCCCGCCTTCTCTCGCACGGAATACGTCAACGCGTATTGTCCCTGAATTGGGGGACAATCCGGGACATGTATTATCCTGATGCCAGAATACATCGAAATGTCCTTTACCGTTTCACGTCGAGGTCGCGATTGTAAAAATCAGAAAAAGTACTACCACATTCGCTGATATGTTTTCTGTAAATTAAGCTTATTTCTAGAGTAATGCAGCTGATATTAACGTCGCAGTAAGCTGTTAAAGGCAATGGTGCGCCCCGTCTCAGGTAAAGCAACCGCGATTACAGTCATTGGCCAAGAGTGGGTTAGTAAAATTCTCCTGCAATTTTGTCGATCTGTTTTTTGACCTCACTGAAGAAATGTGGGGTGGTAGCGGTACGGTCAGCTGACTGTAATCGCGCGCGGTTGCTTTACCTGAGACGGGGCGCACCATTGCCTTTAACAGGTTACTGCGACGTTAATATCAGCTGCATTACTCTAGAAATAAGCTTAATTTACAGAAAACATATCAGCGAATGTGGTAGTACTTTTTCTGATTTTTACAATCGCGACCTCGACGTGAAACGGTAAAGGACATTTCGATGTCTTCTGGCATCAGGATAATACATGTCCCGGATTGTCCCCCAATTCAGGGACAATACGCGTTGACGTATTCCGTGCGAGAGAAGGCGGGCTTGAAGTTCGATTGGTCCTGAACTAACCATTTGGGCCTACTTATCCCTCGTGTCTAAACACGCGCTCGAATTTCAAAACAAAAGCATGCGTCGACGTATTCCGTGCGAGAGAAGGTGGGCCTTGGGGAGGAGATATTGCTGTGAAGAGGGCCTCTTCAGGACAGTGGCCGTTTGGGAAGGATGCAGGGCAGATTGGTTAAATTAGGGCCAATCGGACTTCAAGCCCACATTCTCTCGCAAGGAATACGTCGACGCGTGCTTTTGTTTTGAAATTCGAGCGCGTGTTAACACTCGAGAGATAAGGGATCCGTCTTTAATTTGAGGGTAGGACGAAGCAGGCGGGACTACGCGCAGTCAGCGGACTATCCCTTCTTTTCCTGTGTCTCTCCGCGGGACGTATTGATGCTGGATAATACTCTGTAATTTCTAGTTCTCCAAAATTAATCAGGCTGATCAGCCAGAGCATTTCACCAGGGTCGCCGTTTATGACCGTATTGTCCCGCAAGTCGGCGGTAGAGAACGGTTTCCTACAGTTTCGGATAATTTATGACTTACTTGGTTCCGCCTCGTAGCAGACGTGAACTCAGGGTGTCAGAAAGGGGAAACAGGAATGGTATGCATTTTCTTCTTTATAGCAACTCGAAGACTTTCTGCGTCTCTTCCCTTCGGACCCTGTCGAACCGATACACGTGGTGTCTGTTTTCTATCTCGAAGCAATGGGTACATTGGCAGTAGAAGGACGGAGCGCGGGCTTTTGTGAAAGTTTTCGTTGCACTTCTGCAAAACACGTGTGTTCCGAACATGTGCTGGCTTCTTTTTACTTGAAGCCTCTTGGCCTGGTGGGGGTCAACTCATAATGGAACGAGAGAAACTATTTGGGGGTAGAAGAAGTCGCTTGGTAAAAATCTTGTCAGTCAGCAGTCAGCAATCGCGTCGCAGACAAATGTTCTCTGCTCGAGAGTATTACGCGATGTTCTGTGTGTACCCCCCGAACAACGAGGACGCAAGTGCTGCAGCGTGAGAATTTGCGCGGGAATTACCCACGGCTCCGAACGCGAAGTAAAAATTCATTTCCACCAATTTTTATAACGTAGGAACAACACGTTCCATGAAAAGTAAATTAAGTGATCAGTGTTAGTAGCCGTGCAGTGAAGTGAATATTCGGTACGTTGACCTGGACGCACCTGACATTGCGACCCTTAACTTTGGGTAGTGTCGTATACCTGGAATCAGCTGTGCACTGGGCTCGTCCATCGATGACCAGGATCGGTTCAGTGACCCAGTGACACAAGTTTTCAAGTTGCAGGTGAATTTTCTACAAGGGTGAGTTTTAGTTACTTTAATGGTGATCATTCATTTTTAAATTTAACGCAAGCTATGGCTTATTTCCGGCGCTCATTCTCAAAATTCTCGTACGAAAATATTTATACGGGCTTTTTAAACAGACTTATTCGTTATCAGCAACAGTGCTGGCCGTTATTGAGTTACGGATTTTTATCACAATAACGAACTACGATCACTTTTCGTTAATTTCCTGTTACATTACCATTTCGTGGATATGTTATTAACACAAGGAATTTTACGTATTCCTTATCCTCCCACTTCAAATAATTATTATTTTCGAATCTTCTAAAAAAAATGTGTATTCGTCTTTTTACGTTACACGTGATTTTCATCCATTTATCCTTTATTCATTATTCACTTTAAATGGCAAACAAACCATGGCAAAAGGTTCGATTTTTTTGTTACGTCTTTTTTATTTGCCATTCTACGCAATTTCCTTCGATGCATGCCGCCTTGCTTGTTCGTAGTCGCAGCGCGGCCCGGCGCGCGGCCACGCTAGCGCGGGACCTCCAGCGGAAGGCTCGCGCTCTGATTGGTCGGTGCTTTTTATTAATATCTCGTTAACGAAACCTCGGAGGGCATTTTCGCAAAGGAAAAAGTTGTTTGCAATCACCCCCCCAATCACCCCCTTTAAGGAACCGCAGCATTTTTGGGACACCCTGTATTAATTTTCTTTTTTAAATTGACCGAACCAGTGCGCCGAAACTAATTGAATTTTGAATTATCTCATATATACGGTCGAAATTCTAATCAATTTATTTTTAGAAATTAGCTTGAGGTTATGGAAATGAATTGTTCATTTCCTTCATTATTTTCCGAATTACGTCGTTCTTGGTGTCAGTTTCATCGGAAAAGCATAAGGAATCCATTGGCGTCACTTCCTTCTCGATACGATGAAGAAAAGAAGCAAACATTTGAAATCCTGTACATTTTTCACTTCTTAATGATATTCCAAACCCTTCGAGGGTCGAAACCCTTCAATTCGTTACGTTCGGCCCAGGATTCGTACCTTTTTCCGAAAAAAAGCCATAAAAATCGGGCGAGGCACTGCGAAGGGCTATCCTCGTCACGGGGTACCAGGCCGCATCTCCTTGACGGGCGTTGTTCCAGAATTGTTACCCTGTATCAATTGTGCAGTGTGTGACACCCGACTACCCTCCGCGTAATCGGTCTGCGCGAAATGGGGCGCAAGTTCGATCATTATCAGTACTCCTGCCCGAGAGGAATACGATTTACTTTAATTATAGTACATGTGTGTTTTGTTATAAAGTGTTTCTATCGTCTCCTGAATTCAATAACTGGCATCCAGAGATCTACGCTCCTACAATCCATCGGCAATACTCCTCGTGGGGAGACACAGGAAGAAAAGGGGTAGCCCGCTGTCGACGCGTGGTCCTCTCGAGTATAAACACGAGCTTCAATATCAAAACCTAAAGCATGCGTTGACGTATTCCGCGCGAGAGAAGGTGGGCATTGGGGAGGGGACATTGCCGTGAAGAGGGCCTCTTCAAGAGAGCAGCCGTTTGTGAGGGATGCAAATCCGATTGGTTCTAATACAATCTGCTCCCTATGGTTGAAATTTAGTCTAGCAACTTTCACACCTCCTAACTTAACCAATCGAACTTGCATCCCTCCCAAAATAACCGGCCATCCGAGCGTAGAAGCAAGTGCGAAATAAAAGTAACGGTGCGCTTCTCGATACCGCAGATGTATATACCTACCTAAGTAGCATTTCTGACGGAAAAGAATTGTCCAGCCTGGGTCTGCGTAGACCTTTGGCAGGTAGGTATCTATTTCAGCAGGCACTGCCACCCGTGGCGTCAGCAAGACCGACCCCGGTCCTTGCTATTCCAGAGGTTTTTTTCAAGTGAAAATCAGCAAATTTGCAAGCGCAATATCTAAAAAACCAGTGGAAATCAAGTGTATACATTAAAGCTTATTGAATTCGTCTTGGAACGCACTATCAACTCAGGACTTCAAAAAAGTTAGTGCCATTTGAAAAACCGAACTTGACCACCGTATCTTGTAAAATAATAATCGAAAAAAAAATCCGTCGCGGCAAATTAAGCAGCCCCATCGAACCATTAATTTACATATTTTTTTTAATTTTTTATCTCCAATACTTTAGGAGATATTCAGCTGTCCAGTCTTCCCGCGGACACCCTGTATAAAGAAGAAGTAAGGAAACAACCCAAAGAATTACTTGAATAGGAAATAATACAAGCTTCATCATCTCCTTATAATTCACCGATATGGATCGTACCTAAGAAGGAAGACGCACAAGGAAATATAAAATCCAGAATCGCAATTGATTTCAGGAAACTGAATGAACTAACGATTGTAACGAAACAGACCATCCAACAGAAGAAGATTTATACAAATCATTAAGAACACTTCATACTCAACTAATACTTGAAAATACCACAAAAGTATATATAGCAAGCGAAGAAAACAAAATTTCATTAAATAGACTGTGGAATTTAATAGACATAATATTCTTACAAGAGGACATTCAATTTATATTCTGTAAAGGCACATTAATAACTCCTTCCATACAAGAGAGACAACAAATTATTCAAGAAAATCACCAAACTCCTATAGGAGGACACAAAGGAATAACTAAAACGTACCATCGAATAAGGAATCAGTACTATTGGAAAAACATGAAGTATGAAATCACTCAATTCATCAAAACTTGTTTGGAATGTCAAAAGACTAAATTAGTAAGAGTTAAAAACAAAGAACCTATGATATTGACAAACACACCAATTGATGCCTTTGATAAAGTTTCTATGGATATTGTGGGACCACTACCTTTTACAGATACAGGAAATGGTTATATTCTCACTATCCAAGATAACCTAACTAAATATTCTCTTGCAATACCATTGGCAAACGTCACCTCGGAGGACATACAGTATGTAACAAAAGTAAGTAAACACGAAAGTTTCTGACGATTGAATAGATTTTTCTCAAACCTAGAGTTAGGTATCCTAGCAACGAAAACAGCAAACGTTAGAGCGACGACCCCAATTGTTATTCCTATTTGGGGCACAAGTTTCTTTGACGCATTAAGTTTATTGTACCAAGTTAACTAGAACATATATATTACAAGGTTACAAAAGTAAGTAAACATCTTTGGTTTTTCATTTTGTATTCTGTTCCTGAAATGTATTTTTGAATTACCTCTTTTAGGTTATAAACTTATAGATTCTACCAATCATTTCGATGTATTAAGGTTATGTTGGTATATAATTAAAATATATTTTCAGTTCAGTAAATATCTCTTTGGCATTTGCGTTCTTTCTTTAAGGTCGATACGGAAAATGTCTCAGCGGAAGCATTTAACAAACGAGGAGAGAAGAATAATAATTAAAATGAAAGATGAGGGCAAGACATATAGAAAAATAGCTACCTTTTTTAATAAAACACCAGCAGCCATTTTTAAAACTGTTAAAGCGTATAAGAAAGATGGAAGAGTATCAGCTTTACCAAGACCGGGACGTCCAAAAGTCACTAATATTCGAATAGATAAAAGGATAGTTAATATTTCGTCATCAGATCCCTTTTTATCTACATCAAAAATTCGTACAAAATTATTAAGCGAAGGTAAAAGTGCACCATCAACCCAGACCATTCGACGTCGATTACACGCATCAGGAAAACACGGTCGCGTTGCAAAGAAATTACCTTATGTTAGTAAGATAAATCTTAAGAAGCGAATGAACTTTTATTATAAGCACGTTTTAAAACCTTTAAGTTTCTGGGAAAAAATCTTTTGGACAGATGAATCTATGATTAGACTTAAATACAGTCATGGACGAATGTATGTCTGGAGGAAACAAGTCGAAGTTTCGTCATACCAATGTGCCAGACCAACAATGAAGTCAATGGAACAGGGTATTATGGTTTGGGGATGTGTTTCATTCTTTGGAGTAGGGAAAATTATAATTTTAAAAGGGAGAGTTAACTCCCAAGTTTACCTGAAATTGTTACAAGACGTTATAATTCCAGAAGGGAAACGATTGATAGGAGATGATTTTATTCTCCAACAAGACAATGCACCAATTCATACGGCGAAAATTGTTAAAAAATATTTACAAGAAAATTTAATTAACATTTTGGAATGGCCTCCGCAAAGCCCTGATCTTTCGCCAATTGAAAATATGTGGTCTATCTTAAAATTACGAATCGCAGAACACAGACCACGCAATATAAAGGAATTAGAAAATTTAATAGAGAAAACATGGCAATTATTTTCAATTGATGAATGTAAAAAATACATGCTCTCCTTACCCGATCGATTAGCCAAACTATCATTGCGGAATGGTCATCATTGCGGATATTAATTTATTATTTAGTTCGTGTTTACTTACTTTTGTAATGTGAGTTCTTCACATTTCATGCATTTTTATTTTTCTTAAAAACAGATTATTAATTAATGATGTTTTATTAGTATAGTTATTTCAGTAGTCTCATGTAATATCAATAAATGTATATTTTGTTCAATGAAATTAAACACTTACTTCGACACAATCTTTTGTTTGCTAAAACTCCGACTGTTTACTTACTTTTGTTACATACTGTAGCTAGGGCATTCACAGAACACTTCATCTGCAAGTTTGGAAGTCCTAAAGCCATTCTCACAGATCAGGGACCGAATTTCATGAGTGCCCTTATGAAAAAATTTGCCAAAGCATTCCACATAAAGCAGTATCGAAGTTCCGCATACCATCCACAATCTAATGGATCCTTAGAAAGAAGTCATCACGTCCTTGTAGAATATTTACGACACTATGTATCAAAAGAGAAACAATGGGATCAATGGTTGCCACAAGCAATGTTTTCATACAGGGTGTCCCAAAAATGTCGGACTTCCTTGAAAGGGGTGACTCAGGGGGTGATTTGAAACAACTTTTTCCTTAGCGAAAATATTGTCCGAAGCTTCGTTAAGGAGATATTAACCAAAAACCCCGACCAATCAGAGCGCGCGCCTTCCGCCTGAGTTCCCGCGGTAGCGTTGGCTACGAGATAGGCGACCGCGCTTGTGCTACGAACGTACGAACAAGCAAGTCGGCATGCATCGAAGGAAACCGCGTTACACATTTTTTTTTTAAAGCAGAATCTTAAATAAGAATAATTTGAAGTGAGAGGACAAGAAGTACGTAAATTTCGTTTTTAAATAAGGCATAAACGAAAAGGTAACGTAACAGAAAATGTACGACAAGTGATCGTAATTCGTTATTGAGGTAAAAATCCGTAGTTTAACAACGGCCAACACAACTAAATTTAAAAAATAATATTAGGTGTATGAATAAATTCTTTCCGACTGGAATTTCTATCGCGGTGGTATTCAGAAGCTGCCAGAAAAATGGTAAAAGGTAATTAACAATAATGGAAATTATTTCGATGATCGAGTTGTTTTCATATTTTTTAAATCGAACCGTTATTGTACCCTAAAATCGGAAAGAATTTATTTTCACACCTAATAATCACCAATAAATTAAATAAAACTCACCCTTTCGGACATTCCTTTCCTTGCTTTCCTTCCCTTTTCGGAAACCTGTGTCAGTAGGGCACTGTACCGATCCTGGTTATCGGTGGACGAAAAGATTTATGGTTGGGTAGCGCCCAGTGCTCAGCTGATCACACTGCGTCCGGGTTAATGTACCGAATATTCACTTCACTGCACGGCTACTAACACTGATCACTGAATTTATTTTTCACGGAACGTGTTGTTCCTACGTTATAAAAATTGGTGGCTGCGAAAGGGGCCGATTACTGTTAATTACTGGAACGAGATTACTACTATTACCCGGCGAAAAGAAATTGCGTGGCAGACTGTCTCGGGCTGTGCAGTCCGCTGCTGTGACGATTGGTCGAGTCACCTATTTGGGCACACTTTTAAAGACGGGACACACGTATTTTGGTTATTGGCTGAAGTTGCCACATACATTGTCGCACCGCGCGACGAAGAGATCGAACGAAACACGAGATCGAGTGGGATAGAGCGATTTGACCAAGCGTAGCCTACGCTTTTGTTTTGACGATCGTCGGTCGGATCCGTATCTGATCGCTGCACAGCAGCGGACTGCACAGCCCGAGACAGTCTGCCACGAGTTTTCTTTTCGCCGGGTAATAGTAGTAATCTCGTCCCAGTAATTAACAGTAATCGGCCCCTTTCGCGGCCACCAATTTTTATAACGTAGGAACAACACGTTCCGTGAAAAATAAATTCAGTGATCAGTGTTAGTAGCCGTGCAGTGAAGTGAATATTCGGTACATTGACCCTGCGATCAGCTGAGCACTGGACGCCGATGACCAGGATCGGTACAGTGCCCTACTGACACAGGTTTCCGAAAAGGGAAGGAAAGCAAGGAAAGGAATGTCCGAAAGGGTGAGTTTTATTTAATTTATTGGTGATTATTAGGTGTGAAAATAAATTCTTTCCGATTTTAGGGTACAATAACGGTTCGATTTAAAAAATATGAAAACAACTCGATCATCGAAATAATTTCCATTATTGTTAATTACCCTTTGCCATTTTTCTGGCAGCTTCTGAATACCACCGCGATAGAAATTCCAGTCGGAAAGAATTTATTCATACACCTAATATTATTTTTTAAATTTAGTTGTGTTGGCCGTTGTTAAACTACGGATTTTTACCTCAATAACGAATTACGATCACTTGTCGTACATTTTCTGTTACGTTACCTTTTCGTTTATGCCTTATTTAAAAACGAAATTTACGTACTTCTTGTCCTCTCACTTCAAATTATTCTTATTTAAGATTCTGCTTTAAAAAAAAAATGTGTAACGCGGTTTCCTTCGATGCATGCCGACTTGCTTGTTTGTACGTTCGTAGCACAAGCGCGGTCGCCTACCTCGTAGCCAACGCTACCGCGGGAACTCAGGCGGAAGGCGCGCGCTCTGATTGGTCGGGGTTTTTGGTTAATATCTCCTTAACGAAGCTTCGGACAATATTTTCGCTAAGGAAAAAGTTGTTTCATATCACCCCCTGAGTAACCCCTTTCAAGGAAGTCCGACATTTTTGGGACACCCTGTATAACACAAGCACTCACGAAGGTACAAAATTCACGCCTCACGAGCTTGTTTTCGGTAGAAAAGCCCGCCTTCCTTCAAATATTCCTCCAACAGACAAAATCAAAACCTATCCGGATTTCGTCGATAAACTAATAGATAAACTTCATCACATCCGACAAATGGCGCGACACAATTTAGAAGAATCAAAAATACGGCAGAAATACTACTATGATCAAAAGATTCAACCGGAAACGTACAAAATAGGGGATTGGATTTGGTTATTAAAACCAAGACGTGAAAAATTAGAACCGGAATACAGCGGACCCTATCAAGTCATCGAAATTTTAAATAATAGTAATTTAAAAATAGCAATAAATCCAAAACAAATAAAAATCGTCCACATGAATAGAGTCAAGAAAGCTTATTTACCTTAGGGAGAAGACTTGACATGCGCAAGAACTAGTATAAATAGAGGAGCAAATACAAGATTCCTTCACTCTCGCTAAACACTCACGAGTAACAAAATGGATAACCTCATATGCCTACAGAAAAATTATAAACGCAACATATACTATTACGGTAATCATATCTTATGTGAAAGTTGCGCACATAGACTAGGAGAAGAACATAGACGACCAGCAGCAGAGCACCTTCTTACAATACCGACAAAAAATAATAACAATCAACGGTGCCTCATCTGCCAGAGGGCACTCTACATAAGAAAAAAAATAATTAATTGCACCTTATGTACCTTATTTTCGTATCGACTAACAGAAATAGCAAGACATAACATGAAATTAGGTTACGTATATCCCGTCATCAGGGAAGAAATTCTGAAGAAACTATAAGGACCAATAGGAATCGTGCGACCTAGGAAAACCCTAGGGACTAGGAAAAAAAAAGGGTTTGCAACACTACAAAGAATCATTCGAAAGGAAGCTCAAACGAAGAACAACGTATTCTTTAAAAAAAAAAAAAAGAGAAGAAAAATGGCTAATTACACGTGCTTAACAAAAATTTATGATTATAACACATACTACCATAAAATTACCAAAGTACTGTGCGTACAATGCGCACATTTCTCGGAGATGGACGAGGAGAAAATCGGACACACACATCTGATCGCAACAGAAAATAAGAGGAGCTATCGGATATGCCACCGGTGCCGCCGGACCTTGTATATTGCGAGACCGGCGAAAGAATGTGCATTATGCACTCTCCTAATCCCGCAGATCCTACCAAGCATAAAGGAGATACTAATAAAAACTGGAGCAAGCTACCCCGTAATAAGGGAGATGATATTAGAGGATCTCCAATGGTCAATATACTTTTCTATCCTTATTTAATCTTCTAGTACCATTATTACACACTATTATTAATTTTACAGATATACCTAGAAAAGGAAGAAATTATTATATATCCAAAATTGTAAATACGTTCCATTATATATCATTATTTTTTATTATATTATCTTTCTAACACACTACACTTACAAATACACACACACACACAAACACATTGTAATAAATACTTACACGTAGTTTTAAGCATTTTTATACAAATATACGTTCATAACCCTTATAAAAGAGGACAAATTCATTACCCAGAATATAAAATTGCGAAATAAATTACAAAAGCAGATTCAAAATTCGCGCCAACGAATATTTCAACCGCGCTTGCATCTAACTTCAGATCTCACTATCAAACCGCGTTGCGTCAAACTTCAACATACAGCTTTGAAACATGCCGAAACGGCCAGGAACACGACACGCGAAAAAAACAAAAGAATAAACAGCAACTGGAACATATATTCAATGAGATGATCCCAGTACCACCGCTGATTACCCCGCTCCCGACATCTCCAGAGGAAATGGTAAAACCCTCCTAAAACATTCCTTTCTTTCCAAACTGACAAAAAAACACAAACCCCTTAAAGATACCACCTCCTGTTTCCCCGGAACCTCTATCAACAACACCGGAGTTCAAGATCCCGGAGATTCCTCCAAGAAGGCGAAAGAAAAAGGATGTTGGAGATTATCAAGGACTAATCCTAATTGACATTTCCCCACCAGACTGGGAGGTATACAAGGCCCTGCCAGAGTCAGACCCTCGGCAATGGGTATGGAAGATATTACGAAGAGCTGGAACGGGAGCGGCAGAGAAATATGTCCCGGCAAGGAAAGGAGGAAAATAAAAACAAATGTGTCACGTCCCGGGTGAGGTTTTTTGGAACGGTGACTATGGGGAAGGAAAAGATCAGGCGCGAATCTATCATCCAGCACTCTGTGGGTTTTAAGGGAAAGCCAGGCGTGAATCTGTCATCCAGCACTCTGTGGGTTTTAAGGGAAAGCCAGGCGCGAATCTATCATCCGTCACACTGTGGGTTTATAAGGAAAGCCAGGCGCGAATCTATCATCCGTCACACTGTGGGTTTATAAGGAAAGCCAGGCGCGAATCTATCATCCGTCACACTGTGGGTTTATAAGGAAGGTCAGGCGTGAATCTGTCATCCAGCACTCTGAAGGATTTAAGGGAAAGCCAGGCGCGAATCTATCATCCGTCACACTGTGGATTTATAAGGAAGGTCAGGCGTGAATCTGTCATCCAGCACTCTGAAGGTTTTATGAGAATAGATCAGGCGCGAATCTATCATCCGCCACACTAATCGACCAGGGAAGGTTTTAAAGCGAATTAGTACTTGAGGGGACACCCGTTAGCACTCTTGTTTTGTTTTGGTTTGATAATAGGATTTACCGTTGCATTCGTACAAAAGAAACCACACTTAGTTTTCCTAAGAATAGCACGGTTAATGCAGCAGTGTGTTTGTAAATACTGAGAGAGCTCTCGCGAATCAGCTGTTGCGGCAGCTTGGTTTCGTTGGGAAGCCTTATGACTCGAGGGTACACACAATAATTCGAGACACAATTGATAACAAAGCGGTTTATTAGCCTTGTTAGAGCGTTTCTAACAATGCGTGGGAAGATTTTGTATTCACACACACAACATTTATAATATGAATTATGAATATAAATGGCGATATATATGATAAGCATAAATGAAAGAATATAATAGTAAGTAAGCAATAAGCATAAATGAAAGAATATGGTAATAAGTAAGCAATAAGCATAAATGAAAGAATATGGTAATAAGTAAGCAATAAGCATTAATGAAAGAATATAATAATAAGCTATAAGCGTTGATAAATAATAATATGGTATGGGGTGATATGCACTACAATAATGATATATATATGAGGACTTACAGTGATTGTCGTAAAGCACTGATTTGAATAATTAACACTTGTTTTAATGATACTCCTATCTATTAGACTGTCTGTTGACAAAAGAGCTCTCTGGGCTCTCGATCCTTTGTATTTATATGATCTTCCAGGAGTACTGCGGGGGTACGCGCGGTAAAGACCTTGACAGATTTCGGGAACAAGACGCAGTAGATTTTGGGGGTTTTTGTAACGGTATGGTTATTAATAGATGTGTTTATGTCACGTACGCCAAATGCGTCGTAATTACAATCACGTGTTGATCACGTTTGTACATTTGCGTCGCAGTAACATTTCTAGGGTTTTTGCATGGGGCTTTGAAGCGAAATACTCAACCCATTTGGTGGAGTTTAGGAGGTCGTATAGGAATGGGGTAAACGGTGTATTGACTTCTGTGGTCATAGTAAGGGCGTGAGACGTAGTCTCGATTTGGAAGAGGGTTTTAAGGATGAGGGATTTGTTTAACGTAGATTTGGAAGGGAGTGGTCATGCCTCATATGGCGAATAGGCGAAGGAGTTGTGTAACGATCATCTCGCGATGGGGATCTCTAAGATACATCATCGAGGTGGCGTTTTGTATAGGTCATCTTGTGTTGGGGACCGCTAAGGTACAACATCAAGGTGATCGGCGATTAGGAATCTCAATTGACCGTTTAGAGATAGGGACCACTAAGGTATATCGTCTAAACGATCGGTTGGGTGAGGGAGTAGGGTATGACTCGAGATTGAAGGTTTTTGGTGGATTGTGGATGGATTTGTGAGGAAGTGGTGTTAAAATACCGCGCGAAAAATAGTGGGACGTCACAAATGTATATATATAATATTGTAATAATAATAAATAAATATAACCTTGTCTCAATCTTTCGAGGACGAAAGATCACTTAGGGGGGAGGTGTAACGTCCCACGCGGACTCGAACCCGGCATTACCGACCGCCGATAAAACAGCGCTACTTAACCTATGTACAGCTAACCTAGTAATTAAGCGAATAATAATGAAACAAATGTTAGAATAAGATTAGAAATAAATAAACATAAATACTGACAAAGATCTAGACTAAGAATATAAAGCGATAAACAAACAAATTGTTAATGAAGGAAATAATATGGAACGCATGCGCCAGTCCACCAAAACTGGGGTATAAAAGGGAGTGCACGAAGCACGGTGGTCACTTCTTCTACTCTGCCAACAGAAGCGAGCTCGCCCCGGAGACGGAAGCGGCCGCTCTAGCAGCAGACATAGTAAGAGATCGAGCTCGCCCCGGAGACGGAAGCGGCCGTTCCTAAAGCTATCATTGCCAAGAGTACGAGCTCGCCCCGGAGACGGAAGCGGCCGTACACTGCAATACGAGAAGTCACTAGTAGAACGAAAATCTGCCAAAAGTAACGAGCTCGCCCCGGAGACGGAAGCGGCCGTTCTTACAGCAGACATAGCTAAGAGATCGAGCTCGCCCCGGAGACGGAAGCGGCAGTTCCTGAAGCTATCGTTGCCAAGAGTAAGAGCTCGCCCCGGAGACGGAAGCGGCATTACACTGCGACGCAAATAACCTGTACATAATTCAACCACATATATATATATAAATATATGCATATAGATAAGATACAAAACCTGTAATCATAGCTGTAGTTACTATTAATTTGTTATAATTACTATTGAATAAACGAGCCATTGTTAAAGTTAAGTTGGATTTTACTCCTTTGCTCTGCAATAACGAAACCCCACCTATCCTTTACTCGAGGGGACGCCGCTCTCCTCTCGAGAATCTGTGGCGATCAGTTGTCCCTGGCAATCGGACGTTACAACTGTGTAACTTTGACTTATAGTGACTTGTGTGATTACTTGTTTAATATCGGCCCGAGCAACTACAATTCGACGTGCGTTACGAAAAGTAGCACGTTTCAATTTTCTTACGAAAAGTAGCACGTTTAAATTTTTTTACGAAAAGTAGCACGTTTGCCTTCGTTCTCACGAAAACTATCACGTTTCGGTTTTCGCTGCGAAAACTAGCACGTTTGAGCGGTTTGCCACGAAAAATAGCATGTTTCGTCTTTCGCTGCGAAAACTAGCACGTTTGAGCGGTTTGCCACGAAAACTATCACGTTTCGGTTTTCGCTACGAAAACTAGCACGTTTGAGCAGTTTGCCACGAAAAACAACATGTTTCGTCTTTCGCTGCGAAAACTAGCACGTTAGAGCGGTTTTCCACGAAAAGTAGCATGTTCGCGTTTACCCCGCGTTCGCAATTCCCCCACCCTCCCTTACTTAAATTATGTAGATTAAAATGTTCATATGTGTTGTCTTTTGGAGATTAGATGGAATTATTATTTATTAAACAATATTTTCAACAGTTGAATTCTTTTAAACTGCCCACGCGCTGAAACGCGATAGTTTCTGCAGTCTGCAGTAGGTATAATCCAAAACGAGCTATTCTTCGTGGCCAAACCGGATAATATGTTAGTTTTCGCCATAAATTCCCAAACGTGCTATTATTCGTGACGACACAGTATAAAGTGCTAGTTTTCGTCGCAACAGTACGAAATGTGCTATTCTTCGTGGCGAGGCAGTCAAATGTGTTAGTCTTCGCGGCAGAAGACCAAACGTGCTAATATTCGTCAGAAACGATGGAACGTGCTTCTTTTCGTGGCAAACCAAACCGTGCTACTGTTCGTAAGAAAATTGAAACGTGCTACTTTTCGTAACGCACGTCGAATTCATTCCATCAGTTCATCACTGAGAAATTCACTGATCTTTCCGAGGTTAAAGTGTGTCGATTTTCCGCAGAAATACATAAAAGAGTTTTGCCTAATTTCATGAAAAAATGGAAATCAGTCAGTCGAATGAAGGTGAGTTTTAAAAAGAAAAATGACGAGTGGATGAAAAATGATTTTATATTTACGTTTGACGATGTGGAACATGACACTACTTCGTGCTCGCGTCGAGGAAGGCCAATCATGGACTTCGACGATTGTGGGGAAAGGAGCAAAATCCGCGAACTGCAAGGATCGTATTCTCAAAATGTGATCAACGCTTCAGCTACCTCATCACATGCAGATAAGCAGTTTTCTCCTTTCAGTGATGATTTTGCTTTGTCACTTTTCATCCAAGCAAAACTGAGCAAATACCAATACGAGATAATTCGAAATGCGTTAAAAAACAAAGGGTGCAACTTACTACCCAGCTATAAGAGAATTACTGCTGCGAAGAAAGGTTGTTATCCCGAAAACATCAAAATAAGCGACACTTCTGCGGAGGTTCCACTTCAAAATTTACTTGACCACACTGCGAAAAGGATCCTCAAAACTAAAAATGATGATGAGCTGTATAAACTGAATGGTCAAGAACTTATACTGACATCGAAATGGGGATTTGACGGAGCTTCTGGTCAAAGTCAATACTCCCAGCGCTATTCGACAGAAGACAAAGACGCATCTGACTCCAATTTGTTTATGACGTCTATTGTACCCATGTGTCTGACCACTAATGATGATCAAAATAACTCAATTTGGAAAAATCCTCGGCCCTCATCTACTCGTTACTGTAGAGCGTTGCGTTTTCGGTTCGAAAAAGAAACTCTTGCCTTGGATCGATCCGAGAAGGAAACTGTTGAATGTGAGTATAAAAACTTACTAAAAACAAACATACTCTTTGGTGATAGAACAATATCTGTTAAACATGTTCTGATCTTCACTATGTTGGACGGGAAGGTAGCACAAGCTGTGACAGGAACTACATCATCAAGTAACTGCTTCATTTGTAATGCTCGCCCTTCCGAAATGAACGATTTATCTAAAATTAAGAGCAAGCCATCAAATGAAGAAGCTTTGCAACTAAGTTTATCGCCTCTTCATTGCAGAATAAAATGTATGGAGTATATCCTTCATCTCGCTTACAATTCGGGTTTTAAAAAATGGAGAACCTCAAAAGCTACTCTTCCAATTAAAGAAGCCGAAAAAAAACGAATTTAAGAAGAATTCGTTAATAAACTGGGGATCCGTGTTGATTTTGTACGACAGGGATACGGTTCATCAAATACAGGAAATACATCGAGGAGATTTTTTGCTGACCCATATTTGACATCGGAGATAACAAAAATCAATGAGGATTTGATTCGCAAATTGTCTGTCATCCTTGAAGTTATCAACTGTCATCATGCAATTGATCCAAATAAATTTGGATCGTATGCGCAAGAGACTGCGGAATTAGCTATCCAGCTGTACCCATGGTACTATATGCCCTCTACAGTGCACAAAGTGTTACTCCATGGTGCCGCAGTTATAAGAACAGCAGCTCTTCCGATCGGACAGCTTTCTGAAGAAGCGCAGGAGAGCAGGAATAAAGATTACAAGATCTTTAGATTGAACCACGCTAGAAAAAATTCTCGCTCGACAACGAATGAAGATGTATTTCACATGATCTTAGAATCATCTGACCCATATATTTCTAGTTTGCGACCCGAACTAAAAAAAAAATACTTACCAGTAAGTGCGGAAGCTCTGGAATTATTAATTTAATTAGTTAAGGTATTGTTGTAGAGGATTATCAATATTTGAAGATAATTATTTTTTGTATAAATAAAGTAAAAAAAAAAGGTTTACTTATTTTTAACTTTTGCTGTCCCAAAGTCCTATAGACGACCAAATGGTAAAAAGTAAATATAGGTAAAAAAAAAGTAAAAGAAAAGTGAAAGAAAAGTAAAAAAAAAGAAAATGTGTGCTGTACGGGAAATTAATACTATTTTGATTTAAATTTTATGTATTAATTTACATAAATCAATTGTAAATAATATATATATTTATCAATTTTACTTATTTTATTTTAATTATTTCAGTTAAATTTTGTTCCTAATAAATAAATTGGTTTCAGACAAGTTTCAATTTTTTTTTAAAATTACAATTCACAGGCTCTGAAAAAATATAATAAAGTTACTCAAATCTTGTTTTCAGAGTGATTTCCCAATGTATTTTTCATTCTGAATCGAAAGAAACCAGTTGCATGTCGATAGGATCATTAGTTTAAAAAATATTGAATTTTGTCCGCTTTTTGTCCGCGTTTGCCCCACTGTGCGTTGTGCCCTTACCCCTTTCCATACTCGTGCAATGACCATCGGCAATACTTTTACTGTTGGAAATGGGATTTAAAAGACGTGTACTGATTCGTTGTTCATCCTGATATATGAGCAAGATACTGTTGCGAGCACCGGGTATAGGCCCGTGCATAGCCTACTGGTGCTCGCAGCGGAAGACAGAAGAGAGTCAACCCCCGTCGAGAAGACGATCAGGACGACGCTGAGCAGAGTCGGATACCGTACGTCCTAGCGTTCGGACGTACGAGTACTATAATACGGGACACATAAATGTATTCCAAATATAGATAACGGTCGTTTAGTGTGTACCTGTGTCGTTATTCTACCCGTTTCGTCGGGGTGGCCTGCGGTAGAAACGCCCCGACGCAACAATACTATGATTGGAGGAGCGCTAACCGGCGGAGCGAATATGCCCGTATCTATTTTCTGCATGAGTCAGCGTCAAGCAGAATGTGCTGGAAGGTCCTTACGAACAGACGTGTTGACGCGCCTACGCGCGCGGAGGACCGCTAATCCATGCTAGGGGTGCGCTGTTACCAATAAAATAATAAACCCCTAGCATGGATTAGCCCGTCATCCCTGTATATGTACGTCGTCCCTGAGGAGGCATATGGAAATCCACCATGCTGATGTATATAAAACTCTGGAGACGCCTGCGACCAGCGTAGGTATAGGAAATATAAATATTGTGACCGACACTGACAGTAGCAGGAAAGTCGCCATGTTTAATAAAAATTCGCCAAGAGCGAAAGAATTGACAGCCGCAATTGCGAACATGATAATATCCGATTGTCAGCCGTTTTCACTGGTAAGCGACCCGGGATTTAAAAATCTCATGCAGCTAGCTGAACCGAGGTACCACACCCCGAATCGAGCACTATTTTCTGACAATATAATTCCCACAATGTTCCACAAGGAAAGGGAAAAAGTTAAGGAAAGCATCACTGAGGATATCGGAACTGTAAGTATAACTTTTCCAATGATTCTGATATCAATCAGCATGCTTTAGACCATATTAAAGAAGCTTTCTAACTCTAGATGAGATATATAAATATTTTTCAACTGTTTTCGATTAGGTGAAAAGATTTGCGTTCACAAAAGACGGTTGGCCGCCGCGGGGAAATGACGGCTACCTTTCCGTAACTCTACACTATGTAAATAAGAATTTTGACTTGCATAATTATACATTAGGAGTTTACTATTTGAAGACAACCCACACAAGTGAACATTTAAACGAACTATTGCAAAATAGCCTAAGTGAGTGGGGTTTCGACAAAAGCAATATTAGAATAATTTTTATCACCGACAACGCGGCGAATATTGTGAATGCAGTAAGACTGTGCCCTACGTGGGAGCGTATCCCTTGCTTCGCGCACACTCTGCAGGTAAATAAACAATAAGAAATAATTAAATGTTAAAATAAATAATAAATCGTGAACATTTCATATTTAATGCACCGAATTCTTTTCAGTTGGTTATCAAAGATTCAGCTCAAAGTTGCGCGGAATTGCTCGCAATTTTAAAAAAATGCAGAACCATTGTCACTTTCTTTCACCGCTCTACATCTGCGGACAAAAAATTGAGGATGCAATAAAAAAAAAGATTCACCCAATTCCGAAACGCTGAAGCTCATTGGTGATGTCGAGACTAGATGGAACTCGCAATATGACATGCTAAGTCGCTTGTTCGAGGTACGACGATCATTAAATGTAATTCTCGGCGAGCCACGTATGCCGGACACTATAAACAGAGGCGAGTGGTACATGATCGAAGAATATTCCAAATCGTTAAAAATATTTAAGGAAGCGACTGTAATCATGACCATGGACAAAATACCAACATTACCCAGCTACATACCTACGATATATGGCTTAAGACACACCCTGATAGATTTTATAAGAAAAGATACTAAGCGTCACACATTAAATCTTAAAAACACATTATTAGCCGAATTAAACAACAGGTTTAATTTCATAGAGGATTGCGAATCCTTACTAATTTCAATGATCATGGACCCTCGCGTCAAAGCCAGGTTGTTGTCCGCAGAAAGGAAAACGTCGGCTCAAAGTTTATTGCATTCAGTTGCGACCGAATACCTCGACGCAAGCGACATGCATGACACAACTCCGCCATCAAATCGAACGTCAGGTGAGTATAAAACAATAAGAAGATGTCGCGACCTGGGTGGGCGGTTAGGACTGTGACAAGGTAGGGAAGTATGGGAATTTAGGCACGAAGACCAGCTTCGTAGCACAAGGGTAAAAGGAGTGTAAGCACGAAGACCCGCTTCGTAGCACAGGGGTTGAAGGAGTTTAGGCACGAAGACCCGCTTCGTAGCACAAGGGTTGAAGGAGTTTAGGCACGAAGACCCGCTTCGTAGCACAAGGGTTGAAGGAATTTAGGCACGAAGGCCAGCTTCGTAGCACAAGGCAACCAGGGAAGGTTAAGCTGTAATCGCACACCAGTGTGACACCCGTTAGAGCGCCGGTGGTTTTTTGTTAGGCTAGGTAATTGGATTTGCTCTTGCATAGAGGAAAGAAAGCACGCGTTGTAAATACTATAAGAACTTCCGGCGTTCGCGAGTCGAGATCAGCTGTTGCGATGGTTTGTTATGGTTTGGGTATTCGAGGGATTAATGCAATAATGCGTAATGTTAGTTAAAACAATAGCGTTGTTTATTTGAACGCATATGATTAAGTCGTGCATTATTGATACGATAACGGTATTATAATAATGCGTGGGACGTTAAGCATTGACACAAAACATTTATATAAACAGTAACGATAGTAATATATATATATATATATATATATATATATATATATATATATATATATATATTTATATATGATCGTGAGTATTAGTTATGATTTATTGTTAGTTTAACTTAACTACAAAGAACGTAAGCAATATTAAATAAAGCGATGATCTTTAAACAATAGTAAATAATACAAAAGCGATAAGCGTTAGCAAATGAAAATATTTGAATGGATATCAGTATAAGCTTAAAAGTATAAACGAAATAAGATAATAGGCGTTAGCAACGATAATAATTGAATGGATATAAGTATAAGCAAGATTAACAAAATAAAGTAATATGCGTTAGTGATGAAAGAAGTAGATGAGTGGAGGCGATGTGTACTCGAACAATTCGTTAATAATAAAAATAATGATAGCTTACAGTTGAAGTCGCAGAAGGGTATTCCCTAGCACTGAGGTCTGTGAAGTTGGCACCCCCAATTCGAATTTTTAAAAAAAGTCGACGGCATTCGTTTGTTCATCGTTTGTCCACGTTTGTCCAACAAAAATTTTCGTTTTTCCACCCTTCGAAAAAAGTTATGAACAAAAAAAATTTTTCACCGGCAACCTCATAAAAACTTTTTAATGATTTGACAGTGGGAAATGATTGTCCATCGTTGGTCCACGTTTGTCCAACCACAAATTTCGTTTGTCCACCCTCCAAAACCGAATTATTAATAAAAATCGCGAAAATGAAAAGTACGCCTGAACCGACCACGTAAAAGTCCGATTTTTTATTAATTAAACGATCGAATCGTTTGTCCAACGACGGTTTTCGTTAGTCTAGATGTAGAAGACGTTTGTCCACCCCAAGATTTCGTTTGTTCAGAACGGAATTATGATTAAAAATCGCGAAAATGAAAGGTACGCGTGAATCGACCACGTCAAAGTCCGATTTTTTATTAATTAAACGATGGAATCGTTTGTCCAACGGCGGTTTTCGTTAGTCTAGATGTAGCAGACGTTTGTCCATCCCAAGATTTGGTTTGTCCACCCTTCAGAACGAAATTATTAATAAAAATAGCCAAGTAGTACGATACGGTTAAAACGACCACGTATAAGTACGATTTTTTATTAATTAAACGATGGAATCGTTTGTCCAACGACAGTTTTGTGAGTCTAGATGTAGAAGACGTTTGTCCACCCCAAGATTTCGTTTGTCCACCCTTCAGAATCGACTTAATTGGGTGAATTAAATTTATCATTTCCTTCGTCACTTTCTTGAGAAAACTACGCCGGCGTCGTTCGACTCGCGTGATCGTATGATCCGCGAGTACAAGTGCCATGGCTGGCACTTGCGACCACTGACGGAGCCAGTGGTACCGCACTTTACAGCGCGGTGCGACACCGGACCGATTCAATAGTTTTACTATTGTAAAGTATCGTTATCATATATTCTGTTGAATTAAAGTTTTAACAGAATTTTTATATTTTTATAAATATCATCGTTGTCGGAAATACTTTTACCGTTTGTGGATTTGTAATTATACGCAATTTTTGACAAATGTCATTGTGTAGTGTCCATATTCCTGCTGTGTTACGGCAATAAGCTGTATAATGTCCTGGGCTATGACATACGATGCCACTTAAAACATATATTGCATCTTCAATTTGAAACTTTTCAGGTATGCTATTTAAAACTATTTCATCTATTTCATTTAGTTGTAAAAAGATTTCGGTGTCTATGAACATATATGATTTTGGTTCTCTCTTTAATTGCATTGCTGATTTACATGTTTTACACGTGCCTGTTTGTGTACCGAAGAATTGCGCAACAAAATTAAGAAAATTCTGTTTAAAATCTTCGGTTGTGAGTGTATTAATCATATCTTCTATTTTCTTCGACACTGCAAACGTCTGTTACCAGTTTTGTAAATAGCCAATTGGCATTTGTAGTACAATCTACAATATTATTGCGATTATCAAATATTGTACATAAAATAGCTCCTCGCTCTTCATACACGGAGTTGTTAATATTGTCCATAGCGTATTTTTTTACCAACATAAAAAATATATTATCTGAATTTTCATCGATCCAGTTTTTAAATTTACTATAATTGCAATACGCACTGGTTAATACTTCAACCAATGAGTCGAATGCACACGTATTTTTAATATATATTTTTTTGCCATTAAGATTAACTAAATTGAAGTTATTTCCATTTCTTAATATTTCATTTTTTCTTTTCCTTAATGGCCTGTCATACGTGAGGTGAATGTCTGGGCATGAAGTTAAATATTTCCCTCTAGGAGTATTCTTTTTGTTTTCGATTAAGGGCTTCTGTATTATATTTAGTGTACTGTTTTTTTTTTGTACATCCGCGTTTGTTTTTACATTACCTTTATTTTCATCGTCTGAAACTTGTAAATCTTTTAATTTATTTGGTTTGGCTTCAATATTTAAGCCTTTCCAATTTTCCTCTTCCGTTAAGTAATCAAAAGTATGGGTAGCGTTTTGCGCATTTTGGCCAAAATCACGCGAATCGATTTTTCTTTCTTTTTCTTGTCTTACCTCAGTTTGCAGCAGTGCAATTTTCTCGTTCGTGCGTTTAATTGCAGCACGTTCCAATTTCGAGATATTTTCGACAGATTTTATGTGGTGAATGATAAATTTATCGACGCGCATTGGTTTATAATTTGCGCCTAAATCTGAATGCTTAAGATCTTTAAAATATGCCTCACATCTAGAGGATGTCGCTACATTCGATGACAGAGGGAAATATCCCCTCATCGCCTGTGTCCAGAGAGGAAAATGTTTTGCCAATTTAACTAGATATGTGACAAGTTCTGGACAATAAAATGCGTTATATCTATCTGTCTCTGCACTGTCTTTTGCAATTTGTTCAGCCGCATCTCTGATACTATTTATAAATGCAACTATATTTTCATTTTCATTTTCATTTTCATTTAACATTTCCTTTAAGTCATCGTATTCCTTGTCATTCTCGTGTAACGTCCCACGCGGACTCGAACCCGGCGTGACCGACTGTCGATAAAACAGCGTCACTTAACCTATATACATCTAATCTAGTAATTAAGCAAGTAGTAAGGAAACAAATATTAGAATAAGATTAAGAATAAACAAATATAAATACTAATAAAGATCTAGACTAAGAATGTAACGCGATAGGCAAACAAACTGTTAATTAAGAAAAGTAATATACAACGCATGCGCCAGTCCGCCAAAACTGGGGTATAAAAGGGAGCGCACGAAGTACGGTAGTCACTTCTACTCTGCCAACAGAAGCGAGCTCGCCCCAGAGACGGAAGCGGCCGCTCTAGCAGCAGACATAGCCAAGTGAACGAGCTCGCCCCGGAGACGGCAGTGGCCGTTCCTAAAAGCTATCATTGCCAAGAGTACGAACTCGCCCCGGAGACGGAAGCGGCCGTACACTGCAATACGAGAAGTCACTAGTAGAACGAAAATCTGCCAAAAGTAACGAGCTCGCCCCGGAGACGGCAGCGGCCGTTCTTACAGCAGACATAGCTAAGAGATCGAGCTCGCCCCGGAGACGGCAGCGGCCGTTCCTGAAGCTATCGTTGCCAAGAGTAAGAGCTCGCCCCGGAGACGGAAGCGGCATTACACTGCAACGCAGATAGATAACTTGTACATAATTCAACACATATATATATATATATATATATATATATATATATATATATATATATATATATAGATACATAGATACGAAATCTATAGTCATAGCTGTAATTACTATTAATCTGTTATTGTTTCATTAAATAAATAGCCATTGTTAAAGTTAAGATGGATTTCACTCCTTTACTCTGTAATAACGAAACCCCACCTATCCTATACTCGAGGGGGCGCCGCTCTCCTCTCGAGAACCAGTAACGATCAGTTGTCCCTGGCAATCGGACGTTACAGGTTGGATATTTTTGTTGACAGCGGTGGGATATTTGATTTCGTTCAGAAGGATTATTCATTTAGAAGAAATATTTCGCATAGTAAAAACACTCCAAAAAGTGAGTAATTTTCTAGAAATTTTTTCTCTCTTCTTAGTAAATTCTACGGAGACTTAAAATTCACAATGGCTGACGGGGAACTTGACCAAGCAATGGCAAACCTAGCAATCGATACTACAGCTCAGGGAGCTACAGAAACTATAGAAATACCAGGAGATACAAACGCTCCAGGAAATTTGAACCCTCAAATTAATGTAAATACAGCTACGAGTGCATATTCTCAACTACCACACATTAGCTTACGCGATACAGCGGACACAGTCCCTTCTTTCAATGGCAGAAATATACCGATACATCAGTTTGCTAAAAGTTGTCGACATGCACGGCGCATGGTAAACCCAAACGCAGAGTACGGACTAGTTCAACTCATAAAGAATAAGCTTTTCGGGCAAGCCTCAAGAGTAGTTTTAAGCGGGGAATATAATACAATCAATGACCTTATCTCCGTATTAAGCTCACGCTTTGCACCGTTACATACCTATATTCAATTATACGGCGAACTATCAAAAATCGCGCAATTACCGACCGAAACAACAGTAGATTATGGCAGTCGTGTATCTAACTTACTCCTACAAATCAAACATTGTAACGCGATAGAAGTACCTACACACGAAGCTCAATTCAATATAACTGCGGAACAAAACTCTATTAAAGCCTTCCTAACGGGATTAAAAACCGAAATACAAAACAGAATATACGAACACACCTTCAGTAGTCTTGATCGCGCTATCAACGTCGCTATCAAAGCGGAGGCAGAGTTCAACGAAAATCAAACGCGAGCAAGAGTAGCACAGACCAACCAATGTGCGAACTGTCTTGGATATGGCCATGATGTCACCACCTGTAGTAGCCAACAAATCTCACGGCAAAAGAATTGTCAACATTGTAACAGGACAGGACACGCAACGCATGAATGTAGAAACCATAACAGAGGCCAATACAATACATTTTGTGATTTCTGCCGAAGACCAGGACATATGACGCAGGATTGCAGAAACCGAAGTTACACAAATAGAGCTCCACAATCCAACGTATACTGCAACCACTGCCAAAGACCAGGACACACGACGCAGGATTGCAGAAGTCGAAGTTACACAAATAGAGCTCCACAATCCAACGTATACTGCAACCACTGCCAAAGACCAGGACACACGACGCAGGATTGCAGAAGCCGAAATTACGAAAACAGGGCCCCTCAATTCAACGCATATTGCGACCACTGCCGAAGACCAGATCACACAATACAAGAGTGTAGGAACAAAAATTATACAAATAGAACACAGCAGCCAGAAATATTCTGTGAATACTGCAAGTACAAGGGCCACACTATAGAGCAATTTAGGAAAAAGATGTACTTCGATAGGAAGGAGAAAGAAGAAACACAACCTCGTACGGTACGTCAACAAGCCATACTTAGATTAAAACCCGAACAGGTAAGGAACCCTCCTAGTATCCTTCTTTTTGATGTAGGATTCAGTGAAGAGCAGGCAACACTAATGATTGACACTGGATCCGACCTAAACGTAATTAAGAGGAGCGCCGTTTCATCCGACATTCCAATTTTTACGGACATACTCTTCGACCTCAATGGCATCACAAGCGGTCTACTCAGCACCATTGGGTATATCAAAATAAGGACTCTGAGCACAGAAATTATCCTCCACGTCGTAGAGGACCTTCCTATCAAACAGGATGGAATATTGGGGACGGATTTCTTCCAAACCAACGGAGCAACGATCGACTACATCCATTCGGCAATAACCATTGGAAGAGAGACTGTTCCATTCATCGACCCAGAGACGATCACAATACCAGCAAGATCAAGGAGTCAAATATATGTACGAGTCCTTAATACGCAATTTAGCACAGGGTACATTCCAAAAATGAAAATTCACCCTAAGTTACACATGGGTAATGCACTTGTATCAAACAATAACGGTGTAGCATACCTATTTGCAATAAACACATCTACAAAAGATATCAAAATTCCTGTACAATCTGTCGAATTGGAACCATTTGAAGAAGTACCTGTAGGAGAAGAAACATCAGACAAATACGAAAAACCCAACAGAATACACCAGTTACTTGAACTATTATGATTGGAACATTTAAATTCAGAGGAACGAGCCAGCATCGAGGAACTAATAAAAGAACATTCGGAAGATTCTACCTCCCAGGAGAAAAATTGGAAACTACAAACAGAGTATACCATAGAATAGTAACGGAAAGCAACGTTCCTGTCTTCACAAGGCAATATAGATACCTTCAAGCATACAGGGTGTCCGCGGGAAGACTGGACAGCTGAATATCTCCTAAAGTATTGGAGATAAAAAATTTAAAAAAAAAGTAAATTAATGGTTCGATGGGGCTGCTTAATTAGCCGCGACGGATTTTTTTTTCGATTATTATTTTACAAGATACGATGGTCAAGTTTGGTTTTTCAAATGGCACTAACTTTTTTGAAGTCCTGAGTTGTTAGTGCGTTCCAGGACGAATTCAATAAGCTTTAATGTATACACTTGATTTCCACTGGTTTTTTAGATATTGCGCTTGCAAATTTGCTGATTTTCACTTGAAAAAAACCTCTGGAATAGCAAGGACCGAGGTCGGTCTTGCTGACGCCACGGGTGGCAGTGCCTGCTGAAATAGATACCTACCTGCCAAAGGTCTACGCAGACCCAAAGGCTGGACAATTCTTTTCCGTCAGAAATACTACTTAGGTAGGTACATCTGCGGTATCGAGAAGCGCACCGTTACTTTTATTTCGCACTTGCTTCTACGCTCGGATGGCCGGTTATTTTGGGAGGGATGCAAGTTCGATTGGTTAGGTTAGGAGGTGTGAAAGTTACTAGACTAAATTTCAACCATAGGGAGCAGATTGTATTAGAACCAATCGGATTTGCATCCCTCACAAACGGCTGCTCTCTTGAAGAGGCCCTCTTCACAGCAATGCCCACCTTCAATCGCACGGAATACGTTAACGCATGCTATTGTTTTGATATTGAAGCTCGTGTTTATACTCGAGAGGACCACGCGTCGACAGCGGGCTACCCCTTTTCTTCCTGTGTCTCTCCACGAGGAGTATTGCCGGTGGATTGTAGGAGCGTAGATGTCGGGATGCCAGTTATTGACTTCAGGAGACGATAGAAACACTTTATTACAAAACACACATGTACTATAATTAAAGTAAATCGTATTCCTCTCGGGCAGGAGTACTGATAATGATCGAACTTGCGCCCCACTTCGCGCAGACCGATTACGCGGAGGGTAGTCGGGTGTCACACACTGCACAAATGATACAGGGCAACAATTCTGGAGCAACGCCCGTCAAGGAGATGCGGCCTGGTACCCCGTGACGAGGACAGCCTTCGCAGTGCCTCGCCCGATTTTTATGGCTTTTTTCGGAGAAAGGTACGAATTCTGGGCCGAACGTAACGAATTGGGGTCCAGCCCCCGCAGTCGGGGGTGAAATATCCATTACAACGTATTAAGAAATTCTTTTCGTCATCGTGTCGAAAGGGAAGTGACGCCAATGGATTCCTTATGTTTTTCATACCAAATATCACGCAAATCGGATTACTTTGACACAAGCTGTTTGTATTCACTATGCAAAAGTTGTCCGATTTACACGACATTTGTAATGATTTTCATCGGAAAACCCCAAGGAATCCATCGGCGACACTCCCATATCCATACGATAAAGAATAAAGAATTAGTTTATATCTTAAACAGATAATTCTGGAGCTATGCCCGTCACCCCGTGGTGAGGACAACACCCCGCCGTGCCCATCGATATTTTATGACTTTTTCCGGAAAAAGGTACGAATCCTGGGCCCAACGTAACGAATTGGGGTCGAGCCCCCGCAGTCGAGGGTGAAAATGTGAAATATTATCAATTACAGCGTAGTAAGAAATTCTTCATTCATTATTGCACCGATATGAAAGTGGCACCACTGGTTTCCTTATGTTTTTCCGATGAAGATCATACCAAATTTCACGTAAATCGGACTATTGTTAACGAAATTTCCTTCATTATTTTCCGAATTACGTCGTTCTTGATGTCAGTTTCATCGGAAAAACATAAGGAATCCATTGGCGTCACTTCCTTCTTGATACGATGAAGAAAAGAAGCAAACATTTGAAATCCTGTACATTTTTCACTTCTTAATGATATTCCAAACCCTTCGAGGGTCTAAACCCTTCAATTCGTTACGTTCGGCCCAGGATTCGTACCTTTTTCCGGAAAAAGCCATAAAATTCGATGCGCACTGCGAGGTGTTGTCCTCGCCACGGGGTGACGGGCATAGCTCCAGAATTATCTGTTTAAGATATAAACTAATTCTTTATTCTTTATCGTATGGATATGGGAGTGTCGCCGGTGGATTCCTTGGGGTTTTCCGATGAAAATCATTACAAATGTCGTGTAAATCGGACAACTTTTGCATAGGGAATACAAACAGCTTGTGTCAAAGTAATCCGATTTGCGTGATATTTGGTATGAAAAACATAAGGAATCCATTGGCGACACTTCCCTTTCGACACGATGACGAAAAGAATTTCTTAATACGTTGTAATGGATATTTCACCCTCGACTGCGGGGGCTGGACCCCAATTCGTTACGTTCGGCCCAGAATTCGTACCTTTCTCCGAAAAAAGCCATAAAAATCGGGCGAGGCACTGCGAAGGCTGTCCTCGTCACGGGGTACCAGGCCGCATCTCCTTGACGGGCGTTGCTCCAGAATTGTTGCCCTGTATCATTTGTGCAGTGTGTGACACCCGACTACCCTCCGCGTAATCGGTCTGCGCGAAGTGGGGCGCAAGTTCGATCATTATCAGTACTCCTGCCCGAGAGGAATACGATTTACTTTAATTATAGTACATGTGTGTTTTGTAATAAAGTGTTTCTATCGTCTCCTGAAGTCAATAACTGGCATCCCGACATCTACGCTCCTACAATCCACCGGCAATACTCCTCGTGGAGAGACACAGGAAGAAAAGGGGTAGCCCGCTGTCGACGCGTGGTCCTCTCGAGTATAAACACGAGCTTCAATATCAAAACAATAGCATGCGTTAACGTATTCCGTGCGATTGAAGGTGGGCATTGCTGTGAAGAGGGCCTCTTCAAGAGAGCAGCCGTTTGTGAGGGATGCAAATCCGATTGGTTCTAATACAATCTGCTCCCTATGGTTGAAATTTAGTCTAGCAACTTTCACACCTCCTAACCTAACCAATCGAACTTGCATCCCTCCCAAAATAACCGGCCATCCGAGCGTAGAAGCAAGTGCGAAATAAAAGTAACGGTGCGCTGCTCGATATCGCAGATGTACCTACCTAAGTAGCATTTCTGACGGAAAAGAATTGTCCAGCCTTTGGATCTGCGTAGACCTTTGGCAGGTAGGTATCTATTTCAGCAGGCACTGCCACCCGTGGCGTCAGCAAGACCGACCCCGGTCCTTGCTATTCCAGAGGTTTTTTTCAAGTGAAAATCAGCAAATTTGCAAGCGCAATATCTAAAAAACCAGTGGAAATCAAGTGTATACATTAAAGCTTATTGAATTCGTCTTGGAACGCACTATCAACTCAGGACTTCAAAAAAGTTAGTGCCATTTGAAAAACCGAACTTGACCACCGTATCTTGTAAAATAATAATCGAAAAAAAAATCCGTCGCGGCAAATTAAGCAGCCCCATCGAACCATTAATTTACATATTTTTTTTAATTTTTTATCTCCAATACTTTAGGAGATATTCAGCTGTCCAGTCTTCCCGCGGACACCCTGTATAAAGAAGAAGTAAGGAAACAACCCAAAGAATTACTTGAATAGGAAATAATACAAGCTTCATCATCTCCTTATAATTCACCGATATGGATCGTACCTAAGAAGGAAGACGCACAAGGAAATATAAAATCCAGAATCGCAATTGATTTCAGGAAACTGAATGAACTAACGATTGGAGACGCCTATCCTCTGCCAAACATAACTGACATATTAGATCAGTTGGGAAGCGCGAAATACTTCTCCGTATTTGATCTAGCATCCGGATTTCATCAAATTCCGATGCATCCAGACGATCGCCACAAAACGGCCTTCTCTACGATATATGGACACTATGAGTTCAACAGGATGCCATTCGGACTCAAAAACGCACCAGCCACCTTCTAAAGACTCATGGACCAAGTATTAACTGGCCTTCAAGGAATAGAACTCTTTGTATATCTGGATGACATCGTAATATATGCCAGCTCTCTTAAAGAACACGCAACAAAGTTTAAACGCTTAATGAATAGACTAACGGACGCCAACCTCTATCTCCAACCAGACAAATGTGAATTCCTGAAGAAAGAAGTCTCATACTTAGGGCATGTAATAGGAGAAGAAGGAGTCAAACCTGACCCACAGAAAGATAGTGACCGTCAAGGAATTTCCAACACCTACAACGGTCAAACATGTAAAACAGTTCCTAGGACTGAGCGGTTATTACAGAAGATTCATCAAAGACTTCTCAAAAATTGCACGACTTCTGTCAAACCTGACCAAAAAGGACTACCAGTTTGAATGGACTCACAAACAGCAAAAATCATTTGAAATTCTACGGGAAGCTCTTTGCAAAGAACCTATCCTACAATATCCAGACTTCGAAAAGACGTTCAACATTACAACAGACGCCTCAGATATTGCTGTAGGTGCAGTTCTTAGCCAGGGTGAAATCGGGAAAGATCTACCGATAACTTACGCATCTCGTGTTTTAAATGATGCAGAAACTCGTTACTCTCCAACCGAACGAGAACTATTAGCAATTATATACGCGGTATTTCACTTCAGACTCTACGTTTATGGCAGAAAATTCTACTTAATAACAGATCATAAACCGTTAGAATGGTTACAAAATCTTTCAAATCCAACATCTCGGTTAATGCGATGGAAAATAAAACTTGCAAAATACGACTACAAAATTTTGTATAAACCAGGAAAATATAACACAAACGCAGACGCATTATCAAGAAACCCAATAGCATTACCTTTAGACGCCAAACGAGCGCATTCAGAAACAAATTCTCACGAAAATAAAAAACAAAAGAAGTTCCATCAACATAACACGCGACAACGAGATACTACAGCTTCAACCTCAGGAAATCCAGCCCCGCACAAACAACTTAGAATTATTTCAACAGATTCTGACTCCTCATCATACGACGAAAGCGACTCAATAAATACAAAACGACAAAAATTAAAACGAAAAATGAAAAGAAACACCTCTTCATCTCAACCAGAGGTAAAGAAACAAAACGTCGAAATTTATACACCCCCTCAAATCACGGTACCAGTAGAAGTACACGCGCCTCCTCAAGATACAGAAGTACATATACCCCCTCAACATAAAAACCACACAAGAGCATCCAGAATACCTCACATCAGGGAAGACGAAGATTTAATAGAAGAAATAGAAGAGACTTTCATAGTACCAAATCACAATTATAAAGACCCTCCCAAAATTGATGCAGAAACAAGCACAAGTACTCACCACACACCTAAAAGAAAGAAACGGAAATTAAAATCCAGTACTGACACTGCTCCTATAACTCCCATAAAAATTAAGAAGGGGAGACTACTTACACCACCACTATCTCCTCTTCCACCACTATCTCCTCTTCCACCATTATCTCCTCCTCCACCAGTATCACCCATTCCTTCACAACACACAACAGGCAGACCAAGAATAGTGTCAAACATTCCTGTCAAAAAACAAAACATGGAATTAGAGGATCATTTATGGGTGGGCAAAGGATACATCATAACATTCATCAACACAAAAGGTAAACCAATTGATCAGCTGGAGATAAATTATATAAGGAGAAAAATATAAAAAGTAATAAACTTCCACTCCCACTAAAAACTGTAGAGTCAATCACACTTAAAGAAGGAAAACATACAATCCTCGGACTTGTTATAGCAGACCACCCAACAGAAGAAGATTTATACAAATCATTAAGAACACTTCATACTCAACTAATACTTGAAAATACCACAAAAGTATATATAGCAAGCGAAGAAAACAAAATTTCATTAAATAGACTGTGGAATTTAATAGACATAATATTCTTACAAGAGGACATTCAATTTATATTCTGTAAAGGCACATTAATAACTCCTTCCATACAAGAGAGACAACAAATTATTCAAGAAAACCACCAAACTCCTATAGGCGGACACAAAGGAATAACTAAAACGTACCATCGAATAAGGAATCAATATTATTGGAAAAACATGAAGTACGAAATAACTCAATTCATCAAAACTTGTTTAGAATGTCAAAAGACTAAATTAGTAAGAGTTAAAAACAAAGAACCTATGATATTGACAGACACACCAATTGATGCCTTTGATAAAGTTTCTATGGATATTGTGGGACCACTACCTTTTACAGATACAGGAAATGGTTATATACTTACTATCCAAGATAACCTAACTAAATATTCTCTTGCAATACCATTAGCAAACATCACCTCGGAGGACATAGCTAGGGCATTCACAGAGCACTTCATCTGCAAGTTTGGAAGTCCTAAAGCCATTCTCACAGACCAAGGACCAAATTTCATTAGTGCCCTTATGAAGAAATTTGCCAAGGCATTACATATAAAGCAGTACCGAACTTCTGCATACCATCCACAATCTAATGGATCCTTAGAAAGAAGTCATCATGTCCCTGTAGAATATTTACGACACTACGTATCAAAAGAGAAACAATGGGATCAATGGTTGCCACAAGCAATGTTTTCATACAATACAAGCACTCACGAAGGTACAAAATTCACGCCTCACGAACTTGTTTTCGGTAGAAAAGCCCGCCTTCCTTCAAATATTCCTCCAACAGATAAAATCAAAACCTATCCAGATTTCGTCGACAAATTAATAGACAAACTTCATCACATCTGACAAATGGCGCGAAACAATTTAGAAGAATCAAAAGTTCGGCAGAAATACTACTATGATCGGAAGATTCAACCGGAAACGTACAAAATAGGAGATTGGATTTGGTTATTAAAACCAAGACGCGAAAAATTGGAACCGGAATACAGCGGATCCTATCAAGTTATCGAAAGTTTAAATAATAGTAATTTGAAAATAGCAACAAATCCTAAACAAATAAAAATCGTCCATGTAACGTCCCACGGGGACTCGAACCGGTAAAAACCGACTGTCGGTAAAACAGAACCGATCTTCATTACCATACAACTGTATTCCATTACCACGCAAACGCATTGTAAAGACTTTTGTACATAATTTATAATCTAAGCAAATATTAGAGAAACAAATATTATAGAAATGTTAAGAATAATTAATTATAAGTATTAGCAAAAGCGCAAGACAGAATAATGAGTAATAAGCGAACAAACACGAAATAACAAACAGCGACTCACTGCGCATGCGCCAGCCCGCCAATTCTCGGGTATAAAAGGTGACGCGCGCAGCACAGAGCGCGCTCATTCGAATACGTTCTTGCGACCAACGAATGCTAGTGCCTGGAGGCAGCTTAAGTACCATCCAGCAGAATTTCAGCACGCTCCGGAAACGGTAGCGACTGGTTCTCAGTGTTAAAAAGGTACGGGTGCTCCTCTTTGGACCTACCATTTGAAAGTTGAGAACTTTGTCTTCACGGAGGTTTCAAGCGTTGCTCCTATTAGTAGGTAGCAGCTTAACCGCTTAGCGAAGGCAAAGTCTATAGAACCCTAGAATAAACTCTGCCAAAAGAATTGGGACCCGCTCCGGAAACGGCAGCAGACCGATCTTACAGCAGTAGCCTAGAATAAAACTCTGCCAAAAGAATTGGGACCCGCTCCGGAAACGGTAGCAGACCAATCTTACTGCAGAAGTATATAACACAATACATATATTATTATACATATTAATTAACATATTAAATACAAAAAAACCATAAAAACCCAAAAAGAGAGCGTATTTAATCGTAGATTGTAAGTTATATTAATTATTATTTCATTGTTAATTATTGATTTATTAAATAAATAAGCACTATTAAGTTTAAAAGCCTTAGATTTAAATCTTTAGTCTGTAGAATAGAACCCCCACCATCCTATACTTGAGGGGACGCCGCTCTCCCCTCAGGGACCTCAACCTTCAGTTGTTCTCGAACAGCCGAACGTTACAGGTCGGATATTTTTTGGTGACAGCGGTGGGATTTCTCATTCGTTTAGAGGATAAAATTCAATTTGAAGAATTATTTCGTTAGTGAAATCACTCCATAAGTGAGTATTTTCCAAGAAATTTTTTCTTTCTCTAAATTTTACAGAGGCTTTAAAACTTCACAATGCCTAACACAATTGGAGAAGCAATGGCTAACCTCACAATAAATACAGAAACTCAAACTCAGGAGACTACAGAAACTCCAGAAATCACTACAGTAAATACTCCAGGACCTTCAAATCCACAGATTAATATGAATACATCTACGAGTACATATCCTCAATTACCACACATTAGCTTACGCGATACCGCGGACACAGTCCCTTCGTTCGACGGTAGAAACATACCAATACACCAATTTATAAAAAGTTGCCGACATGCACGGCGCATGATTAATCCGAACGCAGAGTATGGATTAGTACAACTTATAAAGAATAAGCTTTTCGGACAAGCTTCTAGAGTAGTATTAAGCGGAGACTATAATTCAATCGATGATCTCATTTCAGTATTAGAGTCACGATTTGCTCCATTACATACTTCAATACAATTATATGGCGAATTATCAAAAATTGCACAACTACATAATGAAACAACGGTAGATTACAGTAGTCGCGTATCCAATCTCTTACTTCAGATTAAACATTGCAATGCAATAGAGGTACCGACACATGTAAACCAATTTAATACAAACGCGGAACAAAACGCCATTAAAGCCTTTCTAACGGGACTCAAAACAGAAATTCACAATAGAATTTATGACCACACCTTCAGCAATCTTGACCGCGCTATCAATGTCGCGATCAAAGCAGAAGCGGAATATAACGAAAATCAACTACGAACAAGAGAAGCAGCTGGAATACCACCGACTAACCAGTGTGCAAATTGCCTTGGATACGGCCATATTGCTACCGCTTGCAGCAGCCGAATCCCACGAACCAACTGGCAGCAAAAAACCTGTCAACAATGTAATAGAACGGGACATACAACGCAAGAATGTAGGAGTCGAAACGGAACACAAAACGGAGCACGAAACCAAGCATGGAACGATACATTTTGTGACTTCTGCCGAAGGCCAGGTCACATGACGCAAGATTGTAGGAGCCGAAGTTACACGAATAGAGCCCCTCAATCTACCGTATACTGTGATAATTGCCGAAGACCAGGTCACACAACACGAGATTGTAGAAGCCAAAGTTACACGAACAGAGCTCCTCAATCCAACATGTACTGTGACTACTGTAAAAGACCAGGTCACACGATACAAGAATGCCGAAGCAAAAGTTATGCAGAAAGAGTGCAAAGACCAGAAGTATTCTGCGAGTATTGCAAATTTAGAGGTCACACGATAGACCAATGCAGAAAGAAGATATACTTCGATAGGAAGGAAAAAGAAGAAAAACAACCCCGACTGGTACGTAGGCAGGCCATACTTCGATTAAAAACGGAGCAAATAAGGAAACCTCCTAGCATCCTTCTTTCTGATGTAGGATTCAGCGAGAACCACGCAACGTTGATGATCGACACTGGATCTGACCTCAACGTCATCAAGAGAAGTGCTGTTTCACCGAATATACCAATCTATACGGACACTTTGTTCGACCTTAATGGTATTACGGACGGCCTACTCAGCACAATAGGATACATCAAAATAAGAACTTTAAACACAGAAATTATTATCCATGTTGTGGAGGATCTTCCTATTAAACAAGATGGAATACTAGGTACGGAATTCTTTCAAACAAACGGAGCGACCATCGATTATATGAAGTCAGAGATAATAATTGGAATGGAAATTATTCCATTTATCGATCCAGAAATGATTACGATACCAGCAAGAGCACGAAGCCAAATATATGTGCGAGTGCTTAATACACAGTCTAAAACAGGATACATTCCGAAAATTAACATTCACCCGAATATACATATGGGAAACGCACTAGTTTCGAATAACAACGGTGTAGCATTTCTTTTTGCTATAAATACATCCACAAAGGACATCAAAATTCCAGTACCGTCAGTTGAACTAGAAGAATTTGAAGAAATACCTGCAGAAGAAGAAACAACGATCACATATAAAAGAACTGACAGAACACATCAATTATTACAATTATTACGGTTGGACCATCTAAACTCAGAGGAACGAGCCAGCGTGGAACAACTAATAAAGGAACATGCAGACAGATTCTACCTTCCAGGAGAAAAACTGGAAGCAACAAACAAAGCATACCATAGAATTATTACAGAAAACAACGTTCCTGTTTTTACAAAACAATATAGGTATCCTCAAGCATATAAGGAAGAAGTTAGAGTACAGACTAAAGAATTGCTTGAAAAAGGAATCATACAGTCATCAACTTCGCCTTATAATTCACCGATCTGGATTGTACCCAAGAAAGAAGACGCTCAAGGAAATAAAAAGTCCAGAGTCGTAATTGACTTTAGAAAATTAAATGAACTAACAATTGGAGATGCCTATCCTCTGCCGAATATAACTGATATACTAGATCAGTTAGGAAGTGCAAAGTACTTTTCTGTATTCGATCTTGCATCTGGATTTCATCAAATTCCAATGCATCCAGATGATCGACATAAAACAGCATTCTCTACAATTTACGGGCATTATGAATTCACCAGAATGCCATTTGGACTTAAGAATGCACCAGCTACCTTCCAGAGACTAATGGATCAGGTTTTGACTGGGCTCCAAGGAATAGAGCTGTTCGTATACTTAGACGACATTGTCATATACGCCAGTACATTAAAAGAACATGCAACTAAATTTAAACGACTAATGGACAGACTAAGAGAAGCGGATCTTCACCTTCAACCGGATAAATGCGAATTTTTGAAGAAAGAAGTTTCGTACTTGGGACATATAATAGGAGAGGACGGAGTCAAACCTGACCCGAAAAAAGTAATAGCTGTAAAGGAATTTCCAACACCTACTACAGTCAAGAACGTCAAACAATTCCTAGGACTGAGTGGATATTATAGGCGATTCATAAAAGATTTTTCAAAAATTGCAAGACCACTTTCCAATCTTACTAGGAAGAATTACCAATTCGAGTGGACCCACAAGCAACAGAAGGCATTTGAAACTTTACGGGAAATTCTCTGCAAGGAACCTATATTACAATTCCCGGACTTCGATAAGGTATTCAACATCACGACAGACGCCTCAAGTATTGCTGTAGGTGCGGTCCTCAGTCAAGGGGAAATAGGAAAAGATTTACCGGTAGCTTACGCATCTCGCGTTTTGAATGATGCCGAAACGCGATATTCTCCTACAGAACGAGAATTATTGGCAATAATATACGCAGTCTTTCACTTCAGACCTTACATTTACGGACGAAAATTCTATCTAATAACAGACCATAAACCATTAGAATGGCTTCAAAATCTTTCTAATCCTACGTCTCGGTTAATGCGCTGGAAAATTAGATTAGCGGAATACGATTACAAAATTTTATATAAACCCGGGAAATACAACACAAACGCGGACGCATTGTCTAGGAATCCGATTTCACTACCATTACATGCAAAAAGAGCTCATTCAGATACAAATTCTCATGAAAATAAAAAATTAAAAGAATTTCACCAATTTCCAACCCGACAAAGGGAAACTACAGCATCAACCTCTGGAAATCCAGCTCCACATAAACAATTAATAGTTAACTCATCAGAAACCGATTCCTCTTCATATGACGAAAGCGATGCGTTAAATTTAAAGCGAAAAAAATTAAAAAGGAAAAAGCAAAGTACAAACACCTCCTCCTCTCGTCCCGAGACTAAGAAACGGAATGTTGAAGCGGAAACACATACACCCCCTCGTTACGCGCCTCATCAAATTTCCGTTCCAGTCCAAATACACGCACCCCCGCAAGTCGTGACCCCCCAAACGTACAAATCCCCTCAAGTCCAAGTACACGCACCCCCGCAAGTCGTGACACCCTATAAACCCCCTCATATCAAGAAACCTCGCGTCAAGGAAAAAGAGGATCTAATAGAAGAGATTGACGAAACGGTTGTAATACCACAACATAATTACAAGGATCCTCCCAAAATCGACGCAGAATCAAGTTCAGAAAAGAACACTCACCACACGCCTAAAAAGAAAAAACCAAAATTAAAATCTAGCACGGACACAGGTCCCATAACGCCAATAACAATAAGGAAAGGAAGAATACTTACTCCTCCTCCACCATCCTCTCATCCTCCACCATTACTATCTCTTCCCCCACATTCTCCACGGCACAAACAACCCACACCAGCCAAACCAAGGATAGTATCAAATATTCCTGTTAAAAACCAAAATGCAGAGGTGGAAGATCATTTATGGATGGGCAAAGGATACGTAATAACATTCATAAACACACAAGGCAGGCCAATCGGACCATCAGGAGGAAAATTATATAAGGAAAAAAATATAAAACCTCACAAAATTCCACAGCCATTAAGAGTTGGAGAGTTAGTAAAAATTAAAGAAGGAAAGCACACAATCCTGGGACTCATCACACCAGAACATCCAACAGAAGAAGACGTATACAATTCGCTGAGGTCACTTCATACATACCTGGTATCTGAAAAAGCCACAAAAGTATACATCTCATCAGAAGAAGACAAAATTTTATTAAATCAATTACGACATTTAATAGAACTAATATTCCTACAAGAAGATATCCAATTCATCTTCTGCAAGGGCACACTCCTAACACCTCCTGTGCAAGAAAGACACCAGATCATCCAGGAGAACCATCAGTCACCTATAGGCGGACATAAGGGAATAACTAAGACATATCATCGAATTAGAGGCAAATACTACTGGAAGAATATGAAGTACGAGATAACACAATTCATTAAGACTTGCTTGGAATGCCAGAAGACTAAACTGGTACGAGTAAAAAATAAGGAACCCATGATACTAACAGACACACCTGTTGACGCTTTTGATAAGATTTCAATGGATATAGTAGGACCATTACCTTTTACAAATATAGGAAATAGTTATATACTCACTATCCAGGACAACTTGACTAAGTACTCTCTCGCTATTCCATTGACAAGCATTACCTCAGAAGATATAGCTAAGGCATTTACAGAGCATTTCATCTGTAAATTTGGAAGTCCTAAAGCAATCCTCACTGACCAGGGACCAAATTTTATGAGTGCCCTCATGAAGAAATTTGCTAGAGCGTTTCACATCAAACAATATCGAACCTCTGCATTTCATCCTCAGTCTAATGGATCTTTAGAGAGAAGTCACCACGTACTTGTTGAATACCTACGACATTACGTGTCAAAAGAAAAACAATGGGATCAATGGTTACCTCAAGCAATGTTCTCGTATAATACAAGCACTCACGAAGGCACGAAATTTACGCCTCACGAACTTGTTTTCGGAAGAAAAGCACGTCTTCCTTCCAGTATTCCCTCAACGGACAATATTAAAACATATCCGGACTATGTCGACAAGTTGATAGACAAATTATATCACATCCGACAAATGGCGCGAAGAAATCTGGAAGAATCAAAAATTCGTCAGAAGCATTATTACGACCGGAAGATTCAACCACAAACATACAATGTAGGGGATTACGTATGGTTATTGCAACCAAGAAAGGAAAAACTGGGACCGGAATACAGCGGACCCTACCGGATTATCGAAATCCTGGAGAAAAGTAACTTAAAAATAGAAATTAATTCGAAACAAACTAGGATCGTCCATATGAACCGCGTAAAACAGGCGAATTTACCAGAAGTTGCAACCCTGCATGGGAAGCCTATATAAAGGAGGTGCGGACAAAGCATTTCTCCATTGTAACAACACATACAGAAAGTATAACATTTATTCTATCATGACAGATCAGTTCTGCTTAAAAAAGGTCTATGACCAAGACATCTATTATTATAAAAGTCACATAGTCTGTGTAATGTGCACACAGAGAACAGAAATACTGGAGGAGGAACCTCTAGAAAAACATTTAGTGGCGAAGGAAAATCTACGTCGATGGCGCATTTGCCATTTTTGCCGGCGAATATTGTACGTGGCACAGCCGGTGCGTGATTGTACGGAATGTACAAAAATTTTAAAACTCTAATATTATACCATTCATAACTACACACTACACTCTACATATACACGCCTCACACACATCCAGAATGTATTAAACACACACACCTTTTTATATATTTTTACTTTTTATATTATCATTCATCTCATCCTACATCACACTCTACAATTACACACTACACACACATACAGAATGTAGTAAATACCTACACCTTTCATTATTCATTCATTTAATAAACATTCTATTTTTTATATACAAAAAACAAATGACACTTAACCTAAAAAAACCCATAGAATTAAGAAAAAATATATATATACTAAGTAGACCGATAGCATAGGCAACATACATGGTTGCAGAAAAATATAATTCCGTAGAATCCGCTAGAGGGCACTGAAGCGTCAGTCCCCAACATATAATTTTAAAATCCACGCCTGCGCAGCATTTAGCTCGCCATTACTCTTGTAAAATGCCGAAACGATCAGGCTCGCGCAAGTTAAAAGCGAAAATGGGTAGAAGCGAATTAGAACATATATTTGCGGAGATGATCCCTATCCCCGCATTAATTGCTCCACTCCCGACATCTCCACAAAAATTGGTAATGTATTAAAACCTTCTCCTTTTTATCAAAACCTAATAAAATCATTCCATTAAAGACGCGACCTCATACTCCTCCGGACCTGATACTTCCAAAGACACCGGAATATCCCACTACTCCAGACTTTGTTCTTCCGAGCACCCCGGAGTTCAAAATCCCGGAAGTCCCACCACAGAGATGGCCAGAATTGATCCCAATCCGGATCCCTGATCCAGACTGGGAAACGTATAGGGCCCTACCGAAAACGGATCCCAGGAAGAAATTGTGGAAACTCCTTGCACTGTTCGGCTCAGGGGCAGCATGCCCGTATAAACCCTCATTTTGAAAAGAAATAATATATTTATCTAAAAATAAATAGTCCTATATATATATATATATATATATATATATATATATATATATAAATCAAATGTCCATATTCGTTCCCCACCTCCGATTCTAGTCTCTCGAGGACGAGAGATCCCCCAGGGGGGGAGGTGTAACGTCCCACGGGGACTCGAACCGGTAAAAACCGACTGTCGGTAAAACAGAACCGATCTTCATTACCATACAACTGTATTCCATTACCACGCAAACGCATTGTAAAGACTTTTGTACATAATTTATAATCTAAGCAAATATTAGAGAAACAAATATTATAGAAATGTTAAGAATAATTAATTATAAGTATTAGCAAAAGCGCAAGACAGAATAATGAGTAATAAGCGAACAAACACGAAATAACAAACAGCGACTCACTGCGCATGCGCCAGCCCGCCAATTCTCGGGTATAAAAGGTGACGCGCGCAGCACAGAGCGCGCTCATTCGAATACGTTCTTGCGACCAACGAATGCTAGTGCCTGGAGGCAGCTTAAGTACCATCCAGCAGAATTTCAGCACGCTCCGGAAACGGTAGCGACTGGTTCTCAGTGTTAAAAAGGTACGGGTGCTCCTCTTTGGACCTACCATTTGAAAGTTGAGAACTTTGTCTTCACGGAGGTTTCAAGCGTTGCTCCTATTAGTAGGTAGCAGCTTAACCGCTTAGCGAAGGCAAAGTCTATAGAACCCTAGAATAAACTCTGCCAAAAGAATTGGGACCCGCTCCGGAAACGGCAGCAGACCGATCTTACAGCAGTAGCCTAGAATAAAACTCTGCCAAAAGAATTGGGACCCGCTCCGGAAACGGCAGCAGACCAATCTTACTGCAGAAGTATATAACACAATACATATATTATTATACATATTAATTAACATATTAAATACAAAAAAACCATAAAAACCCAAAAAGAGAGCGTATTTAATCGTAGATTGTAAGTTATATTAATTATTATTTCATTGTTAATTATTGATTTATTAAATAAATAAGCACTATTAAGTTTAAAAGCCTTAGATTTAAATCTTTAGTCTGTAGAATAGAACCCCCACCATCCTATACTTGAGGGGACGCCGCTCTCCCCTCAGGGACCTCAACCTTCAGTTGTTCTCGAACAGCCGAACGTTACAGGTCGGATATTTTTTGGTGACAGCGGTGGGATTTCTCATTCGTTTAGAGGATAAAATTCAATTTGAAGAATTATTTCGTTAGTGAAATCACTCCATAAGTGAGTATTTTCCAAGAAATTTTTTCTTTCTCTAAATTTTACAGAGGCTTTAAAACTTCACAATGCCTAACACAATTGGAGAAGCAATGGCTAACCTCACAATAAATACAGAAACTCAAACTCAGGAGACTACAGAAACTCCAGAAATCACTACAGTAAATACTCCAGGACCTTCAAATCCACAGATTAATATGAATACATCTACGAGTACATATCCTCAATTACCACACATTAGCTTACGCGATACCGCGGACACAGTCCCTTCGTTCGACGGTAGAAACATACCAATACACCAATTTATAAAAAGTTGCCGACATGCACGGCGCATGATTAATCCGAACGCAGAGTATGGATTAGTACAACTTATAAAGAATAAGCTTTTCGGACAAGCTTCTAGAGTAGTATTAAGCGGAGACTATAATTCAATCGATGATCTCATTTCAGTATTAGAGTCACGATTTGCTCCATTACATACTTCAATACAATTATATGGCGAATTATCAAAAATTGCACAACTACATAATGAAACAACGGTAGATTACAGTAGTCGCGTATCCAATCTCTTACTTCAGATTAAACATTGCAATGCAATAGAGGTACCGACACATGTAAACCAATTTAATACAAACGCGGAACAAAACGCCATTAAAGCCTTTCTAACGGGACTCAAAACAGAAATTCACAATAGAATTTATGACCACACCTTCAGCAATCTTGACCGCGCTATCAATGTCGCGATCAAAGCAGAAGCGGAATATAACGAAAATCAACTACGAACAAGAGAAGCAGCTGGAATACCACCGACTAACCAGTGTGCAAATTGCCTTGGATACGGCCATATTGCTACCGCTTGCAGCAGCCGAATCCCACGAACCAACTGGCAGCAAAAAACCTGTCAACAATGTAATAGAACGGGACATACAACGCAAGAATGTAGGAGTCGAAGCGGAACACAAAACGGAGCACGAAACCAAGCATGGAACGATACATTTTGTGACTTCTGCCGAAGGCCAGGTCACATGACGCAAGATTGTAGGAGCCGAAGTTACACGAATAGAGCCCCTCAATCTACCGTATACTGTGATAATTGCCGAAGACCAGGTCACACAACACGAGATTGTAGAAGCCAAAGTTACACGAACAGAGCTCCTCAATCCAACATGTACTGTGACTACTGTAAAAGACCAGGTCACACGATACAAGAATGCCGAAGCAAAAGTTATGCAGAAAGAGTGCAAAGACCAGAAGTATTCTGCGAGTATTGCAAATTTAGAGGTCACACGATAGACCAATGCAGAAAGAAGATATACTTCGATAGGAAGGAAAAAGAAGAAAAACAACCCCGACTGGTACGTAGGCAGGCCATACTTCGATTAAAAACGGAGCAAATAAGGAAACCTCCTAGCATCCTTCTTTCTGATGTAGGATTCAGCGAGAACCACGCAACGTTGATGATCGACACTGGATCTGACCTCAACGTCATCAAGAGAAGTGCTGTTTCACCGAATATACCAATCTATACGGACACTTTGTTCGACCTTAATGGTATTACGGACGGCCTACTCAGCACAATAGGATACATCAAAATAAGAACTTTAAACACAGAAATTATTATCCATGTTGTGGAGGATCTTCCTATTAAACAAGATGGAATACTAGGTACGGAATTCTTTCAAACAAACGGAGCGACCATCGATTATATGAAGTCAGAGATAATAATTGGAATGGAAATTATTCCATTTATCGATCCAGAAATGATTACGATACCAGCAAGAGCACGAAGCCAAATATATGTGCGAGTGCTTAATACACAGTCTAAAACAGGATACATTCCGAAAATTAACATTCACCCGAATATACATATGGGAAACGCACTAGTTTCGAATAACAACGGTGTAGCATTTCTTTTTGCTATAAATACATCCACAAAGGACATCAAAATTCCAGTACCGTCAGTTGAACTAGAAGAATTTGAAGAAATACCTGCAGAAGAAGAAACAACGATCACATATAAAAGAACTGACAGAACACATCAATTATTACAATTATTACGGTTGGACCATCTAAACTCAGAGGAACGAGCCAGCGTGGAACAACTAATAAAGGAACATGCAGACAGATTCTACCTTCCAGGAGAAAAACTGGAAGCAACAAACAAAGCATACCATAGAATTATTACAGAAAACAACGTTCCTGTTTTTACAAAACAATATAGGTATCCTCAAGCATATAAGGAAGAAGTTAGAGTACAGACTAAAGAATTGCTTGAAAAAGGAATCATACAGTCATCAACTTCGCCTTATAATTCACCGATCTGGATTGTACCCAAGAAAGAAGACGCTCAAGGAAATAAAAAGTCCAGAGTCGTAATTGACTTTAGAAAATTAAATGAACTAACAATTGGAGATGCCTATCCTCTGCCGAATATAACTGATATACTAGATCAGTTAGGAAGTGCAAAGTACTTTTCTGTATTCGATCTTGCATCTGGATTTCATCAAATTCCAATGCATCCAGATGATCGACATAAAACAGCATTCTCTACAATTTACGGGCATTATGAATTCACCAGAATGCCATTTGGACTTAAGAATGCACCAGCTACCTTCCAGAGACTAATGGATCAGGTTTTGACTGGGCTCCAAGGAATAGAGCTGTTCGTATACTTAGACGACATTGTCATATACGCCAGTACATTAAAAGAACATGCAACTAAATTTAAACGACTAATGGACAGACTAAGAGAAGCGGATCTTCACCTTCAACCGGATAAATGCGAATTTTTGAAGAAAGAAGTTTCGTACTTGGGACATATAATAGGAGAGGACGGAGTCAAACCTGACCCGAAAAAAGTAATAGCTGTAAAGGAATTTCCAACACCTACTACAGTCAAGAACGTCAAACAATTCCTAGGACTGAGTGGATATTATAGGCGATTCATAAAAGATTTTTCAAAAATTGCAAGACCACTTTCCAATCTTACTAGGAAGAATTACCAATTCGAGTGGACCCACAAGCAACAGAAGGCATTTGAAACTTTACGGGAAATTCTCTGCAAGGAACCTATATTACAATTCCCGGACTTCGATAAGGTATTCAACATCACGACAGACGCCTCAAGTATTGCTGTAGGTGCGGTCCTCAGTCAAGGGGAAATAGGAAAAGATTTACCGGTAGCTTACGCATCTCGCGTTTTGAATGATGCCGAAACGCGATATTCTCCTACAGAACGAGAATTATTGGCAATAATATACGCAGTCTTTCACTTCAGACCTTACATTTACGGACGAAAATTCTATCTAATAACAGACCATAAACCATTAGAATGGCTTCAAAATCTTTCTAATCCTACGTCTCGGTTAATGCGCTGGAAAATTAGATTAGCGGAATACGATTACAAAATTTTATATAAACCCGGGAAATACAACACAAACGCGGACGCATTGTCTAGGAATCCGATTTCACTACCATTACATGCAAAAAGAGCTCATTCAGATACAAATTCTCATGAAAATAAAAAATTAAAAGAATTTCACCAATTTCCAACCCGACAAAGGGAAACTACAGCATCAACCTCTGGAAATCCAGCTCCACATAAACAATTAATAGTTAACTCATCAGAAACCGATTCCTCTTCATATGACGAAAGCGATGCGTTAAATTTAAAGCGAAAAAAATTAAAAAGGAAAAAGCAAAGTACAAACACCTCCTCCTCTCGTCCCGAGACTAAGAAACGGAATGTTGAAGCGGAAACACATACACCCCCTCGTTACGCGCCTCATCAAATTTCCGTTCCAGTCCAAATACACGCACCCCCGCAAGTCGTGACCCCCCAAACGTACAAATCCCCTCAAGTCCAAGTACACGCACCCCCGCAAGTCGTGACACCCTATAAACCCCCTCATATCAAGAAACCTCGCGTCAAGGAAAAAGAGGATCTAATAGAAGAGATTGACGAAACGGTTGTAATACCACAACATAATTACAAGGATCCTCCCAAAATCGACGCAGAATCAAGTTCAGAAAAGAACACTCACCACACGCCTAAAAAGAAAAAACCAAAATTAAAATCTAGCACGGACACAGGTCCCATAACGCCAATAACAATAAGGAAAGGAAGAATACTTACTCCTCCTCCACCATCCTCTCATCCTCCACCATTACTATCTCTTCCCCCACATTCTCCACGGCACAAACAACCCACACCAGCCAAACCAAGGATAGTATCAAATATTCCTGTTAAAAACCAAAATGCAGAGGTGGAAGATCATTTATGGATGGGCAAAGGATACGTAATAACATTCATAAACACACAAGGCAGGCCAATCGGACCATCAGGAGGAAAATTATATAAGGAAAAAAATATAAAACCTCACAAAATTCCACAGCCATTAAGAGTTGGAGAGTTAGTAAAAATTAAAGAAGGAAAGCACACAATCCTGGGACTCATCACACCAGAACATCCAACAGAAGAAGACGTATACAATTCGCTGAGGTCACTTCATACATACCTGGTATCTGAAAAAGCCACAAAAGTATACATCTCATCAGAAGAAGACAAAATTTTATTAAATCAATTACGACATTTAATAGAACTAATATTCCTACAAGAAGATATCCAATTCATCTTCTGCAAGGGCACACTCCTAACACCTCCTGTGCAAGAAAGACACCAGATCATCCAGGAGAACCATCAGTCACCTATAGGCGGACATAAGGGAATAACTAAGACATATCATCGAATTAGAGGCAAATACTACTGGAAGAATATGAAGTACGAGATAACACAATTCATTAAGACTTGCTTGGAATGCCAGAAGACTAAACTGGTACGAGTAAAAAATAAGGAACCCATGATACTAACAGACACACCTGTTGACGCTTTTGATAAGATTTCAATGGATATAGTAGGACCATTACCTTTTACAAATATAGGAAATAGTTATATACTCACTATCCAGGACAACTTGACTAAGTACTCTCTCGCTATTCCATTGACAAGCATTACCTCAGAAGATATAGCTAAGGCATTTACAGAGCATTTCATCTGTAAATTTGGAAGTCCTAAAGCAATCCTCACTGACCAGGGACCAAATTTTATGAGTGCCCTCATGAAGAAATTTGCTAGAGCGTTTCACATCAAACAATATCGAACCTCTGCATTTCATCCTCAGTCTAATGGATCTTTAGAGAGAAGTCACCACGTACTTGTTGAATACCTACGACATTACGTGTCAAAAGAAAAACAATGGGATCAATGGTTACCTCAAGCAATGTTCTCGTATAATACAAGCACTCACGAAGGCACGAAATTTACGCCTCACGAACTTGTTTTCGGAAGAAAAGCACGTCTTCCTTCCAGTATTCCCTCAACGGACAATATTAAAACATATCCGGACTATGTCGACAAGTTGATAGACAAATTATATCACATCCGACAAATGGCGCGAAGAAATCTGGAAGAATCAAAAATTCGTCAGAAGCATTATTACGACCGGAAGATTCAACCACAAACATACAATGTAGGGGATTACGTATGGTTATTGCAACCAAGAAAGGAAAAACTGGGACCGGAATACAGCGGACCCTACCGGATTATCGAAATCCTGGAGAAAAGTAACTTAAAAATAGAAATTAATTCGAAACAAACTAGGATCGTCCATATGAACCGCGTAAAACAGGCGAATTTACCAGAAGTTGCAACCCTGCATGGGAAGCCTATATAAAGGAGGTGCGGACAAAGCATTTCTCCATTGTAACAACACATACAGAAAGTATAACATTTATTCTATCATGACAGATCAGTTCTGCTTAAAAAAGGTCTATGACCAAGACATCTATTATTATAAAAGTCACATAGTCTGTGTAATGTGCACACAGAGAACAGAAATACTGGAGGAGGAACCTCTAGAAAAACATTTAGTGGCGAAGGAAAATCTACGTCGATGGCGCATTTGCCATTTTTGCCGGCGAATATTGTACGTGGCACAGCCGGTGCGTGATTGTACGGAATGTACAAAAATTTTAAAACTCTAATATTATACCATTCATAACTACACACTACACTCTACATATACACGCCTCACACACATCCAGAATGTATTAAACACACACACCTTTTTATATATTTTTACTTTTTATATTATCATTCATCTCATCCTACATCACACTCTACAATTACACACTACACACACATACAGAATGTAGTAAATACCTACACCTTTCATTATTCATTCATTTAATAAACATTCTATTTTTTATATACAAAAAACAAATGACACTTAACCTAAAAAAACCCATAGAATTAAGAAAAAATATATATATACTAAGTAGACCGATAGCATAGGCAACATACATGGTTGCAGAAAAATATAATTCCGTAGAATCCGCTAGAGGGCACTGAAGCGTCAGTCCCCAACATATAATTTTAAAATCCACGCCTGCGCAGCATTTAGCTCGCCATTACTCTTGTAAAATGCCGAAACGATCAGGCTCGCGCAAGTTAAAAGCGAAAATGGGTAGAAGCGAATTAGAACATATATTTGCGGAGATGATCCCTATCCCCGCATTAATTGCTCCACTCCCGACATCTCCACAAAAATTGGTAATGTATTAAAACCTTCTCCTTTTTATCAAAACCTAATAAAATCATTCCATTAAAGACGCGACCTCATACTCCTCCGGACCTGATACTTCCAAAGACACCGGAATATCCCACTACTCCAGACTTTGTTCTTCCGAGCACCCCGGAGTTCAAAATCCCGGAAGTCCCACCACAGAGATGGCCAGAATTGATCCCAATCCGGATCCCTGATCCAGACTGGGAAACGTATAGGGCCCTACCGAAAACGGATCCCAGGAAGAAATTGTGGAAACTCCTTGCACTGTTCGGCTCAGGGGCAGCATGCCCGTATAAACCCTCATTTTGAAAAGAAATAATATATTTATCTAAAAATAAATAGTCCTATATATATATATATATATATATATATATATATATATATAAATCAAATGTCCATATTCGTTCCCCACCTCCGATTCTAGTCTCTCGAGGACGAGAGATCCCCCAGGGGGGGAGGTGTAACGTCCCACGGGGACTCGAACCGGTAAAAACCGACTGTCGGTAAAACAGAACCGATCTTCATTACCATACAACTGTATTCCATTACCACGCAAACGCATTGTAAAGACTTTTGTACATAATTTATAATCTAAGCAAATATTAGAGAAACAAATATTATAGAAATGTTAAGAATAATTAATTATAAGTATTAGCAAAAGCGCAAGACAGAATAATGAGTAATAAGCGAACAAACACGAAATAACAAACAGCGACTCACTGCGCATGCGCCAGCCCGCCAATTCTCGGGTATAAAAGGTGACGCGCGCAGCACAGAGCGCGCTCATTCGAATACGTTCTTGCGACCAACGAATGCTAGTGCCTGGAGGCAGCTTAAGTACCATCCAGCAGAATTTCAGCACGCTCCGGAAACGGTAGCGACTGGTTCTCAGTGTTAAAAAGGTACGGGTGCTCCTCTTTGGACCTACCATTTGAAAGTTGAGAACTTTGTCTTCACGGAGGTTTCAAGCGTTGCTCCTATTAGTAGGTAGCAGCTTAACCGCTTAGCGAAGGCAAAGTCTATAGAACCCTAGAATAAACTCTGCCAAAAGAATTGGGACCCGCTCCGGAAACGGCAGCAGACCGATCTTACAGCAGTAGCCTAGAATAAAACTCTGCCAAAAGAATTGGGACCCGCTCCGGAAACGGCAGCAGACCAATCTTACTGCAGAAGTATATAACACAATACATATATTATTATACATATTAATTAACATATTAAATACAAAAAAACCATAAAAACCCAAAAAGAGAGCGTATTTAATCGTAGATTGTAAGTTATATTAATTATTATTTCATTGTTAATTATTGATTTATTAAATAAATAAGCACTATTAAGTTTAAAAGCCTTAGATTTAAATCTTTAGTCTGTAGAATAGAACCCCCACCATCCTATACTTGAGGGGACGCCGCTCTCCCCTCAGGGACCTCAACCTTCAGTTGTTCTCGAACAGCCGAACGTTACAGGTCGGATATTTTTTGGTGACAGCGGTGGGATTTCTCATTCGTTTAGAGGATAAAATTCAATTTGAAGAATTATTTCGTTAGTGAAATCACTCCATAAGTGAGTATTTTCCAAGAAATTTTTTCTTTCTCTAAATTTTACAGAGGCTTTAAAACTTCACAATGCCTAACACAATTGGAGAAGCAATGGCTAACCTCACAATAAATACAGAAACTCAAACTCAGGAGACTACAGAAACTCCAGAAATCACTACAGTAAATACTCCAGGACCTTCAAATCCACAGATTAATATGAATACATCTACGAGTACATATCCTCAATTACCACACATTAGCTTACGCGATACCGCGGACACAGTCCCTTCGTTCGACGGTAGAAACATACCAATACACCAATTTATAAAAAGTTGCCGACATGCACGGCGCATGATTAATCCGAACGCAGAGTATGGATTAGTACAACTTATAAAGAATAAGCTTTTCGGACAAGCTTCTAGAGTAGTATTAAGCGGAGACTATAATTCAATCGATGATCTCATTTCAGTATTAGAGTCACGATTTGCTCCATTACATACTTCAATACAATTATATGGCGAATTATCAAAAATTGCACAACTACATAATGAAACAACGGTAGATTACAGTAGTCGCGTATCCAATCTCTTACTTCAGATTAAACATTGCAATGCAATAGAGGTACCGACACATGTAAACCAATTTAATACAAACGCGGAACAAAACGCCATTAAAGCCTTTCTAACGGGACTCAAAACAGAAATTCACAATAGAATTTATGACCACACCTTCAGCAATCTTGACCGCGCTATCAATGTCGCGATCAAAGCAGAAGCGGAATATAACGAAAATCAACTACGAACAAGAGAAGCAGCTGGAATACCACCGACTAACCAGTGTGCAAATTGCCTTGGATACGGCCATATTGCTACCGCTTGCAGCAGCCGAATCCCACGAACCAACTGGCAGCAAAAAACCTGTCAACAATGTAATAGAACGGGACATACAACGCAAGAATGTAGGAGTCGAAACGGAACACAAAACGGAGCACGAAACCAAGCATGGAACGATACATTTTGTGACTTCTGCCGAAGGCCAGGTCACATGACGCAAGATTGTAGGAGCCGAAGTTACACGAATAGAGCCCCTCAATCTACCGTATACTGTGATAATTGCCGAAGACCAGGTCACACAACACGAGATTGTAGAAGCCAAAGTTACACGAACAGAGCTCCTCAATCCAACATGTACTGTGACTACTGTAAAAGACCAGGTCACACGATACAAGAATGCCGAAGCAAAAGTTATGCAGAAAGAGTGCAAAGACCAGAAGTATTCTGCGAGTATTGCAAATTTAGAGGTCACACGATAGACCAATGCAGAAAGAAGATATACTTCGATAGGAAGGAAAAAGAAGAAAAACAACCCCGACTGGTACGTAGGCAGGCCATACTTCGATTAAAAACGGAGCAAATAAGGAAACCTCCTAGCATCCTTCTTTCTGATGTAGGATTCAGCGAGAACCACGCAACGTTGATGATCGACACTGGATCTGACCTCAACGTCATCAAGAGAAGTGCTGTTTCACCGAATATACCAATCTATACGGACACTTTGTTCGACCTTAATGGTATTACGGACGGCCTACTCAGCACAATAGGATACATCAAAATAAGAACTTTAAACACAGAAATTATTATCCATGTTGTGGAGGATCTTCCTATTAAACAAGATGGAATACTAGGTACGGAATTCTTTCAAACAAACGGAGCGACCATCGATTATATGAAGTCAGAGATAATAATTGGAATGGAAATTATTCCATTTATCGATCCAGAAATGATTACGATACCAGCAAGAGCACGAAGCCAAATATATGTGCGAGTGCTTAATACACAGTCTAAAACAGGATACATTCCGAAAATTAACATTCACCCGAATATACATATGGGAAACGCACTAGTTTCGAATAACAACGGTGTAGCATTTCTTTTTGCTATAAATACATCCACAAAGGACATCAAAATTCCAGTACCGTCAGTTGAACTAGAAGAATTTGAAGAAATACCTGCAGAAGAAGAAACAACGATCACATATAAAAGAACTGACAGAACACATCAATTATTACAATTATTACGGTTGGACCATCTAAACTCAGAGGAACGAGCCAGCGTGGAACAACTAATAAAGGAACATGCAGACAGATTCTACCTTCCAGGAGAAAAACTGGAAGCAACAAACAAAGCATACCATAGAATTATTACAGAAAACAACGTTCCTGTTTTTACAAAACAATATAGGTATCCTCAAGCATATAAGGAAGAAGTTAGAGTACAGACTAAAGAATTGCTTGAAAAAGGAATCATACAGTCATCAACTTCGCCTTATAATTCACCGATCTGGATTGTACCCAAGAAAGAAGACGCTCAAGGAAATAAAAAGTCCAGAGTCGTAATTGACTTTAGAAAATTAAATGAACTAACAATTGGAGATGCCTATCCTCTGCCGAATATAACTGATATACTAGATCAGTTAGGAAGTGCAAAGTACTTTTCTGTATTCGATCTTGCATCTGGATTTCATCAAATTCCAATGCATCCAGATGATCGACATAAAACAGCATTCTCTACAATTTACGGGCATTATGAATTCACCAGAATGCCATTTGGACTTAAGAATGCACCAGCTACCTTCCAGAGACTAATGGATCAGGTTTTGACTGGGCTCCAAGGAATAGAGCTGTTCGTATACTTAGACGACATTGTCATATACGCCAGTACATTAAAAGAACATGCAACTAAATTTAAACGACTAATGGACAGACTAAGAGAAGCGGATCTTCACCTTCAACCGGATAAATGCGAATTTTTGAAGAAAGAAGTTTCGTACTTGGGACATATAATAGGAGAGGACGGAGTCAAACCTGACCCGAAAAAAGTAATAGCTGTAAAGGAATTTCCAACACCTACTACAGTCAAGAACGTCAAACAATTCCTAGGACTGAGTGGATATTATAGGCGATTCATAAAAGATTTTTCAAAAATTGCAAGACCACTTTCCAATCTTACTAGGAAGAATTACCAATTCGAGTGGACCCACAAGCAACAGAAGGCATTTGAAACTTTACGGGAAATTCTCTGCAAGGAACCTATATTACAATTCCCGGACTTCGATAAGGTATTCAACATCACGACAGACGCCTCAAGTATTGCTGTAGGTGCGGTCCTCAGTCAAGGGGAAATAGGAAAAGATTTACCGGTAGCTTACGCATCTCGCGTTTTGAATGATGCCGAAACGCGATATTCTCCTACAGAACGAGAATTATTGGCAATAATATACGCAGTCTTTCACTTCAGACCTTACATTTACGGACGAAAATTCTATCTAATAACAGACCATAAACCATTAGAATGGCTTCAAAATCTTTCTAATCCTACGTCTCGGTTAATGCGCTGGAAAATTAGATTAGCGGAATACGATTACAAAATTTTATATAAACCCGGGAAATACAACACAAACGCGGACGCATTGTCTAGGAATCCGATTTCACTACCATTACATGCAAAAAGAGCTCATTCAGATACAAATTCTCATGAAAATAAAAAATTAAAAGAATTTCACCAATTTCCAACCCGACAAAGGGAAACTACAGCATCAATCTCTGGAAATCCAGCTCCACATAAACAATTAATAGTTAACTCATCAGAAACCGATTCCTCTTCATATGACGAAAGCGATGCGTTAAATTTAAAGCGAAAAAAATTAAAAAGGAAAAAGCAAAGTACAAACACCTCCTCCTCTCGTCCCGAGACTAAGAAACGGAATGTTGAAGCGGAAACACATACACCCCCTCGTTACGCGCCTCATCAAATTTCCGTTCCAGTCCAAATACACGCACCCCCGCAAGTCGTGACCCCCCAAACGTACAAATCCCCTCAAGTCCAAGTACACGCACCCCCGCAAGTCGTGACACCCTATAAACCCCCTCATATCAAGAAACCTCGCGTCAAGGAAAAAGAGGATCTAATAGAAGAGATTGACGAAACGGTTGTAATACCACAACATAATTACAAGGATCCTCCCAAAATCGACGCAGAATCAAGTTCAGAAAAGAACACTCACCACACGCCTAAAAAGAAAAAACCAAAATTAAAATCTAGCACGGACACAGGTCCCATAACGCCAATAACAATAAGGAAAGGAAGAATACTTACTCCTCCTCCACCATCCTCTCATCCTCCACCATTACTATCTCTTCCCCCACATTCTCCACGGCACAAACAACCCACACCAGCCAAACCAAGGATAGTATCAAATATTCCTGTTAAAAACCAAAATGCAGAGGTGGAAGATCATTTATGGATGGGCAAAGGATACGTAATAACATTCATAAACACACAAGGCAGGCCAATCGGACCATCAGGAGGAAAATTATATAAGGAAAAAAATATAAAACCTCACAAAATTCCACAGCCATTAAGAGTTGGAGAGTTAGTAAAAATTAAAGAAGGAAAGCACACAATCCTGGGACTCATCACACCAGAACATCCAACAGAAGAAGACGTATACAATTCGCTGAGGTCACTTCATACATACCTGGTATCTGAAAAAGCCACAAAAGTATACATCTCATCAGAAGAAGACAAAATTTTATTAAATCAATTACGACATTTAATAGAACTAATATTCCTACAAGAAGATATCCAATTCATCTTCTGCAAGGGCACACTCCTAACACCTCCTGTGCAAGAAAGACACCAGATCATCCAGGAGAACCATCAGTCACCTATAGGCGGACATAAGGGAATAACTAAGACATATCATCGAATTAGAGGCAAATACTACTGGAAGAATATGAAGTACGAGATAACACAATTCATTAAGACTTGCTTGGAATGCCAGAAGACTAAACTGGTACGAGTAAAAAATAAGGAACCCATGATACTAACAGACACACCTGTTGACGCTTTTGATAAGATTTCAATGGATATAGTAGGACCATTACCTTTTACAAATATAGGAAATAGTTATATACTCACTATCCAGGACAACTTGACTAAGTACTCTCTCGCTATTCCATTGACAAGCATTACCTCAGAAGATATAGCTAAGGCATTTACAGAGCATTTCATCTGTAAATTTGGAAGTCCTAAAGCAATCCTCACTGACCAGGGACCAAATTTTATGAGTGCCCTCATGAAGAAATTTGCTAGAGCGTTTCACATCAAACAATATCGAACCTCTGCATTTCATCCTCAGTCTAATGGATCTTTAGAGAGAAGTCACCACGTACTTGTTGAATACCTACGACATTACGTGTCAAAAGAAAAACAATGGGATCAATGGTTACCTCAAGCAATGTTCTCGTATAATACAAGCACTCACGAAGGCACGAAATTTACGCCTCACGAACTTGTTTTCGGAAGAAAAGCACGTCTTCCTTCCAGTATTCCCTCAACGGACAATATTAAAACATATCCGGACTATGTCGACAAGTTGATAGACAAATTATATCACATCCGACAAATGGCGCGAAGAAATCTGGAAGAATCAAAAATTCGTCAGAAGCATTATTACGACCGGAAGATTCAACCACAAACATACAATGTAGGGGATTACGTATGGTTATTGCAACCAAGAAAGGAAAAACTGGGACCGGAATACAGCGGACCCTACCGGATTATCGAAATCCTGGAGAAAAGTAACTTAAAAATAGAAATTAATTCGAAACAAACTAGGATCGTCCATATGAACCGCGTAAAACAGGCGAATTTACCAGAAGTTGCAACCCTGCATGGGAAGCCTATATAAAGGAGGTGCGGACAAAGCATTTCTCCATTGTAACAACACATACAGAAAGTATAACATTTATTCTATCATGACAGATCAGTTCTGCTTAAAAAAGGTCTATGACCAAGACATCTATTATTATAAAAGTCACATAGTCTGTGTAATGTGCACACAGAGAACAGAAATACTGGAGGAGGAACCTCTAGAAAAACATTTAGTGGCGAAGGAAAATCTACGTCGATGGCGCATTTGCCATTTTTGCCGGCGAATATTGTACGTGGCACAGCCGGTGCGTGATTGTACGGAATGTACAAAAATTTTAAAACTCTAATATTATACCATTCATAACTACACACTACACTCTACATATACACGCCTCACACACATCCAGAATGTATTAAACACACACACCTTTTTATATATTTTTACTTTTTATATTATCATTCATCTCATCCTACATCACACTCTACAATTACACACTACACACACATACAGAATGTAGTAAATACCTACACCTTTCATTATTCATTCATTTAATAAACATTCTATTTTTTATATACAAAAAACAAATGACACTTAACCTAAAAAAACCCATAGAATTAAGAAAAAATATATATATACTAAGTAGACCGATAGCATAGGCAACATACATGGTTGCAGAAAAATATAATTCCGTAGAATCCGCTAGAGGGCACTGAAGCGTCAGTCCCCAACATATAATTTTAAAATCCACGCCTGCGCAGCATTTAGCTCGCCATTACTCTTGTAAAATGCCGAAACGATCAGGCTCGCGCAAGTTAAAAGCGAAAATGGGTAGAAGCGAATTAGAACATATATTTGCGGAGATGATCCCTATCCCCGCATTAATTGCTCCACTCCCGACATCTCCACAAAAATTGGTAATGTATTAAAACCTTCTCCTTTTTATCAAAACCTAATAAAATCATTCCATTAAAGACGCGACCTCATACTCCTCCGGACCTGATACTTCCAAAGACACCGGAATATCCCACTACTCCAGACTTTGTTCTTCCGAGCACCCCGGAGTTCAAAATCCCGGAAGTCCCACCACAGAGATGGCCAGAATTGATCCCAATCCGGATCCCTGATCCAGACTGGGAAACGTATAGGGCCCTACCGAAAACGGATCCCAGGAAGAAATTGTGGAAACTCCTTGCACTGTTCGGCTCAGGGGCAGCATGCCCGTATAAACCCTCATTTTGAAAAGAAATAATATATTTATCTAAAAATAAATAGTCCTATATATATATATATATATATATATATATATATATATAAATCAAATGTCCATATTCGTTCCCCACCTCCGATTCTAGTCTCTCGAGGACGAGAGATCCCCCAGGGGGGGAGGTGTAACGTCCCACGGGGACTCGAACCGGTAAAAACCGACTGTCGGTAAAACAGAACCGATCTTCATTACCATACAACTGTATTCCATTACCACGCAAACGCATTGTAAAGACTTTTGTACATAATTTATAATCTAAGCAAATATTAGAGAAACAAATATTATAGAAATGTTAAGAATAATTAATTATAAGTATTAGCAAAAGCGCAAGACAGAATAATGAGTAATAAGCGAACAAACACGAAATAACAAACAGCGACTCACTGCGCATGCGCCAGCCCGCCAATTCTCGGGTATAAAAGGTGACGCGCGCAGCACAGAGCGCGCTCATTCGAATACGTTCTTGCGACCAACGAATGCTAGTGCCTGGAGGCAGCTTAAGTACCATCCAGCAGAATTTCAGCACGCTCCGGAAACGGTAGCGACTGGTTCTCAGTGTTAAAAAGGTACGGGTGCTCCTCTTTGGACCTACCATTTGAAAGTTGAGAACTTTGTCTTCACGGAGGTTTCAAGCGTTGCTCCTATTAGTAGGTAGCAGCTTAACCGCTTAGCGAAGGCAAAGTCTATAGAACCCTAGAATAAACTCTGCCAAAAGAATTGGGACCCGCTCCGGAAACGGCAGCAGACCGATCTTACAGCAGTAGCCTAGAATAAAACTCTGCCAAAAGAATTGGGACCCGCTCCGGAAACGGCAGCAGACCAATCTTACTGCAGAAGTATATAACACAATACATATATTATTATACATATTAATTAACATATTAAATACAAAAAAACCATAAAAACCCAAAAAGAGAGCGTATTTAATCGTAGATTGTAAGTTATATTAATTATTATTTCATTGTTAATTATTGATTTATTAAATAAATAAGCACTATTAAGTTTAAAAGCCTTAGATTTAAATCTTTAGTCTGTAGAATAGAACCCCCACCATCCTATACTTGAGGGGACGCCGCTCTCCCCTCAGGGACCTCAACCTTCAGTTGTTCTCGAACAGCCGAACGTTACAGGTCGGATATTTTTTGGTGACAGCGGTGGGATTTCTCATTCGTTTAGAGGATAAAATTCAATTTGAAGAATTATTTCGTTAGTGAAATCACTCCATAAGTGAGTATTTTCCAAGAAATTTTTTCTTTCTCTAAATTTTACAGAGGCTTTAAAACTTCACAATGCCTAACACAATTGGAGAAGCAATGGCTAACCTCACAATAAATACAGAAACTCAAACTCAGGAGACTACAGAAACTCCAGAAATCACTACAGTAAATACTCCAGGACCTTCAAATCCACAGATTAATATGAATACATCTACGAGTACATATCCTCAATTACCACACATTAGCTTACGCGATACCGCGGACACAGTCCCTTCGTTCGACGGTAGAAACATACCAATACACCAATTTATAAAAAGTTGCCGACATGCACGGCGCATGATTAATCCGAACGCAGAGTATGGATTAGTACAACTTATAAAGAATAAGCTTTTCGGACAAGCTTCTAGAGTAGTATTAAGCGGAGACTATAATTCAATCGATGATCTCATTTCAGTATTAGAGTCACGATTTGCTCCATTACATACTTCAATACAATTATATGGCGAATTATCAAAAATTGCACAACTACATAATGAAACAACGGTAGATTACAGTAGTCGCGTATCCAATCTCTTACTTCAGATTAAACATTGCAATGCAATAGAGGTACCGACACATGTAAACCAATTTAATACAAACGCGGAACAAAACGCCATTAAAGCCTTTCTAACGGGACTCAAAACAGAAATTCACAATAGAATTTATGACCACACCTTCAGCAATCTTGACCGCGCTATCAATGTCGCGATCAAAGCAGAAGCGGAATATAACGAAAATCAACTACGAACAAGAGAAGCAGCTGGAATACCACCGACTAACCAGTGTGCAAATTGCCTTGGATACGGCCATATTGCTACCGCTTGCAGCAGCCGAATCCCACGAACCAACTGGCAGCAAAAAACCTGTCAACAATGTAATAGAACGGGACATACAACGCAAGAATGTAGGAGTCGAAACGGAACACAAAACGGAGCACGAAACCAAGCATGGAACGATACATTTTGTGACTTCTGCCGAAGGCCAGGTCACATGACGCAAGATTGTAGGAGCCGAAGTTACACGAATAGAGCCCCTCAATCTACCGTATACTGTGATAATTGCCGAAGACCAGGTCACACAACACGAGATTGTAGAAGCCAAAGTTACACGAACAGAGCTCCTCAATCCAACATGTACTGTGACTACTGTAAAAGACCAGGTCACACGATACAAGAATGCCGAAGCAAAAGTTATGCAGAAAGAGTGCAAAGACCAGAAGTATTCTGCGAGTATTGCAAATTTAGAGGTCACACGATAGACCAATGCAGAAAGAAGATATACTTCGATAGGAAGGAAAAAGAAGAAAAACAACCCCGACTGGTACGTAGGCAGGCCATACTTCGATTAAAAACGGAGCAAATAAGGAAACCTCCTAGCATCCTTCTTTCTGATGTAGGATTCAGCGAGAACCACGCAACGTTGATGATCGACACTGGATCTGACCTCAACGTCATCAAGAGAAGTGCTGTTTCACCGAATATACCAATCTATACGGACACTTTGTTCGACCTTAATGGTATTACGGACGGCCTACTCAGCACAATAGGATACATCAAAATAAGAACTTTAAACACAGAAATTATTATCCATGTTGTGGAGGATCTTCCTATTAAACAAGATGGAATACTAGGTACGGAATTCTTTCAAACAAACGGAGCGACCATCGATTATATGAAGTCAGAGATAATAATTGGAATGGAAATTATTCCATTTATCGATCCAGAAATGATTACGATACCAGCAAGAGCACGAAGCCAAATATATGTGCGAGTGCTTAATACACAGTCTAAAACAGGATACATTCCGAAAATTAACATTCACCCGAATATACATATGGGAAACGCACTAGTTTCGAATAACAACGGTGTAGCATTTCTTTTTGCTATAAATACATCCACAAAGGACATCAAAATTCCAGTACCGTCAGTTGAACTAGAAGAATTTGAAGAAATACCTGCAGAAGAAGAAACAACGATCACATATAAAAGAACTGACAGAACACATCAATTATTACAATTATTACGGTTGGACCATCTAAACTCAGAGGAACGAGCCAGCGTGGAACAACTAATAAAGGAACATGCAGACAGATTCTACCTTCCAGGAGAAAAACTGGAAGCAACAAACAAAGCATACCATAGAATTATTACAGAAAACAACGTTCCTGTTTTTACAAAACAATATAGGTATCCTCAAGCATATAAGGAAGAAGTTAGAGTACAGACTAAAGAATTGCTTGAAAAAGGAATCATACAGTCATCAACTTCGCCTTATAATTCACCGATCTGGATTGTACCCAAGAAAGAAGACGCTCAAGGAAATAAAAAGTCCAGAGTCGTAATTGACTTTAGAAAATTAAATGAACTAACAATTGGAGATGCCTATCCTCTGCCGAATATAACTGATATACTAGATCAGTTAGGAAGTGCAAAGTACTTTTCTGTATTCGATCTTGCATCTGGATTTCATCAAATTCCAATGCATCCAGATGATCGACATAAAACAGCATTCTCTACAATTTACGGGCATTATGAATTCACCAGAATGCCATTTGGACTTAAGAATGCACCAGCTACCTTCCAGAGACTAATGGATCAGGTTTTGACTGGGCTCCAAGGAATAGAGCTGTTCGTATACTTAGACGACATTGTCATATACGCCAGTACATTAAAAGAACATGCAACTAAATTTAAACGACTAATGGACAGACTAAGAGAAGCGGATCTTCACCTTCAACCGGATAAATGCGAATTTTTGAAGAAAGAAGTTTCGTACTTGGGACATATAATAGGAGAGGACGGAGTCAAACCTGACCCGAAAAAAGTAATAGCTGTAAAGGAATTTCCAACACCTACTACAGTCAAGAACGTCAAACAATTCCTAGGACTGAGTGGATATTATAGGCGATTCATAAAAGATTTTTCAAAAATTGCAAGACCACTTTCCAATCTTACTAGGAAGAATTACCAATTCGAGTGGACCCACAAGCAACAGAAGGCATTTGAAACTTTACGGGAAATTCTCTGCAAGGAACCTATATTACAATTCCCGGACTTCGATAAGGTATTCAACATCACGACAGACGCCTCAAGTATTGCTGTAGGTGCGGTCCTCAGTCAAGGGGAAATAGGAAAAGATTTACCGGTAGCTTACGCATCTCGCGTTTTGAATGATGCCGAAACGCGATATTCTCCTACAGAACGAGAATTATTGGCAATAATATACGCAGTCTTTCACTTCAGACCTTACATTTACGGACGAAAATTCTATCTAATAACAGACCATAAACCATTAGAATGGCTTCAAAATCTTTCTAATCCTACGTCTCGGTTAATGCGCTGGAAAATTAGATTAGCGGAATACGATTACAAAATTTTATATAAACCCGGGAAATACAACACAAACGCGGACGCATTGTCTAGGAATCCGATTTCACTACCATTACATGCAAAAAGAGCTCATTCAGATACAAATTCTCATGAAAATAAAAAATTAAAAGAATTTCACCAATTTCCAACCCGACAAAGGGAAACTACAGCATCAACCTCTGGAAATCCAGCTCCACATAAACAATTAATAGTTAACTCATCAGAAACCGATTCCTCTTCATATGACGAAAGCGATGCGTTAAATTTAAAGCGAAAAAAATTAAAAAGGAAAAAGCAAAGTACAAACACCTCCTCCTCTCGTCCCGAGACTAAGAAACGGAATGTTGAAGCGGAAACACATACACCCCCTCGTTACGCGCCTCATCAAATTTCCGTTCCAGTCCAAATACACGCACCCCCGCAAGTCGTGACCCCCCAAACGTACAAATCCCCTCAAGTCCAAGTACACGCACCCCCGCAAGTCGTGACACCCTATAAACCCCCTCATATCAAGAAACCTCGCGTCAAGGAAAAAGAGGATCTAATAGAAGAGATTGACGAAACGGTTGTAATACCACAACATAATTACAAGGATCCTCCCAAAATCGACGCAGAATCAAGTTCAGAAAAGAACACTCACCACACGCCTAAAAAGAAAAAACCAAAATTAAAATCTAGCACGGACACAGGTCCCATAACGCCAATAACAATAAGGAAAGGAAGAATACTTACTCCTCCTCCACCATCCTCTCATCCTCCACCATTACTATCTCTTCCCCCACATTCTCCACGGCACAAACAACCCACACCAGCCAAACCAAGGATAGTATCAAATATTCCTGTTAAAAACCAAAATGCAGAGGTGGAAGATCATTTATGGATGGGCAAAGGATACGTAATAACATTCATAAACACACAAGGCAGGCCAATCGGACCATCAGGAGGAAAATTATATAAGGAAAAAAATATAAAACCTCACAAAATTCCACAGCCATTAAGAGTTGGAGAGTTAGTAAAAATTAAAGAAGGAAAGCACACAATCCTGGGACTCATCACACCAGAACATCCAACAGAAGAAGACGTATACAATTCGCTGAGGTCACTTCATACATACCTGGTATCTGAAAAAGCCACAAAAGTATACATCTCATCAGAAGAAGACAAAATTTTATTAAATCAATTACGACATTTAATAGAACTAATATTCCTACAAGAAGATATCCAATTCATCTTCTGCAAGGGCACACTCCTAACACCTCCTGTGCAAGAAAGACACCAGATCATCCAGGAGAACCATCAGTCACCTATAGGCGGACATAAGGGAATAACTAAGACATATCATCGAATTAGAGGCAAATACTACTGGAAGAATATGAAGTACGAGATAACACAATTCATTAAGACTTGCTTGGAATGCCAGAAGACTAAACTGGTACGAGTAAAAAATAAGGAACCCATGATACTAACAGACACACCTGTTGACGCTTTTGATAAGATTTCAATGGATATAGTAGGACCATTACCTTTTACAAATATAGGAAATAGTTATATACTCACTATCCAGGACAACTTGACTAAGTACTCTCTCGCTATTCCATTGACAAGCATTACCTCAGAAGATATAGCTAAGGCATTTACAGAGCATTTCATCTGTAAATTTGGAAGTCCTAAAGCAATCCTCACTGACCAGGGACCAAATTTTATGAGTGCCCTCATGAAGAAATTTGCTAGAGCGTTTCACATCAAACAATATCGAACCTCTGCATTTCATCCTCAGTCTAATGGATCTTTAGAGAGAAGTCACCACGTACTTGTTGAATACCTACGACATTACGTGTCAAAAGAAAAACAATGGGATCAATGGTTACCTCAAGCAATGTTCTCGTATAATACAAGCACTCACGAAGGCACGAAATTTACGCCTCACGAACTTGTTTTCGGAAGAAAAGCACGTCTTCCTTCCAGTATTCCCTCAACGGACAATATTAAAACATATCCGGACTATGTCGACAAGTTGATAGACAAATTATATCACATCCGACAAATGGCGCGAAGAAATCTGGAAGAATCAAAAATTCGTCAGAAGCATTATTACGACCGGAAGATTCAACCACAAACATACAATGTAGGGGATTACGTATGGTTATTGCAACCAAGAAAGGAAAAACTGGGACCGGAATACAGCGGACCCTACCGGATTATCGAAATCCTGGAGAAAAGTAACTTAAAAATAGAAATTAATTCGAAACAAACTAGGATCGTCCATATGAACCGCGTAAAACAGGCGAATTTACCAGAAGTTGCAACCCTGCATGGGAAGCCTATATAAAGGAGGTGCGGACAAAGCATTTCTCCATTGTAACAACACATACAGAAAGTATAACATTTATTCTATCATGACAGATCAGTTCTGCTTAAAAAAGGTCTATGACCAAGACATCTATTATTATAAAAGTCACATAGTCTGTGTAATGTGCACACAGAGAACAGAAATACTGGAGGAGGAACCTCTAGAAAAACATTTAGTGGCGAAGGAAAATCTACGTCGATGGCGCATTTGCCATTTTTGCCGGCGAATATTGTACGTGGCACAGCCGGTGCGTGATTGTACGGAATGTACAAAAATTTTAAAACTCTAATATTATACCATTCATAACTACACACTACACTCTACATATACACGCCTCACACACATCCAGAATGTATTAAACACACACACCTTTTTATATATTTTTACTTTTTATATTATCATTCATCTCATCCTACATCACACTCTACAATTACACACTACACACACATACAGAATGTAGTAAATACCTACACCTTTCATTATTCATTCATTTAATAAACATTCTATTTTTTATATACAAAAAACAAATGACACTTAACCTAAAAAAACCCATAGAATTAAGAAAAAATATATATATACTAAGTAGACCGATAGCATAGGCAACATACATGGTTGCAGAAAAATATAATTCCGTAGAATCCGCTAGAGGGCACTGAAGCGTCAGTCCCCAACATATAATTTTAAAATCCACGCCTGCGCAGCATTTAGCTCGCCATTACTCTTGTAAAATGCCGAAACGATCAGGCTCGCGCAAGTTAAAAGCGAAAATGGGTAGAAGCGAATTAGAACATATATTTGCGGAGATGATCCCTATCCCCGCATTAATTGCTCCACTCCCGACATCTCCACAAAAATTGGTAATGTATTAAAACCTTCTCCTTTTTATCAAAACCTAATAAAATCATTCCATTAAAGACGCGACCTCATACTCCTCCGGACCTGATACTTCCAAAGACACCGGAATATCCCACTACTCCAGACTTTGTTCTTCCGAGCACCCCGGAGTTCAAAATCCCGGAAGTCCCACCACAGAGATGGCCAGAATTGATCCCAATCCGGATCCCTGATCCAGACTGGGAAACGTATAGGGCCCTACCGAAAACGGATCCCAGGAAGAAATTGTGGAAACTCCTTGCACTGTTCGGCTCAGGGGCAGCATGCCCGTATAAACCCTCATTTTGAAAAGAAATAATATATTTATCTAAAAATAAATAGTCCTATATATATATATATATATATATATATATATATATATAAATCAAATGTCCATATTCGTTCCCCACCTCCGATTCTAGTCTCTCGAGGACGAGAGATCCCCCAGGGGGGGAGGTGTAACGTCCCACGGGGACTCGAACCGGTAAAAACCGACTGTCGGTAAAACAGAACCGATCTTCATTACCATACAACTGTATTCCATTACCACGCAAACGCATTGTAAAGACTTTTGTACATAATTTATAATCTAAGCAAATATTAGAGAAACAAATATTATAGAAATGTTAAGAATAATTAATTATAAGTATTAGCAAAAGCGCAAGACAGAATAATGAGTAATAAGCGAACAAACACGAAATAACAAACAGCGACTCACTGCGCATGCGCCAGCCCGCCAATTCTCGGGTATAAAAGGTGACGCGCGCAGCACAGAGCGCGCTCATTCGAATACGTTCTTGCGACCAACGAATGCTAGTGCCTGGAGGCAGCTTAAGTACCATCCAGCAGAATTTCAGCACGCTCCGGAAACGGTAGCGACTGGTTCTCAGTGTTAAAAAGGTACGGGTGCTCCTCTTTGGACCTACCATTTGAAAGTTGAGAACTTTGTCTTCACGGAGGTTTCAAGCGTTGCTCCTATTAGTAGGTAGCAGCTTAACCGCTTAGCGAAGGCAAAGTCTATAGAACCCTAGAATAAACTCTGCCAAAAGAATTGGGACCCGCTCCGGAAACGGCAGCAGACCGATCTTACAGCAGTAGCCTAGAATAAAACTCTGCCAAAAGAATTGGGACCCGCTCCGGAAACGGCAGCAGACCAATCTTACTGCAGAAGTATATAACACAATACATATATTATTATACATATTAATTAACATATTAAATACAAAAAAACCATAAAAACCCAAAAAGAGAGCGTATTTAATCGTAGATTGTAAGTTATATTAATTATTATTTCATTGTTAATTATTGATTTATTAAATAAATAAGCACTATTAAGTTTAAAAGCCTTAGATTTAAATCTTTAGTCTGTAGAATAGAACCCCCACCATCCTATACTTGAGGGGACGCCGCTCTCCCCTCAGGGACCTCAACCTTCAGTTGTTCTCGAACAGCCGAACGTTACATCCATATAAATAGAGTCAAGAAAGCCTATTTACCTTAAAAGGAAGACTTGGCAACCATATCCTATGCGAAAGGAAGTTTTGAGAAATCTCTAAGATACTAGGTAAAAACGCTAGACCAATAGGAATCATGCAATCCAGAAAAACCCTAGTGTCATGGTTTGGGTAATAAAATGAGATCACGCACGTGGTTAATAATAAGTTTTAATAAGAACGTATATCAATGCTCTTAGCAGTGTCCGACATCTTGTGTGTACTGCCCAGCCGCTTTCTGCGCATGTGCATGCCGCCAGTGGCGTGCCTATCACATCTCTCTTTTTTAACGAAAATAAAACTTAATTAAACATATTCTTTCGGGTATTAATTACAATACTTAAATTAAACATATTCTTTCGGGTATCAAATACAATACTTAAATTAAACAGTCTTTCAGGTATCTCGGTTTTTTTGCTTGCCTATTGCTACGTCTGAGTGTTCCATTCCCAACACCTTCTTGACTATTTCCACATTCCTTCGCTTCTGCTTGTCTTTGTCTATTCGCTGTATTTGCGCTATTATCACAATCAGTTATACTATTATCACAATTTGTAATATCATTATCACCATCAGTAATATCATCGTCGAGTTCTTGCTTAACAATAATAAATTGACTGTTTGCCGAGTCACCTATTATGTGTTTTCCATTGCGATTAAGAACTGTTCCAGATTCTGTTAAAATATACTCTATTTCCAACTCTAAAGTCTGGAAGCGTTCTCGCCCGCTTATCAAAATACATTTTTTGTATTTCCTGTCTATTCTTTAATTTTTCTCTGACCTCTTCATAGTCATTAGCGTTTGACGCCTTATATCCCATATTAAACATTGGTATGTATCCATTAACATTCCTACCGAACATCAGTTTGTTCGGCGACCCTATTTCCGCTGTTATCGGTGTGTTTCTATATTCCAGTAATGTTAGGTATGGATCTCGACCATCTATTTCTGCTTTGTTCATCATACGCTTTACAGTTTGAATATGCCTTTCACTCATGCCATTACTTTGTGGATATCTCGCAGACGATATAATATGCTTGAAATCCCATTCTTTTGCAAAATCTTTCAATTTCTTACTCGTATATTGCGTTCCCCCACCTTAGGAATTCCATACCTCGCAAAACTAGATTTTAACGCGTTTATTGTAGCTTCGCTAGTCATGCTGGATAGATATGTAATCTCAACATATTTGGAGAAGTAATCCACTATTAATAGATATTTTTTTGTTTTAAACTCTAATATGTCAGTACCTATTTTAATCCACGGTGCCTTTGGTATCTCGTGTGGTATTAAAGGCTCTTTCACATTACTTTTTTGTATTCGCAAATATGTCTCACAATTTTCTACCATCTCTTCTATTTGCTTGTTTATACCCGGCCAAAAAAGAATTTCTCTCGCCTTATTCTTAGTCTTTTCTATCCCTAAGTGACTATAATGTAATCTGTTTAACACCTCTCTCCTCAAGCTTCGCGGAACTACTACTCGGTCATTTTTATACAATAGTCCGTCACTTTCACTTAAGTCACTGTGATATGTATGATACTTTCTGACACTTTCCGGTAGTTTGTTTTTCTCAGCTGGCCAACCATTTCTCAATAACTGTATCACCACTTGTAGTTCTTCGTCACTCGCGGTTTCATTTACAAACTGTTTCACCCTACTCTCACTCATATAATCTTTATAGTCTACTAACATTATGCTTACATTCAAATCATCATCCTCTTCGGGAATGACATTATCGTGTGCTCTAGAAAGCGCATCTGCGACGTACAATTCTTTTCCTGGCTTATATTTAACATTTATGTCGTAGGGTTGTATTCTTAAGGGGGTAGACACGGGTAAAACAGCGATCTGTATACCGACACAATCTGGCCCGAAACATGGGTTTGCGGGAATACGTTGTTTGTCCTTATATGAGCAGATTTTGAGCTGGGTGAGGTCTCACTCGAAAGAGGAAGGTCCGATGCAGCCCGCTCTGGTCATGGTTCGACGAGATTGTGTTAATATCTAATAACATGAGTGTTGAAAGTAGAGCAAAAGTCGAAAAAAAAGAGTTTTGTGACTCAAACGATGACCAGAGCGGGCTGTATCGAACCTTCCTCTTTCGAATGAGACCTCACCCAGCCAAAAATGTGCTCATATAAGGACAAACAACGTATTCCCGTGACTGCATTCCCAAATTCGAGTTCCGCCATATTGGCGATAAGCAGAGCAAGTCACGTGACAAATTTAGTTCAGCTAGTTGATACGAGATGGCGCCTACTCGGGAGGACTGCCAGCGTGGAATAATAGCAAAACTGAAGCGTTAGCTGGATACATGTGCCACAGTAAAAGCGTGATGCAGTCAATGTATGCATTTTCGTCCGATTAGAGGTTAGGTTATATGCATTTTAGGCATACATTTACTAGGAACTGCTGGGAACTGTATACATTTACTAAATTAACGCCTTTACCGTGACACATACATCACTTGAAATCGCTGTCGAATTTATGTTATAATTATATGGCCACATTATTTAAAGTAAAAAAAAGAGAGATTGGAACTTTTTTACTAATACTGGAAATATTAATTTACTGATATTATATTTTCAGAATGTGGAAGTTACAGCAATTATTTGCAATTATTGCTCTTATTATTATTCTTCCGACTATTGAATAAAACATATAACAAGGAAAAGTCTCCAAACCGGTCAACAGTTGACTCCCTGATTTTTTTGTAATTCTTTACGGTCCTATGCAGAGATGGGCATTATTTAAATAAAAGGATATACTTCCGAATGGCCCCAGTGGCTGATCGACACGAGGTTTGGGGGAGGGGTGTGTACCCTAAATCTAAAGTTCTATATAGGTTCGGGTATTTATTAGTTTCCATTGTTTATTCGAAGGCCTTTCATCTTGGGCTTCGAATAATTTTTCTTCTTTCATTATATCATTATCCTAAGGTCGTATTCAGATATATTGGCCGGTCAACAGCGATCCAGGAGAAATCAGCCACCACCATCTGACGATCGTGGATTTGTCAGTTGGAGTTGCTGGGCCCCCGAAGGGTATGGCGGGGTAACGGGAATGCTGCTCGTGTGGCTGTTATTTATTCTTAGCGTAATAGTTGTGTGCGTTACGAACTTAGAGCATATGTATATACTTGGAGGTCTCATCGAAAGCTTGAAACTGTCGCCAACATGGTGCGAGAGAGAAAGACATCGTGCGAACTGGTGCGAGAGAGTGAAGTATAGATTCTCTCGCTCGCACGATGTCTTTCTCTCTCGCACGATGTTGGTCGGCAATTGGATCCACAGGAGACAAGAGGCGATGAGACCTCCATGTATACCTATTACCTACTATATGCTCTAAGGCAGGGCTCCCCAGCGTAGGGGCCCCTCACGCGTCTGCTTCCCCTTCCAATCTTCCTCTGGCGCAGCGTACCTTCCAATGTCAAGGAGAACGCGCGACGCTGCGAAGGCTGCCGTGACGGGCTAGCCGGGCTAGCGTCTTCGCGGTTAGCGTAGCGCGGTATCCCTGACAACGCGGACGAGAGTGGGAGAACCCTAAGCGCACGCGTGCGGGACCTTGGAGAGCCCTGCTCTAAGGTTACGAAGTTATGCGTAGACCAATATGAGATGAAGCTATCGAGAAAGAATGAATGTTCTGACCATAAAACTTCTGAATTTTTCGGAGCTAACGCACACCTATTCTGATGTTTGTATTTTTACGCTCAGAACTCGGTTGGCCTACACGTCAGGTGCTTGGCGAAATCTCTACCACTTCTAGCCCACTCTTGTTCTACGAAGGCGAGAGCGAGTCAGAAAACGTTGAGAAACGGAGCACCGAGGCAGGACAGCGGTATGGTGGGAGAATACTCCTCACGAAACTCACCGGCCAATATATTGTAGACGATCTTTATTTTCCCCTCGAAATTACTCGAACTACAATCGGTACAATCAAACTAATATGGACGCTCGGATACGACTTCTTTCAAAGATCGTCCTTTTCTGTCTTCTCCCTGCTCGCGTCCGCCACGCGACCGCTCCTCCCCTCTCCTCCTCCTACAACCGTCAACTGTTCGGCATTGTTGAGATTCGGATCCCTCGCCGGCGCTGCACCGATGCACATTTTTCCACAATATGTATCTGAATACGACCTTAGAAGCTCGACTGCCGACGAAAACCTTTGTCGCCCGAGCCGCGCGAGATCGCCGTTGCTCGGCGATGCGTCATCGATTATACAGAAGCAGAATTTGTTTATTTTTCATCGCATCAATATGAAAGTGACACCACTGGATTTCTGGCATTCTCCCGGTTATATTGACAGAAAATAATTTAAATCGGACTATTTTTATCGAAACGGGCTTTCACTTCTATAAACAAATTTTTCACGTAATTTCCTTAATTATGGTCCGAATTATATCATTTTTGGGGCCAATTTGATCGAGAAAATATGATGAATCGATTGACGCCACTTTCGCAAAGATCTGATTAGAAATGCATAACTGCAGATTCGTCACTGCTTAGTGCGCAAGATTGTATGGCCCCACTGGTTTCGAGCGCCGAAACCCACGAAATTCAGAGAGTCGCATGATTGCCAGCGAGACAGACAAGAGGGGACTTTCGATGGCGAAGGAAGATTAGCCTTCTACAGAACTCAAATCGAGAAAGACTTTGCTGACCGACTTTATATTCACGTAAAATAAATACTTTAATTGTACAATTTAGACGATGAAGTATTGTTGAATTTCGCCAGTTCTTACATATGCCCCATTTGGTTCGGAAATCCTGATCTCAGAGTTTCATGCATGTACCTATTGAAATGTTATTTTTTCTTATGAATACATGATTAGGACACACTCTACGTTCACTAAAAATTGACCGAATTGCACCATGTTTGATATCATTTTCATCGGGAAATCCTAAAAAATCCATCGGTAATACTTTCATCATCACTTATCAAAAACATGAACATTTTATTTTTCTGTACTGGGTATTTTATCTAGCTCGTCGGTTTTATTGCTCTCAACTGTCAACAGGCGGTCTACTAGGGCCCGAAGGTCCTCGCTCGCAGCGAGAAAGCAAAACAGTGGGGTGGGTAGGTCTTTCCCGATAATCTGAGCCCACAGGCTTTTCAACAATTGGAAGACTGTACATATATGTACTTTCTGATGCTCTCGACGATACGCGCAACCATTTGCGTGCGTGGCTTCATGTTGCACGATAAAAAGTATTCTTTTAATTACAATTAGTAATTCAGTTTGTAAGTGCTATTAAATTAGGCGTCATTAAAATCATGCACAGTTCATTAATTTTAACTAATTTACCAATTCATTTATATTTTAATTCATTAATGCAGTACTCTGATTAAGAACATCGTAACGCGGAGCTAATATTATAGGCCCTAGAATCTACGGTATTGCCAATGTGCAATTGAAACGTGCCGCCACTTCACACTGTCGTTTCTTAGCATTTGTACATGGTGATTCTTTAGCCAGAGTCGTCAAACGCGATGCTCGCCAGCAATCATGTGTCTCGCTGAGTTTCATCGGCTTCGACGCTCGAAACCAGCGGGGCCATACAATGTTGCGCACTAAGCACTGATGAATCTGAATTTTTGCAATTTCTAATCCGATCTTTACGAAAGTGGCGTCAATCAATTCCTTATGCTTTCTCGATCAAATTGGCCCTAAAAATGATATAACTCGGATCATAATTAAGGAAATTACGTGAAATATTTGTTTGCAGAATTGAAAGCCTATTTCGTTAAAAATAGTCAGATTTAAATAATTTTCTGTCAATTTAATCGGGAGAATGCGAGGAATCCATTGATGTCACTCGAGGAAAGGAAGACAGTCTTCTCCGCAAGCATAAAGATAAGTAAATAGCATACATACATTTACATTTTTATTGCATTCAGATCGATTACAACTCGTTATAACTTTTTATCACAGGTTCTATGACAACTAACTGTAATCGAAAGGAGTAAGTGCCATTCCGAGAAAATATGTATGAGAAATAGAAACAATAATAATGGATTCTTCAGGAAGTGTAAGTATCAGTTTTTACATTCAAGTGGTATAAACACAAAAAGTAATTTTTATTAAATTCATTTATTTTTACAGATCAAACCAGGGTGTACATATGTACACTGGGTTCAGGAATATCGTTGCAACTACCAAAAATGCAGGGAGGAGGAGGTACCCCTTCCATGACGCCAACCGCGTTAGTGAAAATGCGCAGGTTGGATGCGCGTGATTATTATATTGTGGTCCCCTTCTCGAAGTGACAGAAAATGTAACCTATGTATATGCTGTATGACAATAAATGTTGAGCGGCTGTTTCGTTTTGTTGCGCTACATTTGTGAACTTTTTATCATCCTTCCGAAACATTCTTATTACGCCGCAATAGTATCTTTAGGAAATAGGGTCTAACATATAGGTTATATTTTCTGTCACTTCGAGGACAGAAAATCCCCTCCTCCATTTTATATTTTCTGTCACTTGGAAGAGCGTATTTTTTGTCCTCGAAGTGACAGAAAATATAACCTATATGCTAGACCCGATTTCCTAAAGATACTATTGCGGCGTAATAAGAATGTTTCGTAAGGATGATGAAAAGTTCACAAATGTAGTGCAAAAGAACGAAATAGCCGCTAAACATGTATTGTCATATAACAGATACATAGGTTATATTTGCTGTCACTTTGAGGAGGGGACCACAATATAATAATCACGCTCATCCATCCTGCGCATTTTCATTAGCCCCAATTCAACATTCAACACAATTTTATACTATAATGTTTGTTCATAACTGCTTTCTGCATAAGACGTTTAATTATCTTGTAATAAGCGTATTTCATGTTCTGTTTCAGTGTTTTGCTAATAAAAAAATGTCTAACCTAACATACTTCATTTTCTGGGGATATCCCCTCATCTATTTTTCCTTTTCACTTATATAATTCCTTACTGCCAACGTAGCATATTGTAGCATAAGCACATTTTAAGTAATTAAAATGTATGTACAATGAATTTTCTACGTTTGCTCTATCAGCAGACATTCCATTGAAATATTTACCAGGTATGTAAACATGGAACCGGAATTTTTGTACAGAAAATACATGTTTATTGTATGAAAATGATACAAAATATTTTATTCGAAGTATTGCCCATCGGTTGCTACACATTTTTCCCATCTCTCTGGCAATTTGTGGATGCCACGCCAAAAGAACTGTTCCTCTTTTGAGGCAAACCAGTCATCGAGTCATTTTCGTACATTTTCGTAAGATGTGAAGCGCTGCTCAGCAAGTGCGCGTCCCATCGATGCAAATAAGTAATAATCGGATGGAGCTAAGTCTGGTGAGTAAGCCGCATGCGAAAGTATTTCCCAACTAAATGCCTCAATCGTTTCCTTGACCGTTTTTGCTCTGTGTGCTGGTGCATTATCATGAAGCAAAATCATATTGTGTTGCCTTTTTTGATATTCCGGTCGTTTTTCACGCAAAGCTTGATTCAAATCGACCATTTGTTGTCGGTAGCGTGCAGAATTAACGGTTTCGCCAGGTTTTAGCATCTCATAATAGATCACACCCTTCTGATCCCACCAAACACAGAGCATTGTCTTCCGTCCATAGCGATTTGGCCTTGCAGTCGATGTCGATGGTTCGCCTGGTGTTACCCATGATCTTTTACGCTTAGGATTCTCAACATATATATCCACATCTTATCGCCAGTCACAATTCGATGGAGAAATGACTTTCTTTTGTACCTGGCGAGCAGCATTTCGCAAGTGGTTTTTCGGTTTTCCTGCTGTCTTTCAGTTCATGTGGAACCCATTTTTCTATCTTTTGGATCTTTCCCATGGCTTTCAAACGTGTAACGTCCTGCGACAAGCCGCCATAAAAAATTATTTCTTTTATTATATTAATTCTTATTCTATATCCTTATATTCTATATTCTTCATATCCTATACCTAAGACATTGTATTAGTAGTAAGACATGAATGCACGTATGGAGAATGCAAGTATGGACGAATGCAACCTAGTGGTCAGTGAACAAACCAAGTGAAGTGAACGCATGCGCAGTATCATTCAACGGAGCGAGTGAACCGAGTGCGGACCGCGAGCGGATCAAGTGCGCATGCGCGAGACGCACGATCGGCCGAACGGCAAGTGAAACGCGAGTGTAACGCCTGATTGGCGTCAACTAAATACGAAAGCTAATTGGTGCGCGCAAAGTGCGACATGTGATTGGACCGAGCTAGGTTCACCAAATAGGTATAAATATGGGCCCGCCAGCAGCAGGAGAGCAGAGAGAGATCAGCAGAGATCCTCGAGATACCATAAGTACGCACCACTTGAAACAACCCAACTAACTAACATTCACTCCGAGGCGCTCAAATAGGCACCACGCTTAAAATTCCACATCCAAGCCAAATTTCACTCCAAGACGCTTGAACCGGCATCTTGGACTTCCAAAGACATTCAGTATCATTCACAATCTACCATCTAAGGCTGCTTAAATAGGCACCTTGGCTACCATCTGGGGCGCTCAACTAGGCACCTCGGCTACCATCTTAGGCTGTTCTTGATAAAGCACCTGAGCAACGTGGAATCTACAACTAAGGAGGCTTTTAACGGAGCACCTTAGCACCAATCCTAGAAAGCGTGGGCAAGCTGATAGGCAACTGGAAGCTATCGAAACCAGAGAGAAGGAACCCTCTCATTATCTTGACTTAAACATACTAAATCGACCAAAGTGTCATTCTTTATATATACCGACCTAGCGTCAAATTTATATTCTATTTCTACTTCTTTTCGACTAAGCGTCTATTACTATTTCATTTCGACTAAGCGTCTATTACTATTTCATTTCGACTAAGCGTCTATTTCTATTTCTTTTCGACTAAGCGTCTATTACTATTTCTTTTCGCCCGAGCGTTAAATGCTATTTTCTTTCGTTCGAAACGATATTTCGAACTCTTACCGATCGGAGCGATATATATATATATATAGGTTAGTTAATTTTCTGTTCTATCGACTTAGCGTCACGAGCGAAAATCGAGTAATATTCTGTTTAACCGACCAACGAGTCGTCACGTAATCATTTTCGTTCCGTTACAATTTCACGACACCGCGTCGTACTTGTTCAAATCAAATCAATTCTTTTGAATAAACCATTTTTGTTATTTATCGTTGGAAGAAGGACTCTAGTTTCATGAAATTCATTTCTTTATCGCACGCCACCCGAACCAATCCCACCATTCTATGAGTAACCGCTCTACTTGTGGAATCCCCTGTAATTAACGGCAACGTCTCGTTCGAGAACGTTACAAACGTACGGAGACGGCTTCTCGTGTCACATTTAATTGATCCGCGAGTTGTTGTTGCGTTTGAGTGTCATCCTCATCCAACAATGCTTGCAATTCGCTGTCTTGAAACTTTTTCGGTGTTCTTCCACGTTCTTCGTTTCTTACATCAAAATCGCCACTTTTGAATTTTTTAAACCACTCAAAGCACTGTGATTTACCAAGAGCATGCTCACCGTAAGCTTCGACGAGCATTTGATGCGATTCTGTAGCAGTTTTCTTCAAATGGTAACAGAAAATCAATGCTGTCCGCAAATCGTAGTTTCCAGGCACAAAATTCAACATGTTCAACGCTATTAAAAACTATGCTGTTGTATGAAACTTGTATGGTTAGGTGTTGAAAATATTTTTCAGATGTCAAAACAAGAAAATGGCGTCAATGACGCGGTTTGATGGTAACTACATTGACAGCTAGCGCAACGTATGGGCAAATTTCGGTTTCATATTTACAGACCTGGTACATGTACAACGCAACAGCTGAGAATTTATTTCCTTATTCAGAATAGAATACGGAAATAGCAAACAGCTCCCTCTCGCGTGCACCAGGCAGCCGCGTATCTATGGGTATTACCATTTCTGTGCAGAAAAATCTGCTGTAATACCGACCTGCCGAATCGGCCAGGTCACGTGATGTGTCTACCCCCTTAATCTCATTTTCTGTAATCTAATGGGACTGGCGCTCAACGGTTTTGACAATATCGGTGTTAACGGTTTGTGGTCACTCTCTACTACAACTTGTTTCCCGTCAATATATTGGTGAAAACGCTCGCATCCAAAGACTATTGCATACAATTCTTTCTCGATTTGCGCCCACGCTCTTTGAGTATTTGTCAATGCTTTTGACGCATACGCTATCGGTAATTCATTCTGCAACAAGACAGCTCCAACACCTGTACTACTCGCATCCACACTTAACTTACAATCCGCATTAGAGTCATAGTACTGTAAGACTGGCGTCTTTGTTAGCATCGTTCTTACTTTTTCATATGCTTTCACTCTTTCATCCGTCCACACCATCTGATTATCTTCCTTTAGCATGTCTCTTAAGGGAGATGTTACACTACTAGCCATGTTTACAAACTTAGACACACAATTAACAATTCCTAGAAATCTTTCCATTTCTTTTACTTCCACAGGACGTTTTATTTTGAAAATTGCCTCTACTTTTTCTTCATCTATTTCAATGCCTTTATCTGTAAAGATATGTCCTAAAAATTTGACTCTATTCACCCCGATTTTACACTTTTCTTTATTTAATTTTATGTTATTTTCGCGTGCTTTTTTCAACACTTGCCTAAGAGCTTTATCGTGCTCTGCCTGATCTTTTCCCCATATAATAAAATCATCAATATAGTTGACTACATTCGGAATGTTCTTAAAAATCTCTGTAAATCTTTTGTAGAATATTTCTAGAGCCGTTTTTATCCCGTACGGCATTCTTTTATATCTATACCTTCCAAATGGCGTCTGAAAGGTTGTCATCTTTGAGCTTTCCTCGTCTAACTTAATTTGGTGGAATGCCTTATTGGCATCTAACACTGTGAATATCTTTGGGCTTTTCATGTTAGCTGCAATTTCCTCAAACGTAGGAAATTTAAAATGTTCCCTCATTAAGTAATCGTTTAGATTTTTTGGATCTAGACATATTCTTAAAGAACCATTTGATTTTCTTACTAATACTACTGCGTTTTCCACATCTGTGGGTTCATCTATTTTTCCCAAGATTTCTAACCTTTCTAGTTTATCCAATCCTTTCTTATACATGTCATATACTTTAAATGGGACATTTCTACACGGTACCATTCGTCCTTTATACCCTGGTTTCAATTTAAACTTATATTCGAATCCTTTGATTAGACCTATTTCTCCCTCGAACACATCTTTGAACTCTTGTTTAATACTATCTGCGTTTATTACTGTTAAACCTGCAGTAATTCCATCGACCTTAACTAATAACTTTAGTCTTTTTATCAACGGTAATCCTAACAATGGAGACGACCCATTTTTTACAACATGAAACTCTGTTTCTGTTTTTTTACCTGCTATCTCGCACCACAACTTTGTACTTCCTAGCGTATCCAACTTGGACCCCTCATAGTTACATAATTTCACTTTTGTCGGATTTATTTGTGCGAGTATTCCTAACCTGGACAAATGTGAATATGACATTATATTACATCCTGCGCCAGTGTCTAACTTGAACAGTAACGCTTTTTTCTCGTTAACAAGTTTTACTTTCTCATACCACGATTCCGCACTTACTGAGTCTATATTTATGTTTCCCAGAAAATACGTTGGTGTGTCCTCCTCGGTATTTTCTGTTACTGCACTTACTTGTAATTTCTTACTCATGCATACTTGCGCAAAATGATTTTTTTTCTTACAGTTATTGCATGTTTTGTTGAAAGCTGGACACTTCCTGTAGGCATGCGTATACCCACATCTTTGGCACGTGCTTCCTGGATGTTCTTCACCTCTGTTTGCCGCGTCCTTCTTCTTTACTTGTTGTTGTGTCTTCCCATTGCTTGGCGTCGTACGTTCGTGATAGCTGCTTCCTTTGCTGGAACCTGCAATGTTTTTTCTGCTTTTCCACTGCTTGGTTTTGTCCTCCCGTCTTTTGACATAGTCAATATTTTCCGCCTCTCCTTTCAACGTTTTCAGTTGTTGTTCGGCCATTTCGTCAGCTTTACAAACTTTTATCGCCTTCTCTAGAGTTAATTCATCCATCCTTAGAAAACGATTTTTAAGACCTGCACCTCTGACTCCCGAGATTATTAAGTCTTTTATCAAACTATCTTTCAGAGTTCCTAGTTCACAACTTAAACTCAGTCGTTTCAGTTCTGTTAAGAACTGGTCAAAAGTGTCACCTTCCATCTGTCTCCTTTGAAACAACAGATGTCTATTAATACTTTCATTTTTCTTAGGCACACAGTAATCTTTAAACGCTGCAACCACTGTGTTATACACTGCTCTTTGTTCTTGCGTTAGCTCGAACGTTTCATACTTTTCGTAAGCCTCTTCCCCTATTGTGTGCAATAGTATGGCTACCTTTACCCCGTCTGCCTTCGGTGTGCTTTCTGTAGCTTGTAAATATATTTCAAACTTCTGGATCCATTTCTTTCAGTTTTCAGATATGTTGCCTTCAAACGACAATGGCTCTGGTGGTTTTAGATTCGAAAGGGCTACTGCATTTGCCATGGTTAAGCTTTCTTCTCACCACGTGTCTTGCGTCTCTTTTTCCTTTGTTCTGTACTTCGTGTCCACCTCGTGGTCCACTCAATTTACCCTCTTTAATATTCCCTTTATTGGTCACGTATTTCTGCATTTGCTTACTTTACAGCACTACGCATCACTACGACTGCGCCATGTCATGGTTTTGGTAATAAAATGAGATCACGCACGTGGTTAATAATAAGTTTTAATAAGAACGTATATCAATGCTCTTAGCAGTGTCCGACATCTTGTGTGTACTGCCCAGCCGCTTTCTGCGCATGTGCATGCCGCCAGTGGCGTGCCTATCACACCTAGGGACCATAAAAAAGAAAAGAGAGGTTGCAACACTGTATAAAGTTATTCGAAGACAAGCTTAAACGAACGTCAAATTTCAAACAGGAGAAAAACTTTTTAAAATGGATAATTTTACATGCCTACAAAAAGTATATGACTTCAATCTATACTACCACAAAATCACAAAATTATTATGCGTGCAATGCGCGCGCTTTTCCGAGATGGACGAGGATAAAGTGGGATACGAACACCTAATCGTAAAAGAAAACAGAAGGTGTTACAGAATATGCCACCGATGCCGGAGAATTTTGTATGTGGCAAGACCTTCGGAAAATTGCGCATTATGCACACTTATTATCCCGCAAATTCACCCGATTGATATGGCCAAACTATACATTGGAGGCAGCTACACTGTTATAAGGGAAATGATACTGGAAGAGCTATAACAGTTAATATTCATTTTGTTATATACATTATCATTATTTAATCCTTCTTATTATTACACACCATTAATCTTACAGATATACCCTGAAACAGGAAGAAATTACCTTATCTACTTGTAAATATGTTCTTTTTATTTCTAATTTCATATATCTTTCATATTATTATTATAACACACCACTCTTACAAATCCACACACACACCCACAAGCACGTTGTAATTAATACTCACACCTAGTTTTAAGCATTATTATATAATCACCATTTAAAAAAAATATACATACATAATCCCCAAAGAGGAAAACAAAAATCTATACCCTAAACTATAAAATAGCATAATTATAAAGAAACGAACTATTTAAAATTCGCGCCGAAAAATATTACAACCGACATTAGCATCAAACTTCAGACCTCACTGTCAAAACCGCGCTTGCACCAAACTTCATTCATACAGCTTTGAAAATGCCGAAGCGATCAGGAACGCGACACGCAAAAGCAGAGAAAAGTAGGAAACAATTAGAAGATATCTTCAAAGAAATGATACCGGTACCACCGCTGATCACCCCACTTCCAGAGGAAACGGTAAAATCTTCCTAAATATTCCTTTCTTTCCAAACTTACAAATTTCAAAAACCTTAAAGACACCACCTCCTGTTCCCCCGGAACCCCTCCCGTCAACAACACCGGAATAGGCGGAAAAAAAAAGAAAATATTGGGGAGTACCTAAGACTGATCCCCATTGACATTCCCCCACCGGACTGGGAAGCGTATAGGGCCCTGCCAGAGACGGACCCTCGACAATGGGTATGGCAGATACTACGACGAGCCGGAACAGGAGCGGCAGGAAAATACGTGCCAGCAAAGAAAGGAGAAAAATAAAAAACAAATAAAATAAATGTATATATATATATAATATTGTTAAAATATAAATAAATATAATACATATAAATTGTTTAAATCTTTCGAGGACGAAAGATCACTTAGGGGGAGGTGTAACGTCCCACGCGGACTCGAACCCGGCGTTACCGACTGTCGATAAAACAGCGTCACTTAACCTATATACATCTAATCTAGTAATTAAGCAAGTAGTAAGGAAACAAATATTAGAATAAGATTAAGAATAAACAAATATAAATACTAATAAACATCTAGACTAAGAATGTAACGCGATAGGCAAACAAACTGTTAATTAAGAAAAGTAATATACAACGCATGCGCCAGTCCGCCAAAACTGGGGTATAAAAGGGAGCGCACGAAGTACGGTAGTCACTTCTACTCTGTCAACAGAAGCGAGCTCGCCCCGGAGACGGAAGCGGCCGCTCTAGCAGCAGACATAGCCAAGTGAACGAGCTCGCCCCGGAGACGGCAGCGGCCGTTCCTAAAAGCTATCATTGCCAAGAGTACGAGCTCGCCCCGGAGACGGAAGCGGCCGTACACTGCAATACGAGAAGTCACTAGTAGAACGAAAATCTGCCAAAAGTAACGAGCTCGCCCCGGAGACGGCAGCGGCATTACACTGCAACGCAGATAGATAACTTGTACATAATTCAACACACATATATATAGATACATAGATACCAAACCTATAATCATAGCTGTAATTACTATTAATCTGTTATTGTTTCATTAAATAAATAGCCATTGTTAAAGTTAAGTTGGATTTCACTCCTTTACTCTGTAATAACGAAACCTCACCTATCCTATATTCGAGGGGACGCCGCTCTCCTCTCGAGAACCAGTAACGATCAGTTGTCCCTGGCAATCGGACGTTACACTCGTCGCTCGTAAAGGTGAACGACTTTATTCTTTCGAATAAATATGATCGCTTCTGCTCACAAATTACTTCATTTCCATCAGAATCTTTGCCGTCGTACTCGCTGTAAGCGACAATAAATATTGAGCTCAGCAGTGTTTTAAAATCTTCCACATTATCGCACGATGACATTAGCCCCGCGCATCGCACAAAGAAGTCTTTAATTTTAGGCTGCTTTCTATGAAATACATCCTTGCTACAAATAATTTTTATTAAATGGGCAATAAAATTCTGATGAAACACTGAAGTAGATGCTGCAAAATTTCGCCACTAATCCATCGATAGCAATCGGAAATGTAATTTTTTAAGCAACGTTCATTGAATGCTAAGCTGGTTGCATTCAAAAGCGCCAGTGAATAATCAGAATCTTCTGGAGGCACAGGTGCCCCGTGTCTTACGATCTCCCTCAACCAGTATGTAATTAAATTGGTATCGTGCTTTTCTGAAAGCATTTGAAATACTGGTTGTATACCATTTGCACCTTTTATAATTTTTTGGTACAAGAATATATGTTTCTTGTCACCATTTAGTTTTTCTATTGTTTTCACTAATTTTCCAGTCGCGTCTATTTCTATTTTCCTACACGTTTTAATTAACGTTTTATACAATTCCATTTGCATGGGAGACCAGTAAAAACAATAGAAATGATCCTTTGAGGTCTGTTTAATATACCCTGAGTATTGCCCCTTATATTTCAACTCACATAACGAAATGATAGGGTCAAAATTTTTATTTATTCCTAATTCGCGTACGATGGCTTCTTCTCTGATTTTTCTTAACGTACATTGTCGCGCAACATAAGGTGGTTCGGGATCGTCGTAGGCTAAATCAGATACAGCATGATTTCTCCGTTGTCTGGGTTTAATATTTAAAAGTTCTAGCCCAATTGCTACCCTATTCTTTCCTTTTACCGCCCTTTTCTTTTCATGCGGTATTCCCGAAGCATCGACTGTGTGCACTCTTAACACAATACCAGTGCCAGGAGCCGGTTTAATCAAGCAATGAGCTTTAAATTCGGCACCGCATTCATTACAAGTGCCGTATATTTTCAAATATGTCTCCGCATCCGGAGAATCGAAAACTTTGCCATATTTAAACGTATTCAGGGTGTCCCAAAAATGTCGGTTTTCCTTGAAAGGGGTGACTCAGGGGGTGATTTGAAACAACTTTTTCCTTAGCGAAAATATTGTCCGAAGCTTCGTTAAGGAGATATTAACCAAAAACCCCGACCAATCAGAGCGCGCGCCTTCCGCCCGAGCTCCCGCGGTAGCGTTGGCTACGTGGTAGGCGACCGCGCTTGTGCTACGAACGTAGGAACAAGCAAGTCGGCATCAGAGTTGGGCAAAATGTAATCTAATTACAAATTACAAATTACGATTGAAATGTAATTGTGTAATTCAATTACAGATTACTTTCCGTAATCGTTAATTTTGTTGACCACAATTACAATTGTAATTGCCACATGTAATTGTCTTGATCAATTACAATTACATATGTGACGGTCGTCACTCCGGTTGGAAGGACGGCCTCAGCCGGATTTGCCAGGGTAATTAAGTCCTTCCGTGGTAGTTTAAAAGTAGGTTTATTCACTTTCAGTAATTATGTACACTATATACATATAACTTAGACGCGGGGTACTTCGCGTTAATCGCGGTCAAGCCGTCGTTGCGCGGCGGCGCGGTTCGCGGTACGGCGTCGTCGGTCTATGTCGCGCGCGTCCGCTTAACGGAACAATTCGATCGCTCCGCGCCTGGTGTCTCCGTATCGGGACGGTAAGGGAGCAAGAGAGACCGGGCAGCTTCCTGCGTCTCGTTAGCGGGACAAGCGTCGGTAGAGACCGGGCAGCATCCGGGCGTCTCGATTCAACACGAGGAGCGGGAGAGAGACCGGGCACCGTCCTGCGTCTCTTTAACGGGACAAGTGTCGGCAGAGACCGGGCAGCATCCGGGCGTCTCTGTTCAACACGAGGAGCGGGAGGGAGACCGGGCAACGTCCTGCGTCTCTTTAACGGGACAAGTGTCGGCAGAGACCAGGCAGCATCCGGGCGTCTCTGTTCAACACGAGGAGCGGGAGAGAGACCGGGCAACGTCCTGCGTCTCTTTAACGGGACAAGTGTCGGCAGAGACCGGGCAGCATCCGGGCGTCGCTGTTCAACACGAGGAGCGGGAGAGAGACCGGGCAACGTCCTGCGTCTCTTTAACGGGACAAGTGTCGGCCGAGACCGGGCAGCATCCGGGCGTCTCTGTTCAACACGCGGAGCGGGAGAGAGACCAGGCAACGTCCTGCGTCTCTTTAACGGGACAAGCGTCGGCAGAGACCGGGCAGCTTCCGGGCGTCTCTGTTCAACACGAGGAGCGGGAAAGAGACCGGGCAACTTCCTGCGTCTCTTTACCGGGACTGGTGGTAGGAACGGGGTAGATTCCGATCTGGCGATCGAGGAGTATACGGAGTCGTTTCACCGAGGTTTGCACCGGGCAACATCCAGGCAAGTCTGGTGGTGGGGGTCCGTCTCCCCACTGGAACTCCCTTGCCTCGGAATCAGCGCGGCATATGTCCCGATTCTCGGAAATTCCCAGCAGCGAGAAACCGACGCGATCTAGCGGCGCAGTGGGGAGTGAGCGTCATCGCGCTGACGCGTCGCGGGACCGGCACGCTTCGGGCGAGTTCGGTCGGGTTCGGTCGCGGTCGCCCGCGCGTGCTCGGCTTCTCGCTCACTCCCGGTCGCACCGCCGTGCGCTCGATTCCTCGCGCTGGGACGCTACGTCACACATAGTTCGTAATTGTAATTGTGCAAGACAATTACATTGTAACTGTAATTGTAACTGTGCAGGGCAATTACATTGTAATTGTAATTGTGATTGTGCAGGACAATTACATTGTAATTGTAATTGCATTTGTAATTGTGGAGGACAATTACATCGTAATTGTAATTGTGCGGGACAATTACACTGTAATTAAAATTGTAATTGTAAATGTGCAGGACAATTACATTGTAATTGTGCAGGATAACTACATTGGAGAGTAATTACATTGCAATTGTAATCGAAATTTTGCAGGGCAATTACATCGTAATTGCAATTGTGCAAAACAATTCCATTGTTATTAAAGTGTAACTATTTGATCGTAGTTACAATTGAACAAACCGACAATCTTATTAAGACATTACTTACATAATACATATCTTTTACTCAATGTGTCTAGGAGATTGAACCGCTTCCTTTATATAGTTTATAAGTAGGTGTTCACTTGAGAGTAAAACTCGCGCGAGCAGTTCTTGATAGTATTTCTCACAAGTGGACACTACGTGCGAGAGTGACTGTCGGAGAACGACTTATATAGGCAACACCCAAACCAATGCGGAAATGTTTCGCGTTGATGTGAACAAACTCATAAGCCGCCGCGTTTAGTAAAGTGCTGCGAATCCATCGCGGCGGCAGCGGATCCAACGCGGATCAGACGCGGCTGCCCATAATCCGCCACGTATAAAAAACTGCTGAACCGCGTTGGATCTAGAGGTGTGACTATCGATTATAGATAGATTATCGATATCTTATTGATACTTGACGATATATCGACAATATCGTTAAGATATCGTTAAGGCGAATAGAAGCGGCTGCGGTAGAATACAGCACACTTTGTTGCAGCAACGATGCAAAGAACAATTTTAAAGACATTGTAACACAACGATACGTATACATACTTATAAACATATCGCTTTTGATTCGAAGGAATAGCTTAAAACGGTAAAAAGTAATTTAATATGCAAGTACGATGTTAACCAAAATAATCTAGAGACGCGGCAGCGTCTCGACGCCAAGTACAGGAAAGACACCCTGTATATGTCGACTGTCGCTACCGCTATCATTTACTCGAGAAACGGCTATTCCAACCTAACCTGACACTTATTTCATTAATATCTCATGACGCCTGCAATATTTTCTAAATTTAATGGCATTTTTCTTATGTAAACCGCATATAAGCTTTTGTTTACCTGTCCTCGAATACAAGTAACCGTCGTACAAACATATAACGCGGGACTTAACGGTACCCTCCCATCAAATCACTGGAAAAATAGGTCATTTTTACGATTTTATTTAAAAAAAAAGTAAACGTCGTAATGTTAAAAAACTTTGTAGGCTGTGTTTGTACATCATTTTAGATAATAAAAAAAATTGTATATTTTATCTAATATGTGTTGCTGTCTCTTGGTAGCTGTGACTGGCCTGGTGTCACAAAAAAGTTCATCTGCGAAATTTATAACGCCTTGCAGAATTATTTGGATAGCAATACATATTAGATAAAATATGCAAATTTTTTTATTATCTTAAATGATATACAAATACAGCCTAAAACGTTTTTTAACACTATGACGTTTACGTTTTTTTTTTAAATAAAATACTGAAAATTACCTATTATTGGAGTGATTTGATGGGAGAACAGCGTTGAACAATGCGGTTTCAATATAACGCTGTTCGGAAATTGAAGTAAGAACCCTCGTATAATGCACACTATTTCGATATAACGCGGTCTTGAAATTTTTAAATTTTTATCCATTCACTTTTTAGTACATTTTTTAAAATACATTGCGGCGTACATACAATGGGAAAATTGGAACCTAATCCCGTTTTTCCTATTAGATCTGATTGTGAGTCTCGCATAACGTGATTTAACGCGGCATTTTTATCGATCGGAATATTCGCTACTAGGGTTACCTTACCTGTAGTCCCTAATCCATAAAGACATATGTGTGAATTGTAAAAGATGGACTCAATGGGATACCGGGAAAATATGCCCCAAGTGTCCTGAAGTATTACACTACAAATCCTGTAACTGCAGTTCCAATGCTAATTCAAGTTCTCTTGCAAAGTTAGCCAGCTACCTATGTAATTGTTTTCTTTTTTTTGGTATTTAATGGTGTTTAGCGCATCTTTCAGTACCTCTGTTGCCGAAAATCACATACCATCAAAATAGTATTTCTAGGGACCGGTTGACCGTATCCGGTCGTGCGTTCATTCATTATGAAGTTTAAATGGAATGAAAGAAAATTCCTCGACTGATATAAAGTAGGTATATTATTATTTTTAAGAGCAAGATATTAACAAATACAAAATTTAATATTTCTTTCTAAAGAAATTGTTCTGTTTCTCATTTTTTGTTATTAATTTATTATTATAGGCGGTATCATAAATGCTTTTAATTTGTTTACAATTTATGATCCTGTACTGAAATTACAATTTTTACACCAGTTTGACGAAGTCATGACTGACTAAGATCTCGGCATCTATAACAAACCTTTAAAAAATGCTATTGTCTTCGCAGCAACAAGTATTCGCCAATTGTAATCGTAATTGTAATTGTAATTGTTTTGCACAATTACAATTGTAATTGTAATTGTAATTGCCCGACAGTTACATCTGACAATTACAATGTAATTGCTGTGCACAATTACAATTGTAATTGTGATTACAATGTAATTCCTCTGCACAATTACAATTGTAATTGGGATTACACTGTAATTGCTCTACAAAATTACAATTGTAATTGTAATTGTAATTAAAATTACATGTAATTGCAAATTATAATGTAATTGCTAAATGGATTACATGTAATTGCAATTACTTTTCAATCGGAATTACTTTGTAATTGCAATGAAAGTAATTGATTACATAATCAATTACAAATGTAATTGATTATGCCCAACTCTGGTGCTAACCGGTTGCCTGACGCTCGTGGCAGTCACTGACTCTTGGCCCCGCCGCGCTGGCCTATATGCGGAGCCGCGCTAACTTCGCCAGTGCGAGCGCCCCTCGGCGCGCGGCCACCTCGCGGCCGCGCTCGGTAGCGGCGGGTCGCGTCAGGCGTGAGTGGTGGGGGAATGATCCTACCAGTGATGGGTAAATCACTAGAAAACCACGTAATTTACGTTACGTGTAAATTACACGTAAATTACGTTCATAACGTAATTTTACATAACCAAAGTAATAAAATAAATTTATTTTATCACAGCCTAAACAAAGTACCCAGATACCATACAGATGTGAATCTTATTTATGTGGGAATACCCAGTGCTCACATAGCATAGAAAATCATTAACATAGAATCATAAAAAAAAGTTAAAGTGCAATTTTGTATAGTTTTGAGTTGTTTTTTACTGTTAGGCGTTAAAGTTTTATTATTGTTATTGCTTATTTACGTCGCAACTATAATATCCAATAATGGAAGGTAAAATTTTCAATTTTCTAATATAATTATTATTGACAAAGAATATCAAAATTTCATGTAACGTATATAAAGATTTTTATATTCTGTCTACAAAATATGAAAAATATATAGTTATTTTATTGTTTTTAGAAAATCTAGAACAAGGTGGATTTAATACTGGAGAGATTGACAAATTATTGGGCAAGTTTTTTTTGGTTGCAACATACCATTTACTACTGTGGAGCCATTTTAAAGATTTTGTTCACAAACTGAATCCACCATATAAAATTCCTACCAGAAGAACTCTTTCAATAACCATACTTGATGCTCGCCTATAATGAATTTAAACAATCTATTGCTAGCATTGAATCCAGGGATGCTGTTCTCTTATTAGATGGGTGGAAGAATTCAGCAGCAAATACTAAAAATGTTGTAGCAATGTTAAGCATAGATAATCAAAGATATGTTTATCTAAAATCTTGGAATTTCAGTAGGCTTAGTGAAACAGTTCATACATTAACTGATGTAGTAAATGAATGTGTTATTATTTCAAGAGATAATATAATTTACATATTTATGCACTAATTACGGATAATGCTGCTAATATGATTTGTATGGGGAGATTCGTAGACATATGGCATGTGACTTGTAACAGCCATAGTGCAAATTTATTGTGCAAATCAGTGGTTAACCATTCGTTGGCAAATTCTGTAAACAAACTCCTAAAAGAGTTTAAATCTCCAGCTTTAGAAAGTCAACTTGTATCAGAACATGGTAATCGAATGGTGCTAATTGGAGATACTCGTTGGAGTAGTTATCGTGATGCATTTAGAAGATGTTTAAGAAATTTACATTTAATGCGTCAAATAGCAACAAATCAAGATCGTAATTGAATATCAGAGGAAAATTACAATTTACTACTAAATCCTGTGTTTGAAATGCAGTTATTAGATCAAATATTAATTCTTGATCCAATTTGTAAATTGATAAATAATTTTCAAAAATCAGATTGTAGTATAGCCACAGCCACTGAACATTGGTTAAAATTAGATACTCCAGACACTAATGATGAAAATAAGCGATTGATTTCAGAACGACTAAAAAAAGTAATCAATCCTTTTGGTCTTGCTGCAAATTTCCTGCATCCAATCTATCGGGGTAAATGTTTTTCAAGTAATCAGAAATATATTAATATTATGAATAATTTTTTTATTCAAATACATGGAGAAGAAAATTTAATAGAACTTCAGCAATATAAAGATATGTCTTGCTCTTTTCAAAATTTATTTGAGAAAAATTATCAATCAAGCAAGACTTTTTGGAAAGTAGCTAGATTATATTATCCGAACCTTAGTGCTATAGCTATAAAATTAAATAATTTATGTGCATCAACTGGACAGTTGGAGAGATTATTCTCTGAATGGGCACATATACATTCTCTTAAAAGAAATCGGTTAACACCAGAAAGGTCTGAAAAATTAGTGGCTTTATATTATGAATTGAGATTACACGATAATCAATTATTGGAAGAATTATACGATGATCTTGCAGAATAAATTTATGTATTCTAATTTTTTCAATTTTTTCACTTTCCCAAGAAAGTGACGGAGGAAATAATAAATTTAATTCAGCCTTCAAGTTCACAGAAGCCAATAGACAGAAGACAGAAGACAGAAGACAGAAGACAGAAGAAAAGCTGCTTAGGAGGATCTACTTTGCAAATTACTTGCATATGTAAGGGCGCCGAGTCCGGTTTAGACAAAGTGTACAATATCAATTTTACATCTCCTTTAAGGCTGCCGTCTCATTTTTGTTATGGTCCGAATCGATCGAAGCGTCCCCAGTAAACAAACGGACTCTAATGAAACTACTGCGGTCGATAAAAAGAACTTGTACAGAGATGACATCTCCAGGTACTCTGGGTAGACGAACTTTTGACGCATAGTTGCCACATCGTCTGTTCTCTTTGTCTCTGCCGCGCTGTTGCCACAGAGTTCTCTCTTTCTATCGAGAAGTCTTGAAGCAATACGGCACGAGAGCTACGTCCAGCGTCAGAGCCTCGCTGAACGTAGCAATAATGAAAGATAGAGAGGTCCGGGAGTGTAAGAAGGAAAGATGGAAATATACCAAACTTGACACAATTTGAACTATCAGGTTACACATAAAATTTATTTGCAGAATTGAAAGCCCGCTTCGTTCAAAGTAGTCCGATTTAAATTATTTTCTGTCAATTTAATCGGCAGAATCACTTTCATATTGATACGATGAAAAATAAAGAAATTCTGTTTCTGCATAATCGATGATACATCGCCGAGCAACTCCAGGCGACAGGTTAGACGGGTGAGCGATACAATGTCGCTCGGCTCTAGCTTCGGGGGACCTCAAGAATGAAGGCCTTCGATTAAAAAAATTATTTGTGGCCGACGGATGAATTCCCGTTGAATAAACTGATTCATCCGTGGCGTTTCAAATAAAACTAACTCTGGGTTATTTTTACTCGATGACAAATAAAGATAAAGTCTCTTTAATTTGATAGTTTATTTCAATAATTTATGAAACAATACTAATTTGCGTATCAATATCCCTTCTGAACTTCGCATTTCTGTAAGGACACTGGGCATCGCTCGCCGTCTTGGAAGGCGAGGTCCAGTAGGATGCGTAAGGGATACAATGTAAATTCCTGGCGTTCTCCCGATTAAAATCGTGTCAAATGTCATCTAAATCGGACTATTTTTAACGATATTAGCTTGAGGCCACTTTCATCGGGACGACGGAATCGGTTGAAGCCATTTTCGCAAAAATCTGATGCGAAATGTAGAACGTGAAATTCGTCACTTCCACGAAACTCAGCGAGGCGCGGCATATTCACGGCATTGCCTTTAGGACTCTAGCGAGAGAACCACGCTGTACAAACAGCGTATTAGTCAAAAACATTTTTTTAATAAAAAGCTTATTATTTGTGACTGAAAATAAAAGTGTCAACTATTGCTCCACTGTCAACGAGTACAGTTACCCTATATTTAATTACCAAGTACAGTTCTAGAAATAATCCGATTTATACCGTGCTTGAACTCATTTTAATCTGGACAATCTCAGCAGTATGTTAATAAATAGTGAAAACGTCACGTTTTACAATTTATTAATACATAATCCACCGCAAGCAACACTGTATGCCTCTCGAACCGAAATCAGAAGCTGCCGCCGAACAGCCCAAGTCTTCAGGCTCAAAGAGAGATCGCGCCGGTTCGGGTAAACACGCTGCCGAAAGTTGTTTGAAGCCTTCAAATAAAAGTCGAATAAACTACGGTTAAAGATCGAATAAACAAATTATTCTTCTTCGAATAAAAAAATTATCTTTCGTCGTTGAATGAATTCACTTTGGTTCAGAACGGATAAACATAAAGTATCTTTTATTGGAGTTTATCAAGATATTATCTTTGCCCATCTCTGTTCTTCAGCCGCTTCGTCGTGATTCATTCAAGCCTCCGTGACGACAAAATAGTAATAGGGGAAATGCGGCAACAGCGCGATCTGACTCTCGATACGTATCGGCAACTATATCTTTCCTACATTTATCGGCTAGCTTGGACTTCCACCGGTTCTGGTGGTACATGGCACGAATATACCATCAGCGCCGTTGACGGAGGAACCTTGAAGCTTCATTCTGTCATTTTTCGGGCTGTCCTGAGTACACGATTCATAAATTCATTATTATTTCAACGTACGGTGCTTATTAGCATTCAAACGCACCGTTCCACCCTGCACTGATGTCTACTGGAGGCAACTATACCCGCAAAAACTTTCTTCTTGCCGATTCCAGGACGAAAGATGGTTGAAACGGTTTGTTTACTACATCGCGTATACGCAGGGTCGGCGAAACCACTGTGCAAGTTATACGCCGCATAAGGGCGCCAGCCGAAAGTGGTGTTAAAAAACTATATCACACGCTTATAATAAAGGAATCCAACTCCCACATAAACAAAATGTAAATATATTTCTTTTTTTATTGCATCCAGTGCAAACAGGTGCAAAAATTTGGGGCCGCCAAAAATTTTCTTGCATACAGGCGCCAGCTAACCTCGCATCGGCCCTGCGTACACGTCACGCTGGTGCCACGTGGCTCGACTATACTAGTGGCGCCACCAACGGAGAAGCCTTGAAGCCTCATTTTGTCAGTTTTCGAGTCATAAATTCATTATTATTTCAACGTGCGATGCTTATTAGCATTCAAACGCACCGTTCCACCCTGCACTGATGTTTACTGGAGGCAACTATACCCGCAAAAACTTAATTCTTGCCGATTCCAGGACGAATAATGGTTGAAAAGGTTTCGCGTATACGTACACGCTTTTCCTAGCTTGTGTGAGCGTACGCACACATTCAAGGCCCGCCGAGACGGCAGCCTTTATATATAACCTTGTGAAAAGAAATATAATTTTATTTTGCAGCTTTTAGATAAAAAAAAACTTAAATTAGATTACATTTCTTTTTTACAAAAACTTTTTTTAAACAACTTAAATCTAGATTGAAATACCTTTAGGCATTATCCGTTTATCACATTTATTATGTTTAAACATTTGGTTGAGTTCAGTCTTTGATAATATCTTAATTACTTTAAAAATACTTTTGTAGAATATTTATATAATAAGAATTAAATGTAAATATTAATAAGTACTAAAATAAAACTTTGTAACTCACAATCAGAAGTATGCATTGTAATCAAAACAATCTTGAAATAATTTTTGAAACAAATAAACGAAATTTTTATATAAAATTATGTTTCATTCATTTTAAAGAAAGAAAACTTATATTAAGAACTTTCATTTATCTTTAATAGATAATATAATTCGCAAAGTTTATTTTGTTGATCACTATTTAAATGTTGGTATTGACAAAACTGAAATTTATTTTGGTTGGTGAAAGCTGGAATCGTACAAATTGTGAGACAAAAATTCACTAAACCTGGGTGATATCTCGCAATAATTCTCCAAAATGTTTGTGGTGATTTAATGTTTTTCGTAAGTATTTTAGAAAATATTCCACTCTTATCTTGATATTGTAAAAAATCAGTCATCCCTGTTTCAGTTAATGCATCGACTAAAAACTCATTTACCCAGATAGCACACGACGTCTTTAAGACGTCCATTTTACGTCTGTTTTTGGTCTGAACGTCTTAGACCATATTAAGACGTCTTCAAGACGTCTGTGCGGAGACATTTCTAAGACGTCTGTCTACAGACGTCTTTAAGACGTCTTTAAGGCGTCTGTAACAGGACGTCTGTAACAGGACGTCTGTAACAGGACGTCTTTTAAACGACTGTGTTGAGACGTCTTTAAGGTGTCTGTACCAGGACGTCTTTTAAACGACTGTGTTGAGACGTCTTTAAGGTGTCTGTACCAGGACGTCTTTTAAACGACTGTGTTGAGACGTTTTTAAGACGTCTGCGCGGAGACATTTCTAAGACGTCTTTAAGGCGTCTGTAACAGGACGTCTTTTAAACGACTGTGTTGAGACGTCTTTAAGGTGTCTGTACCAGAACGTCTTTTAAACGACTGTGTTGAGACGTCTTTAAGACGTCTGTGCGGAGACATTTCTAAGACGACTGTGTTGAGACGTCTTAAAGACGTCTATAGACAGACGTCTTAAAGATGTCTTAATATGGTCTAAGACGTTCAGACCAAAAATAAACGTAAAATGGACGTGTTAAAGACGTCGTGTGCTATCTGGGATAAGACGCTTGACACACACACACACACACACACACACACACACACACACACACACACACACACACGCACGCACGCACGCACGCACGCACGCACGCACACACACACACCTCAAATACCACATAGCACACGACTTCTTTGAAAAATCCATTTTTGGCCTGAACGCCTTACATCATGTTTTGTTACTTTGCACCTCTTCTGAACGTGTTTAAAACGTCTTTTTGTTACGTCCAAATCGTATTGGTACGGTTTAATGTTTTAAGGAAGTATGTAAGTGGTTTTCAGAATATAATCAAACTCAATAACAATTTATTTCGTTTACTTAATACCAATTAGTTTTATTTGTATTATTACCCAGATAGCACACGACGTCTTCTAGACGTCCATTTTACGTCTGTTTTTGGTCTGAACGTCTTAGACCATATTAAGGGGTTAGGACACAGTAACGGGCCAAGAAAGCAGACGATTTTTAAACGACGATAATAAGAAAAGTAAACAATCGATTATTATAAGGTTTTGTGTTTTAGTTCACTATATTATGAACTATAAGAAAAGCATATAATATTTACAAAATAACAATTGTACGCCGTACAATGTCTCCATTTAAAATGTCCTTTTTTTCAAAAATCTCATAAACTATAATATATTTCCTAGGCATTGACGATCCAACATTTCAATTTTTGCGAAAATTTACAAAATGGTCGATGTTTGAAAAATAATTATCAAATTTCGACAAAAGTGTGTGATGTTTATATTTTGTACTATAATTAAAAAATTTAAAATGTTGGATCGTCAATGCCTAGGAAATATATTGTAGTTTTTGATATTTTTGGGGTTTTTGTTACTGTTCATCCGATTTGCCGGAATCCGGCCCACCAGTTGGTCATCCGAAAAAAATGGACATTTTAAATGCACGGCGTACAAATGCTATTTTGTAAATATTATATGCTTTTCTTATAGTTCATAATATAGTGAACTAAAACACAAAACCTTATATTAATCGATTGTTTACTTTTCTTATGATCGTCGTCTAAAAATCGTCTGCTTTCTTGGCTCGTTACTGTGTCCTAACCCCTTAAAACGTCTTTAAGACGTCTGTGCGGAGACATTTCTAAGACGTCTTTCCGAGTAAGTGTTTAGGACGTCTCTAAGACGTCCATGCCAAGACGTTTTTTAAACGACTTCGTTTAGATGTCTTAAAGACGCATGGATAGTACGCGACCGCCAGGCGGCGACCGGGCTGAGCGCTTCTCGCAGGTGGGTTACAGCAGTCATACCTATAAGAGAGCCGGGCAGATCATATACCGTCACTCTCTAGTACCGGCGTTTTTTGCAGAAAGAAATTTATATTTTCGACTTGAACTTGAATATGCCAAAACGTCTCGATCATTCGCTATTGCAAGACGTTCTTCTTTTTTATGAAGAAACGAAAATATTGAGCAGCATGAAAATTGACTCTCTCAAATGAGGACAAGAGCAGCTACTCGACGGGCTTCTTTTTTCAAAATACTTAATTTCATTAACACGAATCAATAAACACGAATCAAGTCACGCTTAATATCTCTAATATCTCTTTAAAGAGCTGCAGTAGGCCTAATCAAGACCTTACGAAGACGTCTTTGAGGCGTCGTGAAAGTCTGAAATGGACGTCTTCAAGACGTCTTCACGACCACTTAAAGACGTCTTATAGACATCTACAAGGCGTTTAAAAGGGGTCTTAATGACGTACGGTTTCCTGACTCAGGACATTCAAAAATGTCTACAGACGTCTTTCAGACGTCTTTCAGAAAATAGCAGACGTCTTTAAGACGTCTTCAAAATTTGACATGGACGTCTACGCGACGTTTAAAAGATGTCTACAGGGCGTTTATAAGACGTCTCACAGACGTCTTACAAAGACGTCTACAAATTGTTCAAGAGACGTCTTAAAGACGTACGGTTTACTGACTCAGGACATTCAAAAATGTCTATAGACGTCTTTAAGACGTCTTTCAGAAAACAGCAGCCGTCTTTAAGACGTCTTGAAAATTTGAAATGGACGTCTACGCGACGTTTAAAAGACGTCTACAGGGCGTTTATAAGACGTCTCAAAGACGTCTACAAATTGTTCAAGAGACGTCTTAAAGACGTACGGTTTACTGACTCAGGACATTCAAAAATGTCTATAGACGTCTTTAAGACGTCTTTCAGAAAATAGCAGACGTCTTTAAGACGTCTTGAATGTCTGAAACAGACGTCTTAAAGACGGCTCATAGACGTCGAGTGCTATCTGGGTTACTAAGAATTTATATTCATGTAATTGCATAAATTTTTTTCCTTGGTACACAGGATGAATATAATTGCTTGTCAGAGCTACTGGAGTAAGGATCCCTTTCAAATTATCGGCAATTAAAATTTTGAATAAATCATTTTGTATGATAACTCCTATATCAAAGTAATTTTCTATAGCATCTGCCAGTGTGTATACCAATTCAATTTTATCGTTAATTTTACATATATCCTGTACAAGTTTTGCCATGTCATTTAACAGAACTTCGAAACAGTATTAAACAAATGTTCTGCTTAACTTTACTTGGTTCATCAACAGCAAGTTGACGCATATTTTTCATATTATTTAAGCAATGTTTCAAAAAATTGTAACAATCATTATACTGATTAATGTCAATATCACTTATAGTTATAATTTCACTTGTTGTCGTTTTCCAAATTTGTATTTCAATTTCTTTATGTAATTCTTTTATCTTTTCTAAAAATATCGAATCAAAGATTGATTTAGTTAACTTTTTTAATGTTACTGACATACATTCAAAATACCAGTATTTAATGCAATTATCTGAAACAATAGAAGTCAAAGGAAATTCCGAATCACAAATTACTGTATGTATGTCCTGATTAAATTTTGATTTCACTATCACAATAGAATAAAAAATAAACAGCTTCAACTTGTAACGTCCCACGCGGACTCAAACCCAGCGTTACCGACAGTCGGTAAAACAGCGACATACAGGGTGTCCCAGCGAACAGTGGACAGCGGGATATCTCCTAAACTGTTGGAGATAAAAATATAAAAAAAATATAATTAAATGGTTCGACGGGGCTACTTAATTAGCCGCGACGGATTTTTTTTTCGATTATTATTTTAAAAGATACGATGGTCAAGTTCGGATTTTCAAATGGCACTAACTTTTCTGAAGTCCTGAGTTGATAGTGCGTTCCAAGACGAATTCAATAAGCTTTAATGTATACACTTGATTTCCACTGGTTTTTGAGATATTGCGCTGGCAAATTTGCTGATTTTCACTTGAAAAAAACCTCTGGAATAGCAAGGACCGGGATCGGTCTTGCAGGCGCCACGGGTGGCAGGGCCTGCTGAAATAGATACCTACCTGCCAAAGGTCTACGCAGGCCAAAGGCTGGACAATTCTTTTCCGTCAGAAATGCTACTTTGGTAGGTACATCTGCGGAATCGAGAAGCGCACCGTTACTTTTATTTCGCACTTGCTTCTACGCTCGGATGGCCGGTTATTTTGGGAGGGGTGCAAGTTCGATTGGTTAGGTTAGTAGGTGTGAAAGTTGCTAGACTAAATTTCAACCATAGGGAGCAGATTGTATTAGAACCAATCGGATTTGCATCCCTCACAAACGGCTGCTCTCTTGAAGAGGCCCTCTTCACAGCAATGCCCACCTTCAATCGCACGGAATACGTTAACGCATGCTATTGTTTTGATATTGAAGCTCGTGTTTATAATCGAGAGGACCACGCGTCGACAGCGGGCTAGCCCTTTTCTTCCTGTGTCTCCCCACGAGGAGTATTGCCGGTGGATTGTAGGAGCGTAGATGTCTGGATGCCAGTTATTGAATTCAGGAGACGATAGAAACACTTTATTACAAAACACACATGTACTATAATTAAAGTAAATCGTATTCCTCTCGGGCAGGAGTACTGATAATGAGCGAACTTGCGCCCCACTTCGCGCAGACCGATTACGCGGAGGGTAGTCGGGTGTCACACACTGCACAATTGATACAGGGTAACAATTCTGGAGCAACGCTCGTCAAGGAGATGCGGCCTGGTATCCCGTGGCGAGGACAGCCCTTCGCAGTGTCTCGCCCGAATTTTATGGCTTTTTCCGGAAAAAAAGGTAGGAATCCTGGGCCGAACGTAGCGAATTGAAGGGTTTCGACCCTCGAAGGGTTTGGAATATCATTAAGAAGTGAAAATGTACAGGATTTCAAATGTTTGCTTCTTTTCTTCATCGTATCGAGAAGGAAGTGACGCCAATGGATTCCTTATGTTTTTCCGATGAAACTGACACAAAGAACGACGTAATTCGGAAAATAATGAAGGAAATTTCGTTAATAATGGGCCGATTTGCGTGAAATTTGGTACGATCTTCATCGGAAAAACATAAGGAATCCAGTGGTGCCACTTTCATATCGATGCATTAAAGAATGAAGCATTTCTTACTACGCTGTAATTAATATTTCACATTTCCACCCTCGACTGCGGGGGCTCGACCCCAAATTCGTTACGTTCGGCCCAGGATTCGTACCTTTTTCCGGAAAAAGCCATAAAATTCGATGGGCACTGCGGGGTGTGTTCCTCGCCACGGGGTGACGGGCGTAGCTCCAGAATTATCTGTTTAGGAAATAAACTAATTCTATATTCTTTATCGTATGGATATGGAAGTGTCGCCGATGGATTCCTTGGAGTTTTCCGATGAAAATCATGCAAAATGTCGTGTAAATCAGACTATTATTAACGAAATTTCCTTCATTATTTTCCGAATTACGTCGTTCTTGATGTCAGTTTCATCGGAAAAACATAAGGAATCCATTGGCGTCACTTCCTTCTCGATACGATGAAGAAAAGAAGCAAACATTTGAAATCCTGTACATTTTTCACTTCTTAATGATATTCCAAACCCTTCGAGGGTCGAAATCCTTCAATTCGCTACGTTCGGCCCAGGATTCCTACCTTTTTTTCCGGAAAAAGGTACGAATCCTGGGCCGAACGTAACGAATTTGGGGTCGAGTCTCCGCAGTCGCGGGTGAAATATCCATTACAGCGTATTAAGAAATTGTTTTCTTCATCGTGTCGAAAGGGAAGTGACGCCGATGGATTCCTTATGTTTTTCTGATGAAAATCATACCAAATATCACGCTAATCGGAGTACTTTGACACAAGCTATTTTTATTCCATATGCAAAAGATGTCTGATTTACACGACATTTGTAATGATTTTCATCGGAAAACTCCAAGGAATCCATCGGCGACACTCCCATATCCATACGATAAAGAATAAAGAATTAGTTTATATCTTAAACAGATAATTCTGGAGCTACGCCCGTCACCCCGTGGCGAGAACAACACCTCGCTGTGCTCATCGAATTTTATTGGTTTTTCCGGAAAAAGGTACGAATCCTGGGCCGAACGTAACGAATTTGGGGTCGAGCCCCCGCAGTCGAGGGTGAAAATGTGAAATATTAATTTCAGCATAGTAAGAAATGCTTCATTCTTTAATGTATCGATATGAAAGTGGCACCAATGGATTCCTCATGTTTTTCCGATGAAAATCATACCAAATTTCACGTAAATCGGGCTATTATTAACGAAATTAGCTTGAGGTTATGGAAATGGATTGTTCATTTCCTTCATTATTTTCCGAATTACGTCGTTCTTGGTGTCAGTTTCATCGAAAAAACATAATCGGAAAAACATATAGGAATCCATTCGCCTCGTTTTCGCAAAGATGTGATGAGAAATGCGGATGTCGAAGATTTCTCACTTCTTAACAGGCACTCCAACCCCTTCGAGGGTCGAAAGCCTTAAAATTCGGTGCGGCACCGCGGGGTCTTGTCCTCGCCACGGGGTACCTGGGGGCATCCATTGTCCGGCGGAGCTCCAGAATCACTCTGTAGAAAGGTGGAATCAGACGGCGCGTGAATCGGCGAGCTTGCTCGGCTCGGCAAGTCGGTTTGGCGAGCCCGACTCGGCGATCCATGACCGATCAGACGGCGCGTGGCTTGGCGAGCTGGTTCGGCTCGTGTAGCTCGGCAAGTCGGCTTGGCGAGCCGAGCCATGACCGATCAGACGGCACGTGGATCGGCGAGTCACGCGCAAAGATCGCCGATTCACGCGCCGTCTGATTCCACCTTTACGAATACAATAATGTGTGCCCATGCATGAAACAATACCCCTCAAGAGTCAGATATAGCGATACCCTGAATTCAGAGAGTACAAGGTTTCCGTTTTTACCTACTTTATATTTTTCTCATTATTGTGTGAAGAATAGAAATACTTTTTTTAACATAATTTTGAAACACACATTGGAAACACCGTTCCTCGAAAAGGGTGGACCTTCCCTCTGTGAATTCGTCGGGGGAAGAGGACCCCCCTCCCTCCTGATGAAATAGAGGTGGAAAATGCCACATCTGGTTACCAAAAACTAACCGGACTGATCGGCCGGGTTGTCTCGCCAGGGCCACGGTTTATGGGAGAATTGTCCGCTCGTCGGCGGTAGGCAACGGTACATAGTACGGGTCCGAAGGTACCCACTACCCACCGACAGAGCAATATACGGATTAACTCAGACTGGACATTGTCGCCACGTTTTTTATTGGCCTTTAGAAATTTGGCAAACAGATGTTGTCGAAACATTCTTGGAGAAATAATAAATTATCTATCGTAACGAGTGAATGAATTTTCGCCTGGCTCTGAGTCGGCTTTTGTCCCGACACACGCGAGAAAGATGCCACAAATATAGGAATTAAAAAGTATTATCCACCGTCAACACGCTTCGTGGAGAGACACAGTAAGAAAAGGAGTACACCGTTGAGTGCGCGTGGTTCCGCCTGCATCGTCATTCCTTCAAATTAAAGATGGATTCCTTATCTCTCGAGTGTAAACACGCGTTGGCATATCAAAACAAATGCGTCTCGCGTGCTTTTGTTTTGAAATTCGAGCGCGTGTTTATACTCAAGGGATAAGGGATCCGTGTCGAATTTGTAGGGAAGACGACGCAAGCGGGACCACGCGCAGTCAGCGGACTACCCCTTTTCTTCCTCTCTCTCACCGCGAGACGTATTGGCACTTCTTCAGAGTAATTTCGTTTCCCACCCCATTACCAGGGAAACATTCTTCAATGTGACATAAGAACATCTTTCTGTCATCGTGTGGACCAGAAGATTAATTTTCGTCACGGTCAGCGTTGAGGACATCATTATAATTTATTTATATTGTAGCGGGGCACGGGTTATGGCCTGCCGAACGGGGAGAGTTTAGCTATGGGAAAAGAAAAATGCCACATCTGGTTCCAATAAATTGAACACGCTGATCGGCCGGAGCGTTTCGCCGTAGTCGCGGTTTATGACTGAAATGTTCCGCGAGCCGATGGCCAGGTACAACGGTACGTTCCGATCCGTAATTACTGAGGCGACCATCCACCAACGCAGCACTACCTACATGTATTAACTGAGAGCGAAAGGTGCCGAAAGCCATGAAGACAGCATGTTCGATTGCTTTCTAAGTAGAAACCCAACAGATGTCGAAGAACTGTCCCTCGAAAATACTAAATTGCTAATCGTAAACATTAAATGAAATGCCTCTTCATTCTGAGCTAGCCTCTCCTTTGTCCCGTTAGACGGAATAAGTTGTATTTTATTTTGCATTTCCTTCTACGTTCGGATGACCAGGATGGGTCCCAGCTAGGAAATAGTGGGTGTTATAAATTTTTTTTTCGTTGATCATAAAAACTTCCCCTTTGCATCTTTTAACCATCTACATGGATATTTCCAACCAATAAGGAAGAAGTTCCTTTCTTTCGAAAGGGCCAATGGCATCTTCTGACAAATTTTCCTCAGACTTAGGAAACAGTCTGTGGATCAGAAGTCATTAGACATTCCAAGTCGATACAACCCGGTCTTTGCCGCGAGAACACGTAGCAAAAGTAGAAACATGTATTTCACGGTAAAAGACAAAGTGGAGTTAGTCCTTATACGCGGTGAGCGACGGTTGTCTTATCGTCGAGTGAGCGCGGAGTATCACCGACGACATCCCGATCGACCACAACCGAGTCCACAAACGGTAAGTCTTTATCTTCATTTAGTGAAATACATACAGTTAAGGGGGGTCACTCAAGTGAAAATGAACTACCAGTTATTTTACAGATAAAAATTTGAAAATATGTATTTCCATATTATTTTTTACGCTGAAATGAGTTATGTAAGAATTAATACAGTGACATTTTTTTAAAAATTTTAAAAAAAAAATTTCGAAAAAATTATTCGATTTTAAAATCCATACCCTTATCTCTGTAGTATTGTATACAAAGACTGCAGACAAAATTTCAGCTCGAAACCTTCATTTTTGTCCGAGTTATAAAGTTTGTATGTTTCGGCGTAGTAACTAAAACGCAGTTTTTCGAATTTTTTTTTAAATTTTTGAAAAAAAATATCACTGTATTAATTCTTACATAATTCATTTCAGCGTAAAAAATAATATGGAAATACATATTTTCAAATTTTTATCTGTAAAATAACTAGTAGTTCATTTTCACTTGAGTGACCCTCCTTAAATACTGAATCTTTAACCCTTTTGCTACGGCGCCCCGGTCCGCGGGGGCGCCGCTACCGATCCGGAGCCCGCGCCACGACGGTACCCTTTTCGCTACGGCGCACAGTGGGGCAAAGTGATTAAGTTTGTGTCAAAATCGTAGAACTTTTGATAGGAATAAGATAGAGGGGTGAATCTTTTTGGAGGTTAAAGCTAAGATGTCGCAGATTAAGAGAACAATCATTAGAATGTATGAGAAATAAGTTTTAACCTTGAAAATCTAAGTCAAAGTTGACATTTTCGAAGAAAATTTCGGTTTTTCCGTTATAACTTGTAGTTGAAGTTTTTCCTTTACTTCTTATACATACATCATTTCCTATAGATTTTGACGCGCTGAATTCAAATCTGACCGCGGAATTGGTCTAGCGTTTTTTACATCAAATCGGTATATTTTCAGATAAAAAATATCTGCCAGCGTTTCGAGGCAACGGGGAGTGTACTCCCGTTGAAACGGGACAGTCCTAACATCAGCCAAGAGGAGCAGATTAACGTTGTGGCCGCTTTCTACGCGCACCCGAGGACATCAATACGGAAGGTCGCAGCGAATTGCGCCTGGTCACGATCGACAATTCAGAGGGTCGCAAAGAAAAATGGTCTGAAGCCGTATAAGCCGAGTACGCAGCATAAACTGTTTCTTAGAGATTACGGACCACGCATTGAATTTTCGATGTCGATACTCCAGCAACTCGGAGAGAATCCAGAGTTTATTAGGAACATAATGGTGACGGACGAATGTTTATTTTACACAAATGGTATGGCATGCCATCAAAATTCCAGAATGTGGGCAAACGAGAACCCACATTGGATTCGAGAAGAAAATAACCAATATCGCCAGTCAATTTTAGTATGGTGTGGTATTTTCAATCGGAGATTATATGGACCCTATATTTTCGATGGAAATGTAACGGGAGAAGTGTATTTAGAATTTTTGCAGAATTATCTGGGAGATATTTTGCATGATATGTCACTGGTGGAAAGACGAAACTTATGGTTTCAACAAGATGGTGCTCCGGCGCATTACGCTAATATCGTAAAGAGATGGCTGCACCAGACATTTCCGAACCGCTGGATCGGTCGCGGTGGACCAATGGCGTGGCCACCACGATCCCCTGACCTCTCGGCTTGTGATTTTTTCCTTTGGGGATATTTGAAAGAAATAATCTTTCAAACCCCAGTGGAAAATACAGCCGAGTTGACGGAACGAATCATGCAAGCGTGCCGTAATATCCCAGCCGACATGTTAGAGAAGGTTGAGACAGAATTTTCCAGTCGTGTATTACGTTGCATTCTGCATGACGGTGGGCACGTAGAGGGACAGCCGCCCTAATTGCGAATTTCATGAGGACAGCATTAGGGATTGCAATCCGGTAAATCGGGTAAATACTGATACGTTATCAGTGAAAAATACTTTTAACCGATTTACCCGATTTACCGGATTGCAATCCCTAATGCTGTCCTCATGAAACCTACGACCGATCCATTGCTTGGGAAATGATGAGTCCAGCCATCTTCTCATCGCTGCAGTACCGTCTTGTTGAAACCATAAATTTTACGCTTCAGCAAGTGGCTTGTCGTGTAAAATATCATCCACATCATTTTCCAGAAATTCTAAATATGTTGCTCCTATTTCCTTCGAAAAAATGAGGTCGATATATTTTCCTATTGAAAATACAACACCATATTAAAACCCTGTCGCGACTACTGGTTATTATCTTCTCTTGATAGCATGTCATGCCCTTCGTATAAAATATAGGTACATTCGTCCGTTATCATTAAGATTCGTGCAATCTGTGCTTCGTCTCCGATTTTCAGCAGTATCCGCATCGCAAATTCAATCCGTAGTCCAAAATCTCTATCAAATCGTTTATACGGCTCCATTTTTCTTTACGATTTTATGCACTGTCGGTATTGAGTCGCCCATCTGCATGGGAACATGTATGTGTCCTTCCGCGCCGCGTCTAAAGATCGCCATGGTGCTCCACCGACGCTCTACATAAATTGGTCCTTCGAGCCCGATCTCGTGCCACGAGAGCCTTGATCCACATCCACACGGCCAGAGGGGATTCAGCTGCATAGAAGTGTGGCATCCTGCATCTTCGCCAATCCAGTCCGGAGACAGCGGCGCACAGGACGCTGCATCCAACGCAAGGACCGGCGAATTCGACAGTGTCGGCAGAGCACTTCATTCGCCAGGGACAACGTCCAGGTCAACGCATCAGCCAACGCCAAAAGGGCTGCTGAGCATTATCCACGACGACGGAAAGCGTGAAGGAAGCGCGTCCGTCCACAGGAATCAATTTGTCCTCAATTCGCGCCTTATAACATCGATGTCGTGCGACCCAAACGACCTGACTGCGCTCACCCCCACGCACTTCCTCATTGGCGCCCCGTTGACAAGTATCCCCGATTACGATTTCTCTACGGTGCCGATCGGGCGTTCATCAGCCTGGGAACACGTCCAGAAAATGAGAAATCATTTTTGGACCGGATGGCGTAATGAAGATTTATAGGAGCAGACGGTTCGCAAGAAGTGGCACACAGATCAGGCCCGGAACATTCCGTTGGGTACGCTGGTGATCGTTCGCGAGGAGACCACACCACCGTTGAGCTGGCCACTTGGACGAATACAAGCGCTGCGTGAAGCGCATCGCGTCGCTTCCGATAGATACGTAATCTCCTCATTGTACATAAAGTTCAATCGCGGCATCACCCATGTATATGTATACTCCCAATGTTTTATTCTTAGACATAAGGTACTAGTTCATAAGTTGTAACCTACCGCCACAATGTTGCGAACAACAATTTTCAATACGTCAGCCCTTTCATTAATTTGAAAGGCGACGCCCTAAGAGCGACCGACGCTATACAGTCGGTGTGAATAAGTCACAATTTTCATGGAACGCAACCACGTCTACTTGGTAGTTGCTTTAAAAAGCTCACAAATATTTTTTATAAAAATACATACCGATTTCATGTACACGCATTTAATTGATACAAAAAAGGCAAAACTGGATATTTAACCCTTTCATTGTTGAGCCCATACGTCGTGCGAGCGAAGGTAAAAATAAGTATTGTGCAGAGGATGGTTATAATATGCAAATAAGAAATTATTATGATCAAAGAAAAAATTTATAACACCCACTATTTCCTAGCTGGAACCCAACCGGCCATCCGAGCGTAGAAGAAAGTGCGAAATAAAAGACTATTGAAGTTGAAAATTGAGTCATATTCTCCTACTTCCCCTTAGTACAGGATGATTCTGGAGCTCCGCCGGACAATGGATGCCCCCAGGTACCCCGTGGCGAGGACAAGCCCCCGCGGTGCCGCACCGAATTTTAAGGCTTGGAGTGCCTATTAAGAAGTGAGAAATCTTCGACATCCGCATTTCTCATCACATCTTTGCGAAAACGAGGCGAATGGATTCCTATATGTTTTTCCGATTATGTTTTTCCGATGAAACTGACACCAAGAACGACGCAATTCGGAAAATAATGAAGGAAATGAACAATCCATTTCCATAACCTCAAGCTAATTTCGTTAATAATAGGCCGAGTTGCGTGAAATTTGGTACGGTCTTCATCGGAAAAACATAAGGAATCCATTGGTGCCACTTTCATATCGATGCATTAAAGAATGAAGCATTTATTACTACGCTGAAATTAATATTTCACATTTTCACCCTCGACTGCGGGGGCTCGACCCCAAATTCGTTACGTTCGGCCCAAGATTCGTACCTTTTTCCGGAAAAAGCCATAAAATTCTATGGGCACTGCGGGGTGTGTTCCTCGCCACGAGGTGACGGGCGTACCTCCAGAATTACCCTGTATCTGTTTAGGAAATAAACATATTATTTATTCTTTATCGTATGGATATGGGAGTGTCGCCGATGGATTCCTTGGGGTTTTCCGATGAAATCATTACAAATGTCGTGTAAATCGGATAACTTTTGCATAGGAAATACAAACAGCTTGTGTCAAAGTAACCCGATTTGCGTGATATTTGGTATGATTTTCATCAGAAAAGCATAAGGAATCCATTGGCGTCACTTCCTTCTCGATACGATGAAGAAAAGAAGCAAACCTTTGAAATTCTGTACATTTTTCACTTCTTAATGATATTCCAAACCCTTCGAGGGTCGAAACCCTTCAATTCGTTACGTTCGGCCCAGGATTCGTACCTTTTTCCGAAAAAAAGCCATAAAAATCGGGCGAGGCACTGCGAAGGACTGTCCTCGTCACGGGGTACCAGGCCGCATCTCCAGGCCGTTGCTCCAGAATTACCGTGTATCATTTGTGCAGTGTGTGACACCCGACTATCCTCCGCGTAATCGGTCTCCGCGAAGTGGGGCGCAAGTTCGATTATTATCAGTACTCCTGCCCGAGAGGAATACGATTTACTTTAATTATAGTACATGTGTGTTTTGTAATAAAGTGTCCTGAAATCGTCTCCTGAATTCAATAACTGGCATCCAGACATCTACGCTCCTACAATCCACCGGCAATACTCCTCGTGGAGAGACACAGGAAGAAAAGGGGTAGCCCGCTGTCGACGCGTGGTCCTCTCGAGTATAAACACGAGCTTCAATATCAAAACAATAGCATGCGTTAACGTATTCCGTGCGCTTGAAGGTGGGCATTGCTGTGAAGAGGGCCTCTTCAAGAGAGCAGTCGTTTGTTAGGGATGCAAATCCGATTGGTTCTAATACAATCTGCTCCCTATGGTTGAAATTTAGTCTAGCAACTTTCACACCTCCTAACCTAACCAATCGAACTTGTATCCCTCCCAAAATAACCGGTCATCCGAGCGTAGAAGCAAGTGCGAAATAAAAGTAACGGTGCGCTTCTCGATTCCGCAGATGTACCTACCAAAGTAGCATTTCTGACGAAAAAGAATTGTCCAGCCTTAGGTCTGCGTAGACCTTTGGCAGGTAGGTATCTATTTCAGCAGGCACTGCCACCCGTGGCGCCTGCAAGACCGACCCCGGTCCTTGATCGTTCAGCGGGTTTTCTTCCAGTGAAAATCAGTATATTTGCAAGCGCAATATCTGAAAAACCAGTGGAAATCAAGTGTATACATTAAAGCTTATTGAATTCATCTTGGAACGCACTATCGACTCAGGACTTCAGAAAAGTTAGTGCCATTTGAAAATCCAAACTTGACCATCGTATCTTTTAAAATAATAATCGAAAAAAAAATCCGTCGCGGCTAATTAAGCAGCCCCATCGAACCATTAATTTACATATTTTTTTTATTTTTTTATCTCCAACACGTTACGAGATATCCCGCTGTCCACTGTTCGCTGGGACACCCTGTATACGACACGCGTAGACTCATTGTACATATTATAAAAAAACTTTCAAAAAGTAAAAAAATTACGCCAAGTACATGAATTATATCTTTGTAAAAAGAAGTAAGATCCCCATAAAAAAATTTCAAAAAGTAAAAAAATCACAAAAAATAAAAGATAATAATATAAATCACAAAACAATAGAAGAAAATATATAATATCACAAAAAATAGAAGATAATAATATAAATCCCCCCAAAAATAGAAGAAAATATACAATATAAAAAAAGATGTGAAATCAAAATGAGCTGCAAGTACATAAAGGTGCTTTCCAACTGCCCTTAAGATGACACAACTTCATAGACATAGCTAAAATGCTGTGTTCATACATTCCATTACTCATATCGCGGACATTTTAATTATCCCATCAAAAAGAATCCCAATTAAAAACATTGTCGTAAATTAATTAATAGCTTTACAAAATTAATATACAAAATTGAGCCAATTATAACAATGGCAATTTATGAAAAGAAAAAATGTATTAAATAATATTAAGCAGATATATTTTTATAGAAATAAATATTTCAATACCAATAAATATTTTATTGGCGAATGCGCCATCTGATTACCCCGAATCCACGCTAACACCGGAGCAGGGGGATCTGGTGATGAGAGGGCTCGGAGAAGCGATGGATGCCATTCCGAAGGATATGGCGGTCCCCCGCTTCGAAGAGTGTAGATTCGTGCAGGACATCCTCTGGGTAACCTGCACGGACGCCGCGGCCAAACAATGGCTCAAAGAAGCGGCAACCAACTTGAAGCCCTGGGAGGGCGCATCTCTTCAGGTAATGGAGAGAGAGTGCCTACCCAAGCTTCGAAAGATGGCGACCGTCATCTCCGGACCCCCGGAGAAGACGGAAGTCATATTGCAACGGATCGGCCGCCAAAACCCGGACCTCCGCACCCAACTATGGAGGGTGTGGGGCAGAAGGGAGGCGGAACGATCCGTGCATCTGATTCTGGGGGTGGACGCGGAATCGCACGAGGCGCTTAGCAAGCGGGGCTTCGTCGTCCACGTGGGGCTGGGCAGGGCGCTCCTTAGGGAGTTCCCGGCTCGGACCGGCGTGGGGGACGGGAAACCGGGAGCGGCACAAGGGGCGGCGGTAGCGGCACCCCAGGTCAAAGGAGGGGACGGGCCGTAGGGAGCGGGGGAGGCCTCGAGCGCTAGGGAAATACCTTGCGCCGGCGCCGATCCGGCCCCTCAGGACCAACCTCAAAGTAGGGCAGTGGAGGGAAGGGAAGGACCCACGAGGGTGCTGACCGGGGTGGAGACCCCAGGCGCACCCACGGGGGGGGGGGGGGGCCGACCCCCCACGAAGAAGGCAGACATGCCCACCCGCGGGAAAAGGGGGAGACCCCTGAAGGCCGAGGGGCTGGGTAGGGCTGGGCCCTCGGGGACCCAGGGAGGAGGCCAAAGGACCACCAAACCTGGGTTACTGGGGTACCAGTTCCTGAAGAATGCCGGGGTGGCGAGCAAGACCACCACGGTAAAGCGAAGGGGGAAATAGAAAAGTGGACCGCAACACGGGACACACTATCTCCCCCGGAGCACGAGCGAGAGCGGGCAATACTGCAGCCAAAATGACTGCAGGATGCATCAGCATCTCGCAGATCAATCTGCAGCACTGCAAAGCGGCGATGGATTTACTCGACCGCCGCATAGTGGGGCAGCAGACAGATATAGTACTCATACAGGAACCCTGGCTAATCAGGGGTCGAGTAGGAGGACTGAACGCGAAACTGGGCACGGTAATACACGGGCCCGGTGACCCCGGCCCAAGAGCGTGCGTCTACGCGAGTAAAAGACTAAACGCCTTGAGGCTGGGAGAATTCTGCTCTATGGACCTAACAGCTGTCCTAATAGAGCTAAAAATGGGTGGGAACACGGAAAAGATCGTGGTCTGCTCAGCATACCTACCATACGACTCTGAGGAGTCCCCCCCAACGAGGGAACTCAGAGTTCTGGTGGAGGCATGTAAAAATAGGGGGCTGCAACTGGTGGTGGGATGCGACGCCAATGCCCACCACATCATATGGGGCAGCACCGATATCAACAAGAGAGGGACGAGCTTACTTGAATACCTCTCGACCACGGAACTGGAGATCCTAAATCGGGGCTCCAAGCCCACATTCGTTACCACCAGAAGGCAGGAGGTAATCGATATCACGCTGGGCTCCAAGAAGGTGGCCCAGGCTATTAAGGATTGGCAAGTGGCGGAAGAGGTAACTCTCTCAGACCACAGGCTAATCGAATTCAGACTGGCGGGAGACGCGAACCACGAACCCACGGGAGTCTACAGGAACCCCAGGGCCACCGACTGGCAACTCTGCAAAGAGGAGCTAGGAAGAAGGCTCGGGGGGGACTGCGGACGCCCGAAAACGGGTGGGGGGATCGAGCAGGCGGTTGAGGAACTGCAGGCTGCGATTACCCAAGCGTATGAAACGTCATGCCCGGCAAAGCAAAGGAAGAGCAGCAGACGGGTACCCTGGTGGAACCAGGAGCTGAGTAGGCACAGGACCAGAGCCCGGAAGCTGCTAAACAGAGCCATGAGGCTGAACACGAGGATCGAATGGGAAAACTACAGGGAAGCCCATAGATCCTACAAGAAGCTCATCAGAGCATCAAAAAGGAAGACCTGGAGGGAATTCTGCCAAGAAACCGAGGCCCTACCACTAGTGGCCAGGCTTCGAAAGGTCTTCGCATCCGGGCCTTCTGAAAAACTGAACGGACTCAGACTCCCGGACGGGAGGTATCTAGAGGACCGGCAACAAATTCTGGAACACTTGACAGAGGTCCACTTCCCGGGCTCGGGACTCTTTCAGCAGGGGCAGCCGACAGAAGAGCTGGAACCTGAGAAAGAGGGACTGGGGGATGGCCTCGAGAGTGATAAACCGAGACAGGATCAGATGGGCCATAAACTCATTTAAAAGATTTAAGAGTCCAGGAGTAGACGGGATCTTCCCCGCTCTTCTGCAGGAAGGTGGAGAGGACCTGATAAAACGGCTGGACCTTATCTTTAAATCCTGTCTTGCCCTGGGGTATATACCCAAAACATGGAGAACGGCTAGAGTCGTATTCATACCCAAACCTGGGAAGAAGGACTACGACTCTGCCAAATCCTTCAGGCCTATCTGCCTGACGTCCTTCCTTCTGAAGACGCTGGAAAGGCTGGTGGATAGACACATCAGGGAACATGCGCTGGTGGAAAGACCAGTACAAATCTCCCAACACGCGTATCAGGTCGGCAGATCCGTGGAGACGGCGCTCCACCACCTGGTAGGGGTGGTAGAAGGGGCCCTGGAGCGGAAACAGTCGGTCCTGAGCGTATTCTTGGACATCGAAGGAGCGTTTGACAACACATCCGTAGATGCCATAAGCAGGGCCCTAGACAGCTTCAAGGTCGAAGACTCGATCAGAAGGTGGATCCGCAACATGCTGCGGACTAGAGCCGTGATGGCCAGCTGGGAAGGGACCACGATAAGGGCTCGGGCCGACAGGGGCTGCCCGCAGGGGGAGTTCTCTCCCCACTGCTGTGGACCCTGGTGGTGGACGAGCTACTGCGTGGGCTCGGAGAAGAAGGTGTAATAGTACAGGGCTATGCTGACGACATAGTGATCGCAGTCAGAGGCACGAGCCCGACGTGCATGGCCAGGAGAATGCAGAAGGCGCTCACACTGGTTCAGGAATGGTGCCAAAACCAAAACCTAAGGGTAAATCCGGGCAAGACGGAGATGGTACTGTTCACGAGGAAGCGGAACCTAAAGTTTAGGGCCCCCTCAGTCTTTGGAGCGGAGCTCCACACCTCCTCGGAGGTGAAATATCTGGGAGTGACCCTGGATAAAAAGCTCACGTGGAAAAGCCACATCGAGAAGCAGACTCAGAAGGCGCTCGTTACCTACTGGGCCTGCAGAAGGATGTTCGGCAGCACATGGGGGTTAAAACCATGGGTGGTCAAATGGATCTATACAGCCATCCTGGAACCCCAACTGATATACGCCTCAGTGGTATGGTAGACCTCCATGAGGAGGGCCATCCACAGGAGGACATTGAGCAAGGTGTATCGCTTGGCACTGCTAGGAATGACGGGTGCGTTCCCCACCACGCCTACCCTGGCGATGGGAGTCTTGCTGGACCTGGCGCCACCGCATTTGGCGGCGGAAGCCGGGGCTAGGAAGGCTGCCCTGAGGATACACTTCGCGGGAAGATGGAAAGGCGCAAGGAACGGGCACGCGGCGATCCTACAGGACATAAGGGACTCGCATGAGGCCCTGGACTGCGGAGGAGACCAATGTGACCCAGCCTACCGCTTCAAACACAACTTCGTCGTTCGCTTCCCAAGTAGGAAGGACTGGGAGGAGAGCAAGAAGGAGTTACTCTCTACGGGGGGGGCTCACCTGGAATACAGATGGCTCCAAAACCAAAACCGGAACCGGAGCCGGGATATGGGGGGAGAGGCCCAGGGTAGAAAGATCCATCGCCCTGGGCCCACACGTATCGGTTTTTCAGGCGGAGGTGCAGGCTATCAGGACCTGTGCCAGATTGAATCTGGACAGGGGCTATGAGGGCAAGCACATCTATATCTGTAGCGACAGTCGGGCCGCACTTGGATCCTTATACAATACAGTGGTGAGATCCAGTCTGGTACTAGACTGCGTGAACACACTGACGCAATTGGCTAATAACAACCGTGTCAGTCTACTATGGGTTCCGGGGCACGCCGGAATCAAGGGAAACGAAGGGGCAAACGACAGGGCCCGAGAAGGGGCACGTAAACCGAATCGGGACCCGTCCTGCATCTTAGGTGTCTCCATGGGGACTGTGAAGGAGTGGACGAGGTGCTGGACCAGACAGCAACTCGAACAACTCTGGGAGCGGACCCAAAAGATGAGACACGCGAAGGCTCTGCTGAAGCGGCCTTCGAAAAAGATAGGGGCGGCACTCAGCCGCCTGGATAGGTCGCAGTTGCGACTGCTCGTGGGGATGGTCACAGGACACTGGTACACGAGGAAGCACCTGGCGCGCCTTGGGATCGTGCAGGGACCAAGGTGCCAGTGGTGCGGGGTGGACGACGAAACGCCGCTTCACCTTATGACGCAGTGCGAGGGCATGGCAGCCCAGAGACAGCTATTTCTGGGAGCTGCTGTCCGCACGGCGAACCTGGAGGACATGACCGTGAGCGGGCTTCTCGAGTTCGCACGAGAGGCCGGACTAGTGGCAAGCCCTCTAAATTAGGACTGCCCGCAAGGGCTCGGGCACAATGGTCCAATAGGACTGAGTGCTCGGTAAATGCCCAATTTAAAAAAAAAAAAAAAAAAAAAAAAAATATTATTTAATACATTTTTTCTTTTTATAAATTGCCATTGTTATAATTAGCACAATTTTGTATATTAATTTTGTAAAGCTATTAATTAATTTACGACAATGTTTTTAATTGGGATTCTTTTTGATGGGATAATTAAAATGTCCGCGATATGAGTAATGGAATGTATGAACACAGCATTTTAGCTGTGTCTATGTAGTTGTGTCATCTTAAGGGTAGTTGGAAAGCACCTTTATGTACTTGCAGCTCATTTTGATTTCACATCTTTTTTTATATTGTATATTTTCTTCTATTTTTGGGGGGATTTATATTATTATCTTCGATTTTTTGTGATATTATATATTTTCTTCTATTTTTTTCTGATTTATATTATCTTTTATTTTTTGTGATTTTTTTACTTTTTGAAAGTTTTTTATGGGGATCTCACTTCTTTTTACAAAGATAATTCATGTACTTGGCGTAATTTTTTTACTTTTTTGAAGTTGACTGCCACGTGTGCTAAAAATAAGGAAAAAGTAAGGAAATCCCAATAAATTATAAATTCTGATCTATCTGCGACACACGTTTACATGTTTATGGCGCCCTGCAGCCTATCTAGAGACGTTAGAGGATAAGGTATATACTTGGAATACTCGTAATAGTGCAAAGCAGCTCAGCGAGTGTACTTTATTTATTTTTTGGTTAAGGATAAATTCTACGTAAGTTTAACAACTACGAAAAGAAACCATGCGCACTGCATTGCCGATTTATATGTATTTTATGGCGCTGAACGTATTTAACATTGACATTGAACTGTAATAACAACCACGATTAACACCTTTCGAAGAAAAATATGTATGCATTTTTAGCATTTCGTGGCCAAGCTTGTTTTTCTACTCGTGAATCATCAACGGATACCCACGCTGTGCCCTTACCCCTTACCATACTCGTGTAATGACCATCGGCAATACTTTTACCGTGGTGGAAAATCGCTGCCTTAAGTTTATAACAGTGATCCCCCATTTGTATTTTAGTAGTAGGTATTGCTTTGATGTAGAAATTTTCCACTTTCGTTGTTGTTCCACTACTATCGTGATCGAACAAATGTAATTTTGCAATAAGAATTTGTTTGGAAGCAGTTATATCGATTTTCTTTATTGTGTTTGAATTTGAATTATCACAATTAGGGCAAGAATCTTTCAGATTTTTCCATCCTGCGAAATTGTGTTTTATTATATCTTGAAATTCAAATGATTTTTTTTTTAACATCTTGGGCAGTGCAAGATGTACCACACAATTTGTACTGATAGTAGTACTTGTGTAATTACACTCTAAACATCTTAATTCCGTTGTAATTTCGTGTTGTACTGCATTCTTAATAAGAATCTCACGATCACAAACAGAGGTAATAAACTCAGCTGCATCATGTAGCTGATTGTTAGCGTATTTTTCTCCTGCGAATTGCCGTAATGATATTATGTTTGGACTTTGATCCGATTTATATTGGTCCATAAAGACTTTTATAATATGATCAGCTTTTTCAGTCGAAAATAAGTTTTCTCTTATTGATGAACAATATAACATACATTGGATCGTGGCATTCGCATAACAAGACACACCATCAGAATTCGGGAGACCTCTGACGTAGTATTGAATAGTATCCACGATGTGATCATTAGTATTCTGACATTCGGATACATTATAATTAGGTACTGCCCAAACAGCATCACGAACATTGAGAACGCGGTTTTTAGAAATTGAAATAGTCATAAGATCAGGTCTATATTTTTTTCGCAATCTATTGTACTCTATTATAGCCGATTCTTGTGCCTTTACGGAAGATGGATCATAATTGATAAGATGCAGTCCTTGTAATGTGGTCACCCGAGAAAGAGCAACGTAAGTTTGTCCGCAAGTAAATATTGAATTATCTGCTTCTATAACAGCATTCTGCAAGCTTAGTCCTTGACTTTTGTGAATAGTTATACCATAGGTGAGGCAAATCGGAAATTGTTTTCTAATAACGAACGCTCTATCCATTACTTCAAATTTAACACTTACACGTTCTATTATATGTTCTTGCCCCGTGGGTAATATAATTTTCAAATTTTCGACGTCATTATCAACACCTCGTGTAACTGAAACAAGTTTAGCAATGGTACCGTTGACAAGACCTAGCGTAACATCAATATTTCTTCTAATCATGATTTGCACTCCTACTTTAACAATTACGACCCTTGCAAGTCCCGCCGTTCGGGAGCTATCATCGTCATTGTTCAGTACCTTTGACACCTTTTTTTTTCAAGTACGGTGCACAATTCGTTGTATCATGAGCAATCAAATGGATTTCTTCGAACGGAAATCGACTCAGCATTGCAGCGTTCAAAACATCACACTGAACACATGTGGGAAGTAAACACACCGTATTAGATCCCACATTAAGCTGATTAAGTGATTAATGTAATCACTTAATTCCTTTAATCGGTCATTACAATTTGTCGCTTTGAAATTTAATTTCCTCGATTCTAAAAGCTTCGTATCCGAAACGGTCACTACTCCGGTCCGAATTCTCGACAAGATCTCTTTGTAAATATTATCACCCTGCTGTCGCATGTTTATTGTCAATTCGTCATAGCTAAACAAGGCAGACCATAAATTATAAGAACCTAATCCTCCAACATTTTTCTCTATACCCTTATTGGATAATTGTATAAAAGCAGGTTCTTCGTGAACAGGAGGAAGTTGTAGTAAGTCACCAAATAGCAACATAGGCTTTTTTCCGAACCAAGCATCATCGGAATCTGTAGTATCAAATATCTCTGTAAGTCGCAAATGTATGTACAGGAAAGTTACGTTAGAAACCATCGAAATTTCATCGATGATTACTAGAGCAACATTTTTGAGTTGATCTCGTACAATTTGAAGGGCTGCATCGCTAAGTTGGCTATACTGGGCTGTATGCCCATGTTCCACGGGTAATTGGAATAATCGGTGTATAGTAAGACCATCGATATTAAAAGCTGCGATTCCAGTAGGAGCAGTTACTGCTGTGTCTTTTCCGATAGTCTGCTTGATCCAGTGTCTGATAGTTTTTATTAAAAAACTTTTCCCAGTGCCACCTTCTCCACTCACATAAAGTCTGAGAATGTTATCGTTAGACGTCAAGGACTTGGTAACTTTATCAAATATCCGCGTTTGATCATGGTTCAATTCCGAAATCATTTCTTGAAGATCACCACAGTCAAATTTATTTCCCGCGTCTTTAAAATCTTTCATGGCACCAACAGTTTCAACGGGGGCACACTCTATTGGGTGATCGCCTTGATCATTTTCTTCTTGTTCCACAGTATTCAACACGTTCTTTTCAATTTCTTCATTTATATGATCACGCGCTTCTTGAATATCCGTTATTCGTTCGTGATACTGAACTGCTTCTGTCAATTGTGATTCCAGCGACAAAAAAGCTTCCGCATATGTGTTAAATCCATTTTTCAATTGGTCGGTGTTTCTCCAAGGTTTGAATAATAATAATAATGAGAAATAATAATTCTCAGGTTGGATTTGAACATTGTACTTATAATGATTGATAAGATACCCTCTTGGCCTTTTTTTTCAAAAACAAAGATGGACAGATTTCATAATATTCTGTTTTTTCAGACGGTCTAATTTTAGTAACGTCATACCACATAGCAAAATCGTACAGATGCATAGATTCTAATTCCTTGGGTCTATTGGGATAGTAATCATCTATGAGGGATGGACAAAATATGTCTGTGGATTCACCTACCAGATCCTCAATCTCTTTGCGAGTTTTCAATTTCCTACTTCTCAGTATATTTACATCTAACCATCTAATAGTAGTACTGGAGTCAGTGCCATGCAATGATAATCCTAAAAGAGTATCAGCGCATTCAGGCGCTCCACATTCTCTATGATTTAGCATGCGCATTCCAAGGTTGCACAGCAGACTAGCCAATGACTTAGTAGAATTTATTGCTGCCATAGTGTCCGTAGCGTAACTTTTTTCCGGCTTGGACACGTACTTAGTACAGTAACATGTCACCAACCCTGTCTTTTCCCCATTATATTGTATATCCATGTTACCTCTCCAAACCGTATGAACGGCAGCATTAAAATCATTGATACGAACTTCCTTTATTGAACGTGGAAGATCATAGAGTCTACCTTTCGCTTTCAATTGTTTTCTAGCACCTATAGAAACAGCCACATCCCTTATTATCAAAGTATCTGTAACTGGACGTGGAAATGAAAATCGACATACTTTACAGAAGGAATTTTTAGTTTTTTTGTTGCGTAGACAGTAACTATTGCATTTATGCATTTGATGTGCAATTACACGTCTATATAATTCTGGCGACACATGCGGTGATGGCAATCTGCAAGTGACGTATTTCATAATGAATGCTGCTACTTCTTCCTTCGAAGATTTATCGATTACACTGTCCAACACGATTTTTGGTCTGCAATATCCGCTGGGCGATTCATGTAGAGTTTTTCGCCCTGAACACGAATCCGCAAGCAGAAATGCTCTATCACGCTCAGTTTTTGAGAAAATCGATTTTTAAAAAAACTGCAAATTTTCAACTTTGAACATTTTTTGTGTGGAAACGGTAATAGTTATTCGGTTGCTCGTTGCGTCAAATTATTCTACGAACCCTCCCGAATACAACGATATAAGTTATTATTGCATTATGATCATTTAAATTTGTTTAAACAACGATCAAAGGGAAAATGACACCCGAAATGCACCCATTTTTGAAGACATCTTTCAATTTATTTCCAAAACTAAGGGTCTAGGAAAAAATCTGACCATTCCACGCGATGCAGCAGACATTTTTCCTTCGGAACTCATCAACAAAACTGGTAAGTCACGTTTTGTTTTCAATACAGAAGCGAAAGAGTTTGGCAAAACGCGCGGTGTCGACAGTGGTAGTCAACGGCGGCGCGCGGTCCACTGCCGCTCAGCGTAACACAATCGCTTAACGCGCCTGAGTACCACTGTTGGCACCGCGCGTTTTGCCAAGCTATTTCGCTTCTGTATTGAAAACAAAACGTGACTTACCACTTCTGTTGATGCTTTCCAGAGGAAAAATGTCTGCTGCATCGCGTGGAGTAGTCAATTTTTTTCTAAGACCCTTAGTTTTGGAAATAAATTGAAAGATAACGTCAAAAATGGGTGCATTTCGGGTGTCATTTTCCCTTTGATCGTTGTTTAAACAAATTTAAATGATCATAATGCAATAATAACTTATATCGTTGTATTCGGGAGGGTTCGTAGAATAATTTGACGCAACGAGCAACCGAATAACTATTACCGTTTCCACACAAAAAATGTTCAAAGTTGAAAATTTGCAGTTTTTTTAAAAATCGATTTTCTCAAAAACTGAGGGTGATGGCGATAAACGGTTTGCGGATTCGTGTTCAGGGCGAAAAACTCTACAAGAATCACCCAGTGGATATTGCGGAACAGAAAAAAAGTTTCATTTTGTTGGACTGTGTTATAGGAGCATCTTCAATCCAAATTAAAAGATGAAAATGTTGTAATCCCCTGCTCTGATATTCTCTGCGCCAAAAGTAATGAGTGATCTTGCCAATCGGATTGTCGGGCGAACAAATGAAATCCAGTGTTACGGTGTGAACGAAGCTTCGGAGGGAAATTCAAAATGGAATTACACGAAGTTGTTGGTTTTATTGTAATCTTTATTCATCGTCGTGGAAAATATGTAAACGCTCGTTTAAGAAACAAAATGTATATTATTTATGTTAACAACGAAAATAGTAGACATAAGGCATTCTGTAATAAGAGTCGACCCAGTCAAGACGTATTATAAAGATCATATAAATACACAAATTGTTTTATCTAGAAAATAAAGTTTCTTAGAGTTCCTTATATTCGCGAGTCAGATCACCAAACGCATTCACTGAGCAGAGTGCTTTAGCACTCCAAGGGCCTCGATCCCATCCCCAGAAAACGGACGCTGATTTCCAAGAGGCCATGCAACAAAATCCCTGTTACAACGCGTAACAGTTTTGGTGACAGCGGTGGGATCGTCCAAATTTGCCGGCTCACAGGTGCAAAAAGTGAAGAATCATCGGCCAATTAGTGCATCCCTCTTTCCTGGGTTTTGGGCACGGTTTCCCCCGGAACAAGGGTAAATGCCAGAGGAGAGTGATTTCGGACGTCCGTGCCAGTCCCCCGAAGTCACACGCACACGGCCACAAAATCCTTTTCAACGGAGCTGCCATTTAGCATTCATCCGTCGCTGTTTGGTTCCTCATCGAGCAACCTGGACACCAGAACTCACCATAAGCAGAACGGAGAATCTATGAGGGATCCAGCATCCACGGAGTCTTCCTACAGAACTAGGGGCAGCTGAAACATTGGAGTCGTCACCGAACGCGCCAAGGCTACCAGACCATCAAAGGAAGGAAGTTGAGCGAACCAGCAGCGAATTGAAAGAGGCTTTATTTTAATTCTTTAAGTTACACCGTCGTATCTGTAAGTCATATTCACATCTTATACTTTAGTTTATCGCCGTTAGAATCGTTACTTTTGTTCCTTTAAAATGCCGCCGTTCGCACGAAAATTTGTAAAAACCCGCAAGAGCAAGAGCAGTCTGAGTAGTGGTAATTGTTTCGTAGTGGAAGATGTGGTGGCGGTACCTAATTTAGGTGCCTCCGGCTCCACTGCTACATTCCTAGATGTCGTGCCGTTCCAAAATTCCACTCCCTTAGAGAGCAGCGAATCTGATTCGAGTAACGATATTGGCTTCATTAGCACTAATGCACCGGACATTTCACGTGGGCCGTCGGACGGAGCTTCGCGTATGCCACTCAAAATGGTCGCTGATTTTATCCATTACTTCGGCGGGAAACCGGGATCTGTAAGCAAGTTCATAAATCAGTGTAGATTAGCTGACTCTCTCGTAAAAAAGGAAAATAAATATTATTTACTGGCAATTATGCGCAACAAGATGCAAATTCGTGATTATAATAGGATTGTTGGGGGTGCGGTGCTGAATACAGTGGAGGAATTAGTTAACTTAATGAAAGTTGCGTATGAGGATAGTTTTAACGTCAAAGCCGCGTTAGACGATTTAAGGAATGTAGAGCGCAAGGACGGAGAAACAATATGATGATGATGTCCATCATTAACCAGGAAGTGGAAGGGCTAGCGGACGCTATACGTTTAGCTACTAGGTGTGCTAGGCAAAGAAAAAATGTGAGCAATAGCGTGAGCCACCGAATGTCTAAGAATAAATCTACAGTGTTCGCGGTAAATGCAAATGAAAACATTAGATGTTTTAATTGCAACCAATTTGGCCACTATCGATCAGATTGCCAGTCAATAAGCAATAACAAGTATGTCCCCTCAACTCGTAATTTCAAAAGGTGCAATTACTGCAGGAAGACGGGTCACCTTGAAGCCCAGTGCTATAAACGAGACTCTCAACCTTCACAAAACTCGGTTGCATTCGCGACACCCGAGGATCAGCGTAACTCAAATCACGGTAGAGAACGGCGGAACTTTAATTTTAAAAGGAATCGACGCTATTCACCTAATAGGGATGACCGGAGAAATTTTAATTCGGGACAAAATCGACGCGATTCTTCCTCCCGGGCGGACCAGTGTGACCCAACATCTTTAAAGGCCCACCAAAATTTAAAATCGAAGGGGAGTCAGCTAAAAGGTGCGGTGCCGACCAAACCCCTCATTGCACGCGCCGTGTCTATCGTGTCTGCCACAGATTCGATATAGTCGATGCCGCTCGACCACCTGTTGTCTCCCTCGAGAGCAATCGTTTTTCTCAGGGCTACGCTGAATTCCTGGTGGACACCGGTTCGCAATTGAATCTAATAAAACGGGCAGGATTAGTCTCCGATTTACTAATTAATAGTGGAAGGGTCTATGAACTCACGGGTATTGGCGCAGGGATGATCAAAACGCAGGGCGAGGTTGTTGTTATAATCCATAACACTCACATTCATTTTCAAATAGTAACTGATGATTTTCCCCTTAAGAGTGACGGGCTGCTAGGTATCTCATTTCTGCAAAAACAAGAAGCAACTATTGAATTTAAAGAAAATTTATCTGGTGTGTTGAAATTTGGTAAAGGAGAACCCTCCCTCGGTATTAATTTCTCACTCAATTTACCCCCTCGAACTAGGACCTTAATCACAGTACCTGCCAAAGGTGATAACCCTTCAGGTTATGTACGGGGATTAGACGCCGGACCCGGTGTTTTTATAGGCGAATGTTTAGCTAGTCAACGAAATGGTGCGGTAAAACTATACGCTATAAATACTACATGTGACCATATCGTCCTGACGGTACCTCCCATTGAGATGGAGGAATTCGATTCTAAGCCCTTACCTGGTGTATCAAAAACAAGCAATTACGACTCTGACGTTGACAAATCCAAAGATCGCGCTCAAAGATTAGCTCAGTTGATTAAGCTGCTCGAGCTAGATCATTTAAATGAGATTGAGAAAAGTAGTATTTTAGAGGTCATAAATAAATTCGTATACCAGTTTTATCTTCCGACGGATAATTTAGGGTCTACTAACGTTACACAGCACACCATTAATACTACTGACGAAGTTCCCATAAAAACCAAACAGTACAGATATCCTTTAGTCCACAAAGATGAGATAAATAAACAAGTAGATTCTTTATTAAGCAACAAAATAATACAGCCCTCACGTTCTCCGTATAATTCACCAGTATGGATAGTTCCGAAGAAATCTGACTCATCGGGAAAACCTAAATGGCGAATGGTCATCGATTATAGGAAATTGAATGAAGTAACCGTTTCCGACGCCTACCCATTACCCAATATTACTGAAATTTTAGATCAATTAGGAGGGGCTAAGTATTTTAGTACCTTAGACTTAGCCTCTGGGTTCCACCAGATACCCGTTGACCCGATATCTAAACAAAAAACTGCCTTTTCAACCCCACACGGTCATTTCGAGTTCAATAGAATGCCGTTCGGATTAAAGAATGCGTCCGCAACCTTTCAAAGAGTTATGGATTTGATATTAACCGGGTTACAGGGTATCGAACTTTTCGTTTATATGGACGACGTTGTCATCTACGCAGATTCACTTGAAGAACATAATCGGAAATTAAAAGTACTTTTAGCGCGACTACAAAATTCCGGGTTAACTTTACAGCCACAAAAATGCCGATTTTTACAAACAGAGATAGTTTACCTAGGTCATGTAATTTCGAGCGCGGGGGTGAAACCGGATCCCGGAAAGGTCTCAGCCGTAAAGCAATTTCCTATACCTAAAACAAAGAAAAATGTGAAGCAGTTCTTGGGGCTCGTGGGCTATTATAGGAGATTCATCTCCAACATGGCCAAAATTGCTAAACCCCTGACTAGCTTACTAAAGAGAGATATTCCTTTTCGTTGGACCCCAGAAGTTCAAAGGTCTTTTGAGCAGCTGAGGGATATAATTTGTTTAGAGCCCCTGCTGCAGTACCCTGATTTCACAAAACCTTTCCTTGTGACCACTGATGCTTCAGACTATGCTGTAGGTGCTGTGTTGAGTCAAGGTAAAGTCGGTAGTGATCTCCCTATCTCGTATGCCTCTAGAACTCTGAACGGAGCTGAAACAAATTATTCCACAATTGAAAAGGAACTTTTAGCAGTATTGTTCGGGGTAGAACATTTCCGACCTTACCTGTACGGCCAACAATTCACTTTGATTACCGATCATCGCCCTCTAGTGTGGCTGCATAACGCCAAGGATCCCACATCCAAATTAATGCGATGGCGAATTCGTTTAAATGAGTATGATTATAATATAGTTTACAAACCGGGAAAAACCAACTCTAATGCGGATGCACTCTCGCGAAACCCTGTTGATCCTTGCCAGAGCATCGTCCCTCGATCACCGAACGCACCGACTGACGATACGATCCATTCTGACTCTGCATATCCGGAGAGGGTGCTTGCCTGTGCAGGCATGACACCGTTCCCAGATTCTGTGGCGGATGAAACGGACGACTTAAATACATGTAATGAAATAGAAGTAATGGTGGCATCTGTCTTCTTGGCGCGCGAGAAGATAGAAGCTGATAATTCTGAGGCATTGAATTTACAAACTGATGTGTTAGAACCTCTTACATTTGAAAGAAAATTTGAGAATGCTGGAGGGTCCTCCCAGTCGGACATGGTGTCGCCGTTTCGAACCTCCTGTCGGGTAACGTTGACTCCAAGCCTCTGGATCGCGCTTCAGGAGACTAGAGCGGCGGCCTGTGTTCGATATGAGCCCGGGGCTCGCAGTGCTCCTAGGAGACCCTGTGACTCATCGACCCCTGCGGTGACTTGCATGGGGCTCCAGAGTGTTGATCGTCAAGGTAGAGGGGCGCCTTGTTGTTGTTGTTGTACTGTCGATGAAGAGACAAGAGAAGAAACTGTTATGCCTGGAATTGGAAATCCAGAGGCTGAAATACCGAACTGTTCTGCGATCAAAGCTGCACGGGAGTCCCTTGTTAAAAAGACCTCAGTAGATTCTGAAATAAATGAGCCACTCAATATGGAGATTAGTGAAGTTATGGCTAATAATGTGAACAAAAATAGACAAACAATTCACCTTTCTCTTCCGCCAACCATCCTGTATGTAAAAGATCACTTATACATGCGGAGAGACAATCTTGCTCAATTTTTACCACTTAATGGCAATATTACTTCCAAAGTTACGATTGATTTGTTAAAAAGAAATAGATTTTCCTTGCAACAGATGCGACAATATCAGCTTGAGGTTGGCGATGCTATGGCACTCCCAGGTGATCAATTTTCTATTTTTCTTTTACTCTTCAAGGATAATTCTGCGGAAAGTTTAAACTTTGGTTATATAGAAGCCTCCCTAAGGGCGCTTAAAAACCTCATGAGTTCATTAAAAACTTGGACATTTAGTATTTCAAAAGATCTTGATAGTTTTAATGACCCTGAATGGGAAGAGGTAGAGGATTTATTTAAACGAATTTTCACCGATTCTCAATTTTTAATTACCATATGCACTGGCGAAATTATAACACCAGCTAAGTCTGGCCGTTTAAAAATAATCAAAGGGGTATGGGGAAACTCCAGAAGTATGTGAGGGAACATTACTATTGGCAGGGGATGATGAGGGAAATTTCAGAATTTGTCCGTTTTTGTCCCACTTGCCAGAGAAATAAAATCCACTCTAAAAAAATAAAACAACCCATGTACATTACAGACACCCCAACCTTTGAAAAAGTTCAAATGGATATTGTAGGGCCCCTGCCTCCGACCAAGAATGGAAATAAATATTTACTCACCTTACAAGATAATCTGACCAAATACTCTGATGCCATTCCAATAGTTAGTATGGAAGCGACAACTGTAGCAGTTGCCCTGGCTGAGCAGTTCATTAGCAGGTTTGGTTGTCCAAGGGTTATACATACTGATCAAGGGAGGAATTTTGTTGGTCAGGTTATGAAAAGGTTTTGCCAAGTATTTAAAATACAAAGGATAACCCCCACTGCGTTCCACCCTCAGTCCTTAGGTTCCCTTGAGAGAGCACACAGAGTTTTCGTCGATTATTTAAGGCATTATTGCACAAAAGGTGATTGGGATGAGTGGATTCGATTCGGCATGTTTTCATACAATACTTCAGTCCACGAAGCCACGGGGTTTACACCACACGAATTGGTCTTTGGAACGAGAGCAGTAATTCCGTCTGAGTTTGCCAGGGAGAGAGTACCGCGCACCTTCGTCCAATATCTCGATGATCTTTTTGTCAAAATCACTACTACTCAGACACTTGCTGCCGAAAACTTGCAACGAGCTAAAGAGAGAAGCAAAATGTATTACGACCGTGAGGCAAACCCTCGTAAATTTAACGTAGGCGACGACGTGTACTTACTAAAAGAACCACGAACCAAACTTGATTGTCATTGGCTAGGTCCTTACAAAATCAGTAGAGCAATCAACGATTTAACTGTAGAAATAATGTTAAGTCCCAATAAATTCAAAATTGTACACACTAATAAACTCAAATTAGCATGTATTAGACCGGGTTGCTCCACTGATAACACATAGCTGTAAGATTTCTGTGTTAACGACATTCCTTGGTAAATTTTAAAATCTTAATTTAATTATTATTATACTTACTACTGTTATTAAATGTTACGTTCAAATTTTGTATATTTATCAAGGTACTAATTTAAGTATATGTACTTGTAATTGTTTCACTACTTGGGGAATTGTAAATTTAAGGTTAAGGTTTAATCTCTCTTGAATACTCCTTTTTCAAAAAGAAGACGTTTCGATATTCAGTCTTATATTGTCCAACGAACTTTAAATATGTCATTGTAAGTTTAGAAAAGTTGTTTTATGAAAACCACTTTTCTTCATAAGGGTGAAGGAATGTTACGGTGTGAACGAAGCTTCGGAGGGAAATTCAAAATGGAATTACACGAAGTTGTTGGTTTTATTGTAATCTTTATTCACCGTCGTGGAAAATATGTAAACGCTCCTTTAAGAAACAAAATGTATATTATTTATGTTAACAACGAAAATAGTAGACATAAGGCATTCTGTAATAAGAGTCGACCCAGTCAAGACGTATTATAAAGATCATATAAATACACAAATTGTTTTATCTAGAAAATAAAGTTTCTTAGAGTTCCTTATATTCGCGAGTCAGATCACCAAACGCATTCACTGAGCAGAGTGCTTTAGCACTCCAAGGGCCTCGATCCCATCCCCAGAAAACGGACGCTGATTTCCAAGGAGCCATGCAACAAAATCCCTGTTACAACGCGTAACACCAGCATAGCGTGGAATGTATTATCTATAAATCGAGAAGTTGAAACGGGATCAGAAGCAATGAGTTCGTTCGGCGACATTTTAGCCACCGATGGGCCGTTTATATCACGAAGATAATCTATTAAATCTGTCCATAGCCACTCACTTGGACTGAGCGTGAGGAACCATGTAGCTGGTCCATAATGGTGTATCATACAGTCCAAATCATTTCTCGGTTTTCGCCAATACTGTGCTGTATTACGTAATCTGGAAAATATAGTGTTCAAGTTCGTTTGTAGCTGATCTTTAGAGAGTTGCTCTAGAAAACTAGCAGCTGTGTATTTTTCACGTGGATTTACGACGTTCATTTTGTGAAAAATTCCAACGTTCAATTGCCGCATATTGGTATCGTGTAATAAATGAAAAATATATTGCATGTTCAATCGAAATTGCGAATGCTTGGACATCAGTTTGGACTTAATGAATTCATGATCAGTCAAACGAACCAATCTTTCTTCATGCTGTCCGTTCACCCCATAAGGATATAAATCTGGAAAACATTTCACATCTAAGTGTTCAGCACGATGGCCCAACGGAATTTCCTGAACTTTAAGCATTTGATAGAGCGCGGTAGCAGATTCGTTAACCCTTTTGTCATACATTGGATAAATCGTAAACTGATCATAATATGAATCAGATTGTGACATTTGCGTCAATAATGCACGTTTGTGGTTTTCATCGATATTAAGTGTTGTATATATGTTCTTTGTCACTAAGTACTACATTTTGAACTGGGGATATTGTATTATCTGTTTCGTTAGTATTGTAACTTTTACCGATTTGAAATTCAGGATCATTTCCACAAGATGGGTTTTTATTAATTGTACTACCAATTGCAGATTCATATTCGTGCACACAACGTGTTAATTGTTGATCCTGAGTGCATGGAAAATGTTCTATACGATTAGATTGAAACATGTGGATCAAATGTTGACGCATCAACGCATGAGTGTACGTTACTTTGTCTGGTAATATTTTGAATAATAACGAGACAGCAAATGCAATCGCAAAAACTCCGCAATCCCGACCGTTAGGTTGAGCTTGCACATGTGGAAATTCAATAAATTTTTCGTCAATTGTACCGTCATGTTTGTTCAAAAAAGGGTATAATTTCTCAAGATAAATTTTATGATGACGATGCAACTGCAAGGAATTCAGCGAATCATAAATATAAACTCTTCTTTCATTATATTTATATAATCTACAAACCCAATGCCCCCCTGCATTGGTTTTAAAATTATCGCATTTGTGCAAAATCTGTATGTGATCCTGATTTTCAGGAACTGGTTGAATTGTATGAGGAAATTGAACTCTCCACGTCTCACGTGGTTTATAATTAGAGTGAGCTTGTAATAATATATGAAAATATTCAATATGGTCGTCTGTTAACCATTCCCCTCTATTCAGAATTTGCATATTATTAAAACTGAGGGGTAAGATATTAATACTATTAATTACAGACATGACGAATTATTATACTTTTATTTTTTATATTTGTAGTACACTATATAGTACAATAATATAAATATATGCGTGGCGATTATGCGATCGCGGACGCCCAACTTTTTTTTAAAGTTGTTATACTCGAGACACAGCGCAATGCAGCTTATCGAGTGATATTATAATAAGATAAGGCGCGATGCAGCCAGTAAAGTTTATTATATATAATATATATATATATATATATATATATATATATACTCGGAATAGCGCAAAGCGTTTCAGCGAGTGTACTTTACTTTTTTGTGGAATATTCCAACCTGTAAAAAACGAAAAATTTGTAATAAACGCTAAAGTAATATCATACGTATTATTACATATAAATAAATGTAAACGTCACTTACCAAATATAATATTTTCTCTTTTGCTTCTCCTCCTGACGAGAAGAATTGGTAATTTCCTTCCAAGGGACTTGAAACTAAAAAGATACACATTTCAATAATAAAGAAATAGGTTAGCAAAAATTTGCGCAGACTATTATTTTAATACACATGTAATGAATTAACCTATTCGTTGAAAATATGTTCGTTTCATTATGCGTACACCTTAATTAATAATAATGAAGCACACTTACATGCAAGGAAATGAGGAAGAATTTTCGGACGCCGTGACATACGTGAGCTCCGGTCGCCCGCTTTGTTTTTTGACGTGCCCGTCGGTCAGAGCGAGCCCTCCTCGTACCGAGAAAATGTGCCACCGGTCACGTCCCGCCGCGATCGGGCCAGTTCTTATTTACCCTCGCCTTTTGGTTACGCTTTCAACTTTAGTTATTCGATCCGGATCTTACATACAGTTAATGTACATACAGTAAATATTCATGTAGTATGAAAGTATCATTTCGGCTTTTTGTCGAATGGACCTTCGTTTTCGAGATATTGTAATTTAAAGTTTTTAACGTACGTAGTAATCCAGAATATATACCATCCATAGTAACCTACCCTCAAGAAGGTTCCGTGGACACAACGGTAGCGCATCAGATTGTCACGAGGGCGGCCGGTGTTCAAGTCCCCCCGCAACTCATCCATCATACTCCCTATTTTTTTTTAACAATTTTTTCCGTGGAAATATATTTTGTGGATATTACGTATCATATACGTTTATTACTCTACGCAAATTTTAAGGTTAATTAAAATGCATTTATAACATAACATATTATTTTAATCATCTCTTTCACCGGTGTTTTCATATTCTTGTACTGCGAAAATATTTCATTCCGAAACTTTCGACAAGTGCGATTGTCGAGCAGGTGAAGTGGGGTAGCCGTTAAAATAGTCGTATTTTTAACGTTAACTATAGATATGATATATATATATATATATATATATATATATATATATATATATATATCGGGATTACTACGTACGTTAAAAACATTAAATTACAATATCTCGAAAACGAAAGCCCATTTGACAAAAAGCCGAAATGGTATTTTCATACTACATGAGTATTACGACCCCCATATACTGTTGTTCCAAAAGCGATTTCCACATCCGTGGCGTCCCCTTGTTAGCTTCCCGGCTTAAAAATCAACAATTCAAAGAGCCCGCGACAGAGTGTTTCCATATCTATGCCAAAAGCGGGCTCCTTAAAAAACAAAAGCGCAGCGGAGGAGCTCGCCTCATCGTTGCACGTGGCGAGAAAGCTCATTCTCTATCGTGACTCGAAAGTAACCGATTGACCTACGACGTAACAACGATGCCTGGAAATGTAAGTAATAAAATATTCATATATTCATAGCAGAATTATCGTTATATTCATTAATACTCTAGCCCGGTTATCTGTATTCGATAGTTTAATTTGTGAGATGTTCGTGATTTATTTTTAATCGTTAGTTTTATAGTTTTGTTCGTGATTCATGAGATTTTTTCGTCACTTAAATTCTGATTACAAGCGGCGTATGATAGAAGGATAGAACAAAGTCATACATCTAGCGCAAGCATACATATTGTTCAATTGGAAATTGGAAATTCTGATTATAAAAATAAAAATTACATTACATTACATTACAAATTACAAAATATACAGGGTGTCCCAAAAATGCTGCGGTTCCTTAAAGGGGGTGATTCGGGGGGTGATTGCAAACAACTTTTTCCTTTGCGAAAATGCCCTCCGAGGTTTCGTTAACGAGATATTAAAAAAAGCACCGACCAATCAGAGCGCTAGCCTTCCGCTGGAGGTCCCGCGCTAGCGTGGCCGCGCGCCGGGCCGCGCTGCGACTACGAACAAGCAAGGCGGCATGCATCGAAGGAAATTGCGTAGAATGGCAAATGAAAAAGACGTAACAAAAAAATCCAACCTTTTGCCATGGTTTGTTTGCCATTTAAAGTGAATAATGAATAAAGGATAAATGGATGAAAATCACGTGTAACGTAAAAAGACGAATACACATTTTTTTTAGAAGATTCGAAAATAATAATTATTTGAAGTGGGAGGATAAGGAATACGTAAAATTCCTTGTGTTAATAACATATCCACGAAAAGGTAATGTAACAGGAAATTAACGAAAAGTGATCGTAGTTCGTTATTGTGATAAAAATCCGTAACTCAATAACGGCCAGCACTGTTGCTGATAACGAATAAGTCTGTTTAAAAAGCGCGAATAAATATTTTCGTACGAGAATTTTGAGAATTATCGCCGGAAATAAGCCATAGCTTGCGTTAAATTTAAAAATGAATGATCACCATTAAAGTAACTAAAACTCACCCATGTAGAAAATTCACCTGCAACTTGAAAACTTGTGTCACTGGGTCACTGAACCGATCCTGGTCATCGATGGACGAGCCCAGTGCACAACTGATCCCAGGTATACGACACTACCCAAAGTTAAGGGTCGCAATGTCAGGTGCGTCCAGGTCAACGTACCGAATATTTACTTCACTGCACGGCTACTAACACTGGTCACTTAATTTATTTTTCATGGAACGTGTTGTTCCTACGTTTTAAAGCCGCGACGCTAACCGACGAAACGTATCCTCGCTTGGTGTTTCGATATTGGGATATTCTAGCGCAAATGCTCGCGCAGCAGCACTTGCGTTCCCGTCGTTCCGGGCGTAGACCCAGAACATACGGTAGTATTCCTGGGCTGTGAACATTTCTGCAACGCGATTTCTAGCTGACTGACAGGATTTTTTCCAAGCAACTTCCGCTACCCCCAAGTAGCTTCTCTGGTTCCATTATGAGTTAACTCCCACCAAGCCAAGAGGCTTTAGGTAAAAAGAAGCCAGCACATTTTCGGAACACACGTGTTTTGCAGAAGTGCAACGAAAACTTTCACAAAAGCCCGCGCTCCGTCCTTCTACTGCCAATGTACCCATTGCTTCGAGATAGAAAACAGACACCACGTGTATCGGTTCGAAAGGGTCCGAAGGGAAGACACGCAGAAAGTTTTCGAGTTGCTATAAAGAAGAAAATGCATACCATTCCTGTTTCCCCTTTCTGACACCCTGAGTTCACGTCTGCTACGAGGCGGAACCAATTAAGTCATAAATTATCCGAAACTGTAGGAAACCGTTCTCTACCGCCGACTTGTGGGACAATACGGTCATAAATCGCGACCCCGGCGAAATGCTCTGGCTGATCAGCCTGATTAATTTTGGAGAACTAGAAATTACAGAGTATTATCCAGCATCAATACGTGTCGCGGAGAGACACAGGAAAAGAAGGGATAGTCCGCTGACTGCGCGTAGTCCCGCCTGCTTCGTCCTACCCTCAAATTAAAGACAGATCCCTTATCTCTCGTGTCTAAACACGCGCTCGAATTTTCAAACAAAAGCACGCGTAGACGTATTCCGTTGGAGAGAAGGCGGGTTTGAAGTTCGATTGGTCCTGAACTAACCAATCGGGCCTGCTTATCTCTCGTGTCTAAACACGCGCTCGAATTTCCAAACAAAAGCATGCGTCGACGTATTCCGTGCGAGAGAAGGTGGGCCTTGTGGAGGAGATATCGCTGTGAAGAGGGCCTCTTCAGGACAGTGGCCGTTTGGGAGGGATGCAGGGCAGATTGGTTAGTTTGGGGCCAATCGGACCTCAAGCCCACAGTCTCTCGCACCGAATACGTCGATGCGTGACTGTGTTTTGAAATTCGAGCACGTGTTTATACTCGAGAGATAAGGGATCCGTCTTTAATTTGAGGGTGGGACGAAGCAGGCGGGACTACGCGCAGTCAGCGGACTATCCCTTCTTTTCCTGTGTCTCTCCGCGAGACGTATTGATGCTCTGTAATTTCTAGTTCTCTAAAATTAATCAGGCTGATCAGCCAGAGCATTTCGCCAGGGTCGCGGTTTAGGACCGTATTGTCCCGCAAGTCGGCGGTAGAGAACGGTTTCCTACAGTTTCGGATAATTTATGCCTTACTTGGTTCCGCCTCGTAGCAGACGTGAACTCAGGGTATCGGAAAAGGGAAACAGGAAGCAGGATTTTTTTCTTTATAGCAACTCGAAGACTTTCTGTTTCTCTTCTCTTCGGACCCTTTCGAACCGATACACGTGGTGTCTGTTTTCTATCTCGAAGCAATGGGTACATTGGCAGTAGAAGGACGGAGCGCGGGCTTTTGTGAAAGTTTTCGTTGCACTTCTGCAAAACACGTGTGTTCCGAAAATGTGCTGGCTTCTTTTTACCTGAAGCCTCTTGGCCTGGTGGGGGTCAACTCATAATGGAACGAGAGAAACTATTTGGGGGTAGAAGAAGTCGCTTGGAAAAAATCTTGTCAGTCAGCAGTCAGCAATCGCGTCGCAGACAAATGTTCTCTGCTCAAGAGTATTACGCGATGTTCTGTGTGTACCCCCCGAACAACGAGGACGCAAGTGCTGCAGCGTGAGAATTTGCGCGGGAATTACCCACGGCTCCGAACGCCAAGTAACAATTCATTTCCACCAATTTTTAGAACGTAGCAACAACACGTTCCATGAAAAATAAATTAAGTGACCAGTGTTAGTAGCCGTGCAGTGAAGTAAATATTCGGTACGTTGACCTGGACGCACCTGACATTGCGACCCTTAACTTTGGGTAGTGTCGTATACCTGGGATCAGCTGTGCACTGGGCTCGTCCATCGATGACCAGGATCGGTTCAGTGACCCAGTGACACAAGTTTTCAAGTTGCAGGTGAATTTTCTACAAGGGTGAGTTTTAGTTACTTTAATGGTGATCATTCATTTTTAAATTTAACGCAAGCTATGGCTTATTTCCGGCGATAATTCTCAAAATTCTCGTACGAAAATATTTATTCGGGCTTTTTAAACAGACTTATTCGTTATCAGCAACAGTGCTGGCCGTTATTGAGTTACGGATTTTTATCACAATAACGAACTACGATCACTTTTCGTTAATTTCCTGTTACATTACCTTTTCGTGGATATGTTATTAACACAAGGAATTTTACGTATTCCTTATCCTCCCACTTCAAATAATTATTATTTTCGAATCTTCTAAAAAAAATGTGTATTCGTCTTTTTACGTTACACGTGATTTTCATCCATTTATCCTTTATTCATTATTCACTTTAAATGGCAAACAAACCATGGCAAAAGGTTGGATTTTTTTGTTACGTCTTTTTCATTTGCCATTCTACGCAATTTCCTTCGATGCATGCCGTCTTGCTTGTTCGTAGTCGCAGCGCGGCCCGGCGCGGCCACGCTAGCGCGGGACCTCCAGCGGAAGGCTCGCGCTCTGATTGGTCGGTGCTTTTTATTAATATCTCGTTAACGAAACCTCGGAGGGCATTTTCGCAAAGGAAAAAGTTGTTTACAATCACCCCCCGAATAACCCCCTTTAAGGAACCGCAGCATTTTTGGGACACCCTGTATATTTCTTCTCATTACTTCACGAGCCTTTCCATTATATTATCAATACAAAAAACTGTAACGTATTAAAACATTATTTTGTGAACGATTCGCAGTTGTAACTTGTAGTAAAACAAAAAGATATTGCACACGTTGAAGCATATTCTAACTTGTAACGCCAGCGATTAGAAATATGAAATACATCTGAGTTAAAATATGCTTTTATGGATCCAATATGTTCTTGTTGTATTACTTGTTATATCATTATGGTCTACGCCCACTGATACTTAACGTAGGCAAAGTGCCTATCAAAGACTTTCATAATGTTATAGTTTACATGTTCGCTTACGTTCAACTCAGATATGTTTGATATTTCTAATCGTTGGAGTTATAAGTTAGAATATGCTGCAACGTGTCTCATATCGTCTTGTTGTATTACTTTACTTGCTATACAGTTACGGTCTACTTCCATTCATAGTTAAAGTCGGTAAAGTGCCTACCAAAGACTCAAAATGTTGTAGTTTACATGTTCGTTTACGTTCAACTCAGATATGTTTGATATTTCTAATTGTTGGCGTTATAAGTTAGAATATATACTTAAACGTGTCCAATATCTTCTTATTTTACAACTAGTTATAAGTGCGAATCGTTCATAAAATAAAATTATAATACGTTACAGTTTTTTTTATGATTGAATAATTGAAAGGCTCGTGAAGTAATGAGAAGAAACATATTTTGTAATGTAATGTAATGTAATTTTTATATTTCCTAATTTCCAATTTGCAATTGAACAATACGTACCCTTGCGCTACATGTATCACTTTCTTCTATCATACTGTTAGCAAAATAACGGAAGCGCTGGTCAAGGAAGTCGGGAACTCGCGATAGGATAGTCTGATTTAAGAGCACTTACTTTAGTCACTAATTTAATCTTAAGTCTACTCTCGGCACAACTATTTACAGTTTATAATAAAGGTCCACTATGTACATTTACTACGACTATTTTTCAGTTTAATCACTAATTCCTACGCGGTAGGCAATTTAGATGAGCGGCAGCAAAGCACGTGAATTCGGCCCGAATCACGTGAAGCGAAACGATTTAAGAGTTAGCGATTTGGCGAAGCGTTTAAGCGTTTTAAGCGGAGTTTAAGCGGGTTACCTGGTGGACGGCTCGTCGACTAGTAGATCGAGGAAATCTTATGCGATTTCCTCGAATCCGCGGTCTCTCCCCCTTCCATCGATCGCCGATCGATGGAAGGGAGCGCATGATCGATTGATCCACATGGACAAGGGGGGGTAGAACTATGCGTCACCATGCTTAGGTTACCGCGGTCTCGGGAGATGGCGCAATGAGTACTATTTCCCGAACACATACGCTGCTTTTATGAACTCTTGATCTTTTTTGCTAATTATTAATTGTTTATTTATTTTTGTAGAGAGAAGAAGAAACCGAATTATCGGACTCTATGCTCAATGGTAAATAATAAAAATTTATTATATACATTTATTAAAATTTATTTTTCCACTCATTTGATGATGAAATTTATTCATTTATTTAGAACTTGACATGCAGCTGGCGAATTGCACCGTGGCGGGGCTGCCATCGACTGAGCCTCAGCCTCAGCCACAGCCCCAGCCACAGTTAGAGGCACAGGCACCACCAGGGGGTGGAAACTCCAGCAAAACTTTCGGTTTAGTATTTGCACGCCCTCTAAAATATGAAAGATTCTGTTTGAATTAAAATTCAATATGGCGGCTCATACCGGCAAAATTAAATATACTCAGAATCTGCGTATTGTAATATGTAGAATAAGAAATACATTTGTTGGCTCGTTAAGAAGATTTAGATATGAAATTCAGGTGTTAGGAAAAATATTTAATTAAATTTGCAGTAATTGAATTTAATTAAATATTTCACATTCACGTGAAGTTTCTTATCTAAACCTTCCCCATCTTTTCAGTTATTATTGGCATAATTGAACATTATTTTGCCAACAATAATTGATAATGCCAACAAATGTATCTCTTACCCTACATTTTGTATAAGATACTTAAATGTAAAAAATAGAAGTAGAGGTAAGAAGTAGTGAGTGGCTCAGATTTTTCTTTGAAAAATGTTCCTTATATTGAATTTAACAGTTTGCTTAAATGCTATAGTGCTAAGTAATTACATTAATTACCTATATTACATTGTTCATTTATGTACATATATATTCCTTCGTACGCGACCTCCATATACATGGTGTTCCTCTACCTATGGTCAATACTTTGGGAGATAATCCAGAGTGACGAATTTGCGGTAGAGGCTTCGTTTTCGAAAAAATAGACTTTGAATTTCACCTAAATATGCATGCATCGTAGGTGCTTGAGAGGCATGCGGAGGTCAGGGGAATGTCCTATGGGCAGTATACTGTCGCCATCGTATCCAGATTTCGCCCCAAGCAGGAACCGACGAGTTCTATAGACAACATAAAGGATACTTTAGTTACTATTATCGTAATTATCATAATTATTACTACTATTACATCATGCATACCTGTGACGCCCCTACCAGCCTGACGCAATTTGTTTGAAGCGTACTTGGCCCCCTTACGTGTGCAAGTAATTTGCAACGTAGATCCTCCTCTGCATCTTTGAAGTACAACTTGGCACTACGCATCGCCAATGTACTGTTGGTCCTCTCCGTCCTCTCGTTCCATCTAATAAAATTTATTTTTGTGTCTGTTAATAGCATTTAACGAGTGCATTCCAAAAATAAAAGTTTTAAGTTTAGGAAATCATTTTTAATAGTTTTTATACTAAATTGAAATTTTTTGATAATAGAGTTTATAACCTAAAAATACAAAAACATCACGAAAATTCAAAAAAACAAGTGTCTTAAATGTAACTCGAACCGTACATAAAACTTTCCTACCTGTCACCGTCTTTGCAGTTGCTCCATTCTTCTGCACATTCATTTTAAATGAAACAGTAAACACAAGTAAATACCTAATACTTAGCGTTTCACTCCCGTTTTACTTGTTTTCACTTATAAGTATGTGTCTCAGCCGGTCGTGTATCTACAGACACAAACACAACTATACTGCGACATCAGCGCCCTCTAATCTATGAAAGGCTGCTTCTTCCGGTCTAAACGCTATCCCGGAAGTTCCCTATTCAGTTTCCACGCACTGGGCACCACCACCACCACCACCACCAGCGAGCCAGGCCCCGGCGGATGGTAAATACATAAAAAATAAAAATTTTAAGAAGTTATATGCTTTTAGGATATTTGAAAATAGGTCTAAATTTAAATAAAAATGATGGGTTTAATTAATAATAACCACTTCAGTGTTTCTTGTAGTAAAGCCAAAAAATATAAAATATATTTATTTAACTGAATTTATATAAACATTACACTTTGGATTTATTTGGATACTCGTTGAATACTCTGGGTCTGTTCCGATTCCCACATTGAGCGCATGAAATTGGTATCATCGTATTGGTGGAATTCTAGAATTTCTCTCACTTGCCACCAATGCCACCAATACTGCACCAATACGATGCCACCAATTTCATGCGCTCAATGCGCAAATCGGAACAGACCCTCTTACTTGCAACGCTACCTTGGGCGCTTTCCGATTCACGCATAATGCGCATGAAGTGCATAGGATGTGTCACGTACCCTATGCACTTCATGCGCATTATGCGTGAATCTGCGTGAATCGGAAAGCGCCCCTTGCAACAACTACAGACCGGAAGCCCGTTACGTTTATCCGGTGTTTTTAACTAACAGATTATCCTACTAACATAAAACTAGTTTCTAATACTAAAGTCCCTATTCCTAACAAAAAACATTTTACTAATAAATTTATTGTTTTCACAAATTACAGGACCGCCCGTAGCGCGTAACCGACGCAGCGGGAGGGCGGTGAGGGCCCAGTTAGAAAACTGGGCCGTTATACAGGCGGTGAGGGACCAGGCCGCCCTCCTCCGGGAGTTAATCACGGAGCGGTACCGTGGCCGTGGCCGAGGCCGAGGCCGTCGTGGCGGCTCTCCAAAATACATAAACTATTAATATATTAATATATATATATATATATTAAAATAAATATTTTTTTTAAATTTTACCCATAAAATAACTGTTTTATTTATTTTACACGTACACATGAAAATATGCTTGTTACATTTGCTCGTGCAGCGGGTTACTTTCTCTTCGTCTGCATCGTTAACTGAAATAGAACACATTTACTAATTATTTATAAATTATCACACGTGCTTATATGTCAAGATCATTGAATGAATAATTGCGTGTGCAAAACCCTACCTTCAAATTTGTGTGTACATATTCTGACGTAGATCACACTACATCATCTTCTGCTTCGATTATCTGTAAATGTATGAAAGCCACATTTTTTTTTAATTATACGACTTAACGTAGAATTTATTATATAGAAATATAGAAATAGGGTGGCCTTTTGCTATAGTAATTGTAGAGACTGCATAATGTGTCTAAAGGAGGTGAGAGCGTGTTTGGGAATGGATAGTTCACTGCGCCGCCGCACTCTCGATCACCGCAGCACCTCCTGGGCAGCGGAAGTCACGGTCGATCCGCGATCGATCGACCAATCAGCGTCCGTCTTGTCGAACGACTCTCGAGAACGTTCGAGAAGACGCCGCGGCGGAAATGCGCATCCATATTGTTCATATTCTGTTCACTACCGTGCGCAACATATCACACGTTTATTCTTTGCATCGATCAAAGCTTTGTTCATCAACCATAAGTAGTGATTTAATCATTGTACATCACAAATAGACTCAACGCGGAGTTCGCGACACAGTTCGTGTGTATAATTCGATTTGATTGTGCATTCGTGATTGTGCGTGTTCGCGCGTCCACGCGGTCAACCGGTGGTTATTGTACGATAGAGTGTACGGGGGCTCATCCTCCATCGTTAACGTGTGCACAACGGCTTGTCCGTTGGCAGACATTTTATAATAAAGACCTCACATTATTGTGCAAACCAGTGTTTTGGTGCCAATCACCGTTCATAACCTCACCAGCCTCCTCGTGCTCAACTTAACCTAATATTTTACAGAGCGTATGGTTAAAGTATTACGAATGTCTTTCAAAAAAGATTGAATTACGAATGTCTTTCACAAAAGATTGAAAAGCATCAAGGGAGATGTGTTTTCAGCGTACTTTCTTCACTAATGTGACTTGCTCTACATTGCAAGCAGTCCACCATAATCTATTTTCTTAATAATTCTTAATGCTACGTCGTTTGACAAATTTTGTAGATTTACCTTATTTGACAAATTTCCAGAAACTTGTGCGAAACAAGATGCTCTGTCTATCTATCTAATCTTCTCCAGACAACCTCCAAGCCTGTGCGTCCCCTTCATTTTTATCCAAGTCCTGTGCGCTCCCTTCAGTTCTATCCAAGCCTGTGCGTCCCCTTCATTTTTATCTAAGTCCTGTGCGTCCCCTTCATTTCTATAAGCTTTACATAAAAACTCTAAATTAAATATAATTTGCTGGTATAATAAAAATATCTGTCAATTTAAATGCAATGCAATTTGTTATAATATATATATATTTTGTACATGCATGGTACAAATTTCCAGAAACTTATGCGAAAGAAGATGCTTCTCTGTCGAACCTTCTCCGGACAACTTCCAAGTCTGCGAGTCTACAAAAAAATCTATTAAAAAATTTTGGTGACCCACCTTGTTAATTGAGACAATCATTCAGTCTCCCATGTAGTGTAAAAACTCGTGACATTTCAAATTTGGACAACTTACCTTATTTGACACTTGGCAGGTTATGACGGATTGACACTTGGTAGGTTATAAAGCGATGACATTTGGTAGGTTATAATTCAATAGTACACATAGGTATATGTACAATGGCGGACGCCGATCATACATACACTAGTTTCTTTTGGCTGAAGGTGTGCGTGTAACGCGTATATACGTATTATGTCGACAAAAATTTGGTTGAAGGAGAATCAGAAGAAAAATCTTACCGTTTCTGACAGATTCATGAGACGATATTATGATATCTCTGTCATGCGTGGACAGATTTTATTGAAATTTGGTCTTATTCGAAAGCTTATATGCGGTTTACATAAGAAAAATGCCTTTAAATTTAGAAAATTTTGCAGGCGTCATGAGATATTAATGAAATAAGTTTCAGGTTAGGTTGGAATAGCCCGGCGACGAGTAAATGATAGCGGTAGCGACAGTCGACATATACAGGGTGTCTTTTCCTGTACTTGGCGTCGAGACGCTACCGCGTCTCTAGATTACATACAAAATTATAATTAAGCGAATATAAAAAAGACGAATATTACGAAACACACTAGGAATAATAGATTATAAGCGTTGTTAAGAATATAAGTTAAAATACAAGTTAATATGCAAGGCAACCACTGCGCGTGCGCTAATCCGCCAAAACTATGGTATAAAAGGAGGTGTACGTAGCACAGTGCAGTGATGCCAGAACCGAGGGATTTATCCCACGGGTGCTACCACCACTCCACGACCAAGCGTACCCCCTCCTAGCGCCCGTACCGCACCACACAAGCATACCCGTCCCTCTATCCGTGTGCCGCACGCGGTGCCTGGCCGGCGCTCTCGGCGAGAATTCGTTTTCCCGACATCGAAGCGGTTGCGACGCAAGCAAAAAGTCTCGAGTTCAAATCCCGGTGCCGATATTCTACTTTTTTTCTTTATTTATTCTCTAATTTCTCTTTCTATAATCTCAGAAGACTAAAGGCTTAAAAACTGTTAATTTGCAAAGCATTTTCGAAGCGTGATTTGCTGTTAAAGATGCGATCCCGTTCTGGCTTGTATCGCACCACTACAAGCGTACCCTACCTTCTGTCCGTGTGCCGTACGCGCTGCCTGGCCGGCGCTCTCCACCGAAAATTCATTTCACCGGGACCCAAAAGCTTGGGTCGCAAACAGAAAATCCGAGGTTCAAATCCCGGTGCGAAAATTCTACTTTTTTCATTAATTATTCTCTAACTTCTCTTTCTATATTCTAAGTAGAATAAAAACTTGAAAAGTATTATTTTACAAAGCATTTTCGCAGCTGGCTAATGTACGATGTTGGTATTCTGCCTTTTTATACATAAACAGAAATAATTGCTTGAAATGCTACTTACAGAATAAGCTCCTTTCTAGGATGGACTCTTTAAAATTCACGTCACAATGGACAGTTACAGAATCGGTGATTTTCGTTTCAGGTAAGCGAGCCGCCCGCTTCGCTATTACGGTCAGCTTACCACTCGCACCCCGAATTACTGTAATGAGGTTTGAAAACAATATCGACAGGTCTAGAAAACCGCACAATTTTCACATTTCTCATTATAGCTTGATCAGAGTATTGCCGATGGATTGGTGAGTTTATGTCGACGACAATAAGTCTAAATAAGAAACAATACGGTCTATTTTTTATTATGAAGACACGTTTAGAATTTCAGTGTTCCACGCATTAAGGGGTTACCGCAGTCAGCAAGGTCAGAAAACGAACGATTCTTTGGGAATTTATTTCAGAAAGTACATGCATTTTTTATACAAAGGTTTTTGTATTCAGATGAGGAACCGTTTAACAGGTTATTTTAACTGGTTATTACAGCTGATTTCCCGGAAGCTGTTTTAAGAAACAGCGACACACACTATGTTCACTAAAAATGGTCCGAATTTCTCCATGTTTGAACTCATTTTCATCAGGAAATCCTAAAAAATCCATTGGTACTACTTTCACGACCATTTCTCAAAAGCATGATCACTTTAGTTTTCTGTACTGGGTATTTTACCTGGCCCAACGGTGTTATTGTTCTCGGCAGTCAATGGACGGCCTACCCGGGACCGCAGGTCCTCGCTCGCAGCGAGGAAGCAAGACTGTGCGGTGGGTAGGTCTTTCCCGATAATTCGGGGCCAAAAGCATTTCAATAATCCGAAGAAGACTGAGTGTATCAACCTGATTAACACGAAAAGAGCGTCTGTCACGTCCCGGGTGAAGGTCTTTGGGGAAGATGACATATGGGGTTTTATTCGTAGGGAATGCAGGCGCGAATGCAAGATTCGTGGCGCTGCGGAAAGTAGGATGCAGGCGCGAATGCCAGATTCGTGGCGCTGCGGAGAGTGGGATTCAGGCGCGAATACGTGATTCGTGGCACTGAATGTTCGAAGAGATGCAGGCGCGAATGCCAGATTCGTGGCACTGCGGAGAGTAGGATGCAGGCGCGAATGCCAGATTCGTGGCGCTGCGGAGAGTAGGATTCAGGCGCGAATACGTGATTCGTGGCACTGAATGTTCGGAAGGATGCAGGCGCGAATGCCAGATTCGTGGCGCTGCGGAGAGTAGGATGCAGGCGCGAATGCCAGATTCGTGGCACTGCGGAGAGTAGGAATTCAGGCGCGAATGCCAGATTCGTGGCGCTGAATGTTCGGAGGGATGCAGGCGCGAATGCCAGATTCGTGGCGCTGCGGAGATTAGGAGTTTTAGGCGCGAATACGTGATTCGTGGCACTATGGTGTGTAGGATTCAGGCGCGAATGCCAGATTCGTAGCACTGAACGACCAGGGAAGGTTTAGATAGTTATGGTCCCTGAGGTGACACCCGTTAGAGCACTTTGTTTTGGTTTCACTAATTGGATTTACCGTTGCATAGGCGAAAGAAGTTATACGTAATAATTCCGAGAAACTCGTCTAAACGTGCGGCTATACACAGGCCATGCAAAAGTATGTTAGTAAACACGGCAAGCGCTCTCGCGTTCGCGAACTAGAATCAGCTGTTTCGTTACCTTGTTCGTTTGGATTTTTAGATCTCTCGTAACCAATGGGTAAATACAAATAATTTGAGGCGTGATTGAAACAAAGCGGTTTATTGGCTTTGCTGAAGCGTTAAATTATAATAATGCGTGGGACTTTGAGCATTGGCACATAACATTTATATAAAGATTTATGACATTTATAATATATATATATGGACATGAAACATGTGAATATTAGCGATAAAGGCTTAGAATGTATACGAAATGTGACTAGTAATAATAATTAGTAAAAGCAATGAGAATAAGATGATAAAGCAAAACAATACGTTAATAAAGCAATAAGTAGAAGCAAAGTATAAGATAATAGAGCAATAAACATAAGCAATAATAAAATAGAAATATATTAGATAATACGAATGGAGATGATATGCACTAATGAAATAAGTAGTTGTAATCGCTTACGATTGATGTCGTCGATAATAGAACTGAGTCTAACACTTTAAAAATGCGCGACTTGTCAACTATGACTCTCCTTCACGAGAAGTTCCCGTAGAAGAAGCTCTCTGGCCGTTTTGGGCCTTGTATTTATACTATTGTCGGGATTGTTAGGGGTGAAGAGTGTGCGCGGTATGCACCTTGACTGATCTTTGAAGATGCGTCGCAATTACTTATTAATAGAGTCGGTGTTTAGGGGTTTTATGTGGCCTTGTCTTGTACTGGTAATGGGTGAAGGGTATGTGCGGTGTGTTCCTATGGCACGTAGGCCAAATCTGCGTCGCGGTAACGATCACGTGTTGATCACGTTCGTAAAGTTGTGTCGCAGTAACATTTCTGGGGTTTTTGCATGGGGCTTTGAAGCTGAATACTCAATCCATTTGGTGGAGTTTAGGAGGTCGTATCGGATAGGGGTAAACGGGGTACTGACTTCTTTGGTCATAGAGAGGGCATGAGACTTAGTCTCGATTTAAGAGAGGGTTTTAAAGACGAGGGATTTGTTTGAAGTAGATTTGGAGGGAAGTGGTCATGCCACGTAAGTCGAAGAGGGGATTTGGAGGTCGTCGCTGACCATCCTGAGATGGGGACCGCTAAGGCACATCGTCAAGGCGATCAGCGATTATGGATTGACCGTTTCGAGATGGGGACCGCTAAGGTGCATCGTCCAAACGGTCAGGAATCTGGATTGACCGTTTAGAGATAGGGACCACTAAGGTATATCGTCTAAACGATCGGTTGGGTTTGAAAAAAGGGGTAAGGCTTAAGTATGAGGGTTTTTGATGGAGTTGTGGATTGATTTGCGAAGAAGTGGTGTTAAAATACCGCGCGAAAAATAGTGGGACGTCACACGTCATTGACTAAGAATAGGTTAGTAAAACTCTTCTGTAGGTATAAATGATATCATTAAGACGAGTACGAAACCTGTCGATATTATTTTCAAACCTCAATACAGTAATTCGGGGTGCGAGTGGTAAGCCGACCGTAATAACGGAGCGGGCGACTCACTTACCTGAAACGAAAATCACCGATTCTGTAACTGTTCATTGTGACGTGAATTTTAAAGAGTCCATCCTAGAAAGGAGCTTATTCTGTAAGTAGCATTTCAAGGAATTATTTCTGTTTATGTATAAAAAGGCAGAATACCAACATCGTACATTAGCCAGCTGCGAAAATGCTTTGTAAAATAATACTTTTCAAGTTTTTATTCTTGTTTTCGCCAAGAGCGAATTTATAATGCCGGCGGTACGGCAGCACGTATGGAAAGGATGACGGGTAGCCAACACACAGTAGGTGGACACGACACTGTTTTATTTTGTCACTCTGTGATCACACAGACGTCGGACAGCACAGACACAGTAATGTACAAAACACGTATACACGGCGCGGGGGCGCGTAGCGATACTGGTCGCGCAAGAATAGGTGCACAAGAATGCTGGGCGCAATGGGCGCGAAATATTGCAGAATCGTATTGCGTGGTTGTCACGACGGTGTTGTTCTCGGAACTAACGGTCGCCGGGCGAGCGCTTCGCGATGATCGTTAGCGGTCAAAACACTTCAAACGCGCCGCGACGGCTCAACAGCTGTGTTGATGCCACCGCGGGCGCGCGTTCAAATACGGCCGTTGCGCGCGGCCGCAACAATTCTACTTAGAATATAGAAAGAGAAGTTAGAGAATAATTAATGAAAAAAGTAGAATTTTCGCACCGGGATTTGAACCTCGGATTTTCTGTTTGCGACCCAAGCTTTTGGGTCCCGGTGAAATGAATTTTCGGTGGAGAGCGCCGGCCAGGCAGCGCGTACGGCACACGGACAGAAGGTAGGGTACGCTTGTAGTGGTGCGATACAAGCCAGAACGGGATCGCATCTTTAACAGCAAATCACGCTTCGAAAATGCTTTGCAAATTAACAGTTTTTAAGCCTTTAGTCTTCTGAGATTATAGAAAGAGAAATTAGAGAATAAATAAAGAAAAAAAGTAGAATATCGGCACCGGGATTTGAACTCGAGACTTTTTGCTTGCGTCGCAACCGCTTCGATGTCGGGAAAACGAATTCTCGCCGAGAGCGCCGGCCAGGCACCGCGTGCGGCACACGGATAGAGGGACGGGTATGCTTGTGTGGTGCGGTACGGGCGCTAGGAGGGGGTACGCTTGGTCGTGGAGTGGTGGTAGCACCCGTGGGATAAATCCCTCGGTTCTGGCATCACTGGCACAGTGGTTCAGTCAAGACTCTGCTTGCGAGTGCACAAGCGTAGAGATATCTAAGGTCTGACCAGTAAGATTTAGCTCGCTCCGGAGACGGTAGCGGCTGGTCTTCAGTGGACAAGATACAGGTGCTCCTTTTTCGGTTGTGCATTCAAAGGTTATAGAACCTCGCTCTTGCAAAGGCATTTAGCTCGCTCCGGAAACGGTAGCGGCTGGTGCACTTGGTAAAAGCAAGGTCATAAGAGTATAGAACTCAAACTCTGCCACGAGTAACTAGCTCGCTCCGGAAACGGTAGCGGCTGTTCTTACTGCAGACGTTGCCAAGAGTATTAGCTCGCTCCGGAGACGGTAGCGGCTGTACACTGCAACATATACAGATAACTTGTACATAAAACGACACACATATATACATAAAATATAAGAAAACCAAAAACATTGTAATCATAGCTGTAGTTAATATAATTTGTTACCTTAAAGTATAATTATTTGTTGAATAAACAAGCCATTGTTAATGTTTAAGTTGGATTTTACTCCTTTACTGTATTATAACGAAACCCCACCTATCCTCTACTCGAGGGGACGCCGCTCTCCTCTCGAGAACCAATAACGCTCAGTTGTCCCTGGCAATCGGACGTTACAAACTGTTCACAGTATTTACTCATTTTAATGAAAAAGTAATGACATTGCTTATTAAAAACCATGCTGACTAAATCTTGATGTGCCTGAGCACTAACTAATAAAACGCCATAGCAATCTAATGGTATGCTCTTTTTGCATAATTATTGTGAAATTCATCCAGCATATTATTTAGTAACATTTCAGCAGTGGGTGGTTTATAAGCAGGCTTTAAATATTGAACAAATTTAAGAAAATAATTTGAGTGAACTGTTTCAAAGTTCAAATTGTTACTTATTAAATAACTAATCAAATTTTCATTACTTTTCGAATATTCATATGAATTAGTACAATCAATATAGGATTTTATTTGTACGCCTTGTTTATTTACTGCTTTTTCTGTGGTACTGGTTTTTGTGCTAGTTGTACAGACCTCGAAAGACATCTGCTAATTGAAAATAAATACAAGTTTAAAAAGTTAAATGACATCATACCACTGGATATACAATAGACTGAATACTGAATACAAAATATGCAAAGGAATAGATTATTACCTTTGAAATATTTATACTCTTTCCGGTTTTAGCAATTTCAACTTCTTCACTAAGATTGTAATTGGATTCCATATCAGTCCCTTCTTTACTTTGGATTCTTTAATTATCTAAAACTGCCATTAAATCAGCTTGTGTAACTTGAATCCTCTTCCATATCAAACTTACACAAGTTTCTAACATACAATATAATATAAAAAATATAATACAATAAAATTAAATCTATCTACCAATAATCCAAAACGGGTGTCCCAGGGTGTCCCAAAAATGTCGCGTTTCTTTGAAAGGGGTGACTCAGGGGGTGATTTGAAACAACTTTTTCCTTAGCGAAAATATTGTCCGAAGCTTCGTTAAGGAGATATTAACCAAAAATTCGTCAACATCTAGCCGTCGAGGTGACAAGTCGTCTTTGTTTTGGTTAAGCGAACGTTAGCACGTGCCTCATTGTGTGTCTCTTTAAAAATTCTTTTACCGGTTTCTCGTCGTGGGCTGGTTTTATTCAAAAACTGTTTCAGGCCCGTAATTATTAATACTATTGGGTCATCTATCCCTGTTTTTAAGGGCTCAATTTCTCGTAGTGTTCCGGCAGTTTCGTGTTCGGATTCTGTATCTCAGTTTCTCCGCCTGACCAATATGCCTCGTGCCACAAGAAAGTGTAAGGGTTGTTCCGCTATGGTTGCTGATCCGGTCATTTGTGCGGGTTGTGGAGCGGTCAGCCACCCTGGGCCCTCTTGTCTGGCTCGTACGGGCCATCCTTGGTATGGGAAAGAACTTTTGAATTGTTGTGCTGCAGTGCCTTTGTCTCAGTCTACCGTTAGCCAGGCTCTCGCGTCGCCGGTACATTCATTATCTGCTATACCGGCAGCCACACTTCAGACGCTATCTACCTTACCATCCGCCGAGACGATAAGTGATATAGTAAGTAATATCATTGATTCGAAGCTAGCGGCTCTCCGTGAGGACTTTTTAATGGGCATTAGAGCTGAACTGAGTGGGATAAGTTCTGATATAGACTCTCTGACTGGCCGCGTTACAGCACTGGAAGATAAGGCTACCACCTCCTCCGATCAGCGGCCTTTGTCAGCGGATGATCTCCTCGAAGAACTCCATGACAGGGAGATGAGATCCATAAATATTATTATTTTTGGTGTGCCGGAGCCTCGCGAAGCAACACCGGAACTGATGAGATCGGCCGACGTGATCGCGGCACGTGGGGTCCTAACTGAAATTGGCCCCCTTTCCAACCAGGATCTTGTTGCTCGTCGCCTTGGCAAGCAGGGCAGGGCACCTTGTAGGCCTCTCTGTGTTCGCCTCAACTCTGCAGCGGAAGTGAAGAGAATTCTCCAGAATAAGCATCGCTACAACGGCCCTTTCAAGATTGCTGATGACAAGACCAAGCAGCAGCGCGAGACCCTTGAGCAGCTAAGGGAAAGACTACGCGATCTCCATGAACAGGGTGAAACTCGGATGACAATCCGTTACGTTCGTGGTTTTCCTAAAATCGTGGAGGGTAGACCGCATAAGGACGTGGCTCAAAAAAACTCGAGTTGAACCCTTTAGTATACGTACAAAATGTCCGTGGTCTGCGCACCAAGTTGGATACTCTTGCTAACTCTGTTCTCTTGTCAGCTGTATCGTATGACATTATTATTTTTGTCGAGACTTGGCTCACTCCAGCGATATCCTCTAACGAACTGGGTTTACGTGATTATACCGTGTATAGATGTGACAGATCTCATCGAACCAGCTGTTTTACTAGAGGTGGAGGCGTTCTCATCGCTGTCAAGAATTCGTGGTCATCCCGCATCGTAACAGTCAATTGTTCTGAGGTGGAACAGCTATTTGTTAGAGTCCACCTTCACACTAATAAATATCTGCTTCTGGGGGCTGTTTATATTCCGCCCGCGGCCCAGACTTCACTTTATGCAAGTTATGTTGACTTAGTCATTGAACTTTACCATAAGTTTAGCGAAGATACCGTGTGTCTTTATGGCGATTTTAATCTACCTCATGCGGTTTGGTTCAATGACTCAGGTCAGGAGTGCTTTAGAAGGTCGGGCATTTCGTCGAATGAATCCGCAGCTGTTGACCTCCTTCTGGGTTGTGCCGGGTATTGCAATCTTGCCCAAATTAACAATGTTTTTAACGACTTCGACATTATGCTCGACCTTGTCTTTGTTAGTTGCTCTAATGTCACTATCGATCGGGTTATTGATGTCCTTAAGTAGTAAGACTATGGGGATTCTAACCCAGGTCCTCTGAGGGGAGCGCGGGGGGGCGGGGAAGTGAGGGCGCGCGGGGTAGCGCGGTGGAGGGAACTATGGGCGCGGGGAGAGTGGGGAGTGGAAGACCGGTTGCGCGCGCATGAGCCGCGGAGTGGGGGAAGTCGCAATCGTGGAGGGGATCAGTTCTCGACCGAGCCGCTGCGGAGATCTCTCCAGACCTGACCCACCGGTAGAAATTTCCACAGAGCGTCGTCCCCTCCCTCTAAAAAATTTCTGGGGTTGGGTCTTGTATGAAAAATCTTTTTTCAGACTCGATCCAACCCCAGAAATTGTTTCCCTAAATATTTTTATAAATCAGATCCACCGCCTGAATATTTTTTTCCAAACCCGCAGATACTTTCTCTCCAAACGCAGAGAAATAATAATTTTTTAATCAATGATCCAGCGAACCACTATGTAGAAAACAGACATATTTTTTCAAACAAATATGCAGCATTCTAAAGTTAACAATTTTTCAAACTCTAGCAAACAAATATGCATCATGCATTCATATCACTGTGAAAATGGTATCATCTCGCGCGACTGCACCAGAAGAGTCAAATTACACGCGTTATCGCGCGAGACGATACCATTTTCACAGTGCTAAGAATGCATGATGCATATTTGTTTGCTTTTAAAATTATGCGAAGAGGAAAGAAGGATGGATGATGAGTAAATAAAATTGAGGAGCAATGTATGTTTAAGAAATTATATATTGTTACATAATAAATGGGAAAAATAATAATGAATATAATGATAATGATAATATATGTAGATTATAAATATAAATATGAATATAAATATAAATATGAATATAAATATGAATATAAATATGAATATAAATATGAATATAAATATGAATATAAATATAAGTATAAATAAAAGTGATAATATAAATGATAATATAGAATATAAAATAGATAAAAATAGAACAAAATAAAAAATGATAATGATAATGATAATGAAAAATAAAAAACAAGAAACAAAAATAGAACAAAATAAATAAAAAAAAATAATAAAAATGATAATGATAAATATAATGAAGATGATAATGATAAAATATATGAAAAAAAGAAAAAATAGAAAAAATAATAACTAGTCCGACGATGATGGGGGTGGTGGTGTCGGCGGTGGCGTGAAAACCCCCTCGGGCCACTGAGGAGGTGGGGATTGCGGCGACTGCGGCGGTGTGAGCAGCCCGAGGGGCCACTCAGAGGGTGGGGATGGTGGCGATGGCGGCTGTACAGATGACGACAACGACGATGAATATGGGCTGGAGGGGGTTGACACCGGCCACCAGGGTGGCGTGTCTATAGATGATGACCCTGACCCATTCATCGCCGTCGTCGATGTTCGGGACCCCATCGCCGTCGTCGATGTTGGGGACCCCATCGCCACCGACGGTGACTGCCGCAACCGCCCCACATCTATCCACGGGGGGGGGGGGGGGGGGGGGTGGTGGCGACGGTGGCGACGGTGGCGATGGGGGTCGCGATCGCCTCAGCTGTACGTCTCGAGACGTCGATGTTGTCGCTGTCATCGATGTTGTCGCCGTCGTCGATGGTGGTGGTGTTGGGGTCTCCATCGCCACCGACGGTGGCTGTCGTCGCAACCGTCCCACATCAATCCACGGCGGCGACGGTGGCGATGGGGGTCGCGGTCGCCTCAACTGCAGGAGCCTCATTCGTTGATATGGCACACATGGGCGCTGCAGCCGAGTCGCCATCGATGAGTTAATCACCATGCCCGAGTTTCGCCGCATGTTCGGCACCACCGGAGACGCAATCTCCTCCGGAGGTACCACCCCAGTCATGATGTATGCCAAAAATCGCAATCTTTCCAGTAACAATTGATTGTCCTAGAACACAAACGCTGGTATAAGAATAATACAACAAAATCCACACACACACACACACACACACACACACACACACACACACACACACACACACACACCCGCACGCACACCCGCGCGCACACACACACACCCGCACGCACACACACACACACACGCACACACACCCGCACGCACACCCGCACGCACACACACACACACACACACACACCCGCACGCACACACACACACACACACACACACACACACACAATAATGTAATGTATTACATACCACTGAAGGCAGCGGCGGTGAAAGCGATGGCGATGGTGATGGTGACAGCGACGGCGACTGCGACGACGACGACGACAGCTGTGGTGGTAATTGCTAAAACAAAGAAACCCGCGATATAATATTGGTATGATTTAATGTCACACGATTTAAATGGCTAAATGCGATAAAATGTTATTAATATTGATATGTACATACCTCTGGATTGTGCCGACATGGCTCAGGATCCCACTCGGGAGCGATTTTATTTCGCCCCATGATGCTCCCACATATGAAAGACAACTAGGCTCGCAGCATCTTCAAGCTCTCGCATGTAGAAACTTCTCCAAGCTTACGCATGCAAAAACCCCTACTACATATCATGAAATCGAGAAGTGCGTAGCTTTGCAAAGTAAGATGTTGTTGTTCTCCACCTTCATTTTCTTCATCTTCTTCTTCGCATGCAATCCTCTCTCAATATTCACATGCATCTTCTTCGAATTCAGTTTTGGATACATTATTCGACTAGATCATACCACTCTGAACGTGTATTGAACATGTATCGAACGTGTGTGATACCACTCTGAACATGTATTGAACGTGTATTGAACATGTATTAAACATGTATTGAACGTGTAATGAACGTGTATCATACCACTTCTAAATAATTACAACCATCGTCTTAATCTAGCATACATCATATTATGGAGGTTGGGTTTGGGAAGGGTGAAGAAAAAAAAAGTGTATACATTAAAAATTGATTATATTTATTTATGAATTTCCATCTGGTGTTTAGACCACCAGTTGAATATTTTAAATACATTTTGCAAAGCACAATGCTTTGCATGTCTACAACATCGCAGAGTATTAACTGCATTTAGCTTAGTTAGAGATTTGATATCATCATAGTCAATGTCCAGCGTCTCAATGATCACGTTCACTCTTGTATTTTCATCGAGGAAATCTGCAAGCCAGTCGCGTTTCTGCAACCCTTTAACGTATACGATATGGGATGTACCATCTTCTTCGTCGACAGCATCAGCTATAGCTTTCGTAATTAGCTGTTTAGCCATACTGTATGGAACGTCTCCATCATCCCATCGTAGCCCATGATGTTTTGCAACCAACCATCGGATGTTTGATTTGTCGGATTTTGTAAGAAGATATTGAGGCATCGAACTCCCAAAAATATAGTGCGAGAGAATTGTTCCCTTTCGTAGGATAGCCACTTCCTTGACAACAAATCTTCCATCAACGATGAATCCTTGCAGATCAACAAATGTTGGTACAGCCATTATCGATACGATTTAGAGGTCCGCTCGCTTCCACAACAGACGGGAGAATGCAGTCTTTCTTGTAAAGCATCTCAATTTTCATGATGAAATTATTTAATTGATTTTGCGCACCACGTTTGTCAGCGGATTGTATTCAACCACCCGATCATGCAGATTCAGACAGTAGGCTGTAGTATTTGCAGGCACATTCTCTTTACAATCAAATTCTATGCGCACGTCCACGGTGCTATTCTTGATCGACTCATTTTTGTCGCGAACAATCAATCACCACGAGAGGACCAAATTGTAAAAATTGGGCCACGGTGAATAATGCCTCGTTGCAACTATGTCCATAATACGATTTACGGAAATGTGTATACATGTTAAACAAGATGGCGTGCTTATTCTTGTCAAAGTCCAAGTTCAGATCATCATATGGGTAAAATTCCGAGTTGAGAAAAAGTTTTACATTGGTCAATTTACAGTGGTCGAACCGAGTAGCATCTTCGATCATCACATTCTTTCGAGCAGTCTGTAGAGCAAAGATAACGTATCGCGGCTTCTCCAGTTGTGCAGCTGCCTTCACAGCCCACGAATGCTTGGTTGTGCTCTGTAAGAGAGGATACTCGTACAGATCCCACGAGCGAAAACTAATGTTCAGGTTTTGTCCACTTTCCAAAGCATGTAGCAACGATAGCTTATTAACATCGTTCAGCGTCACATGAGGCATCCGCCATTGCACTTTAAGTAATTCAATTTCTGGTTCCAACGTCGATGATCCTATTAGAGAATTGTTATCGTTGCGCGATCGTATTAAAATCAATTCGTGACGTGCATTAATAATCATGCGTTTGTAGTCCTCGCAAAATCCCAACAAATATTTGAGTGGGATGCAAAAATTGAAATGATTTTTCACTATTAGCTCATCGTGTCGTTTCAAGCCCCATCCAGCATTCTCCATATTTTTGTCTTCGTCAGATGTCAACGATACATAGTTTTTAAGCGTGCTAGTTATTCCAACGTTTCTGTTACGGTCAATCTCCACGCCATTCAGCTCGTATCGAATCTCATCAAATATGAACGCCATACAATTATTTCCCAACATCACTGTTAATGCATCGTTTGGCTTATTTATCACCAATTTCCCCTCCACGTAGAGGAAACTTTCACACGGCAATGTGTATAAATCCTGCTGCTGTATAGGTATTCTTATCTCATCACTATGTCCAAACGTCGTGTTGACGTATGGGTTGTACGTGTGAGTCTCGAGCTTGACGATGTGATCATCAAACGTCGGCTTCCCTCCAATGCTTAGAATGTCAGCCATTTTTCAACTTATTTGCGTACAATAAATCCCAATGATTTCAAAAATGCAATGTTTACAGCACTGAGTCTCTTCTTTTTAACGTAATCACAGCTGTTGTAGTTGTTGTAAACAATTTGACTTGGAAGAAACGGGTTTTTGGAGTCGTTCAGCACAAGCATCTCATTCGTTCACACCACACGTATTATCGCCGTCGTCGCATGTGCAGCCTGATGGTAATCTCTTCACCTCGAAAATCGAGCAACCGTCCGTCTTGATCCACAACGCGTATCGTTAGATCCGTAATGACCCGTGCGGTGATTGGCAGATAAATGATCTGTGCAGGCGTTTCCGATATCTTATATCCTGGAGGGACTCTCGGAGAAAATTCATGTATCGTATGTACACGCTTCCCATTGTTGTATGCGCCAGCGGTCACGCTACATTCTACGCGAATAATGTTCACGTTCATGATATTAATTGGATCATCCGATTCGTGCCACCGTCCTGGTTCTAATACCCGATTCATCGAGAATCCCAGTAGTGATCCAATGTTATTGCGCTTCGTAAAATCTACGGTGAATGAGCAGTACAGCTCGCTTTTCATGGTGTTATTGTTGGGACGCAACACTATAGGATACACATCGTTGTCATCATCAGCGTCATCGAGATTTTTAGGATACCGCTCGAGTAATCGCTGTCTCAAATACTTGGCAATGGCGTCTAGTTCATAGGAGCCGTGTGGAATCCTAATAGTTTCAGGAGTGGTATCAACACTACTGTTTTTGATGCCATAGTTTGAGGTGAAGTAGAAATTATCGTTGCTCCAGTCGATGTTCGGTATTGTATGATAAGTTTCAAAGGTTGTTAAACCAAGCTCGTAATCATCGTCGCTCAAATCTATGGGTGGAAAGTAGCTCACCGCGAGGGTGCTACTCTTGCCGGTTAGAGTGAATGTTATCGACATATTCCGAGCTGTACGACTCGACTAGTACTGAATCATAGCGGGGGGAAGTCAATCCTTAAATTTGCAACCGATCGTTTGTAGAAAGCGTAGGCAGAGTTGTCCACAATTGCTCTGATTGTACTTCTGATAAGACGTTCGATTGTATTCGATTTTCACAGCATCATTATCCAGATATTGTACCAATTCCTTAGGTGGTCGAAGATTCCCAAAGCTGTCGAAATATCTGGAGACGCGGTAGCGTCTCGACGCCAAGTACAAGAAAGACACCCTGTATAAAACACCCTGTATAAATGTCGATCGACTGCCCCTGCCGTTTATCCATGTTCCGAGACCCTGCATATATATGTCGACGTCGCTACCGCTAACCTTTACTCGTCGCCAGGCTATTCTGAAACTTATTTCATTAATATATCATCACCCCTGCAATATTTTTTAAATTTAAAGGCATTTTTTCTTATGTAAACCGCATATAAACTTTCGAATAAGACCAATTCCGAAAAAATCGGTCCACGCATGCTAGAGATATCGTAATATCGTCTCATGAAATTGTCAGAATTGGTAAGAGAAAATTTTTCTTCTCCAGTCGAAAATTCGTCAACCAAATACGTATACTACGCGTTACACACACACACCTATCAGTTTCGCACACATGTTTCGTTCGTCGACTCTCGGGATCATTCCGCAGAGTATATACCCTTATATACCCTTATGTACCTACCCTTATACCCTTACACCCTTATATACCGTTATACCCTTATACCCTTATACTCATATATATTCCCTTACACCCTTATACTCTTATATATACACCCTTCTATACCTTTATTATTATAACTTTACACCCTTATATATTTACCCTTATACCCTTACACCCTACTCTTATATAATCCTACACCCTTATATACACTTATACTCTTACACTTTTATATACCCTTATACCCTTACACCCTTACACCCTTATATACCGTTATACGTTTATACTCTTATATACCCTTATATCCTTACATCCTTATGCCCTTACACCCTTATATACCCGTATACCTTTATATACCCTTATATACCGTTACACCTTTTACCATTTACCCTTGCACCCTTCACCCTTGCACCATTCACCCTTGCACCCCTCGCCCTTACACCCTTCGCCCTTACACCCTTTACCCTTGCGCCCTTTACCCTTGCGCCCTTTACCCTTGCACCCTTTACCCTTGCACCCTTTACCCTTGCACCCTTTTCCCTTGCACCCTTTACCCTTGCGCCCTTTACCCTTGCGCCCTTTACCCTTGCGCCCTTTACCCTTGCGCCCTTTACCCTTGCGCCCTTTACCCTGGCACCCTTTACCCTTGAACGTGTATCAACCTAACAGTCGGGATTGCGGAGTTGTTGCGAGTGCATTTGCTGTTTCGTTATTATTCATCAATAAATTGCCAGACAAAGTAACGTACAATCATGCGTTAATGCGTCAACATTTGATCCAAATGTTTCGATCTAATCGTCTGGAAGATTTTCCATGCATTCAGGATAAATAAACAATTAATACGTGTGTATGAATATGAATTTGCAAATAATAGTACAATTAATCTTTGAAAAAAGAAGTGAGATCCCCTCAAAAACTTTAAAAAGGTAAAAATATTACGCCAAGTACATCGAATCAAGTAAATCACAAAACATAGAAGATAATAATAAATACAAAATTAAAAAAATAAGTGAAATCAAAATGAGCTGCCAGTACATAAAGATGCTTTCAAACTGCGCTTTAGATGACACAGCTACATATGCACAGCTAAAATTCCATTACTCATAATGGCTATTTATTCAAAGAAAAAATGTATTAAATAATATTAAGCAGATATATTTTTATACAAATAAATATTTTAATACGAATAAATATTTTATTCAAAATACTTGGCGCTGCGAAACCGAAAAAATGTTAATTGTCTAAGTATTAATTAATAATTTACAATAACTCCCGTACAATCTAAAATACATAAACATATACATATTACAAACGCAGTCAGATTTATTCTACATATATACTCGAGCTCATTTTAGAAGGAACTTATTTCGCGCATGTTGAATGAGCTATTCAACTGTCGCGAGGTCTCTGTTCCCCCACTTTACCATGCGCAGCCGAAAGACCATTGGTGGTGGCATAGCCAATGAGCGCCAACATGCGCAGAACCGATCTAAACTCGTCGGTCGGCAAGTTCCTTCTAAAATGAGCTCGAGTATACTTAACTCTCATATCATACGTAGCATATGCAAACGCACACATACACACATTCACACATTCACGAACTCACGCACAAGAAAGAAAGAAGAAGATTAATGCAATTTATACATATGTATTCAGTTTAGCATAACCAATTCGGGGCGCAGCGCCAAGTATTTTGAATAAAATATTTATTCGTATTAAAATATTTATTTGTATAAAAATATATCTGCTTAATATTATTTAATACATTTTTTCTTTGAATAAATAGCCATTATAAGTAATGGAATTTTAGCTGTGCATATGTAGCTGTGTCATCTAAAGCGCAGTTTGAAAGCATCTTTATGTACTGGCAGCTCATTTTGATTTCACTTATTTTTTGAATTTTGTATTTATTATTATCTTCTATGTTTTGTGATTTACTTGATTTGATGTACTTGGCGTAATTTTTTTACTTTTTTAAAGTTTTTGAGGGGATTACATTCAACACGTGTCAAGTCTTAAACTCTTTCTGTGTTCCTCCCTCGAATGCATTGCATGCAAAAACGAAGATTCTATGTGACACATGTATGACGAATTACCGCGCAAAAAATCATCCGACACAGTTTCTACCGACATCGCATAATTCTAAGATTCGACGCTTTCAAAAGTATTATATTACATTCAACACGTGTCAAGTCTTCCATCCTCCTTCTTTCCTCTTCACATAATTTTAAGATTCGATGTTTCAAAATTATTTCTCTGCGTTGGGGAAAAATTTCCATCCCATATATGTATGGAAAAAATATTTCTGCTGACGCTGCAAAAAAAAAAAGCTGATGATCCATCCCAACATTCTATGGAGGGGATGGTGCTACGCACCTCTATTTAATCCAGCTCCCTCGTACGGTATTACATTAATCGCTCAGTAGCTCTCCAGTGACGTTCGACATATACAAACACAGTGCTCCAAAAAATGTATAACGCTAGTGTTGGGAATTATTACACTCCAATAATCGCAGACGATAATGCATCTTCAAACATGACGATGACTACATCTAACAGGTATGATATAATTTTTTTCATATCCTCTCATGATTTTTAGTTGTGTTTTCTTTTCTCGATAATAGTGATCATTTTCATAGCTTTTATTGTTCTTTTTTAGCTCGCGTTACACAGCTCGCATCATGGTTAGAAGATATGCGCTAACATCTACAGCATAAGTATCTGGAAATCGGAATCAGTGTGCGACCTATAACACAAGTAGAAATCGTTCTCGGCGACAATCGTGGGAATCAGTTGGTATTGCCTATTCCAACATGGAAACGATTAATTGAAAAACGTACCGACATCGAGCAGCGCATGCGGTCAAGCGGATCATCACTATGGATTAATGATTTGGCGGTGGAATTTTGTATAATGTATAATTCGCAAATGGTAAAGATGATGCGACATAATAAGTCGCTACATTTCAAACCTGCCACATTAATCTGTTTATTTAATCTCGAGCGCTGTATCAATCATGTATATATGCAGCTTTATGAAACTATACATTATGTCGATACGAAGTTTTCAAATTTTGTGAGCGTGTTACAGCGGTGCGATATCGTCGATGAAACTTTAGACGCATGCTGCGCTGCTAAAGCTATATGCGATAGTGAATATTTTGATGATAAATCTCTTGTTGATTGCGAACTGCTGGCGTGTGCCATGAATGATATTATCGATGTCGCTCGCAGCAAATCGATACGAAGTTTTCAAATTTTGTGAGCGTGTTACAGCGGTGCGATGTCGATGAAACTTTAGACTCATGCTGCGCTGCTAAAGCTATACGCGATAGTGAATATTTCGATGGTAAATCTCTTGTTGATTGCGAACTGCTGGTGTGTGTCTTGAATGATATTATCGAAGTCTCTTGCGGCAAAATGTTAAATTGTACAATTATTCTTTGTAACAATATATAATTTCTTGAACAAACATTACTTCTCACTTTTATTTACTCGTCACCCATCCTCCTTCTTTCCTCTACATTTTATTTACCCACCTTCCTCCTTCTCTCGCCACCTAATTTTAAGATTCAACGTTTCTAAAAAGTATTATTTCTCTGCGTTGGAGGCCTTTTATTTATTTATTATTATTATGTAACAATATATAATTTCATGAACATACATTACTTCTCAATTTTATTTACTCGTCATCCATCCTCCTTCTTTCCTCTACATTTTATTTACCCACCTTCCTCCTTCTCTCACCACCTAATTTTAAGATTCAACGTTTCTAAAAAGTATTATTTCTCTGCGTTGGGGAAAAATTTCTATCATATATATGTATGGAAAAAAACATTTCTGCCGACGCCGCATAATTCTTTCTGTGATTCGTACGTTCTTCGCACCGCGAAAATGACATCCTGCACGACTGCTCCAGAGGAGTCAAATTACGCGTAATCGCGCGATACGCTGCGATGTTAAATCGGAACGCTTTAGAATGCTGCATATTTGTTTGAAAAAAAATATGCCTGTTTTCTACATAGTGGTTCGCTGGATCATTGATTAAAAATTATTATTTCTCTGCGTTTGGAGAGAAAGTATCTGTGGGTTTGGAAAAAAATATTCAGGCGGTGGATCTGATTTATAAAAATATTTAGGGAAACAATTTCTGGGGTTGGATCGAGTCTGAAAAAAGATTTTTCATACAAGACCCAACCCCAGAAATTTTTTAGAGGGAGGGGACGACGCTCTGTGGAAATTTCTACCGGTGGGTCAGGTCTGGAGAGATCTCCGCAGCGGCTCGGTCCGAACTGATACCCTCCACGATTGCGACTTCCCCCACTCCGCGGCTCATGCGCGCGCAACCGGTCTTCCACTCCCCACTCTCCCCGCGCCCATAGTTCCCTCCACCGCGCTTCCCCGCGCGCCCTCACTTCCCCGCCCCCCGCGCTCCCCTCAGAGGACCAGGGTTAGAATCCCCATAGTCTTACTACTTCCTTATTCAACCGGATGCCTATCATCCACCTTTATATGTATTGTTTAATGGTTTGGCCTCGGGTCCTGGCCATAAGTGCGGTATTACTGAGTATACAGGGTGTCCCAAAAATGCTGCGGATCCTTAAAGGGGGTGATTCGGGGGGTGATTGCAAACAACTTTTTCCTTTGCGAAAATGCCCTCCGAGGTTTCGTTAACGAGATATTAATAAAAAGCACCGACCAATCAGAGCGCGAGCCTTCCGCTGGAGGTCCCGCGCTAGCGTGGCCGCGCGCCGGGCTGCGCTGCGACTACGAACAAGCAAGACGGCATGCATCGAAGGAAATTGCGTAGAATGGCAAATGAAAAAGACGTAACAAAAAAATCCAACCTTTTGCCATGGTTTGTTTGCCATTTAAAGTGAATAATGAATAAAGGATAAATGGATGAAAATCACGTGTAACGTAAAAAGACGAATACACATTTTTTTTAGAAGATTCGAAAATAATAATTATTTGAAGTGGGAGGATAAGGAATACGTAAAATTCCTTGTGTTAATAACATATCCACGAAAAGGTAATGTAACAGGAAAATAACGAAATGTGATCGTAGTTCGTTATTGTGATAAAAATCCGTAACTCAATAACGGCCAGCACTGTTGCTGATAACGAATAAGTCTGTTTAAAAAGCCCGAATAAATATTTTCGTACGAGAATTTTGAGAATTATCGCCGGAAATAAGCCATAGCTTGCGTTAAATTTAAAAATGAATGATCACCATTAAAGTAACTAAAACTCACCCTTGTAGAAAATTCACCTGCAACTTGAAAACTTTTGTCACTGGGTCACTGAACCGATCCTGGTCATCGATGGACGAGCCCAGTGCACAGCTGATCCCAGGTATACGACACTACCCAAAGTTAAGGGTCGCAATGTCAGGTGCGTCCAGGTCAACGTACCGAATATTCACTTCACTGCACGGCTACTAACACTGGTCACTTAATTTATTTTTCATGGAACGTGTTGTTGCTACGTTCTAAAAATTGGTGGAAATGAATTTTTACTTGGCGTTCGGAGCCGTGGGTAATTCCCGCGCAAATTCTCACGCTGCAGCACTTGCGTCCTCGTTGTTCGGGGGGTACACACAGAACATCGCGTAATACTCTTGAGCAGAGAACATTTGTCTGCGACGCGATTGCTGACTGCTGACTGACAAGATTTTTTCCAAGCGACTTCTTCTACCCCAAAATAGTTTCTCTCGTTCCATTATGAGTTGACCCCCACCAGGCCAAGAGGCTTCAGGTAAAAAGAAGCCAGCACATTTTCGGAACACACGTGTTTTGCAGAAGTGCAACGAAAACTTTCACAAAAGCCCGCGCTCCGTCCTTCTACTGCCAATGTACCCATTGCTTCGAGATAGAAAACAGACATCACGTGTATCGGTTCGAAAGGGTCCGAAGAGAAGAGAAACAGAAAGTCTTCGAGTTGCTATAAAGAAAAAAGTCCTGCTTCCTGTTTCCCTTTTCCGATACCCTGAGTTCACGTCTGCTACGAGGCGGAACCAATTAAGTCATAAATTATCCGAAACTGTAGGAAACCGTTCTCTACCGCCGACTTTCGGGACAATACGCTCATAAACCGCGACCCTGGCGAAATGCCCACCTTCTCTCGCACCGAATACGTCGACGCATGCTTCTGTTTTGAAATTCGAGCGCGTGTTTAGACACGAGAGATAAGCAGGCCCGATTGGTTACCTTGGGGAGGAGATATTGCTGTGAAGAGGGCCTCGGACAGCGGCCATTTGGGAGGGATGCAGGGCAGATTGGTTAGTTTGGGGCCAATCGGACCTCAAGCCCACAGTCTCTCGCACCGAATACGTCGACGCGTGCTTGTGTTTTGAAATTCGAGCACTTGTTTATACTCGAGAGATAAGGGATCCGTCTTTAATTTGAGGGTAGGACGAAGCAGGCGGGACTACGCGCAGTCAGCGCACTATCCCTTCTTTTCCTGTGTCTCTCCGCGAGACGTATTGATGCTGGATAATACTCTGTAATTTCTAGTTCTCCAAAATTAATCAGGCTGATCAGCCAGAGCATTTCGCCAGGGTCGCGGTTTATGACCGTATTGTCCCGAAAGTCGGCGGTAGAGAACGGTTTCCTACAGTTTCGGATAATTTATGACTTAATTGGTTCCGCCTCGTAGCAGACGTGAACTCAGGGTGTCAGAAAGGGGAAACAGGAATGGTATGCATTTTCTTCTTTATAGCAACTCGAAGACTTTCTGCGTCTCTTCCCTTCGGACCCTTTCGAACCGATACACGTGGTGTCTGTTTTCTATCTCGAAGCAATGGGTACATTGGCAGTAGAAGGACGGAGCGCGGGGTTTTGTGAAAGTTTTCGTTGCACTTCTGCAAAACACGTGTGTTCCGAAAATGTGCTGGCTTCTTTTTACCTGAAGCCTCTTGGCCTGGTGGGGGTCAACTCATAATGGAACGAGAGAAACTATTTGGGGGTAGAAGAAGTCGTTTGGAAAAAATCTTGTCAGTCAGCAGTCAGCAATCGCGTCGCAGACAAATGTTCTCTGGTCAAGAGTATTACGCGATGTTCTGGGTGTACCCCCCGAACAACGAGGACGCAAGTGCTGCAGCGTGAGAATTTGCGCGGGAATTACCCACGGCTCCGAACGCCAAGTAAAAATTCATTTCCACCAATTTTTATAACGTAGGAACAACACGTTCCATGAAAAGTAAATTAAGTGATCAGTGTTAGTAGCCGTGCAGTGAAGTGAATATTCGGTACGTTGACCTGGACGCACCTGACATTGCGACCCTTAACTTTGGGTAGTGTCGTATACCTGGGATCAGCTGTGCACTGGGCTCGTCCATCGATGACCAGGATCGGTTCAGTGACCCAGTGACACAAGTTTTCAAGTTGCAGGTGAATTTTCTACAAGGGTGAGTTTTAGTTACTTTAATGGTGTTCATTCATTTTTAAATTTAACGCAAGCTATGGCTTATTTCCGGCGGTAATTCTCAAAATTCTCGTACGAAAATATTTATTCGGCCTTTTTAAACAGACTTATTCGTTATCAGCAACAGTGCTGGCCGTTATTGAGTTACGGATTTTTATCACAATAACGAACTACGATCACTTTTCGTTAATTTCCTGTTACATTACCTTTTCGTGGATATGTTATTAACACAAGGAATTTTACGTATTCCTTATCCTCCCACTTCAAATAATTATTATTTTCGAATCTTCTAAAAAAAATGTGTATTCGTCTTTTTACGTTACACGTGATTTTCATCCATTTATCCTTTATTCATTATTCACTTTAAATGGCAAACAGAGCATGGCAAAAGGTTCGATTTTTTTGTTACGTCTTTTTCATTTGCCATTCTACGCAATTTCCTTCGATGCATGCCGCCTTCCTTGTTCGTAGTCGCAGCGCGGCTCGGCGCGCGGCCACGCTAGCGCGGGACCTCCAGCGGAAGGCTCGCGCTCTGATTGGTCGGTGCTTTTTATTAATATCTCGTTAACGAAACCTCGGAGGGCATTTTCGCAAAGGAAAAAGTTGTTTGCAATCACCCCCCGAATCACCCCCTTTAAGGAACCGCAGCATTTTTGGGACACCCTGTAGAGATTTTAAGCGTGGTGATTACAACGGTGTTATTGATTACCTCAACTCTGTTGACTGGGATTATGAGACTGGGGACTCTGAGCCGGATGCCGCTCTTGGTCGTTTATATGGACATATTAATCAGGCAATTGATGCCTTTATTCCGGTTAAGTCTGTGGTCCATTCCTCGTTTCCGCCGTGGTTTTCACCGGGCTTAAGGTTCTTGATTCGGCAGAAGAAAAGGGCGCATAAAATCTTCAAGCGCTCAGGTTCATATAGCGATTATCTGTGCTTTGCGAGGCTCCGTTCGAGATGTAAGCTTGTCTTAGCGCGTGAACATAGTGATTATATGGATGGTGTTGAGAGTGCGGTGTGTGATAACGTCCAGAGTTTTTGGAAATTCGTTAACGCTAGGCGTGGCGGGCATGGAATTCCCGGTAGCGTTTATCTGGACCACGCTTCTGCCTCCTCGAATGTGGCTGCAGCTAATCTCTTCGCAGACTTCTTTGGCTCTGTATATTCCCCTCGGTCTGTTACGGTGCCTGCCCTGATTCCCGATTCTACTCCGGACTGTGATGTTAATTTGCATTCAATTTCTATTTCGATTGGTCAAATCTACTCCATGCTTGATTCGCTTGACACGTCAAAGGGTCCGGGATTCGATGGTGTTCCACCTTTGTTTCTAAAGGAGTGTCGTTTCATTCTTGCGAGGCCGCTCTGGCACATTTTTAATTCCTCGCTAGCTAAGGGTATTTTCCCTGTTGCTTGGAAGACCTCACTCGTCACCCCGGTTTTCAAGGCAGGCGACCGCTCGGATGTAAGGAATTATAGACCGATATGCAAACTATCGGTCATGCCGAAGATCTTTGAAGAGATACTTACTGAGCACTTAATGCCTAAGCTCATTAATGTCATCTGCAATAAACAGCATGGATTTGTCCCTGGACGTTCGACGACTTCTAATCTTGCGGTTTACCATTGCTTCATCTCGGCTGCACTCGATGACGGTCTCCAAGTTGATACCGTGTACACGGACTTCCGGAAAGCCTTCGACTCTGTTGATCATTCCATCCTGCTTAGTAAACTAGTCTCAATCGGTATTAATGGGCCGCTCCTCGCTTGGATCAATAGCTATCTTGAAGGCCGTGTGCAGGTGGTTAGGATACAGGATCAGTTGTCCGATCCAGTTAATGTGACCTCGGGTGTCCCTCAAGGATCTCACATTGGTCCGCTCCTGTTCCTCCTCTTTATTAATGATCTTAAGAAGGTTTTTCTGCACAGTAGATTTCTTATGCATGCGGATGATCTTAAGATTTTCCGCACTATTAGTGGTACTGTGGATGTAGATCTGTTGCAGGCTGATCTCCTTAGGTTCGAGGAGTGGTGTACCGCAAACAGGATGCGACTAAATACTGGTAAATGTGTATTATTAAGGTCTCATAGGACGGTCAGCGGCATTCCTTCAACATACACTCTGGGTGATTCCTCTTTGACAGAGGTCGCGGAAGTCCTGGACCTTGGGGTTACGTTTACGTCATGGCTGGATTTTCGCAACCATTATCGTAACATTAATAGCAAAGCTATGAAAACCCTTGGGTTTATAGCCCGTTTCGGTAAATACTTCAAACGTATCAGGACTTTGAAATTACTATACGTAGCATTGGTGAGGCCGCATGTTGAATATGCGTCGGTGATCTGGAGTCCTAGGCATAAACAGTACACTAATTTAATCGAGAGGGTCCAACACAGGTTCCTTAGGTTGGCCATGAGGGTAACTGGCAGCCCTATGCGGTTTAGTGACCATGATTATGGTTTTGCCCTGCAAAAAACTAAGCTCTTGACTCTTAGTGACCGTCGTGTATGCTCGGACATATTATTTCTTTATAAAGTTCTCCACGGTCAGATAAACTGCCATGAGCTCGTTGGTCTGATTTGCTTTCATGCACCGCAACGCCCTCTGCGTTCTAGACCCCTATTCACAACATGTGTCCCTGAATACCACTATTACGCTGCTGACCCGATAAACCGTGCGATGGAGGAGATAAATAAATTCCCTGTGGATATTGATATATTCACTGACTCCTTAGCGGTCTTCAGGGACCGTGTGCTTAGGGGACTGTCGCCTCCTTAAGTCTTAAGTCTTAAGTATTACGTGTCATATTCTTTCGTTTTTGCTTTTTGCGCTCTTAGTGGACTGTTATGTCTTTATGTTTTGTTTTTTTTCTGTATATTTTCTGTTTATTTCATTTATTTTATATCTTTACTATGTGCTGTACTTACTGCATTACTTTGTTCAAATTTTGTACTCTAAAGGGTTCTCCCGTTAATACAATAATAATAATAATTATAAAAACCCCGACCAATCAGAGCGCGCGCCTTCCGCCCGAGCTCCCGCGGTAGCGTTGGCTACGCGGTAGGCGACCGCGCTAGTACTACGAACGTACGAACAAGCAAGTCGGCATGCATCGAGGGAAACCGCGTTGCACAGTTTTTTTTTTAAAGCAGAATCTTAAATAAGAATAATTTGAAGTGAGAGGACAAGAAGTACGTAAATTTCGTTTTTAAATAAGGCACAAACGAAAAGGTAACGTAACAGAAAATGTACGACAAGTGATCGTAATTCGTTATTGAGGTAAAAATCCGTAGTTTAACAACGGCCAACACAACTAAATTTAAAAAATAATATTAGGTGTATGAATAAATTCTTTCCGACTGGAATTTCTATCGCGGTGGTATTCAGAAGCTGCCAGAAAAATGGCAAAAGGTAATTAACAATAATGGAAATTATTTCGATGATCAAGTTGTTTTCATATTTTTTAAATCGAACTGTTATTGTACCCTAAAATCGGAAAGAATTTATTTCTACACCTAATAATCACCAATAAATTAAACAAAACTCACCCTTTCGGACATTCATTTCCTTGCTTTCCTTCCCTTTTCGGAAACCTGTGTCAGTAGGCCACTGTACCGATCCTGGTCATCGGCGTCCAGTGCTCAGCTGATCGCAGGGTCAATGTACCGAATATTCACTTCACTGCTGTTCTTCACGTGTTGTTCTTACGTTATAAAAATTGGTGGCCCCGAGAGGGGCCGATTACTGTTAATTACTGGGACGAGATTACTACTATTACCCGGCGAAAAGAAGACTCGTGGCAGACGGTCTCGGGCTGTGCAGTCCGTTGCTGTCACGATTGGTCGCGTCACCTATTTGGGCACACTTTTACAGACGGGGCACACGTATTTTGGTTATTAGCTGAAGTTGCCACATGCATTGTCGCACCGCGCGACGAAGAGATCGAACGAAACACATCGAGACCGAGTGGGATAGAGCGATCTGTAACCTACGCTATTGTTTTGTTTTGACGATCGTCGGTCAGATCGCTCTATCCCACTCGATCTCCTGTTTCGTTCGATCTCTTCGTCGCGCGGTGCGACAATGTATGTGGCAACTTCAGCCAATAACCAAAATACGTGTGCCCCGTCTGTAAACGTGTGCCCAAATAGGTGACGCGACCAATCGTCACAGCAACGGACTGCACAGCCCGAGACCGTCTGCCACGAGTCTTCTTTTCGCCGGGTAATAGTAGTAATCTCGTCCCAGTAATTAACAGTAATCGGCCCCTCTCGGGGCCACCAATTTTTATAACGTAAGAACAACACGTTCCGTGAAACATAAATTAAGTGATCAGTGTTAGTAGCCGTGCAGTGAAGTGAATATTCGGTACATTGACCCTGCGATCAGCTGAGCACTGGACGCCGATGACCAGGATCGGTACAGTGGCCTACTGACACAGGTTTCCGAAAAGGGAAGGAAAGCAAGGAAATGAATGTCCGAAAGGGTGAGTTTTGTTTAATTTATTGGTGATTATTAGGTGTAGAAATAAATTCTTTCCGATTTTAGGGTACAATAACAGGTCGATTTAAAAAATATGAAAACAACTTGATCATCGAAATAATTTCCATTATTGTTAATTACCTTTTGCCATTTTTCTGGCAGCTTCTGAATACCACCGCGATAGAAATTCCAGTCGGAAAGAATTTATTCATACACCTAGTATTATTTTTTAAATTTAGTTGTGTTGGCCGTTGTTAAACTACGGATTTTTACCTCAATAACGAATTACGATCACTTGTCGTACATTTTCTGTTACGTTACCTTTTCGTTTATGCCTTATTTAAAAACGAAATTTACGTACTTTTTGTCCTCTCACTTCAAATTATTCTTATTTAAGATTCTGCTTTAAAAAAAAAACTGTGTAACGCGGTTTCCCTCGATGCATGCCGACTTGCTTGTTCGTACGTTCGTAGTACAAGCGCGGTCGCCTACCGCGTAGCCAACGCTACCGCGGGAGCTGGAGTGGAAGGCGCGCGCTCTCATTGGTCGGGGTTTTTGGTTAATATCTCCTTAACGAAGCTTCGGACAATATTTTCGCTAAGGAAAAAGTTGTTTCAAATCACCCCCCGAGTCACCCCTATCAAGGAAACGCGACATTTTTGGGACACCCTGTATATGTAAATCCTGTGCATTTTCACACGTTTGCTGGCAGTGTTGCGGCCGAACTCCAGCGCTCAGCTGGTGCGCGAATTTAAATGTGCGTGCGAGAGCGTGTCAACACGGTGACGCACCGTTCGTCAAGACGGTTACGCGCGTCACCCGTTTTTGCACGGCTCGAGCGTTGGCCTTCCCGGAATCGGACCGTTAGTTCCTCGAACACCTTCGAACTACACCAAACGCTCTCGCACGCACGATTACGCACAATCTTTGTCGCCCAGCGACCCACCGGTTTTGAACCCTCTCAACACGGCCCTTCGAGCCATTGCGCCCAGCGCCCTGTATATAGAGTGTACATATTTCTGTTTTGTGACAATTGCGTGTAGTGTGAGTAGTGTTTGTTCGTGTTATATCTCTGCGTGCTGTATATCTATTGTTACCACGACGCCCCTTCGGCCAATAAACGTGCCGTCACCAATTTGGAGTGCATCTATTCTCTGGCCAGTCCCAGCGATCCACCCCGCCTCCACTAGGCAACCGTTTAAACATTTTGGTCCTTCGAGCCGGATCGCCTTGAAAGATGACTCCAACGAGCCGGCATGGAGATAACGAGGATACCCCGACAGCCCCTCCAAAATGGCAGTCGTTAGTGAAGGAGATTCGGTTGCTCCTCCAGGGATCAGTTCGCCTCCTCGCGAACTTCAAGAAGATGGGGAGGGCGAAGTTCACGGAGGAGAATGCCGAGGACCGCCTGGCCAAGCTGACCGAGACGTGGGCCCGGTGCGAGGCCCTCAACCTGGAGCTGGAGCTCCTGCTGCCGGACGCCGAAAGGACGGCGTGCCCGTTCGTCGCGCAGGAGGAGTTCGTCCGGGCTGAGGACGAGTATTGGGCAGCGCGGGACTTCCTGCGGGAGGTCATCCGGTCCTTCCAGACGCCGCCAACTTCGGGAGCATCGGAGACGACCAGCGGGGAATCCAGCAAAGGCCTGGCGCGCCTTCCGCATATCGCGTTGCCGAAGTTTTCAGGTGCGTACACGGAGTGGCCGAGTTTTCGCGACTTGTTTACGTCGTTGGTCATCGGGAACGCGACCCTCAGCAATGCGACACGGCTGCAGTATTTGCAGTCGGCGGTGGAGGGACAGGCGGCCGAGACGATCGCTCACATTACCATCACCGAGGCCAATTTCGGCACCGCGTGGTCCCTGTTGACCCAGGAGTTCGAAAACAAACGAGCGATCGTCTCGGCACACCTGCGCGACCTTCTCACTCTGCCGCCGATGGCGGGCGCGTCGGCCGCGGAGCTGCAGCGGTTGCGGGCCCCCACCAACCGAGCGCTCTCTCTCCTCGCCAACCTAGGTCGCCCCACCGAACACTGGGATGATGTCATCGTCGCTCTGACGACGATGAAGCTCGATCCCGAGCTGATAGAGGAGTGGGAGCTCTCGCTTGGCGTCAGCACCGACCCCCCTTCTTACGCGCAGCTCGATACCTTTATGAAGTCTCGCATTCAATCGCTTGACGCCGCCAAACCGGATCGAGGCCAGGCTGGAAAATCGTCGCGCGGGTCCGTCGCTCGGGTCTGCACGACCAACCCTGCGCCAGACCCTTCGTCATACGGGACGAGATCCCAATGTCCTGTGTGCCGGGCGCGACACGCCCTTTACAGATGCACGGCGTTCAAAGCCCTCAGACTCGAGCAGCGCCGCGAACTCGCGGCTGACAAGCGCGTCTGCTTCAATTGTCTCGCGCCCGGCCACATGGCCCCGTCCTGCCCCGTCGCAGCCACTTGTTCGCGATGCGGCCGTCGGCATCACTCGCTGCTCCATCCACCGACCTCCGACACGGCACTCGGTCCCGACGTTGTTGCTGCGGGCACGGCCGCTAGCGGTAACCAGGCCCCCACAGCCGCCTTAAACTCCATCGCGTCGCCCGCGTCTTCGGATGGAGCACCAGTGGTGCTGGCCACCGCGATCGTCGGCGTTCGGTCATCGGGCGGCGACTTGCTGACCATCCGCGCGCTGCTGGACCAAGGGGCACAGGTGTCCCTCGTGTCGGAGTCAGTGGTTCAGACTCTGCGACTTCCCCGACACCCGCACGTGACCAATTTCATCGGCGCTCTGGATGGCAAATTGGGAGCCTCGCATTCGCAGGTGAAGTTGACCTTGGCGCCGCTTGCTGGAGCTCCTCCAGCCTCCATCACCATCATCGCCCACGTTGTGCCCAAGGTGTCTTCATACGCGCCAGAGTGGACACCGACCACGCAGCGGAACGACTTCGATGGCCTGACCTTCGCGGATGCCGATCCGTCAGCACGTCGTCCGATTGACCTGATCGTCGGCGCCGATTATTTCGGAGCCCTTCTGCTCCCCGGACTGCGTCGTGGCACCCCGTCGGCCCTGATCGCGCAACAAACCATTTTCGGGTGGGTCCTCTCTGGTCCGACCGGCCCTTCGCCCGCCGCCGGTGTGTTGCACCACGTCACGGCGCAAGCCGTGGCCCCGGCCGAAACCATAGACGCGTTGCTCCGGAAGTTCTGGGAGGTCGAAGAGGTAGCCGTGCCAGCGACCCTCGCCCCAGACGACGAACGCTGCGAACAACATTTCGCGAGCACGCACTCACGGCGGGCGGACGGTCGGTACATCGTCCGACTTCCCCTGAAGGCCGGACATCCACTCGATATCGGCGATTCGTTGCCTCGCGAGGGACGCGCCGCTGGAGAAGGCATATCACGACTTCCTCGCGGAGTATGAAGCGCTCGGGCACATGGAGGAGGTCGATGGCCCTCGGAGGGCCGGCGCGACGCCCCGGCTGGTGTACTTACCTCACCACGCGGTCGTAAAGCGGGCTCCGGGCGCGGCATCAAAGTTACGCGTGGTGTTTAATGCCTCGAGCCCAACGTCAAACGGAACGTCCCTCAATGACCACATGATGATCGGCCCGAAACTTCAGCGCGACATCATGACCGTCCTTCTCCAATGGCGCCTCCCTCGCTTCGCCCTCAAGGCCGATATCGAGAAAATGTACCGGCAAATCCTCGTGCACCCGAGCGACGCGAACCTCCAGTGCATCCTGTGGCACCGTCGCCCTGACAGCGCGCCCACCTCATTTCGGCTCCGGACCGTCACTTACGGCACCGCCGCTGCGCCCTATCTAGCCCTGCGTGTCCTACAGCAGCTAGCCGCCGACGAAGGAGAGCGATATCCGCGAGGACGACGAATCCTCGAGACTCAATTCTATGTCGACGACGTGCTATTTGGGGCGGACGGTGTTTCGTCGGCGCTCGCGGATCGCGACGAGCTCTGCGCTTTGCTTGCGCGGGGAGGGTTTGTGTTGCGGAAGTGGGCGGCCAATCATCCGTCGTTGCTTCCGGAATGCGCGACTTCGGCTACACCCGAGTCGCCCGTACGCTGTGCCCCGAAGGACTCGGATGTACAAGCGGTTCTGGGAATCCACTGGCTCCCCCAGACGGACGCGTTCCGTTACCTGATTGGCCCTCCTTCCGCTCCCGCGACAGCGAAGCGCACCATCCTGTCGGTGGCCGCGCGGCTGTACGACCCGCTCAGCTGGATATCGCCCGCGGTGGTGGTCGCAAAAATATTATTACAGGACTTGTGGGTGCTAGGCGCGGACTGGGATGCTCCGCTTCCGCTGGATGTGCTGCGGGAATGGCAGGATCACGTCTCGTCCCTTCCCCTTCTGGAGTCGCTGCGCATCCCCCGCTGGTGCGGACACGACGCCTCCATCGCAGCCTGCGAGCTGCACGGTTTCGCCGACGCGTCCTCCAGGGCCTACGGCGCAGTCGTGTACTCCAGGATCGTTCGCCGACACGGGGAGCCGGCGTACGTCACCCTCCTTGCCGCCAAAACGAAGGTCGCGCCGGTCCAGACCATGAGCATCCCGCGACTCGAGTTGAGCGCCGCCGTCCTCCTAGCGCGCCTCCTCCGGCGAATACACTCAGAAACCCCCTGGCCCCTCTCGACGACGCACGCCTGGACGGACTCTCGCGTGGTGCTTGCGTGGCTACAGCGTCACCCCTCCCATTGGAATGTGTTCGTCGCGAACCGCGTCTCCGAAATTCAGGCCACGCTGCCGGCGGCCACGTGGCGTCACGTTCCGACGCATGACAACCCGGCCGATTGCGCCTCGCGAGGCATGCACCCTCGCGACCTGCTGCTCCATGAACTGTGGTGGAAGAGGCCGACGTGGCTTCCGCTGGCACCATCCGAGTGGCCGGCGCGTCCGTCGGAGGACTCGCGGCCAATAGAGGACGAAATGCGACGCACCGTGACCCACGTCACCGCGTCGCCCGCGTACTGCCCATTAGACCCGCTGCCGACCAGCGTCTCATCGTGGCCGCGACTCCTCCGAATCACGGCGCGCATCTTCACTTTCGCGCGGCTGTGTCGTCGGGGGACCACGGGGGGTGGGGGGTCGCGACTGTCGGAGGTGCAGCGGGCACGCACCTGGTGGCTCCGATGGCTCCAGGGTACGGCATTCGCGGACGACATCGCCGCGATTAAAATCGGAAAGCCCGTACGAAGGGCCAGCCCGCTCCGTCAGCTGGCCCCGTTCATGGACGATGACGGCTTGATTCGCGTGGGGGGAAGGTTGCAGAATGCCCCCCTCCCTTACGACGCTCGGCACCCGGTGGTGCTTCCGGCGCACTATGTATCGCACCTGATCATCGGGCACGCGCACCTCAGAGCGTTGCACGGTGGGCCCCAGCTCACCCTCAGCGTTCTGAGGAATAACTACTGGGTGCTGCGCGCGAGGGAGGAAGTTCGCGCGATCGTGCACCGGTGCACGGTATGCGCCCGGTTCCGGGCCACAGCCGGGACGCAGATCATGGCCGACCTCCCCGCTGCGCGAGTCTCACCGTCTCGTCCCTTCGAGAACACCGGCGTGGACTACGCGGGTCCGATAATGGCACGACCGGCCAAGGGACGCGGGTATAAGGCCCATAAGGCATATATCGCACTGTTTGTGTGCATGTCGACGCGGGCCGTGCACTTGGAGCTGGTGTCGGATTACACATCCGCGACTTTCCTCGCCGCGTTTCAGCGGTTCGTCTCCCGACGCGGCCGCCCTCAACGCGTGTATAGCGATAACGGGACGAATTTCAGAGGCGCCGCGCGGGAGCTCGGCGCCGCGATCCGCGGCGCGGTGGGCTCGCCGGCCCTCGCTGCATTCTCCGACACCGAGGAAATCCGGTGGAGTTTCATTCCTCCAGCCGCGCCGCATTTCGGAGGACTGTGGGAGGCAGGAGTGAGGAGCGCGAAACACCACCTGCATCGGGTCGTACGAGACCACACTCTGTCATACGAGGAGCTGACGACGGTGCTCTGCATGGTCGAGGCATGTCTCAACTCGCGACCGCTCGCCCCGACGCCGGGCGACGACGACGACCTCGCGCTCACTCCAGCTCATTTCGTGACCGGCGCGCCTCCGTTGGCGTTGCCCCCGTTAGCGTCGGCGACCGGTCCTGCGTCGCTCAGGGCCCGATGGCAGATCGTCCAGCGGATGCGTGACCACTTCTGGAGGCGGTGGCACGCGGACTACCTCCACTCCCTTCAGCCGCGGCGTAAGTGGACCAGCCCCGAGAGAAGCCTCTGTGTTGGCGATGTCGTTGTCCTCAAGGGCGACGACACTCCGCCGGCGCAGTGGCGACTCGGCCGCGTTTCGCGCGTCCATCCTGGTCCGGACGGCCGCGTCCGAGTGGTGACGGTGCGCACCGCACAGGGCGAATCCATGCGTCCGATCACTCGCGTCGTGCTCCTTCCGTGCCCCCCCCCCCCCCCCCCCGCGCCTGCTGACGTGGCCACGACGTAAACAACATATGTATACCACCGCCACCAATGTACCGCGCCACTCCGGTCCACCTTGTCGCGTCACTGCTTGTCACGGCGGGCGGACGCCCTGCGTCGGCGTCCTCCAAGGTCGGCCCGGGCCTCCGGGCCGAGGCGGGCGGAATGTTGCGGCCGAACTCCAGCGCTCAGCTGGTGCGCGAATTTAAATGTGCGTGCGAGAGCGTGTCAACGCGGTGACGCACCGTTCGTCAAGACGGTTACGCGCGTCACCCGTTTTTGCACGGCTCGAGCGTTGGCCTTCCCGGAATCGGACCGTTAGTTCCTCGAACACCTTCGAACTACACCAAACGCTCTCGCACGCACGATTACGCACAATCTTTGTCGCCCAGCGACCCACCGGTTTTGAACCCTCTCAACACGGCCCTTCGAGCCATTGCGCCCAGCGCCCTGTATATAGAGTGTACATATTTCTGTTTTGTGACAATTGCGTGTAGTGTGAGTAGTGTTTGTTCGTGTTATATCTCTGCGTGCTGTATATCTATTGTTACCACGACGCCCCTTCGGCCAATAAACGTGCCGTCACCAATTTGGAGTGCATCTATTCTCTGGCCAGTCCCAGCGATCCACCCCGCCTCCACTAGGCAACCGTTTAAACAGGCAGTATTTGATAAATATTTATCACATTGAAGGCAGTGCGCTACAAATTTTCCCTTATTATATGAATCTTTAATATGTTTTCGTATGAAACCTTTACTCCAATAATTGTGTTTAGGCCTTGCCATTTTTCTTTTTAATAAATAAAGCTTCCAAAATATGTGGGATACAGTGAGGTACTTCCCTACTATTTGGGCTCCATATTGCCGAGGCAGGTCCACAAAGGAAGCACTCTTTATATAACAAAGGAAAGTTTCGAATCTTAAACTGTACCAATCCCTTAAGCTTAAATATCGCGCGACGCTAGCGTGGTGTCGCTGTTCTCGCCGCTGATTGGTTCGCGGGTCTGCTACGTAAATTACAGTAATTTACGTGTATAATACATGGTGTATAACTGTATAATACGTACATATTATACGTGTATTATATGTTGCGTATTTTACGTACCCATCACTGCGTCCCACCGATATAACTCGTTACATGCAGTGATGCCAGATCGGGGACGGGTTCCCTCGAGAATTTCCCCCACCTCGCATGCACGCTACACCTGAGCTGCGTGTCCGTGAGCTCGGCGCTTCGGACAACGTCGGGAAGACGAGAGAGAAAACGAATGTGTGTCTTTCTCTCTCGCTCTTGAAACGCTGTGATCGAAGGTGAGGTGCAAGCGACCAGAGTTGGGCATAATCAATTACATTTGTAATTGATTATGTAATCAATTACTTTCATTGCAATTACAAAGTAATTCCGATTGAAAAGTAATTGCAATTACATGTAATCCATTTAGCAATTACATTATAATTTGCAATTACATGTAATTTTAATTACAATCTAATTGTTTTCGCCAAGAGCGAATTTATACTGCCGGCGGTAGGGCAGCTCGTGTGGAAATGATGACGGGTAACCAACACTCCGCAGTTGGACACAACACTGATTTATTGTCACTCTGTGATCACACAGACGTCGGACAGCACAGTTACAGCAATGTACAAAACAAGTATACAACAAACCAACACGGATACACGGCGCGTGGGCGCGTGGCGATAATGGTCGCACAAGAATAGCAGCACCAAAACTGCTGGGCGCAATGAGCGCGAAAAATATTGCCGATTCGTCGGGCGAGGTTGTCACGACGGTGTTGTTCTCGGAACTAACGGTCGCCGGGCGAGCGCTTCGCGAAGATCGTTAGCGGTCAAAAACACTTCAAACGCGCCGCGACGGCTCAACAGCTGTGTTGATGCCACCGCGGGCGCGCGTTCAAATACGGCCGTTGCGCGCGGCCGCAACAGTAATTGATCTGCACAATTATAATTGTAATTGTAATGGTGCAGAGCAATTACAATTACAATTACAATTGTAATTTTGTAGAGCAATTACAGCGTAATCCCAATTACAATTGTAATTGTGCAGAGGAATTACATTGTAATCACAATTACAATTGTAATTGTGCACAGCAATTACATTGTAATTGTCAGATGTAACTGTGGGGCAATTACAATTACAATTACAATTGTAATTGTGCAAAACAATTACAATTACAATTACGATTACAATTGGCGAATACTTGTTGCTGCGAAGACAATAGCATTTTTTAAAGGTTTGTTATAGATGCCGACATCTTAGTCAGTCATGACTTCGTCAAACTGGTGGAAAAATTGTAATTTCAGTACAGGATCATAAATTGTAAACAAATTAAAAGCATTTATGTTACCGCCTATAATAATAAATTAATAACAAAAAATGAGAAAGAGAACAATTTCTTTAGAAAGAAATATTAAATTTTGTATTTGTTAATATCTTGCTCTTAAAAATAATAATATACCTACTTTATATCATTCGAGGAATTTTCTTTCATTCCATTTAAACTTCATAATGAATGAACGCACGACCGGATACGGTCAACCGGTCCCTAGAAATACTACCCCATAAAAAACTTTCAAAAAGTAAAAATTTTACGCCAAGTACATGAATTATCTTTGTAAAAAGAAGTGAGATCCCCATAAAAAACTTTCAAAAAGTAAAAAAATCACAAAAAATAAAAGTTAATAATATAAATCACAAAAAAATAGAAGAAAATATATAATATCACAAAAAAAATAGAAGAAAATATATAATATCAAAAAAAATAGAAGATAATAATATAAATCCCCCCAAAAATAGAAGAAAATATATAATCACCAAAAAATAGAAGAAAATATATATCACAAAAAATAGAAGATAATAATATAAATCCCCCCAAAAATAGAAGAAAATATACAATATAAAAAAAGATGTGAAATCAAAATGAGCTGCAAGTACATAAAGGTACTTTCCAACTGCCCTTAAGATGACACAACTACATAGACACAGCTAAAATGCTGTGTTCATACATTCCAGTACTCATATCGCGGACATTTTAATTATCCCATAAAAAAGAATCCCAATTACAAACATTGTCGTAAATTAATCCCCCAAAAAATAGAAGCAAATATACAATATAAAAAAAGATGTGAAATCAAAATGAGCTGCAAGTACATAAAGGTACTTTCCAACTGCACTTAAGATGACACAACTACATAGACACAGCTAAAATGCTGTGTTCATACATTCCAGTACTCATATCGCGGACATTTTAATTATCCCATCAAAAAGAATCCCAATTAAAAACATTGTCGTAAATTAATTAATAGCTTTACAAAATTATTATACAAAATTGCGCCAATTATAACAATGGCTATTTATAAAAAGAAAAAATGTATTAAATAATATTAAGCAGATATATTTTTATAGAAATAAATATTTCAATACCAATAAATATTTTATTCAAAATACTTGGCGCTGCGAGACCGAAAAAAATGTTAATTGTCTTATTAATAGTAAATTAATGATTTACAATAACTCCCTTACAATCTAAAATACATAAACATATACATATTAGAAGAAACGCAGTCACATTTTTTCTACATATATTTATTTCTAATATCATACGTAGCATATGCACACGCACACATACACACATTCACGAATGCACGCACAAGAAAGAAAGAAAAAGATTAATGCAATTTATACATATGTATTCAGTTTAGCAACACCAATTCGGTGAGCAGCGCCAAGTATTTTGAATAAAATATTTATTGGTATTGAAATATTTATTTCTATAAAAATATATCTGCTTAATATTATTTAATACATTTTTTCTTTTTATAAATAGCCATTGTTATAATTGGCGCAATTTTGTATAATAATTTTGTAAAGCTATTAATTAATTTACGACAATGTTTTTAATTGGGATTCTTTTTGATGGGATAATTAAAATGTCCGCGATATGAGTACTGGAATGTATGAACACAGCATTTTAGCTGTGTCTATGTAGTTGTGTCATCTTAAGTGCAGTTGGAAAGTACCTTTATGTACTTGCAGCTCATTTTGATTTCACATCTTTTTTTATATTGTATATTTGCTTCTATTTTTTGGGGGATTAATTTACGACAATGTTTTTAATTGGGATTCTTTTTTATGGGATAATTAAAATGTCCGCGATATGAGTACTGGAATGTATGAACACAGCATTTTAGCTGTGTCTATGTAGTTGTGTCATCTTAAGGGCAGTTGGAAAGTACCTTTATGTACTTGCAGCTCATTTTGATTTCACATCTTTTTTTATATTGTATATTTTCTTCTATTTTTGGGGGGATTTATATTATTATCTTCTATTTTTTGTGATATATATTTTCTTCTATTTTTTGGTGATTATATATTTTCTTCTATTTTTGGGGGGATTTATATTATTATCTTCTATTTTTTTGATATTATATATTTTCTTCTATTTTTTTGTGATATTATATATTTTCTTCTATTTTTTTGTGATTTATATTATTAACTTTTATTTTTTGTGATTTTTTTACTTTTTGAAAGTTTTTTATGGGGATCTCACTTCTTTTTACAAAGATAATTCATGTACTTGGCGTAAAATTTTTACTTTTTGAAAGTTTTTTATGGGGATCTCACTTCTTTTTACAAAGATAATTCATGTACTTGGCGTAATTTTTTTACTTTTTGAAAGTTTTTTATGGGGATCTCACTTCTTTTTACAAAGATAATTCATGTACTTGGCGTAATTTTTTTACTTTTTGAAAGTTTTTTATGGGGATCTCACTTCTTTTTACAAAGATAATTCATGTACTTGGCGTAATTTTTTTACTTTTTGAAAGTTTTTTATGGGGATCTCACTTCTTTTTACAAAGATAATTCATGTACTTGGCGTAACTTTTTTTACTTTTTTAAAGTTTTTTTATGGAGATCTCACTTCTTTTTACAAAGATAATTCATGTACTTGGCATAATTTTTTTACTTTATTTAAGTTGACTGCCACGTGTGCTAAAAATAAGGAAAAAGTAAGGAAATCCCAATAAATTATAAATTCTGATCTATCTTCGTCACACGTTTACGTGTTTATGGCTCCCTGCAGCCTATCTAGAGACGTTAGAGGATAAGGTATATACTTGGAATACTCGTAATAGCGCAAAGCAGCTCAGCGAGTGTACTTTATTTATTTTTTGGTTAAGGATAAATTCTACGTAAGTTTAACAACTACGAAAAGAAACCATGCGCACTGCATTGCCAAATTATATGTATTTTATGGCGCTGAACGTATTTTTTAACATTGACATTGAACTGTAATAACAACCACGATTAACACCTTTCGAAGAAAAATATGTATGCATTTTTAGCATTTCGTGGCCAAGCTTGTTTTTCTACTCGTAAATCATCAACGGATACCCACGCTGTGCCCTTACCCCTTACCATACTCGTGTAATGACCATCGGCAATACTTTTACCGTGGTGGAAAATCGCTGCCTTAAGTTTATAACAGTGATCCCCCATTTGTATTTTAGTAGTAGGCATTGCTTTAATGTAGAAATTTTCCACTTTCGTTGTTGTTCCACTACTATCGTGATCGAACAAATGTAATTTTGCAATAAGAATTTGTTTGGAAGCAGTTATATCGATTTTCTTTATTGTGTTTGAATTTGAATTATCACAATTAGGGCAAGAATCTTTCAGATTTTTCCATCCTGCGAAATTGTGTTTTATTATATCTTGAAATTCAAATGAATTTTTTTTTAACATCTTGGGCAGTGCAAGATGTACCACATAATTTGTACTGATAGTAGTACTTGTGTAATTACACTCTAAACATCTTAATACCGTTGTAATTTCGTGTTGTACTGCATTCTTAATAAGAATCTCACGATCACAAACAGAGGTAATAAACTCAGCTGCATCATGTAGCTGATTGTTAGCGTATTTTTCTCCTGCGAATTGCCGTAATGATATTATGTTTGGACTTTGATCCGATTTATATTGGTCCATAAAGACTTTTATAATATGATCAGCTTTTTCAGTCGAAAATAAGTTTTCTCTTATTGATGAACAATATAACATACATTGGATCGTGGCATTCGCATAACAAGACACACCATCAGAATTCGGGAGACCTCTGACGTAGTATTGAATAGTATCCACGATGTGATCATTAGTATTCTGACATTCGGATACATTATAATTAGGTACTGCCCAAACAGCATCACGAACATTGAGAACGCGGTTTTTAAAAATTGAAATAGTCATAAGATCAGGTCTATATTTTTTTCGCAATCTATTGTACTCTATTATAGCCGATTCTTGTGCCTTTACGGAAGATGGATCATAATTGATAAGATGCAGTCCTTGTAATGTGGTCACCCGAGAAAGAGCAACGTAAGTTTGTCCGCAAGTAAATATTGAATTACCTGCTTCTATAACAGCATTCTGCAAGCTTAGTCCTTGACTTTTGTGAATAGTTATACCATAGCTGAGGCAAATCGGAAATTGTTTTCTAATAACGAACGCTCTATCCATTACTTCAAATTTAACACTTACACGTTCTATTATATGTTCTTGCCCCGTGGGTAATATAATTTTCAATTTTTCGACGTCATTATCAACACCTCGTGTAACTGAAACAAGTTTAGCAATGGTACCGTTGACAAGACCTAGCGTAACATCAATATTTCTTCTAATCATGATTTGCACTCCTACTTTAATAATTACGACCCTTGCAAGTCCCGCCGTTCGGGAGCTATCATCGTCATTGTTCAGTACCTTTGACACCTTTTTTTTCAAGTACGGTGCACAATTCGTTGTATCATGAGCAATCAAATGGATTTCTTTGGACGGAAATCGACTCAGCATTGCAGCGTTCAAAACATCACACTGAACACATGTGGGAAGTAAACACACCGTATTAGATCCCACATTAAGCATGTAATCACTTAATTCCTTTAATCGGTCATTACAATTTGTCGCTTTGAAATTTAATTTCCTCGATTCTAAAAGCTTCGTATCCGAAGCGGTCACTACTCCGGTCCGAATTCTCGACAAGATCTCTTTGTAAATATTATCACCCTGCTGTCGCATGTTTATTGTCAATTCGTCATAGCTAAACAAGGCAGACCATAAATTATAAGAACCTAATCCTCCAACATTTTTCTCTATACTCTTATTGGATAATTGTATAAAAGCAGGTTCTTCGTGAACAGGAGGAAGTTGTAGTAAGTCACCAAATAGCAACATAGGCTTTTTTCCGAACCAAGCATCATCGGAATCTGTAGTATCAAATATTTCTGTAAGTCGCAAATGTATGTACAGAAAAGTTACGTTAGAAACCATCGAAATTTCATCGATGATTACTAGAGCAACATTTTTGAGTTGATCTCGTACAATTTGAAGGGCTGCATCGCTAAGTTGGCTATACTGGGCTGTATGCCCATGTTCTACGGGTAATTGGAATAATCGGTGTATAGTAAGACCATCGATATTAAAAGCTGCGATTCCAGTAGGAGCAGTTACTGCTGTGTCTTTTCCGATAGTCTGCTTGATCCAGTGTCTGATAGTTTTTATTAAAAAACTTTTCCCAGTGCCACCTTCTCCACTCACATAAAGTCTGAGAATGTTATCGTTAGACGTCAAGGACTCAGTAACTTTATCAAATATCCGCTTTTGATCATGGTTCAATTCCGAAATCATTTCTTGAAGATCACCACAGTCAAATTTATTTCCCGCGTCTTTAAAATCTTTCATGGCACCAACAGTTTCAACGGGGACACACTCTATTGGATGATCACCTTGATCATTTTCTTCTTGTTCCACAGTATTCAACACGTTCTTTTCAATTTCTTCCTTTATATGATCACGCGCTTCTTGAATATCCGTTATTCGTTCGTGATACTGAACTGCATCTGTCAATTGTGATTCTAGCGACAAAAAAGATTCCGCATATGTGTTAAATCCATTTTTCAATTCGTCGGTATTTCTCCAAGGTTGGAATAATAATAATAATGAGAAATAATAATTCTCAGGTTGGGTTTGAACATTGTACTTATAATGATTGATAAGATACCCTCTTTGCCTTTTTTTCAAAAACAAAGATGCACGGATTTCATAGTATTCAGTTTTTTCAGACGGTCTAATTTTAGTAACGTCATACCACATAGCAAAATCGTACAGATGCATAGATTCTAATTCCTTGGGTCTGTTAGGATAGTGATCATCTATGAGGGATGGACAAAATATGTCTGTGGATTCACCTTCCAGATCCTCAATCTCTTTGCGAGTTTTCAATTTCCTACTTCTCAGTATATTTACATCTAACCATCTAATAGTAGTACTGGAGTCAGTGCCATACAATGATAATCCTAAAAGAGTATCAGCGCATTCAGGCGCTCCACATTCTCTATGATTTAGCATGCGCATTCCAAGGTTGCACAGCAGACTAGCTAATGATTTAGTAGAATTGATTGCTGCCAAAGTGTCCGTAGCGTAACTTTTTTCCGGCTTTGACACGTACTTAGTACAGTAACATGTTACCAACCCTGTCTTTTCTCCAATATATTGTATATCCATGTTACCTCTCCAAACCGTGAGAACGGGAGCATTATAATCATTGATACGTACTTCCTGTGTTGAACGTGGAAGATCATAGAGTCTACCTTTTGCTTTCAATTGTTTTCTAGCACCTATAGAAACAGCTACATCCCTTATTACCAAAGTATCTGTAACTGGACGTGGAAATGAAAATCTACATACTTTACGGAAGGAATTTTTAGTTTTTTTGTTGCGTAAACAATAGCTATTGCATTTATGCATTTGATGTGCAATTACACGACTATATAATTCTGGCGACACATGCGGTGAGGGCAATCTGCAAGTGACGTATTTCCTAATGAATCGTGCTACATCTTCCTTCGAAGATTTATCGATTATAGGAGCATCTTCAATCCAAATTAAAAGATGAAAATGTTGTGATCCCCTGCTTTGATATTCTCTGCGCCAAAAGTAATGTGTCACCTTGCCAATCGGATTGTCGGGCGAACAAATGAAATCCAGCATAGCGTGGAATGCATTATCTATAAATCGAGCAGTTGAAACGGGATCAGAAGCAATGAGTTCGTTCGGGGACATTTTAGCCACCGATGGGCCGTTTACTTCACGAAGATATTCTATTAAATCTGTCCATAGCCACTCACTTGGACTAAGCGTGAGGAACCATGTAGCTGGTCCATAATGGTGTATCATACAGTTCAAATCGTTTCTCGGTTTTCGCCAATACTGTGCTGTATTACGTAATCTGGAAAATATAGTGTTCAAATTCGTTTGTAGCTGATCTTTAGAAAGTTGCTCAAGAAAACCAGCAGCTGTGTATTTATCACGTGGATTTACGACGTTCATTTTGTGATAAATTCCAGCGTTCAATTGTCGCATATTGGTATCGTGTAATAAATGGAAAATATATTGCATGTTCAATCGAAATTGCGAATGCTTGGACATCAGTTTGGACTTAATGAATTCATGATCAGTCAAACGAACCAATCTATCTTCATGCTGTCCGTTCACCCCATAAGGATATAAATCTGGGAAACATTTCACATCTAATTGTTCAGCACGATGGCCCAACGGAATGTCATGAACTTTAAGCATTTGATAGAGTGCGGTAGCAGATTCATTAACCCTTTTGTCATACATTGGATAAATCGTAAACTGATCATAATATGCATCAGATTGTGACATTTGCGTCAATAATGCACGTTTGATATTTTCATCGATATTAAGTATTTCACCGTCAACGTCCTCGATAGATTCGTTATTATTATCATTGGTAACAACTTCTTCTTGAAATTCTGTATCTGGTAATTTGGCATTTAGCAATAAATCGTGCGATTGTGGTAAAACAATTTCTGAGTATATAGGGTTATTGGCTTTCAACCATACTAAGGCATTCCATACTTTCTTCAAGTCAACTAACTTTTCCCAAACTATTTTAGATTTTGTTGGAACGCCCCGCACCAATATGTATAATTCATGATTTTGATTTAAAGGTTCAGTCGGAGGACAGATTTTTTTTAAATTTTCTTGTAACGGCAAAGGAAGGTGAAATGTTCTCCCCTTTACTTTTGGAAACATATGTTTATGTGGCATATTTTTACGCATTACTGTATCCATTCTCACAATCGTTTGAAACGGTTTAGCTCTTTGAATGAGAATTCGTTCGTAATCGTTCAACACTGCTATTTCTGGAATTGAACGTACATCAAGCTGATTTAAAATACATTTTGGTGGTATGGAATCGTTGCGAATTTTATCGTGACAATATCGACAAATAAAATGCATGTCACCAACTTTGTATCCAATATGATTTAACAATGTTTGCATTACATTTCCCTTATATGTTCTTTTAGAAATATCAAACTTAAGAACCTCTCTTTTAAAACAGAGTTTCTCGCAGGAAACACACGGAATGCGTGGTGTGTCCATAGACCGCTTTGTGAAAGCTCTAAATGCCAAATAATATCGAGATATAATCTCTTCTTCGTTCAGGCTTATGTCAGTATTATTTTTTTGTAACGCTTTAGCTTCTTTCCGAGCTTGAAGTGTTATTCGTTCAAGTGTTTCAAGGTCATTATCGTTTAAGGCTTTGTCTAAATTATGTAATTGGTCTTTATAAATGCTCGCTATTTTGTATATCATTCTCTTCAAATGTCGTAAATCCGGAAAGTGAGGTGCCAAAATCTCAATGGCTAAAAAATTGGACTTACATAGTTTAGGGTTTATGTAACAACCATGAGAATGACCAACTTTTTCAGCATGCACTTTATTAGAACAGCTACTGATATGGTTGTTCAACTTATGTACCTTTTTTAATGAGCATTCTAACAATCGTTTGAAGAAATCCTGTAAATTATTCAGAATTTCAACATCTTTCGTTTTACAAAGATAACTACAATGCCATGCTTTTGTCGTTTTCTTTGATTGCAATACAGGTAGAACGTTTATAGATTTCCCTGCCGAATTCAGTATAATTGATTCAGAACCGCTGAAAGGATGGTACGAACTTTCCGCATAATATGATTCTGAAGAAGACGTATGTCTGGATTCTCCACACAAAGCATTAATCCTGTCCTCAACTTCTAAACATTCTGCTGCGCGCGTTAAGGAAACTTCCACTTTTTGTTTACAATCTTTCAACAGTTTCCTCATTTCAAAAATGTACTTTTGCCTAATATGAAAACACCATTTTATTATACGCTCAGCTTCCAACCTACTTGCTTCTCCAGACGGTATGCTAATAATTTTTGAAAGATTTCTAATATAAGTTTCTTTGTTATTTTTGGTTGCTATATTGTTATTTGTTACATCAATATAACGATACTTTTTTATTATTTGCAGAGCGGCACGACGTTTTGCTACTTTATTATAATCATCGTTTTTACGTATTTCAACATAACGTATCTTCCGCTTTTTGGAGATAACTTCTTTATTTAGGTGATAATATTTTTTTTTCTTTTCGCAAATCACTTCATTATTTACGTCATAATGCACTTTTGCCTTTTTGATTATACCTTCTTTATTTAGCTGATAATAATTTTTTCGCTTTCCGCATTTCACTTCTTTATTTGCGTCATAATGCACTTTTTTCTTTTTTATTATACGTTCTCTATTCAACTCATGATAATTTTTTCGCTTTTCGCATATCACTTCTTTATTTGCATCATAATGCACTTTTTTCTTTTTTATTATTCCTTCTTTGTGTGCGTTATAATATTCATAATTATAAAATTTTATGCTTTCCTCCCCTTTTTTACAATCTTTACCCTTTTTCATGTTACATTCCCCTTTCTTTGCTTTATAAACAGCTCTTCTTTTTAAATTCATTTCCTCTTTCTGCCGTTTATAATAATTAGACATGTATTCGTTCCTTTTACATGGTACGTATGGTTGATCTGTCTGAATTATATTTTTGGTATGTGTAGTGACTTCTTTGTTACTTACTGTTGCATTTTCAACTGGGGATATTTCTTCTTTTTCATTAGTAATATTACTTTGACCAATTTTAAATGGATGATAATTTCCACAAGAGGGATCTTTATTATTAATAGTATTACCAATTGCAGATTTATATTCATATATACAACGTGTTAATTGTTGATCCTGAATGCATGGAAAATGTTCTATACGATTAGATTGAAACATTTGGATCAAATGTTGACGCATCAATGCATGATTGTACGTTACTTTGTCTGGTAATATTTTGAATAATAACGAGACCGCAAATGCAATCGCAAAAACTCCGCAATCCCGTGTGTTAGGTTGAGCTTGTACACGTGGAAATTCAATAAATTCTTCGTCAATTGTACCGTCATGTTTGTTCAAAAATGGGTATAACTTCTCAAGAAAAATTTTATGATGATTATGCAATTTCGAGAAATTAAGAGAATCATAAATATAAACTCTTCTGTCATCATGTTTATAGAAGCTACAAACCCAGTGTCCCCCTGCATTGCTTTTAAAATCTTCGCTTTGGTGCAAAATCTGTATATGATCCTGAGTTTCAGGAACTGGTTGTATTGTACCAGGCAATTGAACTCTCCAGGTCTCGCGTGGTTTATAATTAGAATTAGCTTCTAATAATTTGTGAAAATATTCAATATGATCATCTGTTAACCATTCGCCTCTATTGATAATATTCATAATTTTTAAATTGAGTGGCAAGAGTCTATTAACTATAGACATGATGAATTATAATTTTATATTTATATTGATTATTTATAATAATATAAGATAGAAATGTCCAATAAGTATGTTACGTAATTCAACAATTCAACAACGATTTATAACCAAGAATATTATTTTTATTGATTTTGAATATCACGCTTCAGCAGTTGAAATTACACTTTGTGATTACTAGTGTATTATTATGGAATTTAGGAATGCCTCGCATTAATTCAGCGCTTAAGCAGCTGAGAATTGCGGCGCATAAGCAACCGATAGTTTCGGCGCATAAGCAGCCGAGAGTTTCGGCGCATAAGCAGCCGAGAGGTTGGCGCATAAGCTGCCAAGACTAAGAGAATATTAATTATTAAAGGAAAGAGGAATAAAAAAGGAAAAGTGAATGTAAAACAAAGAGAGGTTAGAAAGTATGAAAAAGTAATAGAATAATAGAATAGAATGGGTGATCCCACGCTGGTTTTAAAGAATTTAATGTCCACGATCTGAAAATGATAATTTATGCATATATTAACTTGATTATTTATTAGACAATTTCAAATGGTGTATTCCAGTCTTACCTAAAACTTATCTGTGGACTCAATCTCGATTAAATGATTATTATTTTATTAAAATATTTTAAATCATTAAATATCCACGATCTGAAAATAATAATTTATAAATATATTAGCTTGATTAATTATTAGAAAATTTCAATTGGGGTAATCCAGTCTTACCTAAAACTTAGCTGATGAATATTTTTTATATTTCTAACACAATCAAAATATAAGTGAATATATTTGCTTATAACTTAACACGCTTGCCAATTGTCCGTGCGGTCACACCATGGACCACGGTGTAATAGGAAGACGTCCCAACGCATATTTCTATATATGGATTTGAACCATGGAGCATACGAAAAAATGAGCTCCGGTCGTCCGCTTCGTTTTGTGTTTCACGCGACCCTAGACCCATGATGTACCCATACAGCACAACGTCCGGCAAAGTCCCAAAAACGTCCTGGGGGACGTCCTGGGGGACGTTCTGGGGACGTCCTGGGGACGTCATGTTAAAATATGGCCGCCTAGTTACATTATGGAGTTTATAATGTACTACCTAACTTCGTGTAGCGTAAACTGTAAAGGTGCGAAGTTTGAACAAGACTACGTTACGTTACCAGATTTTAATGCAACTGTCGTATTGGTTGACTATCCAATATGAACGATCTTGGGAAGGGCACGTTATTGGCTAATTTGTAAAGGGTGCGCACGAGCACACCTTATGTCTTTACATCATGCCTAGACCCAAGTGCCCGTGCGCGCCGTCGGGCGAAATTCAAATTTTCTATACCCTCGCTTAACGCGAAACGTATTGAAGAAAGATTTCGATAATTAGCAGTATCGATCGATATTTTCTAAAACGAGCGCTTTGATCGTCGAATGTTTACCTTGCATCTGGGCAAGCTGAAGCTTGCTTTTGTTTTTCGTACAACGCCACGACGCACAAGATGTCTACGCCTAATGAAAATGTAAGTAATACAAATAATACAAATAAATATACTCGTAGCAGCTAAGCTATGTTATGCGATGCTATGTTTTAACTTAGCTTTTGATGGAAACGGTTCCATAAGAATGTATTGAAGCTAATATTTTAATAGTATAGCATCGCACAGCATAGCATCGCATAGCATAGCATAGCATAGCATGGCACAGCATAGTATAGCATAGCTTAACTTCCCGGTGGATTTTCAATTCGCCGCTTTGATTCGTGGGAATTTATTTAATGTCACGAATAATAAAACTAACGAATGTGCATGTAACCTGTAAGATTTTGACAGTCTTTGGTATGCACTTTGCCTATGTCATTTAGCTTTATGGCTAATTAATGGTTTATTCATTTTTGCAGAAAACAAAGTACGTCTCAAAGGAGGACCCCTCGCAAGAACTTGCCGAGGAAAACGCCCTTCTGTTTGGTAAGTTTTATATTATTAAGGGGGTAGACAAGCCACGTGACATGGGCGATGCTCCGCTCTGTAATACCGACAATGTAACCTAAAACATGGATTTGGGATTTTTCGTCCTTATATGAGCAGATTTAGAGCTGGACGAGGTCTCATTCGAAAGAAAAAGATTCAACGCGGAGCACTAGCTGCACCGTTTTAGTCACAAAACTCTTTTAGTGACCTAAAAATACTTAAGGAGGTAAACATGTCACGTGACACGGGCGATGCACCGCGCTGTAATACCGACAAACTGGCCCAAAATATGGGTTTAGTAGGATACGCTTGATTTCCTTATATGAGCGAATTTTGGGCTGGGTGAGGTCTTATTCGAAAGAGGAAGGTTCAATGCAGCGCGCTGTAGACATTGTTTGAGTCACAAAACTCTTATAGTGACCTACAAATACTTGGAATCTGCGAGTGTATTTTGTCCATTTTTTCTCTACTTTGGTCACTCATATCATTACATACCAACAAAATCTCGTCGAACCATGTCTACAGCGCGCTACATTGAACCTTCCTCTTTCGAATGAGACCTCGCCCAGCCCAAAATTCGCTCATATAAGGAAATCAAGCGTATCCTACTAAACCTATGTTTTGGGCCAGATTATGTCGGTATACAGCGCGCTGCATTACCCGTGTCTATCCCCTTAACGATTAACGATTAACTTACAGAAAAATTAAATTAAATAATATTAATCAAATTTATTTTTCCAGAATCAAATGACGACGAAGACGTTTTCATGGGGGGGCAAGAACGCGCGCCGACCCAGAGGACGGCTCAACCCCCACCAGCAACGATTCAGAGGGGGGATCAGCCACCAGCGGAGCAACGCCGTTGGCCTACGTGTAAGTGTTTTTCTAAAAAAAGAAATCAATGATGTCTGTGATTTATTTATTTTCTTTTTTATTTAGTTCATTTAAAATTTATCATTTCAGATAGAGGCACTAGGGCTGGACGATCCAGACGGCAGGAAGTTTTTATGAATTTTTTATACAAAATGAGTGCTGCCGATTACCATTGGGGGAGGAGCGGGCGGGGTGGGAGGGGAGGGAGGGGGGCAGGTGGAGGCAGGGGGACAGGAGTACAGAAATAAAATAAAAAATAAAGTTTTATTATTTCAAACATAAAAATGGGGTTATTTCATTTGCTCGTGCAGCAGAGTTCCTTTCTCTTTCAGCTATTGAAATGATTCTCTTCGTCTGCATTATTAACAGAAAAATAGGGCACCTTTACTAATTATTTATTATTATTTATAAAATAAATTTTCGCATGTACTTGACGTCGAGACGCTATGTTTCCATCATTTTTTTCTCTGCCGTAGATCATACTGCATCATCTTCTGCTTCGATTATCTGTAAATATATAATATAATATATATATATATAAAATCCACATTTTAGTTATTTTAGTTATTATTACAACTTAACGTAGAACTTATTATGTACACAAATAGAGTGGTATTTTGTTATAGTAAGTGTAGAGACTACAAAATGTGTCCGAAGGAGGTGAGAGCGTATGGCAGAAAGTCTTGTTGCAGGAAATTTAAATTCTAATGGTAATAATAATGGGAATCTAAAAAATTAATGAATTAATAAATAGCGTGGCAACTACTGTGGATAGGTTATAAGGGTATATAAGAGTATAAGGGTATAAGGATAATGGAAAACTAGTAAAATTAATGAATAGCGTAGCAACTATATAGAAATAGATTGGCATTTTGCTATAATAAGTGTAGATTACAAATGTGTCCGAAGGAAATGAGAGCGTATGATGTCGGAAGGAAATGAGAGCGTATGATATTCGAAGGAAATGAGAGCGTGTGACAGAATGTCTTGTTGCCGGAAATTTAAATGCTATGGTAATAATTCAGCGAAGATGAACGAAGAGATCCAATATTTTCAAAACACAATTTATTGGTTTTGGAATAAAATTAGTTTAGTATGTTTATAATTTTGTCGATTTACCTTATTTTACTTTCTCGAAACTTGTGCGAAGCAAGATGCTCTGTCTATCTATCTATAATCTATTCTTCTCCGGACAACCTTTACGCCTGTGTATTCCCTTCATTTCTATCCATTCAAGCCTATGCGTCTCCTCCAATTCTATTATCCAAGCCTGTGCGTCCTCTTCATTTTATCAGAATCCTGTGCGTCTCCTTCATTTCTATAATATACATAAAAACTCTAAATTGCTGATATGCAAATACAAATATCTGGCAATTTAAATGCAGTGCAATTTTTTACTACAATATATTTTATTTTGTACATGCATGGTACAAATTTCCAGAAACTTGTGTGAAAGGAGATGCTTCTCAGTCGAACCATTTCCGGACAACTTCCAAGTCTGCGACTCTACATAAGAAATCTATTAAAAAAATTTTGGCGACTTACCTTATTAATTGAGACAATAATTCAGTCTCCTATGTAGTGTAAAAACTCCTGACATTCCAAATTCGGACAATTTACTTTTTCTGACACTTAGCACTTGGTAGGTTATAAAATTCAAAATAGTATATATATATGTACGTACAATGGCGGACGACGAACGAAGAACGATACATGTGTTGGCTGAAGGTGTGTGTGTAACGCGTATATACGTATTATGTTGACGAAAAATTTCTTGGAGAAGGAGAATCAGGAGACGAAAATTAATAAATTCGACTGATCCATGAACGATATTATGATATCTCTGTCATGTGTGGACCGATTTTATTGAAATTGGTCTTGTTCGAAAGCCGATATGCGGTTTACATAAGAAAAATGTCTTTAAATTTACAAAACATTGCAGGCGTGATGAGATATTCATGTATAAATGTCAGAATTAGGTTAGAGTGTCTCCGCGACGAGTAAAGATACACGGTAGCGACATCGACATATACAGGGTGTTTTTCATGTACTTGGCGTCGAGACGCTACCGCGTCTCTAGATTTTGATGGTATGTGATTTTCGGCAACAGAGGTACTGAAAGATGCGCTAAACACCATTAAATACCAAAAAAAAGAGAACAATTACATAGGTAGCTGGCTAACTTTGCAAGAGAACTTGAATTAGCATTGGAACTGCAGTTACAGGATTTGTAGTGTAATACTTCAGGACACTTGGGGCATATTTTCCCGGTATCCCATTGACTCCATCTTTTACAATTCACACATATGTGTTTATGGATTAGGGACTACAGGTAAGGTAACCCTAGTATAAAGCGAATATTCCGATCGATAAAAATGCCGCGTTAAATCACGTTATGCGAGACTCACAATCAGATCTAATAGGAAAAACGGGGTTAGGTTCCAATTTTCCCATTGTATGTACGCCGCAATGTATTTTAAAAAATGTACTAAAAAGTGAATGGATAAAAATTTAAAAATTTCAAGACCGCGTTATATCGAAATAGTGTGCATTATACGAGGGTTCTTACTTCAATTTCCGAACAGCGTTATATTGAAACCGCATTGTTCAACGCTGTTCTCCCATCAAATCACTCCAAAAATAGGTAATTTTCTGTATTTTATTTAAAAAAAAAACGTAAACGTCATAGTGTTAAAAAACGTTTTAGGCTGTATTTGTATATCATGTAAGATAATAAAAAAATTTGCATATTTTATCTAATATGTATTGCTATCCAAATAATTCTACAAGGCGTTATAAATTTCGCAGATGAACTTTTTTGTGACACCAGGACAGTCACAGCCACCAAGAGACAGCAACACATATTAGATAAAATATACAATTTTTGTTATTATCTAAAATGATGTACAAACACAGCCTACAAAGTTTTTTAACATTGCGACGTTTACTTTTTTTTTTAAATAAAATCGTAAAAATGACCTATTTTTCCAGTGATTTGATGGGAGGGTACCGTTAAGTACCGCGTTATATGTTTGTACGACGGTTACTTGTATTCGAGGACAGGTAAACAAAAGCTTATATGCGGTTTACATAAGAAAAATGCCATTAAATTTAGAAAATATTGCAGGCGTCATGAGATATTAATGAAATAAGTTTCAGGTTAGGTTGGAATAGCCGTTTCTCGAGTAAATGATAGCGGTAGCGACAGTCGACATATACAGGGTGTCTTTCCTGTACTTGGCGTCGAGACGCTACCGCGTCTCTAGATTATTTTGGTTAACATCGTACTTGCATATTAAATTACTTTTTACCGTTTTAAGATATTCCTTCGAATCAAAAGCGATATCTTTATAAGTATGTATACGTATCGTTGTGTTACAATGTCTTTAAAATTGTTCTTTGCATCGTTGCTGCAACAAAGTGTGCTGTATTCTACCGCAGCCGCTTCTATTCGCCTTAACGATATCTTAACGATATTGTCGATATATCGTTAAGTATCAATAAGATATCGATAATCTATCTATAATCGATAGTCACACCTCTAGATCCAACGCGGTTCAGCAGTTTTTTATACGTGGCGGCTTATGGGCAGCCGCGTCTGATCCGCGTTGGATCCGCTGCCGCCGCGATGGATTCGCAGCACTTTACTAAACGCGGCGGGTTATGAGTTTGTTCACATCAACGCGAAACATTTCCGCATTGGTTTGGGTGTTGCCTATAAAAGTCGTTCTCCGACAGTCACTCTCGGACGTAGTGTCCACTTGTGAGAAATACTATCAAGAACTGCTCGCGCGAGTTTTACTCTCAAGTGAACACCTACTTATAAACTATATAAAGGAAGCGGTTCAATCTCCTAGACACAGTGAGTAAAAGATATGTATTATGTAAGTAATGTCTTAATAAGATTGTCGGTTTGTTCAATTGTAACTACGGTCAAATAGTTACACTTTAATAACTATGGAATTGTTTTGCACAATTGCAATTACGATGTAATTGCCCTGCAAAATTTCGATTACAATTGCAATGTAATTACTCTCCAATGTAGTTATCCTGCACAATTACAATGTAATTGTCCTGCACATTTACAATTACAATTTTAATTACAGTGTAATTGTCCCGCACAATTACAATTACGATGTAATTGTCCTCCACAATTACAAATGCAATTACAATTACAATGTAATTGTCCTGCACAATTACAATTACAAATACAATGTAATTGTCCTCCACAATTACAATTACAATTACAATGTAATTGCCCTGCACAGTTACAATTACAATTACATGTGGCAATTACAATTGTAATTGTGGTCAACAAAATTAACGATTACGGAAAGTAATCTGTAATTGAATTACACAATTACATTTCAATCGTAATTTGTAATTTGTAATTAGATTACATTTTGCCCAACTCTGCAAGCGACACGCGGCCGTGCGCGATCTTCTTGAGTGCCTCGAGATTCACTTTCTGACATATGTATAATACTCTTGTAATGAAAAAAAGTTTGGAAAAAGTTTTGTTACGGAAATCACGTTTTAAGACCTCCTGATCACGTTTTGACTATTTAGAAAAGAGCTTTTTTTAATACAATTTTCTCGAACGGTTTGGACAACATCGGGTTTGCCTTCTGCATCTAACTGACAAAGAAACGTGTCACAATCCGGACCTAAATGAATACTATTAAATGCGATTTGATTATCGCCTCTTGAAAAATCTATTAATTTTACTAAATCCATGTGCTTCAAAAGCTGCGGTTTCAAAAAATTACGTAAAATATTGTACAAAAGAGTTTTGGCAGTATTTTGAAGCAAATGGATTCTTGTTTGTTGCGACTGAAAGAATAAACTAAAGTCATTAAAATACTCTAGAACGTATTTCAAAAACAGAAGATATGCATTCGCTTCTGGATTTTGCATGATGATAAGCAGATTTTCCCAGACACTGTCTTCTCGCTTACTACCAATTCTTGCAGAGAGTGCAACACACTGTCCCAATTTTCTAAAAGTGTAACTACGGATGCGTAACGCGATAACCATCGCGTAGTACACAATTTTAAAATTTTGCGGTCAGTAGATTGAAAACATTTCTGAAATTCGCGAAAAATGGCCGAGCGTTTGGGACTGCTATGAATGAATGTTGCGACTTTCCGTAATAATTCCTCGCAGACCTCGGGAATAGTAGCGCATGCTGCATTCACTACCAATGCAGAGAAGTGACATGGACACGGCACAGTGAAAAAATTTTCACCGCGAATTTCTGCAAGTTTGGTCTTGAATGACGAATGACGCCCTGTCATGACAGAAGCGTTATCACACGACAAAGCAAGAATGTTTTTGAACGGAATTTGCTTTTTCCACATGGAGTTCCTAAATGAGGTAAATATTTTATCGGCAGTACATTCTCGCGCGTCAAGATTAATTAATTCTACTAATTCCGTTCGAACATCCAAAGTCTCGGGTGCGACATACCGAACAATAAACGACATCCATTTCTCATTGGTAGAGTCCGATGTCTCATCAATAAATACTGAAAACATAAAATTCTGTAAAACATGACTAAGACGCTCTGTTTCCCGAGGACACAGAACGTTCGATATAATATTAGAACACTTTGTTCGACCACACGTCATACGTTCCAAAACATCAGGATCTTTCCCAACGTCTTGGAAAAATTTAAGAATCGCCTCTGCGAATTGATGCGAAATATTTTTCTCGGCAACTAATGTAGCAAAACGAATTTACGCGGCTTTTTTTTCATCAAATAACAAAGGCGATTCCTCGCATTGCGATCTGAAATCGTTCGATTTCCTCACATCCATTCCATTTTTTTCACAGTTTTTGATGTGGTACTTAGAATCCGCCTGACGTTGGATTTGCTACATCCCGCAAGCAAATGATTTTTTACAAACCGAACAGAAACACGAAAAAGGATCATCGGCGACCTTATTCAACCAGGGCTTGAAATCCTCAAGCCATTAAGGCATAAAAATCTTTCTCGAGACCTTAGCATGCACAGTTATTCGCGGAATTTTTTTAGATGAAAAATATTTATTTCTCGCTGATTCCGCATGCCTTTTAACGTTCGACGAGCCGCAAGATAACGTTTTCTCGCATGAAGAACAGTAGAAAAGGCTTTTATCATTAGGTACTTCGCGAATCCACGATCGGAACATCTCATTCGTTTCTCACAACGGCCGATAAACAGGAGTAGCCTTTTCAACTGTTTTCTCAAACGTATCCATCGTACTTACCAGGAAAATTTGGAATATGTAGGAAAAATATTATATACAAAGCAACAAGCAAATGCTAGCGTATAGAAAGGGGGAGATATAGGGGGCTACTAATTACACATTACACTTCCAACACGACAGATCCGAATTCACGAAATTAGAGATGATAGACACGAAAAACATGCAGACAGCGCGAAAGAAATAGTACCCACCACCTCATCTCTATTTCTACTGAAATGACGGTTAAATGTCGCGAAGCCCAACCGCCCGACGCCTCACGAAACGCATCGATACGTAAACAAAACATAAGTAGGTGACCACAGTCTTCTAACTCTACTGAAATGACGGTTAAATGTCGATTCGCGATCTGTGTTGTTTACGTGTCGATGCGTTTCGTGGGGGGTCGGCAGTTGGGCTTCGCGACATTTAACCGTCATTTCAGTAGAAATAGAGATCAGGGGTTGTGTACTATTTCTTTCGCGCTGTCTGCATGTTTTCGTAAATTCGGAAGAAATGATGAATGTACATTTTTCTTTGTTAAAGAAGTTATAGAAGAACTTTATTTAACTTTTTATTATGTAGAATTTAGTTCGTATATCTGAAAAATCGAAGAACCATTTAAATATAAAGTTTCATTGAAATCCATTTTGCCGTTTAAACGTAATCGTGTTAACAAATATATGAGATATTTAAAAAGAGCTCTTTTCTAAATAGTCAAAACGTGATCAGGAGGTCTTAAAACATGATTTCCGTAACAAAACTTTTTCCAATTTTTTTTTCATTACAAGAGTATAATACATACAGTGAATCACAAAAATATTCGGACACTAAGGTATGCTTGGTTTTAACGGTCTATATATTTGTTAATTATGGAAGAAATGAACTGAAACTTGTTTCTTTCGATAATGTATTTATTGTACTTTACAAATATTTGCAAATTATTAATTTTTCTTAATACACTTATATAATATGAAACATTAAATGAAATCACAGCCATTTTTCGCGTTACAAAAATATTCGGATAGATACGTTGTTTCTCAATATATTTATAAATAGTGCTTGATTATTTTCCTAGAAATGTTCGACTCGAAACGTAGCCTTTGTTTACAAGTACGTTGCATCGGGTTCAGTACCCAGCCGTCAGTGTTACCGTACAATTCAGTCATTATACCGTCGTTTACCGTGAAAATGTATCGGAAAAGTAAAAACGTTTCATTTAATCTCCGCCAACTAGTAATTTTTCATCGGGAAAAAGGAAAATCGTATCGCCAGATCGCTGCTATTCTTGATTAAAAAAAAGCACGGTGGCAGATATCGTTAATAGATACAAAAATGAAGACAGGATTGAATCACTACCACAAAGTGGTCAGCGAAAAATAATAAATGAGAGAGAAAAGCGGAAGATTATTCGAAAAGTGAAAGAAAATCCACGATTGAGTGCTTCCATATTAGCAGCAGAATTTCGAGAAGAAAGTGGGAAAAATGTAAGCACACAGACAGTTCGGCGACTGCTTAAAGAGGATGGCTACAATGGGAGAGTGGCTATTAAGAAACCGTACATCAACGAAATTAATAGAAAGAAACATTTAACTTTCGCAAAAAATATGATTTCGAAAGAAGAATCATGGTGGAGTGATATCATTTTCGTTGATGAATCTAAATTCAATATATCTGGTTCGGATGGACGACACATGGTGTGGCGTAAGCCAAATACAGCTCTGAATCCGAAAAATTTGCGTGCTTCTTTCAAGCATGGTGGAGGAAATGTTATGGTCTGGGGGTGTATATCGAGCAGAGGAGTAGGAAAACTTGTTTTTATTGAGAATATACTGGATAAAATCAAATATTTAAATATTTTAAAAGAAAATTTAATGCCAAGTGCAGTCAGTATGGGTATTGAAAGAAGCTTCAAATTTTACCAGGATAACTGTTGCAGCCGCGGTTAAACGCGCCGCTTCGCGATGATTTAAATGTGCGTGCGAGAGCGTGTAAACACGGTGACGCACCGTTCGTCAAGAACGGTTACGCGCGTCACACGTTTTTGTACCGCTCGAGCGTTCGATTTCGTAGAATTCGACAGTTAGTCCTCAGAACACCTGACTAAGATATACACGCTCTCGCACGCACCAACCGCATCGGTCTTTTTGTCGCCCCGCGACCCATAGTTGCCGATACGATTTCCAACGGCCCTCCGAGCCATTCGCGCCCAGCGCCCACTGTACATAGTTATACATAGTTTCCGTTGCGTGTTTTGTGAGTCGTGTTTGTTTCGTGATATTTCTGTGGAGTGCTCGTATTCATTGTCAACGACGCCCACTTTCGGCCAATAAACGTGCCGTCACTGAACGTTTGGAGTGCATCCCTTCCCTGGCCTGTCCCAGTGGCAATCCACACCGCCTCCACCAGGCAATAGAATAAACAATAACGATCCGAAGCATAAAGCACGGATTGTACAAGAGTACCTACTGTATCATTGTCCGAAAGTCTTACAGCCTCCTCCTCAGTCACCAGACCTTAACCCTATAGAGAATGTATGGGATGATTTAAACAGAAAAATAAGGACAACACCGATAAAGAATAAAGAAGAATTGAAAAAGAGATTACGAGATGAATGGGAGAAAACAAGTATACAATATCTTCAAAAAATTATATTCAGTATGCCGAAACGTTTAAAACATGTAATAAAACAAAAAGGATATGCTACTAAGTATTAAAAGTTAAACTTTAGTTTATAAAGTATTAATTATGTGTAATGTCCGAATATTTTTGTAACGCGAAAAATGGCTGTAATTTCATTTCATGTTTAATATTATATAAGTGTATTAAGAAAAATTAATAATTTCCACATATTTGTAAAGTACAATAAATACATTATCGAAAGAAACAAGTTTCAGTTCATTTCTTCCATAATTAACAAAGATATAGACCGTTAAAGCCGAGCATACCTTAGTGTCCGAATATTTTTATGATTCACTGTATGTCAAAAAGTGAAAAGTGTATCTCGAGGCATTCAAGAAGATCGCGCACGGCCGCGTGTCGCTTGCACCTCTCCTTGGATCACAGCGTTTCAAGAGCGAGAGAGAATGACACACATTCGTTTTCTCTCTCGTCTTCTCGACGTTGTCCGAAGCGCCGAGCTCACGGACACGCAGCTCTGGCGTAGTGTGCATGCGTGGTGGGGGAAATTCTCGAGAGAACCCGTCCCGAATCTGGCATCACTGGGAGAAAGACTTGTCGGACAAAGTAAGTTATTTTACAATCTATGGATCATTCTATTCAACATTTGAGCTTTGTTTCAAGGTACTGTCTTGTGTTTATAATCATTTTAAAACTGATGGAATACTTTATTCAAATATGAGCAATACAATTCTTTAATTTTAATTTTAACGTGGAATGAACTCCGATTATCAATCATTGTTTTAAGATTCATTATAGTAACTCATTGTTTTGATCCTAGGAAAATAATTCCATTAGTGATATTTCAATGAGTATCGCTGGACTTAAATGCAGCTATAAAATTGCGCTGGAAATAGCGAAAACATCCCGCCCGTACACGGATGGAGAATTTATAAAAAATTGTTTATTGGCGACAGTGGATGAAAATGCGCAGCAGCGTAAAATATATGAATCGACCACTCTCTCGCGGATGACAATCATGCAGCGGATACAGGAGATGCCTGCAGATGTGACGCGGCAGCTACGGGAGTTAGGGGAAACATTTATTGTTTATAGTTTGGCCCTGGACGAATAGACGGACATCTCGGGCACCCCACAAATGGAAATTTTTATTCGGGGGGTTAACGAAAATTTAGTAGTAACTGAGGAACTGCTAGATTTTTCTTCGTTAGAAGAAACCACGACGGGGGAAGACATAGTGCCTTGTGTGGAGGAGGCGGTTAATAATCATAAATTAGACTGGAACAAATTAGTGTCCGTCACTACTGATCGTGCTCCTGCGATGATTGGGAAACATCTAGGTTTCGTTGGCCGCCTCCGAAGCAAATTACAAAATCTAGCAGTTCCTCAGGAAATTAGCGCAATGCACTGTGCGATACATCAGCAGAATTTATGTGCGAAAAGTATAGAGATGGAGCACGTTATGTCCGTTGTGACCACAATAACTAATTATATTAGAATGAATGCTTTAAAACGCCGGCAGTTCAGAAACTTTTTAAAAGATGTAGACGCAGACTAAGGGGAGATACCCCTATACACGGAAATACGGTGGCTTAGACGTAGAAGAACCTTAGATCGATTCTTCCACCTACACAGCAAAATTTCGGTTTTTTGGAAATGGCAGGAAACCCTGCTCCCGAGTTGGAAAATACAGATTGGCTCTGTGACTTAGGATTTATTTCGGATGTGGCAGACCATTTAAATATTTTAAACACACAGCTGCAAGGAAAAGATAAAACCATTATTCAATTTTATAACTCAATTTGCAACTTTCAAAAAAAAAATTCAAGTATGGAACGCAGAGTTAGATATAAAAAATGTGTGCAATTTTCCAAAATTAAAATCACTTATGACGCAGCATACTAAGTTTGAGCATTATAATATTATATTACAAAAGTTGGGTGACCAATTTCAAAACCGGTATCAGGATCTGTATGCACTCGAAAATTAATTGAATATAGTTACCAGTCCACTGACAGTAAATATACTCTCCATGTCATTTTAGAAGGAACCTGCCGACCGACGAGTATAGAGCGGTTCTGCGCAATGTTGGCGCTCATTGGCTATGCCACCATTCAATGGCCCCGAAAGCGTTGGCGTGGCGCCACTTTCGAATATACCGCGTGTTTCGACTTTTTTGTCGGTTTTGATTGTCTCTTTTTTACTGAAAATGTCAAACGAAATGGATTATCATATTAATAAGAAATTTCAAACTAAAGAATATGGATAACATTGCGCGTACGCCCATACAAAAAAATAAGAAAGAAAAGGTAAGCAACTGAAATATTATAAACTGAAGTATTATAAGCAACTGAAGTATTATAAGTAACTGAAATATTATAAGGATAAATATTAACCTCAAAGAGGGCGTGGAAAATGTATACTTCAATTTAATGGGAAACGTTTCTCTCACAGATAGTTCACGCTGGACAAAGAAAGATCATCATCAATATTTATAATCAAAAGAATGCTCAGTTTCCGGAAAAGAGGTACAAAGAGCTCAATTGAGTTTAAGTCGCAATGGTAAGGCGGTGGTCAGAGAATAGTTCTCCCCGTTGTCTTTGCGAATTCATCGATCACATATTTATCGTAATTCGGCTTAATTCTGCGAACCTCGTCCAATAACTGCCACTTCAGTGCTGTACCTGGCATTCGTATTCCCTTGCTGGTAAGCCACTCTCTTATCTGCGTTTGTTCCAGCTCGTTGCGGGACAGCGGTCCTGTTTCGCAGAGTGGTACGGCGCGTTTATCCATCACAATAACGGCGTTTGGTTTTAAATATGGTACAGTGCGCTTAAACCACTCGAAAAAGTGTGCCGCATTCATCTCGTCGTGGTAATCAGCGCTCTTGGTCTTCGATTCAAAACACAGCAAGCCATTTTCGACAAAACCATCCTCCGATCCAATATGGAGTACGACGAGGCGCTTTCCCTTCGCAGTCGGAGTAGATGGGCCAATCGTCAGGCCCCTTTCTTTGGCGTTCGATGCCAAAGCTATGGTGTTGTCCACTCTCTGCCGTGTGTCGCCTGCATTTACCCATGTCTCATCCAAATAATAAATGGGCCTTTCCGCCGCTCTGAATTCTCGAATTTTGGTAATGAACGTTCGGCGCCAACGAATTATATCTTCCCGCTCGATAAGGGCACTATTGCGTTGTCTTTGTACGTACTTGAAGTTCATTTTCTTCAAGAGGCGATGTAACGTACTCCGCTATATAATCGGTAAATTTTCGTCTCTTCGGATCGCCGCCAACACTCTCGGAAGTCTCGGTAGTTCTCTTCGTTCCCAAAAGGCATGCAGTTGCTTCCGTATTGTTCCAATTTCCTCTTCCGACATCTTCTGCATTATATCGGGCCTTACCCGCTTCTTCGAAGGTGAAGTCACGGTCCCTGTCCTTTTAAATTCTTTTAAACTGTCGACGACGGTACGGTAGCCCACGTCGCATGTATTTTGAACCAATTTGATAATTTCTTTGTACCTCTTTTCCGGAAACTGAGCTTTCTTTTCATTATAAATATTGATGATGATCTTTCTTTGTCCAGAGTGGACCTTTTTCACTTATCTTTCCTTTCTTATTTTTCATCGCTGGGGAAAGTGCGATGATTAAACGAATATTGTATGTACGCGCACAAATGTTTTATAAATATATACAAATTGTAACATTAGCAGTTAAGTTTTATATAATAAAATTTATTTTTATATGTCATACTTTGTTGTTATATTTTATAATATTAATACCGTAAACATTTTAGTATAATACGACTAATAAATAAATTCGTAATAAGGGACGAATTTAGTAGAATACACGTTTTATTTGGTTACCCGGTATATGAAAGAGAATCGGAACGGTGCAAGGAGAGAGGGGAGCCTGGGTGGTAAAGTGGGGGAACAGGGACCTCACGACAGTCGAAGAGCTCATTCTACATGCGCGAACTGGGTTGCTTTTAAAATGACATGGAGTATAGATACAGTGTCACCACAATTGCAGATAGACTTAAGAAATTTAAGAGGTGACATAGAAATGAAAAAAAAATCAGGAGACGGATGGTATTATTATTGTTTCAAAAAATGAATATCCATATTTGCATAAATGCGTCGCGAAAGTATTAGCAATATTTGGTTCCACATACGTGTGCGAGCAATTATTTTCCATCATGAAGAAAGCGAAGTCGCCGTTCCGGACACTCATGACGGATAACAATTTAAAATGCTCGTTGCTTTTGAGCCCATACCGAAGTATACAACCAAACATAGAATATTTAGTACAACGAAAACAGCTACCGGCAACAAAGCGCAACAATCATTTTTTATAATTGCATGTACTCCACCTAGTATCTTTCATAAAGTCTGCGTGTATTGTTCTCTGTGTATTAGGATGGACCTTATTTTTCGACCAACAGATTTTTTTGGCCCCGTCCAGATATGTGACACTTGTTTGGAAAATGATCTGGAAAAAATTTCAGCCCGATTGGACCACGGGAAAAGGACGCGCCACGAATTTGAAAATTTTGAACTTTTTGAACCGTGATATAAATAAACATTATGATATATCGTTGAATTTGTATTTTTTTTTCTGTTTAAGAATACATACACAGCATATACGATTGTTAACAAAAAAAAACGTCCGTGATGTTACGAGCCGGGGCTGCGGCAACGCGAGAGGCCGGCGAGAGGGGTATTTCCCAAGGAATACGGTTTATGAATTTGTTAGTTAGAGGGCGGACGAACCTGATGCGAAATCAGGGAGCCGCAGGATTATCGGAAACGAGGACGAACCTGATGCAAAATCAGGGAGCCTCTAGGAATGGAGTCACTCACGGACGAACCTGATGCGAAATCAGGGAACCGCAGGAGGGTGATTATTCGTGAACGAACCCGATGCGAAATCGGGGAGTCACTAGGATGATGGTCACAGACGAACTCGACGTGAAGTCGAGGAGCTGTTAGGAGGTTGGATTATTCACAGACGAACCTGGTGCGTAACCAGGGAGCTGTTCGGAAGGTGGTTGACTTACAGACGAACCTGATGCGAAATCAGGGAGCTGTAGGATACGGACGAACCTGATGCGAAATCAGGGAGCCGCAGGAGAGGTTAGACGTGGACGAACCCGATGCGAAATCGGGGAGCTATTGGGTTGGAGAAGATTCCTTATTTTGGTATTGGATGCGAACGACCCTGATGTGAAATCAGGGAGTCGCGGGAGATGTTAGTATTGCCTCGTAACTCTTAATTAATATTTGATACAACTCGAGCGGTAAAGTTGTATCGGTGGGTATGTGCTACTAATATTATAAGGATCACTGGGTTAAAGATGGGTTTTAACGAATCTACTCGATTTAGACGTGAACACCATTCGTGTATTCAATAACTAATTATTGTACAAATGTAAGTGTCGCGATTAAATAGTGTAGTAAAAGTGTATAAATTACCACTAATTTGCACGGTGTTGACGCACTGGCGATGCGGGGCGTACGAGAGGCTATTTCAAAGTGCCAAATAGAATATAAACCGAACTCGCGGATTCTATGAGGTTAACTATGATTCCGACGGAGACTTTAGCTCGATCTTACTAGATTTAACCAACTCTGTACGAGCGTGACACGACGTTACTCTACGCGTGACTGTACTGCTTTGAACCGAAGAGGGTAGAAACCAAAGGGTTTATATAGTCCCAAAAATGAGCGGGGATTAGTTGGAAATCTCCATATAAGGAAATCCTTCGGGGTGGTCGTCGTCGTGTCACTCCCGTTCCCATGATCGTCAACCAGATGGTCGAGAGCACGACCCCCATTAGTGGTGTGTGATAAGCGAAAGGATTTTAGGGCGTTTTCCCTTCGCAGACGCGAGCTCGAAAAACGGTTGAGAGCGGCGTATGGGAAGATTCCACATACGTAACAGTGACCTTGCAAATTCGAAAAAGTGACCTTGAAAAAAATTTTCCTTCCATTATAGTCGCCTCTTTATATACTACAACTTTTGTCTGAAGAGTTTTTTCATACATCCATAAACGATGGAGATATTAAACATTTTTGATTTTTATTATAACGCTCCATTATACAGAAGAAAAGCAGTTCTAAGACTGAAAATAAGTTATTATAGCTATTATGTAAATTACGAATAGAAATGTCATCAAAGTATTGCGTCCCAGATCTGCTGGTGGACTCGTTAGTAGGGCCCAGCAGAACCTGTCTCAATTCCCGATACACCGTCTTAATACGCTCACCTTGAATTTAAGCTATCATGTAAATTTCCAAAGTATGGATACCCTAAGCGTTTCGTCCCAGTCCTGCTCGTGGACGTTCGATAAGACCGAACAGAACTTGCCCTAGACGCGACTAGGGATGCCAACGATATTATCGATATATTAAATTTATCGATAAAATGAAGAAAAGTATCGATATTTCTGTATCGATAGTTTCGAAAAGCATATCGAATATATGTATATATATATATCGATATATTCTAAAAATATCGATAAATTATGGAAGTAGTAGTTTTGGTGTCTAGAGTTGTCGGCGTCAAAGCGAAAGTAGTACACTCTAGCGCAGCGCCGTCCAACTTGCCTCTTGAGAGGCAAAAGCCGTCCTCCACCATCGTCCGCCGTTGCCATGGCGCACAGACGCGGCCGATTCAAAGTAAAGGTGGCCGTTCCAATGGGCGGCCACAGCCGCCAGCGACCGCGGCTGGCGACTGCGGCTGTAGCCGCGTACACTGGTACAATGGAAAGCATTCATCTCAACTCCTATGGGCGGCTGCGACTGCTGCGGCCGCGCCAGGATTGCTATATTCTATGCGCGTCTGGTTCATGAGCAGCCTAGGCTACTCGAGACACAACATAATGCTATGAGTGTCTGTTTTCCGCCACAACGGCAGAATCTCCTAGTCGCACAGCGGCTGCCGCTCTACTCCTCCAGAAGCAGTCTAGCGACTCTAGCCGCTCTGCTGCGATTCATCGTCACATTCGGACAGATTATCCAGAAATAAGGAAAGAAGTCAGAATTCATAACTGATGGAATTATGTTTTTTTATATACATATTTCTTGTAAACTAATAATATGAGCTCTTATAAAAAAAGGTAAAAATATCATGACGGCTACATCTGATCTGCGTGTAAACACATGTCAAATTTTTTGTTTTGTGCAGAATTTTAAATCGTGTCTTTTAAAGTTTGTTAAAGTAAAGTTAAAGGGGTCAGAAATGATTAGTATCGATTCTGCAAAGTAATAGCAAATAATTCGTTATATACAGTTATTTTTCCATAAGAAACCCATTGAAAAAATATCAGTAATTGTCGGCTTTTTAGTTACCTTCCGCGAACTTGTGTAATCAACATATATTTGTTCTTGCAACTGCGAAAACAAGATTTGACAATATTTTCCAATAATGGAGTAATCACCTGTATTCTATATCGTACAGTGGGCCTGAATCCCAAGAAATAGGGGAAAAATGCAACATTCCATTTTTCGCGTTGAAGATGCTGAATATTATTGAGCAAGTTCATAAAAAAGTGTTAATATACAACCACATTCTTTTCGAAATTGAGTTAGTACCAATAGCGTATTCCAATAGGCTCTACTAATCTTATAAAATAGGCATTATTAGGTCGGTGCATACGTTCGTTCGCTTTATTGATAGAAAGTGTTTATTACCAATATAAATATATTTCATACTTTTCAAGGCTGGCGTTCCAATGTGCGACCGGCGACTGCGACCGGCGCGGCGACGGTCCCACTAGTGCAAGGGAGAAACAGATGCATACTTCTCCCGTGCACAAGTGGGACCGTCGCCGGCCGTAGTCGCCCGGCCGCACATTGGAACGCCAGCCTTGAAAGGAAAACATTTTTCTTCAATATTTATATTTTTTGTCACTTTTCTGGCACCTAATTTAAACAAAACGATATTCGGCTACTTCCCTTACTATTCGACTTTTCCTTATAACTTGAAAACCGAATGTTTCCCCAACGTGCGACTTAAAACACTAATAAAGTACCAAAAAAAACAGTTTTCAATTTTTTATCACGATTGAGTTAAAAAATAGAAAAAACAAATTAATAGATGTAAAAAATATTAAATTATACATCACTAGAAAGGAATAGGTTTATCCTATTTTTTGCCACAAATTTAATTCCGATATCTTAAAAGAAACACCCAAATGTCATTGACTTCTTCAATCCGGCAGATAAACAGAGCACGATGTACATATAAAAAAAGGCTAGTCTTTCACTGTCTTCGACGGTCCTCGAGACCTGATACGAGAAAAGACCCTTTTTTCAAGTGCTCGAAAAGGTCCTGTGCGGCGCGTCGTTGCACTGGTGGGGCCATGGCGTTGACGCTTAGGTATAGAAAATACCATTTCCGACGACGCCAGTCGCAGTCGCTTGCGGCTGTAGCCGCCAGCCGCGGTCGCTGGCGGCTGTAGCCGCCCATTGGAACGGCCACCTTTACAGTGAACGTCAGCGTCGCGCGCGTCAACTGAGCTTCCTTGTCTACGGAAATTTCGCGGTCTCCTTTTCAGCGTCGCGCGGTCTCCTTGACGATAAGTCACGCTGCTCGAAAGGAAGGTTGGAAGGGGAAGTAGACGCGTGAGGGGCCCCTACGCTGGACAGCGCTGCTCTAGCGTAAAGTAGAGAACAAAGGAGCTTTGATGAGTGTTTAATTGCGCTTTATTAAACGAAATATAAATATAAATTTATAAGGTAAGAAGCTTAATTTTGGCAGCATGGCAACGAAGAAAAACAGCAATATTTGGAAATTCTTTGATAAAAAATCCGGAAGTTCTGCCGAATGTAGATTTTGCCAAAAAATTATTAAAACATCAGGAAACACTACTAATTTACACACACACATTAAAACAAAACACCCAAATAGTGCATGTGGTTTGCTTGCTGATAAGGATGAAGTTAAGAAATTAAATGAAGAACGTTTGAAGAAGCCGGTACAAGAGAAATAAAATAATATTCATTTATTGTGTGTGTATTGCGATAATTTTGAAATTCAATTTTACAGCTGCATTTTTATGATAATACAGAGCATATTAAACAAAATCCAAGCAGTTCAAGTTCGAGCCCATTACATTCGTCGAAATCTATGATTACTGCTTTTTTAAAAACATCCTCATCAGCATCATCATCATCTATGGTTACAAGTTCATTAACACAAGAAAATAGATAAGAATATGATTACGATGTGAATATGGATCTTCATAAACATAAACAACCCACTGTAACATCATTTGCGAAAAACGGTCTGGAGTTTTCAGGTAATATTAGTTTAACAAAATCCAGTCAATGAAATCTGCTAGTTCTTAATTTTATCTAAAGCATACATAAATACCTAAATAAACACATAAAATATTTAAATTACAAAATTAAATTATAAATTTAAAGAGCTAAAAACTAATAAAGAACATAATTTATTTTTAGATGGTGGAAGAAAATCTTCAAAGATAACTGACAGTATAAGTAGATTTATTGTGCTGGATAACTTACCTTTTTCTACAGTGGAAGGCGATGGTTTCCGTCTTTTGCTTAAAGATCTTTGTCCCTTGTATAAGGTTCCATGTATAAATACTATTAAGGATGTCATAGATAAAAAATATGATTTTATAGCCAGTTTATTTAAAGAAAAGTTAAATTCTATAGAAAATTTCACTTTAACTATGGACATTTGGACTGATCTAAACATGCAAAGCTTTTTGGGAGTAACTATACACTTTGAAAGAAACTTGAAAATTGTATCGGCAACATTTGGAGTAAAAGATCTACACTAAGGCTGTTCGAGTACTCGAATATTCAAGTAGCTTGAAGTTCGGACCGAGCCGAGACTCGGTTTCCGAGCCGAGACTCGGTTTCCGAGCCGAGCCGAGTTCCCGTAAAAACCGAGTAGCTCGAAAGAATCGATCGGCTCGATAAAACCGAGTAGCTCGAATTTTTTCGAGCGGCTCGAAAGAACCGGGCAGCCCAAATGAATCGAGAAGCTCGAATTTTTTCGAGCGGCTCGAATATACTTGGAGCAGATCGAAATTTTCGAGCAGACCGACTGTGTCGAGTAGCTTGAAGCTTGAAGCTTGAACGTTTCGGGCAATACGAATGTTTAGAAAATTTTAGGTTACGTTTGTCTACTGGAATGTAAATAATGGTTCTCAATAGGTAATGTGAATTATTAAAATGTAAGCTGTAAATGGAAATATTCTGTAACTTTTGAAAATAAGTACTAAATTCAAATCTTTCTTTTTTCATCTTTTTCGTGTATTTATAAATCCCCACAAAATTACCTTTTTTAAAAAAAAGGTACAAAAATGGCGCCAAGTATATAATCCCCCAAAAAACAACCGCATTTTAAAACATTGACAAAAAAAAGTTGCTTTACAAAACTTATGATATACACAAATTGCGCCAATTAAAACATTGGCTATTTATACAAATATAAAATATATTAAACAATATTAAGCAGATATATTTATAAACAATAAATTTTTTAATACGAAAAAAATATTTACTCAAAATACTTGGCGCTGCGACCCGAATTGGTGTAACTAAACTGTGTGACGAACGTCACTACGGCCGTTCCCCCCCTCCCGAGCGACACCGCGGAAGCCGGACCGCGTCACGCGAGCGCGCGCCCCACCACGCCCGACAAGCCGCAAATCGAACTCGCGCCGCGGCCGATAGGCGGCCGCGAGGACGATAACGTTCTCGCGGCTACTTTTCGCGCCGCGGAGCATAAGACTGGGGCCGCGAGCGCCAGACGACAGCTTGCTCCGTGGCTTCGCCTTACATGCGCAGCAGTGACGTGAGAAGCTCTTTTTGGTTTTCTATCCTCCTCCGAGGGAATTCTAGCGCGCCGAGTGCCTTACCGCCTGACCGCCTGACCGCTAGTAGCCCGCTCCCTGGTCGTTACATCAGCCGAATCTCGATTCGCGCTGGACCATCCGGCCGTGGTGGTCAACCAGCGGTCATTGATAGCTGGCCCACCGCACTAAGGCCTTCTATGTAGGCTGCGCAGGGCCGAGGTTCTCGCTCGCCCGGTAGTCGACTCCAACCTGTCCCCGTAACCGGCCGAGCACCGCCAAGTGCCGCCGACTAACACCGAGTAGGTGTTACCACCGCCGAGGCCGCCGACCGACCGGCAGACCGAACCGAGCCGACGCTCGTGATAGCTTTAAGCTCCGGACGAGCCGAAGCATAGTACCGCCTAAGCATTAGCCAGTAAGCCGCCTAGATAGTAAGACCTAGTATTTAGCCGCCTAGCAATAAGAAATAGAAGATAAGTCGCGCCGCGCGATACCGCGCGTTTGGACAGACTCGAGGTCTAAATAAACGCACAGTTCCAGCAAAGCAACGAGCATATTCATTCGGCGAACCCTAGACATACTCGACTGAGTCGGCTAAGGACCGTTCCTCTGGTCTCCCGGTGCCCCGCGAAAGCGGGTCACAACTGAATAAATATGTATATAAATTGCATTAATCTATTTCTTTATTTCTTGTGCGTGCGTTCGTGAGTATGTGTATGTATATGTTTTTGTATTTTAGTTTTTACGGGTGTTTTTTTTTTAAATTAATACTTAGACAAATACCTTTTTTTGTTCGAATTCGCAACGCCAAGTATTTTGAGTAAATATTTTTTTCGTATTAAAAAATTTATTGTTTATATATATATCTGCTTAATATTGTTTAATATATTTTATATTTGTATAATAGCCAATGTTTTAATTGGCGCAATTTGTGTATATCATTAGTTTTGTAAAGCAACTTTTTTTTGTCAATGTTTTAAAATGCGGTTTGTAACCTCGCCTCGCGGAGGTTACTCGGTGTGCGGTGGAGGAACCGCGATTAGGTCGGCTCAGACCGGGTGTCCAGGGCCGTCGAGTGAATGACTCAGGTATCGAGGGTAAAACGGGCTTTATTGGTGAAACTAACACGTGTACAAATGTCCTGGCCAGGTCCAGCTGACTTACAGGGTCTGTGCGGCTTAATGTAACTCTTAGCCTACGGTGTCGTCCGCGTCGTTCGCGTCGTTCACGTCGTGGAGTCCGAATGCTCAAGCGGTTCGGCGGTAATGTAAGGAGTGGGGGCAGTGGTCGTTCTGGTGCCTTGGCTGTGGTCTCCACCAATGGCCCTGACCGGGAAACCTTGAGTCCGTTCGTCCAGTGGGTAAAACCCGCGGAAGATACGGAGGCTATGGGATGTCCTCCGGGGTAAGCGAAGCTTGTCCCTAAGATTGACAGCGGATATCGACCTGCGTCCAAAGGTCGGCGTACTCGCGTTCCTTTGGGAGCCGTGGAGGTAGTGGGATTCAAAAATACACAGTGATACAGCTTGTGATATGCAAGAGATCGCTGGGAGAGGCGCAACCGTTAGCTCGTACCGCTCGTAGTTGACTCTGCCTAATGGGCCCATCGCGCCAGCTTATAGGCGCTCGCGTGCGAACTTCGCGAGCGAGAGCGTCGCTCGGCGCGCGGCCATCTCGCGGCCGCGCTCGGTAGCGGCGGGCCGCGCTAGGCGCGCGTGGTGGGGGAAGACCCGCGTCCCACCGGTTCTAACTCGTTACAGGTTGTTTTTTGGGGGATTATATACTTGGCGCCATTTTTGTACCTTTTTTTTAAAAAAGGTAATTTTGTGGGGATTTCACTTTTTTTGTAGAATTTATTGATGACCAATTATCTAACTGGCGCTAGTGGGTTATTTATTTACTATCATTTTTTGTAAGAACAAAATATAAAGATCTTTAGCGCCTCTGGGCCATTGCCTTTTTTTAATTTGCACGTCATCTGCTTCAAACCAACTACTAGTCATTCCTTCTTCTTTACATATACTGGTGTAATGGCCATCCTCAATACTTGAACCACTATGAATTATAGCATTCATTATTTTATACGATTGTCCAGCTATCAATACTTTGGTTGTGGGAATACTACATATATTAAATTTACGTTCTGCTTTGACTATTTTATCACCTTGTAATGAAAATAATAGTAATCGAATAATAACTATATCATTCGTCAATATTATTTCATTCTTAAACATAACATAATTTCCTGTACACTGTTCACATGATCCGTTATCTGATTCATGCCATTGTGAAAATGTAACATTTAATAAATCGTTAAGATTATAGCTTTTTTTTTCAAATTGTTAATGGGTATTGAAACAATAAATTATCAGAAGTAATTCTTTTTGTATAATCACAAGATTTACATCGAGTAGTAGAAGTTACATGATGCTCTACCAATTGTCTTATACAATCATATTTTGTGCACAGGATTATAAGAAAATCGAATACATCTCATTTTACGTTTTTTGAAAAATGTTCTCCTAAACTTTGCCGTACTGTATATGTATTTAAATTGCGTATTCCACTTTCATATCGAAGCATTAAAATTTTCAAATCATTTGATGAATCATTACAATTAAACAATTGTTTTCTTATTGCACTTAAATGCATTAAACATTGTAACACTGCATTTGCATAACATGAAGTATTATCTGTATTTTGAAGACCATGTAAAACCCAAGAAACATTTTTTTGTATTTTTTTTGAGTTTGACAATTTTCTTGGACAGAATCAATTACTTTTGTCAACATCCATGGAACATCTTTCACTTTCGAATAGCGTTTTTTTTTAAACATTAATAATGTCCGCGTCTGATTTGTACTTAGTTCTTAGCCGATTATATTCCCTAATAGCTTTTTCGTCAGCTATTACTGACGAAGGATCATAATTAATCAAATGCAACCCTTCTGAAGACGTTACTCGTGATAATGCAACATAAGCTTGACCATAAGTAAATATAGAGTTGCCTATGTCCATAATAGCACTTTGTAAACTCAATCATTGACTTTTATGAATTGTGATTCCATAACTTAGACACAATGGAAATTGTTTTCTAATAACAAATGCTCTATCCACTACTTCAAATTTTACGCTCACTCTATCAATGAAGTACTCTAATCCCGATGGTAGAAGGAGCTTAATCTTCTCTACATAATCAGTTGACAAAACTTGTACAACTGAAATTACCTTAGCTATGGTACCATTCACAAGACCCAAAGTAGCATCAATGTTACGCCTTATCATAACGTTTGCTCCAATCGTAATTACAATTTCCTTCGAAAGTCCAGCAGTTTTTGAATTTTCGTCATCAGTATTGGACAATACTTTTGATACTTTCTTTCTCACATACGGAATACAGTCAATCGTATCTTCGGCAATTAATAATATCTCTTTCGTTGTAATGCGTTTTAACATTGCAGCATTTAGAACGTCACACATATTACGAGTAGGCAATAAACAAACAATGTCTAACGGAAAATCATTAATAAACTGGCATAATTCGTTTAATCTGAGTTCAAATGAATCCCCAGTAAAAGATATTTTTCTTTTCCCAAGAATCTCGCAATCAGATTTTGTCACTAGACCAATACGAATTCTTGACAACAACTGTCGATAAGATTCATCCCCTTGCTGGCGCATGTTGATCGTTAACTCATCATAATCAAATAATGTAGTCCATAAGTTAACAGCAATTAAAGAACCGACATATTTGTTAATTTTATCATTTGATAAAGGTACAAAAATTTGGTCTTCGTGTACAGGGGGTAATTGAAGCAGATCACCAAACAATAGAACGTGCTTATGACCAAACCAACCGTCTTCACAATCATTGGTATCAAATTTTTCCGACAATCGGAAATGTATATACATTAAAGTTAAATTGGATATCATTGACACTTCATCAATCACAAATAGAACAACATCTTTGAGATTTGCTCGTAAAACTTTTAAAACATGATCTGATAATTGTTTATACTTTGGCGTTAGGCCATGTTCAACGGGTAATTGAAGCAATCTATGAATTGTCAAACCGTCTATATTAAACGCTGCTATACCAGTTGGTGCCGCTACAGCGGTATCTTTGTTGAGATATTGTTTTATCCAACACTTAATGGTTTTAATTAAAAAACTCTTTCCTGTTCCACCTTCTCCGCTAACAAACAATCGTAATATCGAATTATCTGACCTTACAGTATCAACGACTCTGTGGAATACTCTTTTTTGGTCGGCATTTAATTTTGCTATCATTTCAGACACATCAATTTTTTCATCCGTTTTATTACCAAGATCCCTAAAATCTTGCATTGCTTCACCAGCTTCTACATTTTGAGCTCCTATCGGATTGTCAGGGTCATCCTGAGACACGTTTTTTTTGTAATTCTTCATCTAATTGCCGAACAAACTCTTGTGCAGTTTCAAACGCTTTTTTCAATTCTTCTAGTTTTTCGTGATAATGTAATGCTTTCGTAAGATGTAGTTTTACTTTATGAAATGCTTCCATATAAGTATCACAACTATTTTTAAGATCCTTTAATTCCCGCCATGGTTTAAACATAAGCAATAAAGAAAAGAAATAATCTTCTGGTCGATTATTAACATTATGTCTATAATGATTAATTAGACATCCACGTTGTCGCCGTTTAAGATAATGACTATTATCTAATTTATAATATTCAATATTATTTTTTTTCGGTTTGATTGTCGTGATATCATACCATTGTGCGAATTCATAAAGAGACACAGATTCTAATTCTCCAGATCTATTTGGATAATAATTATCTATTAGTGATGGACAAAATATATCTGTAGATTCACCATCAAGAGCTTAAATTTCTTGACGACTTTTCAATTTCCTCTGCCGTATAGAATTAACATCTAACCATTTAATAGTTGTATTTCGATCAGTTCCATATAAAGGCATACCTAGCAATGTATCAGCAGCCTCCAGAGCTCCACATTCTCTATTGCTTATGGATCGTAAAGCAAAATTCCAAAGAACACTTGCCAATGACTTATTTTTATTATTTATACTATTTGCAAAATCACAATCAGACAGTTCACTTTTCCCTGCTTTGTTCAAATATTTAGTAACGTACCAAGTGAGCAGTGTCGATTTTTCTCCAATAAACTGTATATCCATATTACCTTCCCACGCAGCGAGTATGACAGGATTATAATCATTAATATCAACTTCATTCTTTGTTCGTGGAAGATCGTACAATCTACTTTTATGTTTTAAGTGTTTTCTACCTGCTATCGAAGTTGCCACGTCTCTTATATTTAGTGTGTCAGTAACTGGACGTGGAAACCCAAAACGACACCTACGAATAACTTTAGATCCTTTTTTTTAGCACGAAGACAATAATCATTATGTTTGTGTCGTTGGTGCGTATTTACACGTCTGTACAATAATGGCGAAATATTTTCATGTGGCATTTTGCAGCTTATATATTGTAAAATAAATTTAGAGACTTCTTCAATAGAAGATTCGCCGAAAATTGGTGCACCTTCAATCCAGATTAATAAATGAAATTGTTGTATACCTCTACCTTGATATTCTCGTCGCCAGAAATAGTGTATTACTTTACCAATCGGAGAATCTTCTGAACTAATAAAAGCAAGCATTGCTCGAAATTTATTATCCAGAAATCTCGATGTTGATACAGGATCTTTTGCTACAAGTAAACTAGTGGTTAACGAAGAGTCTTGCCAACCATTTGCGTCACGAATATATTCACCTAAATCGTCCCATAACCATTCACTAGGACTTAACGTTAGAAACCACGTCGCTGGTCCGTAATGTTGTGCCATACAAGATAAATCACTTCTCGGTCTACGCCAATATTGTTCCGTATTTCGAAGCGAAGAAAAAATTGAATTTAAGTTGGACTCCAACGCTTCTTTCGACATAGCCTCTAAATACTCCGCAGCTGTGTAACGTATTCGTGTATCAGTTATATTCATTTTATGATATATTCCACGACGTAACTGACGTATATTCGCGTTATTTAATAAATAAAACAAATATTGTTGATTTAATCTAAATTGTGGATGCTTAGATGTCAAACGACATTTAATAAATTCGTGCTCTTGAAGTTTGATCGGTCTACTATCATCACATTGTCCATTAGAACCTAATGGAAATATATCTGGAAAACACATCAAATCTAAATTCTTTACACGATTATCTAAAGGTATGTCCTGAATTTTTAACATTTGATATAAAGCAGTCGCAGGTTCATTTTCTTTTTTTTCATGTAGAGGATATATAGTATATTGCTCATAATAGCTATCATCTTTATCTTTTTGAGTTAGCATTGCCTTGGGCTGATCGTCCAATGCAAGTTCTACATGATCTATTTTCTCTTTCTCATGTAATTCTAAATTATTTAATGGTTCACAGTCGTCACTTGAATCATTTTCTGATTTTTGCATTACAAAATCTAGATTATCCAAATCCCCTAAAAACAATTTATCATGAATTTCGGGCAGTACAATTTCAGAATATAAAGGGTTATTGTGTTTCAACCATATTAAAGCTTTAAATACTTTTTTAATATCCACTAAATCTTCCCAGATAATTTTTTTTTTAGTTGGAACATTTCGAACTAAAATAAATTCATGATTTAAATTTATCGGATCAGTGTTAGAACATAACTTATCGAAAGTCTGTTGTAAAGGAAGTGGTAAATGAAATGTTCTACCTTTAACTTTTTGTATCCTTTGGCGTGCTGGTGTTTTTTTATTAACAACTGTTCCCATTTTTACAATAGTTTGAAAAGCTTTAGCTCTCTGTAAAAGCAATTTCTCAAATTCGTTAAGAGATGATATTACCTCAGGCACATCATTTACCGCGAGATTATTTAGAATACAATAAGCAGACAGCAAGCCACTATTAAATTTTTTATCACAATAGTTACATATATATTGCGGATTTATTTTTTGTTGCTCTACATATTCCATTAAATCATTCCAAAATAATTTATCTCTCCGTATTTTTTTTATACTAACTTTAGTAACACTTCTTTTATAACAAAGTCTTTCACACGATATACAACTATATCGCGCGGTGTCTAGTGAACATTTTGTCAAAACCGTAAATGCATTATGATATTTTGTAACAATATCATTATCATTTAAAATTATTTCAGTTTGCTGATGCTTATACATATCTGCTTTTTCTTTTGCAAAAGTTACAATATCATTTAATGTATTCAGATCAGCAGAATGCAATGCTTTGTCCAGATATAGCATTTTTTTATAAAAACCTTTAAGTTGATATATACAACGTCTAATACTTCTTACTTTGGGGAAATGAGGCGACAATAACTGCATTGGAACAGACATCGCTTTACAAAGATTATAATCAATATAACAGCCATGCGTGTGGCCTAATTTATCATTTTTTGAAGTTTTTAAAGTACACTCGTGAATGTTTTGTATCAGTTTGGGTAAATTCTTCAAAGTACATATATTTACAGCTTCTAAAAATGTATGATACCGGTCAATTAGAAGTGGATCATTCATTTTGCATAAAGAACTGCACGCCCACGACTTTTTTGCTCGTGCTTCAATCAAAGGTAAAACATTTTCAGTCTGTCCCTTCATATTTATTATTAATGGCTCCGTCATAGTCACTTCATTTGAATTTAAATTGTAATATGTAGAATCAACAAAATAATTTTCAGACGAAGCTGTATGTTTAGATTTGCCACATAGGGCATGTAATTTGTCATCGACCGTTGAACATTCTGCAAAAACAGTCAAACATGTTTCTGATTTGTTTTTTAGCTGAGTAAACATTTTATTCATATTATGAACATAACTATCTCTAATGTGTATACACCAGCGAACGACTTTTTCAGCTTCTAATCGTTTTTCAATATAACCTTTACTGCAATCTGTAATATTAAGCTTCTGTAAAATATTTTTAACGATAACTAGCGCAGAAACGTGAATTTTCATAGAATTTCTCGATCGAAGCATAACATATTTTTTACTAATTTTTTTGACAATATTGATCTTTCTATGTATTAAATTAATAGAACTTCTTTTCAGATAATATCGCTTATTGTAAAGCCACTTACGATCTGTAGGCCTTGCTTTTTTTATTTCTCGTTCACGCTGAGAATGTAGCAAATATATTTGTTTTCGAACAGATTTATTTTCTGATATTTTTTCAGAATGACAGCGTATCTTATTACGATTTATTGAATCTTGTTTATACCGACCCAGATTTTTTTGCTGATATTGAAACCGCCTTTTTAAAAGAAAATTCTCCCGGTTTTTTTTATATTGTTGTGCTTGTTTGGCGCGATTATTTTCTAGATCTTCTTGATATAGACACACCGTCTTTTAAAATTCTTTTTAGCATTAATGTCTAAATCTTGCTCATCATATAGACACCGCTTTATACTATTACTTTTTACAAATGAAAGTACTGCCTGAGGGGCGCCACAATTTACATCTTGAGGAAAATGCTCTATAACATTGGATTCAAACATTTGTATAAAATGTAGACGCATTAAGCTGTGGTCATACCTTACTTTATCAGGTTTAATATTAAATAATAACGAAACAGCAAAGGCTATTGCGAAAACACCGCAATCGCTACTGTTTGGTTGTTGTTGCACAGTAGGAAATTTAACTGGATTCTGGATAAAGTCGTATGTTGGAAACAACTTTTTCAAGAATTGTTCATGATCCTTCTCTAACCTTTTATTATTCATCGAATCATAAATAAAAATATTTTTTCTGTCGAAATAGCTGCATACCCAATGACCTCTTCCATACAGTAACCAGTTTTCATTCGCATTATTTCTCGACAACGAACTATATAAAAATTGTATATGCTTTTCATTTGCCTGTATGGGTAGTATTGTATCGAGTACTTGCACTCGCCACCTTTCAACGGGTCTATAATTGGAATGAGTTTGTAAAAGGAAATTGAAACGATCCATATCATCATCCCATAACCATTCACCACGAAAAATTTCATTTTTATTTTTTTCGGTAAACGTCCATATTCCATATTTCTTTTCTACCTGTATAGACATTTCAGTAGAAAGAACTAAAATTAGTTTTTATTTTCACTTATTGCAACTTTATTGCAAGTTATACTCGAGACACAGCGCTCCGCAGCCTATCGAGTAATGTTATAAGATAAGGCGCTCTGCAGCCAGTAAAGCTTACTCAGAATAGCGCAAAGCAGCACAGCGAGTGTACTTTACTTATTTGTTGAATATTCCAACCTGTAAAAATCGAGAAATTTGTAATAAACACTAATATCATACCCCATACAGCACACTTCATTGCAGGAAGGTTCCAGCAATGTTGCTGGAACGTTGCTGGAGCCTTGCTATGTCCGCCCCTGTGGAACATTGCAAGGCAACGCACACGGAACCTTCCTGCAACCTTCATGGAACTTTCCGGAGATTTTCTAGCAACCTTTTCATGGTACGTTCCGGAGATTTTCTAGCAACCTTCATGGAACGTTCCGGAGATTTTCCAGCAACCTTCATGGAACGTTCCGGAAATTTTTTAGCAATGGTCACGCAACGTTCCGAAGATTTTACAGTAATGGTCCCGCAACGTTTCGGACAGTAGGGCCAAAAATAAAAATAACTGTATTTTATATGCATATACCGGACGTGTCTGGGAGAGATAACTAACCTGCAATGGAGTGTGCTGTATGGGACGTAATATTATAAATAATTATAAATAAATGTAAACATCACTTACCAAATATAGTATTTGTGCTTTTGCTTCTCCTACTAAGGAGAATAAACGTTCTTCCAAGGGACTTGATACTAAAAAAATACACATATCAATAAAGAAATAGGTTAGTAAGAAATACGTACAGCTTAATTAATAATAATGAAGCATACTTACATATAAGAAAATGAAGAAGATTCTTCGGACGCCGCACAGTGGGGCTGGAGACGAAAAAAAACTTAAACTGAAATTTGTAATTTTTGTATTTTCAACACTGTATCTTAGTATAGCTAGCCAACATACCAACGTATCTAGCTTATACATATGACAGATATGTCATATTCGTGTTATTTGCAAAGAAAAATTGATCTGAAGTTAATCTTTCGTATTCTAACGGGAGTCGTGTGAATATTCGTACCAGATTGTCGATTTTGTTCTGAATTCCTAAAGGTATTTTAATTTTTGTATCTCATGTATTTCGATTGTGTATAGTCTCAGCTTATTTGTGACATAAATACATTTCGAAAACTCTTCACCGTAATCCCACTATACAACATCAAACAATTGGATTGGTGGAATTGGTTTAAATTTGATACTAAATGAGCACGATTTTTGTCGAAGGGGGGGGGGGGGGGCGAACGAGCATTCGTTCTTTTGGTCTAAACACGCCTTTACTTAACGCAAAACGTAATGAAAATTTTCGATAGATCAATATTTACTCTTTGATCGTATCGTCGAATGTTTATTACCTGGCATCTAGGCCAGCTTCAGAGAGAAACGAAGAAACTGCAATGGCCCCGGCGGACGATCACACCGTAAGTAAATAATAAAATACCATACTATTCATATACTCATAGCAGAGTTATTGTTATTTATAACCTTGATAACGGTGCGTGAGAATTTTTATTTTTATTCGTTAGTTTTATTTGTGAGAAATTTATTCGTGTTCGTCACATGTATTTCCTATGAACTCTTGATCTTTCTTACTAATTAATTGTTTATTATTTTTTTTTTAGAATACACAGGAGGCCGCCCTACTGGCTGGTAAGTTTCATCATATAAACTTACAGAAGAATTAATTAGTTAATAAAAAAAGAATTTATATATACATTTATTTTTTCAGATTTGGATGACGATGTATTTATGGCGGTTGCCAGTGGCAGCCAACCGGCAGTAGACCAGCTGCCGATAGAAAAACCAGCCACGGCAAAAGGTATCTATACTTCATTCTCTCGCACCAGTTCACACGATGCTTTCTCTCTCGCACGATATCGGTGCATGCGCATTACGGTCGATTATTCCTCTATACTAAACATACAAACAAACAACCAGAGGATCGAAGCTGGATAAAATCGTTTAAAAATTGTTCCCATTTCAATTTAGCCCATATCAAGGGAGGCCATACTTCCTCCGCCGCGCCGCTGCTGCCACTGGCAGTCGCAACCGCGCCGCTGCCGTCGGATCCACAGCAGCCTACACAGGGCCCGGCCACGGCATATGGTAATAATCCTTAATACTTTAATTAGATAAAAAATTAGTAGAAAATTAATCATTGCAGGATTTTATTAAAACATTATTTTATTTTTCTAATTACAGGAGGATATGCAACCCGCCGGAACAAGAGGAGTGGCTGGAGGGTGAGGGCCCGGCAACAACAATGGGCCGCCCTCCAGCTCGTGCGGGAGCAGGCGCGTAGCCTCCACGCCCAGGCCCAGACGGTAAGGGCGCTCATTATGGAGCAGTGCCGTGGCCGGGGCCGTGGCCGTGGTCGCGGTCGTGGCCGCGGCGGCCGTAATTTTGATTAGTTTTTCCGTTTCTTTTTCAACATGTTATTATTTTTTCAAGTTCCGTTAGTTTTATATGTAATTTTGTAAATTCCAAGTTGTTTGTTTTGTATGTAATTTGTTAATAAATTTACTTCATACTTGGTACTTGATATTTAATATTTGATATTTGAAAATGTATAACTGAAAATTTTTTAATGTTTCTAGTTTACTTTATAGTTATAAACTGGGATGAAACTTGTATATAGTGTATATAGTTGTATTGCAAGCAAACAGAGGATCGACGTTGAATAAAATCGTTTAATTAATATAATACAATAAATACAAAAAATATTTCATTCAAAATACTTGGCGCTGCGAAACTGAAAATATGTTTTTTGTCTTAGGATTAATAATTTAACAATAACTCCCTTACAATCTAAAATACATGAAAATGTGCTTAATTTGTTCGTTTCCTCGTGCAGCACGGTTACTTTCTCTCTCCCTTCTGCTTCCATTATCTGTAAATATACAGGGTGTCCCAAAAATGTCGGTTTTCCTTGAAAGGGGTGACTTAGGGGGTGATTTGAAACAACTTTTTCCTTAGCGAAAATATTGTCCGAAGCTTCGTTAAGGAGATATTAACCAAAGACCCCGACCAATCAGAGCGCGCGCCTTCCACCTGAGTTCCCGCGGTAGCGTTGGCTACGAGGTAGGCGACCGCGCTTGTGCTACGAACGTACGAACAAGCAAGTCGGCATGCATCGAAGGAAACCGCGTTACACATTTTTTTTTTAAAGCAGAATCTTAAATAAGAATAATTTGAAGTGAGAGGACAAGTACGTAAATTTCGTTTTTAAATAAGGCATAAACGAAAAGCTAACGTAACAGAAAATGTACGACAAGTGATCGTAATTCGTTATTGAGGTAAAAATCCGTAGTTGAAGAACGGCCAACACAACTAAATTTAAAAAATAATATTAGGTGTATGAATAAATTCTTTCCGACTGGAATTTCTATCGCGGTGGTATTCAGAAGCTGCCAGAAAAATGGCAAAAGGTAATGAACAATAATGGAAATTATTGCGATGATCGAGTTGTTTTCATATTTTTTAAATCGAACTGTTATTGTACCCTAAAATCGGAAAGAATTTATTTTCACACCTAATAATCACCAATAAATTAAAGAAAACTCACCCTCTCGGACATTCCTTTCCTTGCTTTCCTTCCCTTTTCGGAAACCTGGCCACTGTACCGATCCTGGTCATCGGCGTCCAGTGCTCAGCTGATCGCAGGGTCAATGTACCGAATATTCACTTCACTGCACGGCTACTAACACTGATCACTGAATTTATTTTTCACGGAACGTGTTGTTCATACGTTATAAAAATTGGTGGCCGCGAAAGGGGCCGATTACTGTTAATTACTGGGACGAGATTACTACTACAGTAATTCGTCGTTAGTGTCACG